>BSBN01000008.1:8712779-10138705 GCA_027924645.1 Cunninghamia lanceolata | reverse complement strand
CCCAGAACAATCAATGGTCCAGATGAATAGCACGTGCTTTGCCAGTTGGCAAATGTATAGCTGGCACATAATATTCCAGCATCTTCAACTTGATTCGGTCTCCAGCTGGCAAACAGCATATTTGACAATATCCTCACTTCTGGTTCATGTTGCCTTCGTGTGCAACTTTGCAATTATCAGCTTCAAACAGCTCCAGGACTTCCTGCAATAAACAGACAAACATTAAGTCCAGCATCATTTGATAAACAACAGGAATTTAAACGTTTTATTAACCAGGCCTCAAAATGTGTAGCTACAGGCAATCGGGCTCCAAATCAGTGGAAAATATGCACTAAATGCCTAAACAGCGTTAAAAAACCATCAGGTTAACCATCGTTGACTGGAAAATGCAATCGGGTCTTCAAATTTCCATCGCTTCATTTTCCCGCCCATTTTCTTGTATATCGGGTTCAAAATAGTGCATATACATCGCAAAATATACAACGATTAAATCGTATTTCAAAATCTTTCGAATCCGCCCTTTGTATATGATGCATGTATGTATCGGCGTGACTACACACTGTCGAAATGACAATTTTACATTAGGCCGATGGCTAAACTTATACCGACGCCAAAAATCATGATGATGTCTTTCCATCGGGAAGACATGTTCTATCGGCATGATAACTCAAGATAAGGCCGATAGCGAAAGTTATACCGATGAGGAACTCTTCATCGGGTGGAGGATATATATATCGGCGAGACAATTATGAACTTGATCGACACTATATGTCAGGTCGATCACCTTTTCGGTGAGAAAACAACTATCGGGGAGAGATTTCCTGACTCGGCCGATAAACAATGTTAGGCCGACGAACTGCCATATCGGCGAGATAAACACTGTCGGCGAAAGATTACAAAGCTCGGCCGACAGTACATGCTATGCCAATGGACTTACATATCGGGGAGACCACTCATATCGGAGAGAAAATATAGGACGCTCCCGATGGTTAAACGTATGCCGATGGACTCAACCATCGGTGAGACAACACCACTCGGGGAGACAAAATAAAGCGCGGCCGAGATCAATGTTAGGCCGATCACCCCCTCATCGGGGTGACCACCACTATCGGCAGGAGAATTCGGGACTCGGCCGATAGCGAAAGCTATGGCGATGGGGAACCATATCGGAGAGAAAACCTCCATCGGCGAGAGAAAACAGGACCCGACCGACATCACAAGTCAGGCCGATGGACAACTCAATATCTTTCTATCCGATGCACAAAATACAGAATGTCCACCTGTATGTTTATGTAATGTATATCGACATTGTATAAAAGAAACATACAATAGTTTTTCATCCTTTAATAAACTTTTCAAGTCCGAAGTGCATGCATATTGACAATGTGCAGGATATTAAGAAATATGATCACCCCTCCCCTGAATATCCTGATGATGTCACCGTCATATCTGGGGCTTCATTAAAATGCAAAAGATGACGTCATCGCCATATTTGTAAAATCAGGGGATATTTCAATATCGGGTGACATTAGGAAGATGATCCTCCTCATTGAATATCATGATGACGTCACCATCATATTCCATCTTCGGAGCATGAGGATGAGTTGAGGTCATCATCAGGTTAGTGCTAGGGTGATATTTAAAATATGATCATGCTAAGGAATGGAATATCACCCTCCTAAAATCATGTTTGACCAGACCTTTGACCTGTCATAACTTTCTCATATGGACGAATTTTAGGGTGATGTAAAAGGCAAACCTGCCTAGAATTTCAAGCTCTTTCACATGGTAAGCTTTTTGAGGATAGATTCAAACTTTCAAATTTGGCTCAGACTTCAAGATCACAAATATGCCTGAGATTAGGCATATGCATACTGACTGATACTGTTTTACCATTACCGCCCAGAGCACAAAGCAAGGGAACAAGCCAACAAAGTTGGGTCCCTGTTTTGATAATGCAAAATGGGGCATGTTGTGTAACCACACAACAAGAACAAGATTAGGAACAAGAACAACATGACGAAAAACAATAGGTTAGAAAGGATCAATAGGAAGCACAACCAGATAGGGACATTCCTAGTTGGTTAGAGTCAGAGGTACAATTGCCTCAACCAATTCAATTGATTCCATTAGATTTTAAAACTATATTTCAAGAGCAGGAAGCTCCTAGGCTAAAGAGAAGGGCCGGAATAATGTCCTCCATAAGGAGAGATGCAACAGGATTTAGGATAGCCCAATTGGCTACTCCTACTATTGATAAGGGCAAAGGAGAAATGAGTCTAGAGGAATACCAGATAACTACCATTGATTTGGGTCACACTACCTGGGAGTAGGAAATTGATGAGCTTTAAGGAAATGTGGAGGCAACGACAAACAGGATCCAAAAGGATAAGAAGCAGAAAAGAGAATTAAAAGGACAAATTGTCTAGTTACATAACTTTATCAACAGACTGGTGATGTTGTGTCAAATAATAACTGAAGTCCCAACCAGTCTTGCTCTGGTCACCCAAGAGCGGATTACAAGGCTTGATGTCAAGAAGCATGAGGTCAATGTCATGGAATGTTGGTTCAAGAATTTTTTATTGCAGGAGAAGAGACAATAAAGATGGCTATCTCCAATTGGGATGCCATTTCTCCATTGAAGGACAAGATTTCATCATTGAAAGAAGAATGCACATAACGATTACAACAGAATGATATTGAATTAGTAAGGTTAAAATCCATTCAAGATACTGATAATAATATTTTGATTAACAAGGGGATATTGACAGACAAGACCCTACCATTGCTTCCTTTGTGGGTTAAAGAGCTCAAGTTTGAAAGGGATCTCATTAAGGAATGTCAAGATAAGATGGATGACCTGAACCTGAAGGTCCGTGAATTGTTGACGGAGGAAGTTGAAATTTTGGAATAATTGGTAAGTCATTTGGCTAGCGTAGAAGTCAAATATGATGAACATCTTGCTCTTGAAGAGTTTAAGAGCAATTTTCAAAAGATCCTTGATGATCTCATATGACACCTCACGGAAGCCACTATAGATGAGATGATGGCAAGAATGTGAAGATAAGAGTATTCAAGCAATAGACAAAGTCCAGATTGGATAGGAAGTTAGCAATTGAGAATAATTTTGAGATACAGGAGTTCATCAAGAGCAAGGCTCAAGCGTATGATAAAAAGGAAATCACCAAGTTTTTGATATCATATGGTGATTATAGAACCATAGAGGTAGGGGCATGCATAATTGAGGAGTGTACAAGTACTGATACTGAATAACTTTATTCTTTTGCATGATTTACATTATTTTGCCAACTAGATCAAATGAAAATGGTTCTAGATGTAGTTTGTGATATATTTTGTTCAACCAAGATCCATTGCCACATCACAACAGAATATTCTAAGGATGGATGCCAGATGCCAAAATCTTCCAGATTCCACAAGCATTTACCAAAGTACCAACTGCCATTCACGTGCTACGAATATGTGCCATTGATTCTTTTGGATGTAATCTTGGCCATTGATTTTGTAACAGACTCAGGGTATCCTTGTTCTATAATAGGACCTGTGCCATTTCCTTCAAAGGGGGATTAAATTGTTGATACTTGTCAATATTGAGGTGTAGAACTTGTAACTTCTCACTTTCTTCATGGTTTCTTCTCACAATCAGTGAGAACATTTGTATATTTTTGCTTAGAATTGTGAATTTGAGGCTGATTGCTAGTCATGTCCATAGTAAATCTCAAGTGACTATATATTAATTAATAGTAATGGAATATCAAATTGTTACATCTAATTTGGAGTGCATTTGATTGTCTTCATACTGTTGTTAATTTCCTTTGAAGATTTGCATCACTTATACGTAGCTGTGAAGAATTCTGGTGAAGATAAGTTGATTTGTCCCAGTTCATGATTTTGGTAAAATATACGTGCGTGATTGCTAAAAATTTAACTTTCTTAGAACCTTTTCTCTCCCTTCCCTTATCTTTTTCCATTTCTTTATAGAAATTATTGTAAAAAAGTGTAAATTTAGCTAAACATGGAAGAAATTACTGAAAATACTTGTGAATTTATTAATTTCATAAAGATCTTTAAGTAATTTTAGAAGAACTGATCAAAGTTCCACTAATCAGAGTAATTTCAGAAGAATTGATCAAATTTATCTTTTCCTTTAAGAAATATAATGAGATAATTGTAGACGTTAATGAAATAAGTGCAAATCCTATGGAATCATGATGATCTTTGCAGATATTTTATGATTTATCCATTTTATAAGAATTAGAACAAGCGTGCAAGTCCCTAAGTGAAAACAACAGAATACAACAAATCTTGAGTGAAGACAAGCATGTCAAGACTTGACTACCGAAGCCTTGGGATTACAAATTCCTCATGAATTTGAAGTCTTTCAAGAGAGATAGGTGTTCTATTGTATAGAATTTCTATCTATGTCTGATGTGAGTAACATACACGTCAACAAAACCTAACCTCCAAAAGCATCCACATTATTATTTTTCATAGTCAATATTACAATGTACCACAAAGGGGCTTTATACATTTCTACATGCTCCTTGGAAATAAATAGCATATATCAACCTCACATGGAGTTATCCATCAAACAACCTCTATCAAGTAAAAAAATGCTCACAAACAACCAATGTAAGAATTTATCTCCACCCAACCATAGGGTTTGAATTATGCCACAATGGGTTTCATCTCAAACCTATCCTTGAGCTATCCCCACATGATGTGCTATCCTATCATACTCCCCTTCATATGCTCAACCTCACACTCACAACTTCTCCTCTTTCCTTTTCTCAAACTCTTCTCTCTTTGTTGATCTTAATCAATCATAAGTGATGTATATATATCAACCTCAAGCCTCAAAGATGATCAATGTTAGCTACAAGGTGGTGCAAAGCTCTAGGCCACATGAAATGTGTAGTTGGCTAAGTGTAAACAACCTCCAAATAAAATATGGTGATGACATAAAGAAATATCCTCATGTGATTCTCACCATAGGTTCCCCTAGACCCAATGTACCTCCATATAAACTCCTTCGTTGACAAAAACTCTCAAAAATTTAGTGCATGTGAAAACCATGTAAGCCAATCAACCCAACCAAGACTCAGAGACCACACTATGCCCTTGTGATGACCTAAATCTTCTAAAACATGAATGTGACATTACCCCATCATTGTACAACATACCCTCCAAATTGTGAGACTTGGTAAGCATTTTTAGTGAAATGTGACACCTTCTTCTGCAACTCCCTCTAGTGACCTATAAAAAACAACATAGTGAAGGTATAGAATCAAGATTGTCCTCATACCTCTACATGCTCTTGCATCAATAATCAATAGTTCTAATAAATCTAGCCTTAAGAATCTTTTATAATTCTTCTTTAATCATTAAAACCATCAAGTTTTGCCATAGGTACGACATTAGAGATCTTAGGTGAGTAATCAATAGGTCTAATAAATCTACCATTGAGCATGTTTTCTAATTCTTCTTTAGCCATTACGAAAACCTTGAAATGCATCTTCCCAATCTTTTGTTTAATGGGTCTGGCATTGGGCTCTAAGATAATGTTGTGCATCACAATGTTAGGATCAATTCCCAATACATCCTAATATGACTACACAAAAATGTCTCCAAACTCTGTAAGAAAAATAGCCATGTTACATTGTTCTCATTAGTCTAAATAATCACCAAGTTTTGGGATCTTTTCTTTATTGGTTGGATTTGTCTCTATATCATATGTACCACCAAACATAAGTTTATTATTGTCCTTGATAAATGGTTATTTATGTAAAATATCAAGATCAATACATGTAGATGGACCATGTTCCCCAAAGTATGAACAAACCTTAAATACATGTTGGAAGCCTCTATCATGATGATATCTAGGAAAATCCTTGTAGACACCTAAGCATTCAGCTAAAGCTTCATCATTTAAAAATGTGTCTAAAGGAGAAGAAGTGTCCATAAAACTATCCCAAATGAAATGTGAATAGACTAAGGGCAAATCAATGCCATCACTAATGGTATATGAAAATCCAATGCCCTTAGTATAATTGTTTTCAAGTATTTTTATAGGTTTGTGCATTCTTTGTTGATTCAAACCTAATCCTTTCCCATATAACCAAGCTTTTATAAAATAGAAAATCATTTTCCATAATGACTATCCACCTTAGATGATGGTAAATGTTCTTCATAACAATGCTAGATGTGGATCCATGAGAGGTACCACCTTCACTAGAATGAGAATCTCAAGGTGGTGTAGCATATAAATTAGGATGAATGGGCAAAGGTGAATCTTGGTTGTCATTGTGCTTCTCTTGTTCTCTAGGATTCAATGTGTTAAAATCTAATGAAACCCTATCATCCTCAAGATTAACATATGAGAAATGAGAGGACTAGGGATAATCAATGGAGGCATGGCAGGCCTAATTAGTTTTCTTAGAGAGATTAATGTTTTATCCTTTCTAACTACGTGGCAAATTTTTTATGGGTTATCATTAGCTATCACCACATGTTTGTTTTGATGCATAAACTTTATTTTACAATGAAGATTGGATGAGACCACACCCATTGCATGACTCCATGGTCTCCCCAAAAGCATATTATACACTAAAATGTTAGGCATCACATGGAAAGTAGTTGCAAGAGTAATAGGTGCTAAAGTTATAGGTAAAGTGACATAGCCAAGAGATTTATATACCATTATCAAATCCTTTTATAGTTAACTCATATTTTAGAAGATGCGAGTAGCTAGGTTGGACCACATCTAGAGAAGTTGTTTGTACTACATATGTTCAATGTAGATCCATTGTCTATTGAGGTGCATTTTACTTTAATATGCCCATACCTAACCACAATATAATAGTCTATACTTGTGAATCACATGTGGAGGTGGTAACTCTTAGGGTGCATAAGAAATATAATAATGAAGTGCATAATACCTCAAGTGTGTATACCTAGGTGTAGGACTAGTCAGTGGTATATAACTAAGGCATGAAAAGTTGGAATAGGACTAGGCTTAGTATGAGACGAAAAACATGAAGAATCATAAGCCATACAACATGTAGCCGCAACATAAAATGAATGATCATAACAAAGGAAGGTACAAGTAGGTCACGTGTCTCCATAATAGATGTATCACTAGGTAGATCATATGAAGGAGAAGTGTGCAAGGATAAAGTATAAATAGAATCAATCATACTACTATCACTCTCCATAAAAGAAGCAAGCAACATATGACAATCATAGAGGAGTGAAGAGTGTCCAATTTAAAGAAGGGAAAATGGTGATCAAATCCCCAAATGAAGAAAATAAGCATATATGGTGATATAATGCTCCTATAGACAAAGTGATTCCATTTGTGTGATAGAAAGTCATAAGTGAATCAAGAACAAAAGGACCACATGTCACAAAATGTATAAACATGCCAAAATTAGTGATGGAAGCATGAATAGATGCCAAGGATGAAGGACCATGAGAATCCATGATGTGAAAACAAGGGTCTACCTAAGGATGTAGGGTCTACAAGAATAAAGAATAAAGGTTCAAAACCCCAATAGGAGTAAAGAAATGTTATTAAAAAGACGTATAATTATATTTATATCATAATAGGAGTCCTATATTAGATATAAAAATGTGTAAAATATAAACCCTAAAGCTAATCCATTAGTGAGTACAATGGTGATAGATATGAAGAATAAATAAATGCCAAACCCTAAGAGAAAGATAAATCAATGAAGCACAATAGTTCCAAGGAAAGATTAGATTTAAAAATGATGTGAAATTTAGAAAAGCATGGATCTTCTAATGTTGGTTTAAAAACCCTAGAGAAGCAATAGGTTGTGTATGATTGGTTAGGTTCACCAAAAATATGAAGGAAAAATGTATACACATGAGCACAATTAAGTTATTAACCTAGACTAATTAATTAGAGAGTGGTATTTGAGAATTGGAAATATTGAGCTTAGTAATTGAAATGTAAAAAGAAAATAAATATACTTAGCTTGATAATTAATGAACGCACAAAGAATGAAGAAGATCTAGATTTGGTAAGTCTCACATTAAGAATAATTGATATTTGGTTGGTAATTGCCTTGAAATCAAAATTCTCTATTGACTATGTGTAGGGATGAATTTGACTATCAAGGACAAATCTATGACCACGAACTTGTCCTATGCCCATGAACTTGACCTTTGTGATACTTTTCTTCACTTCATTTGAGGTATGTTGATTTATAATGGATTTCTTGGTATCTGCAAGGGCTAGCAGTATTGAAAATACCTTTTATAGGTTGTTGTATGACTGAGTTGTGAGGGCTCTTCACCTTGGTCAACCCCTTGAGAATAGACAAATTGAGGACAACACTCTTCATTCATGAAAATGATCCTAGATTGATTGTGAAACACTAGATTCCTTTTAGAGCACTGATTGAAGTGTGTTTATGTGAACAATATTCAAATTATTTGCTTGATATCTAGATGATTAGAATGAGTGCATTGAATGCTACTTAGCAACATACCACACAAACTTGTGTTTAGTCAGCGCTATACGAAAAGGGTAAAGGTGGGAAGTTGATCAAATTTGAGATTAAAAAAACTAAATTTTAACATGACGAGTCCATGATTGTGAGGGTGACTCCATAACCATAAACAAGTCCTAGGACAAAAAATGGGCTAGACCATATCAAATAGTGTGTGCATGGGAATAATAAATAAGTAGATAGGACAAATGTATAAGGGTGTGTGAATATGTGGAAGGAGATAAGTATTAGGTGTATAGAAAAATATGTAATAAAGTAGGTAGAAAACATAAGGTAAGGGCCTTGATTTTGTACAAGATTATACCATTTATTAATATGTCTATGTACTAAAACACTCCCCTAAAAATAAACACAAAACTAAATGAAAAGTAACATATAAATATACTAACCTCCCCATTACAAATATATAAAAACATATAAAACAATTATTATAATAAGTAATAATTGCTTGTCTCTTTGTATTAATATATTGGAAGCTATATAACTATATAGACTATTAAAAGATGATTACTAGAAATCGCACCTTAGTGTGCAATGGGTACACCGAGATAGGATGTAGATAAAAGTAATTAGTGGTTTACTGAGAAGAAAGCATACAATTTTGGAGCTCGAAGAGAGTAAATTAAATATGTTGACATGCATGCAAGTAAAGTTATCTTTGAATAGTAGTGGGTGATAGCAGGTATACAAGTAAATTTGTTTTTGAATAGTAGTGGGTGATAGCAGGTATCCAAGTAAAGTTGTTTTTTTTTTGAGTCAATTACATTTGCATAGTTTCCAATTTATTGCACTTTGTGCTTGAACTCCTTTAGAGTTGAGGAAATAATTTGTGCTTCCCTCTAGCCCATCCCTTGTGGCTATTGTTCGAGTCTCCCCCCATTTCACTACCATCCTAGCAGCAGATGATTAATGCTTTCAAGCATTATGTTGGAGTAAACTACTACTATATCAGCCATTCAAAAATATTCACAACGATATTGGTTCATTAGAGAAATATATTACAGCCCATTGGGAAAGAGTTTCAAACAACTACCATCCATATAATTTGCACCATATATCTCCAAATCTATTGATAGAAATTGATAATGAAACTCCTTCTGACTAGGGACATACAATAAGATACGTAACTGGGGACATGCCATTTCAACTGAATAGGCTCAACATGCTTGGGAAACAAGAAGATGACCGGTATAGGGCACTATCACTTCCAAATAATTGACCAAAATAAATAAATAAATTTACTTGTATACCGGCTTTTACCCACTACTATTCAAAAACAAATTTACTTGCATGCATGTCAACATATTTAATTTACTCCTAATGTAGGAGGAGAACACATACCACTACATTCTTTCAATGTTTAAATGATGGATGGACAACAACCATTCACCAACAATAAAAGTGTATGTTATTTCAGCGTACCCATTGCATGTGCTAAAGTGCGATTGCTAGTTTATAGTTTTCAAGTATGTGCTTTTTACCTGCTTTGCTTTTCTTGAATATCTGAAAAAGTGATTAAATACTAATATAACTTATCTATTAAATCTATTGAATTGATTTAATGATTCGATGCTAATTTGGCAAATGTTTGCCCACCCTTATGGTCTATGATGCTGATGTAATGTTTTTTAGGTGATTCTTTATGATATATGCAAATGTGCTCATGGATTTTAGATATTTCAAATGATTTATTTTGACTTTGCATAGTTATTGTTATAGTTGATTAATAACTTGATATTTTTAAAGAGTTTGATAAGGACTAGTTAGAAGGAAGTTTTATCTTGGGCTTGTTAAATTTGAATTTCAAATTTGGGGTTAAAACAGTATGTAGTCTTTGAGAATGTTTAGTGTTGCATTGAAGTAGAACATTAGATATGAAGGTTCGGTTTAGATTACTAAGAGAATTTCTTGGAGTTAGAAAAGTGACATGTTGAATTTCATCTTATATAAAATTAATGAAAATACCTCAATGTGCTATGAAATAGCTGTTAGACATAGATGTTTAGTTTGTTTAGTCAAATACTCTACATTTATATTTATTTTTAGAACCATTATATACATTTCTTAATGGGTACAAAGTTATAATCATGCCGCTCACATCAGTTAGCAATGGCTTCATAAACAATATTCTATAAATTTAAAGTTACTTATTGCATATCTATGAAATTAGGTTTAATATATATCTTTGGGTCCCATTTTTCTAATATATATATGTATATGCATATGATTTTCAAAATACCCTGATTGGTGGATTGGACTGGTGATAGTGGGTAAGGCCCCACTAGAAATTGCACCAACCATGTAATGGGTATGCCAATAGGTATCTGTAATGAGTGCACTATGTAAATAGATATGAAAATTAAAAGAAACACAAGCTTTGTTAAAATTTGGCAGCGAAAGAAAGATACAAAGTGTAGTTAGGAAGCGCTTGGAGCACATATCCCTCAGCCAACAGAGAGGATCCCATGACAAAGTATATTCAAGTGAGTATTGTGGAAAATTAGAGTTCTAGTTCATAGGATTTATTAAATACCACAAAGATCTTTCAATGCTAGATAATGACATGGGCCATAAGGGTACAAGGCTATCATCATTCACTAATAACACTTGAAGAGCACTTGCTCCTAGTTAAAGTTTGCAACCAAATAAATAAATCCACTTTAAAAGTAATTTTAACATGAATATAAGCTATCCATATTGATCACAACATAGGGTGCACTTGAAAGACAACATTCTCCTAATCAAATGCTTATCCTTATATAAGCAAAACAGTTAAAATAATAATTTTATTATACGAACTTAATGGCATTCAGTAAAGGGGCTCAAATAACTTAACAATATAAGGTGTGGATTCATACCAAAGAACTTAAAATGCATATACACTATTTGTGTGCAGTTTTAAACTTAATCTTTCTACTAAACCTTTATATTAAAAATTTAATTCAATAGTCGTATAATTATATTTATATTTAAGGTTTAATATTTCTTAGTTACACATAGAATGAAAACAAAACAATTATTTATAAGACAAAATTGACCATCAAAATTGAAAGCTAGTCTCTAATTACCTACTGTAAAATTGACTATTTTAAAAATAACAAGCAAATTTTTATTTGAACTTCTTGTATTTCCAATTCTAACTACTAATTTCAATATTTATATATATTTCTTACTTTTAATATTTATATATATTTATTATTTAATTTAAATATTTATATATAGTAAATAGTTAATATTTAAATATATTTGTAATATTTAATACTATAGTTAATTAAATATTTTATATATAATATCTATATATATTTGTTATTCAATTAAAAACATACAATATAATTATTGATATAGAATAAAGTCCCATTTTAAAAATATACAATAAAAATGTCATCAACATTTAGATTATACCGTGAGGGTTTTATGACATTCGTTAAATTATAATTAAAGTTAAAATTTCCAAATTAAATATTTAATGTTTGCCTTTAAAAGAAATATTATAAGTTACCTTAATATTTTACAATCTTTTGACCGTGTAAGTTAAGTTTGTGGATTTCTGTTTAGAGACAACGTCATTTTTTCTAAGTATGGAGAGGGCACGATTTGACCATACACAGTAAACAGTAAATTAAATACCGTACTTGTATCAAACTTCTACCCACTATTTTGGAGCTCGCAACTCACATCAAAGTTTCAACTAGAAATCATGGCAACATCTCCAAGCTGAGTACAACCTAGCCCCCTCTGATAAACAACCAATTCTTAATATTCAGCAATGGGTGCCCCCTGAACTTTATACCTTGCTGTCCCTAAACTACCATACAACATTCTTCAAAGATTGGAGATGGTCTACTACTCATAGCTTTCAGTTTTTCCTGCTCAAAAGGATCTATAGGCAACTTCTGCCGTCAATTACCCTTACCCCCTGCCTCAATGCTAAATGGCACTGCAAGTATAATTGTTCAAGGTGAAATAAACTCAGTCTCCAGATTTGGAAATCCAAGGCTGATGCTCAATCCCAGCTTACGGCTTGGAAAATCCTTCACATCAAACTCCCTAGTGGCCCTTGCCTCAAGTTCCTTCACCCCCGCCCCCCCAACTTGTCCTTTTTGCGCCAAGTGTGAGTCTATTAAACATGCTTTCTAGTCCCGTCTCCATGCTCGCCACCTCTGGCTTTCCCTTTTCTCCGCACTCCCTGCTATCTTCCCTAAGCCTTGGACATGGAAATCAGCTGTCCTAGGGACCTCTAATGCCCACAATGTTATCACCCAAACTTGTAGACATGTAATACTCAAGTTCATTTGTAGATTTCATTGCTTAGCTATCTTTTCCAATACCTTCTATCCTAAACAAATTGAAATGCATATGGTCTGCTCCTCTCTATAACTCCACATATCCAATTTGTCTTCTTGTCTTCAAGATCAGTGGACAACTAATGGCGGGCTATTGGGCATCATCAACAACCTTCAGTCACAGCTCCAGAGTATTGAGGGAGTTCAGAAAACAGGGACAATTTCAGCAGCTGACACAAGCTTGATAGTTTGATGCATGTGCACAGGGGTTTCTGGCAAAGGTTGTGGAAATTGGCATTATCTTCTTTCTCAGCTTCCAGTCAAAGCAAAGCCTTCTATACAGTGTTTCACTTTGGATCCTCTCATCCAAACTTCTTCAGTTAGCGATTGACAACTATGATCTTTGGGTGGGAGATCCGTGACAGATGAAGTTTGAAGCTGCTATGCCAGTGTGATCTTCCTGCTACTAGTTCGGTGAACTAGCTTGGTTTTATCAGCTAGTCCCTTAGCTGATTTCTATTTTGTTGTATTTTCTTTGTTAGCTGCTCTCTGTGGTGTGCAGTTGTTCTTATTTTTTTTTAGCTGCTGTTCTTTTTGACAGTTGTGTAACTATTTCTGTATTAGTTCTGCTTCATTCAATAAAAAAAAAAGTTCTCATTAAAAAATACACTAGTATATTTATATTTAAAAATACATATCTAAAGGCCGTGGGATATCCTTTTTTCCCTAGTTTATTTGATTTTTTTACTTTTTTTTTCCATTATTTTTATTTTTTAATTTTTCAATTTTTTTAGTTTGATATTTTTGGTGATTTAAAAAGAAATTAATAATAAGAAAATCACAAAAACTATGGAACCAAAAAAGAAATTCAAAAAAATAAAAAATAAAAACTAAAAAAGAAATTGGAAATAAGAAAATCACAAAAATTGTGGAACCAAAAAAAGAAATTGGAAAAAAATAAAAATAAAAACTCAAAAAGAAATTGGAAAAAATAAAAAATAAAAACTAAAAAAGAAATTGGAAAAAATAAAAAATAAAAACAAAAAAAGAAATTGAAAATAAGAAAATCACAAAAACTATGAACCAAAAAAGAAAATGGACAAAATAAAAAATAAAAATCAAATTTTAAATTTTTTTGTTTTGTTTTTAGATTGGAATCTTTTTTTTTAATTTTTAGATTGGAATCTTATAAAATTACACCGAATCGGAATCTTTGAGCTCTTCAACTCCACTCCTGCTATGAATGTAGGAACGCCTCTTGGCGTAATTATTTGCATAGTTGGAAAACGATGAAGGGAAAACACGCGGGCAAAAAACAATGAATGTAGGTGACGAGGAGGAAAAGCGGCGGCAGTAAATTGGATGGTGGAAGATGATTCAATCGTCTTGCACGCCTATAGCTCAATGCCAACCGTCGATCTCGCAGGTCAGGGCTCTCTTTGTCGAAGGGAACGCCTTCAGCGTAAAAAAAAACCATCAATCAACAACTTGTGTCACAAGCATAGGTGACCGTCAAATTTAAAGCATGATGAAACCTTTCACGAAAACATTTTCTCTTTGCTTTTATCAAGGTAATGGATTACATAGGCACGTACGTTATTTTCTTTTATCTTTAGCAGTGGTAGATGAGTTTGATCACCAACTCCTTTTGATGAGTTTGATGAGTTTAAGTGCAAGCTTTAAATATTAGATAACGAACTACTTTTGTGTATTTTAAATAAGTGGAATTAGGTGATTCCAAACCAACTCTTGGAAATTAATAAAGGCTAATTAGCTTATTTTTATTGGCTTTTTAATTTTTGATGCAGAGAAGATATTAATGGATCTAGTTATAATAGATAGTAATTGCAAGCAATTTTTGAACCAATTCAAAAGTTTTATTTTTTAATTAGAGATTGATTCACATTGTTTAACAATTTTCTTATCATTTAAAAAAATATTTATTTGATTTGTTAAAATTAGGGTAAATAAAAAGTTTTATTTTTTAATTAGAGATTGATTCACATTGTTTAATAGTTTTCTTCATTTTTTTTGATTTGTTAAAAATTAAGTTAGGGTAAATAAAAGTAATATCTAATTGTAATTAGATTATTTTAATTTAAAGAATTGAGTTAGAAATATTAAATCAATATGTTTTTTTGAAATTGATAAAGAGGGTTAGAGTATTTAGTTTTATTTGCAAAATGGAGAGTTTTGTTGTAATTTATGTTTAATGATTCACTCTTTGTTTATGTTTAATGATTCACTATTTGTTTATGCTTATTAGATCTGAGATAGTGAAGCTTTGATAGATTGATAGATGACTTATGTATTGTCTTGGTTCAATCCCACACCTACAAAAGTGGTCCTTGCACCTATGATTCTGACCCAATATCTACAATTTTGAACTTTTATTGCAACCTTTATCCTTGCACTTCTAGTCTTCAAAAATATGTTCTAATGTGTTATTTAAACTTGGTGGAGCCAAAAGACATCATTAGAGATTGTTGTGCTAGGTGCAAGAGGTGACTTGCTCAGCGCCTTTTGTCTTAGTCACAGCCTTGAAGTTATTTGTCAATTTTGAACAAACTCGAAGACACACCAAGTAAAAGTGCAAATCCCTATTTTGCACTAATGATCTCATATGCTTATACAATGCTTATATATGCTTTAATGCTTGGATTATATAAGCTATGGATGGATCCTCTAAAATAAATCAAGGTTTGTCCTTCTATACATCACCCTAGCACTACTTGATTCAACAAGCAATGACTAGTTGGAATCAAATCAACTTGGGCTTAAAATTAAATTTGATTTTAAAATTTTTGAGGTCAAAACAACATCTACATGTTTGACCCGGGATAAGGAACAACCTAAATGAAGGTTATGTTTGGACCACTAAGGGACAAGGACTCATAATCTCATAAGATAGAGGTTGTTCTTACACACAAATACATAAATTTTGATATTAAGTTATTACATTTGGGACAAATGACCAAAGTGAGTCTAAAACAAATGGGAAATGTGCCAAGGAAGCACTTTTCACCCTTAAATTTTTCCCCCACTTTAACTTGCATGTGATCTACTATGAGTCATACATGTCAAATTAAATAAGCACTCAACATGACAATGGATGATAAACACATAAAAGGATAGAGATATGGGTGATGATCTATACATTCTCCTTGTAATGATAACTCTATCTTGAAATGTGCGAGCACAAAAATCCATGAGTACCATCTAATAGAAATATAAAATAGGTATAAACAACTACTTGATAATGTTAACCAACAATACAAAAATGTAAAAGATGGGGGCCACTATAGAGCCAACATAAAAGTGGGTTTGTGAAGGAGCGGGTGTGAAAACCAAAAGAAAAGTTATATAGGGCTATAAAGGAGTGAGAAACAAAAACTATTATAGGGATGCAATGGAGCTATCATAATAAAAAATAAAATGGAGTTGTGAAGGAGCCAGCACAATGGAAAAATGTTAGGTTGTGAAGGAGCCATCATAAACATTATAGATCAATGTAAGGTTATAAATGTGCTATCATAACCATGATAAAATGTTGTGATATGAAGGAGCCATGAAAATAACAAATTAGTGATATTATATGCTCCCCTCCGTTTGGTTGCATGTAAAAGATGCAAGGAATTGGAGGAAAAGAGATTTAAAGTGGTATGAAAAATATATGATCATGTAAAGCTCAACAATCATGTAACAAGTGTCATAAATAGCATTGTGTGAAATCATGAGGTTAAGAAACAAGATATAAGCATGAAAACATATGTGAAAAGGGACATCATTGGTACCCCCAATGTTGCATCTAATATGTTTTGGGAAATTATGGCTACAAACCACTAGCATCTAAGCCCAAGACAAAACTTAGATACTAAATATGTAGATGATTTCCAAATTAACCCTATTAGAACAAAAATACAAGTATCTAGTTGAAGAAAATTTTAGTAGCATTGTGACATGTAAAACAACACTTAGAAAAGAACAAGAATGAGAGAAGAATAGAACAACTATACGAAAGAGTGACATAAATATACCCTTGGAAAACCCTTTTAGGAAAAACCCATCCTCCAAAGCACACACACCTAATGTATTATTCGACAATAATGTTACAATACATTCATAGAGACACTATGCTTCAATGACATCAACACTCTTCAATCCTAAAGGAAAAATAGGAGCACAACTTGCAAGAAACAAATGCATAATACCTCCATCTCAAGCCCTCAATATATAGACTTAAGGAGTGTTAGTGCCTTCGTCCCTTGGTTGTTCAACGCCGACCTTGGGATTCATGACATGGCTTAGCTGCCTCTCGTAGTCTGTATATCTCTAGTGTTTGTATCAGGCGTTAACAAGTCGATCTTTTGGTGCAATGGTAAAACCTTGGGCCAACAATTGGTATCAGAGCCTAGGTCACGGGTTTGAACCCCTCGATTGCACTAGGGGGAGATTGTTGGAAGGTTGGTGCCTTCATCCCTTGGTTGTTCAGTGCCAGCCTCAGGATTTGCGACATGGCTTAACCACCTCCCATGGTCTGTATATCTCTGGTGTTTGTATCGGGTGTTAACAGGTTGATCTTTTGGCACAACGACAAAACCTTGGGCCAACAAGGAGGTCCCAAAAACTACTATAAAACAATACCATGGGCCTAAAAATGGTCCAAAAATACCATGGTGAGAATTCTCATGACCCACTACAAGATAGTGGCCTCCAAAATAGAATGTAACTCCTCACACAAGCATCTTTGACCAAAGTGTCCAAAATGGGCAATTGTAACTCCCAAGCACTCCCAATGAAGCACTAGTGACATCATATGCTTGTTGGAACTAGACAACTGAGAGGGGGGTGAATCAGTTGTCCCACAAAAACTTTTCTGCCTTTAATTTTCTTTATTATCTTACTATCAGATTAGTGATGTAAACATCAATTTGGATCACAAGATATGAATGTGAATTCCACTGGACTAATGCACCTTAGTGCATCTTAGTTCTTCTTAGGAGGGGTAATAACCCCTAACTTCTCTCTAAGATACTCAAAAGTATCCTTGGGAAGAGGCTTAGTGAAGATGTTTGCAATCTGATCTTTGGAAGGCACAAACTCCAACTTGACTTCATTCTCATTTACTTTCTCTCTCAAGAAATAAAACTTGATAGATATATGCTTTGTCTTTGAATGCAATACTGGATTCTTTGAGATGCTTACTGCACTAGAATTATCATAGAAAATTGTGCCTGGCTCCTCAAACACAATTCTGATGTCCTTCAACATTTGCTTCATCCACAAAACTTGAGTGCAATTATTTGCTGCTGCTATGTACTCTGCTTCTGCAATAGACAAAGATATTGCCTCTTGCTTTTTACTTATCCAAGAGACCAATCTTCTCCCCAAGAAGAATGCACCATCACTAGTACTTTTTCTGTCATCCACATCTCCTGCCCAATCAGCATCTGTATATACATGAAGAGTGAAGTTATTGTCCTTTGGATACCATAGTCCATAATCAATTGTCCCCTTGAGATATTTGAAAATTCTTTTGACCGCCATAACATGGGATTCTTTTGGATTAGCTTGAAATCTAGCAACAAGTCCAACTGCATTCATGATGTTAGGTCTGGTCTGGGTTAAATAAAGCAATCCTCCAATCATTGATCTATATCTTTTCTGATTTGCCTTGGGAGAGTCATCATCTTTGCTTCGCTTGCATCCAGTTACCATAGGTGTACCTACTGGCTTTGAGTCTTACATTCCAAATTTCTTTAGCAATTCTTTTACATACTTGGACTGAGAAATGAAGATACCTTTATCTGATTGAACAATTTGCAGACCTAGGAAGAAATTCATCTCACCAAACATTAACATCTCAAACTCACTTTTATTAGAATGTCCTCATGATCAATTTTGAAGTAGAGATTACTATCAACAGTACCTTTGCTAAATCCTAGCTTAAGTAAATGCTTATCCAATATGGCATACCAGGCTCTTAGAGCTTGTTTGAGTCCATACAAGGCTTTTCTCAATCTACAAACCATATCTCCCTGATCAGACAACTGAAATCCTTCTGGTTGCTCAATGTAGACTTCTTCCTCCAAGTCTCCATTCAAAAATATTGATTTTACATCCATTTGATATACATTGAAATATTTGAAAGTAGCAAATGCAAGAAATAATCTAACTACCTCTATCCTTGCCACCAGAGCAAAAGTTTCTTCAAAATCAATTCCTTCTACTTGAGAGTAGCCTTTACATACCAACCTTGCCTTATTCCTTACCACCTCGCCATCTTCATTCAATTTATTCTGGAAGACCCATTTGGTTCCAATCACATTTTTGTCCTCAGGTCTAGGAACTAGATCCCATGTGTGATTCTTTTCAATTTGCATCAATTCCTCTTCCATTGCTTTGACCCAGTTTTCATCATTGCAAGCTTCACTTACTGATTTAGGTTCAATCCTTGAAATCAAACAAATCTCTTCTTGATCTTTAGACATTTTTCTCCTAGTTCAAACACCTTTACTCTTGTCACCAGTCATGTGATGGGAACATGCACTATCAATCACCCATTCATCCTTTTCAATAACCTGAGCAACCAAGGCACTTTCCACATTTTCACAGCTAGCAGATTTAGTAGACACCAGATCTTCTTCTTTGATAGCAATAAACACCCAGTCATTTTTAGAGGAGCCTCCATGATCAGATTCATCATCTGTTACCCCTTCTCCATTTTCTTAGACATAGTAACATTTCTTCTGACCTTTATACCTGTTAGGGTTTGGTTTTGAAAACCTTTCCGGACATCTTGAGGCAAAATGACCAATCTTATTACAAGCAAAGTATTTGAGTGGTAATTTTCCTTCATACTTACCAGATCCTCTTGGCATTCTTCTAGCAATAAGAGCTTCAAGATCTGATGTTTCTATTTCAACATCTTCAAGATCCTTTCTTGTCTTAACAAATCTATTTGATCTTGCAGAAGAGCTTTCACCCGGATCATATCTTTGTTTTCCATACACATTGGCCTTGAATACAGATTCAGACTTGGGAAGAGAATCACCAAACTCACTTAATTCGAAAGCTAAAATTTTGCCAACCAGATGATCTCTTGTAACCTCTAAGACTGTCCTGATCTCTTCTATAGTTGCAACCATATGTTTGTATGAATCTGGTAAAGATCTGAGTACTTTTGACACAATTTCTGATTCTTCCAAAGTTCCACCAACACACCTAATGCCACACACAAGTTCATTTATCTTTTGCATGTAGATTGTGATGTTTTCATCTTCACTCATCCTCATATTTTAAAATTTTCCTCTCAGACTTTGTAGCTTTGTACATTTGACATATTTATCACCTTCATATAGATACTCCAACTTTTTCCAGATTTCAGAAGCAATTTTTAGACCAAAGACATTTGTCATTTCTGAATCAGTCAGGGCACTCAACAAGGCTTCTTTAGCTCAAATATTATTTTCAGCATCTTTGACTTGATTAGGAGTTGAAGGACCTTTCTCCGGAGGTTTATACTCAACACTGGTTATTGCCCAATAGGCATTGCCCATGCATTGCAAATGGCACTCCATGCAATTTTTCCAAATAGAATAATTTGTTCCATCAAATCTTGGACTATCCTTCTTGTAGGTCGACATCTTGGATCTCCTCAAGTGGTTAGGCTTTTATGAGAGGATCTAGTTCTGATACCAATTGTTGGAACTAGACAACTGAGAGGGGGGGGGTGAATCAATTGTCCCACAAAAACTGTTCTTCCTTTAACCTTCTTTATTATCTTACTATCAGATTAGTGATGTAAACATTAAAACATTAATCAACAACATAAGAGCATAAACATAATCAACACACTTGACACCAAGATTTTGACGTGGAAACCCGGTTAAGGGAAAAACTACGGTGGGGGTTAACCCATAAAATGCGTACCCTATTAAAAGTACTTAGTAAAATAGAAGGCACATGCCTTCAGGCACACTGCCTAGAGCTCGCTACTCAAAAGAGAGGCTCACTGCCTACATAATTTATTTAGAAAGAATTAACTGAGAAATAGCAGCTACTTCATGTCTGATTCAGTTTCAATGAATGCTCAAAAACTCTTCTTCACATTCTACATTGCTCTCGCTCCTTTTCTTCTCTACTCTGCTCTTGATCCTTTCTTCAGATTTTATCTGTTTTGCACAAGGATGATTTCAATACCTCGTCAACAAGTATTTATATACTTCATCAACCTTGGAGTGATCAACAAGGTTGGCTAAACTTGGCGTGGATCATCACACTGTCAGCCAAACACAACTGAGACTTGAATCTGCTTCTACAACCACTCCACGCTTCATAAAAATATTTTTAAGGTATCCGCAATAGGCTAGGAACATCTGGTTTGCCAAGACTGGGAAGAACATAAACCTCAAGAAGAAATCTTCAATCAACAAGCTCAAACTTCAATGTAGACCTCTAACATAGTAGCCATACAATCTAGAGACCTTCACAAGCACATTGAATTTGCCAATAACATCCATTCTAAACCAAATTATCAAAAACATTTGAATCTTCATCTGGAACCTCAAGAACACTCTCTTCCATGACTATCAGACCGGAAGGATAGCTTGCAGACCTCCAAACCACGAACCACTGGTGTTGATGATACACATTGACTTCCCAAACATGATTACAGATCTGCAGATCACAATTTTATATTACCGGAGCAATCCAGACCTCTTTCCTGTCACTCTGTCTTTCCTGAGTATTGCAAGAACCGGTTCTACTCAGATGGCCATAACTCCTTCAAATCTTCATGCGGACTTCTCAAATCTTAATGGAAGTAATCTCTGACAATCCTCTACACAGCCACATGATCCACATGCATTGATTATCATTAATTTTCTCAATATCCTCAACAGTCCGGTCTTCTATGCAGACAACAAAATAGGATACAGTTGACACCAATGGCAACAAGGATATGTTGACATCAATGACAACCCACTTAGGCACATATTTGTAACAATGCCCACTAAATAGGGAAGATGCTCTTGCAAGTCCACTATGTAGCTCCTTCATCAATGCCTCATTACAATAATATTTCTAAGTCCTCAAAGAATAATAAAGTAATTACATATGACCCCACCCTTACATGGGTGTCCTATTTTTCCCACTTCATGATTCTTGGAGATATATACATAATCAACCATCTATGAGAAATAGATACTAAGATATGCAAGGTGAATAATATGCCTAATCGTAATAATATTAAGGATAAGGATTGTGATAATAGCCAAAATGCTATATAGGAACATGTAAGCACAAAGGTTTGTCATGTAAGGTGTCATCATGTAAGCACAAAGCATGTATCATATGAGATGTAAACATGTATTCATACAATCAACATGTAAGCATAAGATGTAAGCATGAGATGATCATCAAAGAGGATAAGATAATTGGCATAAAAAGACAAGGTCCTTGAAAAAGAATAAAAGAGTGGTTTAAATATAGTGTTAAAATAAAGTATATTTATTTTATTCTTTTAGTGTTTTTAATGTATTTAACTAATCTAATTTCCTTCAATAAAATTGTAAAACAACTTTTAGATCTACGGTAAACACATCCAAACAAAAGAGATGAGAATTAATAAAACATCATTAAAAAACTAACAAAGAAAGGTTAAAATACAATCCCATTAAACCATGGGTGTACCTTTATCTCAATGGCACCACCAAAACTGAGCCCATGTTTAACATCACATAGTAGTCCACAAATAAGATATTTTGCCTCTATTTATAGTATAGGGTCCTCACAATTTCATGATACATTTCACTCACTTTAGTCTCCACACCCATAGCATGTTTCTAGGGTCGCCAAACTTGACCTTTTGGCCTATTCTTCCCTCATCACCAACTATTTGCCAAAAATACACATTAGACATTTATTTGTTATGTTTTTATGAGAACATGTGTGAAGTTTGGAGGAATATTCCTAGGATGCAAGCATCACATGTGGACGTTCTCACACCATGCTGGTGTCTTGAATATGCCAAACTTTCAAACAGAGATTCTCCCACCCATTTCTAGAATCTTGGGAGAAGGTAATGCTCACGCGACCTCAGAACAGTCCCTGTGGTGTACCTAACCTAGAATATTCCCCTCTTGCATGCAAAAGAGGAAGATTGACAAAAGGGAAACACTTGAACATTGGGGGATCTCTAGATGATCAATTTTTCCTTTGGCTCTTGAAGAAATATACATAAATCTTCTATTAAGCACTACTAAAGGATCAAAAACTCTCTTGCAAATAGACTCTATAGATTTGGATGCTCATCGCATTGTGGCATCTCCCATTGTCAATTTTGTGAGTTATTGATTGTATTTAGAGCTTGGAAGAGGCTCTTTCATTCAAGGGTTTATGTTGATCAACAAAAGATTGCACCCTCAAGGAGCTTGCAGCCTCAACTACAACACCAATATCGGGTAACATTATTCTATTGTTGTAGAATAGTGTGATTATTTAATGTTATTGCTTTCCTGTAACATTTTGGAAAATTCTTGTGGTGTAGACCACCACCTGTTTTACCATATGTACACTAGGGTATTTCCCCCATAGACCAGGGATAAATGCTTATAGATTGTTATTTTGTTATTGCTCTTAGCTCCGAGATGCACTTAGGGTAAGAGCTTGCACACACTTATGTTTTTATTTTTCTTGTATCATTGGTTGTACCACACGGAGGTTGGAAAAACCAAAATGATGGCTTGACTAAGGCAAGCCCCTAAACAACCCCAACAAATTTTCCATTCTTTGTATTGTGCAGGTGGTGTGGTAAAATAAAACGCACGAGAGTTTGTTTTCTTTTCCTTTTCATTTTTATCTATTTCTTTATGTTAGATTCACTATTCAAGTGATTTAGTTTTAAACATCTTTCCTAGAAGGTTATTTGATTTCATAATGCAAACTGGATGATGTTATAACTCTGTAGTTTCATTGTACAATATGGATTTTTGGGTTAAATGTTGTTGTTAGAACGATAATGCCACACACTGACATCCCCGTGATGTATAGGCGTCCAAGGCTGAGGCTTCCTAGCTTGAACACCATGTTCATCTCTATATCTCCTTTCTGGTTCTGTTATCAGCTTTTTGAAATTATTTTTATATCTTTGTCAATTTCTAATTTTCTTCTTTTCCTTAGAGTTTTATATTATTTAATTTGCTAGTAGAGAACCGAATCATACCTAGCTGGGTTGATCTGTTCTTCCTAAGTGGATAGAAGAAAATTACTCTTCTTAGGGGTTGGTTAGGTCCTAAGAGTAAGTGATTAGAATTGAATGCTAGTTAGAATAACTTAGTTGTTTCAATTTTCATCATCTACATTTTTGGTGAACCCAAACTGCATTCACTAGCATATCCCTACTTCTCCTTCTTTATATACTTGTTTAGTAAAAATTTATATTTGACAATGTCAGATTTGTTTCTTCAAACTTTTACCACATTCAATAAACTATTTAGTAGTGTTCAAGACTTTGACATGCTTGACGAAACCCTTGATGACTTCGTCCATGAAAAATCTTCCTCTTTTAAACAAAAACAACTTTCTTCTCCAAACATGATTAACACAATCTACATTTCTGATTCTACTCAAGAGCCTATGAAACCAAAGATTGTAGTTCATCTACGATCTGAAATAGAAACAACTTCTAAACTGATAATGATTGTTCAGGGTGCTTTAGACACATCCCAAATTGATGACTATATTTCATAAGTTGCTAAAACTATCAAACTAAAATTTTAGGAGCTCCTCATTATCATGCAGTTGTCCACACATATAATGCTAGGTGAAACAAACAACCTAATCCTATCCCTATTTCCCTTCATGCTTCTTATCCTATGTTACCACCAGCTCCCCGTCTGACTCATAAGTCTTTCATAGAGTATGATCTTGTAGAGTAGTTTCGTGCTACTCCTGCTAAGATCTCTCTTTGGGAACTCGTTCAGACTTCTCCTTAGTATCATAATATGCTCCAGAAATCCCTACAGAAGATTCCCATTGCATCTTCTTCTAGGCCGAATGATGTAGCTACTTTACTTGATTCATTTATACAAGCACTACTGACATTGTGTTCCAAAAATTTGAACTACCTTCCTTAGAGGTACAAAGGTAGAATGATCCTCTACTTATCATTGTTGGAATTAACAATTTCGGTGTGAATTGTACCCTTATTGATAACGGTTCCAGTCTTGACATTTGTGGTATAGACTTGTTGAACTGTATTAATATTGATGTCTTTGATCTCTCCTAATACTCTTAATATTTGTGGCTTTGACAATGTTGGTAGAAAAATACTGGGAATGATCACGCTTCTGATTGAATTGGGCCCAGTCACTTTACCTACCCTCATCCATGTCTTTCCCAGTGCACTATCTTATAATCTGCTACTTGATAGATCATGGATACATGCCATGGGTACAATTCTGTCTACCTTACATGGGTCGATAAAGTTTTTCTTTGAAAATAAGACTTATATGATCAAAGCTGATCTAGATCCTATACAATATTGTTAGCATACAAATTCTACCGATCAATCTCTTTCCTCACCTACTCTTCAAAATTGATTCCTTCTTCTATTAAGGAAGATTCCACATCCTCAACTCCTACACCAGAAGTTGATCATGGTGTTGAATCCTCCTTGAGTGCATGTCCCAATGATGATTGGGGTTCACTAGACTTTTCACCCTCCTTTGTTGGGGAGTATAAAATTGAACCCCCTAATTCGAATGTTTCAAAACTATCTTCAAATTTGTGATTGAAAACAATTCTTCTACCTCGAATAAAGATGCTTCTTCTCCTTCTAAACATACTTCTTCTACCTCTAAGGTTTCGTGTGACTATACTTCATGCATAGACTATGCCACTAATGGTGATCCTCCTTTTAAGGAGATGCAATCCCTTTATGGTTGTGGTTTTCATATACTTTCTAGTGTAGGCTATAAAGGAAATGGATGTGGTAAACAAGAGTAGGGTATTAAGATCCCTTTAAGACCTAATCCACATGGTTCTTCATCAGGTCTTGGATACCATCCTCGTCGACCCTCTGCCTCTTCTTATCGAGACTACCTAGATGTGAATATGATTTCTACTCCTCTAGATTTTCCTTCTCTTTCATTAATCTATCCTGAACTTAATGATCATACTTTCGACTCTTTTAAATTCTCAGTTCTTTATTCTTTTCTAATGATGAAGCACTTGTTGAATTCTTAGGGGTTTATGAGCATATGCCTCCGTATCATCATGATCGTGGATTCCCATTTTGTTTAAATATGCAAGCGTATTTCAGGGCATCTGTCAATTCATCTGATGACATTGCTTCATCCCCTAACAAATCTCAAGTGTCCCCTTCATTTGATCCTAAAGACCATAGTACTCTCCTTGTTGGAGATATTATTCCTGTCGCAATGGATCCCAAAGTTAAAGATAAGATTATATAGATTGGACAATGCTTATCCTTTGAAGAGTGACAATCACATTCTAATCTTCTTCATGAATTTCCTAATTTATTTTCCTGGACATATGCGGATATGGCTGGTCCCAAACATCATAGTCCATAACATAGTGTTGTATCCTGATGCTCAACCCGTAAAACAAAAATTCAAAAAATGAATCCTAAAGTTGCTCTAATGGTCAAGGTTGCGATTGAAAAACTCTTAGAATCTAGTTTCATCTGCCTAATCAACTATTCACCATGGCTATCTAACATAGTGGTTGTTGCTAAACTTGATAATCGTGTTCACATTTGTATCGATTTTCATGATCTCAATAAAGCATCCTTAAAGGATGACTTTCCTTAACCTAATATTGACATGATAGTGGATTCTACACTAGGTCATGCTTTACTTTCCTTCATGGATGGCTTGTCAGGTTATAATGAGATTCTTATTAACCCCGAAGACTAGATTAAAACTTCTTTTACATCACCATGGGAAACAATTGTTATGTGGTCATGTCGTTTGGTCTTAATAATGTTGGTGCGACTTATCAACATGCAATGAACCTTATTTTTCATGATTTTATTCACAAGATTATGGAAGATTATGTCGATGATATCTTGGCCAAATCGGTATTGTGCCAAGATCATGTGCATACTTTCTATCATATATTTGAACGTATGTGCCTCTATAACATGCGACTAAACCCTTACAAGTGTGTCTTTGGAGTTGACTCTGGCAAACAATTAGGGTTTATAGTCTCCAATTGTGGTATTGAGGTCGATACTAAAAAGATTAATGCTATTGTAAGCATACCACCTATGAAAAATCTCTCAACTTCATAGTCTGCAACGTAAGATTCAGGCTATACACCATTTTATTTCCCAACTTGTAGACTGCATCCTTCCATTTATAAATATTCTTAAAAAGAATGTTCATTTTGACTGGAATGAGGATTGTCAGAAAGTGTTTGAGGATCTAAAGAATTATTTAGCCAATCCTCCAATCCTTATTCTAGCCATCTCTGGATGTCCTTTCCTCTTATATACTTCTACTTCATCACATGCTTTAGAAGCCTTAGTATCTCAACATGATGATAAAGATAGGGAACAAGTTGTTTATTACATCAGTTGAACTCTACTTGATTATGAAACTCGATACACAATCTTAGAAAGGCAATGTCTTGCTCTTGTCTTTGCAATGAGTAAGCTTCGACATTACCTTCTTCATGCTAAAACACATGTAATCGTAAAATTTGACCCTCTAAAACATTTGTTTTAAAAAAATGGATCTTTCAAGAAGACTCGCTAAATGGGTTATGTTGCTAACGGAATTTGACCTTAAATTTGTCTCTCAGAAGGTGAAAAAAGGACAAGTCATAGCAAACCATTTGGTTGAATCCCTTTCCCCTTTTTCTATTCTAAATGAGGACTCATTCCTTAATGATCATATTCTTTTTGTAGAAAATGATCACACGTGGGATTTGTTCTTCGATGGATCTAGATGTCAAACTGGCTCTAGGACAGGTGTCATTTTGATACCTCCTTCTGGTAAGATGATTCCTCTTTCCTTCCATTTAAACTTTCTTTGTACCAAGAACATCACTGAGTACAAAGCCCTTATTGTTAGGTTGCATGCCATGCTATCTCTTAATATTAAGCATATCAGAGTTCATGGTGATTCCTCAATTAGTTATAAAACAAGTCACATGCTCTTACCAAGCTAAAACAAGATAAATTGTCTCAATATCATGACTTGGCTTTGTCACTCCTTGATTAGTTTTATTCTTTCTCCATCAATAATAGTCCCTGTAAGGACAATCATCATGTTGATGAAATGGCAAGTGCTGCCTCTCTTGTACCTTGTGACAATTCTATGAATAATTATCAATTCACAATTCAAAATCTGGCTTCACCTACTATTGGTGATTGTAGTTCAATAAATTCTCTTTTCTACTATAACATAGATTTAGAGGAATGTTACTCCCATATATACACTTACTTGAGTGATAGTACCTTTCCCCCTAGTTCTTTGAAAAGCACTCGAACTCACATTCACAAAATTGCCGCATGCTACATCATTCTCTTTAATATTCTCTATTGTCATTCCTATAATGGTCTTCTCTTACACTACTTAACTAAAGCTGAAATCCCTGTTGCCCTTGAAGAGGCCCACTTCAGTGCCTGTTGAGGGCATTCTGATGGACGTGCTCTAGTTCAAAAACTACTGCGAATGGGTTACTACTGGACAAGCAAAGAACAAGATTCCTTTGCTTTTGTTAAGAAGTGCCCTTAGTGTCAGTAGCATAACAACCTTATATGAGCTCATGCACAAGAACTTCATGCCCAGGTACCACCTTGGCCATTTTCTATATGGGGCTTATATATCATAGGAAAATTTTCTCCATCTTCTTCTTGAGGTCATATATTCATCATTACAACAACCAATTACTTCATGAAATGGGTTGAAGCTATTCCACTCTGATCCACAACTATTGAAGTTATTTGTTGCTTTCTTTTAGATAACATTATATCTCGTTTTGGACTTCCTTCCGCCTTTATTTCTGATAATGGTACATCATTTCAGAACAAGGATGTGAAGCAGTTCATGTAAAAGTTTAAAATTCAACATCGCTTCTCTACACCATACTATCCCCGGTCTAATGGCCAAGGAGAAGCACCAAACAAAACTATTGAGAAACTTATTTATAATATAGTTAATAAACATGGTAAGGATTGGCATACTCAACTTTGATATGCATTATGGGCCTATCGCACGAGTATTCGTACGGCCACTAGGACAACTCCATACAATCTCATCTATGGTGCCAATGCTATTATGCCTCTAGAGTTAGAAATTCCCTCATTGGGAATTTCCCTTCAAGGCCTTACTAATGACAATACTTATCAATTAGCATCTTTTACAACTTGAGATTCTTGATGAACAATGCCTCCACACTCTTGAGCATCTTCAAGCTTATCAAAAGACCATAAATCATGCCTATAATCAACGTATTATTCACATATCTTTCAAGGTTGGTGATCTAGTACTACACAAAAACCAAAGAACTTGAATGCTCCTACTAGTGCCAAAGGAAAATTTAGTTTGAACTGGTTAGGACCTTACATCGTCACCTCGGTCTATGGGCTCGACGCATGATGCAGGAGCATCTAGTGGTGTAAGGGTAATATTGCATCACCCAAAAATATTTGAAGTTGTTTTGAATTTATTTATTTTTGTAGGTTTTTTTAGTTGTGTTGGAGTCCATGTTGACACTTCAGTGGTTCACGACTGTCAAAAGTTCAGAAAGGCTAAAAATAGTAACCTGCTATTTTTAGTAAGTTGGCATATTTGGGTACGTATGGACCTAAAAATTTACCCCAAGAAGTGGAATTTTAAAAATAAGCAAATGGTGAAGAAATCATCTAAATATCATTTATAGTTTGAGAGATAATAAATTTCCTATCTTGAAAAATTGCTCCTGATGAACTTCATATTTGAATTTGAGACCCTTATAAGTGTCGTTAGGGTTCAAAAAGTTGACAAAATGATCTTTAGATGATTTTATGCGCCATAGAGCACTTCATGAGCTTTCCAAGGCTTGGTTATGATTGTCAATTGGACACCCGATTCAAAAGTTATGGCCCCTGGAAGTTGTGTTACAAAATTTCAAAAACTTTAAATTTTCAAATTTCTAATTTCTTTGGCGGGAAAATGGATAGGCTAGACTTGGCATCCAAAAATGGGAGTTACACTTTCTAGAACATTCGGGAAGGTAGTGGAGAAGTGGCGTGGAAGTCATTGGTGCCAAATAAAAAGGGGAAAATGAAAGGTTTCGAGACAGTTCCATATGTGTAGTTGTGGCTTCGGATTATAGAAATCTCTGATAAAGTAGGATTTTCTCTATTGTGAAACAACCCATGTTGTTGTAGCATGTAATACTACATTTTGTACTCCTTTTTACTAAAGAAATAAAAGTTTTTTGATTTCATTCCTCACATTTTTGGTGAGAATCTCTATTGGTGTTTCATGTGTGAGTGTTGAGTGGAGTAGCCCTTCATCAAGTGGTATTAGAGGGAGGGTTCTTGAGTGTGTAGACAGATCATCGATTTTGAGGTAGTTTGCACGAGGACCTAAGGTTGTGGGTTTGCTGTAGAGATCAAAATTCCTCCATGAAGAAACCATGGTGGTGCTAGGAGAAATGCTTTGATATAAGAGGGTTTTAGTGTTGGAATTAGACCAGACAACTAAGAGGTGGGGAGAATCAGTTGTCACACAATTTAAACTTTTTCTGCTTTTAACCTTTTTTATTATCTTACTACCTGATTAGTGATGTAAACATTAAAGCATAGATCAACAACATAAGAGCAAAAACATAATCAACACACTTGACACCAATATTTTGATGTGGAAACCCGGTTAAGGGAAAAACCACGGTGGGGGTTAACCCATAAAGATTTATACCCTGTTAAAAGTACTTTAGAAAAATAGAAGGCACATGCCTTCAAGCGCATTGCCCAGAGCTCACTGCTCAAAAGAGGAGGCTCACTGCCTACAAAATTAATTTAGAATAGAATGAATTAACTGAAAGATAGCATCTACTTCATGCCTGGTTCAATTTCAATGGATGCTCAAAAACTTCTGCTTTGCCCAGATTCTTCTTTACTAACTTCACACTCTATACTGCTCTCACTCCTTTTCTCCTCTACTCTACTTCTGATCCTTTATTCGGATTTAATTTCTTTTGCACAAGGATGATATTTGACAACTCTTCAACAAGTATTTATACACTTCATCCATCTTGGAATGATCAACAAGGTCGGCCAAACTTAATGCAGATCTTTTCACTGTCGGCCAAACATATTTGAGACTTGAATCTTCCTTTATTAACACACCATGCTTCATAAAATGATCTTTAGATCATCTACAACATGCTAGGAACATCCAGTCGGCCAAGACTGGGAAGAACAACAACAATCAAGAGGAAACCTTCAATCACGAGCTCCTTTGTCAATGCGGACCACCAACACAACAACCACATGATCCAGAGACCACCACAAGTACAATTAAGTCAACAAGAACAACCACACTACTTTGCATCACTAGAATCACTTGCATCTTCACACTAAACCTCAAGAACACACACTGCCATGACTGTCATACTAGAAAGATTGCTTCTAGATATCCAAACCATGAGCCACTTGAGTTAAGGGAACACACCAACATCCCAGACATGCCTCTAGATCTGTAGATCACAATATTCTCATACCGGACCATTCCGGTCCAACTTCTTGCCACTCTGTTATCACAAAACAACTGTAGAAACCTGTCTTACTCAGAGGGCCGTAACTTCACCAAATCTTCATGTGGACCTCTCAAATCTCAACTAGAGAAACAATAGATAGCCCTATACAAACCCTTTAATCTACAAACTCTGATCTTCACCTTATTGGAAATACTGATTACTCCTTTGCATTGTCTTCACTGTTTCTGACAGAAGGATATGTTGACATCAATGACAACACATTAGGCACATATTTGCAACAATCTCCCCCTTTGTCATTGATGGCAACATATGATGTGAAAAATTGATTTAACCATCAAGACAAGAACTTCTCCCCCTTTCTTTTGTCACACCTGCAACCACTTTCTTCACTACACCCCCTTTCACCAGCAACTACTTACTTCTAAATTTTTCACATGACTTCTCTCCCCCTTTGACATCAATGGAAAAGGGCGCATATTTGCAATCATCTCTTCCCCTTTTTATTTTAGACTGATCTCCAACGTTTACATACTGACTACTCCCTAGAGTAGTATTCTCTCAACATCAATCCGGATCTCAAGATATGACTGAGAATTCCACCGGACTGATGCACCTTAGTGCATCTTAGTTCTGATTTGGAGGGGTAATAACCCCTAACTTCTCTTTGAGATATTCAAAGGTATCCTTGGGAAGAGGCTTAGTGAAGATATCTGCAATCTGATCTTTGGATGACACAAACTCCAACTTGACTTCATTGTCATTTACCTTCTCTCTCAAGAAATGGAATTTGATAGATATATGCTTTGTCTTTGAATGCAACACTGGATTCTTTGAGATACTTATTGTACTAGAATTATCACAAAAGATGGTGACTGGCTCCTCAAACACAACTCTGATGTCCTTCAACATTTGGTTCATCCACAAAACCTGAGCATAATTATTTGCTACTGCTATATACTCTACTTCTGCAGTAGATAGAGATATTGCCTCTTGCTTTTGCTCATCCAAGAGACCAATCTCTTTCCCAAGAAAAATGCACCACCACTAGTACTTTTTCTGTCATCCACATCTCTTGCCCAATCAACATCTGTGTATGCATGAAGAGTAAAGTCACTGTCTTTTGGATACCACAATCCATAATCAATTATCCTCTTGAGATATCTAAAAATTCTTTTGACTACCACAACATGGGATTCTTTTGGATCATATTGAAATCTAGCAACAAGTCCAACGATGTTCATGGTGTCAGGTCTGGTCTGGGTCAAATAGAGCAATCCTCCAATAATTGATCTATACCTTTTCTGATTTACCTTGGGTGAATCATCATCTTTACTTAACTTGCATCTGGTTACCATAGGTGTACCTACTGGCTTTGAATCTTCCATTCCAAACTTCTTCAGTAATTCTTTCACATACTTGGACTGAGATATAAAGATACCTTTGTCTGACTAAACAATTTGTAGACCTAGGAAGAAATTCATCTCTCCAAACATAAACATTTCAAATTCACTTTTCATTTGGTCAACAAATGTTTTGCACATACATTCATTTCCACCAAAAATGATATCATCAACAAAGACTTCAACAATCAGGATGTCCTCATGATTAATCTTGAAGTAAAGATTACTATCAGCAGTACTTTTGCTAAAATCTATCTTAAACAAATATTTATCCAATCTTACATACCAGGCTCTTGGAGCTTTCTTGAGTCCATACAATGCTTTTCTCAGTCTACAAACCATGTCACCCTGATCAAACAACTGAAATCCTTCCGGTTGCTCAATGTAGACTTCTTCCTCCAAATCTCCATTCAGGAATGCTGATTTGACATCCATTTGATACACTTTAAAATCTTTGAAAGTAGCAAATGCAAGAAACAATCTAATTGCCTCTATTCTTGCCACCAGAGCAAAAGTTTATTCAAAATCAATTCCTTCTACTTGAGAATAGCCTTTGCATACCAACCTTGCTTTGTTTCTTACAACTTCACCATCTTCATTTAGTTTATTCCAGAAGATCCATTTGGTTCCAATTACATTTTTGTCCTTTGGCATAGGAACAAGATCCCAAGTGTGGTTCTTTTCAATTTGCATTAATTCTTCTTCCATTGCTTTTACCCAATTTTCATCAGTACAGGATTCACCAACTGATTTAGGTTCAATCCTTGAAATCAAATAAATCTCTTCTTGATCTTCAATAATTTTTCTCCTAGTTCGAACACCTTTATTTCTATCCCCTATGATTTGATCTTCAGGATGATTCATTCTTACATACTCTGGGGTTTTGGGAATTGCTTGATCTTCTATTTCTTGAGCTTGTTCCTCAACATCTGTATTAATTCCTTGAGTCTCTAGAGTTTCTGGATTAGTCTGCATCAGAGTTTGAACTAACCTTCCTTATTTTGACTCTCAGTTTGATCATCTGAATCATATCCGCAGAACCTGGAATGTCCTTCCTTGCTCTCATCAACTCTAACATTAGCACTTTCAACAATCTTTTTCAACCTCTTGTTAAAGCACCGGTAAGCCTTACTTTGAGTAGAGTGTCCCAAAAATATTCCCTCATCACTTCTTGTATCAAATTTGCCTAAATCCTCATCTCTTTTGATATCTCACAGTAGGAGGATGACCAAACCATAGTTCATAAGGGGTCTTACCAAAATTGCCTTTGATCTGCACTCAGTTAAGAGTGTAGACAGTAGTACTTACAGCTTCTCTCCAATAAGCTTGAGGAACATTTATTTCCATCATCATGGTCCTCGCAGCTTCTTGAATGGTCTGGTTCTTTCTTTCCACAACTCTATTTTGTTGGGGAGTCCTAGGAGCAGATAACTGTCTTTTTATGCCATGCTTTTCATAGAAAGCATCAAACTCATGTGAAGTAAATTCTCCACCTCTGTCGGATCTCAAACATTTCAATTTTTCACCAATTTCATTTTCCACCATCACTTTGAACACCTTGAATTTTTCAAGAGCTTCTGATTTTTCTTTTAGGAAGGTTACCCATATCATCTTGGAGTACTCATCTATCAGCAATATGAAATATCTATCTCCTTGCACACTCCTAATTCTAGCAGGACCATAGAGATTAGTATGTACCAGTTCCAATCATCCATTTGAGACTTGTACCTTACTTTTGAATGAAATCTTGCTCTGTTTCCCCAATTGACATTCTCTACACATGTTATTAGGTTTCACAAGTTTTTGAAGATCTCTCACAGCCTGAGTGGTACTTATTTTGACAATATTATCAAAATTCACATGACACATCCTCCTATGCCATAACCAACTTTGATCTATCTGAGCAATCAAACAGCTTTTGCCAGAGCTACTTAAATAAAAAATGTTACCTTTGGTTTGAGTACCGGATGCAATTTCAGTTCCAGAACTTTCTAATATTCTGCACTTTCCATCTTTGAATCGAAGATCATAACCTTTATCAACCAACTGTCCAACACTGAGAAGATTATGTTTCAGTCCTTCCACATACATAACATCATTTGTGCTATTCTTACCATCAAAAGAGATGGATCCTCTGCCACGGATTCTACCAGCTAAGTTATCTCCAAATTTCACAAGCCCACCTTCATAATTTTCAATATTCACAAACTTACTCTTGTCTCCAGTCATATGATGAGAACATCCACTATCAATCACCCATTCATCTTTCTCAACAACCTGAGCAGCCAAGGCAGTTTCCATATTTACATAGCTAGCAGATTTAGTAGACACTGAATCTTCTTCTTTAATGGCAATGAACACCCAATCATTTTGAGGGGAACCTCCATGATCAGATTCATCATCTATGACTCCTTCACCAGTTTCTTGGACATAGTAACACTTGTTCTGATTTTGATATCTGTTAGGGTTTAGTTTTGAAAACCTCTCCGGACATCTTGAGGCAAAATGACCAATCTTATTACAAACAAAATGTTTGAGTGGCAATTTTCCTTCATACTTACCGGATCCTCTTGGTAATCGTTTGGCGAGAAGAGCTTCAAGATCATCAGTTTCAAGTTCAATATCTTCAAGATCATTCATTATCTTCACTAATCTGTTTGATCTTGCAGAAGAGCTTTCACCCGGATCATATCTTTGTTTTGTATATACACTAGCCTTAAATGCATATTTAGATTTGGGAAGAGAATCACCAAACTCACTTAATTCAAAAGCTAAAATTTTATGAACTAGATGATCTCTTGTAACATATGAGATAGTCCCGATCTCCTCTATAGCAGCAACCTTATGTTTGTATGAATCAGGTAAAGATCTGAGTACTTTTGATACAATCTCTGATTCTTCCAAAGTTCCACCAACACACCTGATACCACACACAAGTTCATTTATATTTTGCATACAGATTGTGATGTTTTCATGTTCACTCATCCTCATAGTTTCAAATTCTCCTCTTAGACGTTACAGCTTGGCACATTTGACATATTGATCACCTTCATACAGATATTCCAACTTTTTCTAGATTTCATAAGCAGTTTTTAGACCAAAGACATTTGTCATTTCAAAATTAGTCAGGGCACTCAACAAGTCTTCTTTAGCTTGAAGCTTATTTTTAGCATCTTTGACTTGATCTGGAGTTGAAGGACCTTTCTCCAGAGGTTTATACTCAACACGGGTTATTTCCCAATAGGCATCGCCCATGCATTGTAAATGGCACTCCATGCGATTCTTCCAAACATACTAACTTGTTCCATCAAATCTCAGACTATCCTTCTTGTAGGTTGACATCTTGGATCTCCTCAAGCGGTAAGGCTTTTATAAGAGGATCTGGCTCTGATACCAATTGATGGAATTAGACCAGACAACTGAGAGGGGGGGTGAATCAATTGTCACACAATTTAAATTTTTTCTGCTTTTAACCTTCTTTATTATCTTACTACCAGATTAGTGATGTAAACATTAAAGCATAGATCAACAACATAAGAGCAGAAACATAATCAACACATTTGACACCAAGATTTTGACATGGAAACCTGGTTAAGGGAAAAACCACGGTGGGGGTTAACCCATAAAGATTTGTACCCTGTTAAAAGTACTTTAGAAAAATAGAAGGCACATGCCTTCGGGCGCATTACCCAGAGCTCACTGCTCAAAAGAGGAGGCTCACTGCCTACAAAATTAATTTAGAACATAATGCATTAACTAAAAAATAACATCTACTTCATGCCTAGTTTAGTTTCAATGAATGCTCAAAAACTTCTTTGCCCTAGATTCTTCTTTATTAACTTCACACTCTATACTGCTCTCGCTCCTTTTCTCCTCTACTCTACTTCTGATCCTTTATTCAGATTTAATCTATTTTGCACAAGGATGATATTTGACAACTCTTCAACAAGTATTTATACACTTCATCTATCTTGGAATGATCAACAAGGTCAGCCAAACTTAATGTGGATCTTTTCACTATCGGCCAAACATAGTTGAGACTTGAATCTTCCTCTATTAACACACCATGCTTCATAAAATGATCTTTAGATCATCTACAACACGCTAGGAACATCTGGTCGGCCAAGACTGGGAAGAACAACAACAATCAAGAGGAAACCTTCAATCACAATCTCCTTTGTCAATGCGGACCACCAACACAACAACCACATGATCCAGAGACCAACACAAGCACAATTAAGTCAACAAGAACAACCACACCACTTTGCATCACCAGAATCACTCGCATCTTCACACTGAACCTCAAGAACACACACTGCCATGATTGTCATACTAGAAAGATTACTTTTGGATCTCCAAACCATGAGCCACTTGAGTTGAGGGAACACACCAACATCCCAGACATGCCTCTAGATCCGCAGATCACAATATTCTCATACCGGACCATTCCGGTCCAACTTCTTGCCACTATGTTATCATAGAACAACTGTAGAAACCTATCTTACTCAGAGGGCCATAACTTCACCAAATCTTCATGCGGACCTCTCAAATCTCAACTGGAGCAACAATAGATAGCCCGATACAAACCCTTTATCCGTAAATTCTGATCTTCACCTTACTAGAAATATTGATCACTCCTCTGCACTGTCTTCACTGTTTCTGACAGAAGGATATGTTGACATCAATGACAACACATTAGGTACATATTTACAACATTTAGATCCCTGCAAAGACAAATCGATGCATTGCAAGATGAGCTATGAAGAGGGGTTGAGCCAAGAATAAGAGAAGAAAGTGAAGATGAAGTGGAAGAAGAGCTATCTAAGGAAGAACACGATAATACAAGAGATCCTGCACAAGTTGGGTTTTTGAGGGCCATTTCAAAGATTGGAAAGAGGCCTAGGATTGAAGTTTCTACCTATTTGGAGATCTAAATCTGGAAGAGCTTATTGATTGGATAAATGATATGGAGGAATATCGAGTATGGAGACGTGGAGGATCCAAAACAGGTCAAGTTTACAAAAATGAAGTTGAAGGGCCATGCCAGTATTTAGTGGAAGGAAGTCCAGTTAGAGAGAAATAGAAGAGGAAAAGGAAAGATTAGCAAATGGGATCAGATGGTGGATAAACTAAAGAAGTAGTTCATTCCTGTGGACTATGAGTTGGAGTTGTTGAAGAAACTATAAGGATTGAAGCAAGGTAACAAGTTCATTAAGGAGTATACATAAGAGTTTTATAAGATTATTATCAGAACAAGCCATGTAGAGGCCAACATGAGGAAGGTAGCCTGTTATATTAATGGGTTGAGGCCAAGCATTCAAGAGGAGTTGAGCCTGGTCAGAATGACCACCATAGAAGATGCGTACCAATTTTCCTTGAAGGTGGAAGTGAAGTTGAATAAAAGATTCAAAAGCAAGCAAAGAGGAAGAGGTCAAGACAGAAGGACTAGTGGAAGATCCTATGGAGGACGAAATGAAGATCAAAAGAAAAGTGAAGAAGTAGGCACTAGTCAAAATCAAAGAGGAGATAATGCCTACCACCCTCATGACCAAAATAATGGCGAGAAAAGAGGAAGAGGAAGAGGAAGGTCCCTAGACAAGGACCTAGAAGAGGATGTTTCAGAGGAACCCATTTCTAATGTGGAGAAGAAGGACATCGAGCCTACAAGTGTCCCCAACATCAAGGAAGGATAAATAGAAGACCTGAAGGTAATGGATGAGTTCCACATGTAGATGAAGACGTGCAGTCTGAGCATTCTAAAGATGCTAAAAGGGGAGAAACCCTAGTTGTCAGAATAATATTATTAAATGAGGAGAAAGAACCATATCAGAGGAAGAGTTTATTCCGTACAAGGTGCAAGTGTGAAGGTAAGTGTTGTGATATTATTAATGACAGTGGAAGCACTAATAATCTTGTCTCAGAGGGGATGGTTAACAAGTTAAAGTTGACAAGGAGAAGGAATCCACATCCATATCAGATTGCATGGTTGCAGAAGGACCATAAAGCTTTGGTCAATGAGTAGTGTTTAGTAAAGTTCAAGATTGGAGACTACCATGATGAGGTGCTGTGTGACATCATACTGATGGATGCATGTCATATGATATTGGGAAGGCCATGGTAGTATGATAGGTGTGCTATCCATGATGGCTATGTAAACACCTATTCCCTGACAAAAGATGGAGTTCATCATAAGTTGAAGCCCTTGAAGGAGGTGGAAGAAAAGGTATGTAGTACTACCAAAATTTGCTTGGTAGATGGTAGGAAATTTTTGGATGGTATGAAGCACAAGCGTCATTTGTTTGTGTTGATTCCTAAGATTAGTCAGGAGAAATGTGAATATGTACTAGTAGAAGTCTCAAATTTGTTGGAAGAATTTCAAGATATTGTCTCTAATAATGTACCATAAGGTTTACCGCTGATGAGAAATATAAGTCACCAAATAGATTTGATGGTACCAAGAGCTAGTTTCTTAAATAAAGCAGCCCATAGAATGATTCCTATAGAGAATGAGGAGCTGAACAGACAAGCTCAGGAGCTATTAAGGAAAGGATTGATAAGGGAGAGCCTAATTCCATATGCAGTACCTACAGTACTAGCACTAAAGAAAGATGCAGAGTGGAGGATGTGTACAGATTCCTGATCCATCAACAAAATTATAATCAAGTACATATTTCCATTGCCAAGGATGGATGATATTATGGATAGCTTGAGTGGAGCTAAGTACTTTACGAATATTGATTTGAAGAGTGGATATCACTAGATTCAAATAAGAAAAAGAGACGAATGGAAGACAACCTTCAAGACTAAGGAGGGTCTGTATGAGTGGTTAGTCATTCCATTTGGGCTAACCAATGCACCAAGCACATTCATGTGGCTCATGAATGAGGTATTGAAAGAGTTTTTTAGAAAGTTTGTTATTGTTTATTTAGATGACATTTTGATTTTCAGTAAGACTTGGGAAGAGTATCTGATGCATATTAGAAGAGTTTTAGAGAAGCTGAGGGAGGAAAAGTTGATTAATATGGAGAAATGTAGTTTTGCAAAAGCATTGGTATACCTTGGATTTGTCGTCTCAACTGAGGGTCTTAAGATGGACCTAGAAAAAGTAAGGTCTATTGTTGAATGCCCCATGCCAAGGAGTACTACAAAGGTAAGATCTTTTCATGGTTTGACAAGTTTTTATAGAAAATTTATCAGGAAGTTTAGTAGAATTTGTGCACCCCTAACTGAGACAATGAGAGGGAATAGAAAGGAGTTTAAACAGACTATAAGAGCAATCAAGAGTTTTGATACATTGAAGCAAAAAGTCATAGAGCAACCTATTTTGGCACTTCTAGATTTTAATAAAGTATTTCAGGTAGATTGTGATGCTAGTGGCAGTGCTATAGGAGCTGTTTTCTATCAATAAGGTAAGCTCGTTGCCTATTTTAGTGAGAAGCTTAATGATGCCAAGAAAAAGTATTTTGTATATGATCAAGAGTTTTATGCTTTAGTTCAGGATTTGAAGAAATGGAGAGATTATTTGTTTCTAAAAGAGTTCATTCTATAAACTGATCATCAAGCTTTACAATATCTTAATAGCCAAGGGAAGTTGAATCAAAGGAACTTAAAATGGGTTGAGTTTTTGCAGAGTTATACTTTTTTTTTTAAGCATAGGAGTGGAAGATCAAACATAGTTGTAGATGCCTTAAGTAGAAGACAAAATTTATTGACAGAGATGAAGATAGGGGTCGTTAGGTTTAATGAGCTCAAGAATTTGTACCCTGAAGATCTAGACTTTGTAGAAGCCTAGAAATCTTGTTTGGAGCCTGTTACCCTAGATAGGATGAGATGGTTGGATTATACGATCCAAGATGGTATGTTGTTTAGAGGAAGCTAGTTGTGCATTCCGAGGAGTTCTATGAGAGAGAACCTGATTAAGGAGAAGCATAGTGGAGGGTTGGCAGGACACTTTGGTCGAGATAAGACCATTGCCCTTATTAATGAAAATTATTACTAGCCACAGTTGTACCAGGATGTGAAGAAATTTATGCAAACCTCTAGAGTATGTCAGATGGCCAAAGGGGTAAGTCATAATACAAGGTTGTATCAACCGTTACTTGTACCAAAGAGACTGTGGGAAGACATCAGCATGGCTTTTGTTCTTGGTTTTTTGAGAATGCAGAGAGGACATGACTCCATATTTGTGGTGGTTGAGAGGTTTTTAAAGATGGCACACTTCATTCCATGCCATAAGACTAGTGATGATGTTCAGGTTGCAGAATTATTTTTTAGAGAGGTGGTAAGACTACATGGTCTACCAAAAATCATAGTTTTAGATCGAGATACCAAGTTCGTTGGGTATTTCTGGAGGACTTTATGGAAGAAGTTGAAGACTTATTTGAAGTTCAATTATGCACATCGTCCACAGATTGATGGACAAATGGAGGTGTTGAATAGGAGTTTGGGCAACTTGCTGAGATACTTAGTAGGAGATAAGCCCAAGGGATGGGATTTGATATTACCACAAGGAGAGTTTACATATAACAATTCTATCAACAGGAGTACTTGTAAATCCCCATTCCAAATTGTATATGGGAGTAGTCCAAGAAATACTTTTGAGTTGAGAAAGATAGACATAGGAGAGAAGAGTAGTGTTGAGGAAAATGACTTTGCAAAGCACCTGAAGAGTTTGCATGAAGAGTTACGACAACACATTAATAAAATTAATTCTCAATACAAGGATAAGGCAGATCAAAAGTGAAGGTTTAAGGAATTCAAGGTTGGTGATGAAGTCATGGTTCACCTAAGGAAAGAAAGGTTCCTGATGGGGACATATAATAAGTTGAAGATGAAGAAATTTGGACCATGCAAGATCCTAAAGAAGCATGATTCAGGAAATGCATATGAAGTAGAGTTGCCCATTGGAATCAACATTTCTTCTATGTTCAAAATTACCAATTTGATAGAGTATCATGAAGGTGGCATAGAGGATGGACCAATAGAAGAACAATGGAGTATCCCGTACCTACTTCAGAGGAGGCGATAGAAGAAATCCTAGATAGTCATGTGGGAAGAAGTACCAAAAACAAGTGATATGAACAATACTTGGGTAAGTGGAAAGGAAGGCATGTTGAAGATTCATCATGGTTGTCTAACACAGAGGTTGACCATCTTGGTTTTTCTCAAACACCTAAGATGTGACAAGGTCACTTCTCAAATTATCCTGGGTGTTTGATGTAGGAACATCCAATGGTGTAAAGGCAATCTTGCATCACCCAAAAATATTTTAAGTTGTTTTGAATTTCTTTATTTTTTTAGGTTTCTTTAGTTGTGTTGGAGTCCATGTTGACACTTCAGTGGTTCAAGATAGTCAGAAGTTCAGAAAGGCTAAAAATAGTAACCTACTATTTTTAGTAAGTTGGCCTATTTGGGTACATATGGACTTGAAAATTGACCTCAAGAAGTGGAAATGTAAAAATAAGAAAATGGGGAAGAAATCATTTGAATATCATTTATAGTTTGAGAGATATTAAAGTTTCCATCTTGAAAACTTGCTCATGATGATGAACTTCATATTTGAATTTGAGGCCCTTTAGAAGCGTCGTTGGGATTCAAAAAGTGGAAAAAATGATCTTTAGATCATTTTGATCATCATAGAGTGCTTCACGAGCTTTCCAACAGCTGGTTATGATTGCCAATTGGGCACCCAGTTTAAAAGTTTTGGCCCCCAGAAGTTGTGTTACAAAATTTCAAATTTCTAATTTCTTGGGCGGGAAAATGGATAGCTGGACTTGGTGCCCAAAAAGGAGAGTTACACTTTCTAGAACATTCAGGAAGATAGTGGAGAAGTGGCATGGAAGTCATTGGTGCCAAATAAAAAGGGGAAATGGAAAGGTTTCGAGATAGTTCCATATGTGCGATTGTGGCTCCAGATTATAGAAATCTTTGATAGAGTAGGATTTTCTCTGTTGTGAAACAACCCATGTTGCTGTAGCATGTAATACTACATTTTTTACTCCATTTTATTGAAGAAATAAAAGTTGCTTGATTTCATTCCTCACATTTTTGGTGAGAATCTCTGTTGTTGTTTTGTGTGTGAGTGTTGGGCAGAGTAGCCCTTCATCAGCGCATATGGTCTCTCTAGGATGGATGGTAAGCCTCTTAAATAGCCCATAAAGCTATGCATTTGCATTGTTATTATGCTTAGTTTCTTTCCATAATGTGACATTTGTGTAGATAAGTTCTGAATTTATTCATAACTTTCCTTAGGTCATTTGATTGTGAACACATTTTCTTTTTCTTGTGCTATAATCTCTCTTCAAATTGTGTATTTTGTTAAATATGCAATATTTCATTTAAAAGCAACAATGTGTTATCTTTGTTTAGAATTTTTAATACTTTACAAGGTAGTTATAATCTTGTTGTTTTCTATTCTCAACACATTACATGATGTCTTGAATGATGGTTGTAGTTTTCATTGACAAATAAATGAAAATTACCTCATTCTTTACCATGTTGATTATTTAATTGTGAAAACAATTAATTAATCCATCCATTTATAATTATTTAATTAGATCTTTCATGAGTATTTAATTAAATAATTTCCCTTTTTCATTTATGAATTTACCAATTAGATCTTTATTGAATTTAATTGTATAAATTTTAAAAAACCATTATTTAATTAGATCATTCTTGCATTTAGTTAAACAATTTTATACTATTTAATTAAATCAAAATAGCATTTACTTAAATAATCCACATCACATGAGAAAAACATACATACATCATTGTATAACACATGTATCTCAATTCAAAAACACAAAATCTTATATATATATCAAATGTACATGGTATACAAAAGTGGCCACTACATCAAAATATGCCATATCATAATATCATAATATAATAATACAATCTCAACTCCCACCATGGGAGCTTGAACCCTCTAGCTTTGGTGGTGGCTATAGTACAGAAGGCTCCTGGTGCGATGTTGTAGAGCGTGAGTGGCTATGGATCATGATTGCATGCCCCTCACCTGATGTCTTAGCTCTGTTGCCTCTGTCCTAGCGTCCATAACCTACTACTATAGCTGACTGACCTGAGCTCGTAGTTAGTTCATCTCATCCATTAGGCTCTAGACTTTGGGATGGTCTAGACCTGTGGTTGATGTGCTCTAAGAAACAAGCTATGTTTGTAGAAAGTCATGGGTGGTCTCCACACTTTAAGCTCTCCTGACTATATGATCTCACTCAACCCTAGCCTCGTCTCACTCTGCTGTCACAATAACGACTTGAGCAATAGTCGGAGCTCTGTTAGCCTATACCTCCTCTAGAGCCGCTCTTAGTTATGCCACTGGCTCAAAGAGCTCTATATGTCGCCATGCAGTCTACTAAGGCCTATGACTGGTCCACACACCCTATTGGATTTGAATAATGGGGACCATCTCAACAAAGACTCGACCAATGTAGTCAAGCCACTCTCATGTGTACACTACAAAGTTAAACAAAGCATGTGTTAGATCTCATCATCATATAAAATCCAAAATCAATATATATGCATATACATGTCTAGTATTCTACCAAAGTAAATAAAACAAATAACAACTCTCACCTAGGTCCCCGATCTGCCAATCGAGATCTAGGAGCCCTGCCAGTGTTGCTCTAGATTGAACGATAGCCATCGTACCTACCCCCGCCTTCGGTACTATAGTGGACCTCGTAGCAGCCGCATTAATTGACTCCCCTCTCACAGTCTAGCTAGGTATAGGTCTGGCTGAAGGTGCAACTCATGTCACCCAAGGTCAGGCTCTAGGCCTCTCCTTTGTAGTGGCACCAACCTCATCTTGCTGCCGTCAGGTCCCTACTTCTGGTGTAGGATGTTCCTGATCCTACTCCTCCTCCTCCTCACCCTCTCTATCACTCTCCATCCTCTCATCCATCTCATCCTCTGACCCTTGCTCCGCTAGAGGGCGTGCATCACCAGTGGGTCCATCATCAAGAAAAATAGGAGCTAGTCTCATGGCAATCCACCATGATGCATATCCTACAATCACCCCCACATCATCTACATTTGCAACTACATCACAATCTGTGTCCTAGGACTTCAGATCGCTAACACCAACCTCTGCAATTATGGGACAAGGCTGATCACCAAGTCGAACAACACTCCAATGTGATTAGACGTATGTATGGGCATGCTCAGGATACCTTGTATCTACCTGAACTACTTAGTAACACTATTATAATAGAATGGTACAATAATTTGATCAAGGCAACCCACTAGAAGTCGATCCATTTGCATCTAAGCCAACTATTGCACCTGCCTTGCCCACCGTGGCATCCATCGGTAAGGTCGCCATAATACATCTATAGCTTGTAATTTGTTGAATGTCTGCCTCTAGAACAAAAGGTTCCTGAACTGCCATGGCCTCCTCAGACCATAGGTGCGAGCTCGGGGCTACATCTAGATAGTTGTGGTAGGTATCCCTATCGACCATGTACATGTGATGTGCTCTAAAGCCCACACCTATAGTAAGGTGTAGGTCATTAGGCCGATGCTCTCATAATGGATGTAGAGTCCCCGATCATGGAATAAGTGTGCGAGCATAGTGTAGCCCCACGTGAACATCATCCCTTGTGACTCCATCTCCCTGATGGTATGGATGAGGCCCCCATGGAACTGGCCGCCTTGTCCATCAGGTGCTACATGGATGGCCACAATAGCTATCATAACTTGATGAACTAGTGGGATCCCGTCGTCACCATGCACTAACCACCTAAAATGCATGTTCCTTGAGGGATCCCTAGGGATGATCTACCCAAGGGCATACATATGGCTCTGTGCAACATAACTAGCCGATCTCTCTGTAATGATAGAAATGACTCATCCTTGGACTAGTAGCCGTAGAATCCAATACACATCCTCGACTGTGACCATCATCTCTCATGTTGAAATACAGAAGATAGAGGTGTCTACATCCCACCTCTCCATCAAGGCCATGAGCATGCGGTCATGGAACCGCATCCTGGCAAAGTATATACATACCACAACCTGATGGCTCGTAGTGGCGCTGCCTCCTCTAGTGATAAGGCAGTCTATTGATTGTGCAAAAGGGAAAAATATAACCTCCGATATGCTCTCGCATCGCCGAAGGATGCTGTGTTCATCAACCATATAATCCTATCAATCTACTGCAAAAAATTTATAAATTTTTTCAAAAAAGTTTAAATTTTAAAAATTTCCAACTCTAACTTCTCGGACGCTAGTGCCTTTCTAAGACACTAGCACATCCCTCAGACACTGGCACCCATCTTGGACAATTGCATGCTCGATAGACGTAAGTGCCTTGGTCAAATGCTAGCACCTGAGAAGGATGCTAGTGCTTCACAAATCTTCCCCTTTTTGACACAAAAATCAATGCAAAATTTGACAAAAAATGGAAATTTTTCGTACCTCACGCATCATGATGCCTTGCTTCACGCACTCTCTCAATGTGTCCATTCATGGCACTCGATATGCTCATCTGTGAGGCATCTTAGCTCTATAATTCACTCAAATTACTATAATTGTCACTTTCAAATGAATAGTAAAAAGTAAAATTCTTTTACTATTTATAGAAATTTTTTGAAATTTTTCTGAACCACCCCTCATTCAAACTATCATATCTTTCACTTGCGAAGTTGTATTTTCATGCTATTCATTGCATTAGAATCTTGACTTTGCCCACGTTCTTTTTGCCTATATTTCACTTTGATGTTATTTTATTAAATAATCCTATGAAGCACATTTTTCAACATTTATGAAAATTTTAACGTGGCAGACTTTTTCACCCCTATTTTTGCATTATTATTTCAGTAAGTCTGCATAAATGGGGGGGCGTCTATCCACCACTATTTTCTTCCTTTAGTATTTTTTGAACTAATATGTTTTTGGACCTTGCAGGATTGTTTATTTTTCATAACAAGGTGATCTAGCAGGTTTGCAGTTCCTAACAATGTGGTGTTGCAAATTCTTGATCTAGGGGCATCATTCTTCCTCCTAGAGAATTTGTTGTCCTCTACAGTATCCTTTTCGGTATCATTTACATGCTTAATTTCTTTGAGCATTTTATTTATATAAATTAGTTTAGCTTATCACTTAGTGTCATCAGCCCGCTAAAGTGGGAGCAAAATGTAACGTAGAAAATTGTGTACCCTTGCAATTTCACAATACATTTCACTCACTTTAGTGTCCACACGTATGGCATGTTTCTAGGGTCGCCAAACCTGACCTTTTGGCCTAGTTTCCCCTCATCGCCAGTTATTTTCCAAAAATGCACATCAGACATTTATTTGTTATATTTTTCTAAGAATATGTGTAAAGTTTGGAGGAATATTCCTAGGACATAAGCGTCGTGCATAGACATCCCCGCGCCAAGTTAGCATCCTGAATATGCCAAAATTTTAAATGGAGATTCTCCCACCCATTTCTAGAATCTTGGGAGAAGGTAGCGCTCATGCGACCTTAAAATGGCCCTTGTGGCGTACCCAACCTGGTAGATTCCCCTCTTGCACACAAAATAGGAAGATTGACAAAAGGGAAACCCTTGAACATTGGGGCATCTCTAAATGATCAATTTTTTCTTTGGCTCTTGAAGAAATATACACAAATCTTCTATCAAGAACTACTAAAGGATCAAAAAATCTCTTGCAAATAGACTCTGTAGATTTGGATACTCATCGCATTGTGGCATATACCATTGTCAATTTTGTGAGTTATTGATTGGATTTGGAGTTGGGAAGAGGCTCTTTCATTCAAGGGTTTGTGTTGTTCAACAACAGATTGCACCCTCAAGGAGTTTGCAACCTCCTCTACAACACCAATATTAGGTAACATTATTCTATTGTTGTAGAATAGTGTGATTATTTATTGTTATTGCTTTCCTATAAGATCATTTTGGCAAATTCTTGTGGTGTAGACCACCACCCATTTTACCATACGCACACTAGGTTATCTTTCGCATAGACTAGGGATAAATGCTTATAGATTAGTATTTTGTTATTGCTCTTAGCTCCTAGATGCACTTAAGGTAAGAGCTTGCACACACTTGTGTTTTTATTTTTATTGTATCATTGGTTGTACCATGGAGGTTGGAAAAAACAAAATGGGGGCTTGACTGAGGCAAGCCTCTAAACAACCCCAACAGATTTTCTAGTGTCTTTGTATTATGCAGGTGGTGTAAGAAAATTATTCGCATGAGAATTTGTTTTCTTTTCCTCTTCATTTTTATCTATTTCTTTATGTTAGATGCACTATTCAAGTGATTTAGTTTCAAACATCTTTCCTGAGAGGTTATTTGATTTCATAATGCAAATTGGATGATGTTATAACTCTGTAGTTTCATTGTACAATACATATTTTTGAGTTTTGCTGCTATCAAGATGACAACACCGCACACCAATGTCCCTGTGATGCACTGGTGTCCAAGGTCAAGGCTTCCTAGCTTGGACACTAGGTTCTTCTCTGTATCTCCTTTCTGGTTAAGTTATCAACTTTTTGAAATTATTTTTATATCTCTGTTAATTTCTAGTTTTCTGCTTTTCCTTAGAGTTCTGTATTAGTTAATTTGCTAGTAGAGAACCAAATCAGACCTAGCTGGGTTGATATGTTCTTCCTAAGTGGATAGAAGCAGATTACTCTTCTTAGGGGTTGGTTAGGTCTTAAGTGTAAGTGATTAGAATTGAATGCTAGTTATAATAACTTATTTGTTCAATTTTCACCATCTACAGTCTCCAATGAACAATCTTCTTACATGTGTTTTGATGGATATCCATACCATGTTCTAAAGCTCCCAATTTGGTGCAGGTTGTGAAGGCCTGGGTCATTGTAATCAAATTTGCACCTACTGATTGCATTTTCTTGAAAGTTTATAAATCCTTTTCAACAAACCAATTTGTGCATATTTGGCGGTCATTGTTCTCAACATCATATAGTTCACATGCTTTCTCTATGATTCTACATTTTCATATCTTCCACCCAAATATAACAACTATTTATTTCCCATAAATAATTTGTCTATCTATGTAATATATTCTTAAGTTCTTTATTATGATAAGATATTTTATAATTTTGATAACCTAGGTTAGAAAATCCTCTGCTCCCATTCTTGGGGTCACATCATTGTAACCATATCGTGAGGCATCTATATACACCCTTAGGCCCAAGTTTTCCCACTAGAAATCTCTCCTTTAACAATATTGTTGTTACTTGAACTATTCTTATAGTTAAGCTAATCAGAATATCATGAAGAGAATGCACATTCCTCATGTAATGTGCTAGAATTGGTGGCAATCCATAAATAAGGCCAATGCACAAGAAACACAATCCTACACTAGTAGCCAATATACAAAGGACTTTTGTGCTTAATTTTCTCTCTATTAGATGTTCATACTTGATCTCCTTCTCCATGATCATCTTCCTTAATGACAATAAAGAAGTATTTGACAAGTTCAATCATTGTTAATGTACAAAATATCATGGTGAGAATTCCCAATAAATCATTTTTTATAGGGTTTTCAATTATGATAGAAAAGTATGTACAAAGTGGGGGGTATCAAGGTCTCCACACATAATTCCAAGTGTATAATAAGCTAGCAATAATGTTTCACATTTTCCAAATATATTTTCCTTAGTGGGTGTTGACTCCCAAAATAACTACAACTTTAAACCCTAAAACATTTCCAAATCATCTAAGCCAGGGATAGTCGTTCTACATGAATGAAAGAGGTTTATCAACAAGTTCAAGGTGATTTTGGGCAACCTATAGGAGTGGGTTAACTCCTCTACACTTTGAGCTTAGCTTAGACTCAAGAGGGATATTCCTAGGGGGATACCTGAACATGTATTAGGTTCAAGCCAAATGAACAACTAAAAATAATAGGACAACCAAACCCAAACTACCTTCTAGGCCCCAAAGACTGTCACTAGACCTAAAACAACTAGTTGTCACTAATAACCCCTATATAGTTGATAAGAGGGCACTCCCATTGACAATGGAAGGTGCATGTAATATTGTTTGCAAGACATACGAATTAATTACTTTCTTTACACATGATAAATTGGTTTTAATCTTTTAAGAGTGTGGGTGATCATGGAAAACTTTAGACCGGTGCCTAATATATTAGGTTACAGAGTCCATGGTTCAACAGAAGGAAGAGAACAACAAGAGAAATGAAACATGCACTTTCTGGATATTCAGATGCAAGAAGAAACAACAAACAATGGAGAATATGCTTAGTAATCCTTCATCAAGATATAATCAATAATCTACAATGATAAAAGAGATCATCACATGACATGTAATGTTTTAAGAATCTATTCATTCATCTGATCAATGATTACAGTCATACCACGAAGTGTGGCAAGAGGAAACCCTAAAAGAAATTCAGAATTTCCTTGAGAGATTACATAAGAAGAAGGAGAAGTTCATACACTGATAGCTGTAATCAATATGATAAACCTTTCAGAACCTGTGTCTTCACTACTGGAGAACTAGAACTTTTCTACTATTTGAAACCCTAGTGATCTCTACACTTGACTGCTTGAAAAATACCCAAAAGACCAACCAACCTAAAACATCTTACATTCATGCATATATAGCCTATGATTCCACTTGACCTAATCCAGGTTATAATAGATTTCCTCCTATGGGCCTTGTCAGAAAATATCTTGGCCAGGAGGGACGACTATCTACAAGAATTAACTACAAAAAATATTTGGAGACCTAGGCATGTGGGGGATAATTTGTCCTTCAATGCGAGCAACTGACAGAACAAATATCTGGAAGGGGGTAGTTGAGAAGATTAAATTCTTCAATGACAACACATTAGACAAAAATCTTTTTAAATTTACCCAGCAAGTTCCCTTTATACATTAAATCATCATCCCCTCCATGTCCCCTTTGATTATGTGCCTCATCACCTTTGGAAATCTTCAAAATCTGACCTTTGAATGCCTTTGCCGATTGAACCTGCACATTTACCGCCGTCAGGATGCCAAACAATTTCATTTGAATATGAGCCATAGATGAAATTACCTTTAGGATTGACGGCTTAGAAAGCTTTGAAAACCCAGTCAACACCATTGAAAAGTCCACTAGCCAATGAAAATGTGCCAATTGGGTGGTCTCAATAGTCAACATACACATTGGTACCGAAGACTGCCATGTGTCACAAAATCATAGTGGCACACTGGAGGGTGGTCCATCTCCTTTTTACCTTTGCATGAGTTATGCAAAAGCCTCCTCATATCCATTCACATATAAGCCTTCTAATCCTCTCCGGGAACTAGACACGTGCATCTCATAGCTACACAAGGGATCTCTGCCTCTTACAAGATTCTTTTGCGATGCTACCGTTAGATCTTCATAGGCTGCAGTCCCACTGCTTCATTTGTTTTCATCGTACAAATGGCAGCATCATGTTCATCATTTCAGAATCATAGATATTTTGATCATAGGCCCAAGCATCCTCGACATGTGGCGCCATTTCAAGGTCGGGCAATAGCAAATGAGCCACTCTCTTTTTGGTTCCCCAGAAATGAGCTAAGCCTTCCACGTGGCCCTCCTCTTCGTAGCCTTTTTCTTTCATTTGGGGAACCAACCACGTGGTAGCATCTTGCGGCCGTGCACTGAATCTTTCCTTCTGACATGATTCTTTTGTACCATTGCGCAGCCGTTGGATCCTTTCATCGACCCACTTCCTTCCTTTATTCCATGACACCTAGCACGATTTGCATCGTTTACCCAAGTCAATGATCATATGGCCAAAAGGCCATGACACACTTTACAGGTGTCCTTACTTCACAGTTGTGCAGTAGGGATTATGACATCACCTATAATGGTCTGCGAGCATTCAACATACTGCCACGTGGCACTTTTGGGACCTATAAAGACTTAAGATTTAAATATTTAAGAAGGGTAAGACATTTCAACTGGCAATAAAAGGTGGGCACCAGGACTCGGGGCCAGTCATTTCACGGTTTTGAAGGCTCGGTGTTGTAACTTATGCAACTGACAACCTAGGACAAACGATCAATAGTAGATTAGAAGATATAGTAGATATATGACCGCAGGTCTAAGGGTTTTGAAAGAAAATTAAGAAAACTTTAAAGGGAATAAATTCAAAACACTAAGAACCTAAATAGGTGTCAACACTGGCTCCGATTGGGGATGTGTGCTAGGCAGTGGCACAGCTAGAATCTAGTATCTCCGAGCAGACCAAAACAACGACACAGGAATAAAAACAAAACACCATCAAGACCAGAAATGGTCATGAGTACTTGGATTTAAAAAATATCAGATATAACAAGGTTTTATCACAAAATTTTAAGGAAAATCATTACCTATGAGAAGTAATGTTTCAAATGCTTCCCATGATACATGAAGTTCCAACAATTCTCCTTCCATGTTTCTGACATAAAAGGTGTCCTCACTAGCCCTTTTATCAATTTGATATGGGCCTAGCCACAGTGGCTCAAATTTACCATGTTTTCCCTTGTCCTCTGATTTGGCATTCTAGAGAAAAACCAAATCACCAATCTGTAAAAATCTTTTGACTATTCTTTTGTTGAACAAATGTTGTACCTCCTACTACCTTAGCAAGTTTTTGTCATATGCCATCCTTCTGATCTCATCCAACTCTGTTAACTCATGCATTTTGAATGCCATAGCATCATTTCCATCTTCTCTTATTTGTTGCAACAATTGATACACATGCAACTCTAGTGACATTGGCATTTTGGCCTCCTTCCCATATACTAACTCAAAAGGACTCCTACCTATAGCACATTTATATGTGATCCTATTAGCCCAAACTGCATATTTTATCTTGTCATCCCACCTTTTCTTGCTCTCATCCAAAATCCTCTTTAAAATTTTCATGAGGCTCTTGTTAGTGGACTCAGCTTGTCCATTACTTTGTGGATGATATGGTGATGAATGAATAAGACTTATCCCATACTTGGAACACATATTTGCAATGTCCTGAGATCTCAAACACATAGCATTATCTGCAACAATTTTGGATGGCACACCAAATCTAGTTATTAAATTGTTCAACAAGAACTCAATTACTACCTTGGACATGGCATTGCAAGTTGGAATAGCCTCAACCCACTTAGTAAAGTAATTAGTTGCCACCAATATCCACTTGTATCCATTACTTGATCTCTCCTAGATCTCCCCTGTGAAATCAATGCCCCATTGTTGAAAGGGTGCTTCAATGGTAACAATCATAAGGGGAAGGGCACCTTGAAACTTCAACTTACCTGCAAATCTTTGACAGGCATCACACTTTCTAATTTGTTTTGCAACATCTTTGAAGAGATTACGCCACCAAAAGCCTGCTCTAATGATCTTATGTGCTGTGGTTTTAGCATCAAAATGCCCACCACAAACTCCTCGATGATATTCATCAACAACTTCCTTAGACTTTTGTTGATCTAGACATTTTAACAACAATCCCTCATGATTTATCCACATTAAAATACCTTGGATCAAGACATACCTTTGGGATTGGAGTTTAAGTGTCCTTATCTAAGTTACACTCATGCCTGGGGGGCAATGCATGTTGACTAGATAAAAGATAATATCCCTATACCATGGGTCATCTGTCAAAGCACACACATCAACAAATTGAGAAACATTTACTTCATTTATCTCAGCTGCCTCTAAGTTGGAATTTTCCATTAACTTAGCTAAACCCTAGCCTCTAACCGATTTGGTAATCTGTATATCCATGTTATATTCTTGGATCTTGTTGATCCATCTGCACCTCCTACCTGAAACTTCTTGCTGTATGAAAATATCCTTCACAACTGTGTTTGGCACATATGCTATGATCTTGGCACCTGTGAAGTAAGATCTGAAATTCTTTATGGCCTTAACCAATGCATAGGCATGCTTCTCCATTATGGAATAATTCAATTCAAGGAAAACAACTGAAGGGCCTTAGAATAATTTGGACTTATCAGTACATGTGCCTCCTTGATAGCTTCCTTGATATCTTTGAATCTTCAGATGGTTCTTTATCCCATATAATAGATTGCCCTTTCTTGAGAATTTTAGAAATGGCCTTAGTCTTTTTGGAAAAATTAGGAATAAGCCTCCTAACAAAGTTGATTTGCCCAAAAAAAGACTGTATTCCTTTAACTATTTTGGGATGGGGAATGAGATCAATAGCCTTGTCTCGTTCTGGATCAATCCTTACCCCATCATTTGACACAATGTGCCCTAGCAACTTGCACTCTTCAACTCCAAACTGACATTTTTTAGGATTCAAAGAAATCCCATAGTCTAAGCATCTCTGGAAAATTACTTCAAGATGCTTGCAGTGCTCACCCCTTTCTTTTGAAAATGTTGTCAGGTCATCCTGATAAACCACCATGATCTTATCAATGAGACCAGCAAAAGCTACATCCATAGCTCACTGAAATGTTGACCCAACATTCTTCAAACCAAATGGCATTCTCAGGTATACATAGGTCCCCCAAGGAGTGGTGAATGCTATTTTGTGTTGTTCAGACTCCTTGACCAACACCTAGTTATATCTAGAGAATCCATCCATCATTGACATCAACTCTGAACCAACAACCCTCTGTAATTATTGGTCCATTCTTAGGAGAGGGTAGTTATCTTTGAGGGACTTGATGTTCAAATTTTTGAAATCCACACACAACCTGATTTCCCCATTCTTCTTTCTTATCGGGACAAGGTTGGATACCCACTCAGAATGTTTGATAGGTTTTATAATGCCTTCATCTTTCATCTTTAATAGTTCTTTTTGCATCTTGGGAGCAATGGTAGGATTTATAGGCCTCTGCTTTTGCCTAAATGGTTTTGCATCAGGTTTAAGGGGAATGGTATGCTAAAACAAGTCCTCCCTATAAGCCTTAAGCTCATCATAGGACCATGCAAAACACTTCTTAAATTTTCTAAGTAGAGCAATCAACATCTGCTTCTCTTGAGGCTTCAATCTCTTCCTAATGTAAACCATTCTAGGTGCCTCCCTAGTTCCAAGGTTTACACCTTCAACATTATCTTCTATAACAGGTTTACTTTTACTCTTCCATCAGTTTGAGTTGTCAAATACTCTTTCTAATGCTACTAGCCCTTGTGGAATAGTATTTGTCTTTAATTGCACAACCTCAGTACCAAACAAAGTATCCTTACCATCTGTAACTTCCATCATTGGCTGCCAATCAATCAACTGATTTTTAAATTCATCCATGCAATTCATAAAACTAAAAATTTGATTGGTGTCATTGAATGTTGGGAATTAAGGTGTCTCAACCTTGGTAATTCCTTGCATTATTTATGTTTGTATTTATTAATTCATTGCCTATGTTGTAAATAATTGTAAATTCCATATTGTCATATTGTGGGATGTGGCACGGTGATGTGTCATCCTACATGGAATATGACAACTTGTAATGTTGTCCTCACATGAGGAGATAGGCGTCCCACTTTGTGGTAGGAGCATTTTTCCATGTGTTGGCATCTTTCATGTTGTGTAAGGGAATGTTTGACCGAAATGGTTATGACGGATTCCTATGACGGAATTATGACATGTAAGAGTCAGAAATAGAAGCTTGTAAGACAGGTGATAACATGTGTCATGAAGCATCTTTGAAAAAGGCATATTTGGGCACCCCAAGGTGGACTATGACATGTTGTAAGAGAATATGCTATTTATAACCTATGTATGACAGATTCTCTTACAACTGTAAGTTGTAACTGCTATGACAGATTCTATGATGGTTGTAAGTGTCATAAGAGCATCTATCATAGCCCATTTTGGAAATAGGCGACCTCTTTGGGATGGGAGTTGTGGACAAGTGTCAGACACATTCTACAATGTTGACCAAGTGTCCTTAGGCATGGGTTTTGGGCCATGAGGCCAAGTTGGATGCCCATCCCAAGATAGGTCCAATATTGCCTTATATATTCTATATAAACAGGTGCTTGGAGAGGGAGTTGAATCACAAGTTTATAGGTACTGTTATGCTGGTGGATTGCTGCTAGACATGAGTGTCGAAGACCATTGAATCTTGCATTGCAAGTGTATTGTAAACAATTTTTAGTTTTGTTAATACATTGTGCAAGTTTCTGAGTGTGGGGCTTTTCACTCGATAAGGGTTTTCCCCACCGTAAATCTTTGTCTCTCTTCTTCTGTCTTCTTTCTGGTTCATGTGTATTTCTGTAACATCTCATTTAGATGTTTTATGTTGTTGTAGTTGTAAAGATTAATTTGAATTTGCATAGCCCTCTCCTCATTAGACTAGTGTAGGAAGTGATTTTCGCACACCTAGCTTCCTTTTAGTTGGTATCAGAGCCTGACCAGTTTTGGTCTTAGCTGTTGGGTACGGGTTTTTTTGAGCTGATCTTAAGTTGACTGGGATTCTGTGCAGATTATTCTAATTTCTATTATAGCAAGGAGATGGCAAGCACATCCAGAAGAATGGAAGTGGAGAAATTCAATGGCACTAATTTCGAGCTGTGGAAGCTCAAGATGGAAGACATGCTTGTTGACCGAGACCTTTGGGAAAGTGTTACTGGAACTAAACTAGCTGTAATGCAACAAGATGATTGGGATCTCAAGGATCAGAAGGCTAAGGGTCTCATAAGACTTAGTCTTGGTGATTCTGTGTTGTTAAATGTCCAATAGGAGAAAACTGTAACCTTGTTTTGGAAGAAGTTGGGAGATGTGTATCAAGCCAAATCCGAGGTTAATAAAGTTTTTCTAAGAAAGAAGTTGTATTCTCTTCGAATGGAGGACAGAGGATCTATTTCCAAACATATGAATGCTTTTAACATGCTGGTTGCACAGTTGACATCTGTGGGTGTGAAAATGGAGGAGGAGGATCGATGCATGACCCTACTTTGTTCTTTGCTAGATTCGTGGGATCATCTTGTCATGGCTATCGGAAGCACCACTACAACCTTCCAGATGGAAGATGTGGTATCTGCACTATTATCTGAAGAGATGTGGAGAAAGTCTTCTAAGGTACCCAAAGAGGCTCTTGCGGTTTATGGAAGACCCATAGAGAAAGGGAAGAAGAAGGACAAGAAATGTGAAAAGGGTAGATCCAAATCTTGTGGGAGATCCAAATCTCCTAGAAAGTCCAAGGCTCTTTGTTGGAACTATGGTAAAACGAGGCATTCCCAAAAGGAATGCAAAGAGGAGAAGAAAAAGAAGAAGAAAGCTCCTGATTCAGATTCTGACAAATCACAAGATGATGGTGATGCTTTCATCGCAGCCCTGGCAACCCATGCATCTAATGATGTGTGGCTAATTGACTTTGGTACATCATTCCACATGACCTCACATCAAGACTGGTTCACTAAGTATGAGGAGTTCGATGGTGGAAAGGTGTACTTGGGTGACGACTCTCATCTGAAGATTGTTGGTCATGGAAGAGTCTCTATCCGATTCCCTGATGGTAGAGTGAAGGGGATCTCTGGGGTTATGCATATAACAGGCTTAGCATGGAACCTGCTTTCTGTAAGTAGTTTGAATGATGCAGGTGTGCAGGTTGTCTTTTCAAAAGAAGGATACAAGATGACTAGATGAGCTATGGGTCTTGCTAAGGGTACTAGGAGAGGTACTCTGTTTCAGATGGAGGCATGCATTTCACAATGTAATAGTTCTTCTAATTCAAAGAAGAGGGAAGCAGTCACTTCATCCCCACCATCTGAACGAGCAGTTAAGAGATCTGTTGTTTCTAGTTCTGATGTTTGTAATCATGCCTTGGAAGTTAAACTTCATGCTGAAAAGACAATGTTATGGCATAAGAGATTTGGCCACATTGGTGAGAAGGGTTTGCGTACCCTGAAAAATAAAAACCTCGTTGAGGGGTTAGATGATTGTAATCTTGAGTTTGACTTTTGCAAACATTGCATATATGGGAAACAAAACTGTCTTCAATTTTATTCGAGTTCTCACAAGTCTTCTGGTGTGTTGGACCTTGTTCATTCTGATGTATTTGGTCCTGTTAATGTTCCTTCATTATCAAAATCTATATATTTTGTATCTTTCATAGATGACTACAGTAGAAGGACATGGATTTATTTTCTCAGAAGCAAATCTGAAGTCTATAGTAAGTTTAAGGAGTTTAAGGCCTTTGTTGAAAATTAGACTTGTAAAAAGATTAAGTGTTTGAGAACTGACAACGGTGGTGAGTTCTGTTCTATAGAATTCAATAAATATTGCAAGGAACTTGGGATTGAAATACATAAGACAACTCCATACACCCCGCAGTAAAATGGAGTTGCAGAAAGGATGGTTAGGACACTAATAGAGAAGGCTAGAAGTATGCTTAATGGAGCTGGCCTAGAACAAAAGTTTTGGGCTGAAGCTGTTGCCACTGCTTGCTATCTTGTTAATAGATCTCCTACATCAGCTCTTGTTAGAAAGACACCTCTGGTAGAAAGCCTTCAATAAGTCATCTTCATGTTTTTGGTTGTGAGGCATATGCACATGTGCCTAGGGAGAAGCGGTCAAAATTGGAGAACAAGGTTGTTAAGTGTATCTTCATTGGCTATGGTGTTGGTGTGAAAGGATACAAGGTTTGGGACCCTGTGGCTAAAAAACTGTTGTATAGTAGAAGTGTCATCTTCAGAGAGCTTACACCTTCTTCCACTGTTTTACAGCCAGAAGAAAAAGAAAAGAAAGAGGATGTTGTTCAATTTCCTGCTACCCCTGAGAAGACTGAATAGAAAGACAATGTTGGACCTGATGATGAGGAAATCTCTTACAGCTCTGAAAGCTCAGATGAAGAAGCTAAACCTCAACCTCAGCTCTTGAGGAGGTCTACATGGATAAGAAAGCAACCTGAAAGGTTTGGTTTTACATTGCTTGATTCTAGTTGTGCTTTTGCTTTGCTTACTACAGTGAGGAACCTACAAATGTATCAGAGGCTATGGACATGAAAGATGCAGGTTCCTGGAAGAAGGCCATGGAGGATGAAATGGGTTCTTTGGAAAAGAATCAAACTTGGGACTTGGTGCCTTTGCCTCCTGGATGGAAACCTGTTAGATGCAAATGGGTGTTCAAGATGAAATTTGGTGCAGATGGCAGTGTTGAGAAGTATAAGGCCAGATTGGTTGCAAAGGGGTATTCACAAGTGGAGGGTATAGATTATGGTGAGATCTTCTCTCCCGTTGCAAAGCTGACATCCATTCGATTCCTATTGTCTCTTGCAGCAGCTTAGGACTTAGAGGTAGAACAGATGGATGTGAAGACAACTTTCCTTCATGGTGATTTGGAGGAAGAAATCTACATGTCACAGCTAGAGCATTACATGGTGAAAGGTAAAGAAAATTTGGTTTGCAAACTTAAGAAGTCTTTGTATGGTTTGAAGCAATCCCCTATCAAATGGTACTTGAAGTTTGATGCCTTTGTGTTTTCAATTGGATTTGTCAGATTGAAATTAGATCACTGTGTGTATTATAAGTTTGATGGTGATCGTATTCTCATTGTTGCACTGTATGTTGATGATATGTTGCTCATTGGGAAGGGTAAGAATATGATTTCTGATTTTAAATCTCAGTTGTCAGCACAGTTTGAAATGAAAGATTTAGGGGCAGCCAGGTACATTTTAGGAATGGAAATCAAAAGAGACAGAACCAACAGAAAACTTTGGTTAAGCCAGAGTAAGTATGTAAAGACCGTGTTGGATAGGTTTAACATGGTAGATTGTAGACCATTGTGTGTTCTTGTTTCTTTGGGGACAAAGTTGTCTATTGAGGATTGTCCAAAATCTCCTAGTGAGGTGGAGGACATGAGCATAGTACCTTATGCTAGTGTTGTTGGCAGTTTGATGTATGTTATGGTCTGCACAAGACTAGACATTGCCCAAGCAGTGGGAGTCCTTAGTCGATTTATGGCTAATCCTGGATGAGTTCATTTGGATGTAGTTAAGCGAGTGTTTAGATATTTGAGGGGTACTTCCGAGTATTCCATATGCTATCATGGTAATGTTACAGGACCTCCGCATTCTATTGATATTCATGGATTTGTGGATTCAGATTGGGTAGGTGACATTGACAGCAGGAGATCCACCAGTGCTTATGTGTTTACATTGTTTGGTTGTGCTATTAGTTGGATGAGTAAGCAACAACCTGTGGTTGCTTTGTCCATGACAGAAGCTGAGTATATGGCAGCAACTCATGCTTGTAAGGAAGCCATTTGGCTTAAGAGATTGTGTTTAGATATTGGTGTTGATGCAGGTCAAATCACGATCAATTGTGACAGTTAGAGTGCAATTTGCCTTGCAAAGAATCCAACTTTCCATGCTAGAACAAAGCACATTAATGTTTAGTTTCACTTCATGCGAGACATGGTTGAGGATGGAAAGTTAAATTTGGAGAAGGTAGATACTTTGAAGAATGTTGTAGATGCATTGACGAAGCTAGTGGGCACAGAGAAGTTCAGATGGTGTTCGGAGTCTATGGGCCTCTCGGCCTATAGCAGTTAAATCCTGTTATTCTATTGGCTCTTACAAGGTGTTCGACAAGTGGGAGAATGTTGGGAATTAAGGTGTCTCAACCTTGGTAATTCCTTGCATTATTTATGTTTGTATTTATTAATTCATTGCCTATGTTGTAAATAATTGTAAATTCCATATTGTCATATTGTGGGATGTGGCACGGTGATGTGTCATCCTACATGGAATATGACAACTTGTAATTTCGTCCTCACATGAGGAGATAGGCATCCCACTTTCTGGTAGAAGCATTTTGCCATGTGTTAGCATCTTTCATGTTGTGTAAGGGAATGTTTGACTGAAACGGTTATGACAGATTCCTATGACAGAATTATGGCATGTAAGAGTCAAAAATAGAAGCTTATAAGATAGGTGAAGACATGCATCATGAAGCATCTTTGAAAAAGGCATATTTGGGCACCCCAAGGTGGACTATGACATGTTGTAAGAGAATATGCTATTCATAGCCTGTGTATGATAGATTCTCTTATAGCTGTAAGTTGTAACTGCTATGACAGATTCTATGATGATCATAAGTGTTGTAAGAGCATTTGTCATAGCCCATTTTGGAAATAGGCAAGCTCTTTGGGATGGGAGCTGTGGAGAAGTGTTAGACACATTCTACAATGTTGACCAAATGTCCTTGGGCATGGGTTTTGGGCCATGAGGCCAAGTTGGACGCCCATCCCAAGATAGGTCTAATATTGCCTTGTATATTCTATATAAACAGGTGCTTGGAGAGGGAGTTGTATCACAGGTTTACAGGTACTATTATGCTGGCGGATTGACTCCAGACATGAGTGTTGAAGACCATTGAAGCTTGCATTGTAAGTGTATTGTAAACAATTTTTAGTTTTGTTAATACATTGTACAAGTTTATGAGTGGGGTTTTTCACCCGATAAGGGTTTTCCCCACCGTAAATCTTTGTCTCTCTTCTTCTGTCTTCTTTCTGGTTCATGTGTATTGCTGAAATATCTCATTTAGATGTTCTATGTTGCTGTAGTTGTAAGGATTAATTTGAATTTGCAAAGCTCTCTCCTCATTAGATTAGTGTAGGAAGCGATTTCCGCACACCTAGCTTCCTTTCATTGAAAACCTGCCAACTATAAATGTTATCAGGAATTATTGGCCTTATGAGTACCTCCACATTATATTGGCCATGAGGAAAATTCATTTGAGAGTCAAATTTTGAACTAATGATAGCAAGGGAGTCCGCTCCTACATTATTTGTTCTTTCAATCCATTCAATGCCGATGGCATCAAACAATTCCATTGTGTCCCAGACTGCATTTCGGTACCCTCTAATCCTTTTTCTTTGGCAGCAAATATCTTTCTAATCTATTGCACAATCAATTCTGAATCACAAATATTCTTAGACATGTGATTCCATGTTTATGGGCAATATTTAAGCCCATCAATAGTGCCTCATATTCAACCACATTGTTGGTGCACTGAAAATCAAGTCTAAAATACTTGCCAAACTGATCACCATTAGGTACTATCAGGACAATACCAACACCTGAACCTTCCCTTGAATATGCACCATCAAAATATAAAGTCCACAAATCAGTTGTATCATAAATAGGAGTAATGAGGTTAGAAGGTAAAGCCTCCAAATTAGGATTATTATCACTGCAACATGCCATAAAGTGATCAATTTCAGTATCAAATAAATTTGCATGATCACCCTCTGTTTTGTATCTAGCTTCTATGTGTTCATCTTCTACCTTCTATTCCCTATGCAACTTTACCTCTACACCCTGTACTGGAATAGTGGCATATGAGAGATCCATCTGGATACTTCACCCATAGAGGCTGCCCATTTTCTTGATAGTAGCATGCCCCATTTGGCTAGGCAATCTACTATGATTATGTCCATCAAAAATGATTTGTCATGATATGCAGCTAATTTCACTTCAACATCCTTGATAAGACCAATCACATTTACCTCTCTAGAGTCCATAGAAAAACACTTGCCAAAAGACTTGGACACTTTCAATCCCAAATTATTCATTATAGACAATGGCATAACATTACTGGAAGCACCAGAGTCAAACATGCAATTGTGTAACAGCCATCCATTTATAATCAATGTGGTAAAAAAGGGGTCAACTCCCATCTAGTTGTTAACAATAGTTGATCCCAGATATACTTCTATGGTCTCATCATTAGTGGGTTCAACAACAGGTTGTTTTTGTGCTTCTGTGACAGTAATAAGAGACCCTGCTCTATCCCTATGCTCAGGGATCCTAAGGAGTTCCACTATGGGCACATAAATTCTAATTTGGATAAATACTTCAGCCATGTCAATAGGGAGATATTTTGGCAAAGGAGTAACAGATGAAATAGTTACATCATTTGCAGAAGGAATATAAGGTATTACTTGGGAGGATGAGATATCCTTATCTTCTTCCTTTGTATTCTCTTTCTCCTTTTTTGATTCCTTTTGGACTTGAGGCTGATCATACTTATTGTAATCTTTCGGATAATGGATCCCTAGAGTAGGTGAAGTAACTGGTTGTACCTTTGATGTTGGGTTCTTTTGTACATATTTTTGTTTTGCTGTTATAGGCTACACTAAAAGCTTCCTCTTTTCAGGCACATTCTTCTTTGGAATAATATTTCTCTTTTAGACTGGCATCCTCCTTCTGCCTTTTCTTGCCATCATCCAATGTATCATGTCTTGGCCTAGCAATAGGAGAGATCTGCGTTGGCACTTGCCTATTTCTCAACTGATAGCCCCCTTGAACTTGCAAGATGGCAGCATCAATGAGAGCTTTTACATCCTTCTTAGAAGGTCTAGATTGTTTGTACTTATTTTGCATGAGATCCCTCAAGTGCCCAAAATCATGAGCGGGCAAGTGATGTCTCTTCTGACCTTCATTATTATCATATTAGAAAATATGACCATCATCCTCATAACTGTCATAATTTATATCATGACCCATCTGCTCAAATCCCTAGGTGTCAAACTAATTTATCTCCTCCTCATAATACTTAGCTCCACCCTCTTCATTAGGAATTCCTCATCTCTGCTCATTGAATGAGCAACTACACAGTTTGTTGGGTCATGGGGAAGGAAACACACTTGGCACCAAAGAGTATCATCTTGAAAATTTTCTTGATCCTTACTCAATGGATCAGGGGTATCCCTCTCAGGCTGTTTGAAGCTAACATGCCTAGGAGCAACTTGTCTGTTATTTTGTTGTGGTCTCTTAGACCAATCTGTATTGTAAGGTCTGTTATGCAGTCTTTGATCTTCATTGAAATGTGTTGGAGCACCTTGAGGTGGTAACCCTTTGTCATTTCGAGCAACTTTGTAAGATAGGTCTTTCATTACTCCCATGAGTTTATCCAGTCTGTCTTCAGTAGTGAGGGGCTTGTTAGAAGTTGCCCTATCTGGTTGAGAAATTTTTATATCAGATCTCTTAACATGTTTTCCAAAGGCTCTCATGTTACTTTCAATGTTGATGGCGACGACATAAACTTCCCTTAGTGTTTGAGGACTCGTATCCCTTAAACAATAACCAATCTTAGAATCAAAGGCACCATAGTATAAAACTAAACACATGGATTCATTAGGTCTCATATGAGGTGGCACTTTCTTCATTATCATAATGAATCTACCATTGAAGTCAACAACATTTTCATTGATTCCTTTCCTGATTGTTGTGAGCTCATGGATGGAAAACTTGGAGTTAATCCTATCCCCATATTGAAGTCTAAACACTGTCATGAACTCTCCCATGAGTCAATACTATTATCAGGGAGTGTCTTGTACCATTCTTTGGCACTTTCTTCTAATGAATACACAAACAACTTCATCATCACATCCTCATCCTCAATCTCATACTCATTTGTGACATTGATGAAGTGTCTCAAATGTTCCTCACCAGTGACTGTATTATTACCTTGAAATCTAAGAATTTTCCCTCTAATCTTAGTTGGAATGGGATTAGGAAAATTAGGTATGCCAATAAATTCAAGTTGGTTGTACCTTTCCACTCCTAATGGTTGTCTTTGTGGAAGAAACCTTTGTGCTTGTCTTCTAAATAAAGGCCTAACATTTTGAATATTACCGTGCTGCTGATTCATTTGATTCTGTAGGGGCTGATTTTGCATACCTTGAACATGGGCATTATTCACACCCTATTGTCCCCTTTGTTGTTGTCTGGAATTGGCCTAAAAGTTAGGATCTTACTGATTATATTGCTGATGCTATTGTTGAGGTATATGGCCTTGGTGCTGAATATTTTGATTTACCTGAGTCTACTGAGCAAGTTGAGCTCGTTGTTGGTCAATCAAGGCCCACACCTCTCTCTGTCTATTCCTGATATGATCAAGCAAATCTAGCTCATCTTGGATTCTCCTTTCTCTTTCCTCATCATCAGGTTGCTGCTACTGCTCACCCTCATTTGGGACGATATCGTGCTGGCTTTCAACTATCCTTGTGGGAGAAGTAAGATGCCTGATATTTTGATATACTTCTTCATTATCACGGGGCATCCAATACATCCTCAAGTAGGGCTCATTAGATCTATCCCTACTTCCTCTACCAACAACATTTTCATTTCTCTGGACATCATATCCATCAACATTCATTCTCCTACTCATTATGAATATGTTATCAGTAGATTCCTCAGAAGTATATTGATATTGACTTCTGAGGCCAACAAATGCATTATCTTGAGTATTCCTTGAGGGTACCATACCAAGTCTTCTTTCCTTGTATCTGCCCCTTCTATTTCCTGTATTGCTAGAGGACTCCCCATGTCCAGGCTTTCCCTAGTTTCTTTCTCTATCCATTTCAATATTCTTGAAAATTGATTTTATGGGTTTGTTACTTGATGGAGTCGTCACTTCCCTGATGGGAAGAACTTATTATTTAGTGAATGTTGCAAAGATTTTCAAATCCTTTAATTCGTTCCCCAGAAATGGCACCAAAATGATGTTGACTCCCAAAATAACTACAACTTTAAACCCTAAAACATTCCCGAATCATCTAAGCCAGGGATAGTCATTCTAGATGAATGGAAGAGGTTTATGAACAAGTTCAAGGTGATTTTGGGCAACCTATAGGAGTGGGTTAACTCCTCTACACTTTGAGCTTAGCTTAGACTCAGGAGGGATATTCCTAGGGGGATGCATGAATAGGTATTAGGTTCAAGCTAGATGAACAACTAAAAATAATAGGACAACCAAACCCAAATTGCCTTCTAGGCCCCAAAGACTGTCACTAGACCTAAAATGACTGGTTGTCACTAAGAACCCCTATATAGCTGATAAGAGGGCACTCCCATTGATAATGGAAGGTGTAGGTAAGCTTGTTTGCAAGACATACAAATTAATTACTTTCTTTACACATGATAAATTTGTTTTAATCTTTTAAGAGTGTGGGTGATCATGGAAAACTTCAGACCGGTGCCTAATATATTGGGTTACAGAGTCCACAATTCAATAGAAGGAAGAGAACAATAAGAGAAATGAAACATGGACTTTCTGGATATTCAGATGCAAGAAGAAACAACAAACAATGGAGAAAATTCTTAGTAATCCTTCATCAAGATACAATCAATCATCTATAACCATAAAAGAGATCATCACATGGCATGTAATGTTTTAAGAATCTATTCATTCATCTGATCAATGGTTACAGTCATACCACAAAGTGTGGCAAGAGGAAACCCTAAAAGAAATTTAGAATTCCCTTGAGAGATTACATAAGAAGAAGGAGAAGTTCATACACTGATAGCTGTAATCAATATGATAAACTTTTTAGAACTCGTGTCTTCACTACTGGAGAACTCGAGCTTTTCTACTATTTGAAACTCTAGAGATCTTTACACTTGACTGCCTAAAAAATACCCAAAAGACCAACCAACCTAAAACATCTTACATTCATGCATATATAGCCTACGATTCCACTTGACCTAATCCAGGTTACAATAAATTTCCTCCTATGGGCCTTGTCAGGAAATATCTTGGCCAGGAGGGATGACTATCTACAAGAATTAACTATAAAAAATATCTGGAGACCTGGGCAGATGGGGGATAATTTGTCCTTCTTTAATGCGAGCAGTTGACGGAACAAATATCTGGAAGGGGGTAGTTGAGAAGATTAAATTCTTTAGTGATAGCACAATAGACAAATTTTTTTCTAAATTTACCGAACAAATTCCCTTTATACATTAAATCATCGTCACCTCCATGTCCCCTTTGATTTTGTGCCTCATCACCTTTGGAAATCTTTGAAATCTGACCTTTGAATGCCTCTGCCAATTGAACCTACACATTTCCCCCCGTCGGGATGCCAAACAGTTTCATTTGAATATGAGCCGTAGATGAAATTACCTTTAGGATTGACGACTTACAAAGCTTTGAAAACCCAGTCGACACCGTTGAAAATTCCACTGGCCAATGAAAATGTGCCAATCGGGTGGTCTTAACAGTCAACATACACATTAGTACTGAAGACTGCCACGTGTCACAAAATTGCAGTCGCACACTGGAGGGTGGGCCATCTCTTTTTTACCTCTGCGTGAGTATGCAAAAGCCTTCTTGTATCCATTCACATCTAAGCCTTCTGATTCTCTCTGGGAACTGGACACATGGCTGCATCTCACAACCGCGCAAGGGATCTTTGCCTCTTACAAGATTCTTTTGTGACACTGCTGTTAGATCTTCATAGGCTACAGTCCCACTGCTTTGTTTTCTTCCTTAGCACTTGGTAGCATCTTGTTCATCATTTCAGAATCATAGATATTACAGTCATAGGCTCGAGAATCCTCAACACGTGGTACCATTCCGGGGTCAAGCAGGAGCAAATGAGCCACTCTCTTTTTGGCTCCTCAGAAATGAGCTAAGCCTTCCATGTGGCCCTCCTCTTTGTAGCCTTTTTCTTTCATCTAGGGAATCAGCCACGTGGAAGCATCTCGCAGCCACACTGAATCTTTCCTTCTGACAGGATTCTTCTGTGCCATTGCGTAGCCCTTGGATCCTTTCATCGACCCACTTCCTTCCTTTATTCCATGACACTTGGCACGATCTGCATCATTCATCCAAGTCAACGATCATATGTCCAGAAGGCCACGACACACTTTACAGGTGTCCTTACTTTGCAGTCGCGCAGTAGGGATTATGACGTCACCTACAATGGTCTACGAGCATGTGACATACTACCACGTGGCACTTTCAGGCCCTATAAAGACTTAAGATTTAAAAATTTATGTAGGGTAAGACATTTCAATGTGCAATAAAAGGTGGGCACTACAACTCGGGTCTAGTCATTTCACGGTTTTGAAGGCTTGGTGTTATAATTTATGTAACCGGCAACCTAGGACAAACGGTCAACAACATATTAGAAGATATAGTAGATATATGACTGCAGGTTTTAGGGTTTTGAAGGAAAATTAAGAAAACTTTAAAGGGAATAAATTTAAAACCCTAAGAACCTAAATAGGTGTCAACAATGAGTTGAATCAAGTATGCATATGAAATTGATCTTTCACATGATCTTCATTCAAACACCTGATTACTTAAGCATTCAAGAACATCATCTTGTACTCTTATTATGTCTAGTACACCACCCTTTTTTGCACTATGATCCATATTCTACTGAAGCAAAAACTTTTCTTTCTCTTACTCTTGGAGGAGTTGTGTCCTTTCTAGTCATGTGTGTGTGAAGTTTGGTTTTAACACATGGAGGTTTATGTAGAATTAGTGACGATTAAATAAATATTGGAGAAGAGATATAACTTGAGCTTCTATAATGTCCCTTCCTTGGTGAAATACTATAACTTGGACTTTTGTGCCTCATTATTACAATGAATAAAAATACATCTTAGATATACAAATTGACATCAGAGGAGGCATATACACAAAAAGTTGTCGAGGCACTAAGATATACACTATGTGTTCCTCTCTTGATTAAAATTGCTTTCTCATCTCTATTACAAACATATTCTAAGACTTCTGAATTTTTACCAATCAAACAATTTAATCAATCACATAATTCAAATTTAACAAATCAAATTTGATCACACATCAAACTAAAAATGACTATAAATTCACTTTTTCTAGACAATTATAATTGAACTCATATTGATTTTTGTACTAAAACAAGTCATGTTAGCACCTTGAACATCCTATAAAACCTATCAAATTGTGTTAGAAGGCATGTATTTATACTACTAGGATTATTTAATCATTTTGCATAGATTATGGAGTTGATGAGACTTTACAACTCAAATTGTGACACTTGCAACATGACCACAATTTGATGATTTTGTCTTGATTAGCAAACTGATACTATGAAATAAATGGGAACATTTACACATGAAGCTTGATGATTCAATTATTAACATTTTTAATTTGACCAATCTAAGATAATAGCTCACATGCAACTCAGAGGATCAACACAACATATAAGGATTTGACTTGATGACACATGTTGATTAACAAACATGAAAAAGTTTAAAAATTGTTGATGTAAAAAACATGGATAACATGGATGCACTAATGGTTTGTATACATTTTGGATTTAACGATACTTTGAAACCTTTTGGAGTAGTGGGAGACATAAGATCAAGTTGATGTGGTAGGATTGATGGCTTGCATTGATTTTTGGACTTTATTTGGAGTGGCCAATTTACTTTATGATCAATGGTTTGGATTAAAATATATAGAGCCCATCAGATGGTTTGTGGGGCTTTGGGGTCTAACTCTCAATAAGACTATCTAGGATTACTAAGAACCATTAGATCACACCAATGTAACAAGATCAATGAATTGTGCATAGTGGGTTAATTTTTTGCCAAATGGAGGATTTCATGTAAAACAATTCTTCTACAACTCATGATTCAAACAAAATTAGGCTGAAGGAAAGAATGCAATAAGATAATCCTCATGAATTTCTCTCAAAACTTGGGAAAATGATCAAAAAAGGAAACATTGAACATAGGAAAAACATAGATTATGTACAATAGAGACACAAAACAATGTTGTTGGGTATTTATAAAGAAGAGATAGATTATACAAATGGATGGGCATACAATGGAGGAAATTATACCTCAATACACATAGGGATTGAGGTGAATCAAATTCACTAGGATTGGACATATATTTCTGTTGAGAATTGACTAGAGCATAGGGAGAGGTTCTTATGGCTTCCTTGGGAGTTATTTTGTCTTCCCACAAGGATTTATTTAGGTGCACATGCCATTTCCTTTTGGATTCTACTCAAATTCTCTTGATTATCATGATTAAATTCTTGTTGGTGGACTCTACTAGTCCATTTCCCTAAGGATTAATGATGTCTTCAAATAGATTCCATGATCTAGGAAAACTAACTTAAGCTTGCCTCTACAAATGCCTTAGCATTGTCAGTGATGATTGTCTCTAGTGCTCCAAACCTCGGGATGATCCCTCTTAAGAAGTCAATGATGACTACCTCTATTGTATTTTTTAATTCTATGGCCTTCATCCACCTAGTGAAGTAATGAATGTCTATTAATATGAACATGTGACTAGTGTTGGGTAGAGTATTAATCATTTTTATGAAATCCAATCCCCACTCATAAAAGGGATGATCTACAAAGAGGGGTTTTAGGGCAAGAGGTGCCTTCCTCTTCTTGCTAATATAAAATTGGTAGTTTTGGCAATTACTTACCTATTTTTGAGCATCTAATAATGTATGAGGCTAATAATATCCTACTCACATGAATTTTGTTGCTATTTCAAGAAAAATATTATCCTCCTAAAATACCTTGATGGAATTCTTTGAGTATGGTTGGGATCCTTTCTTCTTCTATGCATCTCAATAACACTCCATCAAAGTTACACTAGAATAGGACTCCTCCAATCAATATGTATAGTGTGGATTACATCATGTATGATCTTCTTTTGGTGGGGTTCAAGTTCTTAAGGTACTAACCAATTTCAAGGTATTTGATTCTTTCTTCAATCCAACTAAGTTGGCGATGCTCTTCATCAATCAAACAACATTCTCCTTCCATTTGTTGTCCTTCTTCTTCCAATTCTCTAAAAAAAAGGATATCCTTTTCCAAGTACTAGCATAGAGCTCTTCCTTTGACTAGTTTTGTTGGTTTAACATTAATGTCACATTCCAAGATATTTGTGATCCAACTAGCCATATTTTCACTTATGTCACTACCTAGGATGTACTCCCTTACACTTGAATGGACAACCATAGTTGTGATTTTATTTGAAGATAGTAGATGTCTAATTTCTTTCAATCCTTTCACTAGAGCATGTCTTTTTTTACAAAGTTTTTCCTCTCTTTGGCATCATTCAATGTTTGGCTAAAGAAAGCAATTGGATGCTTGTTTGTATTGTCTTCTCCATTCCTTTGAGTCAGTACTATAGTGGTGCTTTATTTTCCTCCATATACATACAAAATGAAGTCCTTGGAGAAGTCTAAATTGATTAGCATTGGTGTCTTTGAGATGGCCTGCTTTATTTTCTCAAATGCTTGCTTTACTTCTTTATTCCACTTGAAGTATTGGTCCTTCTTGAGCATCAGGGTGATGGAGCAAACTATGCCTACAAAGTCTAATATGAAATTTCTAAAAAAATTAATCTTTCCTAGGATAAATTGTAGGCTCTACTTAGGTTGAGGAAGTGAGAGTTCCAGTATATCCTACACTCTTTCAAGATAAATGGCTATACTCTTGGAGATAACATGTCCTAGTAGCTTCCTCTGTGGTACACCAAATATGCTCTTCTTTGGGTTTAGGGAGATTCTAAACTATTGGCACCTTTGAAAGAACTTCTCTCGATGATCAAAATGATCCACCTTGTTTTTAGAAAACACTATTAAATCATCAAGGTGTATCAAAATGATTTCATTAATTAGATCTTTAAAAGTAAATCTATTTCTCTTGGAATGTTGCTCCAACATTTAATAATCCAAATGACATCTTTCAATATACAAAGGTGCCCAGGCCATTTTGTGGTGAATGCTATTTTGTGTTGATTTTCTCCTTTCACTAGTATCTAATTAGACCCTAAAAAGCCATCCAACATAGAAAATGTATCAAAACCTGCCACCATTTGCAAAATTTGGTCCATTGATGGTAGTGGGAAGTGGTCCTCAAGTGTTTCTCTATTTAGGTCTTTGAAGTCCACACAAAGCTGAATTTATCCATTCATTTTCCTAATAGATACTAGGTTAGACACCCAAGTTGAGTGCTTAATCTAGGATAAACAATCTTTGAGTTTATTAACTCGTTTAGCTCTTGCTACATAATTCATTTAACTTTTGGATTGACTAGCCTCTACTTTTGTCTTACAGACTTGATTTTTGGTTGTGGTTTAATTGTATGTCGCATCACCTCCTTATTATACCCTTCCAGTCCTTCATAGTACCAAGCCCTAACTTGATAATATGTGGTGAAAAGATTGACTAGGCATTCCTTTTCTACCTCAATATAGAATTCAACCAACTTTACAATTCTTCTTCAAGAGTTTTCTACATCCTTGTAGTCCTTTTTATTTGACACTAACTTTCTTTTGTCCCTATAAGAATCATATGGGTTGAATATGACCTCTAGAGTTATCATTCCCCTAAGTAGCTTATTTCCTTTTAGTTTCAATATTTGGTCTTTGTAAGCCTCTTCAATTTTTGGGTCTCTTCTATAAATTCATCAACTTGTTTGAGAAAGTGAGCATCTACTCATCATTCTGGAATACCATCTAGTGAGATTGGTTATCTAGCATGACGAGTCTAATCAACAATTTAGCATTGTCCTTGTTTTTTAGCAAGTTTATGGTTGGACCAAACTATGAACCAATTATGTCCATTCTATCTACCTCTATATTCTTCTTTTAGGGAATAGCCTCTAGGTTGACAACATCAAATGAATCCAGTAGATCCCATATGCAATGCTTATATGCCTTCATTAAAGAGTTCTTTTCCACACACTATGATCTTACTTTCTTGATTACTATCTTTGAGTTGTCATGGATTTGTATCATCATGATGTCTGTTTATTTATGATTATTAGGCCTTGAACTAGAGCTTCATAATTAGCTATATTGCTAGTGTAATTGATTTGTGGCTAGTAGGATTATTGGTATCTCTTTATGATGAGACTAGTTATATTCTAGTGTTGATGCCCATTCTACAATTTGTGCCATTAAAATACAACTTCCAGATCCTAGCACCATCTGTTGATGGGTGTTTTGACACACTGCTCAACTCAGGTGAAAATCCTATGTGAACTTCACCTCTTCTGAAAGGTGATCAATCTCCTAGAAGAAGATCAACAATCCTAGGTTCTTTGTAACTAGGTCTTGGCAATTTTCAAGATAAATCAAGGATCTGTGTTTTATTGTTCCAATAAAAGGCTTGTGGTGTTTAGGAATCTTTCCAACATTCAAAAGATTAATTGCACATATATAATCAATGTTTTAGATTTAACAATGGATATACAAACTAATTTAAACATTTATTGCCATAAAATATCACTTTCTAGCTCATAAAACAATAATAAGTCAACTTGCCATCATGAAATTGATGCCTTAAAATAGTAAATTCCAAGTTTAAAATCCTAAAAATAACTCTAACCTACTCAAATCTAAAAAATAAATCATAGAAGATAAGGGTTTAAAGAGAAAATAACTAAAATCTAAGATCATTCCCTCATCACACAACACCAATGAATAGACAACTTTGCAAAATAAGCCTTTCCTAATTTGTCCCTAAACAGTAGAAACCAAGGTTCGATTGATGATTGTTTTAACACAGTCATAACAATAGTTAAAATTCACATAAAATGAACCTAACTGACTTGAAAGATATGAAGGAATCGATTAAGATTCGCTTAATCCCAAGTTTAATATGGTCAGGTCTTGACCTATTGGGCAAATTCAATAGGTTGATGTGAAGCTGTAATGTTCAAGGGGCCTTACGTGATTTAGGATTTTTTAATGGTTTACTGGGCTCAAACTATGCAAAAGATCATAAATTTCATCATTTTATTCATTCTTTTGCATAAAAGTGTTATTGTTTTACAAAGCTTTAAATGATTTATATTATTGCAAGCTTTCTTCTTTCAAATATTATGAAAACTGTCTACTATCAGTTCTGCTGTTCATGTTCTTCCAAATGTGAGACAAATTTCCTTCAAATTTCTGCATTTTAAGCTAAGTATTTTTAGATGGGTTGGGAAAAGTTAGAAAGATCTACACTAAACTTCATTCAATCTAATAAAAGGATCTAATTGTTTTGTTATGCACTTTGTAAATCATACAACAACTTGATCAAATCCACAGACAAAAACCTTAGATGTAAGTTCTGAGCATTTTCACAAACATACATTTAAGATTGCAAGCTCTAAGAGAAAATGTTTCAAACACAATGAAGAGCAAGAAAACACTCAGAAGATAGATGCATAATTCCAGATTCAATTGTATTAGAAACAGACAGTCATATAAGATTTACAATGTCTGAATGACTCTTAGCTTCATTGATCAAATTACAGAAAACTTACAAGCTTTACAGATACAGCAAGGAGGTAGGATGTTCCACATGCTCCTTGTTGCAGACATAGGCGACGTCCTTCTATTTCTAAACTAAAAGGTCCCTCTATTCTAAATGCTGAGATAAACTACAACTGCTAGCTATTTTCTAAAAATCCCTGTGTAGCCCCTTTGTAAAGTTTTACAATGTAAAGAGGCACAATATATAGACTTGACTGTCCTCAATACAACCCAAAAAACCCTAGTTTAAACCTTGGTTCAAACCTCTAGTTACAACATTAAATGGTGGAGAACAAGTCTCCAAAAATATCTCTGAGCATACATCAAATCTGGGCAAAATATACCCTTCTGGAAACCCTAGTAGCTTAATAATAACTTCAGTTGTCTGCTATAATAATGTTTCCATTTGCATTTTGTCTTCATTAATGAAGGCCTTTGACTTCCTCGCCCTTCATCCTTATCTTCTTCTGCTCCTGAGATCGGATCTCCTTTCTATGACGTCATCGCCATCAAGCTTCAGCTCCTTCTTCAACTGCAAACTTGCAAAAACAGACCAGCAATAAATATTATTTCACTTAATAAATAACAGTAAATTAAAACACTCATTAAATCAAGGTGTGACTATGATTGCAGTAATCAAGCCCTAAATCTGTGAAAATCGCGCATTCAAATGCACATTCAGCGTTAAAACCAATCGGGTCAACCATCGTTGACCAGGAAATATGCATTCAGGCTCAAAATGCCTCAAAAACCCTATCGCTTCACCTTCTCGCTCATTTCCTTGTTTAAATTCTTGTATCTTCTGATATACAAGCCGAGTGTGATATATTCGATATATCAGATTTGAATCTGTTTTAAATTCTGGTTTGTATGTATGCAATGCATATCGCAATGTATCCTTGATATACAAGCCGGATTTGATACAATGTATTCATCGGATTCTAATTTCTTTAGGATCCTGGCTTGTATGCATAATGAAATGTAAGTTTTGGAACATACATACAAACACGAAGATACAACAAATTAGCTCTCCTTAATTCTCCTTTCGCGTCCACGCAATGTATAAGTCATTGTATATCGGCTTTGTATGTCGAAATATACAAAGCACAAAAATATACAAAGCCTTAACTTTCTTTAATAACCCCTTCGGGTCCGCCTAATGTATATTTCGTTGTATGTTACACTTGTATGTTGGATATATACAAGTCCGCCCACATACAACCATTAAATCCAGCTTCATAACATTTGAATTTTGTGCCATGTATAAAATCCCCTTTGTATATAAAAATATACAAGCCCAAAATGTACAACGAATTAATATGTTCTAATAAATCTTCGGTTCCGGCCCTTGTATAAATGCATTGTATGTTTCGACCTGCCAAACATACAAACGTGAGATACATGCAATGGATTTTTAAATATTCATTCATTTTAACCCTAAAACCATTTCAGGTCCACCTTGTATGTATGCATAAACTTTTATCAAATGCATACAAGGTAAAAAAAAGACATACAATCGACCCTTTGCACATACAAATGACTCTGTATATGAACAACGATATACAAAGGAGGTTGTATACAAGTGAACTTGTATACAAAGGGCTTTGTATATGCAAGCCGATATACAAATAGACACTGTACATGCAACATACAAACCTGAATCTACATTTACTAAAATACCCATAACTTGCAAAATATGGCAAATTTTAAGATGGTTCAAAAAGCAACCCTAGCTCATTTTTCACAAGGAATCCAACCATATTATGCCCTGGTACTGAAATGTAATTTTTTCTCTAGTTTTAACAAAGTTTGCAAATTTAACCCTCTTTTCCCTTTTACCACCAAGCAAAACAACACACACAAGCAAAAAGCAAAAAACCATAGCAGGGGTCCTCATTTTTCTAAGGAGTAAAATGGGGCATGTTGTGAACATCACAACAGGTTCAAGAAGGTGTAATATTTAAAGGGAACCATCCATGCATGCTACTACAACAAGCACCTAATCCTTAGCATAGATTCAAGAAGAGAACCACAACTAGTTTGTAGCTATTCAAGTTGACCACACAAGGTAGCTTACAATTAACAAGACACCAGTGATATGAATTACATCACAAACTCATTAATATTAATCAGCTAGATGCATGAGAATGAAAGAATATACACTTAGTGTTTGGAAAACTAGCTAAAGTAGAAGAAATTCAAAAAATGGTACTTCATTTCTCTCAAATCCAAAGGTTCCCAAACCTTACAAAGTGTTTCAACTATCTATATATAGAAATCAACTTTACAATACTAAGTTTTTAGCATTACATCAATGGCCAAGATCAAAAAGATCTAATGGCTCAAACTAGATCCTAAAATGAAAGCCAAATTCATTTTAGTTCTTGTGGCAAGAGCTCTCCATCCTTAAAATTAGGCTTCTTGTGATATGATCATTTAATGTTTGCAGCAAAAGTCTCTTTGGCTAGAAAAAACCTTCTACATGATTTGATCAACATTTAGAAAAGGTTCATACATTAGGCTCAAAATCCTAGCTATATCTAACTAGAATTTAGAAAAGGTTTATAACTACAATTCCTAACCCGTAGTGATTTTTTCTCCCAAAACAAGAATTTTAAATTTTAAATTAGTGGAGAAGAGAAGGACAACTTTGTGAATTTAGTGCCTTGAAGTTCCTTGCTAGTGGTTGGAATTTATTGTGGGGGCCAAGGGTACATAATAAATGAAGTTCATTGTGCAATACCACTTTGTATAGCTATGGGTAGTTGAATTCTCCTAATTTGTGCCACATAATATATAAGTTTGTTGGTCATAAATGCTCTAGGTCAATATTTGTGAGGAAAGTTTGAATTTGAAATGTGACAAATCCTAGACCCAAACTCTTCTAGATTTGAAGGATAGCCTATGGATGTCATAGAGGATATGTATCTATGTGAAAATTATGTTTCCATGGAGTATCGTTGATGAGATCTATAGTAGAATGGTTATGTGTTCTACAATCCTATTGGTGCTATGACATGTGGATCCCCAAATCCTAAAGACTCACTATCACCTAGGGCTAGGGGTTCATCATCAAAGGTGAAAGAAAGTCTTATGATTAGATTGTGCCATGAAAGGATCAATGGATAAGGATGGATATCTCCTTCTTCTTTAGGATCTCCTTCTTCTTTAGGATTTACTAAACCAAGGGGGATATTCCTCGAGGTGTTCTCTTGAAAAGGGGAAATCAATGATGGACTAAACCTTGTGACAAACCATATCTAAAACATAGGAGACTCCTATCAAATTGTCACTAAGTATTGATGTGCTAGTTTACCATGAACCAATGATGAAACTCCTTTATAAGTAGATGTGACAAGCATGTGGAGACTAGGATGCATTCTTCTTAACCACTTAATATTTGTATTTTATTATCTCACCTCACAAATGGATGCGATGGTGACAATAATGTAGGTTTCACTATGAATGGCCTTCTTGGGACTCACAAACACTTTGTGATAACAGGGTAGTAAAATCAAGCAATGTGTTACGTCAACTATCTTTACTTTAACTATTAAGGTTGATCTTTTGATGTTTTTGGTTAAGTGTGGTGGGATGATAGCATATTGAAACAAATAAGAGATATGTGCCTTAATTCATGTGGGAAGTAGAACTTCAAATATTCATCAACAAAGAACAACATTCAAGTAAAGCATAAAATGACACCTTAAAGAAGATGGAATAGATGGTAATGTTTAACACTATCACACATAAGCTAGACTCTATATGTTGAAATATAAAATAGAAGATATTACAAGACAATCACATAAACATATCTTACACATCAATAAATAGATCCATACACTTACTATATTACTTCGAAATGATACCTTATAAAAATGTTTACAAGGGATTTTACAACCTCTCAAAAGGCAAACTAGTCAAAAATAATACTCAAAATAGCAAATATGATTAAGATAGTTTGTCAAGATATAAAAAGCATAAAGAAAACTTATGGAGTCATTTAAATGATTGAAAACTACATATCCATTTATCTAATGGATTACAAGAACAATGAAGCATTGATATACAATGAATCCTAGATTTATACATTTAATATATCGCTCAACTCAACAAAAAACACAAGGCAAACTCTACACTTTCTCTTCTCTAGATATTCTATGAATATGCCAACAACATTCAACATCCCAACCTACAACCAACCTTTTTTCCTATTCCAACTCACAAATATATAGCATTCAAATTTAGATGTTGGAAGGAAATTTTAAATTTTTGCCATCTTATCACCATCAATGGGATATAGACAACATCCTACAAAGAGATCACCTAAGATCATGTGGGATTGGCCCAGAGATGACCTTAGGACATGACATCATGAATGAAAACTACCAAGATGACCCAAGACAAAAGAGAAATCATGCAACCACTCAAGAAATCACTTCAAGCTCACACACCTTACAACATAGCATTAAGTGTACCATCAGTCTAAGGAGATGAGAGTATGAAATAAATGAGCACGTGATTATTGTGCACAAGGCTCAAGAAGGAAACTCAACCCATATCCTACAATAGCACATCAACTCCCAAGAAAGACCAAGGACAAATCATTAAATGATGAGGAGATCACCATCACCCATTAGGTCAGCCACAAGGGTTGAAAATTTTGAAAATAACCCATGAACTTCAAGCAAAGGATAATGGTAGGTGAGATGAATAGTGGATGGTGGGGTAGGTAAACATTTTGAACCCCAATTTAATAATGAACATCCATGTGTAATAGGGCACATCAAATGGTAGACAAGTATAGGAAACAAGTTAGAGACTCCCAAATGATGAGCAACTGCCTTAGATGAGTGAAAATGTTGAGACACCATGAAGCCATCATCACAAGTTGGTATAGAAGAACTACAAATCCACTACAAAGATACAAATTTCCTTGATAAATATTGTGATAGGGACAAGAGAAACCACAAGAAACACCAACCTCCATGAATTTATAAGATCACCATTAACCAAAGATGACCCAACACAGGCAAGGAATGCACTACCAGGAAGAAGAAAAACCCAACACAAGATAAATCAAAGAAACTACATGGAAACTACAAAGTGAAGAAATGGTCAAGATGGCCACAATTCACCACAAATACATGAAATGTGCTCAAAACATCAAGATGGCTCACCACAAACCAAACACACTCACCACACAAAGGAATAATCACCACAAAGGGAGAAAAAAGGCTATTAGTTAGAAGATGAGCCCTTGTGATAACAATAATAACATAAATAAATCATGTGGTAACAAATTATAGGTGAGGCAAGAAACAAAGGGTCACAATAGGGAATGGGGAAGCAGTGTTGTAAAACAAGGCACCACATAATATAAGGAAAAAGGCAAGAGACCACGAAACGACACTAAAAAACACCACAAATGGAAGATAACATAATCACAAGACTTGTGGTGCTAAACAAGGTAAAATAAGGCCTAGAACATATATCTAGGTCAACATAGAGATTGTGAACAAGTAAAAATCAATAGAATTAGTCAAGAATTTATACGTAGGCCAACAAGGTCATTGGATGAATTTGGTGGTGGTAGATCAGATGGCTCATGCTATCTTGGAGTGAGATTATTGCTTTTCTTTTCAAGAACTCCTACACCGCATGGCATTAGTTAAAACATAACTAATGAGCCTAGACAAAAGACAAGTGGGGCATATCATCATGTACTATATTATTGCACCAATAAATAAGTACCTAATAGTTAGCATGGACCAATGGTAGGGCTTTATGACTGAATCTTCATTTATGATAGTAGAAAGTCCTACAAACCAGTATATCTCATCCTCCTTAGCACATTAAATGGAACATATGTGTCAACACTTACAACTTTTGCCACACCACATAGAATGCAACAAAACTACAAAATTGATGGAATAGGGTGGTTCGTCATTTCCACAGGGCATTATTCTTCAATCACAACTAAGGGAAAATGATTGTGCCACCTGTAGTGAATAATTCACTACAAGAGGTCGTGTACTTAGATGTTGGCTTCATGCTTTATATATGTATATCCAAATTTATTTCAATTTGGTTCATGCATTTTTATTGTTGGACATGATGTATGTTGTCTTTTCTTTTGTGCATATGGATGGATAAAATTTATCTCCCATTATGCAATTATATATGTATATGTATTTTTTTATTCCAATTTTAGTATGTATGTGTATATGGATGGATGTATGGATAAGAAGTGAAAAAGATTATATGCAACTAATAATCAGACTTCACACCATGATCTATTTGCTTAATATGTTTATGCACTTATGATAATGATGTGACTACTCTCCACCAATTTTTAATTTAGAGGACTATGGATTGACTCACTAGACTTCTAAGATGCAAGATTTTAGAACAATTAGGACTATGAAGTATGGAAGTGATGATTTGAAATAAACTCATAATGGTGCAAGATTGATCCAAATCCAAATTGACTATTAGACTAGCATTCGGCAACATTGAGCGACTAGGTTTATAAGTACCTTCTAGACTTAGACTAGAGGTGGCTAACAAGTTAAACTTGGGGTAAAGGAATAAGTCCTCAACAAGCATATCCTTTTGAAAAGCTATAGGACTCTTGTTTGTTTCACCTAGCTAGTGCTTGTGTGTTCTTTGAGAGTATGAACATTATGTAACTTTTATTTTCCTTTTTTTTAAATTTTCTTTTGGAGTATTGGACCCCCTTAATCCAATCCCACATCACCAAGAAGAGTTAATGGTTCATCATTAAGGATTAGGAAAGGTAAGTCGAGGGTTAGATGTAACTAAGTGGGTCCATATTGATTTCTAAGACTTCTCCCTTGCTAAGGAGAGATGAGAATACTTGCCTATTAGCTTCTAAGTAGTACTGTAGACTAAGTTACACAATGAGACTGCAACTAGGTAATAGCACTAGTTTGAATAGGGACCAATTTGATGCTCAAAAGTTATTTATTTAGATAGCTAGGAATGTAAAGGGATAAATAGTATAATGTGATTGGGAAATCTTATGACCTAGTAAAGACAAACAATCTATTGTCAACATTTAGCCTAACTAAAATAAAAATTAAGAAAGAATAATCACAAAGCACAATACGATGGGATGGATAGAATGCAATGAAAGTACCTTTTTTGAGTTTATATGTATTATTTATTAACATGGAGTACATTAGAAGGGTAAGTGCAAAAAGATGGGGGGCCAAAAAGTGGCCAAATTAATTTAAAAAAAATTAAGTCATAACGTGAGCGCGTAATAATGTGCTCGCGTTATGACTTGCTATAAATTTTAAAAAAAGGTTTCTAATCTCATTTCATTTCTTTCTTCTCCTCTATGCATGCGGCCTGCAAACCCTAGAAAGCACGCTCGCGTTTTGTAAAACTCCATTCAACACAAAAACCTTATCGATTCATCGCCAAAATGCCGCCACGACATCGAGCACGCCAAAGGAGTGAGTTATATTTGTTTTTTTGTTTGAATTTATTTCTAAATAGGTAGGTTTTAGTTGATTTTTGATGTAGATTTTGTTAATTTTCAGGAAATGTTAATGCACCTCCTCCTCCTCCTCAAAATCCACAAAATCCTGAGGAGGAAATACTTGTAGAACAACAACCTCCTCCATCCATTCCTCGACATGCCCCTGGAACACAAGAAAATATAATGGGGCAAATTGAAAACAACAAAAAAGAAATTGAAGATATAATTGCAAGGTTGAAAGATCCTTCCACTTCAACCTTGCATAGGTCCACGCTTGCTGAATCTCTCGAATCTATGTTATCAAATGTAGATTCAATTAGCAAGCAAATAACTAGTTGGATGGATAAGAGGAGAGAGTTTAAAGATTATTATGCAGACAAGCTGTCATACCAAGATGTGAAAAATTACAAATCACAAAATTAGACTTGTGTTCCATTTTCACAAACCCACAAACAAATCAACCTCCACCCATTACATGCAAGAGGTTCCCTATCCATTAGTGCAACAACCAAGAGATAAGGGACAATTTTGGGTAGAGGTGGTGGATGGTTTTTGACCATCCTCCATGCAATAATAATGAGGTCTCACAATACTTTTTGAGGAAACTCTACTGCAAGTTTGTCCTCAATAAAGTGCTAAACTATTTTGATATGCAGGACTTCCAGGGTAGAGGTGGGGGGTCAGCACAAGATAGACCAGGGGCACGTCTTGACCCACAACAGGTAGTGAGATGAGTAATCAGCAGACCAGCCCACGAGCATGTTTCTATCCCTTCCATTGTGAAGGAGAGTGTTGAGGTCGATACACTTCAGTCCATTAGTGCCTTGACCTAGAGCATCATAGAGCATGCCGGTCCTGCAGCACAGAGTGGGTTGGGAGATAGTGCGAGGAGCAGGGTCCCACCCCATACTTGTCAGACTTGCGGGTTAGCCTGTGGTTATGACCCCATGGATAGTCAAGACATAGGTGCACAGGCTACATCTGCAGCTGAGCAGATGGTGATGACAGATACCCTCCTGAGTGAGACTTTCGGCCTTGATACTCAGGTAAATATTAGCAATTTTATTGAATTTAATTTATTAAATTTCATTTTTGAAATGCAAGATTAACTAATTTAAATTGATGATTTTAATAAAATTTCAGGGTCATAGCGTCGATGCAATTTTCAGTGGTTCTCCACCTGCATTTTACACTAGATCATCTACTATCAGGGTATGTAACTAGTAAACAATTATAAATATTACATGTGAATAGCATCGTTATATGAATGGTATTCTAATATCTGATTTTGGATGTTGAATAGGTTAATACTGTAGATTTCACGGCAACACCTGCCAGCGGTGGTGGACTTCAAAGCTTTACGGAGGTAATAAAATAAATAGTTTAATGAATGAATTGTACTTACTAGATTTTTGTATGTGACTTGTGTGCTTTATTGTGTGTACTTCCATGTTTAGATGAATGTGTGTGTATGTTAGGAGCCATGATTTGCATCACTATTATAGTTTTCGTAATTGAATAATGTTGTTTTATTTCCAGATGATGCAGGTTGCAGAGACACCTCCCCATGTTCATAGGGCAATGGAGCAGGGTGTGGCCTCTACGATTCATAGCTCCATGGCATTGATAGGGGTATGAGGTAGATTAGTAAATTTCAATTTACATTCATTGTTATAGTTGTCTATTTTTGAAAAATCAAAAGATTATTGATTTGAAGTTTAATTGCTATCTGGATGGTTTCTATAGGACATTACATCACCAGGGCCTATTCCTACTACTGAGGCAAGTGACGAGACAGATCATATGTTAGCAATAAGTGATTATTTTGTTAAATGTTTCATTTTTTATAACATGTAATTTCTATATATTAATGTCTATACTTTTTATTGTAACAGCTAAAGATGCAGGAAGAACTAAATAGGAGGAGTAGCCCTCAGGTTCGTAGTAGACCACCCACATGCACGTCTCCATCCCCTAGAAGATCAAAGGCTGCCCGTGATCTATTCTCTTCACCAGCCAGAGGGGAATGACTTTTTATTGTGTTCCTTTGTTGTATGCCTATATGGCATTTGTGGACATATATTTTGTATTGTATATAGTTGACATTGTATGCCTATATGGCATTCTTGTAAGCCTATATGGCTATTTTGTAAATATGTTATACTTATATCGACATCTATTGATGTATGCCTATATGGATATTTGGTTAATACAAATCTTTTTTATTGATGGTGTCCATACATGCATTATAAATCCACGTTTGAATGGATATTTGTAGATGGCTACTTCAAATATTTAAAGTCCAATTGTATTACATAGGATGTTTGTTGATCCAATAAGCTAGCTATTGTTATTCAAGTATCACCTAAACCTCATTTTGGAACTAAAAGATAAAAGTTGTATTTAAAAAAAAATGAATCATCATGTTGAACAGAAAATATTAATATTCTTTATGAGTAGCATAGAATGTCAACTATATGCAATACAAAAAAATGAATCATCATGTTATTCTTTATGTTTGAGATCCTGAAAATGACTAAGTCTGGTAGCTTGATATCCTGAAACACTAGGATGAATATCCAAGTCATTAGGATGATTGCACCTTGAGAAAAAGTCATTAAGATGAGTGCCTAAAGGAGACTTTCTTAAACATTCAAACATTGAGCAACAAGCATGAAGGGTTAAGGCACAATTTGCAACTCATAAAGCCTCAAAAGGGCGCCCAACTTAGAGAGAGCATTCATTTAAGACAAGGCGCCCATTGACACCTGTTCCACCATAAAAGTGTGCCTAAGGTGGAAGGAGAACAAGCCTCTAGTAAGTGAAGCGCACCTATTGTCTAAACCACTTCATTATGGCACCCTAGCATGAGGAGGAGTATATAAGTTAATAGGAATTGGTGCCTAGAATGAAAACGAAGGACTAAGTGGAATTTTCAATAAGCATCAATTCACCTTGAGCTTTCAATAAATTCATCAAATTGAGCCCCATAAGCCTAGGCACCCTTTGCCTTCAAAAGAACCTTATATTGACATCAAGAGTTGGTCGTATCGACGTATCGGTAGACCTTGGTTAGGCTTCGCCGATAGTGGTCTGTCTTGCCGACGAGTGTGGTTCAAAGTTGAAGACATCAGTGTATCAGAAGATAATCCCATCGGCACATCAGAAGAGTAGTTGAGAGCTTCACCGATGAAGGGGTCACACCGACAGTCGAAATCTATCGGTGTATCGGCCCAACACGATTAGAGTTCACCAATGTTTGGAGTCTCACCGACGGGTGTGGTCCGAAGGTTGTCATTGGTGAGATCGGTGTGTTGTAACTTATTGAACCACTATGATTTTGAATATTTAGATTTAGAGGGCATTAGACACCAAAACTTCTTGACCTTTAACAACCCAACCTAGAATCAATAGATTTTTGTCCATCCCAACTATTCTAGTCAAGACAAAGCATGTTGATTCTCATTTAATCCAAAGTTCATTAACAGGATTATCTTATGATAATATTTAGGGAAATGACCAGCTAGATAGACAATGATGTGAGCTATCTATAAAGAAACTTGCAAGAAGTATAGGAGGCATGAGAATCCCTCCATGTTGTTTATCAAGTTGAATGATCTATGACACATCATGTATCATTAGAAAATATTCTCGAAGAGAAAGCAAGTGAAAATACTCAAAACAACCCATAACAAGGTGGAGAAGTTTAAAGGATGGAGGTTGCAACACTTTCCAACCTCATAGCCACACTAGTCCAATGGATCAGGATGCTAAAGGATAGAGGTGTTGAGAAACCTCTAAAGGACAAAACTATAGAAAGACCAAAAGTTCAAACGAATCCATTCAACACTAGGGTTGAGAAAAACTAGGGGGCAACTCAATCTTCCCTATCTAAATTTTTTTTTTCAAAAAACTAGTAATGACACTTTCCCACATCTTCAACAACCTAGTGGAGCTTATGCGCCACAAAATCATGTGACTCCCATAGTGTATCATCCCATCACTGTCCAACCAATGTATCTAGGATATCAAACAAATGTGTAAATGAAAATCAACTTAGTACACAAGCCCCATCCATGGGTCTCATGTTCATAAGAACTCCAACTATTACCTTCCAAAGGTCTCTATACATTTCTTCATACAACCCATTGGTGATTTTGTGATACCTTTCAATATGAACAAATTGGTCAAGGCAAGAATTTGAGAGTTCCTAAGTGTGAATTTGAGAGTAGATAATCTTATCAAAAGTCACAGAGAAATTTGTAAGGACCATAGTGTTATCCCTATGACTTGACACATATTGCTTGTTTCATAAAGCAAAGGGACATGATATAAATATTGTTGTTATATGGAGCCTAATCAGACTCGGAGGTTAAATTTACCCAACTTTTATCAGCATGGTTTCCCCCCAAATATTTTCCTACTAGTTTTGGCACCTTGAAGTCTAAGTGCATGAAAATCATTTTGAGTTGGCAACCTAATCCAATGACTTGACACGGATCCCAAAACCACCTATTGGACCAATAGGATCCTAGGTGCTCACTTCATGCATTATGATTTCTAGGCTCCAGTTTGATGCTCCATCACAAGGAAAGTGTGCCTACACTTGCAAGTGTTTTTCTTCAGGATCTAGGCGCCAGTTGAAGGTTGTAGTTGCCAAGAAGAGCGCCTAGCAAGAGGAAGTCTTTTGGAGTCTCCAAAACACATCAAACACTTGACTAACAACAAGATAACTTTTTCCCAAGTTAGGCACTTCAAGAGGGAAGTTAAAACATGAATAAACGCCAAGTTCTCTAGGCGCAAACTCAAGCTTGTTAAGGATACACATGGAACCCAACATTCCTTGGTGATTTCATGAACTTCAAACACTCAAAACTGTTTAAGGAATGTGCCCAATGCCCCTTCTTGATGATAGGCACCAAAGTGAGGGTGGAATTGCACCTTGATGGCATTAGGCGATATCTAGAGTATGCTACTCCATGGAAATGTGCCTTCTTGCTTAGAGTAATTCAAACACTCCAAGGTCTTCAGTGATCAATTCCCCAACTTATGAAATGGCCTCCTTCATTTTAAAACACATTGTAATGCTCCAGAGAGATGACTATACTTAGGCGTCAATCTGGGTTAGAAATGCCTCCAAAGTGCGCCTTCTCTTTCAGAATGCAAAACAAGGTCCAAAGGTGCTAATAAAGTGAAGCGCTTCTTTGGAAAAGTCCCGGAGGTTAAGATGTGCCTTGTCTTAATGAGGTGCAACTCTTGGGTAAGAAAGCTTGTAAAGTGCGCCTAACTTAGTGAAGAGGTTGATAACTTCTAAACCCTTCCTGGAACTTACCTTGCTTCAACTGAAGATCATCTTGCACCAATACATCACCAAACTTTCAATCACAAGATCAATTCAAACTTAGGCGCTCATTAAGAGTCTTTCCAATGTTGGCGCATCTGAGAGGTTGAACTGGCAAGAGATGGCGCCTACCTTCCTAGACCTTGTTTCAATATGTTTGAGTTCCAAAGTTGACTCAATGGTATCAAGATGGCGCCATAGAGTCTTTGGACTAGTTCCTTAGAGTTTCAAAAACATTCTGGCTCCTTGAAAATTCCTCCTACATGCTTAGGCGCCATTTCAAGGTCTTGGAACCATGATGTAGCGCCTTATTGCTCTAGGCGCCCATTCATGATTGTGTACCTTGAGATTGGTGCCTAGAGTGAATAAGATTTCATCCTGACTTAATACACTGCCTCCTTCTGATGATTTTTGGGGCAGCAGAAAACCTTTCACCATGGGCAAATGCCTTAGAGATATAAAAAACTGAGAGAGGTTATTGTAGAGGCACTCTACGTGATCACTTTGCCTTAGATGAAATGTTTCTAAGTGACACAATTTTCAAGTAACATCTCATCAAAGATTGCTGCCTTTTTGCACTTTGGACTCTTCAGGGATATCGTCGGTACAATGTAGCTCGGACTGTTTCGACATGTTTGGGTGAAAAACAGGACCATGCTTAGCCTAAATGTACCCATCCGGATGCGTTGGAATAGTCAGTTTGGTCACATCAGGAGCAGGATGAAAGTTACACTCCTTTGCAACTTTACATTGCCTCCTTCTGACGATTTTTGGGGCAGCAGAAAACCTTTCACCACGGGCAAATGCCTCAGAGATATAAAAAACTGAGAGAGGTTATTGTAGAGGCACTCTACGTGATCACTTTTCCTAGATAGAATGTTTCTAAGTGACATGGTTTTCGAGTAACATCTCGTCAAAGATTGTTGCCTTTTTGCACTTTGGACTCTTCAGGGATATCGTCGGTACAATGTAGCTCGGACTGTTTCAACATGTTTGGGTGAAAAAAAGGACCATGCCTAGCCTAAATATACCCATCCGGACGTGTTGGAATAGTCAGTTTGGTCGTATCAGGAGCAGGACGAAAGTTACACCCCTTTGCAACTTTACACTGCCTCCTTCTTACGATTTTTGGGGCAGCAGAAAACCTTTCACCACAGGCAAATGCCTCAGAGATATAAAAAACTGAGAGAGGTTATTGTAGAGACACTCTACGTGATTGCTTTTCCTTAGATAGAATGTTTCTAAGTGACACAGTTTTTGAGTAAAATCTCGTCAAAGATTGCTGCCTTTTTGCACTTTGGACTCTTCAGGGATATCGTCGGTACAATGTAGCTCGGATAGTTTCAACATGTTTGGGTGAAAAACAAGACCATGCCTAGCCTAAATGTACCCATCCGGATGCATTGGAATAGTTAGTTTGGTCGCATCAGGAGCAAGACGAAAGTTACACCCCTTTGCAACTTTATACTGCCTCCTTCTGACGATTTTTGGGGCAGCAAAAAACCTTTCACCATGGGCAAATGCCTCAGAGATATAAAAAACTGAGAGAGGTTATTGTAGAGGCACTCTACCTAATCGCTTTTCCTCAGATGAAATGTTTCTAAGTGACACAATTTTCAAGTAACATCTCATCAAAGATTGCTGCCTTTTTGCACTTTGGACTCTTCAGGGATATCGTCGGTACAATGTAGCTCAGACCGTTTCGACATGTTTGGGTGAAAAATAGGACCATACTTAGCCTAAATGTACCCATCTGGACGTGTTGGAACAGTCAGTTTGGTCGCATCAAGAGTAGGACACCAAAAATGCAAAAGTTGCTTTGTGCAACATGACAACATTGACACTTTTTTGCAACATGACTCAAAGACTCAAACTGACCCCAAATGACTCAAAGTGACTTAAAACTCCTTGATTTTGGCACCCAATGTACATTATAGAGGTCAAGGCACTCCTTATCATTCAAACATCTTAGATGAGCGCCTAGGAAAGGAAAAAGCTCTAAGTTTCATCATCATGAGCGCCTAATATCAAGAGACTTTAATGGCTCAAACCTTAGCATGGAGTCCTAAGGTGCATTTCATGTCTCCTTTCATCCATTTTGGCACCCTTATGTAGATTTTTCAACTTGATTTGGCACCCTGTATGTGAATGAAGATCTAAAGGCATGAAAGTGGATGTCGTTTTGCAAGAGTTTGGATCATCAAAATTGAAAGAAATAAGTCTATTAAGCTTGGGCCCCCTTGGTCTTTTTTTCATTCATTATGAGCACCTTGGGAGAATGGTATATAGGTCATCATCATGATTGGGTGCCCTGGATCCAGAGTGTTGGAGAGATCATCAAATGGTGACTAGAGGAAGTAGGGTGAGTTATGAGTTTAGTCGCATCAGGAGCAGGACACCAAAAATGCATAACATGATGATGTAAAAATGTGTATATGTGTAAAAATGCAGGAGGAAATAAAAAAAGACAAACCTTACAAATTAATATGCATACTTATGTTGCAAGTATGAGGTTATCCAGTGTTGTCATTGATGTCAACATACTCATATTGCATTGACAAGAAGGATTTGATGAGCTGTGTGCTGAGGATATTGAGAAAATTAGTCTCAGTCAGGAACAATGAAGAACAGTGATGAGAAGAAGGTAAATGTACTGTATAGGATGAGAACCGGAGGATGCGGATTAAAGGGTTAGTAGATATGAGTCTTGAGATGCTACAGTTAAGATTTCAGAGGTCCGCATGAAGATCTGAAGGAGTTGTGGCTGCCGGTATAGAACCGGGTCCGGCAAGTATCCGGAGGTGACAGAGGATCACAAAAAGGTCCGGTGAGGTCCGGAATTGTATTATCCTAATCTGCGGATTGGAAGGAGTGTTTGGGATGTCCTTGTGATGTATCATCCTGATTTGTGTATGATTTGGAGGTCCGGAAGTACCTCTTGCATTATGACAGTGGCGACAGACTGTGTTCTTAAAGTTCCAGATGAGGAAGACAAGAGATCCCAGTAAGCAGAGGAAGTGCGGATGTATCCGGACATTCAGACAGGCTTGTGAAGGTTCTTGGATCATGTTTAGGTTGTGTTGTTGGTCCGCATTGATGGTAGAGCCCGGAATTGAAGTTATTCTTCCGGATGAAGTTCTTGCTCTGTGTAGCCGACCGGATGAGTTGTTCATCCTGCGAATGTTCTTGTGATGGCCGACCGGATGTGTTATTCATCTTGCGGATACTCCTATGGTTGTTTGCTGACTTAGATGCTTGTTCCTGAGTCGATGTCTTGTATAAATAACGGTTTGTAAGTTCATTTCAGTGTGGTGTGAGGATGAGTATGAGATAGCGAAGAAACGTGCGAAAGGCAGAGCAGAGATTGTTGGGCTTAATTGGAACTGATCCGGACATGGTAGAGATGTCATTCTCCAGTTCAAGACTGTGATTTTCATCACTTTGTAGACAGTGTGTCTCCTTGTAGGCAGTAGGCCTCTTTGTGAGCAGTGTGCTCGGGCAGTGAGCCCTTATTGGCATGTGCCATTCATTTTTCTTTATTCTTCTAACAGAGAATAATTCTTGGGTTAATCACCCCGTGGTTTTTCCCTTAACCAGGTTTTCCACGTCAAAATCTTGGTGTTGATGCTTATCTGCTCTTGTGTTTATGTATTATGCTTCCATGGATGATTATTTGATATGCTGCTAACTAACAACAGTGAGTTAAGTGTTTGAATGAGAAGAAGTTTTATACAACTGACTCACCCCCCCCTCTCAGTTGTATGCCCTAGATCCAACAATTGGTATCAGAGCCAAGTTCCTCTGACAAGAGCTTAACCGCTTGAGGAGATCCAGGATGTCGTCATACAAAAAGGATAGTCCGAAGTTCGATGGAACCAACTTCACTCTCTGGAAAGGTCGCATGAAGTGTCACTTGGAATGCATGGGAAAAACATATCTGGGTATGATTTCAAAACCATATGTACCTCCACAAGGTGGTCCGACAACTCTGAATGAAATCACAGAAGCTGAAAACAATCTACGGACCAAGGAAGCTCTTCTAAGCGCATTGAATGACTCAGATCTCTCGAATGTCATTGACCTACCCATTGCATATGAGATCCTAACTAAACTGGAACTTCTGTATGAAGGAGATGAGTTTGTCAAAAGTGCAAGGTTGCAAAGTCTGAAAGGGAAATTTGAAAGATTGAAAATGAGAGATGATGAAAACATCACTACCTTTATGCCAAGAGTAAATGAGCTGGTATGTGGAATTAGAAATGCTGGTGGAACTTTAGATGAAAATGAGATTGTCTGCAAAATCCTAAGATCCCTTCCTGCTGCCTACAAAATCAAAGTTGCTGCCATTGATGAATTCAGAGCCCACACAACTGTCACAAGAGAACAACTGGCAGGCAAACTAGCTGCATTTGAAATGACCGAGTTTGGAGATGATCCTCCCAAGACTGAATCTGCTTTCAAAGCTAGTGCCTATGTGAAAGGCAAACAAAGATTTGATCCGGGTGAAAACTCATCAAGGAAAATGTCATGGTATGATCAAGCAAGAAGAGACATGGAAGAAGAAGAAGCAGAAACAGCTCAACTTGAAGCCCTCATTGCAAAGAGACTGCCAAGAGGATCCGGTAAGTATGAAGGAAAACTACCCTTTAAGTGTTTCAACTGCAATAAGATTGGTCATTTTGCCTCAAGATGTCCGGAGAGATCTGCAAGATCTAATACTCACAGACAAAGGTTTCAAAAGAATTGCTATTATGTTCATGAAGAAGATGACAATGAAGGAGTAACAGATGATGAATCAGAACTAGGAAGCAAATCCGGAAATGAGTGGGTATTTATAGCCATCAAGGAAGAAGATTCAATACTCTCTGAATCTGTCAATCACAAAGTTGTTGAAAAAGCCTTGGCTGCTCAAGTGGAAGAAAAGGATGATTGGGTTATTGACAATGGATGTTCTCACCATATGACTGGTGACAAGAATAAGTTCTTAGACTTGGAAAGATATGAAGGAGGAATGGTAAAGTTTGGTGACAATTCTGCTGGCAGAATCAGAGGTAGGGGAACTATTTCCTTTGATGGTAAGAGCAAAACAGGAAATGTACTGTATGTTGAAGGATTGAAGCACAATCTTCTCAGTGTTGGTCAATTGGTGGACAAAGGCTATGATCTCCGGTTCAAGAATGGAAAATGCAGAATCTTTACAAGCTCCGGAACTGAAATTGCATCCGGTACTCAGACAAGAGGTAACATCTTTCATCTGGTTGGTTCAAATAAAAGTTGTTTGTTTGTTCAAATTGATCAGAGTTGGTTATGGCATAGAAGAATGTGTCATGTAAATTTTGATAACATCATCAAAATAAGCAATACTCAGGCTGTGAGAGATCTTCCAAAGTTGATAAAACCTACAAATAGTGTGTGTAAAGAATGTCAGTTAGGCAAACAAAGCAGAGTCTCTTTTAAAAGCAAAGATCAGTCTTCTACCGGATTGTTGGAATTAGTACATACTGATCTATGTGGTCCGACAAGAATCAAGAGTCTGCAAGGTGATAGATATTTCATGTTGTTAATAGATGATCATTCCCGGATGATGTGGGTTACCTTTCTAAAAGAAAAATCAGAAGCTTTTGAGAAGTTCAAAATCTTCAAAGCTATGGTGGAGAATCAAACCGGATTGAAACTAAAGTGTCTAAGGTCTGATAGAGGTGGTGAATTTACATCTGGTGAATTCATTGACTTTTGTGAGAAACAGGGTATAAGGAGACAGTTGTCTGCTCCTAAGACTCCACAGCAGAATGGAGTAGTTGAGAGAAAGAACCGGACCATCCAGGAAGCTGCTAGGACAATGATGTTGGAAGCAAATGTTCCTCAAATGTTTTGGAAAGAAGCTATCAGCACTGCAGTCTACACTCTCAATCGAGTTCAAATCAGAAACAACACCGGTAAGACCCCCTATGAACTCTGGTTTGGCATCACTCCTACTGTGAAATATTTCAGAGTATTTGGTAGCAAGTGTTATATTAAAAGAGATGAAGATCTAGGAAAGTTTGATGCTAGAAGTGATGAAGGAATTTTCTTGGGCTACTCCACTCAAAGCAAGGCATACCGGTGTTACAATAAGAGATTGAGGAAGATGATAGAAAGCACCAATGTAAAGGTTGATGAAGGAATTGAGAAGCCTTCAAGATTTTATGAGTTTGATGAAGATGACCAAGACAGTGTTCAAGGACCTCAATCCTCTCCGGTGAGACAGAGTCAGCCTGATCCGGTAAATCAGGAAGAAGAGATAGGTTTGAATGAGCCTGATCAAGAAACAGCAGTGCTGGATACTCCCAAAATTCTAAGGTATGTAAGACTGAATCACTCTGAAGATCAGATCATAGGTGACAGAAGCAAAGGTGTACAAACTAGAAGGAATATTGCTCAAGATCAGAATGAATGTTGTCTGATTTCAAAGATTGAACCTAAAACAATAAATGAAGCCTGCAATGATGAAAACTGGACCAAAGCAATGGAAGATGAATTGATACAAATTGAGAAAAATCATACTTGGGATCTTGTTCCCAGACCTAGAGACAGGAATGTAATTGGAACCAAGTGGGTCTTCCAGAACAAACTAAATGAAGCTGGTGAAGTAATCAGAAACAAAGCTAGATTGGTCTGCAAAGGCTACTCTCAAATAGAAGGAATTGACTTTGAAGAGACTTTTGCTCCGGTAGCAAGAATTGAAGCAGTCAGATTACTTCTTGCATTTGCTGCCTTCAAAGACTTCAAGGTATATCAGATGGATGTCAAGTCTGCCTTCCTAAATGGTGATCTGGAAGAAGAAGTCTACATTGAACAACCGGATGGATTTCAATTGTCTGATAATAATGATATGGTCTGCAAGTTGAAGAAAGCTTTGTATGGATTGAAGCAAGCCCCAAGAGCATGGTATGAAAGGTTGGATAAGCATCTTGTGCAGATTGGATTCAACAAAGGTACTGCTGACAGTAACTTATATTTCAAAATTGATCATGAAAACATTCTGATTGTTGAAGTGTTTGTGGATGATATCATTTTTGGAGGAAGAGATAGTATGTGCAAAACTTTTGCAAATCAGATGAAAAGTGAGTTTGAAATGTCTATGCTTGGTGAAATGAATTTCTTCTTGGGTCTGCAAATTACTCAAACAAAAGAAGGGATCTTCATTTCTCAGACCAAATATGTGAAAGAATTGTTAAAGAAATTTGGTATGGAAGACTCAAAGCCTATGAACACTCCTATGGCAACCGGATGTAAGTTAAGCAAAGATGATGATTCTCCAAAGGCAGATCAGACAAAGTATAGATCAATGATTGGTGGATTGTTGTATCTCACTCAAACTAGACCAGATATAATGCAGGCTGTTGGTCTTGTGGCAAGATTCCAGGCTGATCCTAGAGAATCTCATGTTATGGCAATCAAAAGAATTTTTAGATACTTGAAAGGAACAGTTGAGTATGGTCTATGGTATCCTAGAGATCCGGATTTCTCTCTTCATGCTTACACAGATGCAGATTGGGCAGGAGATGTGGATGACCGGAAGAGCACTAGTGGTGGAGCATTCTTTTTGGGGAAGAGATTGGTTTCTTGGCTAAGCAAGAAACAAGATGCAATATCTCTGTCTACAACTGAAGCAGAATACATTGCAGCAGCAGGTAGTTGCACTCAAATCTTATGGATGAAGCAGATGCTAAGAGACATCAAAGTTGAATATGAGGAGCCTATCACAATTTTCTATGATAATTCAAGTGCAATTAATATTTCCAAGAATCCGGTATTGCATTCTAAGACTAAGCACATATCTATCAAATTTCACTTTTTGAGAGAACAAGTAAACAAGGAAGAAGTCAGATTGGAGTATGTTCCCTCCAAGGATCAGATTGCAGATATCTTTACAAAACCTCTTCCCAAGGACTCGTTTGAATATCTCCGGGAGAAGTTAGGGGTCATGGCCCCTCCGGTGATGAACTAAGATGCACTGATGTGCATCAGTCCGGTGGCTATCACAGTCATATCTTGTGATCCGGACTAATGGGGAGCTGCAACTAAGGGGGAGCAGCTGGTATGATTCTGATGTATGAGAATTGCAAGTATGAGCCCTTTGCCATTGATGTCAAAGGGGGAGAGAAAACATGTGAAAAACAAGTGGTTGATGATCAAAGGGGGAGCAGTAAAGGAAGAGAAGACATATGAAAAGTTGAAGTTCTTGTCTTAATGGTTTTTCACATCATATGTTGCCATCAATGACAAAGGGGGAGATTGTTGCAAGTATGAGGTTATCCAGTGTTGTCATTGATGTCAACATACTCATATTGCATTGACAAGAAGGATTTGATGAGCTGTGTGCTGAGGATATTGAGAAAATTAGTCTCAGTCAGGAACAGTGAAGAACAGTGATGAGAAGAAGGTAAATGTACTGTATAGGATGAGAACCGGAGGATGCAGATTAAAGGGTTAGTAGATATGAGTCTTGAGATGCTACAGTTAAGATTTCAGAGGTCCGCATGAAGATCTGAAGGAGTTGTGGCTGCCGGTATAGAACCGGGTCCGGCAAGTATCCGGAGGTGACAGAGGATCACAAAAAGGTCCGGTGAGGTCCGGAATTGTATTATCCTAATCTGCGGATTGGAAGGAGTGTTTGGGATGTCCTTGTGATGTATCATCCTGATTTGTGTATGATTTGGAGGTCCGGAAGTACCTCTTGCATTATGACAGTGGCGACAGACTGTGTTCTTAAAGTTCCGGATGAGGAAGACAAGAGATCCCAGTAAGCAGAGGAAGTGTGGATGTATCCGGACATTCAGACAGGCTTGTGAAGGTTCTTGGATCATGTTTAGGTTGTGTTGTTGGTCCGCATTGATGGTAGAGCCCAGAATTGAAGTTATTCTTCCGGATGAAGTTCTTGCTCTGTGTAGCCGACCGGATGAGTTGTTCATCCTGCGAATGTTCTTGTGATGGCCGACCGGATGTGTTATTCATCTTGCGGATACTCCTATGGTTGTTTGCCGACTTAGATGCTTGTTCCTGAGTCGATGTCTTGTATAAATAACGGTTTGTAAGTTCATTTCAGTGTGGTGTGAGGATGAGTATGAGATAGCGAAGAAACGTGCGAAAGGCAGAGCAGAGATTGTTGGGCTTAATTGGAACTGATCCGGACATGGTAGAGATGTCATTCTCCAGTTCAAGACTGTGATTTTCATCACTTTGTAGACAGTGTGTCTCCTTGTAGGCAGTGGGCCTCTTTGTGAGCAGTGTGCTCGGGCAGTGAGCCCTTATTGGCATGTGCCATTCATTTTTCTTTATTCTTCTAACAGAGAATAATTCTTGGGTTAATCACCCCGTGGTTTTTCCCTTAATCGGGTTTTCCACGTCAAAATCTTGGTGTTGATGCTTATTTGCTCTTGTGTTTATGTATTATGCTTCCATGGATGATTATTTGATATGCTGCTAACTAACAACAGTGAGTTAAGTGTTTGAATGAGAAGAAGTTTTATACAACTGATTCACCCCCCCCCTCTCAGTTGTATGCCCTAGATCCAACAACTTACAACTCAATGTAACATGACTTTACAAAATCAATGTGAATACTTACAAATTAATCCAATGAACCATCCGGGTGTGCTCTACTCTTTATTGTGTCAAGTATTGCTTCATGGTCAGACTCACGCACCTTCCACAAGATTTTATTCAAAGGTCTACCTCAATACTTTATCAAATGAACATTGGATGCCACAACAAGGTTCGAGTAATGAAGAATCTTCTGATGCGTGTCAAAGTCCTAAAATAGCCAAATATTAACACTCTTATGTGGGTACCTTCTAAGCCATGTTCCAGTAATAACCATTGAGCCTATAGGGTATTCGATGTTTTCTCCATCTGTAACAGGGGCCTCCAATTTCTTTTTGGCCTCAACACAATGACATAAGTAATAATCTGTTCCTTCTTCATTATCTTCATCTGTAATAACTGCATATACGTGCCCTACATTGATATGTGTAGCAAATTAGATGAAATTAGTCAACATTACAAAAACACTACAAAGTAAGAATTACCTGGTTGAACTAGATGAAATTAGATGCATATACATGCCCTATATTACGTGGTTGAACTAAATCTGATATGTGGTCAAAGTCAACTGATGATTCCATCTGTGTTAGTTCCAGTGCCGTCGGGGGTCAATACGTGTCAAGTGGGCTAAGATAACTTAACTGCCATTTGTCAACCCACTCCTTTGACTCGCACTCATCCCAGACTTGAATTGTACAAGAAGAACAAAAGCATGACATCTTTCATGTATGGATACTCCATGAACCTGCAATTGAGCTTCTGAAAGAGTGCATCTCATTTGATCCTATCAGTGTACAACAGTCCTCATATGGTGCAATGTTAGTATCATCTATCAACCAAAAAAATCTACGAACTGAAGACTTACCTTCATTACCTAGACCCATGGAAGCATTACACCACTCGACAATTGATTTTGCATCTGTCAACTTTGCATTGTCTTTATACTTTAACTCTTCTCGTGCTATGGCTCTTTTGATACATGCTCCTGCACCATCATGCTCCCCCTTTCCATGCCCGACCTCACAAAAGTTCCACATATGTTGAATACCTGTAAAATTATGCCTCCTACTCAGCCAATAGAAATTCTACGAGTTCTTGAATTGTGACGCACAGTTATTTGACCATATGATATGTTGACTGAATGATATGCCCCTTCTAGCCAAATCATTGTAGAACACCTGAAAGCAACCTTGCACGAACTCCGTAGAATGCATACGATCATCACTAATATAGAAATTATACTCCCTTATGATCATCCTGTCATCCTCTGTATTATCATTCGCATGAATGAATGCGATGTGCACAAATATAGAAACCTGTGTGGAGTTGTAATATTGTGATTGCACCTCACGCTGTGGCTGTAGACTGTAGTTCTTTGCAAAGTCGACGACTGAAACAATGCTACCAACCGGAAATGTGTCCTTGCATAACTTGAATTGCAAGTCCAACCATCAAGTTCTATGGGCATGTCTTGCATACTCATACACTATGCTGTCACAAAATATAGGCATAAACTGATACACTGGAATCTTTTCAATAACCAATTCACACCTCTTTGCTTCTTTACCATCTTTTGTATTGTATGCCACTATTTTATACTTGCCAAACTCTACTAGTTTGTTTCCAACCGCATGTGTTCTTTCCATATGTTCACATATTGGCAAATGTTGCAAGCCACCGCAACGATGACATGTGCCATCCAAGCATAATTTCTTGTAGAATATTTGACCTTCCTCTCTTTCACATAAAATTTTTGATATGAAGTCTCTTGAAGATGTTGGTGGGGCACATGTGGCACAACCCTGCAAATCATTGTTAGTATGCATATCTAAACATATAGACCTATAAGCATCAAAATGGTTAGAAAATTCAATATGTAATCTACAACAACAAGTAGTGCGTGTGTGATTTATCTTAACATAGAAAGGTTTTAGCATTTCAAAATATCTTTGACAAATTTTAATTTGAGGATACTTCTCTAGAAATTTACCATAAAATTGTGTTTGATTCTCATCCAAAATATGCTTTAGATGTGGCTCACGGTTCTGACTACTGATTCTCCTTCATACCACATCCCTTTGATTCGGAGATACCCTTGTGTAATTCTTCCAAAAGTCTTCAATTAGTGATCTCAATGCTTCAACAATTGGTTTATCTTTTCGTGGTAGTCTCCCTGAGAACGCCCATAATTCATTAGCATTAGTGTCCTTAATTCTTTGGCGTCTTCCAACGGCTCTTGATAAAGTTTTCCTATTAATTCTCAATTATTGACTTGTCTTTCTAATGAGACGAGCTTTCCTCATTTGACTACTTACTATAGTTGATGTAATCACACGCCATGTTGCACTATTATCTTTTGTGCGTGAGGTGTTACCCACACTCTCATACGCACTCATTAGATTCTTGACAATAGATTTTTCACTTGAAGCCTCTGATGTTCTCAACCCAAGAATCTTCATGATAAACCTATACTTTATACTTCGCATCATTTCAACAAATAGTTGACATCTTGCAGTCTCATTTAACTTTTCAAAGAACAATCTCCAAATCTTATTAGCATATCTTCTACAAGTGCATTTTGGAATCTTACCTTCCATTGGCTACAAAATATTCTCATCAATATCAATCAAATACTTTGGATTTCTATGCCAAATTCTAGGTGGTGTTAAGTTAGGTAAATTCATCTCAACATTAGGAATTTCATCAATATTTAAATGAGATGGGTTAGATGGCATACCTTTGATCGAAGATGGAATAGATGACATACCTTGAGGTTGAGGTGGGAACAATGGTGTACCTCCTTCATCACATGTGAGTGATGATGTACTCTCAACTTGATATGTGGTAGATGGTGTCCCTACATGTTGACTTGCGGTAGAGGACGTGTTTCCAACTATGGTATTCAAATCTCTCGTACCATAAAGTTTTTGCATTCGTTCTCTTTGTGCCGCCAATACCATATCTCTTTGTGATGGTTGTGGTTACTCTTCAATTGGTATGTCTTCATTTATCATGTCCAATTTCCTCTTCTCACGAAGTTCCCTCATAGCCACTGCTTTATTTGCATTCTTAGCTTCTATCTCTTCCTGTGTTGGTTTAATTCTTGATCGTTTCCTCGGCATGATGAAGAATTTGTCTGTAGCATGATAAAGAGACCAATATTAGTTCCTAAGAAATGAATACAAGATAATAGTGGGATTGTATTTTTATTATGTTGTAAGGATTTATTCTTGTATAGTTTGACATCATGGTATGTTAAGGTCTATTTAATACACATAATTATTAAAGAGCCCAAGTGTAGAAAATATACATGGCATCATGTGAGATTGTAGGCTGATTTCTTGATTGGGAATGTGTCTATTTTAAACATGTATGATAAAGCATGATAAAGTAATTCAATCTAAAATAAGGAAAATGTAAAGCACATGCATGTAAAGACTTGACATACCTAAAAAATGAAGATTCGAATGGAGAGAGTACCCAATTATGTAGTATTTTTTTCTTCTTGCATCAAACTCCTCAACAATTTGAGTTTTTCACCACTTGCTTCCTTTTCAATGTTAAATTGAATAACACTCAAATATAATTACTAACAACAATACTATTAACCAATCTATAATGTTAAATTCCTAAAATTTAATCACAATTAACATTGCAACACTACAAAAATTGAAACTTGAATAGATATATATCAAACTTGGTATGAAAACTATGTTATTTCCTCCTTCTCAAGTTGGCAAAGCAGAAAAGGTGGTGGAAAGATCATGCAAAGGTGGTACAATGTGTCAAATGTGCATGTGAACTTCCCAACAGCATGAAAGCACTTTTTTTTTGTCAGAGCACGCGCGGAATCAGTAAGAAAATAGAGCATGTGGGCCTAGATCACGGGGGTCAACACTTTTTTACCGTTTCAATAGCAAGACAAAACGCGAGCGCGTCATTTTTTCCTGCTATAAATTGATCACATCCTTTGCATTGATCACATCTCTTTCCAAACCTTCCCCTTCAGACTTGAATGACCACAAGGTTTTTGAGGGAGAACTTTTCCTGTTTCCTGCAAGAGCTTGCCAGATGCTCTGCCATATGATAAGCATAACAATGAAGGGGCAAGCCCTCATAATCAAGTTCTTGATAGAAAATGCCCATCGAGGAAGAAAGATAGATCTTCTTTGGAAGTAGAAGTTCTAGTTTGTGACAAATCCTTATCCAAGCATAAATAGCAGGGGTTCTATCAAGCGATTTCCAATCCACTTCCACAAAGTCTCCTGAAGACTTCCTGATTGATTCCAAAACATCCACACCCAAAAACTGGAGAGGCAATCAATATAATCGAACCCATAAATCTACATTTGATGAAAGAAACCCTCAACACTATACCTTAAACCCTAATCCCTAATCCCTCAGCCCTCAACCCTAAACCTTATCCCTAAACCCTAATCCCTCAACCCTCAACCCTAATCCGTCATCCCTCAACTCTAATCCCTCATCCCTAAACCCTAAATGCTATCCCTATTCCTAAACCCTCAACAGACTCGATACTATACCTTAAACCCTAATCCCTTATCCCTAAACCCTCCAACCCTATCCCTAATCCTTACACCCTCCACACTATGCTTTAACCCTAATCCCTCGACCCTCAACCCTATCCCTAAACCCTTGACCCTCGAACCTCAATCGTCAACCCTCAACGTCAAACCCTAATCCCTCAACCCTTAACTCTGATCCCTCGACCCTCAACCCTATCCCTAAACCCTAAACCCTAATTCATCAACCCTAAACCCTAATCCCTCAAACCTAAACCCTATCCCTAAACCATCAACCCTCAACACTATACCTTAAACCCTAATCCCTATCCCTCAACCCTTAACCCTTAAAACTTAAACCCTATCCCTACACTCTCAACACTTGACACTATATCTTAAGCCTTAAACCCTCATCCCTAAAGTCTCAACCCTAAATCCTTAAACCTTCAACCCTAAACCCTATCCCTAATCCCTCTACCCTTGACACTCTAACCCTAACCTCGACATTAAATGCTAATCCGTCAACCCTAAACCCTATCCCTAAACCCTCAACCCTCAACACTATACCTTAAACCCTAATCCTAAACCTTATCCCTAAACCCTAATCCCTCAACCCTAATCCGTCATCTGTCATCCCTCAACTCTAATCCCTCATCCCTAAACCCTAAATGCTATCCCTATTCCTAGACCCTCAACGGGCTCGATACTATACCTTAAACCCTAATCCCTTATCCCTAAACCCTCCAACCCTATAACTAATCCTTACACCCTCCACACTCTACTTTAACCCTAATCCCTCGACCCTCAACCCTATCCTTAAACCCTTGACCCTCGAACCTCAACCCTCAACCCTCAACGTCAAACCCTAATCCCTCAACCCTTAACTCTGATCCCTCAACCCTCAACCCTATCCCTAAACCCTAAACCCTAAACCCTCAACCCTCAATGTCAAATCCTAATCCCTCAACCCTTCACTCTAATCCCTCAACCCTAAACCCTCAACACTATACCTTAAACCCTAATCCTAAACCTTATCCCTAAACCCTAATCCCTCAACCCTAATCTGTCATCTGTCATCCCTCAACTCTAATCCCTCATCCCTAAACCCTAAACGCTATCCCTATTCCTAGACCCTCAACGGGCTCGATACTATACCTTAAACCCTAATCCCTTATCCCTAAACCCTCCAACCCTATCCCTTAACCCTAATCCCTTGACCATTAACCCTATCCCTCAACCTCAAGCCTCAAGCCTCAAGCCTCAACTCTCAACATTAAACCCTAATTCATCAACCCTACACCCTAATCCCTCAAACCTAAACCCTATCCCTAAACCATCAACCCTCAACACTATACCTTAAACCCTAATCCCTATCCCTCAACCCTCAACCCTTAAAACTTAAACCCTATCCCTACACCCTCAACACTTGACACTATATCTTAAGCCTTAAACCCTCATCCCTAAAGCCTCAACCCTAAATCCTTAAACCTTCAACCCTAAACCCTATCTCTAATCCCTCTACCCTCGACACTCTAACCCTAACCTCGACATTAAATGCTAATTCGTCAACCCTAAACCCTAATCCGTCAACCCTAAACCCTATCCCTAAACCCTCAACCATCAACACTATACCTTAAACCCTAATCCATCAGCCCTAAAACCTAATCCCTCAAGCCTCAAGCCTCAACTCTCAACATTAAACCCTAATTCATCAACCCTAAATCCTAATCCCTCAAACCTAAACCCTATCCCTAAACCATCAACCCTCAACACTATACCTTAAACCCTAATCCCTATCCCTCAACCCTTAACCCTTAAAACTTAAACCCTATCCCTACACCCTCAACACTTGACAGTATATCTTAAGCCTTAAACCCTCATCCCTAAAGCCTCAACCCTAAATCCTTAAACCTTCAACCCTAAACCCTATCCCTAATCCCTCTACCCTTGACACTCTAACCCTAACCTCGACATTAAATGCTAATTCGTCAACCCTAAACCCTAATCCGTCAACCCTAAACCCTATCCCTAAACCCTCAACCCTCAACACTATACCTTAAACCCTAATCCCTCAACCCTCAACCCTAAACGTTATCCCTAAACCCTAATCCCTCAACCCTCAACCCTAATCCATCATCCCTCAACTCTAATCCCTAATCCCTCAACCCTAAATGCTATCCCTATTCCTAAATCCTCAACAGACTCGATACTATACCTTAAACCCTAATCCCTTATCCCTAAACCCTCCAACCCTATCCCTAATCCTTACACCCTCCACACTCTACTTTAACCCTAATCCCTCAACCCTCAACCCTATCCCTAAACCCTTGACCCTCGAACCTCAACCCTCAACCCTCAACGTCAAACCCTAATCCCTCTACCCTTAACTCTAATCCCTTGACCCTCAACCCTATCCCTAAACCCTAAACCCTAAACCCTTAACCCTCAACGTCAAATCCTAATCCCTCAACCCTAAACCCTATCCCTAAACCCTCAACACTATACCTTAAACCCTAATCCCTCAACCCTAATCCTAAACCTTATCCCTAAACCCTAATCCCTCAACCCTAATCCATCATCCCTCAACTCTAATCCCTCATCCCTAAACCCTAAATGCTATCCCTATTCCTAGACCCTCAACAGGCTCGATACTATACCTTAAACCCTAATCCCTTATCCCTAAACCCTCCAACCCTATCCCTTAACCCTAATCCCTTGACCCTTAACCCTATCCCGAAACCCTTAACTCTCGAACCTCAATGTACTCAACCCTCAACGTCAAACCCTAATCCCTCAACCCTTAACTCTGATCCCTCGACCCTTAACCCTTAAAACTTAAACCCTAAAACCTATCCCTACACACTCGACACTTGACACTATATCTTAAACCCTAATCCCTTAACCCTCATCCCTAAAGCCTCAACCCTAAATCATTAAACCTTCAACTGTAAACCCTATCCCTAATCCCTCTACCCTCGACACTCTTATTTAACCCTAATCCCTTGACCATTAACCCTATCCCTCAACCTCAACCCTCAACCCTCAACCCTCAACTCTCAACATTAAACCCTAATTCATCAACCCTAAACCCTAATCCCTCAAACCTAAACCCTATCCCTAAACCATCAACCCTTAACACTATACCTTAAACCTTAATCCCCATCCCTCAACCCTTAACCCTTAAAACTTAAACCCTATCCCTACACCCTCAACACTTGACACTATATCTTAAGCCTTAAACCCTCATCCCTAAAGGCTCAACCCTCAATCCTTAAACCTTCAACCCTAAACCCTATCCCTAATCCCTCTATCCTTGACACTCTAACCCTAACCTCGACATTAAATGCTAATCCGTCAACCCTAAACCCTAATCCGTCAACCCTAAACCCTATCCCTAAACCCTCAACCCTCAACACTATACCTTAAACCCTAATCCATCAACCCTAAAACCTAATCCCTCAACCCTAAACACTATCAATAAACCCTCAACCCTTGACACTATACCTTAAACCCTATGAGAAAAGCTTTGCGTATGGTACATCCACAGTGAGTAAACTACTAAACTATACCTTAAACCCTAATCCCTCAACCCTAAACTTTCAACCCTAAACCCTATCCCTAATCCCTCTACCCTCAACACTCTATCTTAAACCTAATCCCTCGACCCTTAACCCTAAACGCTATCCCTAAAGCCTCAACCCTAAACCCTAATCCCTCAAGGTCCTAAACTCTAATCGCTTCTCCCTAAACTCTAAATCCTATCCCTAAACGCTCAACCCTCAACCTTAAACCTTAATCACTCAATCCTTATCCACCCCTCCCCTCCCCTATTTGGCTCACTCCCATCTCTACCCTCCTCTGCCCTCGACACTATACATACATACATATAGGCATACATAGATACATAGATACATACATATAGGCATACATAGATACATAGATACATACATAGGCATACATACGTACATACATGATTAATAGCCTTAAACATTAAAAAATTTAAGGGGAACATAACGTGAGTGTGTTATAACGCGCTCATGTTATGTCAAACATGACAAACAACAGACTTGTGAGAAAGGAAAATGCAAAGCAAAACATAACGCGAGTGCGTTATAACGCGAGCGCGTTATCTCTTGCTTTGGGAATCCCAAGCCTTGGGCTTGGGATTTGCTTTGGATTTCCAACCCAAAGGCTTGGAGTGCCTTTTGAACAGTCACAGACGTGTTTTTCATATTCTTCAAGATTTCACATAATTCCATTCGTGCTAACCCTCAGATTTGCACGTGTTTCAAGGTCGAACAAATTGAACACCTGGGTAATGTTAGGCTTTCTCTTAGCTATTTGACGATGTGATTTTTTCACATTTTAACAATGTTAAGCCTTTCATCTTTAATTTCTTTTGTTTGTGTGTCCGTTTTTGGGCAAAAACCACTGTTTGGTCTTTTTTTCATTGTAAATTAACTATTCATTGAAATTTCAAAAAAATTACATATTTAGAAACTAGACTCCATTCTACAAATATTAAAAAAAGAAAAAAATAATTTTCAATTAGTTTTCAAAATTTATAGGGGTAGCACGGCCAAAATTTTGTTTTTTAGGATGTGTCCACTTTCAAAATTAGTAAAAAATCAAATATTCATCAAAAAATTATCAGAAAAATTGGGCATAAACTACATGCTATTATCTAATTTCTCACCAGAGCGATTTTAAAAATACCCAAAAAAAGTTGACCTTTTGAGGGAGCCACAAAACATGCTATGCTATGTTTTTTTGACAGAAACAACACCAATTTCTGTGGCTCCCTCTTTTGAACCCCTTAATCTATGCCATTTTAAAAAAAAAATAGTAGTTTAGAAAGTAGACTTGGAGCACTACAAACATTGTTTTGGTTGCATCTCCAAATTTTGAGTGTAACTATGCTCAATTTCTCATCCAAGGCTAGTATTTCCTGATTTAAGAAAAAAAAGTGGCCACTTAAGACCCCTTTTTGGCCCCCCATCTTCTTGCACTTACCCAGAAGGTTTTCTGAATTCCCAACCATCCATTATGCACAAAAGAAAAACATCATTCCTCATGTCCTCCTTGACTAGGTATGGCCCTTTCCAACCTATTTTAATTTTTCTTCCTCTTTTATGTCTCTTATTCTTTAAATATTTCCTTTTTTGAGCATGAACTCCCCAACCTTACTTAATTGAGTGAAGACCTCATCTTCCTTAATCATAGTATAATTCTTGGAGCTTGTTTGGCCTTGACTACCTATTGAGGCTTCTAGTAAGACAAAGAAAGATTTACAATGACATGGAGTCCAGTGTGGAAATGGAACCCCTAGATAGGATTACAGATCTTGTAGGCTCTCAAGTTCATATTGAAAATTGTCTAGTATGTATTTGGAGTACTCAATGGTTTGCAAGAACTCACATAGTTCATGTGTCATTCAAGATTATTTTTATTTTCCCATTCCCTTGTGGATGTCAGTCCATAAAATATTTCTCATATTCTTGAGACAATTCTAGGACCATTAGATTCTTCATTCCAATGCTTATGCATATCATTTTATTTTATTGGAACTCACCCACTCTTACCTCATCTTGGTTAAGGAATTTCTCAATTCTCCCCACTTTGGCTTGAGGTTTCTCCTAGTTTTCATTTGATCTAGTGGAAATTTGAGGTGAGGAGTCATTTGCACTTGTCTCATTCATTTGCAATCTTAATGTAATTTCAGGTTCACTTTCATATTCCTCCCCCATAGTGTTAGCAAAGGTACTCTCATCAAAATTTTCATGACTATCGAATATGTTGATGATGTTAAAAGGGACTTGATTTGTAGGAGTTACCCATCTCATGGGAGATGGCCATTGAGCATTATTTATTTAGACATTTTGTAATACTTCATTCACTAGTAGCCTAGGTGTAGGCTCAAGTTCTTCTTCCAACACATCTCCTTTAGCATCTGCAAAGATGTTAGGATTCCTAAACACATTAACCATGTAGACTTGATTGGCCCCATGAAATGAGAATTGAAAAGGCTTTGTCTTTATCCAATAACTTGACTATCTTCACAATTGTCTTTGTGGAGATAGTGGTGATTGCCTTGGAACTTTCTCATTTTTCAAACACAATGTGTCACAACCCCCTTGGTTACATTTTTATTTTAGTGATACTTATTAGACTTATTAAAATTGAGTTTGGTTAAATATAAAGCAACTAAATATACTATTTGTCTTCAATTATGTAATTAATTTGATTTACTAAATCCATATTATTTTTATTCAATATGTATATTTATTTAGATGTGGTAATTAAGATATTGAATGAAATGAATTTAGTTCCGTTATTAACTAATTATGCAATTTACATTAATTAAAATGTTATATTTAACTTGAATGCTTAAATGATATTAATTATTTTTATGTATTATTAAGAATGGATGAATTTAGTGGGTGGATGGTTGGGAGTCCTTCCACATCATGGATGTGGAAGGACCGGGGCCAATTGGTGCATTAAGGGTTTGAGGTGGCCAGTGGTCAGCAGGTGGAGGGACACGTGGTGTAATGCACATATTTTGGCGTGCCCTTTGGCAGTGTGATGGGTGCTAGCGATGCCTTGCACTATCACTTGTTTTGAGAGAAGGTTTACCTCTCAATGATGGTTCTTAATTTCCCAAGTCATTTCCTGAGTGTTTTCACGGAGGAGGACGAGGCTCCCACGAGCAGGTAGGCGGCATGATGGTTTTGACAGGGTGTCTAAGCAGAGGATTTGATAGTTGCTATGATTTCATGGCTTTTCTCAGACCGGTGACTTCTCTCTGTCTTCAACGTATGCTTTGTCAATCAGATGAGCTAATGGTGGGTGCTATAAGGATGATTGTTGGTAGAAAATTCATGGAGAATGTAGAGAGGTATCGTGTCGACACTGACATTACTTCTAGAGTGCTGGGAATGTTACTGGAACTGGAGATTGATAAGTCAATGACGGAACAAATCATGAAGGGGCTCTTCTTTCCCGAGCATTTGGGGGAATTAGAGTTAAACCTGGAAGCGGCCAACTTAGGCATTGGAATTCCCAGACCGAGAGACATGGACTCATTGAGTGATCCTGACACGATAGTGAAGCTCTATTTGTTTATTCTCGACCTCAAAGGTTCAAACATAATGATGGCTAAGGAGACGGCTATGGTTGCAGTCAATTTCATCAAAAAGGTTTTAGGGATGGTTGCAGAAGAAGGCTTTGAATGGGTGGTGGATTTCAATTTACAACTGATCAACTTCGACAAGGAGTAAGTTCCGTGGGTGATGCTTCCTGTGTTTTGGTTTTTTCCATTTTGATTCTGGCTTCATTTTGAGATAGCAGAAGCCAACTGAAGAAGGATATACAATATAGACCCTTCGTGGTCACAGATAGCAACAGTAAATTACATGTATATAAAATAGACCCTGCGAGGTCTCTGAAAAATATAACGACCCTGTGCGGTCATAGTAGGGTGGTAACCTGTGGGCATAGAAATATCAGATAGCCATTTTGGCAACAGACAATGTAAAGTTTTTTGGGAATTTCAATATAGCCATATTATTACGCATAAAAAAAAAGAATGGATGAATTTAAATATTAGAAAATTATTCTTAATAAAGATAAAATTTTATATGAAAATAATTGCATGATAATTAAAATATTGTAGAAAATAGTTGAAGTTGTATGAGTTGCAAAACAAGATTGATTATTATTTAAAATTAATCTATATTAAAAGAAAAATTCTTCATGCAAAAATTTAGAATTCCAAAACAAATATATTTTATAGAAAATGCAATCTTTTAAATAGTAAAAGCTAGTATAATATTGGTTTTAATTAGTTCTCTAATTACATACTATAAATTAAAAAAATAAAATAAACTAATAATTAATAATTAAAATTGCATGATGAGAAGTAAAAGTCTATAAAAGAAGAAAAAGGCTATTGAGAAGAGGAGGAAACATTCTTTGATAATCACACAAAAGTTTACTTTTTGGAAAGCAAGAAACTTTTTTCACAGATTTGGCGGGGTTCTAATTCAGTTTTAGTGAAAATCAAAGAAAGCTTAGTGAAAGGAAATTGGTTGTAGATTTGGTGGGGTTCTGATTCTTAATCCTAATTTTCCTGATTATCATCATACAGTTAGAATCTTCCTCACTGATATTTTATGAGAGAACCTCTCCTGAGACATTTTCTCAAACAGTTCATATGCCTTGAGACATTTTCTCAAACAGTTCATATGCCTTGTCGATGTATCTACCGGGGCAGTTACAACAACAACAGCTGATGTAATTCCTTTGATGGTTGTCCATACCTAGTTTGAAAGCTCCTGTTTTGGCATACGCAGGGAGGATACTGGAAAGTGATGTGGAAGCTGGCTTTACACCTACGAATTTCCTTTGCTTGATAGTTTCCAAAGTCTTTTCAAAAGGATCCATTTTATGCATAACCTGCAATCATGGCATTCCATGAGACCACGCTTCCTTGAGGCATTTTGTCAAAACGTATCTGTGTGATTTTTCTACATTTTGCATACATGTCTAGCAAAACCCCTCTATCCCATATGCTTTAATGAATGTCCTTACTCTGTTCCAAAGCTCCCATTTTCATATAGGTTGATGGTAAAGGTTGCAACGCATAGTTCTTATGCCTGCTGGTTGCATTTGCTTGCAAGTTTCTACAAAGATTTTTTATAAACAAATTCATGTACCTTGTAGTTATTGCACTCAGTTAGGTCATTTCTTGAGGGTTCCTTAAAGCAAGCCTAGAAGCATTTTTCCTTTTCCTAGAGTCTATTTCCTCTCTTTATATTATAATTGCAAATCTAAATTTATTTCTTTCAAAAGAAAGGAGAAGGTCTCCACTACAGAAAATGTCAAGCACATCATCCAAGATTATTACATCAACAAACTTATATACTCATAAAACTATCATTAATAGATCACATCATTCAAGACTTTTAATGGTTTACATCAACAAACCTATATACTCATAAAACTACCATTAATAGATTACATAATCCAAGACCTTTAATGACTTACATCAACAAACCTATATACTCATAAAACTACCATTAATAGATCCCATCATTCAAGACCTTTAATGACTTACATCAACAAACCTATATACTCATAAAACTACCATTAATAGATCACATCATTCAAGACCTTTAATGACTTACATCAACAAACCTATATACTCATAAAACTACTATTAATAGATTACATAATCCAAGAACTTTAATGACTTACATCAACAAACCTATATACTCATAAAACTACCATTAATAGATCACATCATTCAAGACCTTTAATGACTTACATCAACAAACCTATATACTCATAAAACTACTATTAATAGATTACATAATCCAAGACCTTTAATGACTTACATCAACAAACCTATATACTCATAAAACTACCATTAATAGATCACATCATTCAAGACCTTTAATGACTTACATCAACAAACATATATACTTATAAAACTACCTTTAATAGATTACATAATCCAAGACCTTTAATGACTTACATCAACAAACCTATATACTCATAAAACTACGATTAATAGATCACATCATCCAAGACCTTTAATGACTTACATCAACAAGCCTATATACTCATAAAACTACCATTCATAGATCACATCATCCAAAACCTTTAATGACTTACATCAACAAACCTATATACTCATAAAACTACCATTAATAGATCATTGAACTTAGATGGGGTGTAGGGCACCTTTGATGTAGAGGTAAAGGTAATGGTTGTTGAAGTTCACACAAAGAACTTAGATCTCAATGTTTTCTTTAAGAGGTTAACAAAGGTGTTTGTGAAGTCAAAGCCTACACAAGGCTATTACTGAGATTGACCTAGCCTAGGACCACTATCTAGCGTCCTTCTCACAGGCTACCCATCCCTCACCTTGGAGAGTCACTGCTCAATCCAACCTATCTGCACAATCCACCTTTTAAGAACTCACAACCTACTACCCACACCTCTACCAACAGTGTCCACATATGACTGTTAACACATACTTGCCAAGAAAACATGACTATCACCAGGTCTCTGACCAAAAAGACTAATTTCTGTATTCCCCAGGACAGTGGACAGCAACTACAGTAAGACTGTTCTAGGACAGTGTTTGAGGAAGGCTTAAATCTTAGGGATTGATTCAATCAACAATAATTTCTCAAAAGCCTCAAATGACCATCAGTACTTAATGCACACTAAATACCCAATGTGAACAAGCAACCATTCACCCACATGCAGACCCATACTGTGATATACAGGACAGTGGACAGCAAATCTCTTTATGACTGTCTTTTGACAGTGCCACAGAAGGCTTATTTCTTGTAGCCTTTAAGAACAACTAAACCTTGAATAACTTCCCAAACTTACAAATGACCCTCCAAACTTAGTTTATATTCAAACAACCATTGTGCATATGTACTCATCCCCAGACATGCAGGACCGTACTGTACTATCAGCGATTAGAAACAACAAACTATTTTTTTAAGAGAAAAGGCCTAATTTGGGAGGTTGCATGAAGGAAATGTGTCAAACTAGCATGCACATGATATTCCAAATAGTCATACAGACTTGTCATCACCATACGACACCAAAACCAACATATATCTGCCCTTCCCTTTGACTGTCATTGGCATTTGCAACACTGTCCATTACATCTAGCCAACTAGTCACTATTTTTGACTAGTTATAATCATACCAGGCACTTGGAAGAGGAGTCTTCAACCTGCAGACCATGGAAAATAATAAAACCTAACCTAGTCTCCTCCATCCTTCTGAAAATGGGTGATACTTTCAGAGGATAGAGGAAAAATTCACCATTTTGGACACAAACCCTAGTTAAGAGGGTTTCAAAACAATTTTTGCAAATTGGATTGATTCTACCTTCTACAGGAGTGTCAAGAGCTCCAATTAGATGCAAAAGAAAGGTGTTTGGCAAACCTAACACATTTCCAAAATTTTAGTTCATGAACAGTCCGTACCAGGCCGTACAGAATGGCTGTCTATAACAAAAAGCAGAAAAACATAGTTTTTACCTTCTAAACTCCTCTCCTTCATTCATCCCTGGCATGTTTTTACAAAATGATGTTTATAGGAAGTTTTTCTAACCTTTCCACTTCCCTACTGTCCGTACAACTACCCATGAAAGGCAGTGAAACGATGGAAGTGGCTTTTTTATAAAAACACCAAGTTTCTAAAAGAAGCATTCCTATAAAATAGGCCTTACTAACATCCTAATGGACTAGTCAATCTAAATGACTAAGTCTTTATTACAAAACATCAAAATGGCTTTCAAATCCTTAGAGGAAAACAAAATAACATGAAAACCAACTAGGAAATAGCCAACAAAATGACTAAACTGGGGAGCTCCTGCACCAACCTTCCATCATATTATCATCAATAATGAAGGTTGGAAGAGCCTTGTTACTACCTTCATAATAAGATAGTGGCATCTTGAAGCCATGGTACTCATATTCACATCCAGAGTGTTGTTGCTTATCTTCCATACCAATAAAGCAAATCTTTTGGAGTATTTCAATGTGGATTCCTGCTTGAAATTCCACAAGGCACTAACATAAGCAAACTCCCCCTTTAACATTTATTTTGCAAGGTGTCCATTCATGAAAGTTATTGCAAGTCAATTTCAAGAGAATTTGTAGAGTTTCAAAAGAAGTTCTGGGACCATTGAAGTACCCTTTAAATTTTTTTATTGAGCCCATACAAAATTTGCAGAGCTCTATCTAACACAGACAAGGTTACCCAAGATAGTCAAGGTTGTCCTATAGGCTGCCACTTGTTAAATTTAGGGCCTATTTCAATTATTTTTAGTCTAGTTTGATACCAAATATTTATATTAGGTTCAAGGATTTATTCATGCTTAGAAATTAGCAATTTATTAGGTAAAATCACTCCAATTTGTCCATATTATCTCACTTCTATCAATGAATTAGGACTACTAGGTTGTTAGATCATTTTTCTACCTTCTTTGTAGATCATCACCTAAAAACTCTTGGGATGCTTCCCCAAGGTGCTATCACTAATCCCTATTATTTTTAGACTATTACCATTCCATATTCTAGGTGAAATTGTTCCAACTCTTCAACTTAGATGCATTGTGTTTGTTACACCCCGTTTTTGGAACAATTAATTATGCCATATTTTAATTATTTAATTTCTGATATTAGCTGATGCTTTTAAAGATATGATTTTCTTATGAAATTTGGAATAGATATGGTTTCCGTGAAATGGTTATTTTGGTATGCATCCATGTGAATGTGGAATTTAAATATTAGTTTTCGAATGATGGACGAAATGAATATGATCTTATTATGTTGTTAATTCTTATGAATTGATTATCAATTAGAATTATGTAAATTTTAATACAAAAATGATTATAATTGTGATGGACTAACTTCCTTGTCAATGAATGAGGTGGATGTAGGATAGTTCTAGTTCCCCCTTTCAGTCAAGGAGGGAGAGCATCATTGGGGAGATGATTGTAGATCGAGTTGAATTAGCACTCATACCATGCATCCGTTAGTTTTCACACATGTCACTAGCATAGTTGTGCATTTGGTGATGCCAAACCTATTGTAAGTCACTACTTGTCACTCCATGTTTTAGATGTGCATTTGTTATAGCTACATTACCATTGGCATCTTTATTTGTAGAAGTTTGCATTTTCACCATTCATAGAGTAATGTGGTCATCATGGTCATTTTGGTGTATACTATTATCATAATTGTTTTGATTGCCATAAGTTTTACAGGGTTATTATACTACTATTTTATTGGTACTTGACGTTGAAGACATCAACCATGTTGTCACTATCTTAGTGATATGAGTAATTTTTCTAATTAAAATTATTTTTTGAGTGAAGGTCTCAATTAAAAACATGTTTTGTGGTTGTTTTAAAATTCAAATTGTTTGATTAGAGCTCCACGTAGTGGAAGCATGTGAATTTATTATGAATTTAATGCAGTGTTTAGAGCTTTCATTGTGATCGCCACCACTACAAAACCATTTTGTTTTGCATTTGATGAATTTACAATGGATTGGGAGTGGTTCTTTACTCCACAAGAGTGATAGCAAATTAAGAGAATGAAAGGGCATTTTCATCGCCAAGATTTTAGGGAAAATAAGGGAGTTTGAATAACAAAAAAAAGGAAAGGAGCAAAGGAGATGGAGAACGTGTTAGAGAGAAATAGAGAATGGTGAAAGGAGGAGAAAACAAGAAAAAGAATTGTGGGTTTAAGCTCTAACTGGGTATGCATATTGTTTTTGATATTCTATTGTTTAGTTAATTGAGCTAAGTGAGAGTGTATGGATTTAGTGTATGGTAGAGAGATAGACAAGTGGATAGAGATAGAAAGAGAGAGGATAGATAGAGATATAGAGATAGCATTAGAGAGAGGGAAAGATAAACAGAGAGAGAGTCTCTCTCTCTCTCTTAATATCCCTTTCCCCCTTTCTCTTCCCTACCCTCTCTATCTCTCTACATGTCCCTCTCTCTATATATTTCTCTCTATCTCTCCCTCTCTATCTCTATCTCCTTCTCTATCTCTCCCTCTCTCCATCTTTATCTCTCCCTCCCTCTATCTTTTCTTGTCTATAGTTCTATCCATCCCTCTCTCTATCTCTCTCTATCTCTTTGTCTCCCTCTCCCTCTATCCATCTTTATCTCTCCCTCACTGTCCCCCTCTATCTCTCTATTTCTCCCTCTCTCTATCTCTATCTTTCTGTGTCCCTCTCCCCCTCTCTATATCTCTATCTATATTTACCTCTCCATCTCTCTATCTATTGCTTTTTTCTTCCAGTATTGACTATAGTATTGGTGTATGTCTAACATGGACTTAAATTCCCCACTATCTTGTTTCTTAACCATATTAAAACCTTAAAACTCTTTCTTATTGGTTGCTCAATTGTGTTTTATCATAAAAAATTATACATAGATTTGAAATAAAGGAGAAAGAGATTTTAATGGTTTTTATTTCTATAAATAAATAATGCAAGTTTTTGCACATGCCCTATAGCAGAGTCAGTACACTATACTAGTTCTCAGATGGCATGGTATGATTGTAAATTCCTTTTTATATTACCCTCGTGAAGGGTAGGGCCACTTCTAGTTGGAAGGTGTGCAGGGGACCACTGGTCTATGGATGGAGGAAAAGCACCTGGATGATGCTCTCCCTCTATGCAGTTGTAAAGAACACCGAAGGCTTGATCACAGAGACACATTGTTATATTTATGATTATGTTTTGAAAGTTGTAAATCTATATGATACTATTTGTAAGCCACTTTATTGGCATTATCCTTGTTCAAGTGGTTAAACTATTTAATTGTATTATATGAAGGATGTATGGAAAATTGTTAAGTTCAATTTAAAGTATTGTTTCCTATTTCTATTCAAGGATGTAAATTCATTTTGTGTACTTATAATGTAGCTGAATTTATCATTTAACCTTTGGATAAAGAATATTGTTATGTTGGATTATAATTATTTTCATTTGGAACTAGTTTGTAAAGATTGGACTTAGATTAAAAAAATTAGGAATTTATAGTTCAAATTTTTTATTATGAATAGATGTTTGTTATAGTGTTATTCATGTTTATCAAGACCTCAAAGTTTACTATTAATCACATGCTTTCTATTGGTCAGTAATAGATGAGAACTTTTGAGAAGATAAGACAATTTGTCAATAGGTTCTTGTTGGTTAACAGATTTGCCACCTAACTCTATATACTCTTCCCCGGACATGTGACAAATGTAACAACAGTTGAACCTACTGTAATGGTATTTTACAAAGGCTCTTTGCTTCTTTTACAAGGTGCAGCTACCTTCGATTGATATTCTTATGAATGGAAAACTAGTATTGCTTTTAACCAGAAAGCAGTAAAGGCAGAGTACATCCAAATAATTAGAAGCTCAAAGACTTCCACCAAGCTAACATCTATGAATCAATAAAACAAATACCATACACCACATAATCACCACCATGAACCATATATCATAAGATAAACAATTCCCAGCAGCGAGCAAAAATTAAAGATATCCAACCACTTCAATACACAAATATCATCAACACCAGCAGTAACACATCCAACATAGGAAGAACATGAATTCAAATATCCATAACACAAAGTTTATGATCATCCAAAACTCCACTACATTGATTTCTATTTCATGTATATAAAGCATTTGAACAGAAAGCCAAAATTGATCTATCACCAAAACATAGTTTGCCAAAATATTCATACATCGACTAGCTAATTAAATTTATAGCTAAGTTGAACCATAACCATCTTTAAACCCTAACGGCTTCTTGAAGACAGCCGATTAAAAGAAGTTTAAACAATAATATAAAGGGTCCTCTAGAGCTAATAGTTTTTGAGCAAATATTGAAATATAACTAAATCATATGAAAAGAAATTCAATTGAGGTTTGCCACATCCTCTTCTCCATTATCAACTTCATCTGTCACTTCCTTTTCCTTCACTTTTTCATCTTCATTCCCCATGTCACTTTGTGTTGTTTGAGATGCCTATGCCCACAATTTTGCCTTGTATGCCTTGTACTTGTTGATCACATGTGTCAAACACATTCCAGATGGAGTCCCAGTCATGCTAATCTGGCATTTCCTTTGGCTTACCCCTCTATCTGCATCAACCACCTTTTGATGGACATCATCAAATGCGCTCCTGACAGTCTTGATATAGGCCGCCATCTTTGCAAGTTTTCCAAGTGATTCCCCTATTATAGTATCATAGTACTTTACTTCCTCAGTTACTAACTTCTTGAAATTCTGCTTGATTTCCTTAACATCTAGGAACTTTTCATCATCAGAACCATTAGCTTCAATTTCTATAACAGCAAAATTTGTTTTGATCCTCATCATTTCTGAGAAATAAGTTACAATTACCTTCCTCATCTCATCCTTAGTAGATATTATAAGACATAGCTTCCATTCAACTACATCAGCCCATACATGTGTGTTTAATTCCCTAGGGTGTTTCAAGATCTTCTTAGCCACTAGGATACCAACATCCATATTAGCCACCTCATGTATCTCTTTAGAGGCTAAAGATAGGTTGTTATGATCACCCCTAGCCATTTGGAACTCTAGTATTAAAGCCTCTCTTTTCCCATAAATGGAATCAAACAATTTAATTGCCTCCTTAATGAACAAAAGACCATCAAACATGACTTTCTCTACCCATTGGTCCATAACATTTCTCGGAGATAATGATCTTTTTATTTGTTGTAATAGATTAGGATCAGGGGCACTTAGACTCATATCAAGAGGGGCTTCTGCTAAGGGTGTTATTATCTTAACAATTGACTAAACAAATAATGATAAAGAACTTACTTGAGCTTGCAACTTAGAGTTCTCCTCTTTCCGTCTCTTGACCCTTTTTGATATATTGCTAACCAAGTGTTTAACATGATAGAGATCACCTTCAGCAGTAGAAGGTCCCAAGTCCACTTTGTTCATTCTGAAGTCATTTCGGTCACTTCATCTTCATTCTTATTCCCCACTAGATCTGTAATTTCCAAAAATTGATTCCCTGAGGTAGGATCAATCACCATTCTCGACATCCTCCCAGCACGTTTAGGCTTAGGAGTATCTTGTAGTAACTTAGCCACAGTATCTATATAGGTATCCATTGTTGGTGTATACCTCTTCTTCTTTTCAACTGCTTTCTTTAACCAGGTGGGAGATGAGGAGGGGATATTAGCATTGACAACACTCATAGTACCATCTATATGCACAAGTGGAGAATTCTGCTTTGGGGGTTCATTCAGATTGGGGGAATTCAGAGCACTTAGCAAATATTGCAACATAATATCTTCTCCTAATTGAGTAAAAATGAATGAGTCGCTATCACTTACGAGGTTATTGACAAATGGCACATGGTCTACTTTTGATGAGGAAGCAGCCAATCTGGTATTGCTCTTCATTGGTTGACTATCTTGTTCACATGTTGTGTTTAATTTACTGACCTCTTCAGGGGGCCGATCACTGTCTCCATTCGATTGTGAGCCAACTCTCTGGAGAGTTGGGTCCAAACTAGATGATCTTAATTGACAGTGTGCAGTCTAGGATCTGTTTTGACCCTGAGAGGCTGACTCTTTAGGCGCTGCTAAGCTAGCACATTCTTTCATCTTTCCCTTCAACCATCTCTCTGTCCTTCTTATCACTTGGAAAGAGTAAAAATTCACATCCGTGATTTCATTTTCAGACCATTTCATAGGAGGTAGAGGTCGTAGTGAAGCATCGTGATAGCCTTCATCTATAATATTGGAGTTATCATCAACCATGTCAGGAACTTGAATATGCAACTTGAAGGCTCGAATCTGGTCAATAGTTAATCTCATCCAACTCCTTCTCTACACTTACCTCTCATCCAAACAATCCTCCTAGAAGTCTTCAAGCTGGCTTATGTGCAGATACGAACCTCCTCCATGCATATTTTCTTTTACATAATTTTTACTATCAAAGGCTGCACGAGCTGACAAACTATGGAGACTAAACTCAGATAGTAACTTATCCACACTTCTGGCACTATCATTACTTTTACAGGAATAAAATGACAGTCATAGGAAAGAGTAACCTTTTTTTTTCATGGCATGGTACCTTGTATTATAGCCGCCACTTGACGACATACCTCCAAGAACATGAGAAAATCTGACGGGTACCGTGGCAACTTCAACGGGGCATTTTCATAACCCCCAATTCTCAGGTAAGAGAAACGATCAAATTGGACATAAAAACTTCCAAAATTCATGACCAATGCAGCCGCTTCAATAGAAAATCTCTGTTCTAGTGACCCATTGATCTTCTTAGTCAACCACATGGAAAAGGCATTATTCACCCTTCGAAAATCTTTCATTCTTTCAATCTTCTGTAACTAAGGAAAAATTTGATACACAGGCATACCAGCAACAAACGTTCCTTGAATCCTTAAGCCAGGCCAAGAAGCCTCTCTACAAGCCAACATGTAAACAAGTTGGGAACACATGTGAAACCTTACATCTCACAGAAAATGTATCAGGTGTGCATGCATACTTTTGCTAATTATCCTTGTCCAATCAATATGATGGTCTCCATAGATTAGCAAAATAAATCTACACATCCAAAAAGAAAAAGTATCTGATTCTGGGCTCCCAGCTACATGGTTTAGTAGAGTTATCATGTCTAAAATCTCTTCTTTGAAATGACTCCTCTTAAGATTGACAGGGAGCCATGATTTTGCCTTTCTCTCAACTTCCAACCAGATCTTGGCAATACAATTCTAGCACCAGTCCTTCTTTTCATTATATTACGTCCATACAAAAGACACAGAGACATCAATATTTTCTTCATACTCCTCCAAAATCAGGGCTAGGGCAACCAATTTAGAATCAATTTTTGCAACCATAGAGCCAGATGAGGCTCTGAATTCTTAAGACTCTAGAAAGTAATTATTGGCACAGGCTACTACCAATTCAAGACAACACACTATGAGTGGAAAGCCTCCAACTCTATCCAACCCATTGCTAACAATTTTGTTCGCCACAGGAGTTCAGCCTTCGAACTACATTCTCTTCTAGAAATCTTCAAAATTGACATGGCTCAATTCCGTATCGCTTACACCAGATAAATAATTATCCACAACAAGAACCATAGGGGCCACTTGAAATTTGAACTTCATCTTTACCGAATTGAGAAACCAGATGGCCAGAAACTCTGAAGCATTCACAAACAATGCAGGAAAATGTAGTGCAGTTACAGGGAATTCTCTATGTAGATACATGAAAATAGAAAATTTCTACCACCTGAGAGAAGTGTTATGTTTTAATAGCAGAGGAAATCAAGAAATAAGAAAGAAACAACTAATTGTGCTAACCTGTAAACATGGAATTCCGCTGATATTTCACACGTAGTGGATTAGCTGTTCTTCACTCTGCAATGCATTCCCTTAGAAAAATAATGCAACTTCAGGTAAGATAGGGAATTTGTTGGAACTTCATGTCACTTCTCATAAACTCGTTCATAAAGAACATTAAATTCTGGCGGTGAATCTAGCTTCAAAAATCATAAACATTTGCCTCAAGTTTCCCTTTGAAAAATGTGCCAATGTGCTCACACGTACTTCAAATTAAATGTAGAATGACAAGTGTCATTTCATTGTACCGCATGCTAGCTTAGAAAAAAGGTACCATAGGAAAAGCAAGCACTCGAAGTTGGCAAGTTGGCAAATTTTGGAACCTTTGAACCATAACATTGAGAGTTCATAAGTTCAAAGAACTTTCAACCTCCCGACAACATAGAGCCTTCATAACACAAATGACTAAGACCAACGCAAGGGGGGAATTTAAGGCACTAGATTCAAAGACAACTCAGGAAGTCGGGCAATTCATGAACTCTTGATCCCACTGACTTTGGTTCAAAAACACAAAGGATTTCTGACTTGAGAAATGACTAAGTAAAGTTTAACTCGGGAAGGAAGACAAAGGAAGTGGCAAGCAAAGAATGGAGAAATTTTCAAAGGCATGAGTGCTTTAGCAAAATTTCAAAAATAGAGCAATAACAAGCTCTAATTGGGGACAAGGACTGAGGAGGATGTAGATAATCCAGACAAACTTTGGTAACCAAGCCTTATTCTAGAGGGGCAATAGAGTCACACCAAAAACACAATAACCAAAACAATAGGAAAGACAAGGAAAGAAACTATGATACTGTTGGTGCCTGCATCATTTATCAGGTTCCAGTTTATTGGCTTGCAGGCACCTTCCCAGGCCTTCATGAAGTTTCTAAGTCTTGGACCCTCTTTGTGTTTTGTAGCATCATCATGATATTTTGAAGGAGGGGGTCATCGTCATCATCATCATGTTTCCATGCATCCACCTGATGTTCCTTGCAAGGGTCATTTCTCATCATGACCGGATATCCTGTGGGGGCTTCATGTTTTTGCCAGCCCGACATCCTGCCTGGAGGTGATATTTTAACATCGAGTGATCTTAGTTCAAGATCATCCTGATGTTGGTGTTGAGAATTTGCTAAGTATGACCCAATGTCCCAATGTCATCATATTTGAACATTGGGTGATCTTCGTTAAGATCACCCCGATTTTAGCTTATCACCTTATGTTTTAACTTCCCTGATGTTGCTGATGTCATGATCTTGTAGAGGTGATATTTTCTTATCAGCAGCATGATTTTCAATTGTTGGGGTGACATTCTGAATATCAGGTTATCTTACGAATATCACCCTAGTCCTGAATGTGACGATGACGTCATCAGGATTTTCATTGTCAGGGCGATATGTCTTTTGGCTTCATCATTTTCTAAGGACGGGGTGATATTTCCAAATATCAGATATGTTCTAACATCACCCCGATGTTTCATGGAGCTACAGTGCTACCCGACATTCTTGCGGGGGGTGATATTTCAAACATCTGGTGATCTTCCAAATATCACCCTGCCCCAATATGATGATGATGTCACCCCGATCTTTCAAAGGGGTCATTTTCTAAGTTGTTCAATCCGACCTGATATTTCTTGAGTTGAAGAGGTCATCATCATCATCCAGTCTACAGTGCACCCTCATATTTCTATGTCGGGGTGATATTCCGAATATCGGGTCATCTTCCGAATATCACCCTTGTTCTAAACATGATGATGACATCATCAGGACGTTCATATATCAGGGTGATATCTTTTATCTGGGTGACGTCAGTAGGATTTTTGAGCATCCGAAGGGTGCATGCAGTAGAAGACATCGGCCAAACATTTGGTATCGGCAAGGCAGGAGGATCTTTCTCCGACGCATCAGGTTGTGCCGATGAAGGCGATTATCATGCAGTTGATATTGCAATATGATGCTGACGTCAGGGTGATATTTTGAGCAGCCGAATATCATACTGGAGGATGATGATGATGAAGGCTTATGCTAGTGTCATCGGGAGAAAAAGCACCGACACCATATACGCTCACGACCTAGTATATAAGGTGATGAGGAGGTTGCTGCAGGGTGCATGTGGGATAATTAGTTCCCACATAATTTTGAAATATCAGGATGAGGTATCTTGGCAGGAAAGTTTCAGGAGCACACAGTTAGCTATTTTTCCCAAGGCCGTGAGTTGGTGCGCCATTAATGGCAGATGTTACAGGGTATGGGCGATGGCGTGGATGGATTTAGTACCTGACTAAAGTTGTGAATCCCCAGGCGGCGGCGCAAGGCTCGAGATCACTCCCTGTCTCCTCTCCCATCTGCTGCATTGAATGTTTGAGTGCCATTTTCTCAATGAGCTGTATCTGGTGAATTTTGACTTCTGCCATGTAATTAATGCTGAGTACCTGCCTTGCTGTATATAGCAGGTTGTGTTTCTCATTTTGTGGTGGTTGAAAACTAGACATATCTGGCTCTGTAATAAGATACAACTGGTTCTGGTTGCTCTGTGCAGATGATCTTGTGAGTTTATGTATCTCTTGTTGTATGTCTCATGCATGAATCTACTGATTTCATGATTGATATTATATGAGTAATGCTGTATTTGCATCTGTTTTGTTAATTCTATCTCCAGTATTGCATGTGTCCTTCTTCTGAATCTAGATATCTAAGAGGTGTCTGGTGTTCTAGAATATAGAATTCCTGTATTGAATGCTTGATCTTTCAACTTCTGCTCAAGGGGTAGATTAAAGTGTTTTCAGATTAAGTGTTGGGAAGGATATATTGCAATAGGGATGCCATAAGTAGAGATAACTTAACACTCTGTATTGGGAGATATCTGTAAGGCAGATATCACACAAATCCCCTTGAAATCCAGTTTTAGTGTGTTCATGCTGATCATTCACAGGTGTATGTCTACCGACTCCAAGCCCTGGATAGGCACCAATCTAGCTCTGCATTGAGATTACATACCAGGTCCTAATTTTGCATCCAAACACATAAATCAAATTCAAACTTCCAAAACAACCATTAGGACATTAGAAGTAGTTTAGGACCAAGATCCTCTGATTCACAACTAGACATAAGCCCAAAGCTAGCCCCTTTGCACTTATCCCACAGTTTTGGTCTTCATACAGGAGGATTTATCTGCTTTGTGTCAACATCCCAAGCCAACCCACAAGCATATTCTCATGGGTGTTGAATAGGGAATACCCCCCTAGGTTTTGCAGAGCCTGAAGAAGAAGAGGAGATAAAAATAGAGTCTATCTCCTACACTGTTGGCCCCTGGCCCAGAGATCCTGTTGATCACTAATGGCTACCTTGTAGGGAAATCTAGGAATGAGCATCCTGTCAGGGAAAAAACCAATAGATTTGGCGACTCTACTGGGGATCATGCAGTAAAGAAATTATCTTTTCATCCCTGGTAAAATAATTCCTAGTTATAGGTGGCGACTCCGAACAATCTCCCAACCAGTAAAGTAATATTTGTATGCAGGGGAGAAGATCCCTACGTAATCCTTTATTTGAAGAGTTACCAGTAGAAAGAAGGATGATGTATAGAAGAAAAGGAACCGTCTCAGCCAGTCATGAGGGTTCCCCCAGAAATAATGATGATATTTAGGATAACCTTAGACTTTCAGGGCAGCATGTGCCTTATTTTTCAAATGCAGAAGCTGACATTTGAGGTGCATATGAAAGATAGTAGGGTGCTAGTCTAAAAATAAGGTCAGAAGTGTTAAAAATAAGGTCAGAAGTGTTCCAAGAATGCCCTTTCTTAGATCCCAGTGATAGATTTGAAGAAGTAGAATCCCCAAGGGATGATGAAGATGATGATCAGAATGGTATGAGACCATCTACCTCCATGCCCAGAGAAGAACAATTAGCTAATGAAATTAAGAGTTTAAGAGCAGAAATAGAATATCTGCAGGCAATGAAAATCAGAGATGACATAAGATAGAAAGTACAAGCTCTAAGGACTGCTCACCAGGATGCAGTTCCTACCCTTGAAAATGCAAATATGCAGAGAAATCAGTGCAGAAATGAGGTACAACATCAGCAAAATGATCAAAGACAGAATGCAAACAATGCTAGGATACCATTAAATAATGTAAGAAATCAGAATGTAAATAGAAATATTATTGCTAATTAGTTTGATAGACAACCCATGCAGTTGGATAGATTTAGGCAGCTAGTTTTTGATGGTATTCCTGGTTATCCTAACCCCATTGACAAGCATGTGAGGCTTCAAGTGCCAAAGTTTTCAGGAAATAATACTGTGTTTGGGGAGGATCATTTAAAAGCTTTTCAAAATGTCATGGACAAATTTGAGGTTGAGCATGAGGATATCTTTATGAAGTCATTCATGCAATCCCTTGTTGATGAAGCTAGAGAATGGTACAAGAATCTACCTGACCAGAGTATTTCATCATGGAATGATTTCAAAAGGATGTTTAAAGAGCAATATGGTGACAAAACTGACCCTAGCTTTTTTGTAAATGAATTCACTAGTATCACTAAAGGGCCCAATGAGCAGGTTGCAGACTTTAATGCTAGATTTACTAAAGTGTTGAACAAACTGCCACATCACATGAGGCCCAATGAACCAATGTGCATAATATTATATATAAATGCTTTTGATGCCAAAATAGCATATGGGTTAAGAGATAAAGGTCCTGCTACTCTTAGGGATGCTTTCAAGATAGCAATAAATATTGAGAATAACAGGAAGGCATCAGGCAAGACAAACAGGAGGGATGATGTGAGAATTCTATAGAATCCAAACAAACCTCAGAATATTCAAGGTAATACATCTGCCCCTGAAGATAAAATTGATAAATTGGCAAATGTTGTTAAGGACCTAAGCTATAGACTGGCTAGAAGTGAAAAAGGGATAGGTCCTGATAGGCAAGTCTACCAAAGGCAGGAAAAAAGGCCATCATTGCATGATATGCCATATAATACCAATTGGCATAATGGTAAACCTGTATTTCCACATAACAACACAAATCAGAGAACTCCACACACCAAGGAAACTCCTGATCCTTTGAAGAAAGCTGTAAACATTGCTGATGACTCCATGGTGCATAATCTATCAAATGCCACATTTACAGTCACAATGCATGATTGCTCAATCTTTGTATGATAATGTTGTGTCCTGTAATGAGTGCAATGAGCCACATTATGTACAGGATGATGATGTTAATATGCTGTCCATAAGTAGGGAACATCATTCTCATGATGCAGATGAGAGTACAGATGTTGGGACTCAGGCCTGTCAGCAAGTTTTTTATGATGAAGATAATGAAGATAACTATGTGTATGCTCAGGGCTCACACAATTTTTTGAGTAACCTAAGGAGACCTTCTGATGAAGAGATTAGAGCTCTCACAGCTACAGTAGTGGCCCAAGTCAGGAGCAACTATAACCTCAGAGGTAAAGCTCAGGTAAGTAACTCATATCAGCCAGAAGGCATTTCTACAAGTCAGCCAATGCGTGATCATAAAGGGGTTGAAACATATAAGAAACAATGGAACAACAATAAGCAAGGTTTCAAACAAAAACCATGTCATGATTTCAATAGATCAGAAAATGAAGGCCCCCAGAATGAAGACCGAAGTAAGAACCCTCGAGTTATGGGTGACAATCAAGCAGCCATCAAGACTAAGGCCGGATCAGTTCAAGATAAGAATAAAACCATGGAGCAGGCCACGATTGTCATACAAAATTATGCTTCATTTGATATTACTCAAGTCCTCTCTCAGGTAAAGGTTTCTGTCCCATTGATGGAACTTATGAAGGTTGAATAAATCAAGAATAAGACAGTATCCCTAATTTCAGGAGTACCTTATCAAGCTAAGCAAAATGATGAAGCCCAAGGTAAGAAGCATGCCTTGTGCAATGAAGAGGATGAAGTCCCTGAAGTATATCTGGGGGTGACCATGACTAAATGTCCTTCACAAGTGGAACCATTCTATGTCTCCCTTGTTATCAATGGAAAAATAATCAAGAATTGTATGCTTGATTTTGGAGCATCCACAAATATCATGCCTTATTGAAAATAGACAAGGCATGTGGAAAATGTTATGCTATGGATGCCAGAGAGGTACCTGTCATTGGAATCATAAAGGATGTGGATTTTAGGCTGGCAACATATCCAGAGAGGACCTACAAAATGAATATAACAATGGTTGACATCAAGCCACAGTATGGTATGTTGTTGTCAAGAAGGTGGGCAACACTCATTGGTGGGAGTATGTAGCTGGACCTGTCATATACTATGATTCCAATGAATGGAAAGGATGTCAAACTGATTAGAGAGGAAAGGTCATCAAAGACAGTGGAGGACCAAGAATTAGAGGAGCATGTATGCTTTGTGAACACCGACTGTGATAACTTTAGGGTTGTCTCAGATGATAAAGAGAAAAAAGAGAAAAATGTTTGCATTGAAGAGCTGGACCAGCAGGGTCTATGGACCATGTATTTTGATGGAGCTTGTGCAAAGGAAGGCTCTGGAGCTGGAATTGTATTCCTATCTCCATCTGGTAAGCTCCTAAAGTTCTCCTTCTTGCTAAGATTTGCTTGCACAAACAACATTGCAGAGTATGAAGCCTTACACTTAGGCTTAAATCTGGCTCTCAAACATGGAATCAAGATGTTGAGAGTTTTTGGAGACTCTGAGTTAATTGTGTCCCAAGTTAGAGATAGGTATGCCTCAAAGAACAAAAGATTAAAACAATACAAGCATGCTGTCTGGGATACAATTGAACTATTTGATGCATTTTCAATAGGTTGGGTAGAGAGATCAAAAAATGTCATGGCTGATTTCTTAGCCAATGTAGCAATAAGACCAGATGATATCACTCTATCAGGTGTTACAAATGTTGAAGTTAAAATCAGACCTGCAGTACCAGAAAACATATACAGTTGGCAAGTGTTTGATGATGACAAGGACTTGTTAAGATTTTTGCATTGCATAGATGAATATGAGAACCAAGAAATTGATTTTCAAAACTTTGTAGAAATTGTAGATGGAAAAGAAACTCTTATGGGGAAAGAAGTAATTCAGTTGAAGACTAACAAAATCCCTAGAGGGTTAGTAGCTTTGGAAAGCGCTTTTGACAATAGAGACCAATTGGCCACAAAGACATCTCCCACAAACAAAGATGACTTAGAGGAGATAAATTTGGGGACATCTCAGGCCCCCAAGAAGGTATACATTGGCAAACAGCTCAAACCACACATTAGGAGCATGCTGATTGCATTACTAAAAAAATTAAAGCATGTTTTTGCTTGGTCATATGAGGACCTAAAGGCCTATAGAGAGGACCTATTCGAGCATGAGATCCCATTGAAGCCTGGAGCTAAGCCATTTGGACAAAAGCAAAGGCCTATTAATCCCACCTTGGCTCCAAAAATGCAAGAACTCAAGAAGCTTAGGGAGGCTGGAATAATTGTGCCAATTAGACATTCAACTTGGGTGTCTAACCTTGTCCCAGTCAGAAAAAAGAATGGTGATATTAGGCTTTGTGTTGACTTTAGAAATTTGAATATATCCTCCTTAAAGGATAATTACCCGTTGCCTAATATGGAAGCTATGTTGCAGAAAGTGACTGGTTGTGAACTCCTATCCATGATGGATGGATTCTCAGGTTACAATTAGGTGAAGGTAAAGGAATCAGAACAATTTAAGACTGCTTTCACCACTCCACGGGGAATTTATGTATATGTAAGAATACCATTTGGACTAACAAATGCAGGTGCTACTTTTCAAGGAGCTATGGATGTTACTGTTGCAGGGTTGATTGATTCAATTCTAGTCATTTATCAAGATGATCTAACTACCTATTCAAAGAAAGAGGAGCAGCATTGTATGCATCTAGAACAGATTTTCATTAGAGCACTAAAGTATGGCATTTCTCCAAATCCAAAGAAATGTGCTTTTGGGGTAGTAGAAGGGAAGCTCTTGGGGCACATTGTTTCCAAAGATGGAGTTAGGATTGATCCTGAAAGAGTAGCTGCAATTGACAGGATCCAGATGCCAAAAACGGTGAAAGAAGTTTAGTCTTTCTTTGGACAGATTAATTTTGTCAGAAGATTTGTTCCTAACTTTGCAGAAACCACTAGGAATATCTCCAAGATGATGAAGAAGGATGCAACTGTCAATTGGGAAAGTGAAGCAATTGAATCATTTCAGAGCATCAAAGAAGCAATAAAGATGGCTCCTGTGCTAAAGTCTCCTGATTTTTCTAAGCCATTTCAGTTGTTTTCATTTGCTTCTTTCCATACTGTTGCTACATGTCTGCTATAGAAAAATGAGAATGGTTTTGAGCAGCCTATAGCTTTCTTCAGCATATCCTTACAGGCTGCTGAATTAAAGTATGATATCATGGAGAAACAAGCATATGCACTAGTCAGAGCAGTCAAGAGTTTCAGGCCATATCTAGTAGGATCCCAGATAGTTGCATATGTGCCTCATGCAGCAGTCAAGGATATTTTCACTCAGCAGGAGGTAGCAGGAAGGATGTGCAGATGGATAAACAAGCTGCAAGAGTTCAACATAGAGATACAAATCACAAAGTTGGTAAGAGGACAAGGATTAGCCAAGATGATGGCACAATTAAACTTGGAAGCATGCCAAGTCAATGCAGTCCAGAATGAGAATGTCAATGTATCAAAATTTGAATGGTATAAGGACATCATATATTACATGCAAAATTTGAATTGTCCTTCCCATTTCAGTGACAGTCAAAGGAGGACCTTAAAACTACATGTAATCAGGTATGTTATTGTTCAAGGTGAGCTGTACTGGAAGAACCCTGATGGTGTGCTGCTAAGATGTGTGGATGAAGGTGAAGCTAACAATGTTTTGAATGACATGCATAAAGGATTGTGTGGTGGACACTATACTGCTCAAACAACAGCTCATAAGATCCTCAAGGAAGGATATTGGTGGCCCACTCTCTTTTCAGATGCACAAAGGCTGGTAAGGAAATGTGACCCTTGCCAAAGGTTCTCAGGAAAGTTAAGATATGAAGGTGCACTGCCCCTTAGAACTGTAACTGTGGATGCCCCATTTCAGCAATGGGGAATTGATTTTATAGGGGAGATTGCAGAAAAGTCAAGTGGGGGACATAGTTGGATTTTGGTGGCTACTGACTACTTTACCAAATGGATTGAGGCTATTCCGACTAAAAGAGCTACAAGTAAGGTGGTGATGGATTTTATCCTAGAGAATATCATCATCAGGTTTGGAGTACCATTCAAGATAGTCACAGATAATGCTATGTGCTTCAGATTTGGTGAATTTGTTGATTTTTGCAACAAATATGGGATAAATTTATCATATGCATCACCATACCACCCGCAAGGAAATGGTCAGGCAGAGTCAAGCAATAAGAGCCTCATGAAAATCATCAAGAGGATAGTGGATAAGAACAAGAGAGCTTGGGATTCAAAGTTAAAGTTGGCATTATGGACTGACAGGGTGACAATAAAAAAGGCTATTGGAAGGTCACCTTTTGAGCTGGTATATGGTCATTGGCTAGGCTACCTATACACAATCCTTGAGCTGGATTGAAAATAGACAAGGCATGTGGAAAATGTTATGCTATGGATGCCAGAGAGGTACCTGTCATTGGAATCATAAAGGATGTGGATTTTAGGCTGGCAGCATATCCAGAGAGGACCTACAAAATGAATATAACAGTGGTTGACATCAAGCCACAGTATGGTATGTTGTTGTCAAGAAGGTGGGCAGCACTCATTGGTGGGAGTATGCAGCTAGACCTGTCATATGCTATGATTCCAATGAATGGAAAGGATGTCAAACTGATTAGAGAGGAAAGGTCATTAGAGACAGTGGAGGACCAAGAATTAGAGGAGCATGTATGCTTTGTGAACACCAACTGTGATAACTTTAGGGTTGTCTCAGATGATAAAGAGAAAAAAGAGAAAAATGTTTGCATTGAAGAGCTGGACCAGCAGGGTCCATGGACCATGTATTTTGATGGAGCTTGTGCAAAGGAAGGCTCTGGAGCTGGAGTTGTATTCCTATCTCCATCTGGTAAGCTCCTAAAGTTCTCCTTCTTGCTAAGATTTGCTTGCATGAACAACATTGCAGAGTATGAAGCCTTACACTTAGGCTTAAATCTGGCTCTCAAACATGGAATCAAGATGTTGAGAGTTTTTGGAGACTCTGAGTTAATTGTGTCCCAAGTTAGAGATAGGTATGCCTCAAAGAACAAAAGATTAAAACAATACAAGCATGCTGTCTAGGATACAATTGAACTATTTGATGCATTTTCAATAGGCTGGGTAGAGAGATCAAAAAATGTCATGGCTGATTTCTTAGCCAATGTAGCAATAAGACTAGATGATATCACTCTATCAGGTGTTACAAATGTTGAAGTTAAAATCAGACCTGCAGTACCAGAAAACATATACAGTTGGCAAGTGTTTGATGATGACAAGGACTTGTTAAGATTTTTGCATTGCATAGATGAATATGAGAACCAAGAAATTGATTTTCAAAACTTTGTAGAAATTGTAGATGGAAAAGAAACTCTTATGGGGAAAGAAGTAATTCAGTTGAAGACTAACAAAATCCCTAGAGGGTTAGTAGCTTTGGAAAGCGCTTTTGACAATAGAGACCAATTGGCCACAAAGACATCTCCCACAAACAAAGATGACTTAGAGGAGATAAATTTGGGGACATCTCAGGCCCCCAAGAAGGTATACATTGGCAAACAGCTCAAACCACACATTAGGAGCATGCTTATTGCATTACTAAAAAAATATAAGCGTGTTTTTGCTTGGTCATATGAGGACCTAAAGGCCTATAGAGAGGACCTATTCCAACATGAGATCCCATTGAAGCCTGGAGCTAAGCCATTTGGACAAAAGCAAAGGCCTATTAATCCCACCTTGGCTCCAAAAATGCAAGAACTAAAGAAGCTTAGGGAGGCTGGAATAATTGTGCCAATTAGACATTCAACTTGGGTGTCTAACCTTGTCCCAGTCAGAAAAAAGAATGGTGATATTAGGCTTTGTGTTGACTTTAGAAATTTGAATATATCCTCCTTAAAGGATAATTACCCGTTGCCTAATATGGAAGCTATGTTGCAGACAGTGACTGGTTGTGAACTCCTATCCATGATGGATAGATTCTCAGGTTACAATTAGGTGAAGGTAAAGGAATCAGAACAATTTAAGACTGCTTTCACCACTCCATGGGGAACTTATGTATATGTAAGAATGCCATTTGGAATAACAAATGCAGGTGCTACTTTTCAAAGAGCTATGGATGTTACTTTTGCAGGGTTGATTGATTCAATTCTAGTCATTTATCAAGATGATCTAACTGCCTATTCAAAGAAAGAGGAGCAGCATTGTATGCATCTAGAATAGAGTTTCATTAGAGCACTAAAGTATGGCATTTCTCCAAATCCAAAGAAATGTGCTTTTGGGGTAGTAGAAGGGAAGCTCCTGGGGCACATTGTTTGCAAAGATGGAGTTAGGATTGATCCTGAAAGAGTAGCTGCAATTGACAGGATCTAGATGCCAAAAACGGTGAAAGGAGTTCAGTCTTTCTTTGGACAGATTAATTTTGTCAGAAGATTTGTTCCTAACTTTGCAGAAACCACTAGGAACATCTCTAAGATAATGAATAAGGATGCAACTGTCAATTGGTAAAGTGAAGCAATTGAATCATTTCAGAGCATCAAAGAAGCAATAAAGATGGCTCCTGTGCTAAAGTCTCCTAATTTTTCTAAGCCATTTCAGTTGTTTTCATTTGCTTCTTTCCATACTGTTGCTGCATGTCTGCTACAGAAAAATGAGGATGGTTTTGAGCAGCCTATAGCTTTCTTTAGCATATCCTTACAGGCTGCTGAATCTACTGATTTCATGATTGATTTTATATGAGTAATGTTGTATTTGCATGTGTTTTGTTAATTCTATCTCCAGTATTGCATGTGTCCTTCTGAATCTAGATATCTAAGAGGTGTCTAGTGTTCTAGAATATAGAATTCCTGTATTGAATGCTTGATCTTTCAACTTCTGCTCAAGGGGTAGATTAAAGTGTTTTCAGATTAAGTGTTGGGAAGGATATACTGCAATAGGGATGCCATAAGTAGAGATAACTTAACACTCTGTATTTGGAGGTATCTGTAAGGAAGATATCACACAAATCCCCTTGAAATCTAGTTTTAGTGTGTTCATGCTAATCATTCACAGGTGTATGTCTACCGACTCCAAGCCCTGGATAGGCACCAATCTAGCTCTACATTGAGATTACATACCAGGTCCTAGTTTTGCATCCAAACACATAAATCAAATTCAAACTTCCAAAACAACCATTAGGACATTAGAAGTAGTTTAGGACCAAGATCCTCTGATTCACAACTAGACATAAGCCCAAAGCTAGCCCCTTTGCACTTATCCCACAATTTTAGTCTTCATACAGGAGGATTTATCTACTTTGTGTCAACATCCCAAGCCAACCCACAAGCATATTCTCATGGGTGTTGAATAGGGAATACCCCCCTAGGTTTTGCAGAGCCTGAAGAAGAAGAGGAGATAAAAATAGAGTCTATCTCCTACATTGTTGGCCCTTGGCCTAGAGATCCTATTGATCACTGATGGCTACCTTGTAGGGAAATCTGGGAATGAGCATCCTGTCAGGGAAAAAACTAACAGATACAAAGCTGAACTCAGAGATGTTACCAATTATATAACTTCAAATCTTGCCCATTGCAGGCAAGAGGCAATGGTGTTCCATCAAGATATGCCAGTAAATAGGCGTTCCCTCCAATGACTTATATGATCTAAAAAGGTCCTTCCACAAAGAATCAAATTTCTTATGAGCCCCCTTTGGCTCTCTTCTCTTGTCCCATAAAAGTACAGAATCCCCTACAACGAAATTCCTTTGCTTAGCCTTCTTATCAAAGATTTTCTTAACAAGTTGTTGATGTCTAGCAATTTTATCCACACCATTGTCTCTTTGTTCCTCTAGACAATTCAAAAATAGTATTCTCTTCTCCAAAGCTTATTCAAACTACTCATCTTCAATTGCTTTCTATAAGTTTAATGCAAACAATTCCAAAGGAATGGGAATTGCACTATCAATTCCATAGACCAGCAGAAAAGGAGACATACCAATAGCTCTCTTGTAAGTTATCCTATCAGCCCAGAGAGCATCATACAGACTTTTATGCCATCCCCTTTGATTTTCATCTACCAGCTTCTTAACAATTGAAATGAGATTTTTATTGCTTGATTCAACCTGCCTGTTACCTTGTGGATAACAATTGGATGAATGAGCGAGGCTAATACCATTATCATAGCAGAAAAGAGTGAATTTAGAGGAAGAAAATTGGAGGCATTATCAGCTACAACCTTTTTAGGCACACCAAACTTGACTAATATGTTCTCTTTAAGGAAGGTACAAACTACATCAGAGGTGGTAAGTTTCATAGGGATTGCTTCCACCCATTTGGTAAAGTAATTTGTAGTTGTCAATATATGAGTGTGTCCAACACTGGAATTAGGATTAATAGGTCCAATGAAGTCGAATCCCCATTACTGAAATAGTTCATCTATTACCATTGGTCTCAAGGGCAACACTGCTAATTGAGGTCTACCAGTAAACTTCAAGCATTTTTCACACCTTGACACCCAATTGTATGCATCTTTGAACATGCCTGGCCAGTAAAAACATTGCCTCAATATCTTAAAGGTTGTTACTGATGCTGAAAAGTGTCCCCCACAAGCTTCACTATGAAAAGTCTAACAATTTCTTCTGTTGCTTCTTGTCCACACATCTTAGAAATGTTCCATCTATTCCCCTTTTATACAAGTTCCCCTCCCAAAGAACATATTTGTTTTCTTTAAGCTTCAAATTTCTCTTCTCTTTAGCAGAGAGGTGAGGTGGACAATCACCGTATGTTAGAAAATAGGAAATATCAAAAAACCAATCATCAGTAGTGCTTGTAAAAAGGACTAAAGGCAATTTCTCATTTTTATCAACCTTATTCTCAGCAATCATCTTACACAACCCTTTACCTCTGACCAGGTTAGTGGGTTTGATTTCAACATCATATTCCTAAACTTTGGCTATCCAGGCTCCTCTATTATTACACCCAATCTCTTGTTGTGTAAGGATACTCTTTACAGCAGATTCTAGAACATAGACAACTGCATGTGAATGCAAAATATAAAACCTAAAGCTTTTTAAAGCTTTCACCACCGCATATGCATATTTCTCTAGTGCAGAGTATTTCAACTCATGTTTCTTTAGTGGCACACTCATGAAGGCGATTGGAGCCTCAATTCCCTGTTCATTCTTTTGTAACAAAATGGCTAATAGGGTGTGCTTTGATGCATATCAATAGATGATAAAATATTTTTCAAAGTTAGGATGCACCAATGTAGGCAGATTGGTAATGGTTGTTTTAATCTCCCCAAATGTGTGTTTACCTTCATCACTCCATTTGAAAATAGGATGGTTTTTCATCATTTCAGCGATGTGTGTAGTCAACTTGGCAAAATCAGGAACAAATCTTCTTCAAAAATTTACCTGACCAAAGAAAGATCTTGTGTTACTCTTGGTCATGGGTAAACTCAACTGTTGAATTTCTCTAACCCTTTCAGGATCAATCTTTATCCCATCCTTGGAGACGATATGACCTAATAGCTTCCCTTCAGTTACAGTGAAAATTGACTTCTTAGGGTTTAAATAAATATAATGTTCTCTACAACATTGTAAAACTACCTCCAGATCATGCAAATGATAAGCTCTCTTCTTAGAGAAAACTGTCAGATCATCCAAGTAAATGACAATGATTTTATTTTTCAAATCTCCAAATGTTAAGTCCATTGCTCTTTGGAAAGTGGCCCCTACATTGATGAGGCCAAACGGCATCCTATTGTAAGCAAAAACACCAATAGGGGTAGTAAATGTAGTTTTGTGTTGGTCTTCCAAAGCTACTCAATCTTATTATATCTTGAAAATCCATCAAGCATTGACATCATCTCTGAACTAGATACTGTTTACAATATGTGATCCATGACATACAGAGGGTAGTTATCTTTCAAAGAGGCTTGGTTCAAATTTCTGAAATCAACACAAATCCTTATTTCCCCATTCTTCTTTCTTACAGGAACAATGTTCACCACCCATGTAGAGTGATGAATAGGGTAAATAATTTTTTCTTTCAGCATCTTGTCTATCTCACTAAAAATAGCCTCAGCTACCTTGGGGTTGTAAGTCCTCTGTTTATGCCTAAAGGGCAAGGTACCAAGTTTTAGAGGAATATGATGCTTCATCTTCCCATCTCTAAACTTCTTCAGATATGCATAGAACAATGCGAAAACATCTCTATATTGAATAAGCAAAGAAATTAAATGCTCTCTTTCCTTCGAAGAGCAACACTTCCCAATGCAAACAATCTTTGGGTCTTCTTCTGTACCAATGTTCACTCGATAATAATTAGTTAAAGACCTCATCAAAACTTTACCCTTTTGCTTCAGGTACTGATCATGTTGATTAAGATCTTCCAGTGAGACTAAACCTTAGAGAATTTTGTTTCCTTTCAATTGTATAACCTTTGACTCCTGGCCATCATGAGATTTCATTTCACCTTCTAGAACATCATTGCTTTCATCACAAATCCCTTCGAAGAACACATTGGCAAAAGATTCAGTCTTTTCAAGAAAGGAAGTTATTTGCCGGTCATTATTAAATACCTTCCAATGATTAACGTTATCAGGCGTACTGGCCCTATAGACTATCTCCACCCTATAAGGTTTATCTTTGAAATCTGAGTGAGGCAGAAAGAGAGAAGCAAACACAGCAAATGAATCAGCTCGAGTGTTTTGGTCCCTAGGTACACCTTCTATTGAGAAAGCATCAAAGTCCTCTATGAAATCCCACACTCTATTCTAGTAATGCTTCAATCTTCCATTTTTCACTGTATACAACTTTCTTACTTGCTTTACAATCAACTCAACATCACCTCTAGCTCTAAGTTGTTTAATACCCTTTTCCTTAGCCAGTGCTAGTCCCAATAATAAAGCTTCATACTCTGCAGTATTATTTGTATTGTCAAATTCCAATTTGTAAGTGAAAGGAAACTTACAGTCATCAGGATAAATTAGGACTACCCCAGCACTCGAACCGGCAGTAGAACAACTACCATCAAACTCCAATGTCCACACCTCATTAGCCAAATTAGGACTAATCAAACTTGCATTATCATTTGCTGTCGATGTGCACATATATGTACCAAGTCCAGTTTCCACATATAGAATATCTGCTCTAGGGTCTCCTAACTTCAATATAGTAAACTTGGCCTTGGGTTCTGGATTTAGGCGAACCTTCTTCCCATCTATTGGTATCAGGGTATGCAACCAATCCATTTGAATCTCCCCACCCAAATCTTTATAGAAGCTATGACTTAATAGCATCCCATAGGTTGTACGTATGTCTACCACTAATATGGTTAACTTCACCTTCTTCTTAGGATAGGTAGCTAGAGCAACTTGTGCATCTTTGATTTGGCCTAGGATAGGTACTGGGGAACCATCCATTGAAAGTCATCTACCATGAGAAGGGGTATAAGATAAACCTAAGGCCCTAGCAACTTGGGCTGGTATCACATTCTTTGAAGCCCCAGAATCAATGATGCAATTACTTAGCTTATAGCCAGTAATATATAAGGAAATATAAAAAGGCTCTAGTTTTTTGAAAGGATTTTGAAGACTAGGGTCTTGGGGGCAGGAGTTTGAACAAATTTGTTTCCCAACATGGATTTCAGCATCATTAGACACTTGGGAATTACAATTAGAGGGAGATGGCTCTTGCCTGACATATCTAACTAGCCTGTCTAGTTTAGATGGATTGAGCCTTAGGTATTCATCTTGCGAAATTTGAATTTTTGTATTTTTGCATGACTCAACAATATCAAATGAACTAGAAACAAGAGCTTCAGACGAAGAAGTAGATGGTACCTCGGAAGATGCAACCTTGGGTGTGACATTCTCCATTTTCTTGGTATTGTTCTATCTTGTCAAAATGTACTTAGGAGTAGGGGAAGAACTACTAGGATGGCCTTGAGAATTTTATCCCTTCTGCGCTTGTTGTCCTCTAGTAAACACTGTACAATTGGGATTATCAATTTCAGTGTAGACATCTTCTCCACTTCCGTCATCTAACTCATATTCAAAGAAATTAACACTGGTGTCACTAGATGTGAGGGGCTCTTCCACATAATGCTCCTCTACATGCTCATTCATAGAGAGCATTTGCATGAATCTCACCATCTCCAAACAAGATGCTCCATCATGCTCAGAAGTGAGGTGAAAATTACACAACATATGATTATTCTTACTAGTGGAGGGTCCCCCTTCAATTGCTAATCTCTGGGCTGGACCGGGTAATTGCAATGTTCTGTTATAATTCCCCTGAGAAGACTACTGTGGGCCTTTAGGCATCTGCTGCTTTAGAGTGATAATGTCATTTGCCAGTATTTGTATGACAGGGTCAGTAGAGTTAACTGCCAAAGGTTTGCCTGTCTACAATTCTTTCTTCCACTTTCCAGCAGTTATTAGGTCATCCTCTACTGCAATGGCTAGTGTTTGGGCATCAACTAAGTTAGCGGCTCCTTGTCTCTTTATTGTGTAACTAATATTAGAGGGAAGTAAGTAAAGAAACATTTCAATGGCCCATCACCAGGCATAACATCATTGGGAATTCTATTCGTGAGTTTGTTAAACTTAGCCACATACTCCCTCATTTGTTCATGGACTTCCTTCTTCATGGAGGAGAGTTGGGCTACCAATGTATATTCATTATCGATAGTCTTGAACCTGTAACATTGGAAAATGTCCCCTTGGGGGCTTTTCCCTCATAAGGTTTAGCTCCCGGGTCTTTAGTATACATTTAGGACATTTTAGTTCATATTTTAGCATCCCGATGGATTGAGACATAGTTTCCATGACAAATAGGACCTAGGTGGACCCCTTGAGCTATACCCTATGCAAAATAGGGGGGAGGACTTAGGTGCTCGCGCCCTAGTCCTGCCCTATTTTGGGGCAGCCCCAATTTTCAGGTGTCAGTTTATAACCATTAGGAGGTTATTTTGCCGACATGGTAAAGTTTGATTTTTAATATCTTGGCGAGAATGCTTGTAAGTGCATATATAAGCATGTGTAGGAATTCATTTCTAAACTAGATTTCAATTAGATGATCATTGTGAACTCTAGGCATTCTCAAGGTGATTTAAGGCTTTCTATTGCATTGCAAGAGCAGACTTGTATGTTTTGTGTGTTGATATTTGTAGATTTGAGCTTCAATCTCCTCATGGCATGAAGGGCATCTTCCTCCATGAGAGATTCACTACAAGGTGACATATCATTATGTTTTTATCATTGATTCCTTTGGTTTTGGCCTCTATCTCACAAGGGCACACCCTCTTTATCTGACAACGGTGTTCGGAGACTTAAGTGTCCTCCAGGGTTTGACTGAGGCAAACCTCTAAACACCACAACCCCCAAACCAAGTCTTGTGATTGCAAGTTACAGGTGTTGCATCCGAAAAAAGTGGAGTTGCAGGAAGGCTTGGCAGATATCAGGGATTCGAGATCTGAAGAAAAGTCAGATAAAGGAGCACTTCTAGGACTTAGGTGCTCGCACCAGTGTCCTCCACAGACAGATCTCAAGAAATAGAAGTTACAGGGCTGATCAGTGTCAGAAGGAGATCCAAATTCCCCAAAAAAGTAGGTACCTTGGACTTGGGTGCCCGCTCCAGTGTCCCTGACTGTTTCACCTTGGAACCCTGAAAATAGATATTCTGTGATTTGTTATTTTACTCCCATCTGCAAGAGCTTTTTCTGTTATTCGTCAATTTGTCATCGTATATAATTAGGGTTTTAATCGTTAATTAGACATAAGAGAAGGAAATTTTGATAATTAATTCCCTAATCCAAGTTTCCCTTCATTTGCAAGTGACCTAGGGTATGATAATGCTCGCCACTCGACCCTAGATCCTTCAATGTTAGGGTGAAAGGAGGATTCAAACATCTAAACAACAAAAGATTAACAAAATCCAATTTTACCCTAAACATTTTGGTGAACCCGTGTTATTGGACTTAAATTGCAATTTGCTGAGTGTTTTTCTTTAGATTTGGTGTGGTTTCATTCATTCATTTGGTCATTATTTTATTGCATTGAGAAAAATTCAAAAAAATTGCATTGTTTGGCTTACTAAATTGCATCAGTTCTTTCTAAATTTTCCTAATTCATTATTTTTGCATTAGATCTGATATAAACTATAGAAAAATACAAAAAATTAGAAATTTACTTTTCATTTTCATCATTTAATTGCTAGGGTTTTGTGGAAATTTTGACAATTTTATATAACCTAGTAATTCCAAAATCTAGGGTTTGTAGGCAAAATCTTTTATCAGATTTTTCTACTGATTTAAGAGGCTCATTCAAATTTTCATTTGGCTGTAGTCTTGCATTTTAATGTGAATTTGCATTTAAGTTTAAAATATTTGCATTTTTACATAGAAAATTTTAAAAAAAACTAGCAATTTTGATGCATTTTCAGTAAATTTGCATGGGCATTTTGCATGTTAAGTTTTCAAAATCAGTTTTAGATCTGAGAGTAAGTCAATTTCATCATAAATCAGACTTAAAATCATTGACATAGCATTTTATCCCAAGATCTCAAACCTAGGGCTTCGAAAACAACAATTTTCACTAAAATTGGCCTTATCGACTCTCTAAACTTGCACCGTAGGCATGTTGTGAAAGGTATTTTGGCATTATTTTGCTTTTATCAAGGTAATCAGTTTCTGGCCCTTAGAAAAATCTTCACAACATCCTTTTAACGAGCTCTTGTAGTGAAAATTCGGTGAAAAACTACACATTTTGGCTATTTTGGCCCTAGGGTTTGACCTAGTTTGCACTCCAAGCGTGTTATGATCAATTTTATGGATTGAGGTGAATGATATTATTGATATTATTTTTTTTACCTCCTGAAATTCATTACAACACCTCTTTTTGTAGGTCTTGGAACTAAAAAACTGTGAAAAATAGCCTATTTTTGCTATATTTTCACTAGGGTTTTACCTTAAGTAGCACTAAAAGCGTGTTGTGTTGGGTATTTTGGCACCAAGTGGTTGTTATTACTGATATTATTTTCTTTCCATCATCATCTTCCTCGCAACACTCTTTGTCATGCTCTTTTGCATTTGAATTTTGGTGAAAAGTGCTTATTTTGACATATTTTCACTATAATTTGACTTGGCATCATCTTAGATTTGCATCAAAAGTAGGTTGTAACAGATATTATTACTGTATTGGACTGATATCAGACATAATATTTTTTTCCCCTGATAAAAATCCTTACAACACCTTTTCTTTCATAAATTTGCATTGAAAAAGTATAAAAAATCAAGTATTTTAGGTCGTTTTGCATATAGTTTGCACTTGTCTTTTGCATACTATTGGAAAATTGTTAAAATATGATTTTTCATTTCATTATGGCATCTTCATGTTATTCATCTCTGAAATCTTTACATGAGTATATCCTAGATTTTAAAAATTTCGCTAATTTCACTAATGAGAATCCTCATGTTCTAGAACACATAGCTTATATCAATGGTATTGATGCTTCTATATGTTCTACATATGAGTTGCAATTACTTTTTTATACACATGATTTTAGTAGCTTCACTTTACTCATAGGAGCATATCCTTTGATATTAGAAGACAACCAAATTCATCACTAGGAATACTCATGAGAAAGACGAGAGTGAAAAGCCCTTTTCTGCCATAGAGTATGATGATGATGCTAATGTACCTTCCTTTCATCCCACTACTCTCCCTGGCCAAGATGTAGAATTAGTGGATGAGAAAAGGTCTCTCACATTAAATCCTTTGGGGATGGATATTGGGTGCAATCAAGAGGGAAACAATGTTAATTCAATAATCGTTAATAGACTTCATAACAATATTCCTAAAATGATTGTCTGAGGGGCACTTAGTGCACCCTCTTGCTTAAAACTGGTGATTATGGTTCAAGGTGTTCAAAATGTGTTACAACAACCACACCACAATGTGATTTCTCACACATACAACACCCATAATAACAAGCAAAGTAACCAAGCACCGCATGTGCCTGCCTCTCTTCCATGTTCTCAACCTATGCTCCCTCCACTACCTCATCTTACTCATAAAAGTGGTCAAGAGTATGATCTTGTCGAACAGCTCCGCGCTACTCGGGCTAAGATCTCTCCTTGGGACTTGATACAAACATCGCCTGCATACCATGGAATGCTCCAAGAATCTTTACAAAAGGTGATTGTGCCACCTACTGTTAAGCCTAATGATGTAGCAGCTGTATTGGATAGTATGCATGCAACAAAAACATATATTCTCTTTCAACCACATGAATTACCATCAATTGAAGTTCAAAACCAATATGATCCTCTTATAATCTTTGTCACAATATATAGAACGTTGGTAAAATGAGTTATGATTGATAATGGATCGGCTCTTAATGTTTGTGGCATTTACTTATTACATAAGATTAACATTGATACATTTGCCATCAAGCTAGAACCGTTAAGTATCCATGGTTTTGACAATGTTGGACGACAATCCATAGGTACTATAACTTTACCTATACAAGTGGGACCTGTGAGTGTGCCTACCCTGATTCATGTCATGCCTAGTTCTTTATCTTACAGCATGATTCTTGGTAGACCTTGGATTCATGCATTAGGGGCAGTCCCTTCCACCTTGCATCGTTCAATCAAATTTATATTCAAAGGTAAACTTCATACTATTCATACTGATCCTGAACCAGATAACTATTTGCACATTGAAAAGCAAAAACCAGTTCACAATCACATGATCTTAAACAATTTGCGAGGTGATCCACCAATGACTAATGTTGTGCAAGACTCTCAACCACTGAATGCACTTGTTGGTGATGATTGGGGTTCATTAAATTTTAATCCTTGAGATATAGGGGAGTATAAACTTAATAACCTCAACACATCAAAAGTAGCATTGATCTCGTCTAAGCAATCTTTTGAAGCATCTAAGAACAACAAAGTCTCCTTGGTTGAAAATAAAGACATTACTCTAACTTATACTACAAATTATGATACCTACGAGGCTTCACTTAATTGGATTCTCTATATGGTCATGGATTTCAAATTTTGTACAAACATAATGACTATATAGGTAAGGGATGTGGTGTAAATCAACAAGGAATTTGAGTACCTATAGAATCCATTTCAACACATTACTCAAGTGGCATTGGATATAATCCTTTTAAAGAAAAGAAAGCCTCTTGTCGTCCTAAACTTAATACAATATTAAAGCAACATGACAGATATCCTAGATATGTATGTTTTTAACAATGGTGCTACCATCTAAGTATCTCTAGCCCTTTATCTCTCTCACGATGTGCTTCCCCCATGATGTGTTATGTGTTGTTTAGGCCTCCTAGGATGACCTTAGATTCTCCCGTAAGGTTCAGGATACCAGGAGACTGCCTCTGTTGTGACCTTATATTTGTATCATCATTCTTCTATGTTGCCTCTCTCTGATTGCATTGTTGTGTGTTGTGCCTTACGGACATAGCATCGTGGTTGGTGACTTGGGGGCACCCTCCTATGTGACTGTCCCTAAGACACTTGTTTTCTACTCTCTTATTTATTGTTTCCCTTCCTCTAGTGTTTCCATTTAGTGGGTAGATGATGACAAACATTTATACTGATGCGGACCTAGTGTCCCTTTTGAGAGCAATCGAAAAAATGGACTTAATTCCTAATATGACAATGGGGTTGTATATTTTATCTGACACTTGGATAGTGGCAGCACTCGTGCTTTTCGCGTAGTGAATTTCATGATGTTTCTATCGCATTTACAAACCTTAACAATATTGCTGCTCTGTACACCTTTGTTTGCCTTTGAATCTAGCCTTGGCGGTACTCAATTCAGAGAGCTTCATGATATAGCCCCATGGTTATCCTTGAACTTCGAATTCATTGTATAACCTTGGCTCTTTGTGTGGTTAATCATATGCATTGATGTTGTTGTTTATCATGATGTTGTAGACACTAACATGTTTCTTGCAGGGATGTGTTTGTGGGAACATTTGGCGATCGTAAAGTACATGTCACCTCCGGGGGGCATGGGCTTTGCGAAAGTCGGTGTTCCCTTGTGTGTTTTCTTCCTACCTTAACGTGCTTGATATCGATAATTGATATCAACCACCTTAAGGTGGGGGCATATATAAGGTAAGTTGTTTGTTATAGATGTTAGCAATGTGCTTGTCCTTAGGTGCAGACTAGTGCAAGGAGTACTTCCTACATCCTGAGTTTGTTTGCAATCAATCAATCTATCTATTGTGTATACCTCCTTTTCACCAGAAGGCGTCTCCGTGATGCGGGTGGGGTTGTATACTTTTGAGCTCATACCTCCTTTTCACCATAAGGTGTCTCCGTAACGCGAGTGGGGCAGTACGCCATGCTTCCTTTTCACTATAAGGCATCTCCATGATGCGGGTGGGGTTGCATTGTCAAAAGTCCTCTGTGGAGGTAGGGAGTAGTTTTGTGACTAACTCAACCCTTAAGTGTGTCTTCAGTGATTGTTGTGGCGAAGCCCAGTCATCGGTGTGTGCCTGTAATGTGCTTGAGATGGTGATGATGTGAGGCCTAGTCTAGTACTGCACTTGACACCATGATATGATACTATTTATAATTGTCTATTTTGATGTGTGTGATTGGAAATTATGATATAATTAAACTCTTTGGGAATTATGTTTGGACTGTATGCTTTTTATTCTGATAAGTTACTGCTAGATAAATAATTGTGTGGGAAAAGAAAGTATTGAATGAATTAAATGATTTTGTGATTGTCTTTAAATAAAATAAACTATATTATTTGAATTATGTAATCATGGATGAAGTTGGAATATTTAATTAATTTTTCTATGCATTTCAAGTTGCTTCGACTATATTTTCTTGACAAACTGATGTTCAAAAATTAAGTGTGCAGGTGGGTGGTCAAGCTCCTTAACTAGACTCAGAGACTCCATAAACCCTGTGTCAGACCAGTTAAGACTAGCCTAACCCATGGAAGGGGTTAAGGCTAATATGTGATGTAATATTTTTATTTGATTTTTATTTTTATTTTTATGTGCGGTTGTGGTATTTCATTTATTTTTATTAATTTTATTTAATTGCATTTTGGGAGAAAGTCTTTTTAATTAATCATTTCATTTTAATTTATTTCTTTTGTGGGATGTGGATAAATGTTTTAATATTTTATTTTTTTATGAGAGGATTTTATCCCTTTGTTTTAATTTTGGGAAACGAAGAGTTTTATTGAGAAAAATAAAGAAAGTTGCTTTTTGTTTTGTTTTTCTTTCTTTTTTTGTTTTCTTTCCTTTTTGGAAGCTTTGAGTTTTATTTATGGGAATATTTGGGCAAATTATTTTTACACTTTTTCTATGCTTGGATTTTGGGATTAGGAAATTGTGAGAAGTTTTTTTGGAAGCGAATTTTTTTGTGAGAAGATTTGGAAGAGAATTTTTGGTGAGAAGTTTTGGTAGAGAAGTTTGGCTTTGGAATTTGGATTGTGAATTCAAGAGCAAGATTTTTGTGTCATCTGGGTTTTTGAGCTCACCCTAACTTGGGGATCTAAGGTAGGAAATTATCTCCTCTTCATATTTCTGTAAAATGTATGCATGCTTATGAAAGCCTTTATTTAGGCGTTTTTGTATTTTTTTGTTATTGTGGGTTGGGTTGTAATGGGAGCGGCCCTCCGTATCTGATGAGAGCCTCCTATGTAATGGGGTTTGAGAGAGGAGTGGAGTCTCTCTTGGGGGATTTGTTTTGTTTATGATAGTGTTGTGGAGTAATTTGATAGCAGAGATGGGTTTGGGCATGAGTGCCCCTGTTTTATTGATATTTTGTTGAGGATGGTTATGGAGGTTTCTTGGAGGAGGTTTGTGATTATGGAGTTTTGTGGAGATGAAACTAAATGTTAATAAAAGAAAAAGAAATGAAATGAAGAAATAACAAATAAAATAAATATATTTATTTAAAAGATAATGTAATAATGACCATGATTTGAGTAATGGTGTTGTTGGTGGTGGATTATGGTGTTGCATGGATGGTATTGTTATTGAAGATTAAGGAGGATTGATGTGATTATTTCACCCCCTAAGAGGGATGATTATCCCCTCTCTCCCTCGATTTTGGATCTAGTTTGGATCCTTTGTTTGTGAGTCGACCAATGGGATTTTCCTGTTTATGTGTAAACGATCTTTTCTGGTTTATGAATTTATGTGTTTGCATGAGTGTTTTACCTAGTTTATGGAGTTCTCCTACTCGGGGGTGGGATGTGCTTAGGCAATCCCTATGGTAGGGTGGAGAGAAGGACTTGGCCACCCATTTTGGCCTTTGTATGTGTGCAGGTCAAAGAATAGCTCTGTTTCAAGTGATTGGTTGAAAGAAGCTATTGAGGGTTTTAGGAAAAGAATAATATGTGTCTTGAAAGTGTTGGCAAAGAGATTTTGAATGTGAAATTCTATTGGAGTTTTTCCATTGGGGACAAAGAATCTTGTGGAGTTGAACTATTGTTGGGAAAACCAGCTTTGGTCACTGTTTATGTGTGATAAATTTGTATATGGTTAAACTGAAAATATTCCTCCATTCAAATTTATTTTCTATGGTTTTATTGTGTGGATAGTATGGTTGTTATAAAGAAAGTAAATTAAAATTTAAGTTTCATTGTGGAAAGTATCTTAAAATGGTTTTACTATATATAGATATATATCAAGAAGGAATCAATATTGATTTTATAATTAGAAAAAAGTAAATGTTTTATTCAGTTTTTAAGAGAAAGGAAGGTTTTGGTTTAATAAATATTTATTGCTTGAGTAAAAGAAAGTAAGTTTTGTTTTGCATACTAGAAGAGCTGACAACGATAAGAGTTTGAAAGTTTCTTAAGACCGCGGCTCTTGGTCCCTTAGGCTGATGTGGCCTCGTGGACGTCATTAAAATCCACTCATTTATTCATTCATTAGAAAAGCAATTTCAAATTTAGTGAGATTAAAAAGATGTGTTTTATTTAATTGTAACTTTTATTTCTGTTATTGTATCCAAATTGAAAAAGGATACCTTAAATTATTAGTTAATTTGAGAATAAATGATTTATTTAATTAAGTTAGTTAATTTAAATGCAAATAAAAAAAAAATTATATGCTAAGTGAAATTGGTATTTAAGTTAAGTTTTATTGTTCAATCGATTTTATATTAGAAATTATTAGATTGGTTTTATAGAAAAAATAAAATAAAATTTAGTTTCAGAATGTAAAATAAAAGAAAGGCAAATCAGTTTAAGATTATGATTTTTAGTTTCGTTACTTAAAACTAGGAAAGGAAAAATTAGTTTAAATATTAGAAGTAAACTAGATTTATTAAATTATTTAAAGAGAAAAGAAGAGTTTTGTTTTAGAAGGAAAAAGCAGTTAAAATTATTTTATCTATTTATTAATAAAGAAATAAATCTTGGTTTTATTCTCATGTATTTAGAAAAGCATCGCTTTATTGAGTTTATAAAGAAGGAATGTTTTTAGGATTGATTGTATTTTGAAAAGACTGGTAAATCTTATTTCATGATTATATTCATATTGGAAAAACAGAATGGAATAAAATTAGAAATATTTGCTAAAAGAATAAATGAATAAAATATTGATATCTATGAAATATAATGGTTTACCTCATTGCCTTAAATTATAAAAAGAAAGAAAAATCAATTTAGTTTAAGGACAATCTCAGTTTTATTCTATTATTCAACAAGAAAAAAAAATTAATATTAGAAGGGAAAGTGAAAAGGCAAGTTGTATATGTTATATAGAAAGAAAGTGAGATACCATTTTAAATTTCATTGTGGAAAGCAAGCATTGTTTTATTGTTTTCAAAATTAGAATAAAGTGTTACTGTTATCACCCATATTTGCACCCTTGGTGTAGTTGTGAAACTTTAGCCATCTAGAGTAACATGGGAATGATCTCGAAGTGTGGGACCTTGCAAAATGAGATCAGACCTCCAAAGAAGGTCGGCTTCCTTGACTGGATATCACCTAAAACTACTAAATCTTCAGAGGCAAAGGGAGAAGGAATGCTTTTTGAATGAAAGATGAAAACAGAAAAACTAAAAGTAAGGGTGATGCACTAGACTAATTAAAAGAAACTTTCATAGAACTGAGAAAATGCACAACATAACCAGATACAACAAGTAGACATACACAGATTCAAATGATTCTAGCAGAGGTAAGAGGTAGAATGATTGAGAGAAACAAAGATGTTCACAGATAGTCACATGCAAATTTGCACTAAACTAGAAAAATAACAAAAGCGGTAAAATAACTTGCATATATTCAATAGGAAGACATAGTTACAGTAGCAAAAAGCTCTGTTTGAAAATAGAAAGCTTGAAAGCCAAAAATTTTCCAACCTTATTTACATTTCATGCTATGTATATATAGCATTTCAATCTGACCTAAGTCGGTTACAAAAAATCTGCTCCATGAGTTGTAACAGGAAAATATCTCTGAGGGGACGTCCAATTGCAAGGAGTTATAGTATAACATATCTGGAGTAGGGGCAGATGGAAGATATTTTCTATCTTTAAGGTAAGCTGTTGAATCATCGATCTACAACAATGGAACGGTAGAAGATATTTTGGGCGTTGAATGCGAGCAGCTTCAATGGTTATCTTCAACAAGGAATATATGAAATATCTGAAACATGGCAGTTTAAGAGATATTTTCGGTCATCAATGCAAGCTACTTCATCTTTATGCAGCAATGAATGCAAGAAATATCTGCATCCTGCCCAAAAAATGGTCGCTGAAACGTCCAGCCGCCAAAACATGCAAATCCAGATCCAAAAATAAAAGTGGAAAAAATCCTATATAAACCCCACCAAATGAAAGAGGAGGCAAAAACAAGCACTTTTTCCTTTTGAATCATGTCAAAATTCGCTAGGACGTGGAAGATACAAGCGGTCAAAGTTGTGGTCAAACTACACTTGTATATCACCTTCATATGCAAATTGCTTTGTATGTGCTTTTGAATATGGCATCCAAATTAGCCTTTGAAATGTCTTTGTATGTTTAATTGCATGTCACCTTGTATATACAATACAATGGCTACATACAAGAGCGGGCCCCTTTACTTTTGTATCACATTTTGCATGTATGCCCCTGCCACGTGTCATCACCTGATTGGTCGCTGAGCTGGTATGAGAAGCATCGCTGAAAAATTGCATCTACGCTTGTATCGGCCTTTGAAACCTCCTCTGAAACTGCCTTTGTATATGCATTTGAATTCATTCCTGTGAACCTTAAATGATTATCCGCTATACTTGATTCCCAGTCGAGTCCAGTTTGTATGTAGCCGATTGCATATCGCCTTTGTACATCTGTTTGTATGTTTAAACATACAAGCACTTAACACACAAACTGTGGACTCCAACATTTTATAAGCCGCATTTGATTCCTTAGGACAAGTCCAGTTTGTATCCTTCCCTTTGCATATCGGCACATATAAGCGCAACATACATACAAGTCGTGGACCCCAACGCTGAATTCGTCAAATTTGACTTCCCAGTCGGGTCTACCTTGCATATCGCCAATGTATCTTTCTTTTGTATATCGCATATACATGCAAACATACAAACTACGGAACTCAGGAGACTATCAACTACTTTTGATCTTCCAGTCGGGTCCGCCTTGCATATCGCCAATGTATCTTTCTTTTGTATATCGCATATACATGTAAACATACAAAATAAACATACATGCAATCTTTATACATTGTAAAACTTCATTTCAGCATATACATGTAATCTTTGCATATCGCCCTTGTATATGACCCTTTGTATGTTCGAACATACAATGCGGAATATGCAAAGGAAAATATGCATACAAACCTTGCATACCAACATGCATTTGAACTTGTACCTGGTCCATTGTATGTGCGCTTGGTGGGCCCCTGGCTTTGTATCTTTCCCCTTGTATATTTTCTTTGTATGTGCCTTTGCACATTTTGTTTGTATATCGGCGATGTACATTTGCCTTTGTATGTCGCCGATGTATCCTCGAAACTCTTTTCCATGCATGTCCTCCATTATATCTTGGCCTTGTATGTCGGCCTTGTATGTGACCCCTTTGTACATCGCATATACAATGCGATATACAAGCAAACCCTTATATATGGCCTTTGTATCTTTTCCTTTGTATGTGCGATTGTATGTTTGAACATACAACGCGAACATACATTCAAACCTGCATTCCACCCCTTGCATATGCCCTTTGTACATTTTCTTGTATCTCGTCGATGTACATTTGCCTTTGCATATGTGAACATACAAAGGCGAATGTACATGCGAACATACATTCAAAAAATGCATATATAAATATTAAGTATGAAATTGAGATTTATCTACAATGGAAAGCACTTGAAGCTAAAAGATTTCTAGGTTTTCCTGGGTTTTTGGCAAAAATTCTCAAGGTGAGATTTTTGTGATTTTTTGCAAGGCACAACATGAATATTTGAAGGATCTAAGCGTTGTAGGGTTATTTTCTAAAGGATTTTCAAGGAAAATACAAGGTGAATTATTTAATTATGGGCAAAGGAAAATAGGTCAACATTTTGGCGACTTCTATGGGATGTTTGCCTGCTAAACAATTAGACCAATGGCCTTAAGCATCCATTGGGCATGGAGTCATACAGAGACTAAGAATATATCTTGACAAACAATTTTGACCTTAGCAACTCAGTATATTGGCAGTGAAGAACACTTGGAAGATCAAACCAAGACAAAAATGCTGAAAGCAACCCTTCCAACTATGCTAGATAGCACTTAGGGAAAACAAAAAGGGATCTAAACTATTATGCAGCAGCACTTATTGAAAGCAAGAAATCTAATCTATTGCTTTACAAGGTAAGTCATACATCAAAACACTTCTTCAAGTGTATCCCATTGACTAGGATAGGCAGATTTTCTCCATCCATATTTGATAACTGAAAAGCCATGTCCATAGCTCTCTAAAAAGTTGAGCCAGCATTTGACAGACCAAAGGGGATCCTTTTGTAGGCCATGGTGCCCCATTTGGTAGTAAAGTGGTTTTAAACTGATCCTTCTCCTTTACTAACACTTGATTATAGCCAGAATATCCATCCAGCAAGGAGAATCTTTCAGAACCAGCCACTACTTGCAGAATTTGCTCCATTGAAGGCAGCGGGTAGTGGTCTTTTAGGGAGGCTCTATTGAGGTCTCTGAAGTCAACACACGGCCTAATCTCCCCATTCTTTTTTCTCACAGGGACAAGGTTGGAGACCCAAGAAGTATGCTTGATCAAGAAAATGATCTTTCCCTTGATCAGCTTGGTTAACTCTTTAATCATCAGGGGCTTAAGCTTTGGATTTAGAGGTCTTTGCTTCTACCTCACAGGTTTTGTACCTGGTTCTAACTCTATGGTATGCTAGCCAATATGAGGGTCAAACCCCTTTAGGTCCGAATAATCCCAAGCAAACACATCTTCAAACTCTTGACAAAGAGTAATAAAAGCTCTCCTATCCTCAAGCGAACAGATTTTACCAATTTTAAGAAGCTTACCCTTAAAAATTTCTAGCTCCTCGTAATGTTCCTCTTTGACCTGCATGTTGGTTTTACTCTTCTTTAGCTGATCATCAATCCCAAAAATGGATTCCAAGGTTACCAATCCTTTGGGTAGCTTGTTTGTCCTTAACTAAATAACTTGACCATCCTCATATTGTTGTTTGAGTTTATCCTGATTCATCATAGAAAACTCATCCTATTCTAACAGGAAACACAGAATCTGCTCATCACTCTCAAAAACCTGCCAATGACTATTATTGTCAGGGATAGAGGGCCTATCAACTATTTTCACGTGAGGCTGCACCTTTTCTCTTTGAATATCACTGGGGATGTCAAACTGAGCCCCAATTGCAGCTAACCTATCAGCATGATAGTTCTGATTTCTTGGAATAGAGATCAGATTGAAAGCATCAAACTCTCCAATCATGTCCCATACCCTATGCTTGTAGCATTTCAGAGTATCATTCTTTGTAACATGCAGCCCTTTCACCTAATTTACAATGAGTTCACTGTCACCATAGACCTGCAAATAGCCAATTTTCCTCTTTCTTGCCCACTGCAAACCTTGAATCAACCCTTCATATTCAACAGTGTTATTTGTACATGAGAAGGCAAAATAGAAAGAAGAATAATATCCTTCACCTTGTGGAGACACAAGCATTGCACCACCACTAGATCCATTTCTATTCCTAGAGCCATCAAAGTACATTTCCTATACCTCACTTTGCTTCTCTGTCTGCTATTCAGCATTCTTTACCAAATTTGTAATTTCTGTTTCAAGCTCATACAGTATGTAAACCCTCATACTAGCTTCTTGAATGTGCCTCTCAGGATCATCTACAACATTTTCTGAGGCCCACTCCCTTAATAGCACTTCTGGTATACTTTCAGCTTGTAATTCTTGAGCAACAATAAGCTCCGGATCATCATAAATAAAGCAATTTGTATCAAGAACACTTGGTGTGTAAGGCTCTATGTGATGTTTGACAAGCAATTCAGATTTTAGGGTCACTTTGGTGCCATATCTGGTCCTGAAAAACATGTGGGACCAGTCCAAGGATAAATATCCTCCTATTTTGGCTGTGAATTCTCTTGATAAACACATGGCAAAATAGGGAGGCAAATCTATGATGAACATCTCCTAAAAAATGGAAACGTTTGGGCAAGTGTGCAGAGTGAGACCTAGGTATTTGATCACACCTACAGTATTAACAGTTGTGCCATCTAGTTGGAGTACACCTTTCTCCAGGTGCTGGTATTTCAATCCTAGTTGGTCTGCAATCTGTTTTGGCATCACAGAACTGCTTGCACCACTATCCACCACACAGTTATGTACTAACTTGTCTCCAATTATTAATGACACATAAAATGGGAGTGGTTTAACACTTTTGTTTGGTTGTTTGCTGTTATCCTGGGATGAATTGGTAAGGATAACCCTAGTTGGGTCAACAGTTGTATCATTGGACACTTTCAAATTAGATAAGGCAGATTGCAACATCCCCTTTTGGCCTGGGATGGCTAGAGAATCCCACATAGACATTGTCACATTCATCTTCTTCATATTTTCAATAATATTGAAAGGTGGAGTGACATGTACCTTCTGATATGATTTTGCAGCAGTAACATCAGCCTGCAAATGAGGCATTTCCCTTGTTGTTGCTAAAGTATTTCTTTGTAAAATATGGGGAATATGGGATGTAGAAGCATTAGCATGTCCTTTTCCCTTGTTTGCTACTTGATCTGCCTCATAACCCCTCTTTTTATCTCTTGTATTCGCTGCAACTGAGGCATCATCTCTATTTACACCACATAATTCACCTTCCTGCCAATTTATAAAGGCAGAATCATTTTGAGGTTGATCCTGCTATTGAACAGCCCCATCATGAGGTGTATTTGGCTGTGAGGCTGCAACATTTTGCACCATTAGTGCTTGATTTATCACTCCATTTGAACAGGCTGTTTGACTGTGTGGCCGATTACATGGAAAACACCATTCATACTCTGTAGCATGGTTATTCTGAATAGGAACAAGGTCCCTAACTGCATTAACGGGTGCCAGATTGTAAGGCTGAAAAGGCCTCTGGTTGACATTTTGCCTGGGACCTTGATAATTGCCTTGATATGGTGGCCTGTTAGCTTGATATGGTTGGTTTTGCCCTTGATAAGGCTGATTTTGCCCTTGACTGGGTTGTTGATAAGGCTGTCTATTCTGGGATTGCTGCTTTTTTATGTTTACTAACTCATTCCCAAAAGTTTGTAGAATATTCTCTATTTTTTGTTGGCTATTTTTTATCTCTTTTAACTCTTGAGATGAGCTAGAAACAACAAGTTCAGAATTGACAGTATTTGGCAATGCTGCTATAGCAGGGCAAGGGGCAAAATATGGGACGGGCAAAGGCATTAAAATGGTGGCCTATTAGCTTGATATGGTTGGTTTTGCCCTTGATAAGGCTGATTTTGCCCTTGACTGGGTTGTTGATAAGGCTGTCTATTCTGGGATTGCTGCTTTTTTATGTTTACTAACTCATTCCCAAAAGTTTGTAGAATATTCTCTATTTTTTGTTGGCTATTTTTTATCTCTTTTAACTCTTGAGATGAGCTAGAAACAACAAGTTCAGAATTGACAGTATTTGGCAATGCTGCTATAGCAGGGCAAGGGGCAAAATATGGGACGGGCAAAGGCATTAAAGCTTGAATCTCAGGAAAAATGGGCACTGGTGGTCTAGGTGCTATGTTTCCACTCTGAATCACACTATTCTCTGCTCTAATAGCTATTTTATATGCATTAGGTAAACTAGTACCTCCTAATGACTGTATCATCACCGAAATATCACTATTTAGGGCTTTCAAAAAATACAAGAATGCATATTCTAATGGAGGCCTTACCATGGCAGGAATTCTGTCCCATGTCTTTTGGAATCTGAAGTTGAAATCCATCATTTGCTCCTAGGGAGCTCTCTTTATTGTAGTCATCTGTTCAACCAATGACAAGTTGTCTGATTTATCTTGAAATTGCTTGTTTAACTTATCACCCAGATTATCTCAGGTTCCTATGGTCTGTACTGGTAAACTCCTGAACCATTGTAATGCCTTCCCTTTAAAAGAGGCAACTAGCAGCCTGATGGCAACATTTTCTTGGGTTACATGATGAACACCGCATAGAGAAGCTACGTCTCTAATATGCTCAATTGAGGTAGTTTGATTCTCCCCTGTGAAATAGGGTAGACTCTTCAAAGCTACCATGGGTATAACGTCATGCACTATCAAATTCAATGGGCTGCCCCCATCAAAAGCCACAAATGGTTGATTCCTTGCCATTTGAGCAGCTAGAGGTAGGATTGCTTGAGCTAGTACAGGGACTACAGGTACAACTGGCCTGAAACTTAGAGGAGTTGATTGTATCCTTTTGGAAACTGGAGTCTTTGCTACAGCTCTCCCCTGTCTTCTAGGTGGTGACAGTTGCAAGTAATTAAATGAACTCAAACTCTGAGTTTGAATCTTTCTCATAAAATGTAATAGCAGAATTGATTTGCTTGTCTTTCCTCAGTAGGAGTCACTAGATATGCAAGTTTTAACCTCTTACAGGTCTGAAAATCACTGGCTGCACATCAAAACCAACAATAAAAGATAGTATTTGATTGTTTCTCTAACTCTAGAGTCCCACCCGATGTGCCAAAAACTATTATCACCCAGATTTGCACCCTTGTTGCAATTGTGAAACTTTAGCAATCTGGAGTAACATGGGAATGATCTCGAAGTGTGGGACCTTGTGAAATGAGATCAGACCTCCGGAGAAGGCTGGCTTCCTTGACTGGATATCACCTAAAACTACTAAATCTTCAGAGGCAAAGGGAGAAGGAATGCTTTTTGAATGAAAGATGAAAACAGGAAAACTGAAAGTAAGGGTGATGCACCAGACTGATTAAAAGAAACTTTCATAGAACTAAGAAAATGCACAACATAACCAGATACAACAAGTAGAAATACATAGATTCAAATGATTCTAGCAGAGGTAAGAGGCAAAATGATTGAGAGGAACAAAGATGTTCACAGACAGTCACATGCAAATTTGCACTAAACTAGAAAAATAGCAAAAGAGGTAAAATAACTTGCATATATTCAATAGGAAGGCACAGTTACAGTAGCAAAAAGCTCTGTTTGGAAACAAAAAGCTTAAAAAATTTTCCAACCTTATTTACATTTCATGCTATGTATATATAGCATTTCAATCTGACCTAAGTCAGTTACAAAAAATCCGCTCCATGAGCTGTAACAGGAAAATATCTTTGAGGGGACGTCCAACTGCAAGGAGTTATGGCATAACATATCTGGAGCAGGGGTAGATGGAAGATATTTTCTATCTTTAAGGTAAGCTGTTGAATCATCGATCTGCAACAATGGAACGGCGGAAGATATTCTGGGCATTGAATGCGAGTAGCTTCAATGGTTATCTTCAACAAGGAATATATGAAATATCTGAAACATGGTGATTTAAGAGATATTTCTGGTCATCAATGTGAGTTGCTTCATCTTTGTGTAGCAATGAATGCAAGAAATATTTGCATCCTGCCCAAAAAATGGTCGCTGAAACGTCCAGCTGCCAAAACATGCAAATCCAGATCCAAAAGTGAAAGTGGAAAAAATCTTGTATAAACCCTGCCAAATGAAAGAGGAGGCAAAAACAAGCACTTTTGCCTTTTGAATCATGTCAAAATTTTCCAAGACGTGGAAGATATAGGCAGTCAAAGTTGCGGTCAAACTGCACTTGTATATCGCCTTCATATGCAAACTGCTTTGTATGTGCTTTTGAATATGGCATCCAAATCGGCCTTTGAAATGTCTTTGTATGTTTAATTGCATGTCACTTTGTATATACAATACAATGGCTACATACAAGAGCGGGCCCCTTTACTTTTGTATCACATTTTGCATGTATGCCCCTGCCACGTGTCATCACCTGATTGGTCGCTGAGCTGGTCTGAGAAGCATCGCTGAAAAATTGCATCTGCGCTTGTATCGACCTTTGAAATCTTCTCTGAAACTGCCTTTGTATATGCATTTGAATTCATTCCTGCGGACCTTAAATGATTATCCGCTATACTTGATTCCCAGTCGAGTCCAGTTTGTATGTAGCCGATTGCATATCGCCTTTGTACATCTATTTGTATGTTTAAACATACAAGCACTTAACACACAAACTATGGACTCCAACATTTTATAAGCCGCATTTGATTCCTTAGGACAAGTCTAGTTTGTATCCTTCCCTTTGCATATCGGCACATACAAGCGCAACATACATACAAGTCGCGGACCCCAACGCTGAATTCGTCAAATTTGACTTCCCAGTCGGGTCCGCCTTGCATATCGCCAATGTATCTTTCTTTTGTATATCACATATACGTGCAAACATACAAACTACATAACTCAGGAGACTATCAACTGCTTTTGATCTTCCAGTCGGGTCCGCCTTGCATATCGCCAATGTATCTTTCTTTTGTATATCGCATATACATGCAAACATACAAACTAAACATACATGTAATCTTTATACATTGTAAAACTTCATTTCGGCATATACATGTAATCTTTGCATATCGCCCTTGTATATGACCCTTTGTATGTTCGAACATACAACGCGGAATATGCAAAGGAAAATATGCATACAAACCTTGCATACTAGCATGCATTTAAACTTGTACCTGGTCCGTTGTATGTGCACTTGGTGGGCCCCTAGCTTTGTATCTTTCCCCTTGTATATTTTCTTTGTATGTGCCTTTGCACATTTTGTTTGTATATCGGCGATGTACATTTGCCTTTGTATGTCACCGATGTATCCTCGAAACTCTTTTCCTTGCATGTCCTCCATTGTATCTTGGCCTTGTATGTCGGCCTTGTATGTGACCCCTTTGTACATCGCATATACAATGCGATATACAAGCAAACCCTTGTATATGGCCTTTGTATCTTTTCCTTTGTATGTGAGATTGTATGTTTGAACATACAACGCGAACATACATTCAAACCTGCGTTCCACCCCTTGCATATGCCCTTTGTACATTTTCTTGTATCTCGCCGATATACATTTACCTTTGCATATGTGAACATACAAAGGCGAATGTACATGCGAACATACATTCAAAAAATGCATATATAAATATTAAGTATGAAATGGAGATTTATCTACGATGGAAAGCACTTGAAGCTAAAAGATTTCTGGGTTTTTCTGGGTTTTTGGCAAAAATTCTCAAGGTGAGATTTTTGAGATTTTTTGCAAGGCACAACATGAATATTTGAAGGATCTAAGCCCTGTAGGGTCATTTTCTAAAGGATTTTCAAGGAAAATACAAGGTGAATTATTTAACACTAGGCAGAGGAAAATAGGTCAAGAGTTACATAGATTATATAATTGTTGAGTATTCATGTAAAAATGAATGAGAATAAGATAAGAATAATAGTATCTAATAGTTGTAACATAGCTTTAATCGAATCACTTTGTTACTTTAAATGTTATATAAAGAAAAATCAGTTGGAAATAGAAATATAAATTGAATTAGAAATATAAATTCAATTTTATTTATTTGATATATGTAATAAAATAAGTAAGTAAATCTCTTAGTAAAACAAAAACAAAAAAAATAGAAAACAAAAGGCATAGCTTGGTTTAATTTTTATTTGATTTAATTTAATAATGAAGGAATTAAGAATTAGTTTGATTCACCAATATAAAGAAATAAATTAGTGCTTATTTATTTTAAAGATTGTTTTATCTGATTCATTAAAAGGAAAAGGAAAGAAAAGTACTAGCTCATATGAATTTATATATAATTTTTTCCCTCCAGTCATATAAAGAATACATGCATAGTAAGATAGTTTCAAATATATATAAACTGTGAGGATGATATTTTAACAAGTATTTATATTAGAATCAATTGTTTCAGTTTTTAAGTTTTAATTTAAATTAATATTGAACTATTAAAAATTAATTCAAGATCAATTTTTTTATCAATATATGTCATTGCATTATTATGAAGGTAGATTTGAAAAAGAATTACAAACATAAAGAATGGGCTTTATTTGCTTTAAATTTATTTAAAAAAAAAATTAAAAAAAAACAGTCAGTAATTAGAAAATAAATAATTGTTTTAAATCATGCCAAGAAAAGTGAATTTAATTTTAGAACTAAACTTGATTTTTGTATTGTTATTAATAGATATTAGTAGGAAAAAGCTAATTTTATGTTTTAAGATTTGATTTGGATAAAGCAATTTAATTGTTTGTGTTTAAAAAAGAAAATGATTTTTTAGATTTGATTTATTTAAAAATAGCAAGAATATAATTTTATTATACTATTTCAATTGAAAAAGGAAATGTTGTAGTTATATTAATATTTTGCTTAATTAGTTCTGAAGTAAGTTGAGACTTTATTGATTTTATATTATAAGGAAATATTTTGGTTATTTGGTTAATCCATGAAGTTAATGGAATATTATTATATATATTTTAAATGTTGCATTGGATTAAATGAGGTGGTTGTTTATATTAAATTAATTTTTTTATTTTTAAATACAATTCGGAGAACCTTTATAAATTGTAATTGTCATCTTAGTTTAATAAAATAAATAAATAAATACTCACTTCCTTTTTACTTGATTTGTTAGAAAAGTAGTGTTGCCATTTGGTTTAAAAATCTTGTAGAGGAAAAGTAAATAATAGCTTATTTCGATATATTTTGTTGCCTTATTTGGAAAAGAAAACTATTTTATTTAGTTATATGGTCATCTTACTATTAAGAAATAATTTGACCATTTAGTTTAATTGAAAATTATTAAGTTGAGTGGTAAGGTAAAGTATAGTTTATTTCCATATCGAATTTAGTTAGTTTAATTCAAAAAAAAAAAAAGAGGAAATAAATTATAAAGACCAAATGTATGAACAATTTAGTGTAGTGGAATTTATCAAATCGTTAAATACCATTCTCAACTTTACCCTGTGATCAATTAGGATATTGTGACAAAAGTCAAACTTCAAACTAATCCTTTGGGGAGTTGACGTCATCTGATAAGACTATAGGTATACTTACCCTTGCAAGTTAACATTTATGTCCTTAAACCTTTAAATGAAAAAAAATATTTCCATATTTTAGCCCTCTTGTATGGCAACATACAGGGGGGCTCATCATGGGCATGACAGATGAGCCTAGAAATAGGGAACACACCATCGCTTGTCTGCCGTGTTTTCTCCGTGTCTTCGAGTGTGTGTGTTTAGGGTGCTTGCTCTGTTTGGCGTGTCTGTTGCTCCATATGCATCTTGCATTTTGGGAAGTTTTGTGTGTCTTGTGTGTGTGTGGTCCCATATATACAAAGACTTGCGTAATGAGTGCATCATGTATTGTGGGAGGTTTGTTTACTTTCTAGTACTTGCATTTGCATTTCATATATATGAGAAAAAGAAAAGAAAAGATATCATTTATGTCTTCCATGCATTAATGTGTCTTCTATGCATTGACTGTCTGCTCTGTGTTTTGCGTGACTGTTACTATCTTCTCCATGTTTTGCATGCCTATTACTGTCTTTTATGCGGTTGGCATGTCTTCTCCTTGCTTAGTGTGTTTACTGTGTTTGTGACCTTACTTTAATGCATGTTTGGGCCTTGCGTTCATACATACATTAAATTGGGGGCTAAATGTAATGTCAGAAAATGTCCCCTTGGGGGCTTTTCCCTAATAAGGTTTAGCTCCCGAGTCTTTAGTATGCATTAGGACATTTTAGTTCATATTTTAGCATCCCGATGGATTAAGACCTAGTTTCCATGACAAATAGGACCTAGGTGGACCCCTTGAGTTATACCCTACCCAAAATAGGGGGAGGACTTGGGCACTCGTGCCCTAGTCCTACCCTATTTTGGGGCAGCCCCAATTTCTGGGTGTCTGTTTATGACCGTTAGGAGGTTATTTTGCCGACACGGTAAAGTTTATTTTTTAATATCTTGGCGGGAATGCTTGTAGGTGCATATATAAGCATGTGTAGGCATTCATTTGTAAACTAGATTTCAATTAGATGATCATTGTGAACTCTAGGCATTCTCAAGGTGATTCAAGGCTTTCTATTGTGTTGCAAGAGTAGACTTGTATGTTTTGTGTGTTGATATTTGTAGATTTGAGCTTCAATCTCCTCATGGCATGAAGGGCATCTTCCTCCATGAGAGCTTCACTACAAGGTGACATATCATTGTGTTTTTATCATTGATTCCTTTGGTTTTGGCCTCTGCCTCACAAGGGAACACCCTCTTTATCTGACAACGGTGTTTAGAGACTTAAGTGTCCTCCAGGGTTTGACTGAGGCAAACCTCTAAACACCACAACCCCCAAACCAAGTCTTGTGATTGCAGGTTATAGGTGTTGCATCTAGAAAAAGTGGAGTTGCAGGAAGGCTTGGCACACATTAGGGATTCAGGATCTAAAAAAAGTCAGACAAAGGAGCACTTCCAGGACTTGGGCACTCATTCCAGTGTACTCCACAAACAGATCTCGAGAAATAGAAGTTACAGGGTTGATCATTGTTGGAAGGAGATCCAGATTCCCTAAAAAAGTAGGTACCTTGGACTTGGGCACCCGCTCTAGTGTCTCTAACTATTCTGCCTTGAAACCCCGAAAACAGATATTCTGTAATTTGTTATTTTACTCCCATCTGCAAGAGTTTTTTCTGTTATTCGTCAATTTGTTGTCATATTTGCATAATTATGGTTTTAATGGTTAATTGGACATAAGAGAAGGAAATTTTGATAATTAATTCCCTAATCCAAGTTTCCCTTCATTTGCAAGTTACCTAGGGTATGATAATGCTCGCCACTCAACCCTAGATCCTTCAATGTTAGGGTGAAAGGAGGATTCAAACATCTAAACAACAAAAGATTAACAAATCCAATTTTACCCTAAACTGAACCTATCTTCAAACTGATGTCTCATAGAGGCCCAACCTCTAATACAAGCATTAGGGAGGTGGTAGAACCACTCGGTAGCAGCATCAATGAGAGACTCAATAAACAATCTAACAGATACATCCTCATGTTGGACTCCTAAAATGGAACAAACAGCAAAGAAGGCATTTATGTGCTCGTTTGGAATAACCTTCCCATCACCTCTAAATTTAGGTATGAATTTGCTAGACCCCCTTGGTCAATCATGCAAGTTAGCCCCAAGCCTCAGAGGTCCAATAGCAGCTCCCCATGGAACAAGCGGAGGTTGATCCATATTGAAAGGAATGTGAAGAGGAAAACTAGCTTGAAGTGGTAAAACAGTACCCTCAAGGGTTAAGACTTGACAGGAGGAACTGGCAGATTCTCTTGAAGGTGGAGGGGAAGATGGTCGACTTAAAGACTTGACTCTTCTTGTAGGAGGAAAAGGAGAAAAATTCAAAGATTGGAGCAAATCAAAGTCAATATCAGAAATACCCTTTTGTCTATCACCTCGGGTATATCTTTTCATAGCTAACTTCCACAACTATGTGAATATAACAAGAACAACAAAGTAGAGTTGCCAAACCACTTACTGGTTATTGTGAGGGTGAGCTGACTGGGCATGAACTTGATTCCTTGGTCTAACAGTGGGATTTCTTTGTCTATTGTAGGGGATTGCTTGAATTCGTAAGGATCTTTCTCTTCTAGGCACAGGAACAACTCCTTCAACAAAGACAATCTCCTGAGCGTCAGCAAAATGATGTGTGTTTTCTCTTATGATCTCACCAAGTTCTTCTTCTTCAAGCACCTCGTTAACTTGATGATAATGTTGGTTTGTTCTTCTGGTTTGCCATGAAACAAGTCGAAGACCAGTAATAATATCTTTTTGATCACCAACTAGCCAATCTACGTTAGGTTGCAAAACTGGTGCACGTCTTCCATGAAGAACCATAAAGTCCAACAATATAACAACTCACAGAAAATATAAAAAGATTGACATAAATATTTTTCCCCAATGGAGTTGCAAAAAATTTCTTGGTTAACAAATTTGCCACCTAACTCTATATACTCTCACTCCAACAGGTGACAAATGTAACAATAGTTGAACCTACTGTAATGGTATTTTACAAAGGCTCTCTGCTTCTTTTACAAGGCGCAACTACCTTCGATTGATATTCTTATGAATGGAAAACTAGTATTGCTTTTAACTAGAAAGCAAGACAAAGGCGATGCTTTTAACTAGAAAGTAGTAAAGACAGAGTACATCCAAATAATCACAAGCTCAAAGACTTCCACCAAGCTAACATCTACAAATCTATAAAATAAATACCATACACCACATAATCACCACCATGAACCATATATCAAAAGATAACCAATTCCCAACAGTGAGCAAGAATTAAAGATATCCAACCACTTCAATACACAAATATTATCAACACTAGTAGTAAAACATCCAACATAGGAAGAACATGAATTCAAATATCCATAACACAAAGTTTATGATCATCCAAAACTCCATTGCATTGATTTCTATTTCATGTATATAAAGCAATTGAACAGAAAGCCAAAATTGATCTATCACCAAAACATAGTTTACCATAAGATTCATACATCGACTAGCTAATTAATTTTAAAGCATATAAGCCAAACCATAACCGTCTTTAAACCCTAATGACTTCTTGAAGACAACCAATTAAAAGAATTTTAAACAATAATATAAAGGGCCCCCAGTGCCAATAGTTTTTGAGAAAATATTGAAATATAACTAAAGCATATGAAAAGAAATTTAATTAAGGATTGGCACATCCTCTTCTCCATTATCAACTTCATCTGTCACTTCCTTGTCCTTCACTTGCTCATCTTCATTCCCCATGTCACTTTGTGCCATTTGAGATGCATGTGCCCATAGTTTCGCCTCGTATGCCCTATACTTGTTGATTACAAGTATCAAAGACATTCCGGATGGAGTCTCAGTCATGCTAATCTAGCATTTCCTTTTGCTTACCGTTCTATCTGCATCAGTCACCTTTTGATGGACATCATCAAATCCGCTCCTGACAGTCTTGATATAGGCCATCATCTTTGCAAATTTGACAAGTGATTCCCCTATTATAGTATCATAGTTCATTACTTCCTCAGTTACCAACTTCTTGAAATTCTGCTTGATTTCCTTATCATCTAGCATCTTTTCATCATCGGACCCATTAGCTTCAACTTCTATAACAACAAAATTTGTTTTGATCCTCATCATTTCTGAGAAATAAGTTGCAATTGCCTTCCTCATCTCATCCTTAGTAGATATTGTAAGACATAGCTTCCATTCGACTAGATCAGCCCATACATGTGTGTTTAATTCCCTAGGGTCATTCAAGATCTTCTCAACCACTAGGATACCAACATCCATATTGGCCATCTCCTGTATCTCTTTAGAGGCTAAAGATAGGTTGTTATGATCACCCCTAGCCATTTGGAACTCTACTATTAAATCCTCTCTTTTCCCATAAATGGAATCAAACAATTTAACCGCCTCCTCAATGAACAAAAGACCATCAAACATGACTTTCTTTACCCATTGGTCCATAGCATTTCTCAGAGATAATGATCTTTTTATTTATCGTAATAATTAGGATCAGGGGCACTCAGACTCATATCAGGAGGGGTTTCTGCTAAGGGTCTTATTATCTTAACAATTGACTGAACAAATAATGATAACGAACTTACTTGAGATTGCAACTTAGAATTCTCCTCTTGCCATTTCTTGACCCTTTTTGATATATTGTTGGCCGAGTGTTTAACATGATAGAGATCACCTTCAGTAGTAGAAGGTCCCAAGTCCACTCTGCTCATTCTGAAGCCAGCTTCAGTCACTTCATCTTCATTCTTATTCCCCACTGGATCTAGAATTTCCAAAAATTGATTCCCTGAGGTAGGATCGATCACCATTCTCGACATCCTCCTAGCATGTTTAGGCTTAGGAGTATCCTATAGTAACTTAGCCACAATATCTATATAGGTATCCACTGTTGGTGTATACCTATTCTTCTTCTCAACCACTTTTTTTAACCAAGTGGGAGACGAGGAGGGGATATTAGCATTGACAACACTCATAGTACCATCTATATGCATAGGTGGAGAATTGTGCTATGGGGGTTCATTCAAATTGGGGGAATTCAGAGCACTTAGCAAAGTTTGTAGCATACTATCTTCTCCTAATTGAGTAAGAATGAATGAGTCGCTATCACTTACAAGGTTATTGACAAATGGCACATGGTCTGCTTTTGATGAGGAAGCATCCAATCTAGTATTGCTCTTCACTGGTTGACTATCTTGTTCACACGTCGTCATTAGTTTACTGACCTCTTCAGGGGGCAATCACTGTCTCCATTCGATTGTGAGCCAACTCTCTAGAGAGTTTGGTCCAAACTAGATGTTCTTCGTTGAGAGTGTGTAGTCTGGGATCTATTTTAACCCTGAGAGGCTGACTCTTTAGGCGCTGTTGAGCTGACACGTTCTTTCATCTTTCCCTGCAACCATCACTCTATCCTTCTTATCACTTGGAAAGAGTGAAAATTCACATCCGTGATTTCCTTTTCAGACCATTTCACAGGAGGTAGAGGTCATAGTGAAGCATCATGATAGCATTCATCTATAATATTGGAATTATCATCAACCATGTCAGGAACTTGAATATGCAAATCGAAGGAAGGAATCTAGTCAATAGTTAATCTCATCCAACTCCTTCTCTGCACTTCCCTCTCATCCAAACAATCCTCCCATAAGTCTTCAAGCTAGGGTCTTTGCAGATATGAACCTCCTCCATGCATATTTTATTTTACATAATTTTTACTGTCAAAGGCTGCACTAGCCGACAAACTATGGAGACTGAACTCAGATAGTAACTTATCCACACTTCTGGCACTATCATTACTTTTATAGGAATTAAATGATAGTCACAAGAAAGAGTAACCTTTCTTTTTCATGGCATGGTACCTTGTATTTAAGCTGACATTTGACGACATACCTCCAGGGACACGAGATAATCAGATGGGTACCGCACGTGGTAACTTCAACGGGGAAATTTCTTAACCCCCAATTCTCAGGTAAGAGAAAAGATCAAACTGGACATAAAAAAATTCCAAATTTCATGACCAATGCGACCTCTTCAACAGAAAATCTCCATTCCAGTGAGCCATCGATCTTCTTAGTCAACCACATGGAAAAGGCATCATTCACCCTTCGAAAATCTTTCATACTTTCAATCTTCTATAATTGAGGAAAAATCTAATACACAAGTATACCGGTGGCAGGTTTTCCTTAAATCCTTAAGCCAGACCAAGTAGCCTTTCTACGAGACAACACATAAACCAGTTGGGAACACATGTGAAACCTTACATCTCGCACAAAATTTATTAATTGTCCATGCATACTTTCGCTACTTATCCTTGCCCAATCAATATGATGGTCTCCATAGATTAGCAAAATAAATCTACACATCCAAAAAGTGAAAGTATCTGATTCTGGGCTCCCAACTACACGGTTTAGCAGAGTTGTCATGTCTAAAATCTCTTCTTTGAAATGACTCCTCTTAAGATTGACAGGGAACCATGATTTCCCCTTTCTCTTGACTTCCAACTAGGTCTTGGCAATACAATTCTGGCACCATTCCTTCTTTTCATTATAGTACGTCCATGCAGAAGACACAGAGACATCAACATTTTCTTCATACTCCTCCAAATTCAGGGCTAGGGCAACCGATTCAAAATCAATTTTTGCAACCACAAATCCATCTGAGGCTCTGATTTCTTGAGACTCCAGAAAGTAACTATTGGCACAGGCCACTACCAATTCAGGACAACGCACTGCGAGTGGAAAGCCTCCAGCTCTATCTAACCCACTGCTAACAATTTTGTTTGCCAGGAGAGTTTGACCTTTGGACTGCATTCTCTTCCAGAAATCTTCAAAATTGACATGGCCCAATTCTATATCCCTTACACCAGATAAACCATTCTCCACAACAGGAACCATAGGGGCTCCTTGAAATTTGAACTTCATCTTTACCGAATTGAGAAACCAGATGGCCAGAAACTCTGAAGCATTCACAAATAATGTAGGAAAATGTAGTGCAATTACAGGGAATTGTCTATGTAGATACATGAAAATAGAAAATTTCTACCACCCGAGAGAAGTGTTGTGTTTTTATATCAGAGGAAAGCAAGAAATAAGAAAGAAATGGCTAATTGTGCTAACCTATAAGCATGGAATTTGGATGATATTTCACATGTAGTGGATTAGTTGTTCTTCACTTTGCAATGCATTCCCTTAGCAAAATAATGCAACTTCAGGTGAGATAGGGAATTTATTGGAACTTCATGTCACTTCTCATAAACTCATTCATAAAGAAGCGAATCCAGCTTCAAAAATTATAAACATTTGCCTCGAGTTTCCCTCTGAAAAATGTGCCAATGTGTTTGTACGTACATCAAATTAAATGCATAATGACAAGTGTCATTTCATTGTACCGCACGCTATCTTAGAAAAAGGTGCCACAGGAAAAGCAAGCACTCAAAATTGGCAAGTTAGGAAATTTTGGAACCTTTAAACCGTAACATTGAGAGTTCAGAAGTTCAAAGAACTTTTGACCTCCCGACAACATAGAGCCTTCATAACAGAAATGACTAAGACCGACATAAGGGGGGAATTTAAGGCACTAGATTCAAAGACAAGTCAGGAAGTCAGGTGGTTAATGAACTCCTGAACCCACCGACTTTGGTTCAAAAACATGAAGGATTTCTGACGACTCGAGAAATGACTAAGTAGAGTTCAACTTGGGAAGGAAGAAAAAGGAAGTGGCAAGCAAAGAATGGAGAAATTTTCAAAGGCACGAGTGCTTTAGCAAAATTTCACAAATAGGGCAATAGTTCCCTGACAAGTTTCAAATCTATACGTACTCTTTGGTCAAGGTTGCCCCCTTGGACAATATTGTAATGGTGGCTATCAAGTAGGCCATTTTGCATATGGTGACATGTTCTTTAAGTCCAATCACTTCCAAATTTCATAGGAAGCTCTAGAACATAATTCTAAGAAACCTTAATTAGGATCATTTCTTTGCATAGGTGCATCTAAAGCCACTTATTCACTATTTTTAATTTTCAACATAGTCAAATTCACTATTTGTTGATTTCCAAGTCCTACATGTTTCCAATTTGTATAGTTCATCTAATTTTAGTCTAATTGATAGTCCCAACTTATGTGGTTGTAATTTATAGTTAGGCTAGTTGGTAATGGACTTAGGTAACTCTAATTTGTACATAATGTGTACACAACCACTCATTAAAAGAATCTAACCTTCTTTCCCAAAAAGGTTCATCTTTAAGGTTCTTTCATTTGGTGAACCTGACATATCCAACTAGTTCAATATCCTACATAACGTATGATATGTTCAGTTTCATTTTGTATGGATACAACTACTCTACTTCCTTTGTATGTTCATGATAGGTTTTTATATGCTTGCCCATTCTTTTGTGATCAAGCTAGTTCATGCCCCCATCCATTCCTTCTGTAGGGTGAAACCTTATCCTATTAGAATCATTCCCTATCATAGTCCATGTTTAAATCTCCTAATGGTTGGGTCATCTTCCTCATTCACCTTTGTTTATGATACTAATTCATGTTTCCTTGTTATAGAGAACTTTGATTGAGAAGCATAATTAGACCTACAAAACCAAGTCATGATTACAACACAACTTCAAGAGGTTAAAAATGTAATTAATCCTAAGGACTCTTCCATTCCCATTAAGTTGATAGATTTCGTAGTAAACCTTATCTTAACCAACCTAGGTGGCCTCATGATGTTGCTATTGTCACATGAAATTGCACCCTGCTTGGAAGGATTCCAAGCATTCCAATGACACAATGGGAATGATCTCGAAGTGTGGGACCTTGCTCAAAGAGATCAGACCTCCGGAGAAGGCCGGCTTCCTTGCCTGATTATCACCTAAAAACTACTAAATTTTGAGGGGAAAAGGGAGAAGGAATGCTTTAAAGTAAAAGATGAAACAACAAAACTTAAAACACAAAAGGGTGATGCACCAGACAGATTTAAAGAAACTTTCACAGAACTGAAAAATGCACAACACAACCAAATATAGCAAGTATGTATACACAGATTAGATAATTCTAGCAGAGGCAAAAGGTAATATGATTGAGAGGAACAAAATAAATTCACAAACAACCATATGCAGATTTACACAGAACCAGAAAATCAGTAAAAGAGATATGATAACTTGCATATATTCAGTAAGAAGGCAAGGCTACAGTAACAGAAAAAGCTCTGTTTGGAAAATAGGAAGTGCTAAAATATTTCCAACCCTATTTACATCATAAGCCATAGCTTATATAGCATTCAAGAATACCCTAAGTTGGTTACAAAAATTGCTCTAAGAGCTATCTCAGAAAAAATCCCCCCCTGAATGACTGTCCACCTGCAGAAGTTATGGCGTCAAATATCTGGCACTGGGCAGATAGAAGACATTTTTAGTCTTTAATGCAAGCTACTGCATCATTGATCTACAGCTGATGCATCAGTGGGGAGATTATTTGGTCATGAATGCGAGCAACTTCCATTACCTACAAAAATGAATGCAAAAAATATCTGCATCCTGCCGTAAAAGTCACTGAAATGTCCAATCGCCCAAAACATGCAAATCCAGATCTGAAAATAAAAAGTGGCAAAAACCCCTAAAACCCCACCAAATGAAAGAGGGGACCAAAATATGCATCTTTGCCTCTTGCAGCATGTCAAAATTCACTAAAACGAAGGAGATACAGGCGATCAAACTTTTGGTCAACTGCCTGTATATATCGCTTTGCATCTGTGTATATATCGCTTGAATTTGCCGCCTGAATCGCCATTTAAAACCTTCTCTACAAATCCCTTTTACATATGCCAAGTGCTTGTATATCGGGCCCCACCATTTGTATCTCCTTGTATCTGTAAACATACAAGCTGCGGACTTCAAAATGACCATTAGTTGCATCTTATTGTTCTATCGAATTCGGCTTGTATCACCTTTCCTTGTATATCTCTTTGTATGTGCAATCATACAAAGCACTTATACATACAAGCCGGACCTGACGCCTGAATATGCCAGAATTTGATCTTTGATTCAGGTCCGCCTTGTATACTTCCTTTGCACTTTTGACTTGTATATCGCAATATACAATTGCAAATATACATGCAAGCCACAGACTTGATGCTACATTCAACCAAAATGTATATCCATTTGAAATCTGGCTTGCATCCTTACTTTGTATCTTTCATTGTATATCGGCATATATAAGCACCATATACATGCAAGCTGTGGACTTCAAATTTTTATGAAGCAGACTGGAAAGACTTTGAAATTCGGCTTGTATATCACCTTTGTATGTTTCAATTGTATGTTGGAAACATACAATGCGAAATATATATTCTCTTTTGTATGTGCGCTGATGTACATTCTGTTAGGTCTCAAAAATGCAGGTTGCAAATCCTAAGAGGATGCCAGGCTCTATGTTTGGATTTGCAACGTTTTTGAACTAACTTGACGAAATCAACCTTCACGGTTTGATGATTTCCTACACTTTAGGTCCTGCTACACCTAGGTGGGTGAACCTTGGAATACTAAAGTAGTCTGAGTGTGAATGAGTAGAATAACTATATCTATCTACAATGGCATAGGATGTAAAATAGATGAAACGGCTGACTAATTAATTCTATGTGTAATGTTTAATAAGTGATTTGCAGAAATTGTATAAGCAATATCAAGGTAAAAAGATTTTAATTAATGAGTTGAATGAGACTAGTGCCTTGTTGGGTAACAGAGTCAATTTGAAGGGCTAAGAACAGTAGTTTCTTAATGGTAATAATTCTAGATATTTGGCACAGTTCTGGTTTATAGCTTGTATAAACGTGCAAGTAAATGACTAACAGACTCTTCTTGATAATCCAACCAAATAAAATCAGATATCTTATAATTCACCAGAAGGTATTTTAATCCTTACTTGAAGGAACCAAATGAAATGAATGGACAAGATTAACAGATAATATTTTACTGGAGACAGTATGTCAATCCTGATTATATGGCTCTACTTAGTAATCCCAACTTACTACTTCCAGGCTACTGTGAATAAATCAGAAGGGTTTAATTCCTTAGATGGACACCAACCAAATTAATCACACAAATACAGCAAATGTGTATTGACAGATTAAATATATACTTGATATCTTAATCTGAATAACAGGGAAATGTAGAAATAGAGACAGCCACACAATTGAATAATTTCAACAAATAACTGATACCAAAGTAGAAATACTGAATCAGAGAACTTCAAACTTCTTCTTCAAATAAAATAAGCAACATAGTCATTTTGGAATATTGTATGTTATGTATATATAAATATTCTCAACTGCTGATGATTTTTCAGCATCGATTGTTTAAACTTATATAGATATTTTCATGAAGAGATACAACTCTTCAATAAGTCTCTTGGGAATTTAACCAACATAAACAATAATTACATAAGCTTAATTAGGCTCTATTTAGCCATAAATAGACTTTTGCCAGATGATCTAAATACTCCTGCTCACGGTGAGAATCAGTAAGATCAACTGCGCTCCTGGTGATTATATCAAGGGTGACCATTTCCTCCAATTGTTTTCCCGACGCTATGTAATGTCATATTTTAAGTGGGCAAGACCATCGGCATGACTTCCTTCATCGCCAAGGGTTTTAGATCTCTCTGCGATATAGCAAGTCCCACCGATATGATTTGCTTATCGGGAAGATTGAGACTATCGGGATAATAAAATATTGTTCTCCCGATCTTTATTGTCTTGCCGATAGTCATCTTCATGTATGGACTTTTAGCTTTGTCGGAATGACATTCACTATCGAGATAGCTTTCTCAAGATATCCCGATCCAAATCATCTCCCTGATGACCCTTTTCATATCCTTCATCGGGCAAAGTTTAGTAAAGTGTCACCGACACCTTTTGATCGCCGTGACTTGTGAATCGGTAAGACCTGGCTCTTTTGTTCCGATATGTCAAGTTATCCCGATAGAGGTGTATCGCTGTGAGTCTCGCTGATGGCTTTCTTATCGCCAAGACTCTTAATCATCGGAGGCTTACTTGTTTTCTATCCCGATAGCTTACCTCTCGTCGATGGCTATTTGTTTCGTTACCCCCGCATGCTGTTCGGTGAAACTCTTGCCGAAATGCTTTATCGGTATGATATATACCGTCGAGGCATCTTTTAAAAAGTCATCCGATAGATATTTGTCATACCGATCGGTATGACCACTTACCTTTCTTGCCGATGTAAAGTCATCGGTATTACTTACTTCATCGGTGACTTCCACAATTCTTCTTCCGATCTCTATTTTCACGCCGATGGTTGTTTTCAAACGATTCCTTGTGTATCGGTGTAAGCAACACGACCTCTTGCCGATGGATTGATTTTGATGAAATTTGGCACTGCTCATCCATAGACATCTTGTGAGATACAAAATTTTTTTATTATGGTCTTTTTGGGATATTCTTCAGGATTTATTCAAATATGATGGAGTAACGAGATAGTAAAAATTTCAAATTTTTACTGTGCTAACACATTCCACTGTAGCCGATGCATATTATCTTTGTATATCGGCCTTGCATGTTGGACCTGTATATCGGCCTTGTATGTGCGAACATACAACCCGATATACATTCCACTGTTCATTCCCACTTGTATCTTAGGCGAAGGTCCCTTGTATATTCTGCCAATGTACATTGCAAAATGTACACTCACCCTTGTATATTTTTGTTGCATGTTCAAACATACAACACAATATTCATTTGAAACCCGATATACATTTAGGGAATATTCCTAGAATCTGTGATAGATTCCCCCAATGTATATGCATCTTCTAAGCCCGATATGCATTCAAAAATGCATACAACTGAATTGTTCCATTCTTTTTGAAAGCCGATGGAAATTTCTGCAAGCCCGCCAATGAATATTTGCTCTTGTATATACAAACCCCTTTGTATATTTGACATACATTGCCGATATACAAGCAAAAAACTTGTATATAACCTTTGCATATTCCTTTGTATGTACAAAGGAGAATGTATATACAAGTATGCAGACAAATACAAGTTATAAAATATGAGAAATCCCAGTGATAGAAAATACTTGAAGCTAAAAGATTTCTGGGTTTTTCTGGGTTTTTTGCAAGGAATCTTTAGGAAAGATCTTGGGATTTTTTAACAAGGCATGCATGAGTACTTGGAAGATTTACACCTTGTATGGTCATTTCTAAAAGATTTTCAAAGAAAATGCAAGGTGAAACTGTTTAACTCTGGGCAAAGGCAAAATAGGTCAATAGTTGCAAAACATAGGTCACATTGTGTATGCAAATGCACCCTCTGCCAATATTTTAATTGTGGACTAGAAAATCTAGGGATATTTTTGACTAGTTGACTTATGATTTTTAAGAGAACCTTTCTAAAGGAAGCATAAGTCTAAAATGGAGCACCTAAATTTGATGTAGGAGCAATGATATGAGATTTATTCTATTTGAGGTTTGTTGACTTGCCACGATTAGTGGGCATTGGATATTGTGCCATGATTTGGGCACCATATTGGCCCATAGGTTTAGCACATGATTTTGGAAACCATTTTTGGTTTATAGTTTTAGACTTGATCTATTTAAGAGATGCTTGATATGGTGATGTAGAGGCACTTGTATTTGTAGGGGTTATGCTATGAAATTTTTCTAGACCTAGTTGGTGATTCAAATTGAAGGAATGGACACTCTGAGATTGTGTTGTAATGATAGTGTTGGTGTTTACTAATTATACATTGAGCGCTCCTTTGATGCTAGGTTTTTTTCTTCCAAAAGGGTTTCCACAAGTTATATACCATATCATGTGTGATTTTATGTGTTGCATGTTATTGCATATTTGGTTTGTTAGGGTTAGCTGGCAGAAGATATCAATTAAATCCAAATAAAGATTAAACAGAGGAATACAAATACATAGAAATAATAATAGCAAGAGACAAGTTTTAACGTGGTTCACCCAAACCCAGGCTGCATCCACCAACAGATAGTCCAATATTATTATCTAGTAAATCAAACCAATTACAACCAGCAATCCTTGCAACTCAATACCGCTGCCAAATGCTACAATACATCAACGAAAACCCTAACCCTTAGCCGATGTTATCAAGCCTTATGTCGATTACAAAAATAGGGTTTTTTATGTGGGCCAATAGAAAAATAACTCCTGACGCCTTGCTAAATATGGCACTGCCCCTGGACCCTAATCCTAACCCTTGGTTGCTTTTATGGCGCTGCCCTTGGACCTTGCAAGGGGCGTTGCCCCTTGACCCCGTCTTGGGGGCATTGCCCCCAAACCCCCGCAAGGGGCGCTGCCCCTTGACCCCATTAATTTGGGGGGAAACTGCGCCGATAAAAGTGGGGTAAATTTAACCTCTGAGTCTGATTACGCTCCATATAACAACATGATTATCTTTCTAAAATTGTTTAGATCCTAGCCTACTTAGCATTTATCTCCTCTAAAGATAGTAGGAAGTTGTTTAGTTCTATCTAGGTTCCTTTTAGTAGTAAAGTTGCTAGTTGGATAAAAAATATTACTAAAGACAATTTATAGAATGGTGAAATTGTCATTGTGAGGATTTTTTTGTAAGCATTAAAATATGTTCAAAAGAATTAGAAATGGTCAAGTCTAGCATCAAATTAGAGCCTCATAGTTGACTAAAAACATAACTAATCTTGGTTTTAATGACAATGAGATGGGATAAATTGTGAAGCATCTCTTGCTAAAATTAAAATGTTATTTCATAATATTAACCTTAACCTAGCATTTAGTTTGAATAATAGATACATACATTCAAATCATTCTTTAAATCCTAAAGTTTGAATAATAGATACATAACTTCAAATCATTCTATAATGCATATTTATTACTTACATTTTAATGGTAAGAATTACATACCCATGCCCTTTTCCCTTATGTTTTGGATCCATGGTAACTAGGTTATCTTTTATGCATTGGCTAGTGTGCAAGATGATCTATTTCACTTATCTCCAAATATTGATCTCAATCCCTAGATATCTTTTTCCTCACCCTAAATCATATATGTAGGTGCAAAATTGACCCGATTCATTTCTACAATCTTGGATCTAAACTGTAAACTCGTAAATTCAAATTCAAAAATTTAAACCTTGACATCTTTTCTTATTGACCATTATAAGTCAACCAAAGCATAAATTATTTTAATTTACATGCTAGGGTGGTGTATTTAAGGGACCCTAATTCATTTTCATCTAGAGAGGAATCTATGGAGCACATCTAGAATGCAATTTGCAAAAGGAATTAAAGGAATCTAGCATGTATCTAATAGAATATTATTGCATCAACACTACATCATCATCATCTTAAGAGAAAATTATTGTCCTCAATCTTGGTTCATCATCATTGAATCGGTCCACTTAGGGTCTTGATTGAGGAGATCTTGACTCTCACTTAGCAAGTTCCCTAATGATGTTTGTAAACACCACTCCCTAGATTTATATCATAGGCACAAAGGTGAGAAAATCTCAGTTATCAAACTATAGCCAAGTTATTCTTATAGGTTAAGGTTTAGTTCCATGGATCAATTCATTTTTTGAGGTGCATAAATCATGTCTATGGGCACATATTTGAACCACAATAAAGCATAGTCAATTTGTAAATTCTAAGACATTTATTTGATCAATCCCTAAAATTATAGCACAATGACAAATCAATTTATGGATCTTCAACAACATATTCTACCATTCAAGATTTAAGCTAAGTATCACATTTAATTTATTTAAACTTAATTTTAGTATTTATTATTCTAGTCCCATCTACTAATCTTATGATTAATTATTGTTTAATTATTTGCCCTAGGTAAATTCTAGTGAACGTATTTATTTTTATTACATTTTTGGTGAATTTGACATTCCTACACAACTAAGAGTTTTGAACAATTGTTGTGTCCGATCAAATTCTTCTCATAATTTTTTGTCCAAATACGCAATTTATCAAAATAACTTGTCAATATTAATTCCTGACTAAAATAAGACTTATATGTTTGCAAAAAGTTTAAGATTACTACATGTTTAATTCAATTGAAGTCACCAAATCATCTCAACTTAAACAATTGTATGAATGTTTTTGTTCACATTTATTTAGTTTTATTTTATCAATGTCTAATTAATCGATGCTTTCACACTTAGAAATGTGACCTATGATGAACCTCTACACAAATCTCTAACCTCTTCCCAAAGTTGTGTTCTAATATTAATTATAAGAGAGGGAATACACCAATAGTCCATTGGAATACCATAATAAATAGAATCGAGTGAATCAAATGAGAATGAAATATCAAAGACTTTTTGGACCCAAGTTTTCACCTACTTGAAAACTTAAACTTTTGTTAATATGAATTGATTTTAAGACACCTTTTCAACCGTGTCTAATCTCTTTATCATAACTCGTAGATCTAAAAATCCTCTAACCAAATTACTTGTTAGCCATTAATAACTATACTCAACCAAAGTTAAACTATAGATCCAGTTCTTTGTTGATATTTAAAAATATAAATTTAATATACTCTTTTATTTTTTTGTTTTTTTTAGTTTGTCTTCAAAGTTATACCTCATTGTACTAACACCTATATACAAAATTCATAAACAAAATTATTAGATAAAACTTTTTATACAATATTATGTATAACATATTTTGTGTCATTTATATAGCTCAATTATTCTTATTCTTAACTCTAATGGAATCACGTGCAATGACAAGAGTTGGAGACTTGGAAGATCTTTTAGATTGATGCAATATGTTTTGGAGATGATCTTTTAGATTTTTTAAGATCTTTTAGATTGATGCAATATGTTTTGGAGACGATCTTTTAGATTTTTTAGATCAAACTAGTGTCACGATAATACTATGAAAATAAGATAATGTGTAAAATCAAACTTAAGAAAAGATGGCGATGGCTATTCGTAAACATTAAATGATTCAATAGTCAACAAATTTAAAGTGAAAGGGTAGGTGGGAGACAAAAGGTCGGTGGGAACAAGGAAAATGGGGGTCTTCTAACGAGAAGACAAACATTTCTAACGTGTTTTATTATAAAGATTTGAAACACTTTTTTCCACTTCATGTGGGATAGTACTTAAATATTTAAAAAAAAACAGCTCCTTTGGCATGTGAAAATGAGATTGTGAGAACACGTGCTAGACCTGTCTTGTTGCCAATTCGCTTTCCATATGATTACCCGTAAAAGTGGGTTTCTTATATTTATCAATGTGGGATTAAACCTACACCATTTTGTATGCTATTATTCCCTGCACCGTTTTTAGTTGTGACCATTTTCAAAGGTTTGTGTTCAGTCTGGCGTCAGTTGTTGCAGACTGAATGTGGTGTAATGCTTTCTATTGATGATGCGAACACCACTGGAGAGCTCTAACACAATCTAATGCCATTGCAAAGCATTCGGTTTTGAAGCCATAGATATGTGTGCATCCCTTGAAAACCTTAAATGGTTTTAAGAGTCTATTATCATCATTTACCACCTTGTGGTAGGTTGTTGTGCTTTCGTTGAAATAGTGCCACCATTGAAGCATGCTGGAACAGGTGTTTTTGAAAGAACACTGCCTTCAAATTTTCATTGTTTACACAGTCGATGATAGAAATGTAAGAAGAGGAGGAGACCATATAGAGGATTTAGACATGCAATGAGAGGCACTCCAACCAGAAAATAGCAAACAGACATACGATCTAAAAAATCTAAAAACTATGATGGGTATTCCATTTATTAGTTCACCAATTATGGATATCTTAGAAGACAACAAAAACTATAAATAAAACTAAGCATGAATACAATAAAAACCAACAAATAAATTTGAGAGCACACATTACCATAAAAACTATATAGTTTATCTTGAAGAAACTCACTTATGGGAGAAAATTTTAACAAATGTAAGCAAAATCTCACTTAAACATTTCTGCAAATGGAATTATATAAATTTGGAGCATCTGAGCCCTCTATATAAGAATGAGTCCCTCTTTGATTTAGCTCCTTTGGCCCTAAATAGAACTCCCAACTTGTTTTTGGTGATTTGCTTATGATAGTCAAATGGATTCTGGAAAATACAAGGAAAATCAATCTAAAATCCTAAAAATATGTCCTTGAATGTTTATTTCAAGTTCCAAATGGCACATTAACGCCTTGCATTCCCATGGGAAGATGGAAAAATAGGAAAATGAAACAGCAATTGGAATGCCAAGTCATTTTTTTGGGCATTTTAATAATTTTTCATTGTCGTTTGCTTTTGGATGTGTGTCTGGACATTAATGATATCTAGAGGAATAGTGAATATACCACATCTAAAAACCCTACAAATCAACCCAATCATTTTTTGGAGGTTAAAATGCATCCTACAAAAATTGTATAACATCCCACAATAACTATAAAATGTCTTGGCACAATAGTTGTAAGATGTCTTATAGTAGTTGTAGACACCCAAAATTGTCCCAAATTTGTCTATGTCTTGTAACACTTAGTCAAAAACATTACGTAGACATCATGTAGCATTTTGTCCTAATCCCATTCTTAATCCCACTTATCCCATTAAGCCAATTAATTAAATAAATTTTATTTATTTAATTAAAATCTCATCTTAATCTCATCCTTATCCCACTTAGCCAATTAATTAAATAAATTTTATTTATTTAATTAATTTTACATTCATAATCCCACTTTCCAATTAATTAAATAAATTTTATTTATTTAATTAATTTCCCATTCATATCCCAATCCTTTCTTAATCATCTTCCCAATTAATTAAATAATTTCCCTCAGATATCCCAACTAATTCAAATATTTTATTTGAATTAGGTCCTCACCTCTCACCACATTTTGACACTTGTCCATCTCTCCATTCAATCATGTGTGGTAGTACAACTTTCATTTAAAATATTTCACATATACAACTAATGGGACCTAATTTTAGTATTTGTGTACACCATCACATTTAAACTTATTAAATAAAAGTATTTGTGTACATAATCACACATGAGACCTATTCTCCTCCCTCCACTTGTCAAATGACTACAACTCTCTTGAAGAGTGGGAATAACTAATCAATCCTAACCGTCCACATCAATCATTTAACTTTTTAATCTCAACCATCCATTTGAACCAAGTCTTTCCTATAAATCAACCCCCTCATAAGCCATTAAGATGCATTAAGTTAGAGTATCCTTATGTTGTTGAAATATCATTAAAGCCTTTGCATCTATCATCTAGCTTCCATCTATCATCCCAATCCTATGCAAATGTTGTGCTGCTGAATTGTGAGCAACCAACATATCAAATCAATCAAACAATTCATCTTGCATCTATGAGGTATTGAATGATTTGGGTTTAGGTTATGCATTTCATTGTTTGATCATTTCCATTCGCAAATCCTAATTTTTTGATATATATTTTGGCATGCCCGGTGGGACTCACTTCGCTTGATCATTTTTGCAAGTTTTTGTAGTAAAAATTTGCATTCATCTAACCCCCATTGTCAAGTTTTGCAGGTTTATTTAACTTTTTGTTTCAGATCTGCTATTTTTTGGACAAAACCCTAGGTTTTAAAGATTTTATCATATCTTCCAAATGGCTACGAATTTTTCTACAATATTTTTACAGAAGTTTGTCCATGATATAAGGAAGCTACAGCATAAAAATTACGGGTTTATCGCCATTTTTGTGGGAGTTATCATGTTTTTATGTTTTTTCATAAAATCATAATTTTGGGCATAAATCGGTGATTTTTTTAGAAATTTTTACATTTCTAGAAATCTCTCAAAATTCTAATGGGGGTATATGTTTTACAGATTTAATTTGGAGGTCATATACAATGCAAAAAAATTAGATCTTTGTCGACTGTAGCTTTTCCATAAATCCGCATTTCTGGGTGTAAAACAGGGAATTTTTCTGATTTCTTTACATTTTTGGAAAGCTCTTAGAAAATTAATAGGGGTCTCATCTTTGATTTTTTAATTTTTAAATAAAAATGTCTCGAAATAATCAAATCTAATTTGGCTATGTATCTAAAATTACAATTTTCCTTACTTGATGAACTTATTTTTTATGCTAGCATTATAATATCATTTTTTGATGTTGTAGGTGATCATAAGGAGCTTTAGTAGCAGCAATATCAATCATATACAATAGCTTGGAAAGTGAAAATAATTCAGGTGCATTCATTTCTATCTTTCATATTTTCATTTCAATCAATCTTGTTTGAAAACACATTTTGATTTGAACATAAAATGAACAACTTGTTTGCTATCACATCAAAAATTGGACTAAAATGAACCATTGTCTTTCATCACATTTGGATTTGGGCTTTAAAAAAAATAAGTGCTTGCATTATCTTCCACACATTGAATTTGTAAGGTTAATGAACCCCATGTGAGTGTGACCAAGTAAATGTGTATGCTCTCTCCTCGCATCTTAACACGAATTTGGAGATCAAAAATATTTACTTGTGTTGCTTTTGTTAAACCTTAGAGAGGTTTGCCTTGGTGGGAAAAGAGGTACTCACCCCAAGGGAACGACCTCAAGTGGTACTTTTATCTGGTCTGTTATAAAAATTAGAGGATAAGGCAAAAGCCAAGTCTAACCGGTATTAGCGCTCACCATACAATGCTAACTTGAAAAGAGGTGTACCTTTGTGTATATTAAACCCCCTAATAGGGTTAGTTAAATCCTTAAGTGGCTTGTTGGATGCTCGTGGGGTGCCAGTCCCCTGGATTTTCACTAGAACCTCCTTGTGATAGTGGCCTTGCCTTGACTAGGACTTGTTAAAATGTCTTCACGTGCTTGCTTAACCATCATCACATTCTTCCAAACTAATAACTTGCTTATGTGTCTTGTGTGAGTGATTCATGTGTGTATATGCATAATCATTTGTTTGAATATTGCCACATCAAGTTTTAAACACCCAAACACATAAAGACAAGTTATCTTACACATTCTTCCAATAACATTCAAACCCAATCACTTTCATCCCAAACATAGCCTAGTCATCATCCAACCCTTCATAGCCAAGTCATTCAAACCATTCTAAACTTATCCTAGTCACATCCCTATCCTAGCCAAATCACTTCCACCACATCATGAAAATCCCTAAATGAGTACTTGCTAAAAGGACTTAAGACAAACACTTGGGTGACAACATGTTTACACCAGAAGACCCAAAAATTAAATTCCAAAGATTCCTCCAAAATATTTATCAAGGATCACAACCCCTAAACCAAGACGCCATTGAAATATTACAATTCTTCATCCAAAAAGCTCAACCCCATGCAAGCCAATCACCTCAACTGCAACACTTTGTAGCCCAAGTCCAACACCTTTTAGCCACTAGTCAAGCTCGACAAGTACAACAATCCTTAGCCACTCCATACCAACCTAATCCACCTCATAGCCACATGTCATATCCATCTACTTTCTATCAACTTAACCCACGTATCCACCAAGTCAATGCCACATCAACCTATGACCATCCACCTCAATCTTATCCAATCCCTCATGCCACTGTTCCAACGCACTACCAAGCCCATCCACAAAGTAATCAAGTGATATTACAAGAACAACATCCAAGTCCCAATGGCCCTTTGTACATAAATCAAGTGAGCACAAGTCAGCCTTGCCAACAATATCAAATGCCCTCAACTTTAAGTCCACCTCAAGATATTTTGTCTACATATCCTACCATTACACCTAGCTACCAAGACTATCAATGGCCTCCCCAACGAGCACAAGTGAGCCCAAATCCACCTTTGCAACAAGAAGCATATGCAAATCCAAGTGGCCCTTTGTATATAAATCATGCGAGCCTAATACAAAAAGACTTAATTACCTTTGACAAGGGACATACCAATCTAGCCAATGCATCCTATGAGTGGCCTTCATCATCCAATCACCCGCCAACACATGAACCTACTAGCCCTATCATAAGACCACCATGTGATCCTACCCCTAGTCCATTGGTCCACCAACCTTCATCACCTTCATCCTCATGTTCTACCAATCTTCCACCATAGGATCCCTTGGACATAACCGTACAACAATTGGTTCAAGCAAATTTGATTGAGCTGCCACCGATAAAACCTTTTGAACCAATCTTTAAACCCCCTTGGTATAATGAAAAATATTATTGTGCATACCATAGGTATAAGGGCCATACAACAACTAATTGTGTCAAACTTAAGAGATTGATCACAAACCTTATAAATTGTGGTAAGATTATCCCTTCATCCAATCCAAATCCTAATCCACCCAATCCAATTAGCCCCCAACCTAATCCTAGTCCTAAGCCTACAACATCATCTACTATTATTGCTCATCCATTATATTGCCCATCCACTCATACCCTTGCGAAGGATGTGATCCCTTGGCTACTAGCTAGGAATAAACTACCTCCATGTCAAACACCCATTCATGAGCCTACCAAAGAACTTCCAAAGGTCATGTCCAATCCTATAATCCCATCATGTGGTCCACCTATCCTTGAGCCTATCCAAGAGCCCTCAATTAACAATCTTAGCCCTTCAAGCCCATCATGTGACCTACAAGCCATCAAGCCTATTCAAGAGTCTCCTATTATGAATCCAAGTCAAGAGTCATCATGTTCTCATGTTGTTGACCAAGAGCCTATCCAAGAGCCTTCCACTTCCATTCAAGCAACCCAAGAGGTATGTCAAAGGTTTAATCCTAAGCATGTGGAAACATTAAGCCCTAGCCCAACTCAAGATCAAAACACTTTCATGCAACCCATCGATAACATTTACCTTCTTTATGATCAAGATGATACCTATAAATAAGTTATCTGTGAGCACCTTGATCCTATCCATAATCCTATATCTATCCATGTGCAAGATATCCACATTGCTCCTGGTCATCCACCATCTAGCCCTATCCATAATGAGCAAACATCCACTTGTCATGATGAGACACTTGTCCCCCAAGCAAGCATAGAAGATCAAATCAATAACTTGGATCTACATTAACATAATGCTAATCAAGATCCTAATGATCCTCCTTCCACATCCACCATCGATTCCACTTCAAGTCCACCATCATATCCACTTGGTCTTACCACCCTTATACATGTGTGTTCTTCTTTAGGACAACAACGACCTTTATCCACTTCACCTTCTTCATCCAATAATGAACTCAAGTCTAATGTTCAAAGCACACCAAGCCCTATAGTCCATTGCATACTCTGAAACATGAACTACTAAGGTAAAGCCCTAGGCCTTTATGAACAAGGTATTTTGGAGCCAAACCATGTCAAGATTCGTCCATGCTCATATGGCCTTGGATATACACCCCAAGGTAAAAAAGCTAAAGATGTTGGTAATTCCTCCATCCCTCCTAAGTCCACTTTCCATCACAAACCACATCATATACCCAAAACATATGTAGCCATTCCACCTCCATCAACTTACAAACCCCAAAAGCATGTGACCATGCACCTTCCACCATCCACTTTACCTCCACTCCTTCCAACTCCTAATATCCCTCCATCCACTTTACCACCATTACTCCCAACACCTAATATCCCTAACCTCCAATCCCCTTATCCATTTATCCATAAACCCATTTTTAATCCACTTATCCATAAGTACCTTTACATTCCTAATCATGACCAACAAACACACATATTGTCTAAACATGAAGCTTTCACTCATTCCATTTATCCCATGGGATTCCAAAATAAACATTTGGATGACTTTACTTATAAAGCCAAAAGTCCTACCAAAAATCCTAAGGACCCTCATGCCTTAGGGCACAAACATGAAAAATCAATACAAAGAACCAAAGCAAAGCAATCCAAAAAGCTACCCAATCCCATACCTTCACAAGCAAAACCCAAGACCAAAATGGTTTGGGTCCCTAAGAAAAAATCAAGCAAGTCTAATGAGGCATCCTCCTCCACATCTCAAAAATCCCAACTTTTCCATTCCATTCAAAAGTTTCAAATATCCCACAAATCCCACAAGCAAAACAAAAATCATAAAAATACTAAGTTTATGTGGGTACCTAAATCATTACATCACCCATCCCCTAAGCAAACATCCCCATTGCTTCCTACACCACCTTCCCATCTAAAGCTTCAATGTTTATCACGGTGTGTGCAACCATTGGTCATGATTCCCTTCCATTCTGCAACATTCCCACATACCTCCATCTCCCCATCCTTTATCTACTATCCTACATATCTTCCCCATCACCTTCCTATGGTATGCTTTTGCATAAGTCCTACATAATCCACTATCTATCCTCCATAATCCACTATCCCCATCCATCCAACCTTGCATGAACCTTTCATAATCCACATCCTAATCCACTATCTACCTAATCCATCTCTTTCATGCAATCCCCTACCAACATCGATGAGCATAATGACATGGTCTATCCAATGACATTCATCCAATGGGACACTATCACATTTCATAGCACTAGACACTTGAGTCCCTCCTATCCATTACCATGGTGAAAACCTGGAAAATAGGTGCCATGTGTAATTGTCATGCTATCTCATAAAAAAAAAGTAAAGAGAAATCCTTCATCCAATGGTGAAAACATGGTAAATAGGTGCATTGCATAAGTACCATGATGAAAACCTGGCAAACAGGCGTCATGTGTAGGTTGATCTTCTATGTCACTCACACTTGGGGGCACATGGTCTCATCCATATTATCATTTTCAACTTATCATTTTCTATTATATCATGCTACATCCTACCATCCTTATCCATTACATAAACATGCCTATTCCATTGAACCCATTTACCCATCCTTCCGCCTTTTGATTTTGATGAAGACATAGGGGCAAAATGTTGAAACATGTTTGGATATTTCTTGACATACCTTCTTTCCAAACTAAGTCCTATCCATTGACCATTCATCCATCCCATTCAAACCAATCCATTATGTCCTCCTATCGTCATAAGCATCATGTAAAATCCAATTTTATCATCCCATTGTCATGAGCCTTGTCATGTAAAAATCCTAAGCATTACCACCTAGAATGAGGCATGTTATTCCTATGCGACATAGTCTTTAGAGATCACATCCTAGCTCCATTATGAGGCATACATCCATCCACTATAACATATCCTTTTTATCCACCCATTTATCATGAGCCTTCCATCCCTTGTTGCCCATCCTTTTATCCATCCAATCCCAATCATCCATCCTTTCATCTAGACTTGGTTTTCCCTTGTCATTGGCATCAAGCACAAAGGCTACTCAAATTGTAAATCCATTGGCATTTTCCAAAACATTTCAAAAAAAAATTAAAATTAAAATATCCCAAAACAAAAAACAAAAAAATCAAAATATCCCAAAAAACACAAAAAAATCAAATATGTCAAAAATCCAAAAATTAAATATCCAATGAAAAATCCAAGCAATAAAACCAATCATATCATCCAAAACAATCTACTCCATCAACATTCAATCAAAATCAAATCATCATCATCAATTCTTCCTATCAATAACATTCATTCATCCATTTCAATCAATCACTTCTTCCAATCAAAGCTATCTAAGCAATGATCTTAAACCCAAGTCACACTAATCCATATCAAGCAATCTAATCAATCAAGGAACATTATCCAATCAAATCAACAAGTTTTTGATCCTAATCTTGTCATAAACATCATTAATCATCATCAATGGGATATAGCGTTCCCACATCCTTGTGTTGATCTAGGGATATAGCGTTCCCCGCAATGACAACACTATCATCATCAATTAAACAATCAATCATTGGTTTATGACTTGACAAGGGCAATACCTTGTTTGTTTTACATCCTTTGAGCATACTGAGAACACTTGCTTATGCTTAGATTGAGTGGACACTCTAATCATCACACCATCACTATCATCATTCAAAACAATCCAATCATCAAAACCAAAGCACATCAAGCCAACCATCAAAATAAATCCAATCACTCCAACAAATCAAAAGCAGCTTAATCCACCACATATCATCACATCGTCAACATTTCATCAATCCCAATCAATCCATTTTCATCATCTCATCAATAAAACATCAGAACTACATCTCATTTCCATCGTTAAGCGCCTTGATCCTGTGGATACAGGGTATGTAGGTAGTCTGGAGTACGAAAGAAGTGCCCAGATTCAGGCACAGGTGATTTTCCTCTTTCTCCTCTCATCATTTCTTCTATCATCTATCTTCTACATCATCAATAAACAACTTCTTCCAATCACTCTATCATTCAATCAATCCATTTATAGCAATCCATCATCATCAAAATCATAGCACATCAATCCAACCATCAAATCAAATCAATCCAAAGAATCCAAACAATGATCCAAATGTAAGTCAATCCTTAATCCATACCAATCAAGTTAATCAATCAAGCCAAGTTATCCAAGCGCAATCACTAGTCTTGATCCTAGCCTTGTTGTAAGCCAAATCAATCAGCCAATCAGTCAACCAACTCAGCAAACAACCTTGTGTTGATCTAGGGATATAGCATTCCCTACAATGACAACACTATCATCATCATCAATCAGCAATTAATCATTGGTTTACAGCTTGACAGGGGCAATACCTTGTTTGTTTTTGAATCATTTGTGCATGCTTACTTGTGTGTGTTATCATTTTATCTTGCATTTTGTATCAAATCCATATCATTCCAGCTACTATTCATAGCTTGTGTATGTTGGGATAGATTTTTGCATTATCCTTTGCATCTAAGGTCATATCATACCTTTTGTGCATTAGGACTTTAATGCTCTAAGTTCTCTTCCTCATACGTTAGACAAGGTTGTATTATGTTGGGGCACGAGACACATCATCACCCTGGTCCTTATACCTTGGTGCATAATGTCTAGTGCTATATCAAATATCATGGTTGCTCACTTTTATTGCAGCATAACACAGCATTCATTTCTTCTATCCATCCCCTTATCTTCTTGACCAATCTATTTCATTTTGAGAGCCTACCCATGTTTGTCCAACCCATCTATCCTCTCGAGGGGGAATCATTATCCTATCTTTCCATCCTCATCCCATTCCATCATCATCCTATATATCCATCATCATCTATCCATACCTTAGCTTCTTTGAAATGATGTTACTCGATATAAATCTTATCATCTCGAACATCATCTCAAAGAGGGGCAAAATGTAGACACCCAAAATTGTCTAAAAATTGTCCATGTCTTGCAACACCTAGTCAAAAACATTACTTAGACATCATGTAGCATTTTGTCCTAATCCCACTTATCCCATTAAGCTAATTAATTAAATAAATTTTATTTATTTAATTAAAATCCCATCCTTATCCCACTTAGCCAATTAATTAAATAAATTTTATTTATTTATTTAATTTCACATTCATCATCCCACTTGTTGGTATTTTTCCCAGACTGGATGCTTGTTCCCAGTCACCCCTACAAAGTAGCCATCAATGATCGACAGGATTCCCGGGCCAGGGGCCAACAGTATAGGAGATAGACTCTATTAATATCTCCTCTTCTTCTTTGGGCTCTGCAGAACCAAGGGGGGTATTCCCTACTCAACATCTATGAAATGCATCCATGAATTAGATGGGATGTTGATACAAAGCGGATAAATCCTCTCTTATGTAAACCAAAACTGTGAGATAAGTGCAAAGGGGCTAGCTTCGGGCCTATATTCAGTTGTAAATAGAGGATTTGAGGTCCTAAAACTACTTCTAAAGTCCCAAAAGTTTTGAAGTTGAAGTTTGAGTTTGATTTTTATATGGATGCAAAACTAGGACTTTGGGTTACAACAGAGATACCAGACCAGATCGGTGCCTATCCAGGGCTCGGAGTCAATAGACATATATATGTGAATGTTTACCACAGACCTAAGACAATAATCAGATTTCAAGGGGTTTCTCAAATGTCTGCCTTACAGATAATACCCAAGAGAGAGTATTTAGTTATTTCTGTTTACAAACATCCTTACTGCAATGTATTCTTCTTAACACTTAATCCAAAACATTCAATCTACTCCTTGAGCAGAAGTAAGAGACTAAGTATTCAATATAGAAAACCTATATTCTAGAATCTATAACACCCCTTAGATGTTTAGAGTCAGAAGAAAAACACATTCAGTTTGGAGACAAATAACAAAACATATGCAATAAAGCATTACTCATTTAAATCAACATGAAATTGATAATTTTGTGCATAATACATACAACATACAACTCATAAACTCGCAGAGACACCTGAAATAGAGTCACCAAAAAGTTGTATTCCTATTACAGCACCAAAATTTGTCCAGTTTTTCAACCAAAAAACATGAGTAACATAGTTTGGCATTTTATACCATGACTGTGTACTCAGTAAAATTAATTACAAGGCAAGGTCAAAAATTCCCGCTAGGTACATTGCACCAGAAATGGTGCTCAAAATAATTAATGCGGCAAGGGACAGAATGGGAAGAAGCAAGAGAATGGCGAGGAGTAGTTGAGCTTGAGCCCTGTGCCACCACTGGAAAACTCTCTGTCATAAACCAGGTACTTGGTCGTTCGACCATCGGCTCATGCCTATCTGCAATCCTGCCATCAATGGCTCAACCACCCGCAGCTTCTCTTGGAAATCATAGCAGCACACCCATGGACATTTCCCGCTCAAAAAATGACTCCAGACACAAGGAAAAACCATCGCTGAAGGTTCAAAACCCATCGCCGAAATCAACAGTTCCAAAACATGCATGAAGAGCCACCAGTCAATGATATCGTGCCACATAGGCACCTTGACCCTCTATCGCTGACCTTTTCTCTTTTAATTCCGCCTTTATCGCTCTTGTATATGCAAACCCAAATGCATATACAACATACAAGGCGGACGTCAAATGTTATAGAACAAACTGGAATTCAGTTCGGGTCTGACTTATATCTCCATCCTGCATCCATCACTTTGTATATTACACACATACAAGTGCAAAACATATACAAGGCAGACCTCATTGAATCTATCCATCAGATTTGAAAAACCTTTAAGTCTGGGCCGTGTATCTTCATGAATTTGCACATCGACACATATACAAGTGCAAATATACAAGTCATGGATGCCAAATATTTCTTCTACTGGATCGGAATACTTCTTGGAATCCGGCTTGTATCCTATCATTGTACATCGGGTTGTATATTGACATATACAAACAATTATACAAGTCACGGACCCCAAATAATTATATAGCAGCCTAAAACTTTCATCGGGTCCGGAATGTATCTCCTCAATGTATATTTTGCTTGCATGCAGAATATACAAACACAAACATACAAGCAGGGAATCTTTTTAGAATATGCGATGAATGCATATTTCCCTTGTATGCCGAACATGTACAAACTTGTTTGTATAAACCTGCGGCGGGCCCCACCAATTGCATTTTTTGCCTTTGTATATTACGGAATATACAAGGTCACTTGTACATTGCACTGTTCACTTTGCATGTCGCGAGCCTTTGTATAATTTTCAATGTACATTTGACATACATCCATTCCTACACATACAAACATGGGATCTTCCTGGAATATTCCCACAATATATCTTCCATCTTAAACCCGATATGCATTTGGAAATGCATACAAATACAGAATATTCTCGGGGACCCTGCGAAAGATTCTCCCTTGTACATGCAACCCGATATGCATTAAAATATGCATATAACTCAGATTTTCAACATTTTCTAAAGGCCAAATTAGATTTCACTAGCCTGCTAACAGATTTGACCTTTGTATACACAAAATTTAGCATTTTTCATTAGTGCGACAGGAAAGGGTGGTAAAACATTACATGGGGGCTGGTCAACTTATGAACATTGAAGCACGAAGATAAAATCGAACAACCAGGAACCCATCACAGAGAACTATCACCAGAACAGGCAGAACAAAGCAAGACCCCACGACTTAGAAAATTTAGGATTTGAACGATAAAATCAGCAAATGTTCAACCTTGAAACCCTAAACATAAATGATTACCAACAGGCTCTAATTGGGGACGTGCAGGCGCAAGACTGTAGCGAGGATCAGAATACTCCAGGGCAGACCAGACAAAACACAAAACTCAGAACATGATCGAATATACAAGGCATGTACAAATATTTACACCAAGTTTACAGTGTGCACATAAGGTACTCATTTATGAGAAAAGGTTTTAAGGAATTTACTGTGCACTGGCAATTCCAGTAGTTCAACATTTAGGGCTTGAAGAAAGTAAGAATCATTCTCATAGACATTGCCAACTTGATATGGGCCGGTCCATAAGGGCTCAAATTTACCGTGCTTGCCCTTATCCTTGCCTCTTGCATTCCACATAAGCACTAAGTCACCTATCTGAAACCCTCTCTTTGTAGCCCTTTTATCAAACAGATACTTCACTCTTTGTTGTTTCTTGATGTTTGTTTTCTGTGCTTCTCTTCTGATTTCATCTAGTGCAACCAGTTGATTTATTCTTCCAGTCATTGGGTCTCCAATCTCCTCCTCGTTCCCCTGGATAAATTTATAAACTGGCAGAAGGTTGTTCATAGGCAACCTAGCTGCTGCACCATATACCAATTCAAAAGGTGACCTTCCAATTGTTCTTTTCACTGTCACCCTGTCAGCACATAATGCCAACTTCAGCTTTGAATCCCAAGCCCTTTTGTTTTTATCTATCACCCTTTTGATGATTTTCATGAGACTTTTGTTGCTCGACTCTGCATGACCATTCCCTTGTGGATGGTATGGTGATGTATGAGACAAATCGATTCCATGATTATTGCAAAAATCAATAAATTCACCAGATCTGAAACACATGGCATTATCTGCGACCAATTTGGCTGGTACTCCAAATCTAATAATAATGTTCTCTAGAATAAAATCCACCACCACCTTACTTGCAGCTTTCTTAGTCAGAATAGCCTCAATCCATTTAGTGAAATAATCAGTGGCAACCAGAATCCAACTGTGTCCTCCACTTGATTTTTCTGAGATTTTCCCTATAAAATCAATTCTCCATTGCTGAAATGGAGCTTCTACAGTTATAGTCTTAAGGGGTAATGCACCTTGATATCTTAGCTTTCCTGAGAACCTTTGGCAAGGATCACATTTTCTTACCATTCTGTGTGCATCTAAGAAAAGAGTTAGCCACCAATAGCCTGCTCTGAGAATTTTATATCCTGTTGTTTGGCTAGCATAATGTCCACCACATACTCCATTTTGCATGTCACTACGAATATCCTTGGCCTGATTTTCATCAATACACCTGAGTAATACACCATCAGAATTTTTCCAATATAGCTCTCCCTGAACAATGATGTATTTAATATCCTGCAGCTTCAAAGTTCTCTTCTGGACATCACTGAGGTGGGAAGGACAGTTTAAATTCTGCAAGTAATATACTATGTCCTTATACCACTTAGACTCTGACATATTTATAATTTCATTATGCACAACATTCACTTGGCATGCTTCTAGATTTGATTGTGTCATCAATTTTGCTAAACCTTGTCCCCTTACCAATTTTGTGATCTGTATTTCAATGTTGAACTCCTGTAGTTTATTTATCCATCTGCATCTTCTTCCAGTTACCTCCTGCTGAGTAAAGATATCTTTGACTGCGACATGAGGCACATATGCAATTACTTGAGAGTCGACCAAATAGGGCCTGAAACTCTTGACTGCTCTAACCAGTGCATATGCCTGTTTCTCCATGATGTCATACTTCAATTCAGCGGCCTGCAATGACCTACTAAAGAAAGCGATAGGTTGTTCAAACCCTTCTTCATTTATCTACAATAAGCATGAAGCAAAAGTGTGGAAAGAAGCAAATGAAAACAGTTGAAATGGCTTAGAAAAATCAGGAGATTTTAAAATAGGAGCCATCTTTATAGCTTCTTTTATGTCTTGAAATGATTTGTTTGCTTCATCTTCCCATTTGACAGTTGCATTCTTCTTCAGCATTTTAGAAATATCTTTAGTGGTCTCTGCAAAATTAGGAACAAATCTCCTAACAAAATTAATTTGTCCAAAGAAGGACTGGACAACTTTCACTATTTTGGGAACCTGGATTCTATCAATTGCAACCACCCTTTCAGGATCAATTCTAACCCCATCCTTGGAAACAATATATCCAAGCAATTTTCCTTCCACAACCCCAAAAGCACACTTCTTTGGGTTAAGTGAGATGTCATACTCTAATGCTCTAATAAAAATTTGTTCCAAATGCATACAGTGTTGCTCCTCCTTTTTTGAATACGCTGTCAAGTCATCTTAATACACAGCCAAGATTGAATCAATCAATCCTGCAAAAGCAACATCCATTGCCCTCTGAAATGTGGCACCTGTGTTTGTTAGTCCAAATGGCATCCTCACATATACATATGTTCCCCATGGAGTAGTGAAAGAAATCTTGAATTGCTCTGATTCCTTTACTTTCACTTGATTGTACCCTAAAAATCCATCCATCATGGATAGAAGTTCACAGCTAGTCACCTTCTGCAACATAGCCTCCATGTTTGGCAATGGATAATTGTCCTTCAAAGAAGACACATTTAAATTTCTAAAATCCACACAAAGTCTGATATCACCATTCTTTTTTCTGACTGGGACGAGGTTGGACACCCAAGTTGAGTGTCTGATAGGCATAATTATTCCGGCCTCCCTAAGTTTCATAAGCTCTTCTTGCATTTTTGAGCTAAGGTTGGGTTGAGAGGCCTCTATTTTTGTCTAAATGGTTTAGCTCCAGGCTTCAAAGGGATTTAATGCTGAAATAAATCCTCTCTATAAGCTTTGAGGCCCTCATAAGACCAAGCAAAGACATGCTTATATTTTCTTAGTAATGCAATTAGCATAGTTTTGATATGTGGTTTGAGCTGCTTGCCAATGTACACCTTCTTGGGGGCCTGAGATGTCCCCAAGTTTATCTCCTCTAAATCATTCTTGTTTGTTGGAGATGATTTTGTAACAAATTGGTCCCTATTGTCAAAAGCTCTCTCTAAAGCAACCAGCCCTCTAGGGATCTTATTTGTCTTGAGTTGAATTATTTCTTTCCCTATGAGAGTTTCTTTTCCATCTACAACTTCCACAAAGTTTTGGAAATCCATTTCTTGGTTCTCATACTCATCAATGCAATGTAAAGATCTCAGTAAATCCTTATCATCATTAAATACCTGCCAGCTGCATACATTATTTGGCACTGCAGGTCTAATTTTGACCTCAACATTTGTGACACCTGATAGAGTGATATCATCTGGCCTTATGGCTACATTAGCTAGAAAATCTGCCATGACATTTTTTGATCTCTTTATCCAGTTTATTGAAAATGCATCAAATAATTCAATTGTATCCCAGACAGCATGTTTATACTGTTTCAACCTTTTACTTTTTGAAGCATACTTATCTCTAACCTAGGAAACAATTAACTCTGAATCACCAAATACTTTGAGCATCTTAATTCCATGCTTCAAAGCTACATTCAATTATAATAGTAGAGCCTCATACTTTGCAATATTATTCGTACAAGAAAACTTCAGCAAGAAAGAGAAATTTAGGAGCTTACCAACTAGAGACAGAAAAACAATTCCCGCACCAGAGCCTTCCTTTGAACAAGCTCCATCAAAACACATGGTCCAAAGACCCTGTCGGTCCAGCTCTTGAAAGCACATGTCTCTCCCCTTACCCTCTTTATCATCTGAGACAACCCTGAAGTTTTCACAGTCAGTGTCCATAAAACATATATGCTCCTCTGACTCTTGGTCCGCAACTATTTCCGATGATCTTTCTTCTCTGATCAATTTGACATCCTTGCCATTCATAAGGATCATTGCATATGACAGATCTAATTGCATACTTCCACCAATGAGTGCTACCCACTGGTGCAGGAGCACCTATCCTACAGTGGCCTACATGAGGCAGTTAGTTAGTTTTAAGGTTGTTTATGTTTTCAATAAGGTCCTAATTGGACATTCAATGTAATAAGGTCTATTTGACCAAGATATGCTATTTTTAGATCAGTTGGTTAGAGTTAGTTGGAGTCTGTTGAACAGTTGTAGTTCACAGCTGCTTGGAGAGATTTCCCAACCACTTGGAGGCAAGTCTGTACTACCAGTGGTAACTAGATAAATACCCTGGGATTTGATGGATGAAGGCATCTAGGTTTTGTGGTAGCTGAAATCAAGCAGTTGAATTATGCTGTTGGAAATCAGAGTACTGTAATCACATCTTTTGAAAGTTAATAAGATCTTGTTGCATTTGAATTCACTGTGAAATTGTTTATCTATACTGAGGCTGGATGGATTCGATTATCCATTCCCCCGGTTGATTCTGTGAATTGGAGGAATGGCTATGTACAGTAGTTTAGGGTTTAGTTTGCCTTTTCTGTTTGTTTGCATGCATGTTTACAGGTTCGTGGTTGAGAGGTGTTGAAAACCCTAGCATGGGTGTGTGCTAGGTCATGCAGATCGAAAAGGGTTTGAGAAGCTGCCCAGGAAACAGATCGGGCCATCACTGGAGATTGCATGGATCAAACTATGAAAATCCGTGAAGTTCTCAAAAAAAATATACAAATTATGTATATATTGCTTTTATATGTGAGATATATAATCTGTGAGTATATCGCTTTCGCATGTTGCGAGTATATCGCTTTTGTTTCATCGTTGTTGTATGTTGAAACATATCGTGAGATATACAAGTCTATCACATATACATAGGAGAGAGAAAGTTCAAGATTTCCTATCGGCATACAAAGAAGTCAAGGGTTGGTCAAAGGTACATTCAAAAATGCATGTCATGGAGGTACCAGTTTGAAGATACAATTCCTATATATACTGCAAATGTATGTCAGATACTATTTGTGTGTATCTTGTAGTTGCATGTGAGACAGTCTCTGAGTATCCTGCAGATGTACGTCAGGTTTTGTATGTTGCAAAAGTGAATCAGTTTATGCAACTTGTGAGTATCCATCTTTTGTATGTTGGATACAGTTCCTGTGTATCCATCAATTATATCAGACAGATTGTATGTGTTAAATGTACATCAGACATGTACATCAAAAATATACAAAGGCAGTCAGCGGGTCAAACATACATCGAAGGCATATCCAAAGGAATATTTGGCGAATGTATATTTTGGTTTGTATGCGGTAAGGATACAACGAAATAGATGCATTGGGCTGATGCAAAAGGTGACTGGTCAGGGCGGTAGCCCGAATGTATGTTGGATGGATTGTTGGTCTGCGGATACAAGGTGCGACTGACAGAAGGAGGTAAGGGCACCGGCAGAGTAGGTAAGGGTTTGTATGTATCGGTTGTATATGGAAAATATACAATGCGCAGATACAAGTTTTAAGATGCAAGTGGTGACCGATAGAACGGGTGGCGGTAACCAGCGATCGGAGGTCAGGCATTGTATGTCTGAGTGTTCAGTATGAAGTAATGCATGTGGATTTGCTGGTGCAGCAGGTAAGCATTTGTATGTGCAAGTACTACAGTGACCGGGTTTAGGTATTTTGTGAAGCCGATGGAGGATGTTTTGCCGATGGCGAACAAAAAGGGGACTTTATAAATTAAAGTTTGTGTGCATATTTGGAAATGCATAGACATACATTGATAATTGTATGTTAGGGTTTTACTGGTGGTGGATGCTCTGCATCACCCACCTTCTTGACAACAACATGCCATACTGTGGGTTGATATCAACAACTGTTATGTTCATTTTGTAGGTCTTCTCAGGATAAGCCGCCAGTCTGAAGTCAACATCTTTCATGATTCCAATGATAGGTACCTCCCTAGCATCCATTGCATAGCACTTCCCGCATGCTTTATCTATTTTTAACCCAGCTTGTTGCATGATGGCCAAAGGCATGATATTTATTGATGCTCCTGAATCAAGCATACAATTCTTAATCACTTTTCCATTCATGACAAGGGAGACATAAAATTGTTCCACTTGTGAAGGGCATTTTGTCATGGTCATCCCTAGATATACCTCAGGATATTCTGATTAGCTTGACAGGGTACTCCTAAAATCAAAGATACTACCTTATTTTTGAATTCTTCCACTTTCATCAGCTCCATTAGTGGAACAGAGACTTTTATCTATGATAAGACCTGACTTATGTAGAATGGAGCATAATTTTGTATAACAGTTGTAGCCTGCTCCATGGTTTTACCTTTATCCTGGGATGATCCAGCTTTAGTTTTTATGGCTCTTTGACTGTCATTTTTGCCCTGAGAAATTTTATTTTGATTCTGACCCGAGGAACTGTATTTTCTAGTCCTTGAAGGTCATAGCTTGTTTTTTGCTTAAAATTTTGCTTATTATTGTTCCATTGTTTCTTTTGTGTTTCAGTCCCCTTATAACTTTGCACAGGTTGGCTCACAAAAGTATTTTCTGGTTGGTGTGAATTGCTTACCTAAGCTTTACCTCTTAGGTTGTAATTGCTTTTGACTTGAGCCACTGCTGCAGCTGTGAAGGCTCTAATTTCTTCATCAGAAGGTCTCCTCAAGTTATTCAGAAAACTATGTGAATCCTGAGCATAGGCATAGTTGTCTTCCTCATCCTCATCATAGGTAAATTGCTGCCAAACCTAAATCTCATCATTTGCACTTGCATCAGCATCGTGAGAGGAGTACTCTTTGTTTGTAGACAGCATATTGACATTATCATCTTCCATGCAATGCAGCTCATTGCATTCATTACAAGCAACAACATTGTTGTATAAAGACTGAGCAATCAGACATTGTGACTGTGAGTGAGGCATTTGACATATGATACACCATGGGGTGTCATTAACAATATTAACAGCCTTCTTCAAAGGATCAGGAGTTTCCTTAACATTTTAAGTCCTTTGACCTGTGTTGCTGTTCGGAAGAACAGGCTTACCATTATGCCAATTGGTGTTGTATGGCATATCATGTAATGATGGTCTTCTTTCTTGCCTTTGGTAAACTGGTTTGTTAGAACCTACCCCCTTTTCATATTTAGCCATTCTATAACCTAAGTCCTTGACAATGGTTGTCAACTTGTCTAATTTATCCTCAGAAGTAGATGCACTACCTTGAACAGTTTGAGCTTTAGTATTTGGGTTTTGCAGAATTTTCACATCATCTTTTCTATTTGTCTTACCAGATGCTTTTCTATTATTTTCAATATTTGTTGCAATCTTGAAGGCATCTTTGAGGCTAGCAGGGCTTTTATCTCTTAATCCATAAGCTGTTTTGGCATCAAAAGCATTTATGTACAATACTATGCACATAGGTTCATTAGGCCTCAAGTCCTATGGCAATTTGTTCAATACCTTAGTGAATCTAGCATTGAAATCAGCAACCTATTCATTTGATCCTTTGGTAATGCCAGTAAATTCATTAGTGAAGAAACTAGGATCAGTTTTGTCACCATATTGTTCTTTGAATATCCTCTTGAAATCCTCCCATGATGAAATGCTTCTGTCAGGTAGACCTTTATACCATTCCTTGGCTTCATCAACTAAGGATTGCATAAATGATTTCATGAAAATATCCTCATGCTCAACCTCAAAGTTGTCCATGATATTCTGAAAAGCTTTTAAATGGTCTTCACCTGATACAGTATTATTTCCTGAAAATTTAGGCACTTGCAGCCTCACATGTTTGTCAATAGGATTGGGGTAACTAGGAATGCCATCAAAAACTAGTTGTCTGAATCTGTCCAGTTGCATAGGTTGTCTACCAGGCTGAATAACATTGGCATTTCTATTTGCATTCTAATTTCTGACATTATTTAATGGTATTCTAGCATTATTTGCATTCTGTCTTTGTTCATTACGATGATCCTGGACTTCATTTCTTTGCAGATTTCTTTGCATATTTTCATTTTCAAGGGTAGGAACTGAATCATTCTGAGCAACTCTCAGAGCTTGCACTTTCTGTCTCATGTCATCTCTGATCTTATTTCTTGCAAATATTCTAATTCTGCCCTTAAGCTCTTAATTTCATCAACTAGTTCCTCCTCTCTAGGCATAGAAGAGGATGGCTTTGTTATATTCTGATCATCATTATCATCATCCCTTAGGGATTCAACTTCTTCAAATCTGTCAGGGGAATCAACAAAAGGGCGCTCTTGAAACACCTCTGATCTCACTTTCAATCCACCACCCTGTTGTCTCTCATATATATTCTGGATTTTAGCCTCAGTGTTTGTAAAATAAGGTATTGTCTACTCTGAGAATTGTGGATTGTCCTAAATAAAGTCATTTTTCCTGGGGCTACGAGAACCATCTTAACTGGCTCGAACAGTCCCTTTCTTCTTGTACATCATTTTTATGGGTAACTCTTCAAACAAAGGGTTACGTTGGGATCTTCTCCCTTGCATACAAATTTTACTTTACCGGTTGGGAGATTAGTTCAGAGTCGCCACCTATTACTAGGAATTATTTTCTTTTAAAATCTGGGTTCTCTCACTTCACTTCCCCAGCGGAGTCACCAATTTATGTTGGTATTTTTCCCAGACTAGATGCTTGTTCCCAGTCACCCCTACAAAGTAGCCATCAATGATCAACAGGATTCCTGGGCCAGGGGCCAACAGTATAGGAGATAGACTCTATTAATATCTCATCTTCTTCTTTAGGCTTTGCAGAACCAAGGGGGGTATTCCCTACTCAACATCTATGAAATGCATCCATGAATTAGATGGGATGTTGATACAAAGCAAATAAATCCTCTCTTATGTAGACCAAAACTATGAGATAAGTGCAAAGGGGCTAGCTTTGGGCCTATATTCAATTGTAGACAGAGGATTTGAGGTCCTAAAACTACTTCTAAAGTCCCAAAAGTTTTGAAGTTGAAGTTTGAGTTTGATTTATATATGGATGCAAAACTAGGACTTTGGGTTACAACAGAGATACTAGACCAGATCGGTGCCTATCCAGGGCTCAGAGTCAGTAGACATATATATGTGAATGTTTACCACAGACCTAAGACAGTAATCAACTTTCAAGGGGTTTCTCAAATGTCTGCCTTAAAGACAATACCCAAGAGAGAGTATTTAGTTATTTCTGTTTACAAACATCCTTACTGCAATGTATTCTTCTTAACACTTAATCCAAAACATTCAATCTACTCCTTGAGCAGAAGTAAGAGACTAAGTATTCAATATAGAAAACCTATATTCTAGAATCTATAACACCCCTTAGATGTTCAGAGTCAGAAGAAAAACACATTCAGTCTGGAGACAAATAACAAAACACACACAATAAAGCATTACTCATTTAAATCAACATGAAATTGATAATTCTGTGCATAATACATACAACATACAACTCATAAACTCGCAGAGACACCTGAAATAGAGTCACCAGAAAGTTGTATTCCTATTGCAGCACCAAAATTTATCCAGTTTTTCAACCAAAAAATATGAGTAACATAGTTTGGCATTTTATACCATGACTGTGTACTCAACAAAATTAATTACAAGGCAAGGTCAAAAATTCTCGCCAGGTACACTACACCAGAAATGGTGCTCAAAATAATAAATGCAGCAGGGGACAGAACAGGAAGAAGCAAGAGAATGGTGAGGAGTAGTTGAGCTTGAGCCCTGTGCCACCGCTGGAAAACTCTCTGTCATAAACCAGGTACTTGGTCGTTCGACCATCAGCTCATGCCTATCGGCAATCCTGCCATCAATGGCTCAACCAGCCGCAGCTTCTCTTGGAAATCGTAGCAGCGCACCCATGGACATTTCCCACTCAAAAAATGACTCCAGACATAAGGAAAAAACCATCGCTGAAGGTTCAAAACCTGACCGTTGATCAAAAACCCATCGCCGAAATCAACGGTTCCAAAACATGCATGAAGAGCTGCCAGTCAATGATATCGTGCCACATAGGCACCTTGACCCTCTATCGCTGACCTTTTCTCCTTTAATTCTGCCTTTATCGCTCTTGTATATGCAAACCCAAATGCATATACAACATATAAGGCGGACGTCAAATGTTATAGAACAAACTAGAATTTAGTTCAGGTCTGGCTTTTATCTCCATCCTGCATCCATCACTTTGTATATTACACACATACAAGCGCAAAACATATACAAGGTGGACCTCATTGCATCTATCCATCAGATTTGAAAAACTTTTAAGTCTGGGTCATGTATCCTCATGAATTTGTACATCTGCACATATACAAGTGCAAATATACAAGTCGCAGACATCAAATATTTCTTCTACTGGATTGGAATACTTCTTGGAATCTGGCTTGTATCCTATCATTGTACATCAGGTTGTATATTGACATATACAAACAATTATACAAGTCACAGACCCCAAATAATTATACAGCAGCCTAAAACTTTCATCGGGTCCGGAATGTATCTCCTCAATGTATATTTTGCTTGCATGCAGAATATACAAACACAAACATACAAATAGGGAATCTTTTTAGAATATGCGATGAATGCATATTTCCCTTGTATGCCGACAATGTACAAACCTATTTGTATAAACCTGCGGCGAGCCCCACCAATTGCATTTTCTGCCTTTGTATATTACGGAATATACAAGGTCACTTGTACATTGCACTGTTCACTTTGCAAGTCGCGAGCCTTTGTATAATTTTCAATGTACATTTGACATACATCCATTCCTACACATACAAACATGGGATCTTCCTGGAATATTCCCACAATATATCTTCCATCTTGAACCCGATATGCATTTGGAAATGCATACAAATACAGAATATTCTCAGGGACCCTGCGAAAGATTCTCCCTTGTACATGCGACCCGATATGCATTAAAATATGCATATAACTCAGATTTTCAACATTTTCCAAAGGCCGAATTAGATTTCACTAGCCCGCTAACAGATTTGACCTTTGTATACACATAATTTAGCATTTTTCATGAGTACGACAGGAAAGGGCGGTAAAACATTACATGGGGGCTGGTCAACCTATGAACACTGAAGCACGAAGATAAAACCAAACAACCAGGAACCCATCACAGAGAACCATCACCAGAACAGGTAGAACAAAGCAAGAACCCACGACTTAGAAAATTTAGGATTTGAACGATAAAATCAGCAAACGTTCAACCTTAAAACCCTAAACATAAATGATTACCAATACCACTTTCCAATTAATTAAATAAATTTTATTTATTTAATTAATTTCCCATTCATATCCTAGTCCAATCTTAATCATCTTCCCAATTAATTAAATAAATTTTATTTATTTAATTAATTTCCCTCACATATCCCAACTAATTCAAATATTTTATTTGAATTAAGTCCTCACCTCTCACCACATTTTGACTTTAAAATCCTTCACATGTACAACTAATGGGACCTAATTTTAGTATTTGTGTACACCATGAAATATAAACTTATTAAATAAAAGTATTTGTGTACACAATCACACATGAGACCTATTCTCCTCCCTCCACTTGTCAAATGACTACAACTCCCTTGAAGAGTGGGAATAACTAATCAATCCTAGCCATCAACATCAATCATTTAGCTTTTTAATCTCAACCATCTATTTGAACCAAGCCTTTCCTATAAATCAACCCCCTCATAAGCCATTAAGATGCATTGAGTTGGAGTATCCTTATGCTACTGAAATATCATTAGAGCCTTTGCATCTATCATCTATCTTTCATCTATCAATCTTCCATCTATCATCTCAATCCTATGCAAATGTTACGCTGCCGAATTGTGAGCAACCAACATATCAAATCAATCAAACAATTCATCTTGCATCTTTGAGGTATTGAATGATTTGGGTTTAGGTTATACATTTCATTGTTTGATCATTTCCATTTGCAAATCCAATTTTTTTGATATAGAGTAGTTATATAAAATGTCTTGTAGCAATTGTAAAATGTGCCACAACAACTGTAAAATGTCTCACAATAGCTACAAATCCATTTTTCACCTAAGTACGATATGTTTTGTAGTTCATACCTCCCCAATAGGAAGGGTTTTGGTCCCTAAAAGCTACAAAGACTCAATAGGTGAGGTAGATGAACCCCTCAACTAATGACATGTGTTATGTATGGAAAAGATGAATGATGAAGGTTAGCATGCACACTAGATCAAACCCTCTTCCATAATAGCATTCAAGGACAAAAATGAGCCAAATCACTACCAAATGGAGGTGGACTTAGCTACAAATTTTGTACTCAAGAGTGCTATGGAAAGATCTGATTTAATCAAGCCTTTTATCAAACCCTAGGTCAATCAATGCACTAAACCCTAGATTTGTAAAGATCCAATTATAACTGGATATGTATAGCAGATAATCAGAAACTAATTTCATAAGAGCAATCAAGAAGATATATCAGAACCTGTGTCTCGAAAGCTGGAATGTCAGAGGACTATTATGGGGGCGTCCAAGTCCTAGAAGTTAGAATCTTTAGAAACTACAAACTGGAGAAATGTTACAAAGACTGCCCTGATGCCAGATCTGAAGTCTGTTTAGGCAAAAGGACTATTTCACAAGAACCCAAGTCTTCCGCAGAGGAATATTCCAGAAATGTTGTCAGATCTTGAAACCCTTTTCCTTACTCAGTCTTCCCGTGTCTTCACTTTTATGGATCTCGCACCTGTAACCTGCACACAAGAAGAAAAGGGGTTTGGGGGTTATGGTGTTTAGGTACTTTCCTCAGTCAAATCCTAGGATAGCATTCAATCTTCCCAACATCATTGTTTGATAAAAAGAGTGTGTCCTTGTAGGGTAGAGGCTAAACACAAATCAATATGATGAAATCAAATGATGATGAACACAAATGATATCACCTATGTGATGAAACCCTTAGGAGGATGAAAGCTCTTCAACTCATAAGGAGAGATAGATGATAACTTCAAAACCTATAACAACACATAATGACAATACCAATTTGCTCTAGAATCACAATGAATGCTCTTTACTCCAATGCTTCAAGTTAGCTATCTCTATCTAGGTTCATAATGAATTCAAAAACACACTTATATATGCTTTCCCACTAACATTCATGAAATTAATCAAAAGAGCCGACAAGGAGAAACCCTTTTAAAGGTGTTATGCCAATATATATTTAAATTTGGGTCAACCAATCAGGGAGGACTTGGGCATGGTCACCCAAGTCCCAAGGCACCTTTTTGGTTTGGGGTAAGGTAGAATATGGGCTCCTAGTTCCCAATTTGCATTGGTTTTAGGGGATTTTGCATCGGGATGAATGATTAGGATGTATAATGTAATCTCGAGGACTTAGGAGCTAAACTAGGAGGTAAAAAGGCATGTGTCCACTTTTTACTCCATAACAACATGTATGACATCTTGTCCTATAAAATAAACATTAGTGAAAATCTAGAATGTGCCTCTATCTCTAATTTTCCATGTGATGTGATGATGAAACATTTGAACATGGATGAGCTTGATCAACACTAGTTTGCTTCAAGGGGATGATTCTTGTGTTTCCACTTAACATCTTCCCATGAATAATTAGGACCTCTTTAGGCCACTCTTTGCCTCTACTAGCAAACAACATGAAGCTCTTCCACCTTGATGAGATGGTACCTATCTTCCCTTTGGTAAAACATCACTTTTTGGTCATACATGTAGGGACTACCAAACACTACACCACATACATCTAAAAGAGCAACATCTACAATCACTTCATCAATAAACTTGGAACCAATAGTGAACTTCATTCTAAATTGCCTACTAACAACCACATTAGTACCTTCTTTCATCCAACTCAAAGCATAAGGTTTGGAGTGTTGATAAGTTTTTATACCAATTTTGTCAACCAAATCTTGAGAAATAAAGTAATTTGAGAGAAAGAATCAAATAGTGCATCAATCTTAACAACCTTAACTTGAATCTCAATGTTAAACAATCCTTCTTTTCCCAACAAAATAACTTTCTAAGTAGTGAAAGAAATTTTACAATCCACCTCAAAAATATAATCAATTTCTTTAAATTATATCCCTTTCAATGCATAGAATTTTTTCTTACTCTTCTTACCTTTCTTGTGAGGGTTCTTTTCATGATGTTATTTCCAACAAGAGGATTCATCATGATGATCATTACCACAATGATCACAATGAAGTGAAGATTTCTTCTTTGTACTTGTGGGGAATTCACCTTCATCTTGGCTTAACTAGATCCACTAGTCTTAGGAGAGGATGGAGCACTATCTACCTCAAGGTAATGAGCATGACCACATACCTCATCTATGTCCACCAGTTTGGAAAGTAATATAGGTCTACAAAAATGGCTATAAAGGTTTCCAATATACTTCATCAAGACCTCATCCTACACATCTTTCTCCATTTGGACAACCCTTATTAAAAACTTGCTAGTGTACTCTTACACACTCTAGACATCTTTTTATATAAAAATTGTCATTTCATACATTTTTCTATTTATGACAAATAAGATAAAATTATTTCTTATTCAATTATTTAAATTGACCCCCATAATTAATAGGAGCTTACTTTCTCATTTCCATAAAATCTAACAGACTCAAACCAAATCAAAGCATGTTTTTATAATCTTAACCTAGCAAAGGAAATATTTTGTTTCAAGGTAATGGAATGTATGCTAAAGTATACCTCTCTCAATATCCATATCTCCTTTGAATGATTGAATCCCAATCTTAGACTCTAGTTTGAACAAAGGTTGTCTTGGAAGACTCCTCTCACCCTTTGAAGATTCCCATTCTTTATTGGAGTAGGCTCTATCCTTTCCTTTGTCTAATATTGTATGAGGTAATGCATTAGGATTTTCATGATCTTCATCTACTAAGAAAAGATTGCTATGTTAGATTCCATCTTACAGGACCTTGCTTTAAGATCCATGTATTCCTCTCCCCTTGACATCCTTCTTAACTCTCTTTCCCACCCATAGGATTATATGTCTCTGTGCATTTAGGTAAAATCTCTTTTCCACTTGATCATGTTGTGGGCATGAACCTACAAAATTCTCACAAAAATTTCCACAAGGAAACATCTTTCATACCACTAAATTTGAAAACTATGATGGATATTCCATTTGTTAGTTCACCAATTATAAATATCTTAGACGACAACAAAGACTATAAATAAAACTAATCATAAATGCAATAGAAATCAACAAATACATTTGAGACACAAATCACCATGAAAACCACATAGTTTATCCTAGCAAAGCCCATGTACGAGAGTAAAATCTAACAAATGTGACCAAAATCTCACTTAAATATCTATGTAAATGGAATTACACGGATCTATAACTTTTAAAGCTCTATACAAACATTAATCCCTCTTTGATTCAACCCCTCTAGCCCTAAATTGTATTCCCAACCTATTGTTTTGGCATTTTTCTTATCATAGTCAAATGGATTCTAGAAAAATATAGTGAAAATCAATCTATAACCCAAAAATCTATCATTTGAATGTTAATTTTGGGTTACAAATGGCTCATTAACACCTTACATTCTCGTGGGAAGATAAAATAATAGGAAAATTAAAAAAGACAACAATAAACAAGAATGCCAAAAGTAACTTTTCTAGGAATTTTATTCAAAACATGGCATTTTAATCATTTGTAAATTGTTTGCTTTTGGTCACATGTCAAATTTTATGACAAAGTAATAATGATTATGAATTTCAAAACCCTCTAAATGGATCAAATAATTTTTGTACATTAAGCACATTTGACAACAATTGTATGGCATCTTGCAACAACTATAAAATATCTTGTAGCACTTATAATGATGTATTGAAACAACTATAAAATATCTTGCAATAGCTATAAAATACCCTGCAAGAGAGATGTAAAATATCCAACATTTGTAAAATATCTCATATCATATACAAATCCATTTTCACCCAAGTATGATATGTTTAACAGATCGTGGATATAATATGAATGAATAAATGAATGCTTTTAATAATGTTCGTGAGACCAATTACTCTATGGCACCCAAGGATAGAAAGAAAGTTGCATTGCTCACAAACACACTTGATAGGTGCTACACAAGTTATGCCTACGTGATCTGTTTCATTTTTAATCTTATATCTTCTACTATTAATTTTGATCAAAAAGTTTGTTGTTTTTGTTAGTCTCTCCTCTCCACACAAGGTTGTCAAGGAGTCAACTTTTAAGACATTTTTGTATTTGATCAAAGTATCCTTGTAAATTGATCATTCCATGATGTAGTTGAAAGGAAGCCAAATAGAAGAAACACTTCCTACAATAATATATGAGGACAAAATTGCAAAGAAAATATGATCAAAATAATTTTAGAAATGAAATAACATAATGAAGTACAATCACATAACACATAACACATAATTTATCCTGGGAAAACCCTTTCAAGAAAAACCTAGTAGTAAAGGTGTTGGCATCTCTATTTATTATTTAGTAACAATACAATTACAATACAATCTCAAAGAACATCCACCTTCATGCATAAGCACCAACTATGACTGCATCACTCATGATCATTCCCTCGTATATGGACTTTTCTTATACAAACTTTTCTAATACTATATAATGGTATTTGATTCTTTTTGTTTCATTAGTTGGTATCAAAGCAAGGTTAAGAAAGGTTTGATATGAGCTGGCCTCTAAGAAAAGTTAGTGAGGTTGGTAAATCAAGGCATATCAAAAAAGTTTGTGTTGTGAGTCTTCCAATAGGAGAGTGTTGGGTAGATGAATCATGTGACTCGAATTGATTGTGGACAAACCACCAAACATTGAGGTAGTTCACATCAGACTTGAAAGATGTCACCTAGAAGGATGGATAGAGGATGAAATTATGTTGCAGAATGAATTGAGGAAATGTTCACTAGGATGAGGAATGTCCATATCTAGTTGGATGCAGTAGAAGAGGATAGATGGAGAGGTATTGTAAACCTTAGATTGGATGATAGTAATGATAAATAGGAGGAAGGATTACTTGATGAAGTCATTATTGAAGATGGAGAAAAATAAGACCAAATGATAAAAGCCCTTACTAGACTTGGTAAGAAAAGTGGAATAGATTTACATAATTATTTTGGTAGTCTAGATCCAAAAAAATTGATTGATTAGATTAATGATCTTGAAAAATATTTTGAATATGAGGATATTTCTAATCTTGATAGAGTGATGTTTGTAAAGAAATTTAGCTGAAAGGTCATGCTACAATCTAGTGGAAGGAAACTCAATTGTGTAACAAATGCCTGTTCATTAACTCAAAAATAACATAACCAAAATCACATAATTTTTTTTTTAAATAATAATCATTTCATAGTAATGAAGGTACACAATTTAATTATTTTTATTTTCATAACCATATGTCATTTAATGTATAATCTTACATCCATATAGTACTTATTACAAGATTGCATCTTCATTTTGATACTTTTACATTTTGCATATTATAATAATACATAATCATATGATGTACAATGATGTTTCTGAACAACCAAGTCTTCAACAATCTTCAACTGCAAGAGGGAGAGCATCGCTTGAGTGTTTTTCCTCCAACCATAGACCACCAATCCCCCGCACACATTCCAATAAGGAAGTGGCCCTACCCTTCACGAGAGTAGAGGATTTCAAGAATCAACAAGATGCGGTATGCCTTCTGAGAACTAGTGTTGTGTCTAAATTACAAACATTCAGCCATACAACTCTAGAATCCTTCTAGCTAAGTATGACACATCCAATTGAATTTGTAAATCAAAGACACTGTGAACCTACAAATGCAAGCAATGATTTTGCATTACTTTGGCCAAAGATTCATAAATCAATAAATACATTTCATAACAACAATGTATGTCGTAAGTTCACACACCTCTATCTCAAACTGTTTTTTAATATCCATTTCATTTCATAATATATATATTTTTTCAAATATAATAATGAAATACAAATTGAAAACTTCATTCATTAGTTTATCTATCCTAAACTTGGCTAATTAACTTAGATCCATCTATAATCTCAATAGTCAAGTTCAAGGTAGCATAACTAATTGGTTCAATAAAATAATAGTGATCTATTGTGCATCCATGCATTCTCAATAAAATAATATGTAGCTAGACACCTCAAGTCCCTCCATGAGGATTGGGAAGCTATTGTGGCACTGGAACAACTTTAGGCCTTAGGTTTTGTTTCTTTAGAATGACTATTATGCCTTTTAATAATGTTTTATGTTAGTCGTATGGTTGTGTTCTTTCCTTGTGCTATGTCGCTCATGACTGTTAGTTATTTACTGCAACTTGGTTGCTTCTAGTCTATAGTTATGTTGTTTCTTAAGAATTTTATTTATAAGGAAAGAGGCATTTTCAAAATCCTCTCTTTTACCTTTAACCAGAAATGAAGTTCTTAGTTTGAGACATAAATATCTTCCTCTAGATCCCCATGTAGAAAAGTTGTTTTTAGATCCATTTTCTCTACCTCTAAATCCAAAGTAACAATAAAAAGTGGGAATCTAATTTAATTAAGTTTACCAAAAGGAGAAAATATTTCACCAAAGTCTATTCCCTCAAACTGGGAACACCCCTTTTCCACCTTATTTTGTACCTATCCAACTTACCATCTATTTTTTATTTCTTCTCAAGTACCCCACTTGTAACCAATGGGATTTCTACCTTCAAGCATATCAACTATATCCCAAGTCTTACATTTTTGCAAGGATACCATTTCATCCTTCATGGCCTCTTTTCAAGATCTATGCTCTTTTTATGGAAGATCTTCATTCAGACATCTAGGTTCATCATTAGTAGCAAATATACAAAACAAAAGATTGGATATACCTTTATATTGGCCTTCATTCTCTTGTAGATCTTCTCAAGACTATGTTGACACATTTTTGGCACGCCAACACATTATAATGGAAAATGTTCCCCTACTTGAAATGTGGTTAACCTCAAGAGTCTTTACTAATTTTTCATACTGCAAAATTTCTAGGATTACCTAAGTAGGAGAGTATTTCAAAATCCCATTCAAGGGGCTCTAATGGAATACTAAGAGTCACAAACAAGATTTAGTGATTTGGTAAGATATATGAATCACAAGATCAACATTATGTAATGTGGAAGTTGAAAAGACACTTTTATTCCGTTGCCTTTTAAATGAAATGCATCATCATAAAATCCTAATGCTAAAATAGAAAATGAAATCGAAATTACAATTAATCTAACCCTACTTTAATTGTGATACAAAAATTACAAAAAGATAGAGAGAAAAGAAAAGGGTTAGAGAATCTAAGCTTGTTTCTCACTCCACACACCATTTGGCAGACTAGAAAAATTGAATTTAAACCACTCTTGACACGACCCACATTACCACAATCAAAGCACGAGATGGTGCAAGATTCTAAGAAAAATTGAACCATGAAGATATTAACCCAACCACTCGTCGCAAAACACAAGTTCAATGAATAACTCCAATACCTCAAATTGCTAAAAATATGTTCTTTAGATTATGTTTTTAAACTCATTAAATCCACGAATTAAATGTATGTTGCAAGATAAAACATACTTAGAGATCGGAAAACCCATGAGCAGAAAGAAAAATAACTAAAAAGTGGAGCAAAAATGCATTGTATTCAATTATCAAGTTTTCCAACTCTTTAAAGAGTTTCAATTACATATTTATAAGTTTGTTTGTAGGGAAGATGTAAAGACATTTCCTCCAACACCAAAAGAGGAAAAATTGCAAATAGAAGACCAAGAGTTGTTTGTCTTTTCCCTTTTATCTTCTATCCTTTCATTACATTTCACCTATGATTTAACATGTAGATGAGTGTCATGTGACTTGTGTAGTTCTAATTTTTCCTTTTGAGACTTCTCTTGTATAAGTAATCCACCAACCAATAGGTCCCTTTGACATATTGGGGAAACATCTTTGATGAGAAATCAAAAGTAAAGGAATTCCAACTAAAATTTTAGCTTGAGTGTCCTCAATTCTTTCCTCTCTGACAAGCACCCTTAACTAATTTTTTTAGTTTTAGTGTTCTCAACTCTTTCCTCTTCCCCACTTATATTATTCTATCACTCTCATCTTATGCTCTACCTTCCATTGATTGATGCCATGAAACGGCCTTCTGCAATTTCAATATGGATGCATAAACTCCATCTCACTTGAAGAGAAAATCATCATATTTTTGTTGTTTTGCATTTTTCCAATCTTTGTCACTATTATGAGATCTACATATTAAATATTGTAAGATGGTGTGAAACAACAATAGTAGACCTTTTTAGTATTACATAGTCCAATGCATCTTGAATTGTGTTATAATTCAACATCAATTATACTTGTTGCTCCATCTAAGAGAAATATCCTAGGAGCTTTTAGAATTGCTCTTGCAATTATAATCTGTTGCTTTTCACCCCACGATAATTGTATCCCATGCTCTCCAACAATTAAGTTGTATCATTGGGGAAGATCTAAGACAAATTTGTGAGCATTTGAAGCCTCGGTAGCTACTATGATTTGCTCATCAACAACACTACCTTGCTTTCCATAAGCACTATTTGCACTTATTTGAACAAGATAGACTCTTGGCTCACCAAGCCCATTTGTTTTCTTTATTTGAAGTGCTAGATAAAAATACTCCCAAATGTTTGGAATCTTCCACAACTAAAATATCTAATACCTCTAACATGACAACTTCCATATGATTAGGGGTCTCCAAGTTTAGTGTTCCAGACTAACTAGTTAAAACAGGATCATGGGCTTCAAATTTGTTTAAGCTCTCTAATTTTGATGTGTCAAACTACTTGAATACTACAAGATCATGGAGTTTATCTCCATTGATTGACATACTAGCTTCCTCTAATTTTTTGTTGATTTACAGGCCAAATTGCTCTGAATCTTCAATTAAAAATGTCTCATAATTTATATCATCATACTTCAAGTCCTCCTTTGGATAAATGAATAAACTTCATACTTCTGCATAATCTACCCCTACATCCACAAACATGCCCATAAGCGTCAAATTCATTTAAAAATTCTACTAATATCACATGTAAATTTCTAAGCCTATACAAAAAAAGTTGAACCACAAGATAAATTTATGAATGCCAAGACAAGTTCATATTGTAACAATCACACAAAATTTAGCCAATCTATGTTTTTGATTAGGGTAAATAGGGATTTTGAAAGATCCCAGACCCTTGTACAAGAAAAAAGATAAATCATTGAAGGCCAACAAACTATGAAGAGCAAACACTTGAAACCATCAACAAAACAACTACATTATGACAAAAAGAACTAACAAAGGGGCAGAAAACCCCAACAAACAACCAGCTTGTTACCTCATTTTTGAATTTTTCTAAAGCATTCATGTATTAAGTCATTCCCATTCTTTATTTGTTGTCATTCATGCTTTATTCCTAAGTCGCACCCTCTTAATTAGTCATTTTTATGCCCGGTCGGTAATCCTTTGTGTTTTTGAACCCCCATCGGTACGTTCAAAAGTTCATGAACCTCCCGACTACTCGACTAATCATGAAACTTGTGCCATAAAGCTTATCTTGAAGGTCTTGTGTCGTCTTGTTAAAGATAAGTCTTTGTTGTCAGAAAGTCAGACGTTCCTTGAACTTCTGAACCCTCAGTCTTTTGGTTCAAAGGTTCTCAAAATCTCTGACTGAACGCACTCATCACTCCCACGATGCCGCCTTCTGAGCTAGAGGTAAGTATGAAGAGGTGACACCTATCATCCCATAATAAATTTAGAATGTTGGAAAAGGTGGGGGCACTCTTTTCAGAGGGAAACAAAGGGGGCTATTTATGAATTTCAAAGTACGACACGCCACCAATGATAAATGAAATTTATGAGGAAATTAATGAGATTTAATATGAGACCTGGATAAATTGATCACCCCATAAAGAAAAGCCTCATTATACTGCAAAGGAGGTATGTTGCAAGAGCTTCTAGTCTAATCACTCGCAGAGAATTCGCAGGTCTCCTCACATACAAGTTAGCTCAATTAGCTTTTCTCCTCGTCTCTCTCTCTGCTATGATAGTATAATTGTTATTTATTGGTTGGGAAGAACAATATTTCTTTCATGAATCTGGATAATTCTTTTCCTGCAAATATAATGTGGACATCCTTTGCGTCCTTGAATGTTTCGGAGTTATTTGCTTTCTGGTTTCTCAAACTAGTCAAGATGAAATATAAGTTCCCAGGGGCTCCAATTGTTCCCATTGTGGAGAATGGTCTGTCGAGAGTGAAAGATATAGACCTTGGTCACATAGACTTGGAAGAGTTTTGGAAAAGAATGCAGCCAGAATCCAGGCCTTCCCTTGCAGAGAAAATTGTAAGTAGTGGGTTAGACCGAGTTGGAGGTTTCCCGCCTGCTGTGCCTTGTCCTAACTTAGTCATGGCATGTGCTAATAATTATTTCCCTTATTCACAAGAGATACGAGCCTCAGATGGCTCCATGATAGCTAAAATTGATTTGGAAGTTGTTTCCAACGCTTTGAAATCGGTTGATTATGAAGAGTCCGTTGATATTTCTACTACCACTAGCTGGGGATTTTACTGGGATAAGAAAGATTGGTGCCAAAGCTACATTGCCTAAAGCTATATGGAAGTCAAAAAGAAAGGGAAGTCTAGGCTCCCTACTAATTTGAAAAGAGGTCACTTTAAGGAGGAGATCTCTGATATGATCAGCTTGCTGCATCGTGTTGTTGTAAGCGCAAAATCTAATTCTTTTGAATATTGGATGTGTCAGTTCATTTTACTCATTTGTGGTAACCAACGCATAGATTGGGCTAAATTGATAAGTGAAAACATGCATGAACAGTTGGTGAATTTTCCATAGAAGGTGAATTTCCATATGTGTTCCATGTTCGTGTATGTGCTAGCTAATAGAAAGGTTGTCTAGCCTGGTTTAAGAGCTCGAGCAGTTCCCACCCCAGATACACCTGTGTATCGACTTTTCTCACAATTACAAAGAAGTGTTGGAATGAAAGACTTCCGTAGGGTGAATGATGCTTTCTCCATGTTCACTGCAAAGAAGATTGAAGGTTCCTTAGAGAGGAGGTTCTCTCCTGAAGTGGCCGCCCTAGTAATGAATTTTGGAATCTTTTATATTCATTTTGATCATTTTTCATATCTGAGAATAGGGGGTTATGAAAATGCCCCATTAAAATTGCCAAGGTATCCATCAGATTTCATTGTGTTTCTAGAAGTTTGCCGCCAAATGGAAGTTGTTAATATCAAGTATCATGCCATGAAGAAGAAGGGATATTCATTCCCTGTGTCCATTTCTTTCTTTTCTTGTAAAAGCAATGACAGTGCAAAGAATGTAGAGAAGTTGTTGGCAAAATATAATTTCCACAGTTTACCTGCACGAACAACTTTTAATAGCAAGAATTTCGTAAAATGTAACATGCATGGAGGTGGTTCGTATTTGCATAAACCCCATCTTGAGGAATTTTAGGAGGATTGCTTGGACAAGAGAGAAGTGCAAAGGAGAAGCTAGATGAGGTTGACCATCGATCAAGTTCGTGCTTTCAACTTACCATTACAAGTCCCTGAGATAGTGTATGATAATTCAAACATATTGGATGAAGGTTATCATAGTGCCTCTTTGCAACCTCTGCCTCCAGTGTGATGGTCGAATAAGGAAGTCACAGATATAATTCTTCGCTCTTTTCACGTGTTAGGAAGAACTGAAAAAATGGCTGAATGGAAATTCTTTGGAATAGGTCGGTTCTCCAGCTCCAAAGGAATCAGTTTTTCACGAACAGAATAAATCCCAAGCCACTCACACTCCTAGGAGCTCATCAAGTTTGGATCCAACTCTTCATAGAGTTGTCTCACAATTGGGTGGAGATGGCGAGCAACCAGAAGATAGCGGGAGATTAAAGACGGTCTGTGAACATGATGGCCAACCTGTGGTAACTGGCAATAGATTGGTTGCTTCGCAATTGCAAGCAAACCATGTTCCCCTTTCAAATCCCCTTGTTAATGATGGAGATTCTTTGATTTTTAATCAGCTCGATGAAGATAATATGCTTCAGTCTCTGTTTAGTCATCCAACTTCCCCCATTTTAAATGATCTTTCAGAGCACATTCCCCTCCTATGCTCTCGGATGGTGTGATGTTGAATGTTGTTGTGAATACTAATGTTTCTTCCTCCTCATTCCCTACATGGTTAAGGAAGGTGGTAAAGAAAAAGAAAAGGTATAAACCTATGGTTGATACTAATATTGATACTATGGCTAAACTCATGCAATAAATGCCCAAACCAAAAAGGGCAAGAAGAATGTCAAGGATGGTAGCAGACCCTTCCACAAGGCACCATATCCTGGAAATTGCTGATCCAGTGGGAGATAAAAATGAATATGAAGTGACTGAAGCCAACTTTAATTTAAGTCGAGTTGATATGGGACCTTTGACCGTTGAAGGAGAAATTTACCATGCCAAATTCCTACTTAGTACTTTATCAAAGAGGATTAAGAAGGAATAGCAAGAGAATGCCAATTATAGGCATAGGTGAATTCCTTGGCTTTGTTTATTTAGTCCATTTTGAAGATTACTGCTCAACCAATGGAAGAGTTGCCAATTGTAAGTGCGGATGGCCCAGATCCCAGCTTGTTGCAATAGATTAAACGGTCTCAAGCTCTAAGCAATGTCATTGAGCAATGGATAGAAAAGGTAACTCTTGCTAGCATGATTTACATAGAAGAATCTGCTAAGTTATTTAATTCTATTTCTAGCAAGAGGGAAGTACTAGCCACTAAGTTGCAGAACGTAAGAAAAGATAATGGTAGCCTTTTCATGGTCTATAAAGAAGTATAGGAGATGGCTGAAATGGACATTAATACTCTAGTGATTGAGAAAATTTTGAATAATCCTACTGAGATGAGAACTACACTGTGGTTGGATACTTTGGAATGGAAAATGTCTGTCATGGGGGCAGTTGAAGAAGAAATAAGGAGTACCTTGCCCGCTATTTCACAGATTTAAGGTATCTCAAGGGCAACTTTGCGATTCTAGATATAGGAGGCTTGAGTGAAGACGAAGACAAGCTACTGGAGATAAAGGAGATAAAATAAAATTTCAAAAAGATGATCGATGAAGAAATAGTAGTTGTTGATGTACTCACTAGTGATTCACTTGGAAAACTTGGGAGATTGTCCATGTAAAGCAGAACATTCAAAAGTGAAATAGGCGATGTGCATAAAAGGGTGACAGATGCCAACATGATGATAAGCAAAAGAAAACTCATAGCTAGTATGACTAGTAGTCCAAGCGGCCAAACTTTATCACCAATCATTGGCAAGTACCAAACATATAAGGCAAAGTTGAGGGCACAAGTAAATCAAGAAACTCAAGTGGATTCAAGTACCGAAGATGGACAAGCTAAGGAGAAGGAAGCAACGCAAAGGGAGACTATTGTAGATGATGATGTGGCAATCATTAACTGAATGATTTTTCTGATGCTTTAGTATTTTCATTTGTCGTAAAAACTATTGGATCTAGAGAGTTGTTTCTTTAAGTTATGCTATTTTAAAACCTCTTTAAATCGGTTGTCCTCAAGAAGCCGTTATTTTTAAAAAAGATAGTTATGGTGACAAGGCTATAAATTCAATTGGCGTGTTAATGTTTAGAATCTTTGGCAAACTTTGTTTTAGTTGGAGATCAATTTTGGTGTGAAGTTTATGTTCAGTTTACTTTGATATATGAATTTAAATCCATACAATGGGAGTTCGGTGATCATAGACTTTGTGTTATGGTTATTTGAATGCTTATTCTTCCTGAATATACTGTTGGATGCTGATTGTTAATGAAGTGATCGAATGATTTATATTCCTTGCTCATTGTTGTGAATATTTATCTTTCAATGAATGGTTTGCGGTGGTGATTGTATAACAATTGGTGTAATTCTTTATTATTTAATTAAAGTTACCGCTATTGAATTCTTTGTACTTCTTTTAATTCAATTAATGTTGAGATCTACTGCCTTCGTGCTTTCTGGTTAAAAGCACCACCTTTTTGCTTTCTGGTTAAAAGCATACCAAGTTTCCATTCTTTGCAAATCATTAGAAGGTAGTTGCACCTTGAAAAACAAGCAGAGAATCATTGTAAAATATCATTACAATTGGTTCAACTGTTGGAATATTTGTCACTTGTATGGGCGTGAGAATATAGAGTTAGGTGGCAAAATCTGTAAACCAACACAGCCCAAAATATGCTATTTCAAAGCTGAATTGTTCCAAAGAGCTTTGAGTAAACTCACCTAGCTTGTACATAATGCTGAAATCCTTCTGCTCAAATCTCCCTTTTTTGGATGCCCCTTTTTCACTTCGCACCTCTGTTGAAGCAATCCCCGTCATAGCTTAGAGTCCCCAAAATGTATATTACTCGATGTTAAATGTAGAAATTGATGAGTTTTATGAAAGATTTTGAAGAAATTTTTTTCTTGCCATTTATAATCCATTGCACTTGGAAGGCTTGATGGTCAAGAAGAATTGATCAACATTTTAAGAAGCAAAAGCATAACTAACATCTGGCAAACTTTTTGAGCAAACCTATACAGCCTTGCAAAACGGGTTAAAAGAAATAACTTCCTGATTCCACTACCTAACCAGGTTACCTCATGGAACTTTAAATTGATCACATAATAATACTGTAATACAATAAAGTCCTAGTTTAGTTATAACTATCACCACTAGCAACTCTTCCTTATCACCTCCTCTAATAACAAAACCCATTCTTTTTTCTTTTAATCTCCTAATCTGGAGCAAAGTAGGCCCTATGGAGACAATTTAATATGTGGGTTTTCTTGAGACACTCTTTAAAAAATTGACCCAAAATGGCACCAAAAAATTAAGGAAAAAAAAGATGAATTTGCTGATAAAAACATTGGGCGTGAAATTTAGGAAAGACGAAGTTGATTGTATGATGGATTACATAGATGGCTACTTGAATTTCATGTGAAGGGAATGGAGTTAATGATATGAATGTAAGAGATGCATTTGATTTATTTGATAAGAGTGGGAGTGGATTAATCTACCCTTCAGATATTCACAAGCTCTTGCTCAATTTGAGTTTTACTGAAGAACACCCAGATTTTAAGAAAATGATTGGACAAGTGGATTTTGAGGAGTTCAAGAAGATGGTTTTAGATTGTTCGTTACATTAATCACTTTGCTACTATTTGAGGCCATGGATCCCATTGATCATGTCTACAACTAATGATGTTCAACTCAGATTCTCAATGACTTTTTCTTTGGCAATTTTGATAAAGCCTGTACCATATCCCTTCTAGCCAACTGCTTCATTGTGTAAGGAAGTTAAAGTAGCGGAAACAACTTCCTACGCCAATCTTGAGGAGAGAAAATATGCAAAAAAAATTAAAAACTGATCTAACAGCTACAGAAATTCCAGCAACACATTCAAAACATGAAATAAACAATAAAACACAAAACACCAGATATACATGGGGAAAACCCTTTCAGGTGAAAAACCCCACACTCCAAAAGCCTACTCAATGTATTCCAAATGCAATAACAAGATTACATACAGTTGCAGAGCAAGTTTATTACAGGAGTATCACTAGTAAACAACTCTGGAAGAATTTTGGTAGCATTCCGACAGCATAACAATACCTGCAAACTCACACTATGCAAACTACTCCTCAAGCCTCCAATTATAGACTTCTGGCTATACAAGAAACCACCTGTGGTTTTACAAAACCATGTGTGAAGCTTCTCAGCCAAGATTCCGGTCCCAAAATAAGCTCTCACGTCCAAAATGAAATCCCCTATTTTTGACCCTTAGAGATGTCATAGCATCTGTCATAATATGCCTAAAAATAGACCTTCCATAATATACTATCATGTGGGCATCTTTTGACACCTAAAAAACCAATTTTCAAAGCACTGACAATGCGTAACAGCTGTAGGAAAATATTAAATAAAAATAACTATAATGGGAAATGTGTAGCAAGGTTGACACACCTCGCTTCCCAACATTCTCCCACTTGTCGAATACCTTGCAAGGGCCAGGGGAATAACATCATCATGGATCAACTACTAGAGGCCAAAAGGCCCATAGACTCATAACACCACCTAAATTTTGTTGTGCTCACGGGCTTAGTTAATGGATCCGCAACATTTGCCACAGTCTCTACCTTTCCAGCTTCACCTTGCCATCCTCGACCATATCTCTCATGAAGTGATACTGAACATCAATGTGTTTGGTCCTGGCATGAAAAGTCAGGTTCTTCGCAAGGCAGATTGCACTCTGACTGTCACAATAAACTGTAACTGCACCCTGTTTCAATCCAATATCTGAACACAAATGCTTCAGCCAAATGGCTTCTTTACAGGCATGAGTAGCTGCCATGTACTCTGCCTTAGCAGTGAACAAAGTGACCACAGCCTGTCACTTGCTCATCCAACTAATTGCACCATCATTAAGAGTAAACACATATGCACTAGTGGATCTTCTGTTATCGACATCACCAACCCAATCTGAATCCACAAAACCATGAATACTCAGGGAATGCTGATCTCCTATACCATGAAAACAAATAGAGTACTCTGTAGTACCCCGCAAATATCTGAAGACCCTCTTAATTGCATCCCAATGCACTCTTCCAGGAATAGACATATAATGAGAAAGAACTTCCACTGCTTGGGCAATGTCTAGTCTTGTACAGACCATAGCATACATTAAACTTCCAACTGCACTTTGGTAAGGCACTCTGCTCATGTCTTCCATCTTCGATGGGGATGTAGGACATTGTGTAATAGAGAGCTTCGTCCCCAATGTAACAGGATCACAAAGTGGTTTATAATCCTGCATGTTAAACCTTTGCAAAACTAAACAAATATACTTACTCTGGCCAAGCCATAGCTTTATGTTCTCATGATCTCTTTTGATCTCCATCCCAAGTATGTGTTTTGCTGCACCAAGATCTTTCATTTCAAATTTCCTAGAGAGCTGAGATTTCAATTCTGCAATCAAACCTTTGCCTTTCCTAATAAACAACATGTCATCAACATATAAAGCAATTACCAGGAAACGATCAGCATTAGATTTAAAATATACACAGTGATCAGATTTAGACCGCACAAATCCCAAACTCAACACATAAGTATCAAATTTCTAGTACCACATCCTAGGACTTTGTTTAAGGCCATACCGAGATTTCTTTAACTTACAAACCAACTTGCTTTTACCTTTTACCACGTAGTGCTCTGGCTGTGTCATATAGATTTCTTCCTCCAAATCACCATGAAAGAAAGCAGTTTTCACATCCATTTGTTCGACCTCTAGGTCATAAGCTGCTGCAATAGATAATAAAAAATGAATAGATGTCATTTTAGTAACAAGAGAAACAATCTCACCATAATCAATACCCTCAACCTGAGAGTATCCCTTCGCAACCAACTGTGCCTTATACTTTTCAACATTTCCATCTGAACCAATCTTTTTCTTAAAGACCCATTTACATCCAACAGGTTTACATCCTTCAGGCAAAGGCACAAGGTCCCATGTATCATTTCTTTCAAGGGCTGCCATCTCTTCATCCATGGCAACTTTCCAAGACTCTGCATCATTCATACCCAAAGCCTCTTGCACAGATCTCGGTTCATCAATGTTAGTATTCAAAGCAAATATACACTTCCAATCATCAGGTGAATACCCATACCTTTCAAGTGGTTGCCTATGCCTTGTAGACCTTTGAACAAGCTGAGGTAGAGGTTCTTCCACTTCTTCCTCCTCTTCACCCTCTTTTGAAGATTCAGAGCTTGATGAGCTCTCCTCAACTTCTTGTCTATCTTGGGGCCTCGATTCATCTTCCTTAGGCATAGAAGTTGAATCACATCTTTTTTCTATTCAATTTCTTTATGTTGTCTGGCTGAAAAATAACAAGAGAAAATTTAGTTTCTCTAAAGATAACACTTCTGGAATGAATTACCTTATGTGCAACAGGGTCCCAAAGCTTGTATCCTTTCACACCATAGCTGTAGCCGATGAAGATACATTTGATAGCCTTAGAATCCAACTTTGTTCTCTTCTCCTTAGGCACATGTGCATATGCCTCACAACCAAAAACTCTCAGATGTCTAAGTGAAGGCTTTTTCCCCAACCACGCTTCCATTGGTGTTTTATCAATAAGCGTTGATGTAGGAGATCTATTTATCAAATAACAAGCAGTGGCAACAGCTTCATCCCAAAACTTTTGTTCTAGACTAGCTCTACTCAACATGCTCCTAGCCTTCTCCATCAACGTTCTGTTCATTCTTTCAGCAACTCCATTCTACTGAGGAGAATACGGAGTTGTCTTATGTCTTTTAATCCCGTAATCTGTACAGAATCTGTCAAAATCTATAGAACAATACTCACCGTCATTATCAGTCCTCAAACATTTAATTTTCTTTCCAGTCTGAGTTTCTACCATAGCCTTGAACTCCTTAAAATGACTGAAAACTTCATATTTACTCTTTAAAAAATATACCCATGTTCTCCTACTAAAATCATCAATGAAAGTAACATAATAAACTGATTTACCAATAGAAGCAACATCAACAGGACCAAATACATCCAAATGGATTAGATCCAAAATACATGAAGACTTATGAGAAGACGAATAAAACTGAATGCGGTTTTGTTTACCATAAATACAGTGTTCACATAAATCAAACTCTAGATTGCAATCATTCAAACCTTCAACAAGGTTCTTATTTTTCAGGGCTTTCAAACCCTTCTCTCCAATGTGGCCAAGTCTCTGGTGCCATAACATGGTCTTCTCTGCAGGCAACTTTGATTCGGTAGACAGAGCACCCTTAGGTACCCAGAAGCCACTACCATCCGTAGAAGAGGAAACCATCTCTTTTTTCAGTGAAGTAGTTTCTACCTTAATTTTATCAAAAGTGCTATTGCACTCAACTGCGCATGCGTCAAGATGGTACAATGTACCCAATCTACTTCCTCTTGCTATCACCATAGCACCTCTCACCATTTTGACACCTGCTTCAGAAAACTGTACATGCACACCCACATCTATTAGCTTGCTAACAGATAATAAATTTCTTGCTAGTCTTGGGATATGCAAGACACCATCAAATCATCTAACTCTACCATCAGAAAATTTCACATGAATACTACCATGGCCAATAATGTCAAGGAAAGAATTATCACCTAAATACACCTTACCATCATCATAGTTTTCATACTTACTAAACTAGTTTCTGTTAGGAGTCATGTGGAAAGATGCACCTAAGTCTATCAACCGTGCATTATCACCTACACGAGTGGCCAAGGCTACAATAAAGGCATCTCCACCTTCCTTTTCAGACTCAAAGTCAAAATCTTGCTTCTTCTTCTTCTTTTTCTTCTCTTCTTTACATTCATTTTGGAAGTGACCGGATTTGCCACAGTTCTAGCATATTGCCTTGGACTTACTAGGAGATTTTGATCTCCCCTTATTCTTGAACTTAGAACGGCCACACTATTTCTCATCTTTGCCTCCTTCTTTTGGTCTTCCTCGAACACTCAAAGCCTCTTTGGCATTCAAGGAGGCCTTCCTTCTCATCTCTTCAGAGAGTAGAGAACCAACAACATCCTCCATCTTCAGAGTGACTGAAGTGCTCCCAATGGCCATGACTAGGTTGTCCCATGAGTCTGGTAGTGAACACAGCAAAGTTTGGCACCTTTCTTCTTCATCCATTTTCACCCCAACTGAGGTCAATTGAGTCACCAACATATTGAATATTTCCAGATGCTCAGAAATTCATCCACCATCTTCCATTCTCAAGGAATACAACTTCTTCCTCAAGAAAATTTTATTTACTAAAGATTTAGCTTGGTATATATCACCCAACTTCTTCTAAACCTTCTTCGAAGTGGATTCTTTGTGGATATTTATCAAAATCAAGTCTGCAAGACACAGTCTTATGAGACCTTTAGCTTTTCTATCCATTATATCATATTTTGTAGCCAAAGTTGGATCCATAGGCCTCTGGACATTTTCATCCATCGCATCCCATAGATCTCGATCAATTAACAGATCTTCCATCTTCAGTTTCCACATTTCAAAGTTTGTGCCACAAAAATTTTCAACCTCCATTCTCCCAGATGTGCTCGCCATCTGAAAAAGCCTGCAACAAGATCACAAAGTATCCTCTGCACAAGCTCCCACTCAAACCTTGATTAGCACAAAAAACCTAACAACCCACAACTAAAACCAAAGGTGATCAAACTCTGATACCACTTCTAAGGAAGTTAAAGTAGTGGAAACAACTTCCTACACCAATCTTGAGGAGAGACAATATGCAAAACTTTTTAAAAACTGATCTAACAGCTATAGAAATTCCAACAACACATTCAAAACATCAAATAAACAATAAAACACAAAACACCAGATATACGTGGGGAAAACCCTTTCGGGTGAAAAACCCCACACTCCAAAAGCCTGCTCAATGTATTCCAAATCCAATAACAAGATTACATACACTTGCAAAGCAAGTTTATTATAGGAGTATCACCAGTAAACAACTCTAGAAGAATTCCGGTAGCATTCTAATAGCATAACAATACCTGCAAACTCACACTATGCAAACTACTCCTCAAGCCTCCAATTTATAGACTTCTGGCTATACAAGAAACCACCTGTGGTTTTACAAAACCATGTGTGAAGCTTCTCAACCAAGATTCCAGTCCCAAAATAAGGTCTCACGTCCAAAATGAAATCTCCTATTTTTGACCCTTACAGATGTCATAGAATCTGTCATAATATGCCTAAAAATAGGCCTTCCATAATATACTATCATATGGGCATCTTTTGAGACCTAAAAACCCAATTTTTAAAGCACCGACAATGCATAACAGTTGTAGGAAAATATTAAATAAAAATAACTATAATGGGAAATGTGCAGCAAGGTTGAGACACCTCGTTTCCCAACACATTGGATTCTTTTGAATACACTTATTTGCATGAGCTCCCCTGGTATGAAATGCTTCAGAATCACATTTTCTATTTAGCTGTGAATCTAACATCTCATCTCACACTAATTTGTCTTTTGCATTGGTCACAGCCCTGGCTCTTATTAGTTGGATGCTAATATTTATTGTAGGGCAGAGGAAGCAGGTGGCCTAGTGTCTTTTACAAGTAGATTTTTAGTTTGAAAGTGTGAACAGATAAAGATTTAGGATTCGGACTTTAAGTACAAATTTGCATGAATGCATTTTTTACTCAAAAGTCTGAATTGACATGTCCAAAGAGTTTGGCTTTCATTTGACAATCTGTATGAGGTGCAATTCTAACTTGTAAGTCTGAGATGGCAGGGCCTTAAGGTCTGGAGTTCACCTAATGTTTGATTATATATGCACTTTTGATCACTTAAGTCAAAATTAACATTCAAGTTTTGCACTCCAATTGTGCAATTGCATTAGATAGCACGCTTTGAATGGATGCAATTTTAGCCCCGAATCTTGAATTGATAGGACATAGTATTCAAGGCTTAATCACCTTTTATCATGTATGTATTTTCAAATTCAGAGTTCAAATTTCTTGGTTTTCAAATTGGGAGTTTACTTCTCTGTTTACATGCATGTCACCTAGACTTGAAAGTCTAAGAAAATGAGTTATTCAGAAAATGAGTCTTTGGGATTTGATAACAACCTCTCACATTTTCAACACTACTAAAAACTCTCAGAAAAATGGGTCTTTGGGATTTGATAACAACCTCTCACATTTGTAATAGTGCTAAAATGAAATCTAAGGTTTCAAATTTCTTGTTATGATTACATATATGTTTTTGGATCAAAATCTCAATCCAAAAAGCATTCAAGAGAAATTGTAGCAGTAGGTTATAATTAGGGCGAATTGTTTGAGTTTTAAAATATTATCAAAGGCAAAAAAAATTATGGACCCCTACTAACAAAGAAGACCCTATGATAATTGAACTCAAATAAACACATGCACATCCTAACAACACAACCAAGTACATGACACCAAGGTGTGATTAATACAATGAGACCTTTAGGAAGATAATCAAATTCACACACGAATAGGACCCCTATATAACGACTTAGCACATAACACATGACTGTGGAAGAAGCAAGTAAGCACCCAAAAACTCCAAACCAAATAGTGATAAAGGTCAAAAATGAATTTGAATCCAATAAATGGTCCCCAATTTGAAAAAGTAGGGGTGTTTTGTGGAGGCCACAACAAATTGGAGTTTGAAACTCTTCTTTTTCTTCCTCTTTTTAATATAAACTTTCTTCTTATTCTTCATCCTATTCATGGTTAGATGCATTTTCTTCCAACTTAAACTCAAAATGTGCCCTAGTGCTTTCTAGTTCTTTTGATTGTTCTACACTAGGAAAAACACTTTCCTTCCTAAAAGTAAATTTTTTGGAATACATGATTTTTTGTATTAATGGATTATAAATCTTATAACCTTTAACATGTTCACTATAATTAATGAAAATGCATTTTTTGCCTTGAAATCTAACCTAGATCATTTTTGCCTAAGCACATGAACAAAAAAAAGGCCTCGTAGACAAAAACTCTAAGATGTACAAGAGAAGGATTTTTACTTATCCAAACTTCATCACATGGGGTCTTATCAACAAGAGCAAAAGTGAGAAACTTGTTTATTAGATAGCAAGTAGTATTAATAGTCTCAACCCAAAAAAAATGTTCTAAGTACCACTAAATATATACACCCATTAATGTCATGTTTATTCTCTTAGCAGCCCCATTTTGATGTGGTGTATATGGAATTATTTTATATTTAATTATTCCATTTTTTTTATAAAATTACTCAAATTCCTTGGAGAAAATTTCCCCTCATTATTAGTCCTCAAGACTTTTATCTTCCTATCCTTATGATTTTTAACAAGTATCTCAAATTCTTTAAACCAATTAAGAATTTTGATTTATGTTGTAGGAAGTAAACCCAAGTTTTTCTAGAGAAAGAATCTATGAAGGAAACATGATAAAGAGATTTCCAAGAGGGTACATACATTAGGCGAAAAACATAACTATGTATCAAATCTAAAATATTTATTACTCTAGTGCTACTATAAGAAAATTTAACCCTATTTTATTTTCCAAACACATAGTGCTCATAGAAATTAAATTCAAGAGAATAATCAGTAAGGCGCTAAACCATATCTTTATTTTTCAAAGTTTTCATAACCTTCTCTCTTATATAACCCATTCCTAAATGCCACAACATTGACTTTTTAGCAGTTACATTTGTAGGGATCATGAAAAAGTTACACAAAGTACTAGATTCATCTTAATCAATGTTCTTACCCAAATACCCTTTGCTAAAATGAAAGCCCCCTTGTCATTTTAAATCCATATTTATAACAAGTAATATACACACCATTGGCTTTCATTTTAAAGGCACAACCTAATAGTAGATCCTTGTAAGGAGCCTGGGATAGAGAGACACATAAGACAACTCCATATGCCTCGAGCAACAAAGTGGAGTTGTAGAGAGAATGAATAAGATGCTAATGGAGAGGGATAGGAGTATGCTAAGTGGAGTTGGATTAGAACAAGAGTTCTAAGCAGAAGTGGTTGCTACAACTTATTACCTAATTATTAGGTATCATATATTAGCTCTTGTGGATAATACTCCTATGGAGGCTTGGTGGGTAAAAAGTCTTGATTACATCTTCATGTTTTTGGTTGTGAGGCATATGCTCATGTGCTTAAGGAGAGGTATTCAAGATTAGAGAACATGGCAAATAAGTGTATCTTTATTGACTATGGTGTTGATTTGAAAGGGTACAAGCTTTGGAATCCTATGGCTGAGAGAGTTTTGTACAACAAAGGTGTTATTTTTAGAGAGACTAAGCCTTCTCCTACGACTTTGCAACTAGAAGAGGATAAGAAGAAATATGTGGTTCAACTACCCCCTAAGATCAAGAAAGTTGAACCAAAATCTTGTGAAGGACCTGAAGAGGAGGAGAGCTCAAATAGTTTAGATAGTTTTGAAGAAGAGGTAGAATCTCTATTAGGAAATGTGTCTCAACCTTGCAACTACAAAAGGTTTCTATTCTTCCCAATTTTGGTGTTTTTGAATACCCTTTATCTTGAAAAATGGTTTAGAACTTTCAAAGTTTCTAAAAGGGGCTAAAAATGGCAGGGATTACTATTTTTAGTAACTCTACATTTGAGCACGGATGGAACCAAAATTTTCTCAAAAGGTGTGTAACTGGTAAGTAAATATCTTGGGTGAGTTTTGACTCAAGATCATACATGGATTGCAAGATATTAAAGTTTCTATTTTTGAAACTCCCAAAAAAAGTTTTGAACTTAGATTTGAGGCACTTAGAGGTCCCTAAATGCCTCAAAATGTCATAACTGACTAAATCAGTTGTATATTCATAGATCTCTTCACGATCTTTCCAATGCATCAAATGGTTCGTCAATCGGACACCCGGATAAAAAGTTATGGCCTCCGGAAGTTGGACCTCCTATTTTGGGAAATGTGAAAACGTGTTGGACACTTAAAAGAGCTATAAAGGGGAGAGTTAGACATGTTGGTGTGTGATTTGGCACATCACAAGGCATCTTTGATCAGAGATAATTTGGATGCCACTTTTGGGTGGTTTTGGCTCATGGTTTTATAATTACCATTGACGGTTTACTGTATTGTATCTCCTATATATCAGGAGCTTGAGACGGAGGTTGTGTGTAAGAGTCTTATAGATGTTGAGTTGCCTCCGGATCTCTAGTTGCTTATACTCCTATGAAATCTTTCTCTACAAGTATATTGTAATCTTATTGATTCCTGAATAATATATTGGGCATCTTTGGAGTGTGGGGTTTTTCTCCCGAAAGGGTTTCCCCACGTAATTATTGTGTTGTTGTATGATTGCTATTTGTGTTTATTTTTGTAACTTTTGTAAATATCTGAAAAGTTCTGCATATCCCCATTATGTCAGAAAAATGCACCCTTGGGGGCTTTTTCCCCTCAAGGTTTAGCTCTCGGGTCTTTAGGTTGCATTTAGAGCTTCTTGCATGATAATTCAAACTCCCGATGAGAAAACCCTTGGGCCTTGTGGCAAATGGGACCTAAGGGGGACTATTTTGATGATCCCAGAACAAAGACAGGGGGTGGACTTGGGCACTAGCACCCTAGTCCAACCCTATTTTGGGTCTGCCCTAAATTCAAATGTCAGGTTTGTGACTGTTATTTGGGTCCCAGGCCGACATCATAAGTTTTAATTATGAAATTCTTCGCGGAAATATTTGTAGTTGCATATATAAGCATGTGTAGGTTATCATTTAGAAACTAGAAGATGTTTATGATTGTGATCTATTGGCATACTTGTGATTTTCATTGTGTTGCAGAGCATAGCATTGTTATTATGTTTGTTTTTGCAGGTTGGATTACATCTTCTCCTCATGGCATTGAAGAGCATCTTCCTTCCACGAGAGATTCATCATCAAGGTGACATCTATTGTGTTTTATGATCATTATCATTTAGATTTTTTCCTCTATCCCGTAGGGATACGCACTCTCATCTGACAACGATGTTCAGAAGACTTGAATGTCTCTCCAGGGCTTGACTGGGGCAAGCCTCTAAACACCACAACCCCCTCCACACTCCTTGTGATTGCAGGTTACAGGTATTGGATCTGGAGAAAGTGGAGTTGCAGGGAAGATTGGAGGACATTGAAGATTCAGGATCCGAAAAGAAGCAGACATTGTGCTAGATTTTGGGACATGGATGCTATCAACATTGTCCTCTACATCCGAAGCTACAGAAATAGACTGGATAGTGATAATCAAGGTTTGCAGAGCTTCTGACATCTGGTAGAAGATTCCTCAGTGGACTAGGACGCCATCAACAATGTCCTCTGCATCTGAATTGCCAGAAACTGAGGATACAATGGAAATTAGTGTCAGAAGGAGATCAGGATTCCACAGAAAAAACTTGTACCTTCGACTTGGGCACCATCACCATTGTCCCCGACATTTCTATTTTCTAGACTAAAAAACAATGAGTTAAGGTTCTCTGCCCTTTGTCTCATTTCAATAGCATCTGTCGTAATTTACAAATTTACTTACTATTTTTCTTAAATTAGGGTTTCAAGAGCATAAAATTATTGATTAGAGATATTGTGTGATAACTTCTGAATTTCCCAGCTTCCCTTATGGCAACCCAACCTGATAGGTGACTCTCCTCTCGAGTGGAGAGGCAACTCGGTTGAAAAGCCCTCAGAATGTTTAGTGGAAAGGAGGATTCAGACTAAAACCCCCATACACCAAACCCCTCCTTTCTATATCCTAAACAATCCCTCCCCTCAAGGTTAGTGTAGGAAGTTGTTCTGCTACCTTAGCTTCCTTACAAGTGGTATCAAAGCATGATCACCTTTGGTTTCAGTTGTGGGTTGTTGGGTTTTTTGAACTAATCTAGTTTTGAGTGGGAGCTTGTGTAGAAGATACTTTGTGATCTTGTTGCAGGGATTTTTAGATGGTGAGAACATCAGGGAGAATAGAGGTAGAAAAAATTTCTAGTAACAATTTTGAGATATGGAAGCTGAAGATGGAGGATCTATTAATTGATCGAGATTGTGGGATGCTATTGATGAGAATGTTTCAAGGCCCACAGATGCTACTTTGGTTGTTGTATATGATGTTATGGACTGTAAAGCCAAGGGTCTAATTAGATTATGCCAGACGGACTCTATTTTAATCAATGTCCATGAAGAGCCCTCTGCAAAGAAACTATGGAAGAAACTCGATGAGATATATCAAGCCAAATCTTTAGTAAACAATATTTTCTTGAGGAAGAAATCATATTCCTTGAGAATGGAAGAGGGTGGACAAATTGCAGACCACCTAGAAGCATTCAATATGTCAGTGACTCAATTGGCATCAGTTGGTGTAAAAATGGATGAGGAGGAGAAATGTCAAATATGGCTTTGTTCTTTGCCTTATTCATGGGATTCTCTTGTTATGGCGATTGGGAGTACTTCTGTTGTCTTGAAAGTTGAAGATGTTGTGGATTCTTTGCTTTCTAAAGAAATGAGGAGGAAGGTATCCATTAGTGCCAAAGAAGCCCTAAGTGTTCATGGAAGACCCAAAGAAAAAGGCAAGAAGAGTGAAGTGTGACAAATCCAAATCCAAGGGGAGATCCAAATCTCCTAGAAAGTCCAAAGTTATTTGTTGGAATTACGGTAAGCTTCATGAATGCGAACAACTTCCATTACCTACAGAAAATGAATGCAAAAAATATCTGCATCCTACCACAAAAGTCGCTGAAACGTCCAGTCGCCCAAAATAAGCAAATCCAGATCTGAAAATAAAAAGTGACAAAAACCCCTGAAAACCCTGCCAAATGAAAGAGGGGACCAAAATATGCATCTTTGCCTTTTGCAGCATGTCAAAATTCGCTAAAACAGAGGACATACAGGCGGTCAAACTTTTGGTCAACTACCTGTATATATTGCTTTGCATCTGTGTATATATCAGTTGAATTTGCCACCTTAATTGCCATTTAAAACCTTCTCTGCAAATCCCTTTTGCATATGTCACGCGCTTGTATATCGGGCCCCACCATTTGTATCTTCTTGTATCTGTAAACATACAAGCTGCAGACTTCAAAATGACCATTAGCTGCATCTGATTGTTCTATCGGGTTCAGCTTGTATCACCTTTCCTTGTATATCTCTTTGTATGTGCAATCATACAAAGCACTTATACATACAAGCCGGACCTGACACCTGAATATGCCAGAATTTGATCTTCGATTCAGGTTCGCCTTGTATACTTCCTTTGCACTTTTGACTTGTCTATCACAATATACAATTGCAAATATACATGCAAGCCACAGACCTGATGCTGCATTCAACCAAAATGTATATCCATTTGAAATCCGGCTTGCATCCTTAATTTGTATCTTTCATTGTATATCGGCATATACAAGCACCATATACATGCAAGCCGTGGACTTCAAATTTTTATGAAGCAGACTGGAAAGACTTTGAAATCCGGCTTGTATATCGCTTTTGTATGTTTCAATTGTATGTTGGAAACATACAATGTGAAATATACATTCTCTTTTGCATGTGCGCCGATGTACATTCCACTGTAGCCGATGCATATTATCTTTGTATATCGGCCTTGCATGTTGGACCTATATATCGGCCTTGTATGTGCGAACATACAACCTGATATACATTCCACTGTTCATTCCCACTTGTATCTTAGGTGAAGGTCCCTTGTATATTCTGTCGATGTACATCGCAAAATGTACATTCACCCTTGTATATTTTTGTTGCATGTTCAAACATACAACACAATATGCATTTGAAACCCGATATACATTCAGCGAATATTCCTAGAATCTGTGATAGATTCCCCCAATGTATATGCATCTTCTAAGCCTAATATGCATTTAGAAATGTATACAACTGAATTGTTCCATTCTTTTTGAAAGCCGATGGAAATTTCTGCAAGCCCGCCAATGAATATTTGCTCTTGTATATACAAACCCCTTTGTATATTTGACATACATTGCCGATATACAAGCAAAAAACTTGTATATAACCTTTGCATATTCCTTTGTATGTACAAAGGAGAATGTATATACAAGTATGCATACAAATACAAGTTGTAAAATATGAGAAATCCCAACGATAGAAAATACTTGAAGCTAAAAGATTTCTAGGTTTTTCTGGGTTTTTTGCAAGGAATCTTTAGGAAAGATCTTGGGATTTTTTAACAAGGCATGCATGAGTACTTGGAAGATTTACACCTTGTATGGTCATTTCTAAAAGATTTTCAAAGAAAATGCAAGGTGAAATTGTTTAACTCTGGGCAGAGGCAAAATAGGTCAACAGTTGCAAAACATAGGTCACATTGTGTATGCAAATGCACCCTCTGCCAATATTTTAATTGTGGACTAGAAAATCTAGGAATATTTTTGACTAGTTGACTTATGATTTTTAAGTGAATCTTTCTAAAGCAAGCATAAGTCTAAAATGGAGCACCTAAATTTGATGTAGGAGCAATGATATGAGATTTATTCTATTTGAGGTTTGTTGACTTGCCACTATTAGTGGGCATTGGATATTGTGCCATGATTTGGGCACCATATTGGCCCATAGGTTTAGCACATGATTTTGGAAACCATTTTTGGTTTATAGTTTTAGACTTGATCTATTTAAGAGATGCTTGATATGGTGATGTAGTGGCACTTGTATTTGTAGGGGTTATGCTATGAAATTTTTCTAGACCTAGTTGGTGATTCAAATTGAAGGAATGGACACTCTCAAGATTGTGTTGTAATGATAGTGTTGGTGTTTACTAATTATACATTAAGCGCTCCTTCGATGCTAGGTTTTTTTCTTCCAAAAGGGTTTCCACAAGTTATATACCATATCATGTGTGATTTTATGTGTTGCATGTTATTGCATATTTGATTTGTTAGGGTCAGCTGGCAGAAGATATCAATTAAATGCAAATAAAGATTAAACAGAGGAATAAAAATACATAGAAATAATAACAGCGAGAGACAAGTTTTAACATGGTTCACCCAAACCCGGGCTACATCCACCAACAAATAGTCCAATATTATTATCTAGTAAATCAAACCGATTACAACCAACAATCCTTGCAACTCAATACTGCTGCCAAATGCTATAATACATCAACGAAAACCCTAACCCTTAGCCGCTTTTATCAAGCCTTATGTTGATTACAAAAATAGGGTTTTTTATGTCGGCCAATAGAAAAATAACTCCTGACGCCTTGCTAAATATGGCACTGCCCCTAGACCCTAACCCTAACCCTTGGTTGCTTTTATGGCGCTGCCCTTGGACCCTGCAAGGGGCGTTGCCCCTTGACCCCGTCTTGGGGGCGTTGCCCCCAAACCCCCGCAAGGGGCGCTGCCCCTTGACCCCATTAATTTGGGGGGAAACTGCGCCAATAAAAGTGGGGTAAATTTAACCTCTGAGTCTGATTACGCTCCATATAACAACATGATTATCTTTTTAAAATTGTTTAGATCCTAGCCTACTTAGCATTTATCTCCTCTAAAGATAGTAGGAAGTTGTTTAGTTCTATCTAGGTTCCTTTTAGTAGTAAAGTTGCTAGTTGGATAAAAAAATATTACTAAAGACAATTTATAGAATGGTGAAATTGTCATTGTAAGGATTTTTTTGTAAGCATTAAAATATGTTCAAAAGAATTAGAAATGGTCAAGTCTAGCATCAAATTAGAGCCTCATAGTTGACTAAAAACATAACTAATCTTGGTTTTAATGACAATGAGATGGGATAAATTGTGAAGCATCTCTTGGTAAAATTAAAATGTTATTCCATAATATTAACCTTAACCTAGCATTTAGTTTGAATAATAGATACATACATTCAAATCATTCTTTAAATCCTAAAGTTTGAATAATAGATACATACCTTCAAATAATTCTATAATGCATATTTATTACTTACATTTTTAATGGTAAGAATTACATACCCATGCCCTTTTCCCTTATGTTTTGGATCCATGGTAACTAGGTTATCCTTTATGCATTGGCTAGTGTGCAAGATGATCTATTTCACATGGAAATTGGTAAATAACATTATCCTATCCCAATCCCATCACTTATCTCCAAATATTGATCTCAATCCCTAGATATGTTTTTCCTCACCCTAAATCATATATGTAGGTGCAAAATTGACCTGATTCATTTCTACAATCTTGGATCTAAACTGTAAACTCCTAAATTCAAATTCAAAAATTTAAACCTTGACATCTTTTCTTATTGACCATTATAAGTCAACCAAAGCATAAATTATTTTAATTTACATGCTAGGGTGGTGTATTTAAGGGACCCTAATTCATTTTCATCTAGAGAGGAATCTATGGAGCACATCTAGAATGCAATTTGCAAAAGGAATTAAAGGAATCTAGCATGTATCTAATAGAATATTATTGCATCAACACTACATCATCATCATCCTAAGAGAAAATTATTGTCCTCAATCTTGGTTCATCATCATTGAATCGGTCCACTTAGGGTCTTGATTGAGGAGATCTTGACTCTCACTTAGCAAGTTCCCTAATGATGTTTGTAAACACCACTCCCTAGATTTATATCATAGGCACAAAGGTGAGAAAATCTCAGTTATCAAACTATAGCCAAGTTATTCTTATAGGTTAAGGTTTAGTTCCATGGATCAATTCATTTTTTGAGGTGCATAAATCATGTCTGTGGGCACATATTTGAACCACAATAAAGCATAGTCAATTTGTAAATTCTAAGACATTTATTTGATCAATCCCTAAAATTATAGCACAATGACAAATCAATTTATGGATCTTCAACAACATATTCTACCATTCAAGATTTGAGCTAAGTATCACATTTAATTTATTTAAACTTAATTTTAGTATTTATTATTCTAGTCCCATCTACTAATCTTATGATTAATTATTGTTTAATTATTTGCCCTAGGTAAATTCTAGTGAACGTATTTATTTTTATTACATTTTTGGTGGATTTGACATTCCTACACAACTAAGAGTTTTGAACAATTGTTGTGTCCGATCAAATTCTTCTCATAATTTTTTGTCCAAATACGCAATTTATCAAAATAACTTGTCAATATTAATTCCTGACTAAAATAAGACTTATATGTTTGCAAAAAGTTTAAGTTTACTACATGTTTAATTCAATTGAAGTCACAAAATCAACTCAACTTAGACAATTGTATGAATGTTTTTGTTCACATTTATTTAGTTTTATTTATTCAATGTCTAATTAATCGATGCTTTCACACTTAGAAATGTGACCTATGATGAACCTCTACACAAATCTCTAACCTCTACCCAAAGTTGTGTTATAATATTAATTATAAGAGAGGGAATACACCAATAGTCCATTGGAATACAATAATAAATAGAATCGAGTGAATCAAATGAGAATGAAATATCAAAGACTTTTTGGACCCAAGTTTTCACCTACTTGAAAACTTAAACTTTTGTTAATATGAATTTATTTTAAGACATCTTTTCAACCATGTCTAATCTCTTTATCATAACTCGTAGATTTAAAAATCCTCTAACCAAATTACTTGTTAGCTATTAATAACTATACTCAACTAAAGTTAAACTATAGATCTAGTTCTTTGTTGATATTTAAAAATATAAATTTAATATACTCACCAAGTCTTATTAGTTGTTTGTTTTTTTGTTTTTTTGTTTTTTTTAGTTTGTCTTCAAAGTTATACCTCATTGTACTAACACCTATATACAAAATTCATAAACAAAATTATTAGATAAAACTTTTTTATACAATATTATGTATAACATATTTTGTGTCATTTATATAGCTCAATTATTCTTATTCTTAACTCTACCTTTTGGAGACAATAATACTATGAAAGTAAAATAATGTGTAAAATCAAACTTAAGAAAAGATAGTTATTCTTAAACATTAAATGATTCAATAGTCAACAAATTTGAAGTGAAAGGGTAGGTGGGAGACAAAAGGTAGGTGGGGGCAAGGAAAATGGGGGTCTTCTAATGAGAAGACAGACACTTCTAACATGTTTTAATATAAAGATTTGGGATACTTTTTTCCACCACATGTGGGATAATACTTAAATATTTTAAAAACAACAGCTCCTTTGACATGTGAAAATGAGATTGTGAGAGCACGTGCTAGACCTGTGCTGTTGCCAATTCACTTTCTATATGATTACGGGTAAAAGTGGGTTTCTTGTATTTATCAATGTGGGATTAAACCTACACCATTTTGTATGCTATCATTCCCTGCACTGTTTTTAGTTGTGACCATTTTCTAAGGTTTGTGTTCAGTTTGGTGTTAGTTGTTGCAGACTGAATGTGGTGTAATGCTTGCTATTGATGATGCGAACACCACTGGAGAGCTCTAACACAATCTAATGCCATTGCAAAGTATTCAGTTTTGAAGCCATATCTGTGTGATTCCCTTGAAAACCCTAAATGGTTTTAAGAGCCTATTATCATCATTTACCACCTTGGGGTAGGTTGCTATGCTTTCGTTGAAATAGTGCCACCATTGAAGCATGCTGGGACAGGTGTTTTTGAAAGAACACTGCCTTCAAATTTTCATTGTTTACACATTAACACGTTTAATTTAAAATCCTCCTGTGAATTTTGGATGCCTTTGACATGTTTGTCTGTGTTTTATCCATGAGCTGCAACTACAAATTAGAAGGGAAACCTGAAGATGAATCTCAACCAATTATTCCAAGAAGACATATCAGCCAACTATTCCAAGGACAAATTTAGGCAAACATGACCATAGGTCTGAAGATTGGTAAGGAGGAGCCGAGCAAAATATAAAAGGGACAATCAATGATAGAAATGTAAGAAGATACTAGAAGAGGAGGAGACCATAGAGAGGATTTAGACGTCCAATTAGAGGCACTCCAACCAAAAAATAGCAGACAGACATACGATCTAAAAAATCTAAAAACTATGATGGGTATTCCATTTATTAGTTCACCAATTATGGATATCTTAGAAGACAACAAAATAAAATAAAATAAAACTAAGCATGAATACAATAAAAACCAACAAATAAATTTGAGAGCACACATTACCATAAAAACTATATAGTTTATCTTGAAGAAACTCGCTTATGGGAAAAAAATTTAACAAATGTAAGCAAAATTTCATTTAAGCATTTTTGCTAATGGAATTATATAAATTTGGAGCTATGAGGCTCTATACAAGAATGAGTCCCTCTTTGATTTAGCTCCAAGCTGGCCCTAAATAGAACTCCCAGGCTGGCCCTAAATAGAACTCCCAACTTGTTTTTGTGATTTGCTTATGATAGTCAAATGGATTCTAGAAAAATATAAGGAAAATCAATCTAAAACCTTAAAAATATGTTCTTGAATGTTTATTTCAAGTTCCAAATGGCATATTAACACCTTACATTCTCATGGGAAGATGAAAAATAGGAAAATGAAACAACAATTGGAATGCCAAGTCATATTTTGGGCATTTTAATCATTTTTCATTGTTGTTTGCTTTTGGATGTGTGTTTAGACATTTATGATAGAGGAATAATGATTATGCCACATCTAAAAACCCTACAAATCAACCCAATCATTTTTTAGAGGTTAAAATGCATCCTACAACAATTGTATAACATCCCACAATAACTATAAAATGTCTTGGCATAGTAGTTGTAAGATGTCTTATAGAAGTTCTATAAAATGTCTTGTAGCGATTGTAAAATGTGCCACAACAACTGTAAAATGTCTCATAGTAGCTATGAATCCATTTTTCACACAAATACAATATGTTTTGTATTTCATACCTCCCCAATAGGAAGGGTTTTGGTCCCTAAAAGCTACAAAGACTCAATAGATGAGGTAGATGAACCCCTCAACTAATGACATGTATGACATCTTGTCTTATAAAATAAACATCAATGAAAATCTAGAATATGCCTATATCTCTAATTGTCCATGTGATGTGATGATGAAACACTTGAACATGGATGAGCTTGATCAACACTAGTTTGCTTCAAGGGGATGATTCTTGTGTTTCCACTTAACATCTTCCCATGAATAATTAGGATCTCTTTAGGCCACTCTTTGCCTCTACTAGCAAACAACATGAAGCTCTTCCACCTTGATGAGATGGTACCGATCTTCCCTTTGGTAAAATGTCACTTTTTGGTCATACATGTAGGGACTACCAAACACTACACCACATACATCTAAAAGAGTAACATCTACAACCACTAAATCAATAAACTTGGAACCAACTATGTGAACTTCATTCTAAATTGCCTACTAACAAGCACATTGGTACCTTCTTTGATCAACCCAAAGCATAAGGTTTGGGGTGTTAATAAGTTTTTATACCAATTTTATCAACCGAATCTTGAGAAATAAAGTTAATTTGAGAAAAAGAATCAAATATTGCATCAATCCTAACAACCTTAACTTGAATCTCAATGTTAAACAATCCCTCTTTTCCCAAAAAACCAACTTTCTAAGTAGTGCAAGAAATTTTACAATCCACCTCAAAAATACAATCAATTTCTTTAAATTTTATGCCTTTCAATGCATAGATTTTTTTCTTACCCTTCTTACCTTTCTTGTGAGGGCTCTTTTCATGATGCTATTTCCAACAAGAGGATTCATCATGACGATCGTTACTACAATTATCACAATGAAGTGAAGATTTCTTCTTTGTACTTGTGGAATTCACCTTCATCTTGGCTTTAGTTCCACTAGTCTTAGGAGAGGATGGAGCACTATCTACCTTAAGGTAATGAGCATGACCACATACCTCATCTATGTCCATCATTTTGGAAAGTAATATAGTTCTACAAATATGGCTATAAAGGTTTCCAATATACTTCATTAAGACCTCATCCTACACATCTTTCTCCATTTGGACAACCCTTATTCAAAACTTACTAACTGTGTACTCTTACACACTCTGGACATCTTTTTATATCAAAATTGTCATTTCATACATTTTTCTCTTTATGAAAAATAAGATAAAATTATTTCTTAATCAATTATTTAAATTGATCCCCATAATTGATAGGAGCTTACTTTCTCAGTTCCATAAAATCTAAGAGACTCAAAACAAATCAAAGCATGCTTTTCTAATCTTAACCTAGATAAGGAAATATTTTGCTCTAAGGTAATGGAATGCATGCTAAAGTATACCTCTCTCAATATCCAGATCTCCTTTCAATGATTGAATCCCAATCTTAGCCTCTACTTTGAACAAAGGTTGTCTTGTAAGACTCCTCTCACCCTTTGACGACCCCCATTCTTCATTGGAGTAGGCTCTATCCTTTGCCTAATATTCTATGAGGGAATGCATTAGGCTTTTCATGTTCTTCATCTACTAAGCAATTGTAATGGTGAAATATGTATAACAAATTTTTCACTATGACATGCTTTATCGTCATACTACACTTCTATGGGATACTTTTGTGTTTGCTTGCATTTATTGCGGTGCGAGTAATGTCGCTCAACTTGCAGGCATTTTTTGCCCACTTTATATGGCTTCGACCTTTCATTCCTCTACAGCCCGTTGCTGGAGGTGAAGGCTTGACATCAACATTCAATGGCTCCCCTACTCAAACACCCTTGGAAGTTTGTCCCCAAGGTGTTCCACAAGGTACATCCCCTAAAACACCACCAGATGTTATTCTTCCCATTCCTGATTTTGATAATGTTTCCAAATGGCTAAAGAATTTCACTTTAATTATGTACTTCGTGGGTAGAGTTCCCCCTGAAAGCATGCTCAAAGAATGGGTTGGCAAAGCTTGAACCCCACATGGGATTCGGCTTGACATCATGCAAAACCTCACCAAAGGATTTTTCCTTTTTTCACATCACCAAGGCCAACCACACTAAGGTTGTTCTCAACTGGGGACCATGGCTTGTCTTCTCTTCCTTACTTGTTTTCAATCCCTAGACTCGTGACTTTTTCGTTTCTGACAACAAGTCCTCTTGAGTTCCTGTTTGGGTTGAGTTCCCTGGTCTTCCCCTGCCTTGCTAGAATTCTTGCATCAAATAGCCTCCTCTCTAGGAACTATGGTTTGTGTTGAACCTGAATGGTTCTATTTGAATTGTCCTCATCGATGAGTCCATGTGGAGGTAGATCTCTATAAGGACCTCAAAGAAACTATGGATATACAGGTTGGCCAAACCCGTTATTCTCAACGGGTTCAGTATATTAATTTTCCCAACACCTGCTATTGATGTCAATCCTCTGAACATAAGACTCAAGATTTCCCTTTAGCATCTTCACAACCAAAGCCCTTGGCACAACACTCCATAGGGTCGACACCTCCTACAAAAGAAGAGGAAGATAGGTCTACAATGGTCAACTGATGAAACAAAAATTTGGGTAACTCCAAGCCCATCCCTAAAACCTTTGGTTCAGGGGATCTAGTGTTGAAGAATGTTTCAAAATCCCCTGACATTGGGAAATCTTCTATTTCCCCTCCCGAGGAGTCATTTGGAGAGGCAAAAAATTTCAAATTCATGCCAATGGCCATAGTTGTTTCACAGCCACTAGTCGTCATGGCTTGCTGCCCTTCCCCTCCTCCTTTTGGATAGAGGTGTTGTTATATGGAGCCTAATCAGACTCGGAGGTTAAATTTGCCCCTTTTATCGGCGCAATTCCCCCTAAATTATTTGACGGGGGTCTAGGGGCAGCGCCCCTGAAACTTCAAACGAATTTTATTATTTTATAAAGGAGTCAGGATTTTTTTTCTATTTGCTGACATAAAAAAAAAAACCCTATTTTGTAACTGACATAAGGCTTGATAAAAGCAGCTAAGGGTTAGGGTTTTCATTGATGTATTGTAGCATTTTGCAACGGTATTGAGTTGCAAGGATTGTTGGTCGTAATCGGTTTGATTTACTGGATAATAATATTGGACTCTCTGTTGGTGGATGTAGCCTAAGTTTAGGTGAACCACATTAAAACTTGTCTCTCGCTGTTATTATTTATGTGTATTTCCATTCCTCTGTTTAATCTTTATTTGCATTTAATTGATATCTTCTGCCAGCTACACCTAACAAGAGGAGGTCCCGTAGCCTACCTAGGATCCTGGAAGAAGGGGAATTTATGCTAACAAAATGGCAGCCTATCCAACTAAGCTTCCAAATTGGAAGCTTTGAGGCTAACATGATGCTTTGTCATAGAATAGTTATTCTACTCTTGGGGAGCTAGATAACAAGGAGATGACTCCCAACCCCCACTTATGAATTGTATTTCATGGAATTTCTAAGGTCTAACAAACCTCCCACGGAAATACTCCGTTCATGATGATTGACTTCAATTCTTAGATTTAGACATTCTTTTTCTTCAGGAGGTCAAAGTGTCTAGTTTTTTGCTTTTAGCAGCGTGCCATGTCATTTGGCCTTCCAGCCATTTTGTAGTAACCATGAAGCTAAACGTGGAGGGGTTGTCAACTTTTTCTCTCCTACGAGGCATCGACTATTGGTCAATCATGGATGTGATCCCACCAATCATACACTGTGAGCTCTTTTCAACATCAATAATCATTCCTTTGACGTTATTAATGTTTATGCTCCCAATGATGTCGTCGAGAGATCTTCTCTTTGGAGATGGATCACTCATTCAATATTAGCTGCCACTTAGGTTCTGTGTGGGGATTTAATATGGTTGAGTGCATATATGATAAATATGGAGCCTTACCTATGTGGTGGACAATTGGTGAAAGAGAGGCTTGGTTTATTATGCATAATAAATTGGGTCTTTTCGATCCCAATGTTGGCCACTGCCAAGGACATTCGCTTTGGTACATATGGAGTAATTTATGAGTGGGCCCTAACAAGGTCTTAAAGCAACTAGATCAGGCCATGATTTCTGCCCAATCATTCTTTTCATTTATTAGTTGTTATTCCTTGCCTATTGAGTCGTTGGTAGATCTTGTCCTTTCTGACCATTTCCCAATACGTTTTTGTATTGAATGGCAAACTTCCAAGCCCAAAGCTATGAAGACTCAATTCTTTCTTAACACGTCACTTCACCACAAGGCCACATCTGCTCATATTCAACGTGTCTAGAATTTAGAGCCTCGTCCCATGTATGGGACTAGCTAGATAGCTTGGTGGAATGATGCCATCACCCACACTTCGTGGTTCCTCCACATTTATTGAAGATAGCTTGCTTGTTTTCTTTGCCACTCTTATGAGGCCACCACCCAAGATCTCCACCACACCGCCGTTGCTTTTAAGGCTCAACCTTTTGACCCAACCGCCCAGTTGTGGGTGGTGAATCTTTGACAATAGAAGCAAATCACCGATGCTCATTCTGTCTGTGGGGCTTAAATCAAATCTCAACTCCACTACCTTAAGATTGGGGACAAAGTGTCAAAGGAATTTTTTCAATATTTATGTGTTTGTCATGCTTCTCACTCCATCCATTGGATACGAGATGGCAACAACTCTTGCAGGAGTTACCTAACATTCTGTAAGCTTTTGTTGACATTATGAACAAGTCTTCTTAGATTAGGATTACTCTCTGGTTAGGGATTCTACTTTGCAACAATGTCTTTCTATAGTCCCTTGTTAGGTTTCCAATGCCCAACGCATTATATGTGATCATCATCTCACTCAAGATGATCTTAAGGAGGCTATTTTTTCAATGGCCAATGACAAAGCCCCTAGCTTAGGTGGCTTCCCCTGTGATTTTTGCAAAGCATTTTGGGACATGGTGGGTTATGACCTGCATAATGTCTATCTTAAAGCAATGCAAATTGAATCATTGGGAAACTTAATTAACAAAGGCAATATCAAATTCATACCTAAGTCTAGCAATCCTAAAGAGATCCGCAACTGGAGACCTATCACGATGATTGATGTCTCCTACAAGATCACTGCCAAGGTTATGGCCCTTAAGCTTTGTTCCATGCTTCCTCTAATTGTTCAACCTGAATGAACAGGATTCATCAAATCTAGATTTATCCTGGATAATATTATTGTTGTCTAGGAAGGGTTGGAGTGGGCTCACCATTCTTTGCAACTAGCCCTCTTCCTTAAAATTGATTTTGTCAAAGCCTATGATCGTATTGAATGGCCTTTCATTCTTTCCATGTTGCAGGCTCTCAGGTTTGGCCCACGCTTCATTCAAATGGTTCAGATGCTATTTTTGTATGCTTCTACTTGCATTACCATTTCTAGTCAACAATCTAGTTTGTTTGGGATTTCCAGGTCCATCTATCAAGGATGTCCTCTTGCCCCGACTCTTTATGTTTTGGCAGTTGAAGGATTTGGATATTTTCTTGCTCAGGTGGTTTCTCAATCCTATGTCAAAGGGATTTCTCTCCCCAATTCCTCCCAATAGCTGGGTAATGGACACTTTGTCAATGACTCTTTCCTCACTCTCATTGAAGAAGAGAATAATGTCAAACACGCTTTGCACTACTTCAACATTTTTTTCCAAGCTTTAGACTCTAGCATTTAGTAGAAAAGACCCAATGTTATCGGCAATGCTTCCTTCCCAATCTGAGTTGGCTTGACTCTTTTGGATGGAAATGGATTGACCATGGGGAGATCTTTCAGTTCTTAGGGATTCCTTTTGCTTTCCAAGCCTCCCCGCCAATCTTTGGCAAGTTGTTATTGCTAGAATTGAGAAAAAGCTTCAGTATTGGATAACCAAGCCTCTCTCCTTGGCTAGTAAGTTTCAGATTTATTCTCAAATTCTTGTAGCCATGCATGTTTACTATTCCTCTTGTTGGATCCCTTCTAAGGCTTCATACTCAAATATTGAGAAACTCCTCAAGGATTTTCTCTAGGCCTCTAGTGATGGGTATCAGGGCTTCCATTGTGTTGTCTGGGATTTGTGTTGCCTGTCCTGTGAGCTTGAGGGACTTGGTATAATCTCTATCCAGTAGTAGGACATTACCCTTTGCGCCAAATGGATTATTAGGGCCCTTGAAGGCAATGAAGCCTAGAAAATTCTTGTGAGGCACCGCATTAGCACTGGAGTCCCTTCAAGACGTCCTGCTTGGATTTGGGCACCCTTCTTACAATGCGGGAGCCTATTATTATCCAGGACTCTTTTGTCATCAAAAGCATTTGGAAAGCCTAGGAAGCTCTCAAACCCTATCTTCGATGGATGGGAGATGATTTTTGCAATCTTTTATTCATCAATCAACAATCCATTTGGTGGTCTCCTATTCTCAACTCTCAAGGTAGGCCCTTGGCTAAATTACCTTGGATTCATGCTCTATGCTTCTTCAAATGTGGACTAAAGGATCTGCTTGACCTTACTCATACGGCCACTAAGAATTTCTTACCATGGCCTGAATTCAATCTTAAATTTAAGCTTGCCAATCAGGACCAATAGACTTTTCAAGCTGTCATCAATTCCATCCCCCCTCAAATGATATGTTAGATTGGTGTTCGATCTCCTAAACCTTGGTGGAAGGATTGGAATTGGTACTCGGATACCCATTTTCAAAATTATAGGCCTTACAAAGGTCATTTGTGGCCTTCTCCACATTTTCCTATGGTGGAGTAGCTTAACCTTCATTGGCAGCTTTAGTCTTCTCTTGGAACTTGGCATCATTGATTCCAATGCATTTGGTTTGTTGTGTTGGAACCCAAGTTGGCTCATTTTGCCTGGTACATTATCTGCCAAGGCCTCCCAATGGGGGCTCAGCTTCTACATATGGGCATTCCTTGTCCTTATTGTCCCTTTTGTGGACAACTTGAGAGCCTCAAGCATCTTTTTAGTTCTATCCCCAGGGACAAGAAGCCTAGAACTGGATTCATGACTTCTTTAGGTTAGCCTAGCCATTCTCCTAGCATATGGTCTTGGTAGGGGGATGACCTTGTCTCTTGCACAAGTACACCGAGATCTAGCATGCTTTCAGGGTGGATATTCTCTTCAATATTTGGAAAGACAGAAATTCTGCTTTATTTTCCAATTACACTGCAAACATTCATTTTTCTGTATACATTAAAGCTATGATTTGCTTTAATGTTTTAATGTAGATTCATGTGCAAGCTAGCAAAGTTACACTTGAGGTTGCCCATCTTCAAGAGCTTCTAGACCATTAGGAAATGCCCCTGCACCATTGCCAAGGTGCCATCGAACTCTTCCTCTCCTTCGAGAGGTCATTGACATGGGCACAGCCAGTCTGCCAAACGAGACCATGGCTCCCACTCTCGTGGGGCTTAGCCTCAGAATTCTCGCGACTCTATTGCTCGTTAAAAAGTTGACCCAAAATGGCACCAAAGAATTAAGCAAAAAGAGATGAATTTGCTGATAAAAACATTGGGCGTGAAATTCAGGAAAGAGGAAGTTGATTGTCTGATGGATTACGTAGATGGCTACTTGAATTTCATGTGAAGGGAATGGAGTTAATGATATGAATGTAAGAGAGGCGTTTGATTTATTTGATAAGAGTGGGAGTGGATTAATCTACCCTTCAGATATTCACAAGCTCTTGCTCAATTTGAGTTTTACTGAAGAACACCCAGATTTTAAGAAAATGATTGGACAAGTGGATTTTGAGGAGTTTAAGAAGATGGTTATAGATTGTTCATTACATTAATCACTTTGCTACTATTTGAGGCCATGGATCCCATTGATCATGTCTGCAACTAATGATGTTCAGCTCGGATTCTCAATGACTTTTTCTTTGGCAATTTTGATAAAGCAAGTACCATATCTCTCATAGCCAAACTGCTTCATTGGATTCTTTTGAATACACTTATTTGCATGAGCTGCCCTGGTATGAAATGCTTTAGAGTCACATTTTCTGTTTAGCTGTGAATCTAACATCTCATCCCACACTAATTTGCCTTTTGCATTGGTCACAGCGCTGGCTCTTATTATTTGGATGCTAATAGTTATCGTAGGGCAGAGGAAGCAGGTGGCCTAGTGTCTTTTACAGGTACATTTTTTGTTTGAAAATGTGAACAGATAAAGATTTAAGATTCGGACTTTAAGTACAAATTTGTGTGAATGCATTTTTTACTCAAAAGTCTGAATTGACATGTCTACAGAGTTTGGCTTTCATTTGACAATCTGTATGAGGTGCAATGCTGACTTGTAAGTCTGAGATGGCAGGGCCTTAAGGTCTGGAGTTCACCTAACGTTTGATTATATATGCTCTTTTGATCACATAAGTCAAAACTAAGTTTTGCACTCCGATTGTGCAATTGCATTAGATAGCACGCTTTGAATGGATGCAATTTTAGACCCAAATCTTGAATTGATAGGACAAAGGATTCAAGGCTTAATTACTTTTTATCAGGTATGCATTTTCAAATTCAGAGTCCAAATTTCTTGGTTTTCAAATTGGGAGTTCACTTCTCTGTTTACATGCAGGCCACCTACTTGAAAGTCAAGACAATGAGTCTTTGGGATTTGATAACAAGCTCTCACATTTGCAAAATTCTGCTAAAAACTCTCTGAAAATGAGTCTTTGGGATTTGATAACAACCTCTCACATTTGTTAACAGTGCTAAAATGAAATCTAAGGTTTCAGATTTCTTGTTACGATTACATATATGTTTTCGGATCAAAATCCCAATCAAAAAAGCATTCAAGAGAAATTGCAGAAGTAGGTTATAATTAGGGCCAATTGTTTTAAGTTTTAAAATGTTTGATACAACAAAATGGTTTAATAACAAGATAGATTACCCATGTGACTGGCCACATTTCCACAAAAAAAATGATGAGTATGATGGGTGGAATTGTAAAATAAATGTGACAAATATCATCAAAGGCAAAAAAAAAAATTATGGACCCTCACTAACAAAGAAGACCCTATGATAACTGAACTCGGATAAACACATGCACATCCTAACAAGACAACCAAGCACATGACACCAAGGTGTGATTAATACATTGAGACCTTTAGGAAGATAATCAAATTCACACACGAATAGGACCCCTATATAACGACTCAACACATAACACGACTGTGGGAGAAGCAAGTAAATGCACCCAAAAACTCCAAATCAAATAGTGATAAATGTCAAAAAATGAATTTGAATCCAATAAAGGGTCCCCAATTTTGAAAAAGTAGGGGTGTTTTGTGGAGGCCACAACAAATTGGAGTTTGAAACTCTTCTTTTTCTTCCTCTTTTGAATATAAACTTTCTCTTATTCTTCATGTTATTCATGGTTAGATGCATTTTCTTACAGCTTAGACTCAAAATGTACCCTAGTGCTTTGTAGTTCTTTTGATTGTTCTACACTAGGAAAAACACTTTCCTTCCTAAAAGTAAAGTTTTTGGAATACACGATTTTTTTGTGTTAATGGATTCTAAATCTTATAACCTTTAACGTGTTCACTATAACTAATGAAAATGCATTTTTTGCCTTGAAAACTAACCTAGATCATTTTTACCTAGGCACATGAACAAAAAAGGACTCATAGACAAAAACTCTAAGATGTACAAGAGAAGGATTTTTACTTATCCAAACATCATCACATGGGCTCTTATCAACAAGAGCAAAAGTGAGAAACTTGTTTATTAGACATCAAGTAGTATTAATAGCCTCAACCCCAAAAAAAATGTTCCAAGTACCACTAAATATATATACCCATTAATGTCATGTTTATTCTCTTAGCAGCCCCATTTTGATGTGGTCTATATGGAGTTATTTTCTATTTAATTATTCCATTTTGTTTGTAAAATTACTCAAATTTCTTGGAGAAAAATTCCTCTCATTATTAGTCCTCAAGACTTTTATCTTCCTATCCTTATGATTTTTGACAAGTATCTTAAGTTCTTTAAACCAATTAAGAACTTCGATTTATGTTGTAGGAAGTAAACCCAAGTTTTTCTAGAGAAAGAATCTATGAAGGAAATATGATGAAGAGAATTTCCAAGAGATGATACATACATTAGGCCAAAAACATCACTATGTATCAAATCTTAAATATTTATTACTCTAGTGCTACTATAAGAAAATTTAACCCTATTTTATTTTCCAAACACATAGTGCTCATTGAAATCAAATTCAAGAGAATAATTAGCAAGGCGCTAAACCATATCTTTATTTTTCAAAGTTTTCATAACCTTTTCTCTTATATAACCCATTCCTCAATGCCACAACATTGGCTTTTTAGGAGTTACATTTGCAGGGTTCGTGACAAAGTTACACAAAGTACTAGTATTCATCTTAATCAATGTTCCTACCCAAATACCTTTTGCTAAAACTAAATCCCCCTTGTCATTTTAAATCCATATTTATAACAAGTAATATACACACCATTGGCTTTCATTTTAAAGGCACAACCTAATAGTAGATTCTTGTAAGGAGCATGGGATAGAGAGACATAAGACAACTCCATATGCCTCTCAATAGAATGGAGTTGTAGAGAGAATGAATAAGATGCTAATGGAGAGGGCTAGGAGTATACTAAGTGGAGTTGGATTAGAACAAAAGTTTTAAGCAAAAGTGGTTGCTACAACTTGTTACCTAATTAATAGGTCTCCTACATTAGCTTTTGTGGATAAGACTCCTTAAGTGTATCTTTATTGACTATGGTGTTGGTTTGAAAGGGTACAAGCTTTGGAATCCTATGGCTGAGAGAGTTTTGTACAGCAAAGGTGTTGTTTTCAGAGAGACTAAGCCTTCTCCTATGACTTTGCAACTAGAAGAGGATAAGAAGAAATATGTGGTTCAACTACCCCCTAAGATCAAGAAAGTTGAACCAAAATCTTATGAATGACCTGAAGAGGAGGAGAGCTCAGATAATTTAGATAGTTTTGAAGAAGAGGTAGAATCTCCTCCTCAACTCTTGAGGAGGTCTACTCAGCATAGGTAGCAACCAAATAGGTATACTCCCCTTGATTGGAGATGCATTTTCACTTTGATTAGTAACATAAATGAGCCTATAACTATGAATGAGGCATTGGGTATGTATGATTTTGAGTCCTAGAGAGTGGCTATGGATGAGCAGATGGTTACATTGAAGAAAACTCACACATGGTACTTAGTACCTTTTCCTAATGGTTGGAAACCCATTGGTTCTAAGTGGATGTTTGAAAGGAAGATTAGTTCTAATGGCAGTATTGAGAAGTACAAGACTCTCGGTTGTGAAGGGATATTCCCAAGTTGAGGGAATTGATTATGGTGATATTTTTTGTCCAGTTGCTAAGCTAACATCTGTTAATTTTTATTATCTGTTACAACAACCTTTGATCTTGAGATTGAGAAAATGGATGTGAAGATAGCTTTTCTTCATGGTGATTTGAAGGAAGAGATCTACATGAAACAGCCATAGCACTGCGTGGAAGAAGTAAAGAGTCTTTGGTTTGTAAGTTAAAAAGTTTTTATATGGTCTCATACAGTCTCTTAGGATGTGGTACCAAAAGCTTGATTTCTTTGTGTTGGGTTTGGGATTTTTAGATCCAAGTCAAATCATTGCATCTATTATAAGATGCATGGTGATTATTCCTTGTTATTACATTATACATTAATGATATGTTGTTTTTAGTAATAGTAAGGATGTGATTTGTGACTTGAAGTCTCAACTTTTAGCATAATTTGAAATAGACTTAAGGGCTGCCAAATATATTTTGGGTATGGAGATCAAAAGAGAGAGTGAAAAAAAATCTTTGATTAGGCTAGATCAAGTATGTGAACTCAATGTTGGAAAGATTCAACATGACATCTTGTAGATCATTGTGTGTTCATATCTCAGTGGGAACCAAATTATCTATAGAGCAGTGTTTGAATTCACCCAGTGAGATGGAGGGCATGGCTCAAGTACCTTATACTAGTTCTATTGGGATCTTGATGTATACTATGGTATGTACTAGACTAGACATCGCCCACACAGTGGGAGTCTTGAGCCGCTTAATGGCTATTCCTAGATGAGATAATTGGGATACAATTAAGAGGGTCTTCAGATATTCGTGGGGTACCTCTAAGTACTCTATTTGTTATCATGGTGATTCTACAAGGGAATAGCACTTAGTGGATATTCATGGATTTGTGGATTTAGATTATGTAGGACATGTCGATAGCAAAAGATCCACAAATGGATATGTGTTTAGTTTATTTGGCGGTGCTATTAATTGGATGATCAAGTGATAGGTTGTGGTCACTTTGTCCAATGTAGAAACTAAGTACATGGTAGCTACTCATGCCTATAAGGAGGTCATCTACCTTAAGAGATTATGTTTAGATGTGGGGCTGAGTGAGAGAGCTATTAGAGTTCTTTGACAGTTAGAATGGCATATGTCTGGCAAAGAACTCAACCTTTCATGCAAGGACAAAGCATATTTATGTCCAATACAATTTTATTTGTGACATGGTATAGGATGGGAGGGTGATGCTAGAGAAAGTTGACACTTTGTAGAATGTTGTAGATGCATTGACAAAGCCAGTGAGCATAAATAAGTTTAGGTGGTATTGTGATTCTATGGGCCTCTCAACCCTAGCAATTAGTTGATAGTGTTGGTACTCCCTTTTCTCTTGAAAGGTGTTCAAAAAGTGGGAGATTGTTAGAAAAGGTGTCTCAACCTTGATTAAGAACACAAAAAATGCAATTTTTAGGCTATAGAGTAGAAAAACTTAATTTATGGGCTATAGAAGACATTTTTTGCCTTGAGAAAATGTCAAAATGGGTCATAACTAGAAAGCTAGTTATAGGGACATAGATCTCTTCTAACTATACATTTTTAAAAGGGTTCAATCAACTTCCCAAATCAATGTAATGATATAAAATTTAAAATATAAGCATAGAGACCTTCGACATGACCCAAGCAATATATTGCTTAATAAAGGAGATAAAATAAATTATCTTAATTTGAAGGGTTTGAACGCCTCACATTTAGATGGATGCACCCTAACAATAAATAGTAAGGTGGAACTTGATAATCGCCTAGGATATTACTAGAAAACTATATTCTACTTCACAAGTTTGGCCTAACCAATAATCAATCTCTGAACCACTACTCTAAATGGAATGGGTTTTAGTGGGCTTGGAAGAGCTAGGGAATGTGAAATAGTAGACAACTAAACCTAGTTCTAAAGGCATGCTTTCTTCGATGCATTTGATTAGTCATGCAACGCCCCTATTCCACTAAACTATCTAACGAGGAAGGAAGTGGGAGGGGGAGGGGTGGTTGGGCATTTGGTTGCTTCAAGGCAATCCCAATCTGCCTTTATGATATATGTCTATCCTTCCTAATTTTATTTTTCCCTCACCAATACACCCTTTCAACAAAAACACTCTTTTCCCCAACTATAAAGGTAGGGGGTATAGGATACACTATGAAATGGGTAACAACATTAATGAAAAACGCATCCATTTCACTGATAAGTTGCTTTTTTCCAACCTTTTGTCACACCAGTCAAATGAATAAAGGCATCAATAACACAAAAGATGGCTAAAGGGATAATGGAGTGGATAAAGAGGTATAAAAGCAAGGTTAAATAGGTAGGGAATGACAGATAAAGGGATCGATAAACATGGGCAAAGGGACCGATAAAGGATTCCATTAAAGAATGGGGAGGGATAATGGGATACATAAAGGCTTATCCCCCAATTATTTGTCCCTTATTATAATACTTAGATATGCTTGCATGTACAATTACTTGATCAAGCGTATAACTACTAGGCTCAGTAGAAAAGGATATGTCAGGTTCCCCCATTGAGAAAGTAGGGCAAACCATTCAAGGTCTGGTTTGTGTCTATCATTATGGCTTTGCGCTCTCTTATAAAATAGATTAATAGCACTTCGTAATCCACATACTTAATTGGGGGCCCCTTAGTAGGGATTTGGCATCTCTCTGTCTGCTCATGTTTAATACTAAAGGGGGCCCAACTATGGCTAGTGTATACCAATCTATTTGAAGCTCTTCATGCTATGTCCCTAGTCACTATGGGTGGATGTGGAGCAAGCAAGCATATGATTTGGGATCTTGAATGGGAATAACAAGAGCAAAGGTAGCATTGGTTAGAGGTCCATGATGAGGTTCAGTTCCAAATTCATTGTTAATTACAGGGGTCGAGATCCATTACTAGTTAATTCAATTGTTGACCCTGAACTAATAAATGTGTCAGATTCAACTGACTGAGTTTACTGAGCAATTTCATATCCTGTTTCAAATCCCTGAGCTAAATCCCAGGACTTCATAGATGTAGATCAAGACCAGGATCCTCTACGTACATATATAGTTGACCTAGAGTCATTGGCTTTAGCAATCCTGGAGCTAATTGATCATCAACTAGCAAATGAACCAATAGTATTAAAGTGAGCAGGAGTAGAGACAATGTCTTAACCAATTTGAGTACAAAGAGGAAGGTATTTAAAACCCCCTAATGAAAAACATGTAGATGATGATTTGATGAATACACCAAGTTTTGAGCTTCTTAATTATCATATTTTTTCCATGAACAACATCATTTGGGGTGCAAATTAAAATCATGAAATTTTCACCACTATGCATTAAGTCTACAATTATTGGAAATCATTTTGAGAGTTTACTAAAGGAAGTTATAGTGTAATGCCTCTGGTGCTTGTGCCTTGTCATTTGTTGATTTTTCTTTGGATCTGCTACTATTATTAGTGATGATATTTTATTATCCCATCAAGGTGTTTCCGATGAGGCTTTATCTTGGCATCTAGACTCATGTTTATGGATGCATATGTTTTGACTTTATATGTTGGACCTTACAGTGTTATTGTTCCATTGCATCTGCTATATTTGCATAGATGTGCTTATTATACTTGGGAAAGTATTCTGGATTATTCTTGATTATTCATGTTAAATGTGATGCTTAGTTGACTCATACGATATGATTTCGTGTTGGGTGTTTACGCTTTGCTTCAACTATTTTATATGGTGTAGGTATGCTTGATCTTTGACCTAAGTGTGCAGGTACAGGGTTATTCCTCAACGGTGGTTATATAGGAGACATTTATATTGGGTAAAACTTGGTGTTAACCTTTATCTCACTCGATTCAAGTACGAGATGAATCTTGTGAATCCCTATGTAAACCTAGATCTGAATCGGTGGCGATTATGGAATCTGTGTATTGTGAAGACCTGTAAATTGTGTGTGTCTCCTTTGTGTATGGTTATTTTATCTTGTTTAGTTGTACTAAAATTACTTCGAAATATTTATTTTCTATGTTTGTAAAAAATATATTAATTGTGCTTTAGTGCAAAAAGGGCCTATGGTATTTTATTATTTTGGGTGAAAAGAAAATTAAAATAAATTTAATTGCTTTATGGAATTAGAATAAATTGCAAAAGGAAATAGATTTGCTTTGCAATTGGAAATTTAATTTAATTAAAAATGTTAATGAATAAGATTATTTATGTCATTTGAAATGTATTAGTTTTACTTTATATTATGAGTGTGGAAATACCTTTGGAAATATCTAATTTTAAAAAGGCAAGTTTGAGATATTTAGCTTAAGTGGGAAAAGGAAGGAAAAGTGGGAAGGGATTTAGAGAATTTTGGACAAAAGGAAAAGAAAGGATGTTATTGTCACTTTTACTTTTGGCTTGAAAACCTCTCATTTTCTCCCCTTTGAAAAAGAATTCTTACAATTTGGAAAAGAGGATTTTAGAGTAGCTTGGATTGGGAGTAGCTTGGGTTGGAGATTGCTTACATGTGGCAAAGGGTTATTATGGTGGAAAGTGATTATTAACAAGGATAGATAAGTGACAATCATAACGTGGACCACTATTACCTTAGGTATATCTTCTAAGGTGCATAATGAACAAAATGGACTAGATGATAACCTCTCGCTAAGGTGCTCAAGTTTATGTCTCTTTAAATTTCAAGTAGTATCTTCTTGACTTATGGGCATTGGTTAGTGAATGTTAGTTCCTTGTTCATGAAGTGAAAAACTCAAGAGAGTTATTGTATAAGGGAGAGATTAATCTAATGATAGATTAAAACACAACACTAAGAAGGTGATGGAAAAATACAAGTTCACACATCAATGACAAGAAGCACACACTATGTGGGAGGATATGTGTCAACATTATTGATGTCTAAGAAAGGAAAATGATTCTAGAAAGCATAAAATACAATTGGTCCACTAGCAACCAATGGAATGTCAAGAGTGGCAAAGACTTTATTCTTTGAGGTTAGCTATTTCTTGTTCTAGGTGTTGGACAATAGTTGGTGAACAATAACTAGGTCAAGTATTCTCTTATTAAGACAATGAACTTTGATGGTGACAACCATCCTCAAATTCATTGAACTCTACCTAAGGTAGGAAGAAAGTAATGTCGAAGGTATAGTAATAAATGCTTAAATTTAAAAATTGTGCACATAATTATATGTAAATTTGCTCAACAAATAGATGTCCATGCTAGTTGACATTTATCTTTTAACACGGTTGTAAAAGAGTGCCATAGCATCAATCTTTGTATGAAATTCTATTGAATGTTTTTTTGTAAAGAATGGCATATGACATTTAAAGATGGTACCTATTGTCATATATTTATTTGTGTAATGAAAAATCGTAATAACTTTTTAAGGTCATTCCCAAACGAGAAGCCAATTTCAAGTGTGAAAGCAATTTTATGGACTCATGAAAATTCACAAGAAAATTATTTTTATTTAACCAATATATTATTTAATTTTTTAATCCTAAATTTTAAACTCATGATCAAACTTAATTTTATTGTAAAGTCAAAATATAAAATAATGCTTGTCATATTATTAATAATTCTAGATATACCATATCTATTTATTTATCAATTTACATCATATAAACATAATATAACAAATACTAATTCTATATTCCAAAATATCAACAATAAGACATGAATCATCCACCAACCCATCAACCACTACTTTATACTTTAACATCAATTTATACTTTGACCTTATGAGAAGACAAAAGAAGATAAGCCGTGTGGATCAACTACACCCTCAAAGTAATTGTAATAGCATGAAAAAATTTAGGTTAACTTTATTGTTTCAATTATGCATTTAAAATTACATATACATATTAATTATGCATTTTGAAGTTACTTGTATTGTTATGAGTATTTAGATCCAAAACGTGCACCAATGTTTCTTCTCCATAATTCTTTATGAATTTGGTGTTTTCATATTCAAGCAAATTGCATTGTTCAAATGACCCTTGAATATGACCATTTTCAATACCCAAATAATCTTTTTTTAATTTGTGAGTCAAAATCATATATTTCAATATTTCTATATACCCAACACTTGTCTTTACGTGTAGAAGGGATCAAGAAGTAACCTTACTTCATTAGACCAAGCAAGATATTCAATAACCCCTGTATCTTTATAACAAAATCCTTTACTTGAACAAAAAATTTAGTTTGTTGCACATATAATTACATATTGTAATTTAACTTTTTTGTTTTGTTTTATTAATTAATTAAACATATATAATGAAGAGGTATTTATTATATTTTATTATATTTAGAATATATTAATATGTTTTAGTCTAAAAAGTGTTGCGTAGTGATTAGTCTCTATCCTTATAATATTAAAAATTTATTGATTAATTAATTTTATATTAATATAATCTTATATTAATATAATCTTATTTTAATATAATCTTATTTTAATGAATAAGTATAGATCTGATTCCATTTTTAATCAATTCCTAGCATTAAAAGTCAACTTTTAATCTCTTGTACTTAGATTTAATGTTGCAATTATGATAATATTAAAGACAAATCTTTATAAGAAGAAAAGTAGTGGAGTGCAAGAAAAAAGAATAAAGATTTGAGAAATATCCATAGATTTCATAAACATGCACGCCGCCATTGTGTAGAGTCATAGATAATGTAGTGTCGTGAAGTATGAGCATTTCTTCTTATCACTTGAACGAGTTTAACTTTGCGTGAAAGGAGAAAGGTTATCAAATTTTATTTTTATTTTTCCATTGGGTTGGTGGGGGGTGGGGGATCAAAGTAATTGAATTATAAATGTGATTTAAGATATAAATTTGAGATTAATATTGATAAATAAAATTATAAAATTTAAATAAATAAGATGATGGTATTTAATTAAAAATTTGATGTTATTGTTATTGTGATAAATGGTGTCAAACGATTTGTTATTATGTTAAAGTTTTGAGATGTAAAAAATGATTTATTTTTTTGAACTGAAAATTTGATTGTTCAAGGTGTTAGAATGATTTTGTTGTATTTGGGTTGAACATGTATTTGAAATTGACTCGTATTTGTAAAATTGACATGTTGCACATGAAATCAATATGAGTGATTTTGTAATCTGGAAATTGATTCACCTTAATGTCTAAACCTACAATAAAAACATTGGTGGTTTTGATAAACACCCTTGAGGAGCTTGCTAGACATGGTGATTCTCCCTTGGTTAAACCCCTAGATGAAATGATTTAACAACTTTGGAATTATTAGCCATTATCTAACTATGTAAAAAGACCAATGGCTAAGCACTTAGACTAAGTAAGTAATAGCATATCTCTATATCTCACCCAAAGCACATTAAGTCCTTCACCTTGTACTTTGCTCTATGTGCTACGTGTTGCAATTCCTATTCATGCATACTAAGAAATCACACACATGCTATAAGACAATACTTATCAACAATATATATTATTCCAGCATCTTCCTAGTATCTCAATATCTTTGTGTCTTTAATCAATACAGCATCAAGGGTATATATAGGCACTTGTCCCTTAGCATCATCTAGACTATGTATAGATTCATGCATAATTAGCCTTTAAAGCCAACTTGCTTTAATGTCAACTATGAGTTGCATGTGTCTTAAAATGCATTCTTCTCCCTATATATAATCTATGTATGCTTTATCCTTATATGTACTTATGCATGTATATAAAATCATGTTAGAGTTATCTCTAGCTAGGAGCTATTTATGGCACAAATTCTAATAGTTACATTTGTGTGCTAACATCCTCTCAACACCAATATGTGTTCTATCTTCAAGACATCAAAATGCTAAACAAATTGGAACAAAATAAGTAAGATACAAAACATGCTACAAAAATAAATTATGCACTACCAACAATAAATATAAACACAGTCATCTTGATCAAGCTCAAGTGCAACTACTAACAATGTGCTTTAAGTAAATTCATTCTAGTACACAAGGTTGGATATCATTTGTGTCTTTATTTTCTCTAAGCCTATAACAATATCTTTTAATTGGTCTAGTTCCTCAAAACTCAAATCTTACAATTGTTCCTTATACAAATTAACCATTTCTTTGTACATGTCCAAGTCAAGAGATAATGTTGAACCTATGTGCACAATATCCCATTGAATAGCTTGAGTTCAACAATATCACCATCTTGCTTTGACCCTATATGTCATATTAGTTCTATAATGCACACATCAATCTTCTTCACTGCATCATTTGTGTTCTCCAACATGACTCCTTGCTAGAGGGTGCATGCTTCAATATATAAAAACACTAATCAAGGACCTACCCCATCTAACCAACCAACAAATGTAGCAAACCATTAGCATGTGAGTGCAAGGGTTTGCATATAGGGTTCTACCAATTGTTCCACTTTTGTAATCCTTGCCCTAACATAATTCTTGCGCTTTTCAAATTATTTATTCTCCTACTCCTACTTCTAAGTCTTTTTTGTCATACACTAATTTTCTTTTGTTGCTCTTTCCTTCTTCTCCTTCTTTGTTGTTGCATCCTATTGTGTCAATGCCTCAAACTGTGCACAAGTCATTTTAGGAGTTAAAAGTTGATCAACCAATGCTTCAACAATATCTAATTGCTCTTCTAATACTACTTATGCTCCTAGGACTTGGCACATTTCTCCCATTACATCTAAACTAGATAGAAGGATTTTACCATGAATTTTCTTCAACTTGCCCTTAGTGCTTGATATAAGTTGAACAAGCACAATATTTGTTTGTTGAAGTGCATCCAAGGTTGTGGCATTTTATGTAACCTGTCTATCCTTATTGGTTGCTTGGTGTATAAGGTCTTCAAAGAAATTTTGGGTATTTCTCATTTCTCCTTGTGTTGTAGCAAGCTCTTCTTTGCTTGCCTTCAAATGCTCTACCCCTTATGTCAATTTTTTCTTCATTTTTCTATCTTGGCATGGGCTCTTCACCACTTGGCCATGGTGTCATATTCTTGCCACATCAAAATGTCACCTTCCCACTTATGTTCTAGTACAATAGTGACCTTCTTCATATCATCTAGATTAATCCTCATGGTGGCAATCTCTCCATCAATTGGGAAAAATAAATGTGTCAACATTATATTAGGGTAAAAATTCATTAATTTGTCCATATCTTTTCCAAAACCATTCGTGGTTGAAAGGTCCCCTCATCAGGTAATGGTGCCTTGACTAAAGCATGTGGCATATCTGTAATTTCTTCCTACATCTTTTCCTTGACCTCTTCTTTTTCAAAGCTAATTTCAACAATCTTTACTTGTGGTTGTCGTTGCAGGGTATCATGTCTGGCTGGTAATGAACCTGGTGGTGCACTAATTGTATCAATCAATGCCTTAGAGATGATAGTTCTATATCATGTGAGTGCATGCATAGAAGGGAACTCAGATGCCTATGTTGTTGGCTTATCTTTTATATCTATAATGTAGAAAAGTATGATCTAGTCTAAAGAGTTAAACTAGGTCAAACCCTCTTCTACAAACATTAGGACACAAACCAAGCTTGGCTTCTGCCCAAGAAGGAGATTCAAACTATAGGGGTTATGCCCTTTTGTTGTATATAGATGGATCAACCAAGTTCAACCAAGGTCATGCAAGCAAGCTAAGACAAATGATCAAACCCTAGAAGATGAAGATTGGACTATAATTAACTATCGGAAGCTAATCTCAACAAACAGAAAGTACAACAAAGATCAGAGGAAGATTCAGAACCTAGATTTTATAGTAAAAATGCCCAGGACCAGGGCGCTTGGGTGCCCTAGGCCTTTTCTAGGGTTAAGCAAAATCTCAGATATCACCAAACCTATACCTTCCTGCTCTACCTTCTTCCCAGGAATCAGCTCTCGAAACCTGTTTCTCTGACCTGCACATAAGGAAAGAGGAAAAGGTTGTGTTGTGTATAAGGGATTGCCTTAGTCAAACCCCATGTTGGTGTTCCCACCTCCACTACAACGATGATTAGATTGAAGAGTGTGTGCCCTAGGAGGGCAGAGGTCAGATCTGTAATAATATGATAGATAATGAATGATAATGATGATGATAACCACAAAATATATGACCTTAGTTGATGAAGATGACTCAAGATCCTACACCAAAAAAGGAGAGTGATGAAGAAGGCTTGAAACTTCCTTCAAGACCTGCAAACAAACTTCAATAGCATCCACAAGTAGATAACACTCCAAGCATGGAGAGTACTTTAGCATAGAACACAATGTGAGAGAAAACTTCCAACATTCATCTAGGTGTAAAATGAACTACAACACTCATTTAAATATGCATTCTTGCTCACTTACGATAAATAAAACACAAATAGGCTAACAAATACAAACTAAGGAAGTGTCCTAAGCTGACACTACACAAGTGGGGATAAAGGTCCCAACTAGGACCAGGGCACTTCAGCACCTTGAACCTTTAGCCCACAAACTCCAGGGAGTGCCAAATATAGTGGACTTAGTCCAGTCCTAAGTTGATTCCATCAGGTTTATTCATCAGGATCGAGATTTCATTGTTTTAAGCTCAAAAAGGGTGTTAAAATAGGTCCTAATTAACAAAGGAAACAAAATAGGTCCAACTAGGTGCTAAACCAAGTGTAAAATGCTAGTGTACACATTTTACAACATTACAATATCATCAATAGATTCCATGATGAAGGTTTTTAAAACTATGTGCTTCTTACATGCCTTTAGTGGTGATTTAGTTGCCACATACTTTCCCTTCTTGTCCTCCATTTGAGTCTCTACCTATTCTATAATATTTGCCTCCACACCAACCTCTAGTTCTGGATCTTCCTTAGTTTTGACTTTAGTAGCAACATCTACCCCATGTCCTATCACTGCATTAAGCACTTGTGGTGCATGGGTTAGACGTTCATCCTCTTGGGAACATATCACACTAAGTGGGTTCACCCTCAAGAGGCGTAATATTAGTGTATAGAATAAGGATCTACTGACACTCAACCTCTACGTCTTCCATTTTTATAATATAAAGTAATTCATATGGCTTGAACTCAAAGATAAGATCCATAAAAATTACCTTAGTTAAGTACTTAGAGAAATAGAAGTTTGTTGTTGCATACACGTCCATAATCTCTTGCATATGCTTTCATTTATTTGCACACTTGTTTTAGAGTGGTAACCCATTCTTCATTTTCTTTCCATGCACAATCAAGCACTCAGTGTTTGTTGCTATGCAAATCAAGTGTTTACAGTGCAATACCAACAATTGATTTGTCATTCTAGACTCTTTATTCCAAATTGTTCTATAGTAATGTATTACATGTAGAACGAGAAGAGAGACAAAGAAAAAGTCTCCCTTGTCCTCCCAAGACATGCATGCATTTTTCTTTATTTCTTGCACCAAAAATTTACATTAATCAATCTTGTGTCCACTCATTTTTAATTTGTACCCAACATATGCAACATTAATGGGTACATGATCACCCCTAGCTATTAGCACCAATTCCAATCCTATGCAGGTGCACACAACTCAAATTTTTGGGTTAGTGATTTTGGAAACAACAATCCCTTGAGATACCATGGCTTCCTACCAATAGGTCAATCTATTATCTTGAAATTGAGCATTTATCCAACACATCTCTTAAATCTAGATAAGGCTCTTCATCTATTTTGCACAAATTATTGCATAATAATCTTGTTGACTTGTAAATGGACCTAGGGCTATCCCTAGTAGATGATTGCCCTATGGAACTTGCTAACTAGAAAGCATACCAGTGGCTCTGTATTGCCAAAATATGGCATCTTTCTCAATGCAAGTATTATAGCTCCAAGTTCTTTTCCCAACACAATCTAACGCCTAAGAATCCTTGGCTACACAATTTAATAATCCTCGTTGTGGTATAATGGTTGTTCAACGTACTTGTGTGATTATTCTTTCCAATCTTAAAATTGGCTAACTAGCCATATCTCTCGATCTAGCTATAATGTGTATCTAGAATTCTCAATAATGCTAGTTATGACTATAAGTCTCTAACTAGTGGGCTAGTAATTCTGGCATGGGCTTGGTCCAGGGTTATTTTTAGTCTCATGCTTACACATATGTGGTTTCCTTAGTTCTGTGAGGCTATCTCTATCTACTTCTTGCTTGAACAACTCTATTTGCCTTAGGTTTTTCTTCTCAAACACTCCACTTAAGAAACTCTTTGTTGAAGAGATTTAGTTTTGATCAAAACTTTCTAAATAGTGAAATGTATGTAAAATTGAGGATATTTTATTATTGTCAATGTCTTGTTATCATTATTACACCACTACTAGATTTATGTCATATCTTTCTAAAAAATATACTCAATTCTACCCTACCTTTTCCCATCCATTTGTGTATTTCACGATATGCCATATGTCTTATCATTCTTATCCATCATCGTTGTAACAATCTACACCTAGAACCTAGGGCCTATTTACATAGACTTATAACTTACTTTTCATCCAAATTTTTAATTAGATTGAAGATCTAGCTAAGAAAGATCTCTAAATGTGCCTCAGGTATAATCTTTTCCATTTTTAGATATTCTAAGTGCAAGAGCAGGGTTAGGGGAATTCATCAACAATGTTAGGGACAAGAGAATTTGTTAGTAGTGGCAAGTTTCTATCAAAACATTATAGAGGCTATCACCACACTAGTATAGGACACTAGTGTACTAGGAGAGTACTAGTGCATCCATTTGGATAGGAACACACAAAGCCATACACTACCACTCACAGTACCCTCCTTGACAAAACAATGTTAGGATGCAAATAGGATCTAATGTTGTTGTGACATGTCTATCACAACGCATCCAAGTTTTTTAAACCCAAAGTCCCCTTTGATTAATTTTCTAAGTCTTGTGTTTTCTAATTCCAAGATTGCATAATCAAAAATTAGGATGTGTTCTTAAAATGCCTAGATTCAAACAATTACCTAAATTTCATGTTTATAAGAATATTGGTTTTATCTAGTTAAACTCTATCCCTAGTTTGATTTGGTTGTGATATTCTCTTAGTGTGTTTTGTTTAATCTCAATATGAAATTGTAACTCTCCATGTTTTATAGTTTTAGTGGCATTTCATTTCCATATTCATATAGTCCAATTCAATCTAGAGTTGTTGGATTAAGTCTATTGAAATCCTTAAGCTCAATTTTCCCTATTACATCTTATATTTAAGTTGATCTGTGTTCATATAGTTATAGTCACTTGGGTATTGTTTTATTTTTTTCTCAAGAAAGGTGATTCAATTTTAAAATCCAAATGTTAAATAGTTCCAAATCTCTAACTCAATGTTTTTCACATATTCTCATGGAGAAGACTTCCTTATTTTTCATCATTTGTGCCTCTAAAACCTTATTGGACCTGAAGGGGTATTTAATCTTGGTTTTAAGTGTTTCATGCCTGGGCCTCATGCTTTTCCTAACATAAGTTCTCACTTGCTTTAGGTTCAGAATGAATTTTGTTTTAATTCAATTTTGTATTTACTTCACACCTAAGGAGGTTTTACACCCACAATACACTTGTTTAAGCCTTTCTTGTTGCAATCCTAATCTAGACCTAATTTGTTTTACATTCTAGTTAATATTTCTTTCTAGATCCAAATTTTATTACCTCTCCATTAGGTTTTTATCTAGCAACTATTTACACCCTATGAGATCCTTACATATATCTCCTTCATATACCTTCATTGTTGTGATATTGAATGATTCATTTCATCCCCAAATTTCCATGTTCCTTTGAGTTTTCAAGCTTGATTTGACTAAGTAATTCAATATCAACCCAAAACCCATTTAAGACCCGGTGTATATATGCTAAACGTCTAGATTCTTTTTGGAGCTAGTTTCGATAATTTCCACCTTTCTAGCTCTGAAGTCATTCAGACAAGAATATTTTTCCATGAGTTAATAGTATGAAATTTAGTACCATAGGATGTCGTTGTGTGTCATATAGACCCCTTAAGATCTCTCTACATCAACTAGGTGTTTGTCTTTTGATTGGTTGACTTTCCTTGACCCTAGTTGCCTTAGGTAATTTAAGCCCTTATGGAAACTAGATTTGAAATTAATATAAACCAAGATTTAATGACTGTTCAAATACAAGATCCTTTTAGAGCTAATTTCTAAATTTCTAACTCACTTTCCTTCTATAGGATATTTTGACCTCAGATGATATTTAACTAGATCTTTGACTAGCTTCACAACCATATTATTCTTGGAGCACTATGGGTCAATTTTGAATAACTTTTCCTCCAAGGCTTTCCTAGACTAGAAAAGATTGTGAAACTAGATTTATTATATGTTTCACCCCTAGACTTATAATGACCTAAATACTTAACATAACCTTAGGCCTCTTAAGTGATGATATTTAACATATATAAACGAAATTACAACTAGTGTAAAAACATGGCATGTGTCAACTCTAGACCATAGGATTTGAAACCTATATTTAATCAAAGGTAAGATGTGGATCCAAAGATTTTATGTTCCTTGATTAAGCTTGGCTTCACATCTGATTCCACCTTGCACCATAAAGGGGCCTCTAGTGAACACTTTTTATCGTGAAACCCCAAGCTTTGAAAAGTTGCCACATGTTATCTTTGAAGTTTTTGAGATGCTACTAAATGTCTTACCTAAAATTCTGATGTTTATTAGAGCTTTTACCCAATTAAAATCCTAGAATTTGATTTTCTTTGCATCTAGATTCCCTCAAAGCACCTCGAAGCCATTTTGAAGTGTTTCTTATTTTTTCCCAATCACCTTGGGTTTAAAAGATTATTCAACTTTATTTAATTCAAAACCTTTGCATCCAACTTTTGACAACATGATGGAGATGACCTAACTATTTTTCTACAACCATGTCTAAAACTTGAGACTTGTCCAACATTGTGCAAATAATTGTTCAACATAGCTAAGAACTATGAATCACAACTTGACAACCTTGACAAATTAAATATTACCACCTGGGACCCTAATTGAGTGATAGGAAGCGTGAACCAGATAGAGATTGTCATTTGTCACTTAGACATGCACCCATAAATTAAAATCAACACATGTTTTCTATGTAGAACTTAGAGACTAAGTCCGATGGAGAATAATTTACCTCAGGAAAAGAAATTGAAACTAATTTTTTTAGTCAATTTAACCAAAATAAAAAGAAGTAATCAATGCAACATGATGAATATATTTTTTCTCTCAATTAACTCGAATGTAGGAAAGATTACATCTAGAAAATTGGGCTCGTGAATTAATTTCCAAATTTATTACTAATTCTTTACTCATGGGAAATTAAATGGAACATTAGGAAGATATAATAAGGAACAAAACTAAACTTGTTTTAAACCTTATCTTTGGAATTGATAATTGTTACTATGTGAATGATTGTTGAAACCTGAGAGAATTAGATTAGATTTCATAGGAGTAGGGCACATATCTCATGATGAAACCCATTGACCAACTAGTGATTGTGGTAGATTCTAATGAACATATCTTGGAATTTCAACCCAATTTAATATATCATTTTAGAGTGCATCTTTGATTAAATATTAAAAGAAAGAATTATCAAGTGAATTAGAGAGGATTAATATTTTGGAAATTTTAACACTAACTTAATTGTTTCACCTTGGGAGATATGAGAAATTAATTATTGTAACCAACTAGAAAATTTATTATCAAAACTTAGTATCAAAAACTTGTTACCAGATGTACCCAGGGATTTCTATAAATACTTAGAGGATTTACATTGTAGAACAATTGAAAACCATTAGTAACTAATTTTATTAGTCTTTTTGAGTTAAATTTATCTCTTGTTTCTTATTTCTAATTTGAGTTTTATAAAATTTGAGATTTACATTCACTACAATTGCATTTTGTGAGTGGTGCATATCCTTCTTGACGATCTATGCATGTTGATGGTGGTTATCTTATTGAATGTATACTACTTGGTGTCCCTATAAGGTTGCATCATCCTTGTACTCAAGTTACACTTGGCTGACTATCACTTGAATGGTTTATCTACTTGCTTTAGAGACTCAACAACCAAGACTGTTAATCTAGATAATTAGATTCTTTCTTTATCATGTTTCTCTCCTACCATAAATATTTTGATATTTTTTGAAGTTATATTAGCTTAGGATAGAAGTTAAGGTAGTTTCTTGAGTTAGAATTTTAATTTCCTTACAATCTTTGTGAGCTTTCATGTTATATCATTTGGTGAAGATTTGTCTAACATATGATATTACGATAAGGATCATAGTTTGATAGATAAAGTAGATCAGGATCTAGAGCCAGTTGAGGCACCTTATTAGTCAATTTTTAGGCCCTTATATACTAGTAACCCATCTTCTGGAATATTCACTTTCACCTCTAAGTGAACTTAGAATGTCTAGACTAGGTAATCAAAACTTTAGGGGAGTTAAATCCCTTTCAAGAGGGACTACTTTGTTCCACCTGAGTTGATGTACATAAAACCACATTAACAAATCCTGATAGTGTTTTCCTTATTTTCACTTCATTATGGCTATTAAATGTCCACGTTAGTATGCAAAAAACAAACATTTTCTCATTCCCCTTTTCTTTCCATTACACAATTTATTTCTTGTGCAATCTTAGTCTCAACCTTTTTTTCTCTTTATATTAGAATCTAAAAAGTGAATTTAATGTTATTATAGTTCTCTTTTATATTCTCAAAGAAAAGAGAAACATAATTAAAAGTAGACTTAGGTTATTTATTTTTATTTATAGTTGTAATGGTGAAAATTGCATACCCATGTTCTTTTTCCTTATGTTTTGGACCCACTTTGATTAGAGTGTCCTTAATGTAATAATCAATCTATAAGTAGCACATTCTTGCATGCATTTAGCTCATGGCATCGTCTTATCCAAATCCCATCATCACTAATCCCCCAAAGAGTGATCTCGATTGCTAGATCCCTCATTTTCCACCCTAGATCAAATTTATAGATGTGGAGTTAACCTAGGTTATTTTTGTAGCCATGGATCTGAACCTCAAAATTTCTAATTAGTCCCATGTTTGATTATAATAACCTACTTGAAAAAATTTAAAAATCATTAAAAAACTAATCAAATTATTAAAAAAAAATAACTCCAAGCTCTACAAAAGGGTATTTTTAGATTTTCATGAAAATATCCTTGGTTGGAGAAATCTAGAGTTGAAGTTGAATTTGTGTTGAGTTTGTTGTAAAGGAGGGGGTAGGCCGCCACATGGGATGCCACCGAGACATTTTTGGACGAAAGAGTTTTCGCCAAAACTCTTTCACCCTAAACCTTTTCACCCCAAGCTTTCTATATAAATAAATATGTTTTTCAAAGTTGACATAAAATTATATAGATTCAATAGTTTATGTTGAAAAAGTTTCAATCAAAACTCTTTAGGTCACATAGGGGCCACGTGGTTTTGGGAGAAACTTTTTTGCCCAAAATAGCTTGGGGTGAAATTGTTTCATATAAAACTATTTAGTTGGCCCAAAGTGTGACATAGCTCTAAACTTTCACCCACTACTATTGTTATTACTATTGAACACGAGGTTGAAGATTATTATCACAAAGCACATTTGGAACAACAATAATTTACAAATGAGCTTGCTAGTTTAGTTGAAGTGGACAGTCTTAAAAATGGTTCAAGATTTTCATGATTTATTTCTTACTAAGCCATTTGAGTGGCAAGTGCTTTAAAGCATTGGTGCTAAGGTTACGCCTTCTAGTTCTTTGAATGGTGCACCTTCTTCACCCAATGGTTTTGTGCCTAACTATGGTATGCCTCCTAATTTCTCATCACCTTCTACTATGATGAAGCCCCTTCTTGCCCCTAACTCTTATATTGAGCTTTCCACATCTTCCCCACCTTCCCATCCTACTTCCATTCCACCTACTTTAAATTCTATCCCTACTAGTGTTATGAATCACATGGTCCTAATGTTGTTTCTATAATTTATACCTCCACTGATAGTGTAGCCTCTTCTCCCCATCCTTCTAGCATCACTCCTACCTCCATTGTTTCCATACCTCATTATATTTCTTATTTATACCTTATTCCATTCCTCATTCCATACCACACTTCATTCCTCCTACTATGGCCATTTCTATACAAGTTATCACTCTCTTTCTTACCAACCTATTTATACCCAACATTTTATATCTTGTGTCCCTACCAGCGCCATTCCTACCTCTACCTTAGATGCACTTATTCAAAATATAGATAAAGTAGGGCATAAATTTTATGTCCAAGATAAAGACGAATATGTGGAAGCACAAATGCATCCCTTGTATTTAATATTGGTGCTTATCCTTTACCTACTAGTTTTGTGGCACCTCGATTGAAAATGTATAATGGGAAAGTTGACCCTAAAACACATTTGACATGTTTCACTAATGTATGTTTATATTATGTGTATGAAGACAAAGTTTTGGATAAGTTATTCCCACATGCGTTAAAATATTATGATATTTAGCAGTTCTTCTCCTTACCTCATTGAAGTTAATATGGGCTTCAAAACTACTATTTCTTATTTATTTCACTATACCCAATGACCTAATGAGTAAATAAAAGAATATGTTATTAGATTTAAATCCTTATGTTCCAAAGTACATCATCAACTTCATGACAGTGAATTGCAAACCATTTTATTAAGGGATTATTGCCATGTCTTAGAGATAATATGTACTTGAATAGATTTGCTTATGTCATGGGTATGTGTGCTCATGTGAAGAATGTTGAATTGCTCCTAAGATTTAATGTATTTAAGTATGGGATAGACTCTCATGGTTCTTCTACATCTTCTTATCCTTCCAAGTTTCAAAAATCTAATATTTTTTCAAATGGAAAAGATTGAAAGATAAAAAGGATTATGTGCATCATGTGCCTAAAATTTCCAATGTACCATCCTTTAAGCCTCATACTTTTAGGAAATTTACTAAGTTACAAGAGCCCTTGGACACTATGCTTCAAATTTTGTTGAGCTCTAATTTGATTATTATTCCACCAATTTGTCCATTAGATCCAAATAGAGGGTTATTTATGAACTATAATGAGAATGCATTTTGTAAATTTCCTAGAGTCAACATACATCATACTCAAGGTTGCATGGCTTTAAAACATAAATTGCAAGATTTTATTGATAAAATATGATTCATATAATTTAGAGGGTGTCAATGATGGGGGCAATCCCTTGGCTACTTCCTCTAATCAAAATTTAAAGATTTATACCAACGTATTTACTATTCATTATAATAATATCAATGCACATCATGAACTAGATCCTCTTTCTATGGCTCATACAAATGCCTTTGTGGGTATGTTGCATTCTAGAGAAACATCCTCTTCCTCTCATGCTATTCAATGGTGTATTATATATGTCACTAGAAATCTTAGATGTACTTCACCTACTTAGTTTCTCATTGATCCTGGAGGCCAATATAACATATGCATTGAAGAGATTTTATTTAATGGTCATTTAAGCATCAACCTTATGTACATTCCACGGTATAATTGAAAATGACTAATTAAAGTTTGATTGAGACTATGGGTTGTATTATTCTACATCTAGTAGTTGGTCCTAAAAAGATACCAGTGTTATGTCATATGATTCCATCTTTGGATAGATTTGGTGTGTTACTTGGTAAACCATGTATAGAGCAATGTAAAGTAATTCTTTCAATTTTATGTTAATGTGTCAAATTTGTGCATGAAGGTAAAAGTGGTAAAAAATGATAAAGCTTACTATAAACCAATATCTAATTTGAGTCATTTTACTTTAGACACATTTGTGAAGACACCAAAAGAACTTCCATTAAAGTAAAAGTATGATATACATGATTTATATACAATTAACAAAGAAGAAGAACAAAGGGAAAATATGAGCAAGACTTATACATATTCTCATCTTAGAGATTATAAAGATAAAAGGCCTAAAGAATCTCAAATTGCATATCCTACAATGTCTAAGAATCAAGGTCTTGATTTATGAATGCCTTTGAATTATCCTTATGAAGAACAAATGACTCATGTACCAAGAAAGAAAGAGAAGAATAAAGGCAATTTGTTTCAAAAAACTCACATTTCATTCTAGAGGCACTATTCTTTATGGGTCCATAAAAATGGTATGGTTAAGCAAATGCAAAATATCTCTATGGAGCTACTTCCAAAGAAACAAGAATTTTGGGTAAAGAAGGGTGTTTCCATAGTTCCACCTATTGCTATTATATTCACTAGGAGCACCAAGTTGCTTATCAAGATAAAATTCATATAATTGAGGATAAGGAAATTGAAATTACTTATCGTGACGAGGATGACCTCTTAGATGAAGATCTTGCTAATGTTTTTAAATAAAAGTAATGGGGTTTTATAAAAGGGCCCCAACCCTATGATAGAAAAAACTGCATAACATATCCTTCTAAAACTACCATACCTATCTAAATTGGATGGCAAAAATAAACTACACTTTTCCTTTCATAAGAAAAATTGATTGTCTTTAATGGTAATATTCTTTTTATTCTTTACTTATATCAACTCCTTTTTAGCCTCCTCAACCTCACCATTTATAGAAAAAGATGATTTTGAATAGGTTTTACTAATTATTGCTAATAACAAATTCTGAATATTTGCATCGACACTCCATTCCTCTTAATTTGATAATTTTGTAGGGAGCCCAAATGTCAAATATCTCCCTGAAGTTGTTTAGGTTGCCTAAGATGTAACACCGATTCCAAACCAATTATTTATGCTTCTCTTTATTTAATACATTCTCCAATGAGTTTTGCTTCTAATACAAAAGAGAATGAATTCTTTAAGTAATTTGGTGGTGAAGGAGGAGGCAAGTTATCCATGTTCTCAATTGAGCAATGCTAAACTCCAACATTAGGCTATGATTTATGTTGAGAACCAACTGATTTAATATCCTCCAATTCCTTTCAAGAGCTAAGGACAACCTTATAAATTGATAAATGGGAGTAGCAATCCCCTTACCACCATGTTGCCTACTTGGGTGATTTAGGTTTCCTCATTTTGCACTCAACTTCTATATGTCCAACTTGGAAGCATCTTCATAAATGAAATAAAATATTTTCATAGTCAATAGCCTACTTCTAAATGCCACATTCCATCTTTAATCATATCTCATCAAGTAGTCCTTTTGAGATATCTAATTCCACTTGTAACCTTGTTGAGGAAGAGTGGATCAAAATATCTCTATTTGGATCAAGAGACACAAATCTCCCAAGCATATTTCCTATCCCCCAAAGCAAGCATCCACCCAAAATTGTAGGGGGGCATAAGGGAGCCTAATCCATACAAGCATTACTAAGAACACCTATGTCATTAGCTTAAATGCTAGAAACCATGGCTTGACAAGCAATATATTCTTGTCCCAAAACCAAGGCCTATTCTCTAATTTATATAAGATTTGTCTCTAATTTTTCAAACAGGAATACAAAAAAAACCTTAAGCACTTGGGAATATATCTATATTACATTTTAACTTGTATGCCCAACTCTTCATAATCTAAGCATGAAGATCAACTAATCTTGGCAAAAAAACATGAAATCTATAGATTAAACCTCTTTTCATGAATTTATCCTCCTCATATATTTAATGTTTTATCACTTGTGCTTTCACATTTTCCTTGTTATCCTATATGTTCTTATGTTATATGTTTATAATTGTGTCTATGCTTCATGTGTCTCATACTTGTGATGTCTAATGTTTACATAACATGTTTGTTATTATGTTCCTAATGATTACACATTCGTATGATATTATTCTCACATATTCTCATGTTTATGCTTACATGTTCATCTTATGCTCACATGTGCCTTACATGTTTATGATCCTTATCATGCTTAAATATTACATTTTACTAGTGCTTATATGACAATTATCTAGCATTTATATTTACCATTATTTGCCTTCATTAGAGGCAACATAGGGAGCATCTTGCTTTTTTCCATACTTATGTTCTTTCATCAATATGTTTTACCTTGTTTACATGGTTTAACCATGATTACATATTTTTATCCTTTCCCCCAATTCCTTACATCCTTTTTATGCAACCAATTAGAAGAGGGATATATGTCACTAACATTCCTTTTGTGAGATTCTTTTGTAATGGCAAGTTCATAGTCATTCTCTTGTGGAGGGGAACTTTGTCAAAATCATTCTATATAGCTGGCGCCCTATGACTTTTCCACTTAGTCAGGGCTTTTCTACTTTCCACTTAGATGAGATCTCTCTCCCAAGTATCCTTTTGGGTGAACCCACATAACTAGGTTACAATTGCATTGAGGAAGGAAAATTGCTCGGCCTAAAAAAAAAAATGAACAGGTTCGATCGAATGGGGGGTGTTCGACCGAACCCAACGTCAACTTAATTCATTGGGGGGTTCGATCGAACCCCCTGGATTGATTATTAAGTGACAGGGTTTTATCGAACCCCCCTGAATTGATTTTTTAACATTTTTTTTAATAGGGTTCGAATGAACCCCCATTTGTTCGAATGAGTCATGCAGGGTTCGTTCGAACCCCCTTATTTTGCCCTTGCCCCTCTCGAGCTACAATTTTATACAGATTTTTGGGTTTCGAAGCTTAGATTGAGGATCAAAATGGAAGCAACTTGACAAACCCATTTGGAGGATTATAATCCTTGAAACGAGCTTTCTATCAAGTATAAATTTAATCTATTGTGGTTTTATTATAATTGTTTTTTTAGTTTAATTAAACATAGGTTCTTCACCGAAAATCAAGCTCTTTGTTCTGCACATGTGGAAAAATAGTATATTACCAAAAAAATTATGAAAAATATCTATCCTCTTGGTATTCATGTCCTTGATCCAACAAAACAAAAATTAAATTCTAATACATACAAAAAAAGTTATGCTTTACACAGTACACCTATGTCTAAATTGTAATTGGTTTGACTTCAAAAGTTAATTAAAAAAAAAATTCAATAAAACATTATGAAACCAAATGCATCCTCTAGATATCGTAGTTAAAAATCTAAATTCAAAAAAAATAGAATTTTATCCTTCACAGAAAAAAAGTTATGTTTTACACAATACACATCACTCTTTAAAAATGGTGTTTACTGTTAAAACTAGTTATTGAAGGAGATGGAAAAAGAAATGCAATTTGATTCCAAAAAATTTAAAAAATATATACTTAGAATCTACAGACAAAATGTGACAAATCACTAGTTTACATCATCTTCAAATTCCTCACGGTTTAGCAACTATAGGTGTCTGAAAGTGAAGATTTTTTTCAAAATATTCATTTCAATGTCAACTTTGGCCAAAAAGTGTAACCCACTATTGTGGGATCACCCTTTTTTACTTTTACTATTTTGTAAGATAGTTCCTTTTCAAGCAAGTTGTAGTTAGTGCTTATTTTAAATGTGTAACAAATGCTACTCATTGCATGCATTTTCTATTTTATAGGTTTATGATGGAACACACTCTTTGCAAGGATAATTGAAGAATGGTTTGTTTACTTAGAGCAAGCCCCTATCCTATTAAGTGCTTGAAAAATATTTAATTTCCATGTTGATTACTTATTTTACTTTGGCATGCATATGCCTAGTAGTTCACATGCACATCGAAGTGGGACAAAACTTGTTGGTGAAAACTGCATACCTATGCCATTTTCCCTTATATTTTGGGCCCACTTCAATTAGATTGATTAGAGTGTCCTTAATGCAATAATGAGTCTATGAGTGACATATTAATGCATGAATTTGCCTAATGGCATCACATTATCTAGATCCCATAATCATTCATCCCTAGAGATTGATCATGATCCCTAGATCCCCCATTTACCACCCTAAATGAAATTCATGGGTGTGGACTTGACCCAAATCATTTTTGTAGTCATGGATCTAAACCTCAAACTTCTAAATTCAAAATATATAAGTAGACCTTGCCAACTCCCTTGTAGTAGTCATTGTGAGTCGACTTAACTCATGTTTGTGTCAAATTGTGTATTATGTTGTTGTATTTAAAGGCATTCATTCATTCATTTAAAATTATGTTGGACGAACCGACGAATCATTAGAGCATTGTCATAGGACATTCATATGAGAGCATCATAACAACATTAACAAAGCACTGCATCAATATATGTCATCATAGGTCCATTGCATGCTTGCATGTTGTCCTCGATAATTGTTCCAAAGTCATTGAATCAGTCATCCTAAGGGTTTGACTGAGGAGAACACGACCCTTGCAATTTAGAATATTCCCCCAAAGGTGTTTCTAAACACTGCCAGTCCTTAATTGAAATTTAAATATCAAAAGATCAAGGCAAATAGGTTTCACAGTCATATTTATGTCGATTTATTCCTACGAGTACAAGTTTAGTTGTGCATGCCAATCCATTTTCATAAACGTGACTATCAAATCCATATACATGGATTTGAACCAAAACAATGCATAATCAATTTGTTAATTCTAAAATATTTGTCTAAATATATCTTAAAATTCTAACATTATGATAAATCGATTCCTAACATCTTTTACAACAAATTTCTAATAACAAATTTTAAACTAAATATTATATTTAATTAATTAATTTTTTACAAAATTACAAGCATATATATTAATAAGTGGTATTATACATTGAACCATGTGAAAAAAAATGGATATCAAAAAATTTGACTAAATAAAAAATTAGATATCAAAGAATTTGACTAGAGAAAAAAATTAGATATGAAAGAATTTAGCTAGAGAAGAGAGTGCATTTTTCTTCTAAACTAAAATAGATATTTATGTAAGTGGGATATTTTCCACAACAATATGTCTACATCGATAAATAAATAAAAGTATGCGGAAGAGTTTGGATACGAAAAAAATTGACCAGAGACTACTAAAATTCTTCTAGATTTGCGGATCCATTTATGGCTTAAAAATAGATATTTACAACAAATTTCTAATAACAAATTTTAAACTAAATATTATATTTAATTAATTAATTTTTTACAAAATTACAAGCATATATATTAATAAGTGGTATTATACATTGAACCATGTGAAAAAAAATGGATATCAAAAAATTTGACTAAATAAAAAATTAGATATCAAAGAATTTGACTAGAGAAAAAAAATTAGATATGAAAGAATTTAGCTAGAGAAAAGAGTGCATTTTTCTTCTAAACTAAAATAGATATTTATGTAAGTGGGATATTTTCCACAACAATATGTCTACATCGATAAATAAATAAAAGTATGCGGAAGAGTTTAGATACAAAAAAATTTGACCAGAGACTACTAAAATTCTTCTAGATTTGCGGATCCATTTATGGCTTAAAAATAGATATTTACAACAAATTTCTAATAACAAATTTTAAACTAAATATTATATTTAATTAATTAATTTTTTACAAAATTACAAGCATATATATTAATAAGTGGTATTATACATTGAACCATGTGAAAAAAAATGGATATCAAAAAAATTGACTAAATAAAAAATTAGATATCAAAGAATTTGACTAGAGAAAAAAATTAGATATGAAAGAATTTAGCTAGAGAAGAGAGTGCATTTTTCTTCTAAACTAAAATAGATATTTATGTAAGTGGGATATTTTCCACAACAATATGTCTACATCGATAAATAAATAAAAGTATGCGGAAGAGTTTGGATACGAAAAAATTTGACCAGAGACTACTAAAATTCTTCTAGATTTGCGGATCCATTTATGGCTTAAAAATAGATAAAATATTTAGAGGGTCTTCTCCATTAGATATAGATCACAATTAATCTTTTTAATAAAAGAAATTGAAGTGGTGGAAATGTCACGAAAACATCAACAAGTCTCTTGAATTTTAATAAAAGAACTTTTTCTCTTTTTCTTTGAAAAAGAATAATTATATCATATATTTTTTTTTTTTTTGGCATTGCCATATTCAAATGAATTATGTTTTTTTTTTTTCAACGTGACATTTTAGTCCCTGTCAACGCAGGAATTCTATTGCATTTGTATGATGTAATTAATTCAATTCAGTTGACCAATGAGAATTGAGTATTAAATTCATTTGGCAAAATCCCTAAAGTTGAAAGTTAATTTTTTTATTTAATAATTTAATAAATGTAATTTATCTGTTGTGTTATTGGTCCAGTAATGTGAAAAATAGAATTTTTTATTTTTTAATTATATTAAAATTCAATTGACCAATGAGCATTGAGTATTAAACTCATTGGCAAGATGACTATAGTTGAAGCACAGTGTGAGTACCAAGTTGACACTGTCCAAGTACGTACTGAAGTTGACATTGTCCAATGGTCTAGATTTCCTCTTTTCGATGCCGGCCATTCCTTTTTCTGCCAATTTTGTTTTTTGTCAGTTCACATTTGCCAGCGTACAAACAGCCTATGCTAAAATGGGAGTTTTGGAAGAGGGTTTGGACATCCATCAAAGCACTAAATAATCTTCATGTATTGAATGCAAATAAGATATTATTGATTGATTGCACAACCACATTTTATTTTTCCTTTGTACGGCAATACCTTCCATTTTACCACTCACCTACAACCATTTCATTTCTCCTTTGCAGGAAAGCGGAGTACTTTATATTTGATTATTTTCCACTTTGTTATTTTCTCACCATCGCATTACCGCAAGCACTTTATATTTCCTTTGCAGGAGTGCGAGAGATTTTCACTTCACCTCGCACCCTCACCATCCTCTAGGGTTTCCTGCGGGAGTGCAGGAAAGCATGGATTGCTTCCCGCAACACCGCACATAGATTGCTCTGGCCTTGCGGGAGCGCGGGGAAGAAGCGCGGGGAAGCCTCTGCTGGACTCCTACTCTCATGTATATTCCTTTTTCGATCTGGACTTGAAAACCTTCAGTCATTCCTCATCTTTTTGATTTATCTGCTCATTCCATCAATCACGGCCTCCTTTGCATTCCACCATCATTTGAAATTGAAACTCATTATAGCAACACCCACATTCAATCTCCTCTTCTAGGGCAAGGCATTCCTCATTTGAACTTATCTTGATTCTCAAACTACTCCTATAAATCCATTTTGTTTTGAAAAAACGACTGTTAGGAATCCATTTTGAGTTGGTCTCCCTTTTTCTAGATTTTTTGCTTTCCTGAATGGTTGATATGTCATGCTTCATCTTGTGCCTTCTTTGGAACCCCATGTTGCAGAAAATGGTCTATGGCAGATTGTAATACAATTTCCCATGAAAACGGCCTCCATGCTTCGACATTCTGCATACATATCTATCAGGGCATTGGCAACTACAACATCTAATAAAGAAAATCCACTTTCAACTATATTTTGATGGATATTTACACCCTGCACCAAAGCACCCATTTTTGCATTGGCTTGGAGTACGCTTTGCAAGTGTGAACTGATCAGGTTGAAAACTTGTTTGTTGCATATGATGAAACAATATGATAACCTCGTGGGGATATCCATGCCTTCTATACGCTCCGGTCTATTTCATTCTCTAATGTGGTCAAACACTTAATGACTATCTATCATACTTCCGCATTGGTTTTCATGTAGAGCGCCTCCATCATAGTGTTGTGAGATTGAGATGAGTAGTCGATGGCAATGACATGTTATGATTATGATTAGAGAGTAGGAAATGTGCAGTGTTATTTAACAACAATTTCACTTGCTTGCGCTATGGCAGTCAACACATACTCAAAGTCTCTTAACAACTCTAATAGTTGTTTCAAGTTTAAACAAACCAAATGTGATTGCAAATAAAAAATGTCCCTGTGATTTCATATTTATACAACATGGTTGAACGCCAAAATGCAATAAGAGCGGTGAATGGAAGCTTTATACCATACAAATGCCAATTTGTGGAGTCTGGCTTTACACCTGCCATTTGCATTTGCTTGAAATTTTCTAAAGCTTTTTCAACAAATCCATTTTGTGCATATCCTGTAGCCATTGCATTGCATGAAACCACAGTTCTTTGAGGCATTTTGCCAAACAGTTCACAGGTCTTCTCTATGCTTCCACATTTTGCATACATGTCAACTAAATGGCATAGATTTATGCAATGAAGATTTCCTCTAATATATACTATAAATAATAATATTAATATCTATTATATGAATTATAAATATATAATATATTAATATTAATATATAATCAATATATTTATATATATTATTATATATAATATATTTGCATTAATATAATTAATACAAAGAAATACTAATGTATAAGCATATTTTAAATCAGGCATAGGCTTGCTAAGATGTGACAGTATTTTTGAGCAAGATATATCAAATTCTAAGTGAGAATCCAATATAACACTTAGGAAGGCAGTCAATTGCTATGCTAGCATAGCCAAGTTTGAATCTAGCTAGGCATAGCAATTAAAATATCAACATTTCTAGACTGGCAGATTCAACATGTTTACAATGAAACAATTTCAAACATTCTTTTACGATCATCATTTTCATAAGAATAAAGTAATAAGTTATAATACTATAACATGATTCTTTTGACAAATCCAATTATCACTATCTTCACTTCCAACCATAATTTCAATATTGGCAGGAACTTGGACACAATGCGTCTCTTGTTTTTAAAATAAAATTGTAATAAATGTATCATTTAAATATTTATTTTTTAATTATATTTTTTATTAAATATTAATAATAGATTATGAAGTTTGATTTGAAATGTTAATGTAAAAATTATTACATAATTGTCACCAAAAATTTTATAAACTCATAATATATATATATATATATAGCATACTATATTAAATATATCTATGTAAAAACATATATATATAGATCCGTAAATTACTGCCTTGGGGCAGCTCCCTTTCTATTGATATCAAAAGAGGTAATTACAAAAACCATGCAAGCATGGAGATAAGATCCATGAAGGCACAATCACTTGGGGAGTTTGTGCAACACAAACCTCACCCCATCAACAAACTCCCTAAGTCTCTCTATTTGTTTAGGTGATAGGGGTGGCACCATGTGCCCCACATAAAATGACAATGTTTCCATATTGTCCCTGATAACCCCATCCTTAAACAGGAAGATGGCCTGCACAGTATCCTTGCTTCTCAATGCAACCTTGATGTCATTTAAACACCACCCCAATTACCTTCCTTGGGGTTCTTGTTGATGGAAGAGACTGCTTCAGCTACCACTTGTTACATATGGGGAACCACCAACTTCTTCACCTCTAGCTTCGCCAGACCCTTGTGCCCCTACACAAGTGTCAAGTCCACCAGGAATTTGCCCAAAAGCCCGTGGTCATGCATGTGCTCATTGATGGCCTTGGCATTTAGTACCTGGCATATTGCTTTGTCAATCTCATCGTTTTATACAAGGAAAAGTCTTTGCAGTTGAATGGCAAGGTCGCTGGTGTCACATGGACAGTCGACACCACACACCCTTACCACTGCCATGACGCTTCTTCACAAATTATGTGTCGAGTGATGGTCTCCTCTCTGAATTTAAAGATGGTAAGTTCCTCAAACATCATTGTTTCTAGTGCTTCATCATGGATACTTCCAAAGTCTGTGAGATTCATTGCAGTCATATCTCCTTTGGTGGCCAGTGATTATACGATCTAACTCAATGTCATGTAAGCACTCCATTCTCCTTACTTTGCTTCATAGACATTAAACTGCCAATGTACCCCATATGTGCGAACATTGATCAATAACTTCGAGCACATCTTGCTCACATGCAAAATTTGCAAGGTGATCTGCTACACGGTTGGCTTCCTGATAGTAGTGCATAATCCTGTAATCCTCAAAGTCCTTTAATATGTCCCAGATTGACTATGTGATGTTTTTGAGCTTCCAGTTTTGGATGTTACGACTTGATATTGCATTTGTACATAGTTGTGAATCTCCCTTAATGTTAATGTTGTAGATGACAATGCCCAAATCATCTTACCTTCTTTGTTTCTCAGAAAGCACCTATGCCGAAAATCCCAGGGTTTTATATATATATATATATAACAACTCTTACTTTTGTTTTTACTACTTGTTTTGATTTTTCATGATATCTCCCTTCTTCTATTTTTCAATAATATTATATTCATATGTAAATTTTTATTTTATTTTTTGAAAAGTCACATTATTTCATTTGTTGGGGATACATTATTTAATTTTTATTATTTTTGGTCCAGTTTGTGCCTTCTCTGGATTTGCTCTTATTTTCACGGCGGTTTTTGGTTTGGGTTTGTGTTGCTGGTGGTTGTGGGCTATGTTGGGCAGTTGGTTCTTTGTTGCCTCTTCAGTTTTGTTTCGCAGTGTCTTTATGGGCGGTTGCAGTGATGGCGGTGATTACTACAGGCGAGGGTTTTGCTGGAGCGAAGACACAGATGAATTTTTGTTTCCTGTTTGTTCTTCTTTTTGGCCTCTTCCTGTTTGTTTCTGGTGGCCTAGGGTTTGGTGTTGGTGCCCTCAAGTTTCTTATGCTTCTATCGGTGCATGTCCATTGTCGGTGATGTTTGTTTTGTTGATGGTTGTTTTGTTGCCTAGCTGTTGTCGGTGACCATTGTTTACTTTTGCTTTTCTAGGCTTCCTTCTTTGGCAGGGAAGGAAGTTAGCTTTTTGCTGCCTGTAATCTCTTTCTGGGCTCTGCCCATGTTCTGTCGGGGGGTGTGCCTTTTCACCACCCAACATTTTTTTTGTAAAAATGTATTAGTTATCTTTAATTAATATAAAGATACTTGCATTTTCATCAAAAACAAATTTATTATTTATCTTTAATTTATTTTACTTTAGAGTTAATTTATTTTACCATAGAACTATTTTAAACTAGGATTTAATTTATTTTACCATAGAGGTATATTAAATTAAGAGTTAATTTCATTTACCTTCTATACATCATTTAGTTTTTATTATTTATCTTTAATTTATTTTACTTTAGAGTTAATTTATTGTACCATAGAGCTACTTTAAACTAAGAGTTAATTTATTTTACCATAGAACTATATTGAATTAAGAGTTAATTTATTTGAGTACAAAGCTATTTTAATTTAGAGTTATTTATTTTACCATGGAGCTATTTTATTTACTACATATTTTATTTATTTTAAAGTTATTGTATTTATATTTAAAAAATAAATGTCAGCTCTAAATAGTTTTTCTTTCAATTATTCTTTCATGGTCATGACATGAGATGCTTCTCCCCTTGTAGTTTATGCATTTGGACATAATTATATTTACATTTAAAGAGTAACATTGTGAATGATAGGTAGACTATTACTTCAATTAAGATTGAGTCGATAGCATATCAAGTCTTATTGTAATGGTAAAATTAGAATAGCCATGTTATTTCCCATTTGGTTTTGTACTTGCTTTGATGAGAGTGTCTTAATGCAATACATATCGACAATCAACATATTCATATTTTATACTTGGCTCACAACTCGATCCCTATTCATCCCCTTTTCACCCTCATTTGCATTATTTTTTGTACATTCATTTTCTACCTCAAGATCACCACTTTATCCCTTCAAGTCATTTCGCAATATGTAGGATTGACCCAAGCCAACCCCACAGACTGTGGAAATGACTCCTAAAACCCAAGGCATAAAATTTAAATTTCAATATCCTTACTCCCTTCCTAATAGTCGTTATGAGTCAACCTTGTAGAGTTTAGGATCAATCTACGTCAGTTCTTGAGATAAAATAGATTTCGAAGAGTATAATATATAGCGACAATTAATTTTCTAATAATAGTGAATTGGCTTAAAGTCAACACCAAAATTTCCATCATCGATCTTAGAGATAAGTTTGTCTACTTATTTCATTTCCATTCTTTTATTTCAATTATATATCCTAGATATCTAGGTCAATAGTTTGCTAATTGATTGCATTTATTTAATTACCCTATCTATTTATGTGTGTGTGTTTAAATCACCTTACACTTTTGGTGAACTTGACTTATCTTACAGCCCTGGGATTTGGCCTTAGGGTTTATTCCTTCTACATTAGGGTTTTCATTCTAATTTTTTTATTATTTATTCTCTGTCTTATATCTAATTAGGATTTAGATCCACCCTTTATTGGAGTATCATTGATCAATTTGCATTAGGGTTTGGGCCTTTGTTGCATGATCTCTTTTTGATCCCTATCCACCCACCCTTGTTTGTGTGTCATCAATACAATAATTATTTATTCTCCATCTCAATTTTGATTAGGGTTTGGGTCCACTTTCTATTGGTGTATCATTGCTTAATTTACATTAGGGTTTGGGCCTTTATTGCATGATATTTATTTGATCCCTACCCACCTACCCACCCTTGTTTGTGTTTCATGAATATGTCTTTTATCATGGATTCTCGTAGTCTATTGCCTTTAGCTTCTATTCATGCAAGTATTGTCAATGTTGATGTTTTCCTACACCTTATTTCTATAGATCCCCTCATCCTTGACACTTTCATGTCTTCTTATCCTATGGATGAGGATGTCTTCATCACATGTGTGGTTTTTCCTCCATAAATCTGGTTATTGGTTTCCCTCTCTTAGATGAACATACTTCACTTATACATAAGCTTCATTATTCTTCTATTCCTCCTAAGATTAACGATATGCATGAGCATTATAATGTGTTACCTTTAAGCACCTTTCCTTCCCATGCTTTGGTTCATGATGGTGATACTTTAACCCCAACCTCTTGTGATACATCTAGGGACCTTCCCGTGATGCTATACCTACTAATCATATCTTTTATACATGTCATGTTAGCTTTCATTGTTCACTTAGGGGTTCTCCTACTTGTGTCTCCCTTGCTTCATCTTGCCTTAAGGATCCTAGTGATGTTGATACACATATTTCACCTTCATAAACACTTGTTAGTCCATCATCCTTTTCTTGTGGCTCTTGGTTTATCGATGATATATTAATGATAGTTTTTTATCTTCCCATGATGAAGTTGATGACTCTCTATTTCATGGTGATTTGGTTTATGATGTACATCCTTCTCCAACACTAATGATAGAGACATTTAGTGAAATTGAAGTTGCAAAGTTACATGTGCTTTCATAGATTACTTTAGTATTGGCCCTAGACCATGTTTTATTCATGATCTCCTTTTTCCCCATCTAGTGGCCCTTCCTTACTAGATCCCACAAATATTTCCATGCCTCACAATGATAGACTACCAGCTGTTGATGTCTATGACCACTCTCTTTTGGATCCTTTTCTGTTTTCTTATGATTTATCCTTGAGTTCTTGTAGAGTAAATTCTTCTACACCCTCTATTGAATAGACATGTGATTTAGACATACTTAAGGATTAAGAATAACACAAGGTTCTCTTACAAATTTTACTTGGTATATGTAATGATAATGTGCCATTAGTTAATGATACATTTTTCATAGATTTGATGATACATTCTTTTGTGCTTTGTCATGTGCTTTCATAGATCACTTTAGTATTGTCCCTAGACCATGTTTCACTCATGATCTTATTCTTCACCCTCTATTGGCCCTTCCTTAGAGGATCCCATGGATTTTTCTATGCCTCACGATGATATACTACCACCTTTTGATGTCTATGACTGATCTCTTTTACATCCTTTTGTGCTTTCTTATGATGTATCCTTGAGTTCTTGAAGAGTAAATTCTTCTACACCCTCTATTGAATAGACATGTGATTTAGACATACCTAAGGATTAAGAACAACACAAGGATCTTTTACAAATTTTACTTGGTATAGGTGATGATAATGTGCCATTAGTTAATGATACATCTTTCATATCCTCCACCAATGCTATGCATGACATGATGTATACATATATGAATATGGGACATGTTGCAGATGATATTTCACCTTATGTGAACTACCTCATCACTAGGGTTGACCATATCTAGAATAGAAGGTTGATACTTAAGCACAAAGATTTAAACTACACAATGATACTAGCAAAATATTTGTTAGGATTAGGTGTGCCATTGGTGCAAGAGCACCTAGAAAATCATGTTTTGTGTTGTAATAAGGTCTAGTTGACCAATGCATGTACATTTATGTCTGTAAGTCCCAAGTGACTTAGATCACATTTGTCAAATTGTTAATCTCACGATGGTTGGTCTCCCAGCTGCTTGGAATCAGTTGGTTTTCCTCAGGGCGAGTTTATAAACCCAGAGGAATGAACCAAATGAGTAGATTGTAATCAGATCAAAGAAGAAGTGTATTGTGCTAAGGAGAAATAGAATGATTCTGTTCCGTCAATCTATTTTTTGTTTCCTGTAACTGCAAATTGTTTAACTATAGATTTCTATTCTTTCTGTGCTTTCCGTTGTTGCAATATGTCGATGTGAAGCATTCCACTGGTGAGATTTCTATCAAAATTAGTGGAATGGCTTTGTTGTACAAGTATCTATTTTTTGTTTTTGTTTTGTTTCATTGTTCGACAGTGCAGAGGATCCAAACAGTGCGGGTTGCACAGTAGGTTGACCTAGCATCTCCATGTGCTAGGGTTCGGAAGAAGGTAAACTGTGCATCGGTGTAGCAAACCCTAAGGTGGCCAATAGTAATTATCACGCCGACGAGTGAAGGTCTAAAGTGACATCAGAGTGATCGACTTATTGGCAGCTCCGGAGAAAGTCTGACCGATAGTGAAAGTTTCACCGAAGGTAAATGCCATTGGGAAGAGGTGCGACATCGGCAGATGAGTTAAAGGTTTCACCAACGAGAAGAGTCTCACTGATAAGGTCATAACTAACCGATGTGGAAGTCGTCACGGTTGAGGCGTGGGGGAATTTAACCGTCATCGGTGCATCGACAGAAGGATGAAAGACTCGGCCGATACAAGCAGTCTCACCGACAGTAAGGAGTTGAATGACTTGATGTGAGTCCCGTGGTTTCTCACCGAAGAGAAAGTAAAGACAACTATCGATGTAAGTTTGATCAATGGTAAGACTTAGGAAAGTCTTTCTGACGATGGTTGTCTGGCCAATCGAAATGTATCGGTGGTTCATTTGTCAAGTCTTGTCGATTATAAGGAATTAGGGCCTGTTCTACGTTTCTTGATGTGCGCTCCCCATCATATTGGTATCAGAGCCCAAAAAGATTTGGGTGGCAAGTCGAATTAAGGATTTGCAGGAGTGTTGGCGTTTGGGTGCTATCTGTGAATAGTATATGTCAAACAGAGAAAGCAAGACAGAGGTGGAGAGGATCCCTCCCAAAAGTATGTCGCAAGACGCCATCAAGGCGCTGATCGAGGAGATGCTTGAATCCAAGTTGGGAGAGTTCAAGCAGTTCAAAAGCAAAGATAGGGAAGATGAAAGTGACAGTGATGAAGGCGATACAGAAATTGATGAAACCGATAAGAAGACAAAGGAGATACCAGCAGACTAGAGGGCATTTGTAAATGCATTGAAGTCAGTCAATAGGGACACCATAGATGGGTTGCCTATGTATAGTGGAAGTATGGAAGCTGAAGAGGTGATCGACTGGATTGAGGCATTGAACAATCACTTTGAATACAAAGAAGTCCCTGATGATAAGAGGGTTAGGTTGGCAAAGGCAAGATTGAAGGGATCCACTCTTGCATGGTGGAATTATGAGCAAGGAGAGAGAGTCAAGGAGGGGAAGAATATGATAACCTCCTGGGAAAGGATGATGACCAAAATCAAGGCACAATTCTTACCCCTAGACTATAACGTGCAGATGCATAAGAAATTGCGGAACCTCAAACAGAGAGACCTTGATGTGAATGCATACACACAAGAGTTTTATAAACTCAGTCTCATATCAAAGAGACAAGAAGAAGAGTCAGAGAAGGTGGTCAGGTATTTGAATGGTCTAAGGATGAACATCCAAGATGAGATCAGCATCTTAGCACCAGAAACAATGAACAAGTGTTTCCAAATGGCCTTAAGGGCTGAAGAGAAGATAAAGAGAAAGAGTGAGCAGAATAATAGAGGTAGAGGTGGAAGAAATTTCAGAGGTAGAGGCAGTTTTGGAGGAAGAAGTCCTAACCAGAGGCCTAGTGGTGAGTCTAGCCAAGAAGAGCAAGTTGGAGACTCCAGTAGTAGAGGAGCCTACCGAGGAAGAAGGCCTAATGGAAGAGGTGGGACAAATGGATCAGGTACAGGATCCAAATTCTCCAATATGAGATGTTATAACTGCAATCAGATAGGGCACGTGGCATACAAGTGTCCAGAGAAGGCCTCAACTTCTCATGGTGGTGAGAAGAGAACCACTTTGATTCAAGAAGATGCAAAGAGTGTGACATCTCCTGAAGTGAATCTAGCATTAGAAATGGGAGAAAATCTGATGATCAAGAGGATGTTGCTCAAGGAACCAGTGCAGACTGAACCATCTCAAAGAAGGGCTTTGTTTAGAATCAACTGCAAGATCCAAGGTAAGGTTTGTAAAGTTATTATTGACTCTAGTTCTACTGATAATATCATATCTTTGGAAGCAGTGAATAAGTTAAAGTTAGAAAGGATACCCCATAGCAGTCCATATAAAGTCAATTGGTTGAATAAGGGGCAGCACATACTCATCAATGAACAAGCATGGGTAGAATTTAGTATTGGGGGTATAGAGACAAAATTTTGTGTGACATCCTTCCAATGGATGCTTGCCATCTTTTGTTAGGTAGACCATGGCAGTTGGACAGAAAGGCTCATCATGATGGAGAAAAGAATGCTTACTCATTCCAAAAGGATGGTGTGACTTATAGGATACAGTCATTGGTAGAAGAGGATCCACAGTCTGTAGGATCTAGTGTAATGCTGGTAGGAGAAAAGGAATTCCTTGAAACAGTAGAAGAATCAAGTGGAGTATGTTTTGCTTTGATTGTGAAGCCCAAGGGGGAAAAGAAGGAAAATGTGAGAGAAGTAGGGCCTAAAGAGGTCAGAGAACTACTTGAGATTTATAAGGAAGTAATTGCAGTAGATATACCAGATTCACTACCTCCTATTAGAGATATCAGCCATCAGATAGATCTCATACCGGGAGTTGTACTTCCCAATAAGGCAGCCTATAAGATGACCCCTCAACAAAATGAGGAGATAGCCAGGCAGGTTCAAGAACTTTTAGACAAGGGGTTAATAAGGAAGAGTTTGAGTCCATGTGCAGTCCCCACTGTTTTGGCACCAAAGAAAGATGGGAAATGGAGACTGTGTACTGATTCCAAGGCAATAAATAGGATAACCATCAGATACAGGTTTCCTATTCCTAGAATTGAAGACCTAATGGACTATTTGGGAGGTGCTACCTATTTCTATAACATAGACTTGAAGAGTGGGTACCATCAAATAAGGATAAGAAAAGGGGATGAGTGGAAGACAACATTTAAAACCAATGAAGGGTTATATGAGTGACTTGTGATGCCTTTTGGTCTTTCAAATGCCCCTAGCACTTTCATGAGGCTAATGAATGAAGTATTGCAGGATTTCATAGGTAAGTTTGTGGTAGTATACCTAGATGACATTTTGATATTCAGTAAAAGTAAAGAAGATCATTTGCAACATATAGAGATAGTCTTGAAGAGGATGCAAGACCAGAAGCTATTGATAAACTTGGACAAATGTGATTTCATGAAACAAGAGTTGATCTACTTGGGTTTTGTCATTTCCAAAGGTGATCTGAAGATGGATCCTTCAAAGGTGGAGGCTATTCTAAATTGGCCGACACCTAAGATAGTAGGAGAGGTAAGGAGTTTCCATGGTTTGGCCACATTCTATAGGAAATTCATTAAGAACTATAGTGACATCTGTGCACCTATGTTGGAAACCATCAAGGGTGGTTGCAAGGTGAAGTTTGTGTGGACGAGAGAAGCAGATCAGAGCTTTGAGAGTCTGAAACAAAAAGTTGCTAAATTCCCTGTTTTAGTGTTACCTGATTTCAATAAGGTTTTCACAATTGAATGTGATGCAAGTGGACTGGCCATTGGAGCAGTGTTGAGCCAAGAAGGGAGACCAGTGGCCTTCTTCAGTGAAAAGTTAAATGAAGCCAAGAGGAAATACTCCTCTTATGACTTAGAGTTGTATGCTATGGTACAAGCTCTGAAAAAGTGGAGACATTACCTGCTTCCCAAGGAATTTATTGTGTATACAGATAACCATGCTCTCAGTTTTCTGAATGGGCAGGACAAACTCAGCCACAGACATATGAAATGGGTGGAAAGTCTACAAGCATACACTTTCACCATTAAGCATAAGAAAGGAGTCACAAACAAAGTGGCAGTGCTCTCAACAGGAGGGTGTTGATAGTCCAAGAAGTGCAGTTGCAAAGCATGGGTGTTGAGTCACTCAAGGAATTGTATGAAGAAGATCAGGATTTCAGAGAAATCTACAAGGTATGCAATGAATTTGCTAATACTTTTCATAGTGGGTTTTCAGATTTTACATTGCAGGATGGACTTTTTTTTAAAGGGAGTCAACTATGTATCCCTAAGTGTTTAATGAGGGATAATATAGTGAAGGAGAAACATAGTGGTGGTTTAGGACATTTTGGGTTGAATAAGACTTTAGATCTAGTAAGGAGATTTTATTTATGGCCAAGAATGCAGTTTGACATCAGAAAATTTGTTGAAAGTTGCATAGTATGCCAAAGAGCAAAAGGAGTCTCGACCAATGCAGGATTGTATCAACCTTTGTCAATATCCAACAGGCCTTGGGAATGTTTGAGTATGGATTTTGTGATGGGGTTACCCAATTTTGTGATGGGGTTGCCCAAGACAAGGACAGGTTATGACAGTGTGTTTGTTGTGGTAGACAAGTTTAGCAAGATGGCTCACTTTATTCCTTGTAAAAACACCAATGATGCTAGTTACATTGTAGGTTTGTTCTTTAAAGAAATTGTCAGGATTCATGGGTTACCTTTGAGTATTGTATATGATAGAGATAGAAAGTTTGTGGGACATTTCTGGAGAACTTTGTGGAAAAGATTGGGAACAAATTTGTCTTTCAGTTCAGCCTATCATCCTCAGATTGATGGGCAAACTGAGGTGGTCAATAGATCTTTGGGCAATCTCCTTCGATGCTTAAAAAAAAAACATAGCAGTAGTTGGGATGTGGTACTCCCACAAGCAGAGTATGCCTATAATGATTCTACAAATAGAAGTACAGGTCTAAGTCCTTTTGAAGTTGTCTACGGTAGTCATCCTAGAGGAATTTTTGAAGTGCGAGATGTTCAAGGGTTGGATAAAAGGAGTGGACATGCTGATACATTTGTGGAGGCTATGAAAGAGAACCATCAACAAGTCAGAGATACTCTACACCAGAACAGTCAGAAGATCAAGGCTAGAGTGGATCAAAGAAGAAGGGATATGCAGTACCAAATAGGAGATATGGTCATGGTTCATCTCAACAAGAACAGACTGCCCACAGGAAAACACAAGTTGATGATGAGGAAAATTGGACCTTGTCGGATTCTGGAGAAATATGGTCCTAAAGCTTACAAAATTGAACTCTCTGATGATATTGCTATTTCACCTATATTCAATATTACTAATCTGACATTATATAAGAGTCCTAATATAGGAAAAGGTACAGCAGATTTTGTCCAAGACAATGCAGAGTGGGTGCAGTCTTTACCACCTAAGGAACCACCGAAGATGGAGTGCATCTTGGATAGCAGGACAGTCAAGAAGACAAGAAATCAGACCTATTTTGAGCACTTAGTCAAATGGCAAGGACTTCCAAACTTAGAGGCCACATGGATGTTAGAAGAAGACATCAAAAAGCAAGGTGGTGATTTGCAGCAGTTAGTCTCTAAGAGGACTTGAGACAACTTTCACCTGGGGAGTATGGTGCAGGAGCACCTAGAAAATCATGTTTTGTGTTGTAATAAGGTCTAGTTGACCAATGCATTTACATTTCTATTTGTAAGTCCCAAGTGACTTAGGTCACATTTGTCAAATTGTTAATCTCATGATGGTTGGTCTCCCAGCCACTTGGAATCAGTTGGTTTTTCTCCCAGCCGCTTGGAATCGGTTGGTTTTTCTCCCAGCCGCTTGGAATCAGTTGGTTTTCCTCAGGGCGAGTTTATAAACCCAGAGGAATGAACCAAATGAGTAGATTGTAATCAGATCGAAGAAGTGTATTGTGCTAAGGAGAAATAGAACGATTATGTTTCGTCAATTTGTTTTTCATTTCTTGTAACTGCAAATTGTTTAACTGTAGATTTCCATTCTTTCTGTGCTTTCCGTTGTTGCAATATGTTGATGTGAAGCATTCCACTGGTGAGATTTCTGTCGAAATCAGTGGAATGGCTTCATTGTACAAGTATCTATTTTCATTTTTTGTTTTATTTAATTGTTCGGCGGTGCAGAGGATCCAGACAGTGTAGTTGCACAGTAGGTTGACCTAGCATCTCCATGTGCTAGGGTTCGGAAGAAGGTAAACTGTTCATCGGTGTATCAGCGTAGCAAACCCTAAGGTGGCTAATAGTAATTATCACGCTGACAAGTGAAGGTCTGAAGTGACATCGGAGTGATTGGCTTATCGGTAGCTCCGGAGAAAGTCTGACCGATAGTGAAAGTTTCACCGAAGGTAAATGCCATCGGGAAGAGGTGCGACATTGGCAGATGAGTTAAAGGTTTCACCGACGAGAAGAGTCTCACCGATAAGGTCATAACTAACTGGTGTGGAAGCCGTCACGGTTGAGGCGTGGGGGAATTTAACCGTCATCGGTGCATCGGCAGAAGGATGAAAGACTCGGCTGATAGAAGCAGTCTCGCTGACGGTAAGGAGTTGAATGACTCGGTGTGAGTCTCGTGGTTTCTCACCGAAGAGAAAGTAAAGACAGCTATCGGTGTAAGTTTGATCAATAGTAAGACTTAGGAAAGTCTTTCCGATGACGGTTGTCTGGCTGATCGAAATGTATCGATGGTTCATTTGTCACGTCTTGCCGATTATAAGGAATTAGGGCCCATTCTGCGTTTCCTGCTGTGCGCTCCCCATCAGCCATCACCATTCACCTTGCAAATTCTAAGTCTTGTTAATTGATTTAATTGTGTAGATGATAAATAGTGTACAATCTCTAAACATCATAGAGTGGACAAAATGGGATGCCTACATGAGGGTGGGGACATTATTTATTTATTCTTTATGATACTTTGATTATTGTTTAAGAAGGCATTGAATAGGGAGGTTACTTGGAAAAGGTCAAATTGGCAGTTATATAGGATCTTCCCAATTTGGTATTATGACATGGCATTAGTTGTGCACACGGAGCACCTAGATTTGTGGAATTGGTCAATATGATGGTTATGACAAGATCTATGATGTGTAAGAGAGGTGTAATAAGTGTAAGGGGATTTACTTTCTATTCTAGGTTTCTTGACCATGACTATGGGGCATTAAGTTTTGCTAGTGGCTCATAGTTTTAACTCTTGGTTTTGGATGCCGCTTGGTGGTTTATTATTTTTTATTTTCCTATATAATGGGGGAATGGGATAGAGGTTTGTAAGGTTCTTTTGTAGGTGTTTTCAAGTTTTCATATTACTTTATGTCAAAGGGACTGGTCGATTATATTTGTGTACTCTATTATTACGATTAATACAAGCTTGGGTCTCTTTGGTGGTGGAGTTTTTTCCCACGAGGGTTTTGTTAGAGTGAATAATTTATCTATTCACTATAGCTTAAGTGTACTTAGGTTGATGAGGTTAGACAAACTCTTGTCTAACTGAATGTGCAAACTTTTAGAGGTTAGAGGTTACCCAGTTATTTGGTAAACCTCATGTGCATACCTTTTGAGGTTGGAAGACTTTCCATCTCACCTCAAAAGGCACTTTGTAGTCATCCAACACTTGTCACACAAGGTTGTTGGTTTGCACATTCCAAGTGATCCAAATTTTGACACATATAGGACACTTGTATTCATGCATGTACCACATCATAGGGCACTTGTCAAGAAAGGTGGATTGTCTCATCCATGCCTATATAATAAGGCATTTCTATGTAATTTAAGAAGTGAGGTTAATATATGTTTATGCTTCACATTCATATGCTTATTGAAAGTTATTTGTCTTTTGTTGTGCAATTCAACTTTGTGGAAGTGTTATTGATTTTTCAAGTGATCTTGGCTGTTCCAACATGGTATTAGAGCGAGCTTGCAAGTCCCTTCCCATTTTTTGGTGAATCTAGCACTCATCCCTTTCACCGGAGCATCTTGGCACAAAACAGACCTCACCAACGCATTCAGAAGGCCCAAATCAGTTAAGATTGATTGTCAAATCACCGAAAACGAAGTTGGGTGTTTCTAGGGCAATTTGTTTTTGCCAGGGAAGTCGTACGGCCTCCCCAGCATGCAATTCGAGACACAGGGAATTTTTTTTATAAAAAAAATAGAGTATTGATTTTTTTTTATGTTTTAAAAAAATCTGTATTAAAAAAATATATATGCATGGGGGGTAGGATAGAGGTTTGTAAGGTTCTTTTGTAGGTGTTTTCAAGTTTTCATATTACTCTATGTCAAAGGGACTAGTGGATTATATTTGTGTACTCTATTATTACGATTAATACAAGCTTGGGTCTCTTTGGTGGTGGAGTTTTTTCCCATGAGGATTTTGTTAGAGTGAATAATTTATCTATTCAATATAGCTTAAGTGTACTTAGGTTGATGAGGGTAGACAACATCTTGTCTAACTGAATGTGTAACCTTTTAGAGGTTAGATGTTACCCAGTTATTTGGTAAACCTCATGTGCATACCTTTTGAGGTTGGAAGACTTTCCATCTCACCTCAAAAGGCACTTTGTAGTCATCCAACACTTGTCACACAAGGTTGTTGGTTTTCACATTCCAAGTGATCCAAAGTTTGACACCTATAGGATACTTGTCTTCATGCATGTGCCACATCATGGGGCACTTGTCAATCCACATGAAAGGTGGATTGCCTCATCCATGCCTATATAATAAGACATTTCTATGTAATTTAAGAAGTGGGGTTAATATATGTTTATGCTCCACATTCATATGCTTATTAATAGTTATTTGGCTTTCGTTGTGCAATTCAACTTTGTGGAAGTGTTCTTGATTTTACAAGTGATCTTGGCTGCTCCAACATGGTATCAGAGCGAGTTTGCAAGTCCCTTCCCATTTTTTGGTGAATCCATCACTCAACCCTATCACCGAAGCATCGTGGCGCCAAACAGACCTCACCAACGCGTTCAGAAGGCCCAAATCAGTTAAGATTGACTGTCAAATCACCGAAAATAGAGCTGGGTGTTTATGGGGCAAATATTTTTTTGCCAGGGAAATCATACGACCTCCCCAACATGCAGTTCGAGACACAGGTAAATTTTTTTAATAAAAAAAATAGTGTATTGATTTTTTTATGTTTTAAAAAAAATCTATATTAAAAAAATATATATGCAAGGGGGCGAGGGTTTGTACCCCGTCCCCTTCCCCACGCATGGGGGCTACCCGAGGGTACCTGCCCCCTACCACGACTCTGTCGTGACAGGGCGATAGGCCCTTGGGCCTTGCCACAAGTCGTGGGGGGTACTGCAGGGGTACCACCTCATGTCCATAGCCGAGGCCGTGGCAGGGTGGCAGCCCCTTAGGTCCCGCCCTTTTAAAGGGTAGCGTTGGGGGGGCTTTTTTCCCCCACACCATTTATGCATTTTTTTTAATATATTTTTTTTAACAGTTTTTTTTCAAAATAATTTTTAAATTCTTTTTTATTTATAAAAAAATGTCCACTGTACTTTGTCCTCTACCTCGGCCTTTGTGCCCGAGAGTTTGTCAAATTTGGCTCCATATTTGGCAGTCTATTAAAGTTAGCAGCCACTCTAATTTATCTGGAGGCTCCTCTAGTTTGGCAAAGGGCTAATTTTATATGGCAGATCTCTACATTTGGTGGTCTCTCCAAATCTGGCAGAGTTCCTCTAAAATTGGCCGAGGTTGATTTTTTACCAAATCTACCCTTCACCATTGGCAGTTTCTCTTTTGCACTTGATCTTCAGATGACGATATCTTAGCCATACAAAGGCTTTTTTCCATACATTTTTTTTTGAAACGAGGTAGAATTTCATGAGCTTCAAAGTGGTGTAGATGTTTTTTCAGTTTGGACTTCTGGTTTTTTCTAGATTTCTCTTTTCTCAGTGTTGTTGTTGTGCAGTTCTCATTTTAGGAACTTTGACGAGCCATATCTTGGGCGTATGGACTCCTTTTTGGGTCCTTTTTTTTGAAAGTGAATGTTTTTTTGTGTATTTCACCATGGTGCCATCAGTTTCTTCATTTTATATTAGAGAATTATATTTTTAGCATGTGGTCCTTTTTTGGACATTTGTAAGAACTCCAAATACTATATTTGTTTGTAAGCACTATTTGCTTTGTAAATTCACTAAAATAAAGTGTCATGGGGGGTTGTGTTAGTGCCTTGTTATTTGCCATCACAATCTTGTCTGGTGAGCGTACCTCCATGATAACATTCTAGACTCATGCGTGTAACATCCATATCTGAAATGACAAGTAAAACTAGGTTTTCACAAAGGTAATTTTTTTTTTACTAGGTAATCAAATACAAAAGAACTTATCTACTACCAAGTATAACATTTTTCACTTTAACTTAAACATGATTTCATTTTTCATAAAACTGAAAGAAATGATATACAATAAACATTTTGTTCTCTAACAATTTGAAATTTTCTTGAAACAAATAAAATATTGGAAACATACCATTAACATGCATCTCGATTGTCGACCCATCACATTCAAGACTCGGCAATCCTCAGTATTTGGAAGAGAAAGTATCTTCAAGGAGCTTAACCTCCAACCACAGACCATCGGTCTCCCGCACTCCTTCCTAACCGGAAGTGGCCCTACCCTACTCAAGAGGATAGATTTAGGATAACCATCGGTGTTTGCCATCTGAGCTCTGGTGTTGTAACTTACGTGTCTTGTTATCGTGCAGATCCCTAGATACCCTCTAGTCATGCACGACTCTCCACAAGAAACGCCATCCAGTCACAGTGAACATTCGATGCACTTGAGGATCGTGCACCACCTTGACCAAAGGATTTGTTTTTAAATAGCGTTCTACGAACGCATGAACTTAGTTCACCCACCCTACTTGACTTGAACTGATCGAAATCCTACAGTTTCCTATTTGTAAGGTTTAAACAAATGTCGACCTCGATGACCTCAAGGTTTTAGGATTCTCTCCTGCAATAGCGCATGGCGCAACGTTTACTCTATTCCTAAGTTTATAGTTTTATAATCCCATATTCGTTTAAAACATTGTTTAACAACACCCACTCCTAAGTGGTTTCAAACTTGGTTACTCGGTTCCCATGTTTGTACAACATACTCAAGTATCTAAAATAATTTCTCGTTATCCCGGAATTTAAGGGTTTTAGACTCATAAAAGTCTGCAAAATAAATACGACACTAGAATCATCGCATGCAATGTAATCTAGACTCAAATGCAGGTTTTTCCCACCCTATTTGTTTATTACAAAACCATGACGGTTTTTGACCAATACTAATACTTTAACTTTCTACTCCCCTTTCCAAGTCAAATAGTTTCACATGGTTCATAGAGATAAGAGTCGTATATAAGATAATAAAGGGTTGGGAATCTTTCTTACGACATTAGAGATGACCAACCACATGGTCGACCTCTAACTAAAGATATAAGATGAATAAGACACTAACTGGTTACAACTACATCTTTTGCTGTCAAACACACTAAAGTTTACGTCAAAACATGCTTTAAATCTGTGGTTTTAAACTCCTACACAACATGCACGCAGAGCAATGTGTTTTCTCGCTATGGAGCTATCGTTTCAAGTGAACCAAAGGTAGTTTTAAGTTCATAATACCGTCTTAAAGGAAACTCTTTAAACACACATCATTGCCAATCGTTTCAAGAATGTAGTTTACATTTTGCATCATATAGTGTTCGTTCCTAGATGTGTGTACATTAGAGAACTGTGTTCTTTCATCATACGGTGTCGTTCATGACAAGTAATGATACAGTTTCTGAGTTCATGTATTCTAAAAGACAGCAATGTTACTATTTCTGAGGTTTAGAATATCAAAACAGAGCAATGATACCATTTTATGGATAAACCTCACACAGAAATCGCAATAGAAGACATTGTCATCATATTCTATTTGGTGTAAATGCATTACTTTATCTTTGCAGTGAAGAGACACAGAAACTGACTTAAACTGTGAAAAAGAAGAAAATGGGAAAACCTGTCGATAGAGTTGAAGACTGCTGTGGCAAGTTCCCGGCGATTGTTGCAGATTCCCAGCTCTCTACACACCTAACCATGTCCCCCTCTAGCTAGTCGTGCCTCCTTAGGTTTTCAAAACTCTTTCTTCTCTGCTCATCATGCACAATGAAGCCCAGCTTTTCCCCAATCGAAAGATTCTCCTCTCTGCCATTTTTTTTCTTCTTTCTAAAACAACGACAGCCTACTCATAAACTATCCTCCCCCCTCGTCAATGGAATCTCTCTCCTTTAACTCTCGTCTCCCCCACTTCTAACCTACCACCTATTTCCCATGATGAAGGAGTAAAAACAACATTCCTCTCATCCTTCCACTATCTTCTCCACACCGCATAACTCATACCTCGTATAGCACAGCAAAAGGCTCCTCATTACTGCGGCTTCCTTTCCTTTCTTCACAACAGCGACCTGATGCCTTTGCACCCTCCATGATGATGGAGCATCTGCAATCAATTTACAGTTACACCTTATCATAATCGCCGAACTTCCTCCCTCTCGCACCACGGGGAAGTAGAATCTCCGCATTGAATTCACGGCCGGCACAAGCCTAAACACTAGGGTCGACATAACTGTCTTTATACCCGACTTCCCACTTATCACGACCATTAAAAAGGTGGAGGCTCCTAAGGCGACGTGGCTTGAAAGTGGATATAACAACTCCACCCTCACTCAAACATAATGGCATCTAATTCTCCAAGAGCAACTAAAAGCTGAATTGTGGGGTTAAGCTCGACAAGGCGGCGGTTAAGAAATGTCTAAAGCATCTTTTTGGTCGGAAAAGAAAAAGAGATAAAGACCAACTTAATAAGGAAACTCAAGGTTAGATCAATAATATCTCGCGGTCAAAGCTAGAAGAAAAAGACTCATTCCCAACAATGACCAAAACAAATTATTACACGCTATGGCTTCAAAATTGACATTCGTCGATTTCCAAAAAGAATAAATTCACAACACAAGTTCGACGCGTTTTATGGAAAACACGACGGATTGAGTGTAACGCAACAAGTTTCCTACATCGTTAGACGCACAAAGCCGACTTCTCGCATCTTTTGACTACGAGACGTGATTCACGAATCTGCCACAAGTAGGTTCATTTAATTACTTATAAATGAAATAATAATCATCAATAAAAGTCGACTCGCTTTGGTGGACTTACGACGACATCGTTGATTCCAAGATTCTATATGACGACTTACAAAAAGGATGTTACACCTTATCTTCAGACATCGACATCTAGTCTTAAACTATCCCAGTCGAAAAACAAGACTAAATTGATGGCTTCAAGGTTTATCTACCTGTTTGGCGTTCTCAGTTACAAACACCCATGGTTAATTTCCAGAGTCTATACTCTCTCTCAAAGATACTTTCTCTTCCTATCGAACATGGTCCACCTGTTCTTGCAACGACAGTCTCACATACAATTTTGTGGTCAAAGCACCTATGTTCCAAATCAAAGTATAATATATCCAAAACATCATTTCACTTAACAAAAAGGACATTTAGTCTACAACATCACATTGATCATAATCAATAGATTCTAAAATTTCATATAACTAACTTTGTATAATAAATCACCAGTTTCCATGTCGTCCACAACACATTATACACTGAAATTTGCAATAAAGTAAATAGCATAATCGATTCCAAAAAGAGGGATGTAACAATGCGTGTGTGCCTTGTTTTTGTACACCCTTTTCCAGCTTCTTGTAAGTTCCATATTGGACCTGATGCTACATATCCATCTACTTACACACATTTTAGTTGATCTGCCCATACCTCTTCCTATCAGTATTATGGGGGGTATCACATGGTTCTGTCTATGCTTCCTTTTCAGTGAAGTACTGGACACATCACTTCTTTTTTTCATTTGATCAGTATTGTGAGACTTTGGTATCTTTGTAGAGCACCACTTGCACATTGAGTAGTGTCATTTCAGGGTCACTCATGCAGTGTTATTTGTGCCTCTTTAATCATTGTACCATTTGTACTTTCAGCTTCACAGATTGTTTTACCTTTGTTTCCATATGTGCTATATAGTTGAGTAGTGTTGTTGAGGGCACTCATGCAGAGTTTTGTGTCTCTCTCGTCTTGATCTACATTCTTGGAGGGTTCGTTGATTCTAGTAGACACCAGTTCTTCGGTAGAGTTTACATCTTCGACATGCTTCAGGAGTTCTTCATGTTCCTATCTTTCAGGGACATATTTGAGAAGACTTGTTTTCTTCTCATTCTCTCTTTTGGAGAGGAGTTTTATTTCCCATTGGGTTTTCTCCTTTTTCTCCGTTTGTGAGAGAATTTATTGTACATGGGTACCTCATCAAGCCTAGTTGTCGAGACCCATATTTATATATCTTTTGCACTTTTGTGATCTCCCCAAGTATCACTTAAGGGGGGAGTTAGAGTGAATAATTTATCTATTCACTATAGCTTAAGTGTACTTAGGTTGATGAGGTTAGACAACATCTTGTCTAACTGAATGTGCAACCTTTTAGAGGTTAGAGGTTACCAAGTTGTTTGGTAAACCTCATATTCATTCCTTTTGAGGTTGGAGGATTTTCCATCTCACCTCAAAAGGCACTTTGTAGTCATCCAACACTTGTCACACAAGGTTGTTGGTTTGCACATTCCAAGTGATCCAAAGGTTGACACCTATAGGACACTTGTCTTCATGCATGTGCCACATCATGGGGCACTTGTCAATCCACATAAAAGGTGGATTGCCTCATCCATGCCTATATAATAAGGCATTTCTATGTAATTTAAGAAGTGAGGTTAATATATGTTTATGCTCCACATTCATATGCTTATTGATAGTTATTTGGCTTTCGTTGTGCAATTCAACTTTGTGGAAGTGTTCTTGATTTTGCAAGTGATCTTGGCTGCTCCAACAGGTTTCTCCATGTATATTTGATGTCCATACGGTCTGGTGTTTTTGTTTATGCTTCTCTATTGTTTCATTAATATTTTATGTTTTATCACATGCTTAATCAAATTGAAACATTTTATTGTTAATATTCTTAATGCACCATTCACCATGTATTCAACATTTGGTATCAAAGCCATGAATTTATTTTAGAGAGGGATATATTTCTTGTTGTGTTGTGAGCTTTTTTTAATTGTAGTGGGAGCATTTGATTAAGTGGGTTTGCAAATCCATGTGTGGTTGAAGCCATGGCAAGCACATCCCATTTAGAGATTGAAAAGTTTATTGGCTCCAAATATGAGTTGTGGAAACTAAAAATGGAAGATTTCTTGGAGGAAAAGGATCAATGGAGAGATGTGACAAAGAAGGAAAATCCTACAACAATGTTAGATGAAGACTAGAAGAATCTTGACAAAATAGTTGAGGGAACCATTCAATAATGGCTCTCCAACTTTGTTCTCTTGAATGTTTCAAAGGAAACTATCACATTCAATGTGTAGAAGAGAACAGGTGAAATATATCAAACAAAGAATTGTCTAGTAAATAAGTTGTATTTAAAATAGAAACTTTACTCCTTGAAAATGAAGGAAGGAGACTTAGTTGCTGAGCATCTTAATATTTTTAATTTAATTTTGAGTCAACTAGGAATCATTGATGTTAAGTTTGATGAAGAGGATGTGTATATTTTGTTGCTTTTCTCTTTACTTAAATCTCAAGAGAACCTAATAGTTATAATTAGTGATGGTAATTATAGAGCCCAAGATGGATTCCCTTGTTGCTAATTTTTTTAGTGAATAAATGAGGAGGAAGTCGATGGACACGGGTTCTAAGGATGCACTGCATGTTCAGATCTAGTGTAAACCAAAGGTAAATGACAAATATAAAAAGCAATATAAGGAGAGATCCAAGTCAAAAGGAGGGTTTAAAACCCAAAGTAAGAGTAGGCTCAAATGTTGGAACTATGGGAAATGGGACCATTTGAAGAACTAATGCAAAAATAAGAAAAAAAGACTTTTGATGATTCCTCTATAGAAAATCCACCGATGATAAAAATGTTGTTTTATTTATTTCTACTAGCATTGCTAGTGATGGCTCATAGTTGATTGATTCTAGTGCCTCATATCACATGCATCTTCATAGGGAGTGGTTCTCTTCTTATAGAGCATATGATGGTGGGAGGTGTTCCTTGGTGACAATAGTTCACACAAGATTATTGGCAACTAGAAGGTAAAACTTATGTTCAATGATGGGAGAGTAAACCTTCTCGTAGATGTGTTTCATATTCCACGTGTAGCACAAAATTTACTTTTGGTTTCTAAGACGAATGATGTTGGAGTTCATGTCACACATGATAGGAGTGGTTGCACATTGGCTAGAGGAAATTTAGTGCTAGCTAAGGGCACTTGGTGCAATATCTTGCCTAAGTTGGATGCATCTACATATTGTAACTCTACCTATATAACTAAAAACTTTGATTCATGTATGTTGTGGCACCATAGGTTGGGCCAAATTGGTGAAAAGGATCTTAAGACCATGATTAATAAAAATATGGTGAATAGTTTTGTAGTGTCATAAATTGTTGTACTCACAATTTCACACTAGGTTTGGCCCTTTGTTTAGCGTGCATGATTACCTTTGTTTGTTGTGTGACTGTTTCATTGTTTACATAAGAAACTGTGCTAAGTCCCTTGACAACTGGCATTTCAGGCACAAATTGGGCCTAGACACTAGCGCCCAACGCTAGGGTCCTTCCCGTTGGCTCCAAAAAGTTTTGAATCCAATTGTCGGCCTTGTGCATTGAATGATGTACCTTGCTTGTCGGTTTCAAACAAAATGACTCTTCTAAAGGTGTTTTATTCATATATAAACAACTCTTTTTCCCTCATTTGACAAGGATCTTGATATCTTGACATCTCAACAATGCGACATGACATGATCTTGTGAATTCTATTACAATGAACCTCTGATTTATTGAAGCTCTCTACTTATGATTATTATTTGCACTAACCCTTTTGCATGTACTTGATGAAGCTTCTTCATCTTTCGTCGACTCTTTGTATGTGATTGTGTTGCGACATCAATCCAACTAGGGTTTCATTCTAAGGTAAATCTATTTCAATTACAACAGTCTTTATTACTTGTTTTGCCTTTGTTCATTGTGAACACACACTCTCTATATCATCATCATTTGTTGTTGTGGAGGTGGGAACACCTACACGGGGTTTGACTGAGGCAAGCCCCTATACAACACAACCATTTTTCCTCTTCCTTGTGTGCGGATCCAAAGATGAAGCTTTTGACAGTGACGAGAAATAGGAGGACAGAAAGATTTGTGACAATGATCGTCGAACAAGATTCAATTCTGGACAAAACCCTAAGGACCCTAGCACCCCGCGCTAGTGTCCTACCCAAACAACTCCAATTTCTGACACCAGTTTCCCGTCGATATACTCTGTTATGCTCTATTTATGTTTCTATGCACTGTTACACTAATTAGTCATTTTGCTCAGTTTGTCACTTAGATCTTTGCATTGCATAGCTTAGTTAATCATTACTTATCAATCTTCCCTCTTTGCAACAAAGGAACATAATCCAGACAGTTTGGCTCTCCCTTGAGGAATGTAGCCGAACACAAAAGTCTTCGTCGACTCATGTTCCAATGTGGCATGGAGAAAGCTTGATCTATGTTAATTCATTTGATTAGGCTAGATCTATTTTCCCATATCACAAGTTTATTTAGTTATTTTACATATTTTGACTTTTGTGAGCATTGTGTGTTTGGAAAACACAATAAAATTAAGTTTAATTTTGGTAGTATTAGAGAGAAGAGGTTATTGGAGGTTATTCATAGTGACATTTTTAGTTCTATGGATGTTACTTCATTTGGTAGATCTTGTTATTATGTTTCATTTATTGATGATTCCTTTCATTATACTTGAATTTATTTTCTGAGGCATAAGTCTAAAGTTTTTAGCAAGTTTAAGAATTTTAAGGTTCTTCCTAAAAATTAGATGGATCAAAAATAAAAGTATTAAGGTTAGATAATGGAGGGAATATTTCATGAGAGAATTTGATGATTTCTGTAGACATGTAGGGGTTGTAAGAGAGAAGACAACTCCTTACACACCATATTAGAATGACACTATAGAAAGGATGAACATGTTTTTGATGGACAAAGATAGAAGTATGTTGAGTAGCAGTGGATTTGACCAAGGTTTCTAGGTTGAGGTTGTTGTATTGTATGTTATTTAATTAAAATATCTAATTTTGCTTTGGTAGATAAGGCATCGTATGAAGTGTGGACAAGTAAAAAGCCCTCTATTTTACACATTAGAGTTTTTGGCTATGAGACTTTTATTCATGTGCCTAAAGAAAAATGGCCTAAGTTGGATTTCAAGGCTAACAAATGCATTTTTATTGATTATGGCCATAATGTTAAGGGCTATAAGATTTAGAATCCTTTAATACAAAAAATGGTTTATTCTAGAGATGTGATTTTTAGGGAGCTTAGAGTTAAATTTGTGATGTTACATAGTCATAGGAAAAAGAGAAGAAGACTATGCATTTTAAAACTAAAATAGAGAAGAAGGAAGATACAAAAGTGGAAGAACAACAGGTTAGATAGGAGGGTCCATTTTCATATCTATATTAAGTGGACTATATTTGGAGAGTCACATTGAATTCATTGTATATTTTAAAGGAACATAAAAGGCATAATCCTTGCTTCCCAACCAACAACCCACTAAATTATTTTTGTCATGGAGATTAATATAAACTATTAGCCACCCACAAAGAGGGAATGACTCAATACAAGTGGTAGTGGACAATTTTTCTAAAATGGTGCATTTAATCCCATGTAAGAAGAACAATGGTGTTGTACACAACTAGATTATTTTTCAAAGAGGTTTGCTTGTCCCAAAAGTTGACTTATACCACCACTAGTTGAGAGGAATTAGCTCATGAAAGGATATATGGTTGACTTGGCTGAGATCTGGACCTAGTGATTCCCACCGATCAACTCACTATTAGAAATAAGTATCTATCAGAGATAACTAAAGGAACTTGATTCCCCAATGAATGGACAAGTGGACACCTAGCCCATGGATTCTTAGACCATAGTTCCTCATCCTATCAATCGAGTAGTCGAGGGATAGGGCTCCCTAGAAGGAGGCTCTGATTCCCCAAGCTTCTCCCTCTGTGTTGGGGTTCTCTATAGAAGGTTGGGCCCCAACCCCATTATAGAGTAGGGCACTCTAGAATGTCATCATCAACTATAGGGGCTCCTTCTTATTGATATAGTCATGGAGATGAGGTCTTGGGTAGTTGGTATAGGGGGAATTGTGGAATTAATGTGCTTTAAGATCCATAATTGCAAATTAAATTCCAATAGGGATTGGGGAGTGGGAATAGGATAGAGATAATAGAGGCTGAAGAGAGCACCATACCAAATGTGCACTCTTAGCCCAAGTCTAATACAATATGCATCGAGGGACCCCACTCACTCCCATAGAAAGGAGTTGGGTCACACCTGCCCCTGAATTATATTCAATCAAATGGGGGTCCACCTTTATAGGGTTCTTTCCATCCCCATCTCTTCCACCCATTTGGTTCCCCATTAGGTGCTTGGTAAGGTAAAGGTTACATGAGTGAGATAGCCCCATTTGATTTGATTTGATCCCTCTTCTCCACTTTTTTGGTCCAGTAGGCATGCTAGTGTTCAAAGTGTCACTACGGTTGGGAAGAAGAGGAAAAGGAATTGAACTCAATTGACTCCACTTCAGGGTGACTCTACCCTTTGATAGTAGTGAACCTATTAGAAAGGTAAAAGCCACCACCTTTCTAGGATCCAAACCCAAATGCCTATATTGCAGGAGCAGGGGGACTCCTCTATAGGGTTTGAAGGGGAGGTACGTAGAGAAAGAAATAAATCTTTCCACCTACCTTGCTTGTCAATTAGGGAAGAGTGCCTACCATGCATCAATTGATTTTAGCAATTTCATGACCTAACCAACAAGGGAAGTCTCAATCATATCCCCACAACTGATCCATTAACTCCTATCACCCACTATATCCACCCAAAATTGAGACAATAGAAGAATAGAGGGATGGTAGCAACTACCACTCTAGGATTGAAATGAAGCAACTAGAGATTCCATTGTATTAGCAGATTGGTCAATATTGCATGGCTTAACAAAGAGCATAGTTTGAGACATGGATACTAAATGTGTTGGATACATTTACAAGATATTATGGAAAAAGATGAAGACAAATTTGAAATTAAGTTCAACATATCACCCATTGACCGATGGACAAACAAAAGTTGTGAACAAGAGCCTAGGGAACTTTTTGAGGTGTTTGGTTGGAGAGAATGTAGGGAATTGGGACATGGTTCTACCATAGGAAAAGTTTGCATATAACAATTCAGTATATAGAAGTACAAGAAAAACACCATTTTAGATTGTATGTGACATTAGTCTAAGGAATGTATCAGAGTTAAGTGACATCAATAACAAAGATAAAGGGAGTGCAGAGGTAGAAGAATTCACAAAACACATGAAGAAAATACACGTGGAAGTAGGGAGCCACTTGGAGAAGATGAATGATAGCTACAAAGAAAAGGCTAGCAAGACAAGAAAACACAAATAATTTATGGTTGGAGATGAAGTGATGATATATCTTAAAAGGAAAGATTGTCAGTTGGAACATATAATAAATTAAAGATGAAGAAGTTTGGCCCTTGTAGAATTGTGAGGAGATTTATTTAGAGAATGCTTATGAAGTAGAGCCACCATAATGATTGTTCATCTCTCTAGTCTTCAACATTGCAAACCTATACCGGTATCATGAAGGAGACTCAACAGATAGTAGCATAAAAGAATAATGGAAAAGATACATACCGTCACAACCAAAAGAGGAAATTGAGGAGATATTAGATAGAAGAATTGGGACGAGTACCATAAATAAGCAGTATGAAGAGTATTTGGTGAACTGGAGAGGAAGGCCATAAGAAGAATCAAGATGGATTTCTAGGGCTAAGGTAGACTGTCTTGATTTCTCTGTAGTCACTGCAAAGTGAGGGACTCACTTTTCAAATAACCCCAAGTGTCTGATCCCATGGAAAAAAAGCAATCTTGCATCAACAAAAATATTTTCTTTCACTTTACCTGTTTGTTTGCAAGTTTTCAGTCGTTAATTAGTTGCATAAGAATCAACAACACATCACCACAAATTACATATGGTTCCATTGTTTTGAGATTATTTTTTATCAAGACACATCCATGTTTCATAATTATTTGATCATCGGAAGGGTGTAACTTGGTTCCTAAACATCTACTCGGGTGACAAACTTACATAGTTTCAACTATTCCCACTTGTGCCAGGTTTTTTAGAGTTTGTGCTAGCAAAGGAATATCTACAAAGATTTATTGAACCCATGTAGACTTTTATAATCTTTTCATGAAGAGTTTCATTCTATTACCACCACTTTGATTAAAGGACTCGTTAACACATTGGCCAACTACACACATCATGTTGCATTGAGTTTTGTGCCACCTTGAAGTTGACACAAATAATCTTGGAGGCTTGATATTGATATAGACATCATTCACAATCTTTGGAAGACATCAGGAGAGAGTTAGGAAGAGTTTAGTGAAGAGTTGGAGGATTGAGTACAAACTTAGGGATGAAGGTTTAGAATGGAGAATGAGAATGAGGATGCAAATAGTGTAGAATGTTGGAGTGCAATGAATTTCCTTCTAATGTAGTAAATTCCATGTTTAGTAATCAAACAACTATGGCCTATCATGTAGGAAGACCATTGTGACAAATTGTAATCATTTAAGATTGTGAAATGAATTGAGATCATGTTATTGTTTCATTGTGTTTTGTTGTGATTGTTGTGTGGTTAAACTTTGTTGCATGGTTGGACAATCCTTAATTGAATCCTTTGTCCATTAATACACCAGTTCTCCATCTTATTTGGTAGGACATGGTTAAAGCACGTATGAGTTGTACCTTTTGTGGTGCATCAATGTGTAGAGGTCATTCACAAAGGTTGAGTTGTCAAGGTTAACAGAGATGATATCAACCCCTTGCAGAGTTAAGCCACTTTACTTTGGACACTTATATGCCTACTCCCGAGGAATCTCCATAGCATAGTGAAAAAGATCTTCAAGATGCATATCAAATCAAATTATATTAGCAACAAATAGAAAGAATAAAAAAGAGATGGGCTAGTGAAGATATCCCACAAAAACCTAAAGAGCCTAAAGTTGAAAATCACATACCAAAACACATAGAAGAGGATATAAAGAAAGTACAAAATAAAGAAAAATTACAACAAAGGTATAAAAAATACTAGGATTTCATGTTCAAAAGATTATTTGGAAGCCAAATCAATAAGTTTTTGATTAAAGGGTAAAACATGTTTTGAAGGGGCCTCAAAATCCTATTACAAAATGCTACCCAAAGAAGAAGCACAACCAGCCGACAACCAAACAACAACCAACAAAAAATGAACAGACAACCTAAAACTTAAGAAAAGAAAAAGAGTAGTTACTCCAGTTTCTTCAAGGTATCTTTAGCTTCCAACTCTTTCTTATAGAATTCTTCATGCAACTTCACAAGCCAAGCAACTCATTTTTCTCATCCTCAAAAGATTTCTTTTTACTGCCACGGGTCTGAGTACTCAGGCCACCTTGTTCAATATTCTTCACCTGTTTACCCTTGCCTTTGTTACTCTGATCCTCATTCACACTACCAGTATGGATGGCAGTCCTAGTGTTTACATGTTTCTCTCAGAGCTCCTTTAGCTTCTCATACCATGACCAAAAGTCAAGAAGTTGTGGTTCACCAAATGCATGCATATATTATACCACAACCACAAGTCAAGAAATGAGAAATGTGGGTAAGAAATGTGATGCCTAATGTTATACCTATTGATCATGTGTTTGTTCAAGGAATATAAAGAAGAGACATATGTAATAGAAAAGTCAAGCAAAGAAGAGCAAGAAGCACATGAGCAAATGAAGATAAATTTGATGATTTCTATTGGGATGATGACTAATTAGATGAATAGAATTAAGATAATTTGGAGATAAAGGTTGAGTCTCCTAAGTTTGATTAATGATACATGGGGAATATTATAGCATATATACCTATATACCTATAACTTAGATTTCATTTTTGCTCAAATTTATTTTTTCTTATTTATTTTCATGCATTGGCCTTTTTTATTATGCCTTGTTTGTTTTGCTTCTTCTACCCTTTTTCCCTTTTAGATTTGGTTTTACAGTTGTTCTCCCCCACTTGGGGGGAATTTTGGTTTCCATTTTTTTTGCTTCACACACTTATCCTCTTGTGTTCATTCATATCCTCTTTATATGCTTATGCTTTGTTTACCTTTTCCATTGCCTTCATTTCATGCTTGGTTTAATTTATTACCTATTATTCTCATACTTCACTTTTATCTTTTCTATCCACTCATGATTTTATGATTCTTACCTTTACCACTTTGATTTCTTATGTTGTCTCATTATTCCCCATTCCATGTGTGTCATATATTTCCATGTTATCATGACATTTACCATGCCATGATGTTTAATCCCCTATCCTTCAACCATTGATTATTGGCCATGACCCCATATTACCATATCACACTTTATAGAGTTTACACATTGTGCCTACCTTGATATATCACACTCCTAGAGTCATCTATTAAGCTTTTATTTCCTTACCATACTTTTAGAGTTATCTAGCTTGTTGGGGGTATCATGCATCCCCCCTACATCTTATGCTTTCATTAACATATCCTTACATCGAGGATAGCATGCCTTCCCCCATACCATTTGTACTTTTACTACCATAACTTTACATCAGGGGCATCATGCCTTCCCCCATATCATTTACATTTTCTTTGTTCTATCCTTCCCCATTCTAATTGTGCCTACATCACCTTTTGATGGGGGCATTCTAGCTTCCCCACTCTTTTCCCATGATATCATTGCATACTCCCTTTACACTTGGGAAGCATCACACCTCCCCCCTTCACATTACCTTGACATCACTTTCCTAAATCTACATTACCACTAGGGACCTATTGCCTTACCTATACCATTGGGGGCATATGCCTATCTTAGTGCCTCATGTACCTACATGGGTGTTTTTGGCCATTAAGGTCCATGCCACCATTTCCACATTGTCCATGTGGGGCAACCTTATACCTTGATATTCATCTCTAGCCCACATGCTTTACATGATTTATTAACACTAATATTTCACTTGTTTGATACATGATGCATTTATTACAACTATTAATTTACATGATTTATATGTTTGTATGTGTTTATCCTTGTATTATATTTATATTTTATGTACCAATTTCCCCTCTCCTACAAATTCCATGCCTCGTTTAGATGCAACCAATTATAGGGGGCATATATGATAACTAACATTCCTATGATCAAGTTTTCAAGTAGTGATAAGTGTCACACAAAGATTCTCATCCTGACCAGATGGATTATTATCACATGACATGCTAGCATCCAATACACCTTTTCAACGTGTATGATTTCTAAGGAAGGAAGAGTATTGCCACTTTATATATAGGTGAAATTTCTCTAACCTTATTTCCTCCTCTCACTCTTCTACTACTTATAATCATTGATAGCAAAGTTTAGCCTACAACTGTTTTCAATTTTACTAGTGTGATAGAAGCTACTCAAACATACTTTTCCCCTATTTTGTAGGTTTCTATGGAGCACAATACCAAAGGATGGACTTACACAATAACATTCAACAAGGTCCATACTTTATATGGACCTAGGATATCTTTTTATGCTTGAATATTTACTTTACATGCATTTTTGTGAATGCTACATAGTTTGAGATACATATTCATTCTATAATGCACACGCACCTCAAAGCGGGGATAAAATTTAATAGTGAAATTTGCATACCCATGCCATTTCCTATTTAGTTTTATGCCCATTTTGAGAAAATGTTTTAATATAATTACATGCTGAAAAATGTCACAATCTTTTATGAAATTGGGCTAAATTCCCTAGTCTTCATCTCTCCCCTATGCACATTCTCATACATTTGCCTACACCTTATTCATTTATACACACTTTCCCATATAGACTACATTTATGGAATCCCTCATGATTAGATATCCATTCCTTTCCTAGATCTTACTTCCCTATTACCTTGGGTCATTCCTATAGGTACAAGATCAATCTTGTGTTGGCAAATTTGATCCCAAATTTCCAAAATTCAAATTCAAATTTGGCTTACTCTAGGCCATTCCACTAGATATTTAAATTGACTAAACACACATTTGGGAAAATTGTTGCTATGTATTGGTATTTAAAAGCATTCATTTTAGGTCCTCTCGTATTCAAATATCCTCTCTCATCTTAAGGATTAATCATTAGAAGAACATTTCAAATTGGTGCACTAAAAAGAATTAAAACTTGCATAATCGTCCTAAGAGCATTTGCACAGTTGAAGCTTGCTTTTTATCATTGGCACACCCATAAAATTGATCCTTTTTTAGGGGTTGACCTAGGATAATGTATACCCTTGTGATTCTACCAACTCATTAAAAGTATTTATAAATACTGCTAGTCTAGACAGTAGAGCAAACTAAGGTCAATTCAATGAATTAGAGAGTAGGAGTGCATAACTAGTGTGATTAGATCCACGTGATAGAAGGATGGATCTATATATGTGGAAGTGATCCAAAGGTGTAAACTCAACTCAGATAGAGATATAAGCCTCAAGCACATAATTCAAGATGATAAACAAATAGATAGACATCATTTCTAGACTTGAGACAACTCAAATTCCATAATCTCCATCAAAGTCATTCATCTTTGGTCATCAAGCTAAGTACTCCTACCCACTTTACATTATTTCTTAGCATAACATTTAATTCTAAATTTGTAGCTCTAATTTATTTGTTCCTACTAACAGACAAGTTAATATTACTTTTGCTTAGTTTTTAAATGGAGATTAATCTGCTAATTATTAGACCAATAGAATTGAACTATTTTTTTAAATTCTTCCTTGCCATAATGTTCAAAGAGATGACTATGTAGAGAAGTGTGCACTTTATAACAATTGATATTTGTTTTCAATTGTGATTGGCTCTTGGATTTGAGGCCTTTTTATTTTTTGGGTTTTAAAGCATAATAAAACTAATTTTTTGACACATCGGCTAACAAAAAATAGTAATAAAAGCATCAACTATCACCATGGGCCCTACCAACTATCAAGAGCTTCCTTATATGAGATCCAATGGATGATGATCATTGAGCTCAATCCAATCGAATGATCCTCTGAACCCTTTCTTGGAGAAAACTTCTAACACATAAAAAGCATTTAAGGACCACATGATCGCCTATTCATTAGATGATGCGTGATAGCTCCACTAGCTATATGATATATAAGCTTTGACATATCACACATGTTAATGACCAGTGCTCCACTTAGTATAAAATGCCATATGATCACAAATTAGCTTCTCTTAGGAGCTCATTGTTGCCAAACGATCATACAAGCCACCATACAAATTGTCAAGCTTAAGATAAATTTTTAAATTATCTAGAAGTTTTAACACACACATTGGTCTTGCGGGCCAATAGAAACCAATCAACTAGGCCACATACTCCTTTATACAAGATCCAACAAACATTGATCATTGAGCTCAATCTAATCAAATGACTCTCAAGAACCTCAACTAACAACTGCCCTTTTGATAGTTTTGACATCCAATCTTGTGATTGGTATTTTTTTGGTTCTTTAATTCATTATATGGCTCCTTTCTTATAATTGAGACAAGAGATTCAATGGGCCCCATTGAATGCCTTACCAAGCTCTAAATATTGCCTTGTGTCTTGATTCATGCCCCGTGGAGTATTTTCCTTCTATGTTATTTCTCACCCTTTTCATGTCATGGTTGAGCTTCATGATTATTCCCATGGTAGCCTATTTGCTCCCTTGTGCCCAATTTTATTCTCTAAGTGTAATGTTTTCCCATAGACCTTGTGTCTAAGTTCCTTAACTTTTAATCATATGGACTTAAAAAATCCTTGCCCTATATTTACTTGTAGCTTGCATTCAATGGGGGTGAAATAGGTTTGTTTTGGGGTTTTTTGGACCTAAAATTATTTTCTAATAGAATGTAATGGATGCCTCATGTATCTAGATTTTGGTGTAGAGAAGTCAGTGTGTCTCGAGTCTAAGGGTCTTGGTGCTGGCATACCTAATATCTTTATGTGGAAGAATTTAGAGGGGCCTTCAATTCCATATTTTTGTTTATATGTGTCCTAGTGAAATTGACATGACTTTGGTATGTATCAAAGGGGATTAAGTTAGTCCTCACATCCATTGGGGGATTAAACTCATGTGTATTTAATCGAGGCTTCCATGGATTTGAGAATGTTATGTACTAACTTCTATTTTCTTTTCACATATAGGATTCAACTTTTAGTGTGGACGTGTGGTGAATTCATATTGGTGTAGGTGATGAGTACTAAGAGCCCAAGGGGAAATAAGAATCAAACACATGGTGGTGTTTTATTGGTCCACAGTCGATGCGACACATGATGAATGTGATGTACATGTGGGAACATGCACACACATTTTTTATTGGTTTAGAGGACCAATCCACAAATCTTCAGAGGGGCAACATGTTCTTTATCTATTGGTCCATGGTGGAATAGGTAAAAGTGGTCACACATATTTATTTCTCCTATCACTTTCATGTCTATCAATTTCATGGTGTTTAACCAATGCAATCAATTCAGGATCTAAACTTCAAAAGATTTAACAAAAGGTTTTGAGTGTCCATGGGTTTTCTTACGAAATTTGCCATGAACAATGTTTTTTCTTGCCCTTTTCATTTCATGGTTAATGATTATTCTAATGGCATCCTATTTGTGTCCTTGTGCCTACTTTTATTCTCCAAGTGTCATGTTTTTCCCATGGGCCTTGTGTCAAAATTCCTTGACTTTAATATTATGATCCCAAAAATCCTTGGCCTAAATTTAATTGTATCTCATATTTGTTGGGGGTGAAACTTGTTTGTTTTGGGGTATAGTGGACTCATGATTATGTTATACTAGAATATAATGGATGCCTCACATCAAAATTTTAGTGTAGGGAAATCAATGTGTTTCAAGTTCAAGGGGACCCCAAAATTTTTATGTGGCAAAATCTAGAGGACATAAAGGAGGTAACTAGGAATTCAATGGAGGCTGATAGAGCCTATGCTATGTGTAGGAATTAAATTATAATCAAGTTCTTGAGTCATGGAAAACATTCCAATGTTTATTCAAAGATGGAAGTTGATGAAAGAGTTGGGTACTTGCAAGAGTTTGCATGAGTGCATATTTCAAGAGGATTTTTTCCCTGTTCTTGCACAAAGTTCATCCAACGAAGATTTTCTAGGGCTACAAGACGATCAAATTTAGTTGTGCCCAAAATGTTGATGTGAATTAACTGCATGACCAGAGGGTGATGTGCTTTGTTGTGTGTAGGATTGCTACATGCGTCAACAACATATTAAATATGAGGCATGGAAACTTATTATAAATATGTATTTTTTTAATATAAAAATGGTTAGTTGTTGAGCAAAACATTTTTTGCCATTCTTTATATAGGGCAGTCCTAAGTGTAGTTTGAAGAAGGTATGATCAATTGTTGTATGTCACATATTGTAAAATTGAGGGATAGGTTTTTGTGGAGTTTGAAGAAGGTATGATCAAGTAGAGACCACTCCATTGTTTGGATGTCTCCATGTGTAACTAAAACATTTCATAGGTTTCTATAATGGGACTCTGAGGTCACATTTATTGACATATTGCATTATTGTTGGTGACATCGTATAACCATTACAAAGCCTTTGTAATGATCTTTTTTTAATGTATATATGGGATATTTATGAGTGGGCATGGATATTTGAAGTAGATCCAATGATGTGATGTCTCTTGTGTTATTGATTTGCATGTGTACGTGAGTTGGGTTCTTTATTGCAGATTTTATCAATGATCGTTGCTCCACTTAGCATAAAATATTGTATGATCACAACTCAACTTCTCTTCAAAGATCATACTTATCAAATGATCATTACATAGGTCATCATACAAATAATTTAACATCAATCTTAGGACATTTTAAAAAAAAATCTAGAAGTTTTAGTAGTAGGATATCGTACACTGGTCTTGTGGACCAATAGAAATCAATTAACCATGCCACATTCTCCTTTATATGAGATTTAATGGACAATGATCATTGAGCTCAACATGATCAAATAGCTCTCAAGAGTCTCAACTAATAATTCCCCTTTTGATAGATCACCCCTTTAAGGACTATTGCATTGTTTCTTATTGGATGATTCAAAAACCCTGGCTTGATAATCTGTAAAGCTCCTCTTTTGGATTTTGATCAATCTTTCACATTACTCAGCAGTTGTATCACTCACAAGGTATGATGACACAATCAAGAATATAACTTGTGGGACCACCATAGAGCCTTACACTAATGTGAACACCACATCGATGAAATCCAAAAGAGGAGCTTTACAGATTATCAAGCCAGGGTTTCAACAATTGTATCACTCACAAGGTATGATGACACAATCAAGAATATAACTTGTGGGACCACCATAGAGCCTTACACTAATGTGAACACCCCATCGATGAAATCCACATGCTCAGAAACAAACATAGGAAAAGAGGCCCACCACTTGATGACTTAGTAGGGTCCAACCAATATCAAAGCTTTATATTGCCATATTTCATTTAAGCTCGTTAAACTTCAAAGACTATTGATCACACCACAACATATGATGGATCAATATCACCTGCACAATTACTTTGAAATTATTATTGTCAGAATTTGTCATAAACAACAAATATACCCAAGACCTAATGCATATGAGATAATCACAAATCTAGATGAATAGAATACAGATTCAATATTCAATATAATGAAGTTGATTTACAAAGAGAAATGTACAAATATAAAGACCTCTTGGATCCATAAATCAAGGAGATGATATGTCCAAGAGGTAAGAGTTTAACTCTTAATTAGTCCTAATTAGGAGGGGAGTTAACTCACTCTTAAATGTTATGGAGTAAAATGTTTACCCTTGTTAATCATGACCTATTTTAACACCTTTTTGAACATTAAATGATTAAATGTTGATCCTGATGAATAAATCTGACAAAATAAACTTAAAGACTAGTCTAAGCCCACCTTGAAAGACACTCCCAGAGTTTGTGGGGCTAAAGGACCAGGGCGCCTAGCGCCTTGGTCCCAGATGGTCACTTTAGCCCTATTTTTGTGGTGTTAGCTTAGAACACCTCCTTAGCTTTTACATGTCAGCCCCATTTGGTTTTACTCATTGTTGGTGAGCGAGAATGCATATATAAAGGAGTCTTGTTATTCATTTTACACCTAGATGGACAAGAGAAGAATTAGAATTGCTTACATGATTGATCTCCTAGGCTCAAGTGCTCTTCATGCTAGGAATTGCTATATTCTTGTGGATGTTATGATGCTCATTTGTAGGTCTTGAAGGAAGTTCAAGCTATCTTTATCTATCTCCTTGCTGGTGCATAATCTTGAGTTATCTACTCCAACTATGGTTTCACTTCTTGTGGTAATCTTTATCATTTTCATTCACACTTACATCATATATTGTTGATCTTGCCTCTATCCTCCTAGGGAACACACTCTTAGATCACTAATCATTGTTGTAGTGGAGGTGGAAACACCAACACGGGGTTTGACTAAGGCAAGCCCCTAAACACAACACAATAGTTTCCTCTTTTCTTGTGTGCAAGTCGAAGTAATAGGTTTCAGAAGATAAGATTCAGGAAGAAGGAAAGGTTTTGTAGGTACAAGTTTGGTGAAGCTCGAAGTTTCTACAAAACCCTAATTAGGGTCTAGGGCACCCGACACCCTAGTACTTCTGTGCTCCCGAACTCAGATCTAGGTTTTTCTCTATTTCTTGATCTCCATCATACTTTTAGAATCTCTGTATCTGTTTCTGACAGTCATTTATTAACAGATTTTGGTCAATTAGGGTTTCATCTTTTGCCCTAGTTTAGTTGGTTAGTTTTGGTTGAATTGGTTGACACTCTGCTATACAACAAAGGGACAAAACCCTTGTAGTTTGGCTCTCCGTCATGGGTAGAAGCCAAGCTCAGTTTGTGTCTCAATGTTAAATGGAAGAGGGTTTGACCTAGTTTAACCTTTTAGGCTAGATCTCTCTTTTCCATAAAACACTAACTAACATGATAGATGGAGTGCAACTCAACCTAGACTAGATAAGTGTTAATCAAGTGCATAAATCAAGGCAAATGATTGATTGACACAACTATAGTGTGCTTAAATAGAGTGAATAAATAAAAATATAAATGATGATTATTCTAGCCTAGTGAACTAACATGAACCTAGCCCAGTGACAATATTTTATTACAACAATTACATGATCATCCTTCGTTGGTCCACCTAGACAAATGATATCATTATAGGCCCCACCAACCACTAAACACTTCCTTATGTGACATTTGATGAGTGTTGATCATTAAGCTCAACCCAACAAATGACCCTCGGAACTTTAGCTTGGAGAAAATGTTAAACACATCAAAAGTGTCCAAGGACCACATGTTCACCTCCTCATTTGATGATCTACGATAGCTCCATTAGCCATATGATATATGAGCTCCACTACATACATTATATTTGGCCCCCTAGTATATATCAGATATATCAATGATCATTGCTCCACTTAGCATAAAATATCACACGATCATAGCTCAACTTTTATTTGGAGCTCATATTTATCAAATGGTCATTCATAGGCTGTCATAGAAGGGCTTTGAAGCCTAGTCACAATACCTAAACCACTAGATTTTATCATGTTAACAATCTCTAGATTGGTGGCATTGGGGGATATCACTCTACCATATTTAGCAGAGCAAAGAAGAATGATCTATTAGATATACTTATACATGTATGGTTTCAAACAAAACATTTGCATTTAGTATTAAATGATTTCTAATATTGTAGAGTTGTTGAAAGCTAATTACACACACACATGAACAAACTCTACGAATCGTCAATCTAGGTTTCAATGAATTCCAAAAGATTTACAATGAGCACCTCCTTATGCAAGATTTGATAGACAATGATCATTGAGCTCAACTTGGTTAGATGGCTCTCAGGACCTTATATTGCCACAATGTGGAATGTATTGTAGATTTTCAATAGCCTTACAATCAACCTTGAGATGAATGACCCTCTCTCTCTCTTCCAACACTTTAGTTTTTTTCATTTAAACTCTTTCAAGGACTATTCATTGATTTCCCATTAGATAGTTCTCAAAGCACTTAAAAGAATGACACACTCAATGCATAATAGAGCTCATGGGACCACAACCATGCCTTCTACTAATGAGAAAATTTATTTGATGTAATCCATGCACACACACACAAAGAAAAGATTTAGGACCCACTGCATGGTTACTCAGCCATAAACTAACCAATCTTAGAGCTTTCCTTTGAACACTTACTATCATTAGTGAGAGCTTTCAAGAACCATTGATCATGTTTATCATTTGACGGTCCTCAAAAACCAAAGAAGTCAAGAGCTTTGACAACTTTGGGAACTCTGGGCACCTTTCAATTAAAGCTCAATGAATGGTTCTTAGAACCTTCACTATGCAATATCTCCATCATATACATTGTATTCAAATTATTTCATACCACATATCAGTAGGCATCGTGAATTCTCACCTACTCAAACATAACTTATTTCTACATTATTTTTGTTCATGCCATGGTTTGTTTTAAGTCCCACCAACACCTCACTTGATCTAAGATATCCTTTTTGTGGGAAATTTGAAACCCTTCTACACCTCTTCTGGTATTATGCTCATGCCCAAGATGCCTGGCATTAGATACATAATTTATTTTTCCTTTAAGGCAACATTTTTGGTTGAGTTCTTCTAGTTATGGCATGCTTTTAGATTGGAGATTCTTTTATGCATCTAGAAAGATAAAAATTCTACAATTTTTTGCTAACTCTTATGTGGATATTAATTTTCCTACTCACTCCAAATCACTGGTTCTCTCTAATGTGCTATTGTAGATTCAAAATTAAGCCATGAAGGTGCCATTGAAGCTTCAACATCTCTAGACTTTGATTGACCATTGGGGGAATGTTCCTTGCATGTTGGCTAGGGTACCACCTTTGTCGATCCTTGCTAGATCCCCCCACCAGTCCAAGAGGCACAACCATTTTAAGTCCGCTCACCTCTATTGGGAAAGCCAACATACAACCACCATGTCACCACCCACCACCACTTACAAGGCAACATGCTGGATGAACCCCCTCCTCCCCAGCCTTCTAGCCGCCATGGGGGGTAGTCCCCACCATTGCACCACTTGTCCACATATTCATTGTGGTGTGGGTGGCCCCCTCTTAATTAGAGGAAATCCCATCAACTCTAGCTATTTGTCTCTCTACCTTGACATGACTAGGCTTCTATGCAGGAGGAGGAAGAAATTGCTACTAATGATGGAGGGAGCTAGTGGATAGTAATATATTTGTAGGGCAACAGGTGGTACAATCCTAATGATCAAGATCCGCCTCCTACTTCTAGGATTGCTCTTGCGACTTAATGTTCTTTTTATAAATATGTTAATCTAATAACTTGGCAACTACTTCCTTTTTTGAGGTTGTCTAGACTAATTTGTGTTGTGGCTTCTTGTTTTGATCCCATCTTTGTTAGTTTGTCTTTGCGGTGTGATCTCATGCCACCCACTTTTGAGGATTTAGTTGTATGCCTTAACACATTTATTTTAATACATGGTCTTTTCATAAAAATACAAACAAGCTCCCTACCAAATATGCACTTTGGGCCCACCAAATCACTACCACCTTTGACACAGGTGATGCACACCCATTCATGTTGCATGTGTGGACACCTTCAATATTTCACACATTGGTCCTCTGGATTAATAAAATCAATAGTACACCTACCACGTGCACCACCTCATATCATCTTCTGTCTCTATGCCATGGAATATCAAGCATACATTTTCACAAGCCCACATAATCACCAATACACACTAGTTTAAGTGAATAGCACAATCTTTTGACATTTCCCTTTGATTTGAGAAAATCATTGATCAAAATGACCAAAGGGTCCTCAAAGTCTCGCCCTAACACACTACAAAATGATCAACAAGATCTCTAAGAGTCATCCATCTAAAATGAGATGAACGATCCTTGAAAATTCATTCTAACATTTAAAAAACTCTTCCTTAAGAAAAGGGGCTTGTTGTTGATGACTCAACAACAAATTGACCAATCTCGAAGCTTTCTGTAACATGTTTCTTTTGAGCTTATAAAACTTTCAGGGTCATTGGATCTTCCTCACATTTGATGGTTCTTAAAATTTGAAAAACTATGTGTGCTTTGACACCTTTAGAAGCTTTGAGGGCTGCTAGATCAAGATTTCATCAATGGTTCTCAGACCTCATGCTATTGCATTTGCTCCATTGCATAATATTACGAGCTCCACTATATATAATAAATATATAGCCTACTGATAAATGCCCCTTTGCACAAAATATCAATGATCATTGGTCAACTTCTTAGCACATAACCATTATCAATTCGATTGCATGCTTAATTGCATCTTCAATGCAATTACATGTTCTTTTATTCTCTTTTGAATTTCAAAAATAATTTGCAACTAAATCTACATTTATATATTCCTTCATTATTGCCTAAATGATTGCAAACCATAGGATCAAGCATAGATCCATATCCAATGGCCTCTGTTATTCAAACTCCTTTTATTTCCTTGTGCTAGGCCAAAATGCTGGGCATTGTTGATCTATTACTCATCAAACAATCCTTAGAAACCTTGGCTAATAGTTCCTCTTTTATTCTTTGTATCTCTAAGGACTGTTAGATCATTTTAGATTGGACTATTCTCAAAAACTTTCCTTGACACTTTGCAAAGTTGATTTTGAAACTTTAAGGACTGTTCAATTATCTCTTTCATTTGATGATCACATAGTTCATGTAATGTTGATGACATACTCAATGTGTATATAATATAAGCTCATGAGAATCGTTTATTTATTTGAACACACAAAAGCTCTTGCTGATATATGCCTATGTAGAATAAAACAAAGGGAATGGGACTTGCTACCTTGTCGACTCAAATGCTCCAATAATCTCAAACCTTTTCTCTTACAGAGTTACAAAGTTTGTTTTGAGCTTCTAAGAGGCCTCCATGTCATTCAACAATTATTTCACTCACAAGATTGATGATGCATTCAATGATATAACCTGTGGGGCCCACTACCATTCCTTACACCAATCAAAACATTTTGCCAACACATTCCATGCATACACAAATAGACAAAAGCAAAGTGGCCCACCATGATGACTCAACAATGAACTGACCAATCTTGGAGCTTTACTTTGACATATTTGTTTTGAGCTCATAAAACTTTGACGATCGTTGGATCTTTCTTGCATCTGATGGTTCTCGAAAGCCAAAGAACTATGTGAGCTCTAACACCTTTGTTTGATCAAAATTTCATCAATGGTTCTCGGACCTCCCGCTATTACATTTGCTCTGCTGCACAGTATAATGAGCTCCACTATATATAATATATATATAGCTTGCTGATATCTACCCCTTAGTGTAAAATATCAATGATCATTGCTCATCTTCTTAACACATAATCATTATCAATGATCCATGCCCAATTGTCAAAGTGATCACGCTTTTGCTCATTCTACACCTGTATGTTCTAATTTTATATGTTTTGCTCTCCTAAAGTGTATTTAATCATAGAATTGCCCATTGATGAAAAGGGTAACAACTATATGTTGACATTCAACAAGAGTATGTTTTAGAATTAATGGCCTAAGTGTCTTTGTAGTTATTTCACCAAGGATGGGCTCCAACAATTCTTAATCTAGATCAAAAAGATAAAAAAGAGATTAGTTACTGCCTTTACAATCTCCAACAAAAACTTGACTACTTAAACTCTTATTGATCTAAATTAATTTATACTTTAACTCTACATTAAAAAAGTTACTTTTCCTTTACAATAATAAAACCATCTCAAAAGATGTCAAAAAAAATGTAGCTCAAGCAATATATGTTAAAACTTGATAATTTTTGGTTAAATTATAATAGAAAGGGAGCCTCCCCATGACTGGACTACAATTAGCCATAAAAAATAAAACAATATCAAAAATTTGATTATTTTTGAAGTGATTGATTATATTTATATGACTAACTTGGATGTTCAACAAGTTCATCTACAAGAGAACAAGTTAACTAAAATTTGGTCCCTCCTACCCCACAATTGACTTGAAATCTTAGTTATGATCTTCCTACGTAGTAGAGTTGCCTAGAAGCATCCTAGACTCCGTTACGTTCCAAATTCTAATTATTATCAAAATCATTGTGCATTTACCTTGCTCATTTTATATGGACATAATAAAAAAACATAGTCTCATGTCTCTCCGGTCAACATTAATAACATTAAAATTAAAAGAAAGAAGGCGAAATGAAGTGAACCAATGTCTGCCGCGACACGCGTACGGCGAAGATTCCGTGCAAGACACTGATACATCGGACGGTTGATCACTTAAACCTAAACATAACGTCCACAACCCTCAAATTCAGCAGAAAACGGATAATTTTCCAACATTTACTGCGACATTTTTGGGTTTACAAAAATTACAGTTAATTTTTGTTTCTGACAAGAAGTGGGCTTATAAATCTGGGGTCCTAGCAAACTCTGTAGCCTTATAGCTTAGTAAAGTTTGATGGAAATAAGCTGCAGAGCATTTTGAAGGCGAGATATCCAGGCGAGTAGTTGGCGAGTCATTTTCTGATGGTTCTGTAACATTTATACCCAAATGAAAAGTGTTGTGAGATGTCCTGAAATCAACTATTTTTAGGTAGAAAACCAGAGAAAGAAAGGTCTTTCAATGGGGCAGGTTTGATTCACAGGGTACAGAGAACTTTCTTTTTAAAGATTGTATGAGGCAGTATGATAACACAGTCCGCTGCAATTGTGTAATGGGTGTCTCTTTTTAGTGACCTTATAACTAATGTTGCTGAATTAGGTATGTGACAGTGTCTTTTTCGAAACAGTGAGCCGTAGCTCTGTTAGATTGCATACCCTGTTATAAGGTCTCAGTGTCTCACTGATTTTCACCAAGGTCAGCCCAAATTCATGGGTAGCCATGGTGTGGTAAAGGAGATTTAGGATAACCCATTGGGCCTCCTGCATTGGTATGATATCTCGTGTATGCATCCGATTTTCGCTGTGCATTTTGAGTGAAGGTATCTTTTGAGCCTTTTTTAGATGTTATTATGTCATAGAAAGGGTGGTAGAGGGTTCCACTGTAGTTGTCGCTTGATAATGCATTGACTGGTTTGGATAAGATTGAGATTGGGATTTTTTAAATTTAGTGGGCTAGATGTCCGCAGTGTCAGGTCTTTGAAGAGGTGAATGTGAGGACTATACATAAAGTCCTGATTGAAATCAATACCAGGTTTTTTGTTGGCCTCATGTGTACATTATTTAATTTAGCTCTTTGAAGAGACGAGAATAAACAATATAAAAGAATCTGTTATCGATATCAATAGGAGGAGATCCCGTCTTGTAAGGAGAGCAGTACAGTCTCAAGCTTTAGCCCCTCTTGGTGGCTGAGACAGCTGTGACATTTGTAGTTTTATAAAGACGCAATTAAAATCATATCATTTCAATGGGTAATTCCCTGGGATGCTCTGCATCAGGGGAGCGCTTGGTATCTGCTGCAAGAGATGGGGATTTGATGGAGGCTCGCATGCTTTTGGATTTCAATCCCTGTTTGGCTAGGTATTCCACCTTTGGTGGGCTGAATTCACCTCTTCATTTTGCAGCTGCTAAAGGTCACAGCGAGGTAAGTAGCATTTTTAGATAGTTGGGTGTATTTTGGCTTTTGAATTTTATAATGGCTATATTTCTAGTAGTCCTATTCAGAGGTTTTGATGTGAACAGATTGTAAATTTGCTGCTTGAGCATGGAGCTGATGTGAATTCTAGGAATTACTGTGGCCAGGTATGTTCTCTAAGTCTGCCTATCACAAGTTGCCTAAGTTTTCTATGCACGTTGTCTGGATGCAGCAATAGAATAACTGAGGGAATAAGAGGGAAATACATCAGCCCATTTTTTTGACCTAAAATGTTACCAGAAACATTATTCGTTCTTCCCTTGGCATCGGCACCGTTTTGGGTTCTTGCAGATTGAACTCATGACTATTTGTTCGTAAAGGAAAAATAAAACTATACAACTATACTCCCAAACTACTCTCTCCGTGAATGGGACTTGCGAGGTTTTTAATTTTGTGGTGGTCAGCCCCAGAGCTCATATTCTAACCCATACTTGTTGGAATGTCAGATCACAGCCTTTTGTTGAGAAGTTTTTGAGGGGATACACATCATGATCCGTATAACCTGGTTGTTTATTACACCCCAGTGAAGGGGGAATCATCCTATCTCTGCAAAGAGTCAAAGCGGACCCAAGAGCCTCCGTGCACAACCACGATTACTTGTAGGAGACAGGATATAATAAAGCAGGCTGAAATCTCACTATAGCGAGTAATTAGAAAACATCAAAATGATAACAACCACATGGTAAGTGGAGCTTCAAGGCACAATTGATGTGATTACCAGATTGCTGACATACCCACTTTGGGTGAGATGTAAACATCCTATGCATAAGGAAATATGTGCAATCCTTATTGGAATGTCTGAGATCAAAGCTTTTTTTTGTGGAAAAATTCTCTAGGGGATATGCATCACGATTCCTGTAACCTGGGCATTACACCCTAGTGAAGGAGGAACCATCCAATCCGTGCTTATTGGAATGTCTGAGATCAAAGCTTTTTTTTGTGGAAAAATTCTCTAGGGGATATACATCACGATTCCTGTAACCTGGGCATTACACCCTAGTGAAAGAGGAACCATCCAATCCGTGCAAATGGTCAAAGTTCACTCAAGAGCCTCGTGTTATCATGCAGAATCACAATCACTTTGTAGGAGAATGAGGTAATAATGTGGACTGAAATCTCATTATTGTGTGTAATTAGAAAACATCAAAATACAACCACAAGGTAAGGGGAGCTTCAAAGCACAAGTGATATGGTTATCAGATCACTGACATACTAACCTTGGGTGAGATGTAAATCTGCTATGCATAATGAAATATATGCAATCCTTACTGTTATGATAAGGACCACAAGACAAGGAAATTTACTAAGTGCAAATGATGCCGAGAACATCACAACCTGGGGTGAGATGTAGACCTGTGGCATAACCAAATATGGTGATTCCATGTATTTAGAGGCCGTGATAAACTGCTATGGTCAAGGGGAGGATTATTATGAAATATACCATTTATTCATTTATACAATAACCTACAAGCAATGGTAAATGCTGATATTAAAACATATGCTTTTGTAAGTTAAGAAATTGAATAACAGTCTATCTAAATTGCAAGGGAAGTGTCACTTCTGCAAATTGGATTCCTAAGGAACTCTTGGCTTGTGGTATCTTACCTGGAAAACAGTTGTAGGGAGTCGGGGGACCGTGTTCTTTCATCGATTGTGTAGAAGGTGGAACCTTATAAACTTAAGAAACATGAAACCCATAAAAAACAGAACTTATATGGTGAACAAAAATTACCAGCAATAGTCAAAACTGGATCCGATTATCTGAAGAAATTGCTTTTGCCATTTTGGAACATTAACCACATGATTAAAGTAAAATTCACCTCTTGATGAGTAGGAATGACCTCTTCTACACTATTAATTTATTTTATGAAGAAATTGAGTAACCGATATGACAAAGAGACAGAGACCTGTTGGTGATTAGGAAAGGACCTCTTGTACCAATCTAATTTTGAAATAGTTTGTTTGCCATTGGTTGACATAGAAGTATTGCACTTTAGGTTTTAATCTATTGCATGATATGTTCAAAACTAAGGTTCTATCTGTCTGCTTATGAATGCAGACAGCTTTGATGCAAGCTTGTAGATATGGGCATTGGGAAGTTGTGCAGATTCTTCTTCTTTACAAAGCAAATGTAGGTACATTTTACTTGATATTACCAGACTCATTTCTAACTGAAAAAAATTAACAACTTATCCATTAGGAATTTTTAGTGATATTCAAAAAACACTGCTAATAGTCCTTTGGGAATTAGGTTACAAAAGCAGATTACCTCAGTGGTAGGACTGCCTTGCACTTTGCAGCAGTAAATGGTCACACAAGATGCATCAGGCTTGTTGTTGCAGACTTTGTACCCAGTGCCCCTTACAATTTGAGTATGTCTTCCTCTTCTGGCAAAAAGGATGATGCCTCACCAATGGGACGCCTATTTGACTTGAAGTGAGTTAACTTGATGTAAACTTTCCAGTATTTGAGTATGAAAGTTGGTTTTGTGGATTTACTTATGCTGTATGCACTTGGTGCAGCGCCCTTTCCAAATTTGTGAATAGGGCAGCAGATGTTGGGATTACGGCTCTTCACATGGCTGCACTTAATGGGCACTTTGATTGTGTGCAATTGCTCCTTGATCTGAATGCAAATGTGTCAGCTGCTACATTTCATTATGGCACTTCAATGGATCTGATAGGTGTGATCCTTGTTAAATATTTAAAATTAGAAAGGCTGCTTTTGTTAATTATTTGTTCCTGTCAAACTGATGATGTGGTACTTAACCTTCTATTATGTGTCATATTAATGGATTACCATTTTCTCAGGAGCTGGAAGCACTCCTTTACATTATGCAGCATGTGGAGGCAATATACAGTGCTGTCAGGTTTTGTGAAATTTTACCATATTATTATGGACAATTATAACTCTATATCTTAGAACTGTTTGACATAATGATTTCTTTGTGGTTAAAAGGATTGGTTGTGGTGAATGCTTCCATTGGACTCACACAACTGTAATTCATTTTTACCATTTCAGATTCTACTGTCACGGGGCGCTAGTCGAACAACTTTGAATTGCAACGGGTATTTTGAATTTAGAAGCCAAACTTTTTCAATTTATCATTGCTAATGTATATCTATTTCTATTAATGGAAGATGTGGAGTACATTCATTTTGGAGACTGAACTACAAAAGCTTAACCTTCATGTTTTATCTTGTAGATGGATACCACTTGAAGTGGCTAGAATATGGGGTCGGCATTGGCTTGAGCCACTGTTATTACCTCACTCAGAATTAAGTCTACCACCTTATGCTCCATCAAGCTTTCTCTCACTCCCTCTTATGAGTATACTAAATATTGCCAGGTACTCTCCACACCATTTAAGCATATAATGGATCTAGCTTAAAAACATTGTGATAATGATGACTTTTTTTCTTTTTATTTTCATGTCTGGAGCATTTGACAATTTTGACGTGACAAAATCTATTATCGGAGCCTAACATAGTTGCATGAGATTAGGCAACAGTCTGGAGTTGCTAAAAAGTTGTGTTCAAAAGATGAAAATTTTTTCTTGTCACCATCTTGAACTGAATCTTAAATCTACTAGTAAGAATAATAAAAGTGATTGAATGTGGTCAATATACTGTGATGGCACTATCATAGAGCATTGTAGTTGACAAATGGTTCAGGCTTTTTTGATTTTTAATCAACCTATTTTAATGCAATTGTGTTGTGAGTGCAGTTAAGAAGTTATAGGATAATTGTTGTAGGGACCGTTATGAAACACTATATCTGCAGTAATTGGCATATACCTATTAGAGTTAGTAGGTAGTATAGATTGTAGGAAAGCACTGAACAGTCTTAATTAAAAGTATCATTTGTTGCATTTGGAAAACATATCAAATACAGTCAGGCTAAGGGCAAAAAGAAACCATAATTAACAAGTGAGAAGACTTGAGTAAAAATCGGTCAAAATTAGGTAAAAAGCAACTTCAATTAGCACCTCAATTCATTATGCTAACTATATTTGACACTTTATTTAGCCAGCATGGCCACTTAGTTGCTTAGGAAGTGGAACCTCAGGGCCCCAGTTGGCTAGTGATGTGTTCCAAGTATGGTCAAGAAGGTGCCAACTTACCTGTTGAGTGTTTAACACTTAATGACTTAAATCACGTGAATCACATAAATCTTAACTCCAAATCTGAACTTTTTTGACCATTAAAAACAAGAGATCTTCATTTGTCACACTTCTTAAGGTCAACTTCTCTTTAAAAATGATGAAAAATAAGAATTTTGAGTGAAAACTGCTACTTGGGTGCTCCACAATTGTTGCACATTATGGCCCCTTTTTGATAAAACATTTGCATTCATATTATTGCCCCATTTTGATCAAACATCTGCCATTCTGGATGTATTATACATACCAAATTTGAAATGTATACACATAAATAACAAGATGTTTTGGGTAGTAAGCAAACAATAGAAGGAGATACTATGACAAGATTCATATTTAGGTCTATAATGGGAATAGTGTTAGATTCATTGAGGATAATGATCTTCAGAAGGCAGGGAGAGATTTCTGCCTTAAACAAAAGAGTTTTTTTCCCTGCAATTTATTCCCATCAGTTGTGGAAGAAATTCTTCTGTTTACTTATTTATATTTTACTCAAACTGCATTCAGCATAACACAATTCATGCTCAGATAAAACAGGGAATAAATAACATTATTAATAAATGAAGTGCTTTTTGACTTCTGTATTGAAGATTCAAAAAAGAGAATTTTAAACACGAATGCTCAACCCTTCTAGAGGAGGGGGTATCCTTAAGACTACTGAAAATGGAAGCCTTTCTTCTTATAATTCAATCTTTTCTATACTCTATTTATTGCTCCTGTTATGTAATTGCCTTTCTTTTGTCCTTGGGATAGAATAGGTTAATAGCTATTGACAGGTAGCAAATATGGTTAAAGGGATATGATATTAGTCGCTGTTGTATACTTAGATATGTATAAACACTTCATTTTAATTGCTGTTGGTGAAATCTCTAATGAGAGTACTTGCGTTATAGTTTACAACTTCTAGCTATTTGTGATGTCTTTAGATTTGTTTAAGTTTTCATGGTTTTGTCAGTCGTAAGCTTTATCAATAAGGGCAATTGTGTTGTGATAATTTTCGTTGTTAGGAGCTTATCTACATTTTTTTGTAGTTACTAGGTTCGAAAAATTTGATTAGTTTGGGGGAGGTAAAAGAAATTTGGGAATCTAGAATTTTTTTTGTTTGTTGGAGGGTTTTATATCAAACCCACAGAATTGTTTAGCTATTGGATACGGGAGCACGAGCCTTAGGCTGAAACATTTTTAGCTAAGAGCCAAGGACTGAGGGGTATCCATTCTGCCAAAGTCGCCCGGGGCACAATCCTGGCCTCATCCCACGTTATTTATTGCACCTCCGGGGGTTTGAACTTTGGTGGATGGTGTAATCAAGGAACATACCATCACCCTCCCCAATTGTGCCCAACCAATTGAGCTACAACCCTTTGGAGGAATTTTCAAAACAAATTGGTAAAATTTCTATAGCAATTGAAAAATTCAGACTGAATTGGACAAATCTGGCCAGTCCAATCGGAAATGCCAATGAATTTCTAGTACCATGGGTTATCTACAGAACTGTGGAAGTCTTAAAAACTCTTTACCATATTTTGTATTTTGGGGATAGCTGGACGGTTAGTCTAAACAGAAAAAGCAAAAAGGATTGGTGATCTTCTTGTGGGCAGAGGTCTCTTATAACAGAGAGTTGTATGAAAATATGCTGCAGTTTATACGTAATTATGCTATATAAATTCTTTTATTCTAATTCCCGATAATAATTTTTAACACATGGGAAATTTATACTTTCTGAATAGTTGAATGTGGACAGAGTATATGCTCTTGGATAGCTTTTGCTAACTATTTGAAAACACTTGCATATAGCCTGAGTTGTCCTGATGGTAAAGGCCTGTGTACTCTATAGTGGAGGTCACAGTTCTGAATCTGGATGTGGATTAGGGTTGTACACCTCTTTGAACAATATACAAGGTAAATGGAAACACAATCCACTTGTGGAATGCTTGCATAAGGGGCATCTCATACACCAAATTGTTTCTTGCTTGGAAGTGACCTTAAAAACTTCCCTTACCTTCTTATGAAGTTTTGAACTAATCAGAAGTATAATATGAGCATATGCTCTTTGTATAGATTGACACCATCCCATTAGAATTGTAAGGAGAGCAAATGTTGCAGGATATCTTGAAATAAACAAGTTGAAAACTTGAGGAAATTGGGTACTGCTAAAACAAAGATGTTGAAAACTTCGGTTGAGTGGATACTGCCAGATGTCTTGATGCAAACATGACTAACTTCAATGGTTTTGCTTCCCTCTGGAACTTGGTACCGACCTTGATAGTAGAGCCTTATAAATAGTTAGTCTTGGTATTGGCTTGTTCTATGACCTGTTGACAATGTGGATGAGAGGGGATTCCTAGCTATATGATATTCTATACTATTTTGGGGGAGGCATACTCCAGTCCATCTACACAAAAGGTGTTTTCAGTGAAAAATGCACATCTTAGTTGTTGTGTACTCTTATCTCTGTGGTGGTATGGTAAGTCTAAATAGAACTTACTGGGTTATCAAAATATTAGTTAGGAACTTAGGATCAGTGGCTAATGGTTTATTTGTGATGCTAGAGCCTTGGTTGTCTGAATATTGCTTTAGGATGGATTATTCTTGGCAATAAATAGGTTAAGAATTATAAAGTGTGATTCCTTTTCATTTAGTGCACTTTTACTTATGTCTTGTTTGTATTATGTTTATGAAGAACTCATGTTTGTGCATGCAAAACAAATTGGCTTTGAGTTCTTATTAGGAAGTATAGATTAGGGAGTGAAAAGGTGTATGACTAATCTATAGATGACATTCTAATCTTAAAGCTATTACTGAAGAATGTAGACAGCAATCTTCTAAATTTTGTTGTTTCCTAGACTGAAGGTTTGTTTTTAGTTTTTTAACATAGTTCCTGGGGATCTTGTATTAAAGAAGCTTAGCACAATTGTTTTCTTAGAGATTATAGTTCCACTATCATGGGACTGTCAAAAATAATTGCTTTCCATATACTTACATATAGGGAATATGGATTGGAAGCAATGGATATTGCCAGTGAAGATAGCGAGCCTTGTGCAGTTTGTTTGGAGCGCAATTGTACCGTAGCTGCTGAAGGTATTATTGCTGTCTAAATTTTCCTATTCATTATGTTATGTTGTTTTTCTTTTATTGTATTATTTTTTCTGGTTATATTTGTTGCAAATTGTGTCCCAAGTTGAGTGTTATGCACCAAGATGAGTATATAGTTACAATAAAAAGTCCTAAATACTTTTTTTAACTGTATTTTGAATTGTTCTGATTGCAAAAATATTTTAGAATATGTGAGAGGATCCCATGGTCTTCTGCTTTAATAAGATTACCGTGAGTTATAGAATTGTCACCAGGAACGATAATTATGTTGTCTATGTGAAGTTACTTGTGAATGAATTTGATTCTGCAGTAGAAATAAGCCAGCTGATCTTATTCCTGAAGCCTCAGAATTTAAAACTCTGTAAATTTTTTTATTATTGTGGAAAGTTATAGTAAAAGAGCTTTGACAAACTGGAGGGTGTTAACAGTTGAAATTGTTAGCTCTGAATATTGGAAGTGGGATACTCCAAGATAAGCAATTTTCCCCAATATTTGGACGCTTGTTTTCATCTCTTGATTTTCTTTTCAAATAATAATATTGATGCAGGGGATAAAAAACAAAATACCAAAACTAAACTACTTAATTGTATGCATTCATTATTAGTTGGTCCACAAAGATTTACCTTTGAGGTATAGAATTGTCATGAGGAATTGGAATTATGTTGTCCATGTGAAGCTACATGTGAAAGATGTGAATTTGATTCTCCAGTAGAAAGAAACCAGCCGATCTTATTCCCTATAGATCAAACTCCATGAAAAATATTTATGAGAAAACAGAGGGTATTGATGAAATTGTTGGCACTGAATGTTGGAAGTGGGATACTCCAAGACAAGCATGTTTTCTCTATATTTTAACAATTGTTTACCTCTGCTTGATTTTCTTTTCAAATAACAAATGATGCAGATCAGAAAGAATAAATACCAAACTAAACTACGTAATTGAATCCATTTAAAACTAGTTTAGGCTGAGTTCAAAGCTGTTACAGTTTTTTTTTTTTGGTTCTAGGCACTAAGTAATGTTTGATTAGGAATTTAATAGGTAGATTTAGCCACATGGTTGATGCTTAGGCAGTGCCTACAAGCAAATAAAGTTGATACTGGTGCTTAGTTTTTTAAAAAATCTGGTTATGGCTGTAAGAATCAAGTAGCTCCTAAACATGCTTTTTGTCAAGCCAAATTTTCTTGTTTCCTCTCCTTTTTTCAGTTAGGATTAACTTGATTCCCAATATTTCTTCATTTTGATTCAATTTTGTTTTTTGACCAGTTTCTCATCCTGTTTATGATCTTTAGATATAGGGTACGTAACTTTTGGAATACAAAGTTTATATGTCTCATAATTTTGGTAAGTCCCGCATAAAATAAAACTGGAGTGAAGTCTATACATTTCTCTCCCTTCCTTCTGTATTAGAAAGGAAGGAGGAATTAAGCTGATCGGCTTCAGCTTTCCATAAGGTCACTTGTACATTTTTGAAACTGCTGTTCCTGTTTGCATTGAAAAAGCCATCTTTCTTGGGATTGACTTACATTAAAAATAAAGCTGGAAAATTCATAAAATAGATTAAATAATTCCCTTTTTTTATTTCATACCAATTAAATTGCATAGAGACATCAAGTGAAACAAAATAAGAGTGGAAGACATGAAATATGGATAGGAAAATTTAGACTTAACTGCGAAGAGCTTGAAATGAAAAACTCTAATCAAAACAACAGATCTGAGTATGCTAATGTACAAACACATACTGCTGAAAATACAAAATGTGAATACACACAGAGATGAACTCTCAATATTACACCTTTCTTCTATTAAAATTGCAAAGAAATACACTCCATTGGAATGAAATTTTAGAAAAAAGACTATATGCATCATAATTAAAATTAGAATATGTGCCCTCTAAATGGACTAAGTGCACTATGAATCTATGAACAAGAAACTAGATGAGAAATACACTCCATTGGAATGAAATTTTAGAAAAAAGACTCTATATGCATCATAATTAAAATTAGAATATGTGCCCTCTAAATGAACTAAGTGCACTATGAATCTATGAACAAGAAACTAGATGAGGTGTCAAGTATTAAGCATACAACTCACTGGAGTGACACTGTTTGACTGAACAAACAATTAACTAGTCTGACTAACTAATAACTCATAATCAAAGTAGTTGAGACTAAGATGCAAACACTGATCACTAAGTCTCAAATAGTTAACTGGGCGCTAATATCAAAGAAGACTCCCTACATCGCTGGGCCTTATTCTGCTATATAACTATTTAGTATTTCCTCTCCATGCTGATCTCTTTGCTGCGCATAGGTCTGGGTGCTGCTGTCACTGTTGTGCCATCAGTGTGAGGACATACTGCTGAAAATATCTCTACGTTGTTGGATACTATCTCAATCCAACATCCTTTGTGAGGAAAGTGCTCTCCACCAATCCTAGTCTCTCTCTCAACATCTCAAGCTTCCCCTTAGTCAAGGGCTTTGCCAAAATGCCTGCAACTTGTGAATCCGGGGGAACATACTCAAGTACCACTGCTCTCTTTTGAACTCTGTCTTTGAGGAAATGGTACTGAAGCACTGTGTCTATATGCTTAGAGCGATTGTGAAACACTGGATTCTTAGAGAGCCTAATGCAACTCTAATTGTCGTACACAACTGTTAACTGCAACATCTGATTGCTTACTTTTCCTATCAACTTGCAAAGCCAGATAACCTCGCCACTAGTAGAGAAGGAGAGAAGGCTGACATGTACTCTGCAAAGCAAATATTAGGGTGGGTATTCATCAAATAGGGAACCTATCAACTGCCTGTACGTAGAAGGATCCACCAAATCTGAATCAAATTCCATAGTCAACTTTAGATTCAGAACCATGGGAGTAGATAGGGCCTTACAATCCATCATTTGAATTCTCTTTAGAATCTCCAGCTCAAGACCTAGAAAATAGTGCATAAAACCCATGTCCTTAATGTCAAACTCAGAGGCCAACTCCCCCTTGCACCATGCTATGAGCTTCTCACTCCTAACTATAAGGATCAGGTCATCCATAGACAAGACCAAAACTATAGATCAGATTTATCAAATAGATAGTAAAGGTTAGGATTTGCAATAGTTAGAGTAGTATTAAACCCTAAACCAAAGTTATTGCAGATTTTTGCTACTATGGTTCCATCCTTTTCTAGATTAGGATTTTGGAATTTTATTTGCTTGAAATTAAGTTTTTTGGTTGTAGTTTATTTTCTTTCTTCTAATTGCCTTTCCTTTTAAAAATCCTTTTGCATGAAAATAATTGCTGGAAATATGAAAAATACCTGAAGGAAATATATTACAATTTACTGACCACCATGATATTGCCCAATTTGTTGTACATCTTTGAAATGGCAGTTCCCTTTTGCATTGAAAAGGAGGCATGTCATAGTAGCATTACATTTACATGACATTGGTATGGCAAATAGAAAGTGTAAATGGAATTCAATTACACAGGTTTAAAATGAATTCAATTACACAGATTTAAAGTTGGAAAAACATGGGAAATCGAACCTTGAATCCTAAACCCTAAAAGTTTAAAACATGATAAAGAGTTTTTTGAAAAATGTGGGTTTGACTGGGTCAAAGATGTGCTGGTTTGACGTGGCATGCCCTGACTTCTGGGCATTGTTTAATTGTGATAACTCTGTTTGTTGTTGCTGTTCTATGCTTCTATGGTTTCATCCTTTGTGGATTAGGAATTTGGAAATTTATATGTTCACATTTATTTTTTTCAGCTATGTTGCTTGTTCAGATTGGTCGATTTTTTACCCTGGTTCAAGATGGCTGGGTTTGGTGATTTGCCAATTTTTTTCTCAGGTTCAGGGTTCAGCTGTACACACACACACACCCTATAATTTGCACAGAATGTACAAATTGAATACAGAATTGAGAATACAGCTGATAATTGATAATGCAATATCACTTATCAATTTATAAATGTTAGAGACAAATCAAAATAGTTTATATCATAGTAACATTACTCACAACAAAAAATGGAATTGGTTGAATCCAGCCAGGATGCGAACACGGCCTGGAATGGTCTGGGTTCAGCAGGGGTTCTTGCTAGAACTCAGTATAATTAGTTTTTTGGTTGTAATAATTGCCTTCTTTTATTTGCTTTTTCAAATCTCCTTGTGCATGAAATTTGTCACTGAAAATATGAAAAGATCCTAAAGGAAATATATGAAAATTTCTAGTGACTTATGCCTTGTTGTCTTCACTAGCATGTTTCAGAAAACTTGTGAACCAATCTAAAAGTCTATGGGTGACGTCTTGGAAGGCTGGAAACATCTTGGTCAGCCATGGTATTTTTTGATCGGTTGTTTGATAGCTATTTTGTAGGGATTTGATTTCAAAGAAATGCTTATGTGTAAACTTCTTTCTTCCTATAAGGTAAGGAGAACACATACGACACACGTCACAAGTAGAACCCAGATTTTATGCAAACCAACGTGTCACAAGTACAACACACGTTAGCCTTGCAGTGGTGTTTCATTTTTTATAGAACTTAGGAATCATTTTATCAGCCATGGTACAGGTTGAAACTTGAGAAGTTCAAATTTTATGCAAACCTGTTTGTCACAAACACTATGTTTAGCCTTGCGATTCCCCACCTTCCAGCTCTGCCCAGCTTGCCATTATATGCAGGTTTATTCATTTTCAGAAGGGGTCCTGATTGGCAAAAATAAAAAAATGTTAATTAGTCAGTGGCAAGAAGTTCCTTTTCTGTCAGTTCCCATGGACTTCACGAGGATATAAAAATCACTTAGCCTTAGCCTTGCACTTAACTCTGAGGCAACCATAAACCAAATAAATACATTTCTGTGTCTCAGTCTTTGGAAATTTTCTGCAAATTTTATAGCTGACAATAATTTTCCATCATAGTTGTGATCCCTTTATGCCTTTGATTATTCAATTAGAAGTTTAAGTTCCACAAGGATGCATCCTCACCCCCAACTGTTGGTCCCCTGTTAAAAACTTCTTCCATCAGTTCCCATGGCCTTGCACATCAATTCTTGGAATAACCATAAACCAAATAAAGATATGTCCAATCATTTTAATTCTTTGGAAATCCCCTGCAAATTCTATGTCTGATAAATTTTCCATCATGGTTGTGGTCCTTTCCTAGCCTTGGTTTGTTTAGAAGTCAAGTTCCAATAAGGTGCATTCTCTACATGCTATCTTGCCTATTGTATGTAGGATTTTATGGTTACTTCTGGGTGCCCTGGGCACTTTTTCCATCCCCGCATTTCCCCATACCCCTCAAAAGGTTAGTTGGTGGAAGTTTGGAACATTGCTTTGTATTTTAAGGTTGTAAGGCCTAATCTACCTTGCTTCTGATAGGAGGGTAAAGCATCCAACTCCCAAAGGTTTCCTTTTGTTACCTTGACTATCTAACTGAAGGAAGCTTTAAAGCATTTTCCCTAATTTGTTGAAAATCTTTATTATGGAAAGCCAGCAGAGCACAAGTAGAAATGTTAGGCAGATAAAACCTGTGGACGCTCCTACATCCCACTGGTCAATGAGAGAACATTTAACTTATCTTTTGCACGCTTTAGCTTCAAATTTTGAAATTGATCAAATTCCATATTTTATTCAAAGCAGGCGATGCCGGCACCAATTTCATATCTCTAAAGCAACTTGAAGGGTTGTCATCCCAATGGGCTTAAAGATAATCCATCCGGTGTTTGAGCTCTCGAGGTCAAGAAAATTCATCAAAATTTCATAGTTTAGAGATCTTAATGGGGTTGTTATTTGGGAACCAATTCAGAAGGATATAATTTGATGGTTTTGGCATCAAAGATATAAAGAGACAGGGCTAATGAACATCCTTGGTAAATAGACATTTGTAACATGAAAGCATCCGTAACTGCTAAGTGCCAACATAGCCAAAGCATCCTTTAAGATGGTCATTGTTATTTCGAGAGCTTAGTACCTAAACCTAATAAAAACAACTAATTATTGAAACTCCATTCTGTTATGTGATGCTTTCACAAAATCTAGCAAGGCCATTACCAGCAGCCAGTAACAATAATTTTTCCTTCCAAAATTATTGTGTGAGTGACTGAGATTACCAGAGGAAGAACATTCATAAATCAAACGAGCATCTGGGCCAACTGATACAAATACTTAGCTCCTTACGAGCAATACAATACTTAGCTCAATAAATTTTGGATTCTCTCTGATTTTTTTCAATGTTCATATATGGTATCTCTCAGATTTGTCACATTACTACCATCTTAAAAAACTTGGTAAATCTTTTCTTTCTAGTTTCTAGCTCTGAGAAATATTAGTATTTAGGCCTTCCATTACCATGCTTAAGCTTAAGCAATTCTAGATCCAATCTAGACATCTCTGATGACAGAAATTTGATTTTCTATTTTAGCACCATTGGTTCATTTTAGTACTAGTAGACTCTATTTTTTAACTTGTTTTTATTCTCTACAGCAGATACGTTACTGTCAATTTTCCAAAATTATGTGGTGTACCTAGATGTTTTTCAATGGAGTGATGGAAAGACAGGAACAGAGTAGAATTTATTAATTTAATAATTGAAATCGTTTCATAGAAAATGGGAAATTGTTGCTAATGTCTTATTCCATGTGTATGTACAGGTTGTGGCCATGAACTTTGCACAAAATGTGCTTTGTACCTTTGCTCGACAAACACTGCTAGTTCCACTAGTGCAGATCCTCCTGGGTCCATATCATGCCCTTTTTGCCGTCAAGGCATTGTATCCTTTGTGAAGTTGCCTGGTTCACCCTCAAAAGAGCTTAAGTTGAACATTACCCTTGGATTATGCACTCCTTGTGCAGCAGATGTCTGTGACTCAGATTCACCATCTAGTCCAGTAGGTCAATCGGAGTTCCATAAAAATAGGGATTCATCTGTATCTTCAGATTCATTTTGTAGTGTGTCTTGTACTCCTTTCCCATCTGTTAGCCTACCTTTGTGTGCATGCAACAATGAACCCGGCTCTTCACTTGAAACTAGACAAGAAACAGGAAGTTCTCAGCAAGCACACCCACCTGTGCAGGATGCCTCAGGTGCGAATTCGATTTCCTCCGAAAATGTTTCTGATTCCTCTCTTGAACAAAAGGAGGCAGTTAGCCCAAGGGTACAAAAAGCAAGCTGCTCAAAAATGCTGTTTTGGAGCAGGAAGAATAGTCAGAGAGAGAAGCCTGGAGAGCAACCTTGCAACTCTGAAATAAGTGTTTGATTTATTTGTTCTGTTATAGTTGTCTGCTAGGGGCGAGTGGTGATCCATAATTGGTTGTATTCTATTCAATTCTGTATAATTTACATTCATTTTTGATGAATTTTGTCCAAAATTTAGGAAGCTTGCACCTCCAGCATCATTCTTTCCAAATCCGACATATAATCAGCTATCGGCATCCTTTAATAATCCTGATGTAAAACTGGCACTGCAGTGCATGGACATGTTTCATCTTTGTGGTGCAAGAGAAGAAAGTTTACATACAATTTGGGACAGGCGTCCCCCTGATCCTTTGCAGGCAGATATGAGGGAACCTTTGATTTGGCTTCTGTATCACTAGTGCCACAGTTGACTAATTTGGCTTCTACTAAGCTTCTTGGCAAAGATGTTGGACATGTTTTTACATCTTTGATTGGGAAAAGTTGTTGCTATGCTGTATCATAATGTCGTGCGGGAAACCATAGTAATGATCAAATATAAAAGAAAGCTTGTCTTCAAATCAAAATGACTTTTTTCAGTTTCCAGGCGACTCTCAAAGCAAGAATGTTAATGTGGATTATCTGAAATTAATGTCGGTCTTGTCAATCATTGGCATTGTATTCTTAAAACCCCACTGTTGTGATTTGGCAAATGGCAGTTGAAAAAGATTGGCGCCCTAGAAATCAAGACAGCCAAAAGATGGACGGCACATACACTTGCATGCCCCACGAGTGAGAAAATACTTCTCTTCCAGATGTGGAGAACATATGGATGTAATGAAATGGGATGTGATTACATAGAGAGAATAAACTCCTACTTATAATAAAGTAAACTTCTTAGGGATATAACCACCTTACTAGATATAATCCAATCCACCAGTAGCTTTTCACACAACCATCACATTAAAAGAAACACTGACTACATACTATATAATGAATCGCGAGCCGTTTACACAATCACATTAAAAGTACCGCATTGAGTACACCAGATATGATAACTCACACAAACCATTTACATAAGAACATTACAAAGTGGTAGTCATTTTAGAGCCATTTACATATCCACAATACAGGTAGTATGCTCCTCAACGTCATTGTGTGTATGTAGTACATGTGACAAGATATGAGCTGCATAATAAAATTATTGTAAAATTATTGTGTTTAGGCACACAATAGGGCTTCCTCCCTATTTGAGAAGCTTCACCTCTAAAACCGAGGACGAAAACTCTTTTATGTCCCTTCTTTGTTTCTGCTTTTATTTGATATCATATGCAAAGCTTCTCTATGTATCAGACAAAGCTTGAGGACTCCAGCTCTTCTTTGTATCTTGCTTGTTTCTCTTTTGCATAGAGATCATATACAAAGGGGACTATTTCCATCTTTTACTTGTTTGTTGTTTCTCCTCTACTTTGAGACAATTTGCACCAATTCGATAACTTAGAATACTTCTCTTTGACCCGTTTGTTTCTCCTCTGCTTGAGATGATGTGTCCCAATTTGATTACGTAGAATATTTAAGGATCTTCTTTAATGAACTGTATGAACTAGTTACCGTATTGTGTTATAGAGGCTCTATGAGATCATTTGAATTCATGTTAAGGCTCACTAAGAATTTCTAGGACTTAAAACGTTAGGCTCAACAAGAATTTCTAAGAGGTTCATATTCAATGTTCTTTTGAACACTTCTTTATGATAAGGGCTGTGTACTGATTAGTAGCAGTTTAGAAAGATTGTTTCTTTTTAGGTCAAAAACGAAGTTAGCATTTTTGTATCTTTCAAAATTGATTGTCTTTTACAAATCCAGGGGTGTCAAAATAGAATAGTGAAAGTATAATGTATTCTGTAGATTGAAATTGTTGGTTGCTGCATATATATTATTATTATATAATATATAATATAATAGTATTATAAATGTATAATATAATACAATTATTAATATTACAATTAATATAACTAGAAAAATTTTAACAGAAAAAATGCTTATAAAAGACTATAAAGGATACAAAAGGTACAAGCAAATAATTACAAGTTGTAATAGCTCTAGGCATCGTGAAGGACCCAATGTAGGTCTCGTCACCCCCACACGAACTTCATATTTGCCTAAAGTCTCGCTCAAATGTTCCCCTCTAGGCATAGAACAAATGATCCCATTTGAGTCTACTACACGTTGAGCATTTCACGAAAGCTAACTTGTTGGTATCAAATTATCAATCAATTCCCCTTTTCCATCCATGTAGATGCACCTTCTTGCCCTAGAGTGAAGGAGCTCTTACGTTGGAGATTGTGCATCAAAATTATATAACTAGCCACCAAAATTTGAAGTGCAGTTTGCATCCAAGAGCTTCTTTACTCAGCCAAAAAGGAATTGATCGATACTCACATTGGCCAAACAATCTGCCATTGCATTGGCTTCCTTATGTGAAATAAAAACAAATATTCTAGAAGAAAGCTTTCAAAACCAAGGCTTCTTTAATGAGGTTATCTAGTCTCCAGTTCTTGAGAGATCCCTTAAATGGATAACAAAACAACCATAGCCACCTTCAACTAACAAGTTCTGAATATCCAACTTCTTAGCCATCCTAAGCCCCTCCAACAATGCCAAAGCTTTAACCTCACTTATAGAATTCTAAGGGAAGATAAACAAACCTCCCAACACTAAAAATCTATGAACATGTCTAATCATAGATCCATAACTAGTATAGCTTGGTTTTCCCATAATGCTCCATCAAAGTATAACTTGTAATTCAAACACCCCTTAGCTCAAACACTCTCAATGCTTGTTACTAAATCTCTTACCCCATTAATAGGGAGAGGAGGCTCAAGACCACCCTATTCCTTCAAGATCTCAACCTCTTAATTAGAGAAGTTCCTTGAATTGAAGCAAGGTTGAACAACTCAATAATGGTTGCTTTGATCCTAACCCAACAATGCCTCCATGAAAGTTCATTATCCTTAAAAATCCTTTGATCCTCTCCAAACAAATGCCCCACAAAGAAAAGGAGAGAACAACTTCCCAGAGAGGATGTAGCCTTTTGGAATCCATAAGCTAACATCGCAGAAGTTGTTTCACTGACCTAGGACATTTATAACTTCCTTAGCAAACAACCCCAAATCCTCCTAAAAACTTTGCATTACAAAACCAAGTGATTAGTAGACTCATTGTCTTTCTTACACATGCAACAAATTCAAGCCCCATAAAGCTTCTCTTCATGAGATTCCCCCAAGTAAAATTTCTATCCAAATAAACCAACCAAATAAAAGCATTACACTTAGGCATAAAAAAATGTAGTCTAGACAAAGCCACTCTACATAGCATTGACCTTGTATCCCCTTAAGCTATATCATCTATCCATTTCAATTTATCCTCTTCAAGACTAATGTGGACTCTATGTTCCTACTTGCTTATTGTAATCCTTCTCATCATGCACATATATAAAATCAAAGACTAATCTCCAACTTCTCTTTCTACTCCTTTCCTCCTCCCTTTCAATCTAGCCATCCTTAACCTTTGATCACCAAGCCCCTTCAAGAACCAACTTGACTTCGTTAAGGTTCTCATTAAGGCTAATAGGAGGAAAACATTTCACAAACTCAAAAGGTGATTTTTTTTAGCCAACATACCTTGCATTAAAAACTTTTACATGTTTTGTTCAATTGCTTAGCCATCTACCTTTTCAAGCTTCTTGTTTGGAGTTAACCTTATTTACTGTTTATTTCCAAAGAGCTTCCCTCCAGGACTAGAGAGTAAAGAAACTCCCAAGTACTTGCTGGGCAACTTACCCACTTAAAACATAATGTATTGAATCCTCCCACACATCCTTATGAATAAAGAAACCATGGATTTTTCTTCATTAATCTTTTGGCTTGAGGCCTTTGATATAAATCCAAACTAGATTTGAAATTCTATGACTCTTGAACACTCACAACATAAAATAAGATGTCATCATAAAGTATTTACATATTTATTTTATTATACTAGGTTTATTATGCATAGGATAAGCTTGCTTAGGTGTTGACTAGTACACCTCACATTGTGAGGAGCATCTTCTCTCACCCACGTGTCATGCTTATAGGAAACATTTCTATTATTATCACGTAATGTTTTACTTGGTCTCCTTCATAGCGACTCACTTGGTGACTCACCCTAGTTGTCATATGATAGGACCCTTCTTAAATATTTCTTATAAATGCTCCTTTCATGTTGACATTTGAGTATTAAGCCAATATCATTGTAAACTTGCACTTGCGGAATACAATATCATATTATTTTGCATATTTGTGTTTATGTTTTTTCATTTATTCAAATAATGCATCTACTATTGCAAGTAGCTTCACTCATCTAGATTGTGGCTTGTGTGATCTCCTTTCCATCATAAATGAATCTTACATGGTAGGGTGAGAAGGAGCTTGTTCATGTCTAGAGAAAAACAAAGGTATCAAGAGACTTGTGTTGGCAAACAACATCTTTGGGGCATATATTTTGATGCTTCCATTGCATCTAGAACGTCCAAAAACCTCAAGGAGCAATTTCAACTTGTCAAATTTTATTTTCATTTGCATTTGTTTTCAAAAATTTGTTTGAGGGTTTTAGGGGAGCTCATGGTGAAAAGGATTGTCTTTGAGATTTCTAGTGCAAAATGAATAGCGCCATTGTATTTGTGATGTTTTGGAACAACACTCAAGTGCTAGTTGGATGAGTCGAGCTCTAGAGCAACACACAGGGGATTGGGAGCCCTTGTAGAAGCAAACCTTCATTCACTCCCACTTCGACATTAGTACTAGTGGAGCGGAGGTGACACTAAAGGGTTGTCTGACTCCCCAGAGAATGGGACTTTGTGGGCCTCAGTTGTGGCGATTGCACCCGTCGACAGGGTATCCTTGTCACCCTTGTTGTGGTCACTGTTGTATGTTTCTTGTTCTTGTTCTTCTTCCTCTTGTTGTTGTGTTTGTGGGTGTTGGACTCTTTGTAAGATGGTTGTAGTAATTATTACGTGTTTAGGAGTGTAACTTGCTTTGAGATGATCAAGTTCGTTTACAGCGTAGAGTTGGAAAACCTCAAGTCTTCTTCGTTCTAGGTCAAGGATTTCTTCAAAGAGTCTATGCTCTCGATTTCTATGTTCTTCTAAATGACTCCTTTCATTTTCCAGGTGAATTTCTCTGAGGATGTTTTCTTGTTCTTGGATTTGTTCCACAATTGGTTGCTCAGGTTCTTGATTTTCTTTGTTCTCAGGAACTTGTGTTTCTAGGAGATTCTCTCTAATCTCCTCTAATTCTTGTTCCATCTAATCCTCCCTCACACCTGGGCACATCGAATTCTTGGCGGAGAGAATATGGATGTTAGAAAGTTTAGTGTTGTACAATGTAGTTTTCTATGCCTCGTGGCAAGAACGAGGACTTGAATGCGTATGTTTTTTGTTTTTGTTGATTGATTGCCTCTTGATGGAAATGAGGGCTTGGATACGCAGAGATGGAAGTTATGTGTTATTGTTTATGAAATTTCTAAATGCAATCTAACTTATATGCATGCATGCGAATCTCTTTTAATTCCTTTTTTTATTTTTGATGTTAACTTATTACGATAAAAGGGAAATTTGTATGCAAATTAAATGATTCTTTTCCTAAATGCAATTTTGCTATGTTTTTTTTGTGTTTAGCTTTGAATATCATAGTAGTTGAAAATAAATAACAATGCAATGAAAAGACAATATTTCCCTATATTAAAGTTTAGGAAGAAGAAATGCAGATCAACTTTCTTGAATGCAAATTTTTAGATGCAAGTTTTTCAATGCTAACTAATGTGAAGAAGAAAACAATACTTTCTAAGAAAAAAGAATGAAGAAATAAACTTCTAAAAATGACTTTCTTTTGCAAATCTACCTCTTTTAAATGTAGATTAACTTATGAATACAAAATGAAGAAGTGATATTTTGAAGCAATGCAATTTACTTTTTCTAAATACATGAAGAAGAAGAAGAAAAGCAACTAATCTAGAAGCAAAATGAAGAAGTAAATCTTTTTTTGGTATAAACAATTTTTTCTCCTTTTTAATGAAATGCAAATATACTTCTATGCATCTAAACTATCTTCTAACTACAAATAAATGCAAAAAGAACTTGTATACAAATCACGTCAATGCTAGACAAATTGTCCTTAGAGGTCTAGCTAATATATGAATGTCCTCTCCCACAACAATGGGGTTCTCCGCTTGATGATAGGAAGAAGAAAAGATGCGAAGAAATCAAAAGTATTAAGATGTTATGTGGCTTGTGGGAAATTCAAAATGAAGAAAGCTCTGGGCTTGTAAGGTTAAAAAGTAAGAAAAGGCTTGAGGCCTATATGAGAAGCTTGGTTAGGCGAAAGCTTCAAGGGATATCCGTGCTAGAAGATATCTAAATTGAGAACAATAAGAAAAAGGTTTGAATCTTGAAAGTGTAAAGAAGATGCGAAGGCAACCAAGAGCAATTGAGAGCGTGTGAGAACATGTTTCAAGAATGAGGAGAATGGTTGTATTTATTGGTAAAAATGGGAGGAAAGAGAAGAAAAGATATAAGATCAGAAGGAAGAGTTAACTGAAGAAAAGGAAGGAAACAATCCATTAATAGACGAAGACATAAACGAGAAATCAAAGAGATAAATAAAGAGAGAAATCAATCAAGATAAAAAGATAAAATCAAATCATAAGTTCAAAATGGAAAGGAAGTGAGGCAAGGAGAGTTAACATGAAAAAATGTGAGTTAAAATGGGCTAAAAATCAAGTTATAAAGCCAAAAGTATGAAAATTTCGTAGTAAAAAAATGAGAGGGTCGCCTGTTCTGCCAATCAGGGTTGCCTAGGAGATCAAGGATCACTAGGGACGACCCTAAAAAGACTAGGGACAACCCTAAATATACAAAATGAGGGGGTCAACTAGGCAACAAAAAAGGCAAGAAAGGTGGGAAGAAAGACAAAATAAGAGGGGGAATAGACAACAAAATGAAAAACAAAGTCATCAAGGCATGAAACTACTAGGAAGAGGTAAAATCATGCCTTCAAGGGTCGTGAGATGTGGTTGCCATCTCATCATATGACTGCCATGTTGGCTTGATGCAATTTTTGTGCGAACATATTTTCCCCCTCAGAGATGGTAGTCTACAGGAAAGGTAGGTACTGTTCTCAAAATATGGCCTTACTTGTTTTCGTTGTCCCACATCTAGACCTGATATACAAAATTGATTCAAGTGTTAATTCAATATATAATTGTAGCATCATAAAAAGTGTACACTAGCATTTTAGACCTTGTTTAGCTCCTAGGATGGACCTATCTTATTGCCTTTGCTAATTAAGACCTATTTTAACGTCCTTTTGAGCTTATAACGATGAATATCCCAATCCCAACAATTAAACTCGACTTAATCAATATAGGATTTGACTAAGCCCGCATTAAAAGACATCTTTCAGAGTTTTAGGACCAAGCACCTGTTTGGTGTGGAGCCCGATCAGTCTCCAAGTGGGAGATTGTTGGAATGTGGCGACTGATCATGCAAATACTGTACACTCATAATGTATCCTTATCGTTCGAAGTCGGTTGTTAATTTTTGTTAACTGACAAAAGAAAAACGACATTGTAAAACCCTAATTCTAGAAGCTTCCAAAAAGCTTGTTATAAGCGACTGGGATGTATGTTGTGGGTGTGGAATTTGCAAGATTGTAATATGTTTTGCACTGGATAATAAAATCATTGGATAGCTGAGTTTCTGTGGATGTAGCCCATTTTGGGTGAACCATGTGTTGTTCTTCATTGTTATATTTGGGTTATTTAATCTACATATAATTGTTAGTGTTTATTGTTTCAATTTGGCTGAACCCTAACAACTGGTATTAGAGCGGGTTGTTTTCAATTATCATCTGCAGGAAGGTCTCACGGTTGAGTGGGAGTCTCACAGTCAAGTGGGAGTAATGGCGAACGAGGGTAAATTGAAGGTAGATAAATTCAATGGGCAGAACTATCAGTTATGGAAGATGCAGATGGAGGATTATCTCTATTAGAAGGATTTATGGAGGCTGTTGGAAGGAAAAGCCAAGAAACTGACAACAATGACTGATGAGGATTAGAAACTTCTGGACAGAAAGGCACTGGGAACCATTCGGTTGTGCCTGGCACCATCTGTGGTGTTCAATATAATAGAAGTGAAGACAACAGATGAACTGATGAAAGCTTTGGCTAAATTGTATGAAAAACCCTCAGCCTCTAATAAGGTATTTCTCATGAAGCGTTTGTTTAATTTGAAAATGATTGAAGGTGAATCTGTGTCAGATCATTTAAATGAGTTTAATACGATTACTAGTCAGTTAACTACTATAAAAGTGAAATTTGATGAAGAGGTGAGGGCTCTCTTGGTTTTATGTTCTTTGCCAGAAAGCTAGAATAGCTTGGTAATGGCTGTAAGTAACTCTCTCTGGTTCAAATACTTTGAAATTTGATGATGTTGTTGGTGTTATCCTTAGCAAGGATATGCAACGGAAAAGCACAAGTGAGAGTTCAACATCAGGTAATGCTTTGACTGTAGAGAATAAGGGAAGAACAAAGGAGAGAGGAAAACGCCCAACAAATCATGGGAAGTCACAAGGGAAGTTAAAGAAAGGCAAATCTAAATCTAGAGGAAGAATGGATTGCTGGCACTGTGAAAAGCCAGGACACTTGAAGAAGGATTGTTGGTCTCGAAAGGGAAACCAAGGAGACATACAACATGATGACAGTAAGGAAGCTAATGTTGCAAGGAATAAATTATAGGATGCTTTAATTTTTTGTTTAGATAATGCTAATGATCCCTAGGTAATAGATTCAGGGGCTTCATTTCATGCCACACTCCATAGGAAATATTTTGTAGATTATGTTCAAGGTGATTTTGGACAGATATATTTGGGTGATGATGAACCTTGTCAGATTGTTGGAAAAGGAAAGATAAAAATCAAGTTGCAGAATGGAAATGAATGGTTGCTACAAGAGGTAAGGCATGTTCCAAATTTGAGAAGGAATTTAATCTCTATAGGACAACTAGGTAGTGAAGGTTGCATAGTTACCTTTTTAGACAAAGTCTGGAAGGTCACTAAAGGTGCATTAGTAGTAGCTAAAAGTGAAAAGGTAGGCACATTGTATTTGTGTACTGGTAATACTTATTCTACCTCAACTTCTACAAAAACAGTTGCTACTGAGACAGTTATAGCACTTGCTACAGGAACATAAATAGAATTGTAGACTTGGGCACATGAGTGAGAAATGGATGAAGATCCTTCACTCCAGAAAGTTTCTACCAGGTCTGAAGAAGATTGACTTGGAGTTCTACGAAAATTGTGTTTATGGAAAACAGAAAAGAGTTCGATTTCTCAAAGTTGGGAAAGAGAAGAGTGAGAAATTAGAGCTTGTGCATTCATATGTATGGGGACTAGCTCAAGTATCGTCTCTTGCTATTATGTTACTTTTATTGATGATGCAACTAGGAAAACATGGGTGTATTTCCTAAAACAAAAATCAGAAGTATTTGAAACTTTTAAAAAGTGGAAAGCTTTGGTTGAGAACGAGACAAGAAAAAAATTGAAGTGTCTCAGATCTGATAATGGAGGCGAGTATTGCAGCAGAGAATTTAAAAATTACTGTTCATATAATGGAATCCGTAGGCACAAAACGGTTCCTAGAACCCCACAAGAAAATAGTGTGTTTGAGAGGATGAATAGGACCATTATGGAGCGTGCAAGGAGCATCAGATTGCATGTTGGACTACCCTTACACTTATGGGAAAATGTTGTACATACCGTTGTTTATTTAATAAATAGGGGACCTTCAAATCCTTTGGATGGTGGCATTCCAGAGGAGGCATGGACATACAAAAATGTAAACTATTCATTTCTGAAAACCTTTAGTTGTGAAGCTTTTGTCCATGTTGATATTGAAAATAGAACCAAGCTTGAGGCTAAGTCTAAAAAATGTACCTTCATTGGATATGGAGTAGATGAATTTGGTTATCGGTTATGGGATTATGAAAATCATAAAATCATTAGGAGCAGAGATGTTATATTCAATGAGAAGGTCATGTATAAGGATCAACTGTAGGAAAAGAAGCATGAATAGGCCAAAAAATAATATGTGGTGCTAGATGAGATTCCAGAAAATAAAATGCCAGTGGTACCTGATGCTCAACAACAAGTTATCCCACAGACTCCTACAAGTGTTAGACATTCTATAAGGATAACTAGACCTCCAAAAAGATTTTCTCCATCATTATATTCTACATTATTAACTGATTCTGGTGAACTTGAAGGTTATGAAGAAGCAATGCAGGTAGATACCAAAAAGCAGAGGGAGCTAGGCATGAAAGAGGAAATGGATTCCTTGCTGCAGAATTAGACTTGGGACTTAGTCCAATTGCCTGCAGGTAAAAGAGTATTGCCAAATAAATGGGTTTATAGGTTGAAGGAAGAAGATGGAGGTAAGAAAAGATACAAGGCCAGACTCGTGGTAAAAGGTTTTGCATAGAAAAAAGGTATAGATTTTGATGAAATATTTTCTCCGGTTGTAAAGTTGACTTCTATTAGAACTATTCTAAGTCTTGTGGCTGCGGAAGACTTGCATCTTGAACAGCTAGGTGTGAAAACAACATTTCTCCATGGGGATTTGGAAGAGGAAATATACATGCAACAACCACAGGGATATGAGGTCAAGGGTAAGGAGGAATTTGTGTGCAGGTTAAAGAAGAGTTTGTATGGCCTGAAGCAAGCACCTCGGCAATGGTATTTTAAATTTGATAGTTTTATGGATGAACAAGGTTACAAAAGACGTCATTCTGATTATTGTGTTTATTTTAAGAAATTGGGTAATGGCAACTATATTATCCTGTTGCTTTATGTTGATGACATGCTTGTTGCCGGGTCTAACATGCAGCATATTAATGAACTTAAGCAGAAATTAGCAAATTCATTTGCTATGAAGGATTTGGGTGTAGCAAAACAAATCCTTGGTATGAGAATCACACGTGACATGACAAATAGAAAATTATTTGTCTCAAAGTGAGTATGTAGAGAAGGTGTTGAAAAGGTTTAACATGTAGAATGCAAAAGCAGTTAGTACACCTTTGCCTAGTCATTTTTAGTTGACTAAGGAGATGTGTCCAAAGACACAAGAGGAGGAAGACAAAATGTCTAAGATACCATATGCATCAACAGTTGGCAGCTTGATGTATGCAATGGTATGCACAAGGCCAGATATTGCACATGCAGTGGGAGTTGTGAGCAGGTATATGAGAAATTCGGGAATGGAACATTGGAATGCTGTAAAATGGATTCTTTGATATTTGAGAGGTACTACTTCAAAGAAACTATGTTTTGGAGGAACAAATTCTGCTATAAAAGGATATGTTGACTTTGATCTGGCGGGTGATATTGATAGCAGGAGGAGTACTACAGGATATGTTTTTACTTTAGGAGGTATTGTAGTCAGTTGGATTTCAAGGCTGCAAAGGTTGTTGCGCTTTCAACCACTGAAGCTGAGTATGTTGCTGCTACAGAAGCTAGCAAGGAGATGATTTCGTTACAACGTTTTCTAGAGGAATTGAGTCAATGACAAGAAGATAGTCCTTTATACACTGATAGCTAGAGTGCCATTCATCTTGCTAAGAATTCAGCTCTGCATTCAAAAACTAAGCACATACAATTCAGATACCACTTCATCCGGTCAGTTTTGGAGGATGGACAGTTGAAGCTGGAGAAAATACACACAAGTGAGAATCCTGCAGATATGTTCATAAAGGCAGTTACACGGGAGAAACTGATTTCATCATCAGTTTCTGTTGGCCTTCACAAATGATAATGGTGGATATAAGAAACCAGCCAGGCTTGTAATCCAGTGGGAGCTGCAAGTGCAGCGGTGTCGTCTAGGATCAGTCTCCAAGTGGGAGATTGTTGGAATGTGGCGACTAATCATGCAAATACTGGGATGTATGTTGCGGGTGTGGAATTCACAAGATTGTAATATGTTTTGCACTAGATAATAAAATCATTGGATGGATGAGTTTCTGTGGATGTAGCCCATTTTGGGTGAACCACGTTAAATTTCTGTGTTGATCTCTTTTGTGTTGTTCTTCATTGTTATATTTGGGTTATTTAATCTGCATATAATTGTTAGTGTTTATTGCTTCGATCTGCCTGAACCCTAACAACACCCTAGTCCCCACTTGGGGGCCTTGGTCTAATTTTGTGGTGTCAGCTTAGGATAGTCCTATAGTTTGTATTTGTCAGCCTAATCAAGTTTTAGTTGCCGAAGGTAAGCGGGAAAGCATATTTAAATGTGTGTTGTGACTCATTTTACACCTAGAAGATGAATGCTAAGAAGATTGATGTGAATATGCTATGCTATGCCAAAGGGTTCTATGTGTTTGGATTGTCTTCTACTTGTGAATGCTACTGAAGTTGTTTGCAGGCTTTGAAGGAAGTTTGAAGCCCTTTTCATCACTCTCATTTTTTGGTGCTAAGTCTTCATCAACTAAGGTTGGACATCTTGTTGTTATTATCATCATTATCAATCATATTGTTGCAGATCTGGCCTCTGCTCTGTAAGGGCATACACTCTTGGATCTTATCAATCGCTGTTGTGGAGGTGTAAACACCAACACAGGGTTTGACTGAGGCAAACCCTTAAAACATCACAACCTTTTCCCTCTTTGTGTGTGTGTGTGCAGGTGAGATGAACAGGTTTCAGGAGCTGACAGTCAGAATTGTTAGGAATTTGCAGGTCAAATAAAACCAATTCCACATAACCCATAAGGAGAAAATGATGCAAAAATTAACCATAATGCAAAGATCAAGGAACAAAACAAGATAACACAAGATATACCCTGGGAAAACCCTCAAGAGGGAAAAACCCAGCCTCCTAAAGCATCCATACTCATATGTATGATGCAACAATAAGATATTACAATACATGGCATGAGTCTCCATGAATACCTCTGAAACATCAAGCACCTCCAATGCATCCTCCATTGTATCCAAGCATGAATCCACACGTCACCTGCCATGCTTCACAATATGCACTCACAAAAGAGAGCTCAATACAATGACAGACTCTCACAAACCTCCGTCCGCCAACAATGAAATAGCCAACCTCAAATGATAACATTGTGCTTGCTTTTATAATTCAAGCTCACACAAATACATTGAGAAAACCATGTGCCCCAAAACTATGGGTAACACAAAACCAATGACCCCCTTATTTAATATTGGTACTACATTTTTCCAATAATTAAATAATACAAATAAACAATTAATCACTCTATGCGTCCCACACAAAATAATTAACCCAATGTTACAACTTATAAAAGTGGTAAATAAATAATACAATATTATGCAAGGTGTACAACACTTATTTCCCAACAGGAAGGAAGGAAGTGCAGACATCTACAGACTCGGTCACCCTGAAAGTTCTACTCGAGCCCGAAGGAGGACCAGGGCGCCTAGGCGCCCCTATCTTAGACATCACCACTAAATTTTCCAGGTTCTAAATTGTTTCTTGATCCCTTCTCTGCTCTTCGATTGCTCTGATATGTCTTTGTTACTCTGTAGTAGTCTGATCTTTGTGTCTTTTGTGCTAATTCATACATCTTATCTAGTTTGCTTGATTGCGGTCAAGTTTGGTTGAATCATCTCTATACAACAAAAAGGAGCAGAACATCTATAGCTTAAGCTGTCCCTCTTGGGTAGAAGCTAGGCTCGGTCACTCTCTCCTAATGTTGAGGTAGAAGAGGGTTTGATCTAGTTTGCTCCATTAAGCTAGTCTACTTTTCTTCACTCTACAATAATCAGCTTAAAAATAAGTACATGAAAAGACAAAAGGACATACTTGTAGTGTATGAGTTTCAAGTTTACTTGTGTTAATTTGTCTTATTGCATCAAACTATAGTCAAAGTGAAAGGTACACAAAACAAGGGAAAAAATGATGCATAAAAAAACTGAACTACCAAAACATACTTACAAATGCAAAGTAAGCTAGGCAAGGGAGGTGAGAAGAAACAAGGAAAGTAAGAGAAAGCAATGAAACATAGATGAGACTCAGTGTGGGAGCAATTGACGGAAATCTTGCGATGAGGAGATTGTGGTCAAAGTTGTCACACAACTTCACATGGATCCTCATGAATGAAAAACAAGAAAAACTACTCTTAAAACCCTAGATCTTGTTTTACTATTTTCTCTTGAAATCATCCATCAAATTTGAAATCATTTGTTGCATTCTTCTAGAGTTTCATTTTCTATCACTTTTGCACTTTCATTTTTCTATTTTCTGTTGAGTTTCTAGAATTTTGGGCCAATTGGGGGTCTCTATGGTGTCACCTAGGTTTGCCCCTTTTTCCAGGGTAGGTCACCCAGAAGATCTTGCCTAGTCATCCTGGGTCACCTAAGAGATTAGGGGAGGTCGCCTGGGAGACCCTGCCATGACTTTGGAAGGCAGGATTGCAAATAAAAGTTACATTTTTAAACACCTAGTTTTGTTGTTTGTCTAATTCTAACCGACTCCTCACTTATTGCAAGTTTTGTAAGGCTCTATATATTTTTTTAGGGTTTTTTGAAAGTCTCACGAAGGTATGTCTTAGCACTTTCTCTTTTGCAGGGAACCTACATCTGATGGAACACCACTCACAAGAAAGATTGGTTTTAGAGTGCTCTAGAGGATCTAGGTGACACAAACCATTCCATTCTTGACAGGATAGGTCTCTCCAAAATTTCTTGCATTCTGATTGTTCATCCTTCTATGCACATCTGCTTCGACATTCTCATGTACTAGGATGTGTATCAAATTAATTTCTGATTTTCTTTGGTTGTTAAAGAGTGGACCATCACTCTTTATGATGTCTATCGCATCCTTGGCTTTTTTGTCAAAGGGGAACCACACATGCTTCCTAAGAGTGAGTCAGACTGAGCGAGACACAACTAGGCTACGATAATGGGAGTGACTCACCTTGGAGATCATGTGAGGGTCCAACTTACTTTTGTTCTTGGACTTGACATTCCACCCTTGCGAAAGGTCCTGATAGGTCTGATTGCTTCACGCTTGTCAGGAGGTAAGAAGACACCTATACTTCAGTGGTGCTAGGCACCAATCATACAACATTTGGAGTGAGGCACAATCTTTGTATGGGGTGTTGACATACTAGATTTGATCTATTGAGACCTATACTAGATAGCACAACGGGGAGCTTTAGATTTTTAGCCACCCTCTCTCATCATGTCATGGATTTATGAATAGATCATTATGTATTAGTGTGAGGTGCCCCTTGGATCTGATACTACCTAGAGCTGTGCGATGGGGTGGGATGGGTGCTTTCAATGCACCTACATGAGTAGTGGCCAACTTGACGAACAAGGACTTCATTGTATATCCCTACAAAGAGATGGAGGGATTGTGGCTAGGAGATAGAGCTGCTCAGATCTATTGCCATGGTGTTGCCCACCTGATAGATCAGAATGGCATGATAGAGGAGTACCCTACGACATGAGTGCCTTGTTGGGAATTAAGGTGTCTCAACCTTGGTAATTCCTTGCATTTATTTATTATAATATATTTATTTATTGCCTATTGTGTAATTAGGATGCAAATCCTATTTTGTCATCTTGTGGGAGTTGACATGGTGATGTGTCATCCTACGTGGAAGGTGACCACATGTAATTTTGTCCTCACATGAGGAGATAGGTGTCCCACTTAGTGGTAGAGGTATTTTGCCATGTGTCGGCACTTTGACTAGTGTGTAAGTGAATCTTGACCGAAATGGTTATGACATATTCCTATGACAGAATCTATGACGCATAAGAGTCGTAAATGGAATGTTCTATGACAGGTGAAGACATGTGTCACAAGGCATCTCAGAAGAAGGCATCTTTGGGCACCCCAAGGAGGGTTGTGACATGTTGTAAGAGAATATGCTATTTTTAGTCAGTGTATGACAGATTCTCTTATAGCTGTAAGTATTATCAGTATGACGGATTCTATGACGGTCGTAAGATGCGTAAGAGCATCTGTCATTGCCCAACTTGGGAATAGCCGACCATTTTGGGATGGGGTGTTATGACAAGTGTTATGACCATGCTGCAATGTTGGACAAGTGTCCCTAGGCGTGGGTTTTGGGCCATGAGGCCAAGTTGGATGCCCATCTCAAGAAAGGTCCATTTTTGCCTTGTAACTTCTATTTAAACAGGTGCTTGAAGAGGAGATCTATTATGTGATTGACAGGTACTGTTATGCTGCCAGAATATCTCCAGATACGAGTGTCGAAGACTCCTACAAGAGCATTGGCTCTGTAACTGTGTTGTAAACTTCATTGTTTAGATAATACATTTGAGCTGTGTTTTGGAGTGTGGGGTTTTTACCCGTAAGGGTTTTCCCCACGTATATCTTATCCCTCTCTCTCTCTTGTCTACTTTCTATGTGTATGTGTATTGCTACAATATCTCTATTTTTGGGTTAATAACACTGTAATTGTAAAGGTTAAAAAAAATTTGTACACATCTCTCCTCATTAGATTAGTGTAGGAAGCGATTTCCGCACACCTAGCTTCCTTTCAGTTGGTATCAGAGCTTGATCACCTTTGTTCCTAGTTGTTGGGTAGGGGTTTTTTGAGATGATCTTAGATTGAGTGGGAGTTTGTGTAGAGTATTCTGTAATCTTATTGTAGGAAAGAGATTATAGGCACATATGAAAGATTAGAGGTGGAGAAGTTTAATGACACAAATTTTGAGTTATGGAAACTTAAGATGGAAGACATGCTTGTTGATCGAGACCTATGGGAAATTGTTTCCGGTGTAAAACCAACTACAATGGCACAAGATGATTGGGATCTCAAAGATCGGAAGGCTAAGGGTCTCATAAGACTCAGTCTAGTTGATTCTGTCTTGTTAAATGTCTATGAGGAGAAGACCACAGAATATCTTTGAAAGAAGCTGGGAGATGTTTATCAGGCCAAATCCCTGGTGAACAAGCTTTTTCTGAGAAAGAAGATGTATTCTCTGAGGATGGAGGATCTATTGCAGACCATCTGAATGCTTTCAACATGTTAGTTGTACAGTTGACATCTGTTAGTGTGAAGATGGAGGAGGAGGATCGTTGTATGACCTTGCTTTGTTCTTTTCTGGACTTGTGGGATCATCTTGTTATGGCTATTGGGAGCACCACATCGACTTTCAAAATGGATGAAGTAATATCTTTGCTGTTATCTAAAGAAATGGAAAAAAAGTCTTCTGAAGCAGCCAAAGAGGCTCTTGCGGTTTGTGGAAGACCCAAAGAGAAAGGGAAAAAGAAGGACAAGAAAGCTGAGAAGGGTAGATCCAAATCTCTTGGAAAGTCCAAGGCTCTTTGTTGGAACTGTGGAAAAATTAGGCATTTCTGAAAGGAATGCAAAGAGGAAAAGAAAAAGAAGAAGAAGAATGTCCCAGCCTCAGATTCTAACAAGTCACAAGATGATGGTGATGCCTTCATCGTAGCCTTGGCCACCCATGCATCTGATGATGTGTGGTTGATTGATTTTGGTGCATCATTCCACATGACCTCACATTGAAGCTGGTTCACAAGTATGAAGAGTTCGATGGTGGAAGAGTGTACTTGGGTGACGATTCTCATCTGAAGATTGTTGGTTGTGGAAGAGTCTCAATCTGATTCCCTGATGGACAAGTGAAGGGGATCACTGGGGTCATGCACATCCCAGGCTTGGCACATAACCTGCTTTCTATAAGTATAGTTGAATGATGCAAGTGTGCAGGTTGTCTTTTAGAAGGATGGATGTAAGATGACTAGAGGATCTATGGTGCTTGCGAAGGGTACTCGGAGAGGTACTCTGTTTCAGCTAGAGGCATGCACTTCACAGTGCAATAGTTCTTCTGACTCGAAGAAAAGAGCTACAGTCACTTCATCCCCACCATATGAACCAGTAGTGAAGAAATCTGTTGTAACCAATTCTGATGGTAGTGCATCTTGGGTACCCAAGGGTGCTTATGCTTTGGAAGTTAAGCTTCCTGTTGAAAAGACAATGTTATGGCATATGAGATTTGGCCACATTGGTGAGAAGGGTCTTAGAACCCTAAAAAATAAAAACGTCGTTGAGGGGTTAAATGATTGTAATCTCGAGTTTGACTTTTGCGAACACTGTATATATGGAAAGTAAAACAGTGTTCAACTTTACTCTAGTTCTCACAAGTCTTCTGGTGTGTTGGACCTTATTCATTATGATGTGTTTGGTCGTGTTAGTGTTCCTTCAATTTCCAAATCTGTATATTTTGTATCTTTCATAGATGATTATAGTAGAAGGACATGGATTTATTTTCTCAAAAGCAAGTCTGAAGTCTTTAGTTAGTTCAAAGAGTTTAAATCTTTTGTTGAGAATCATCCTAGTAAAAAGATTAAGTGTTTGAGGACTGATGACGGTGGTGAGTTTTGTTCGGTAGAGTTCAATAAGTTCTGTAAAGAGCAAGGGATTGAAAGACATAAGACAACTCCATACACCCCACAGTAAAATGGAGTTGCAGAGAGGATGAACAAGACACTGATGGAGAAGGCTAGGAGTATACTTAGTGGAGCAAGCCTCAAACAAAAGTTTTGGGTTGAAGCTGTAGCCACTGCTTGCTACCTGGTAAACAGGTCTCCTACATCAGCTCTTGTTGGTAAGACACCTATGGAGGTGTGGTCTCGTAAGAAGCCTTCAATTAGACATCATCATGTTTTTGGTTGAGAAGCATATGCACACGTGCCTAGGGAGAAACAGTCTAAATTGGAGAACAAGGCTGTTAAGTGTATTTTCATTGGCTATGGTGTTAGTGTGAAAGGATACAAGATTTGGGATCCTGTGGCTGAAAAAGTGTTGTATAGAAGAAGTGTTATCTTCAAAGAGCTAACACCTTCTCCCATTGTTCTACAGCCAGAAGAAACAGAAAAGAAAGAGGATGTGGTTCAGTTTCCTTCTACCCTTGAGAAGACTGAACCGACAAACCCTATGAGACCTAATGACGAGGAGAGCTCTAGCAGATTTGAAAGCTCAGAAGAAGAAGGAGAACCTCAACCTCAGCCCTTGAGGAGGTCTACATGAACAAGAAAGCAACTTGATAGGTTTGGTTATTCATTGCTTGATTCTAGTTGTGCTTTTTCTTTGCTTACTAACATTGATGAGCCTAGAACTGTGACAGAGGCTATGGGCATGAAAGATGCAAGTTCCTGGAAGGAGGCCATGGAAGATGAGATGGATTCTTTGAAGAAGAATAAAACATGGGACTTGGTGCCTTTGCCTAAAGGATGAAAACCTGTTGGATGCAAATGGGTGTTCAAGAAGAAATTCGGTACAGATGGCAGTGTTGAAAAGTACAAGGCCAGATTGGTTGTGAAGGGGTACTCACAAGTGGAGGGAATTAATTATGGTGAAATTTTCTCTCCCGTTGCAAAGCTTACATCTATTCGGTTCTTGTTATCTCTTGCAACAACTTATGACTTAGAGGTGGAACAGATGGATGTGAAAATAACTTTCCTTCATGGTGATTTGGAGGAAGATATTTACATGTCACAACCAGAGCATTACATAGAGAAAGGTAAAGAAAATTTGGTTTGCAAACTGAAGAAGTCTTTGTATGGTTTGAAGCAGTCTCCTAGGATGTGGTATATGAAATTTGATGCCTTTGTGTTGTCCATTGGATTTTTGAGATAGAAATCTGATCATTGTGTGTATTACAAGTTTGACAATGATCGCATTCTCATTATTACATTGTATGTTGATGATATGCTGTTAATTGGGAATGGTAAGAATATGATTTCTGATTTGAAGTCTCAGTTGTCAGCATAATCTGAGATGAAAAATCTAGGGGCAGCCAGGTACATTCTAGGAATGGAAATCAAAAGAGACAAAGCTAACATAAAACTTTGGTTAAGCCAGAGTAAGTATGTGAAGACCGTGTTGAATAGATTTAGCATGGCAGATTGTAGACCATTGTGTGTTCCTATATCTTTGGGGACAAAGTTATCTATTAATGATTGTCCAAAATCTCCTAGTGAGGTGGAGGACATGGGAAGAGTACCTTATGCTAGTGCTGTTAGCAGTTTGATGTATGCTATGGTCTGCACAAGACCAGACATTGCCCAAGCAGTGGGAGTCCTTAGTCGATTTATGGCTAATCCTGGACGGGTACATTGGGATGTAGTTAAGAAAGTGTTTAGATATTAGAGGGGTACTTCCGAGTACTCCATATGCTATTATGGTAATCCTATAGGACCTTCGCATTCTGTTTGTATTCGTGGATTTGTGGATTCTGATTGGGCGGGTGACATTGACAGCAGGAGATCCACCAATGCTTACATGTTTACTATGTTTGGTGGTGCAATTAGTTGGATGAGTAAGCGACAACCTGTGGTTGCTTTGTCCATGATAGAAACTAAGTATATGGTAGCAACTCATGCTTGTAAGGAAGCCATATGGCTTAAGAGATTGTGTTCAGATGTTGGTGTTGATGTAGGACAGATTACGATTTGTTGTGACAGTTAGAGTGCGATTTGCCTAGCAAAGAATTCAACTTTCCATACCAGAACAAAGCATATTGATGCATAGTTTCACTTCGTGCAAGACATGGTAGAGGATGGGAAGGTGAATTTAGAAAAGGTAGACACCTTGAAGAATGTTGCGGATGCATTGATGAAACTAGTGGGCACATAGAAGCTCAGATGGTGTTCAGAGTCTATGGGCCTCTCGACCTATAGCAATTAAATCATGTTATTTCCTTTGGCTCTTACAAGGTGTTTGACAAGTGGGAGAATGTTGGGAATTAAGGTGTTTCAACCTTGGTAATTCCTTGCATTTATTTATTGTAATATATTTATTTATTGCCTATTGTGTAATTAGGATACAAATCCTATTTTGTCATCTTTTGGGAGTTGGCACAGTGATGTATCATCCTACATGGAAGGTGACCACATGTAATTTTGTCCTCACATGAGCAGATAGGCATCCCACTTAGTGGTAGAGGTATTTTTCCATGTGTCGGCACTTTGATTAGTGTGTAAGTAAATCTTGACTGAAATGGCTATGACAGAATCTATGACACGTAAGAGTCGTAAACGGAATGTTTTATGACAGGTGAAGACATGTGTCACAAGGCATCTTGGAAGAAGGAATCTTTGGGTGCCCCAAGGAGGGTTATGACATGTTGTAAGAGAATATTCTATTTTTAGTCAATGTATGACAGATTCTCTTACAACTGTAAGTACTGTCAGTATGATGGATTCTATGACAGTCGTCAGATGCCTAAGAGCATCTGTCATTGCCCAACTTGGGAATAGGCGACCATTTTGGGATGGGGTGTTATGAAAAGTGTCATGACCATGCTACAGTGTTGGACAAGTGTCCCTAGACGTGGGTTTTGGGCCATGAGGCTAAGTTGGACGCCCATCTTAAGAAAGGTCCATTTTTGCCTTGTAACTTCTATTTAAATAGGGGCTTGGAGAGGAGATGTATTATGTGATTGACATGTACTATTATGCTGCCAGAATATCTCCAGATATGAGTGTCGAAGACTCATGCAAGAGCATTGGCTTTGTAACTGTGTTGTAAACTTCATTGTTTAGATAATACATTTGAGCTGTGTTTTGGAGTGTGGGGTTTTTCACCTGTAAGGGTTTTCCCCACATATATCTTGTCTCTCTCTCTCTCTCTTTTGTCTACTTTCTGTGTGTATGTGTATTGCTGCAATATATCTGTTGTTGGGTTAATAACACTGTAATTGTAAAGGTTAAAAATAATTTGCACACATCTCTCATTAGATTAGTGTAGGAAGCAATTTCTACACACCTAGCTTCCTTTCATGCCTCAATAGTTTGGTGGAGAGATTCCAAATGACTTTCCCCTAGTGCCCCTTGCTATAGGCTCATTCAGGAGAGTTGATTCTTAGTGTGGAACTCTTCAGTGGGTCAAACTTATACCAAGGGTCTTGATTTCATGGACACTGCAGAGACAACGAGGAGCTAGATAGGCAGAGGCAATTGATGAGCCTGTGGAACTTGAGGATGAGTCTAACGAGGAATACATACTTGGGGAGGAGACAAATGAGGTAGCATTAGAGGATCAGGAGGAGGAGGTAGCGATAGCAAACATCGCTCTTAGACATTGATCTACCTTACATTCAGAGATGGAGGATGAGATGAGACAAGTGGATCTATCATGATAACCTGGTGATCCTCATGAGTACTAACTAATCTACTCCTAGCACATCCTTTCAATACTTTTGCTCTAACATGGACTAACTTATCTCTTTTTCTCATAGGAACTTTTGATAGAGGTTTTGTTGGACACACTTGCTTAGATATTGCAGCGTCTTTTAGTGGACGTACTTGAGAGGCACTACTTGTTAATGTTGGGATGCCATCTTAAGCAGGAAATCACACTAATGCTTTTTCTCCTGTCTTCCACGTGGGCTAGGGCTTAGCTTCTTAGAACACTAGGGTTTCTCCCTTGGAGGATAAGAACTTGCTTCGACATGTGGTTCATCTTGATGTTCAAAGACACTCTTCAATTTCTCGGGCTGTTTCACTTGCAAGACCATTGGGATCATGGACGCGTAGTCACATTCCTTCACCATGTTACACTCACAAGACTTCTAGACCTTCAGATGTTGCAGAGAGTAGGAGACACCATCAGAGCAGGAGCCTCAGTGACTCTGTCAGTCAGAGACGTCCTTGAGGGACCTTTATTGCTTCATTTTGAGATAGTTTCCCCCTTGCATGGGGAAGATTCAACACTCATGTGTGCACTGTTGTTATTACTTTTTTATCTCCCTTGATGGAGCATCTTGTACTTGAAACTTCTTTAAGTTGCTAACATTGTATTGATCTACATGTTATCTCAGTTAATGTTATCTACTTTGCTTTCTTCTTTGTGCATGGTTGGACATGTCGTTTATTTATATTTGATGCAATGGTATAGTTCTATGCTCACCTATGATGATCACATATGAGTGCAAATAATACTTTTTTTACTTTATGATGTATGCAATAGATGCATTTGATGTGGTTCACAAATATGAAAATGCAAAATACTGTGTTCTAATTGATTCTTATGGATGTCATATGACATGTTTTATTGTATGTATGTAAATGGGATAGTGTGAATGCTCTTAAGTAGGATTTTTGAATTAGGGGATTGTGGGTTGAATTAGTATAGGATGACCTACTTAAACTTTTCATGATAGGATAAAGGAATCAAGTAGGATTTGGGAAGGAGGTGAAACACTTTAAAACTTGGTTTTGCAAAAGACTATACACTTATCTAAAAAAACAATTTGACTGGTTTTCACTTAAATGAGTAACAAACTTTGTAAGTACCTTCTAGACTTAGATTAGAGATGGTCAACAAGTTAGACTTGGGGTAAAGGAAAGGTTCCAAAACCCCAGATGCTCTTAAAAGAGAACTAAACTCTTGGCTTTGTCTAGCTAGTGCTTGTGTGTGCTTTGTACCTCTTTTTTTTTTTTTTTTCCTATGATAGATGCCATCCTTGTAGCTTCGAGCTTAAATTTATCTCCACTCGAGAGTACAAACATCAACAATCCTCTCTTTTTATTTTTTTTCTTTTTCACTCTATTTTTTTCATTTTTTTAATTTATTTTCTTGCTCTCTTCTTTTTTGGATGCTTTTGTGGTATTTTTTCTATTTCTCTTTCTTTTGTACTTATTTTGTTCTTTTGATTTTTTTTTACTCTCTTTTGATTGCTTCTTGTGGATTTATGATCCCCCTAATATTTTTGGCCAAGAAAGATAAGGGGCTGACCACCACCAAGAGTTTTTGTTATCTCGTAGGACTTCCCCTTCTCTAAGGAGGATTAGGGAAGGTCTACTTGCAAACTTCTATTGGGTAATGTAGGCTTATGTACTTTCTATGCTTGGACTTGTCTGCATGAGTTGTTAAGACTGGGATCAATGAAAAGATAAAACTTCAACTTCACTTGAATTTGTTGGGAATGCAAAAAGGGAATATGGCTATTGTGATTTTAAGGGAATCCCTAGAGTTTATAAGGAACAAATTATACTAGACAACTTTAAGACTCCTTGCTAAGGGAAAAATCAAACAAGAGCATATCATGAACAATAATGCATGATGGACAAATGAAGGTGCACATTTTTTTAGATTTTTTGTTTTCCTATTTTTTTGGATTTTTATGTTTTTATGAGTTTTAAATATAATATTTCTTAAGATGAAAAGTGTTAACTGTTTCACCAAAGTCTTACCCTTCCATAGTGCTAAGAAGGTATGTGCCATTTCTAACATCTTCTTTGATTACATATGGACCTTTCTAGTCCTCTTGAAATTTGCTCTTTTTCTTACATCTTTTATTCTTAGTACCCCTCTTTTGAGCACTAGCTCTCTAACTCTAAAAGGACATGTCAATGCTTGATGTGCTATAGGAATATCTTCTTGTTCAGGGTAAGCAATTATTAGACAAGTGTGAGGCCTATTATCTCACTCCCTTATTTTTTGATCATTTCATATTTAATGTTGGAGACATTTTAGACATTTGAGGACTGTTGATCCTGATATGCAGACATTCTAAACTATATTTCCATGACTTACAGCAGTGAGGTTCCACTGTAGTGTAGTATGAGAGTAGGTTCAATGAGCTGTCAGGGTACGCAAAGTACCTCCATGATGAAAAACTTCTGGTTCACAAATTTATCAGAGGTTTGAATCATGGGATATCAGGGCCAATGCACATGGCAGACCCCCAGACCATGAGTGAGGCTGCAGAGAAGGCATACATCGCAGAGGAGATTTAGGGGTGGGGTCAGAGTTCATGTCCCCAGTTTCAGGATTGTAGCCAGCAGCAGCAACAGGGTTTTTGTCGACCACCACCACCACCACGGAGAGGAGGATTTAGTTCTACACTATTACCTCCTAGACCTCCACAACAGCAGTAGCAATAGTATCAGTAGAGGTCTAGGCCCCAGCAGAGGGCACAGGGAGGTCATAATCGCGGTTGGCAACAACAGGGCCTGGGTAGGGATCAACGACAGTAGGGACCACTTGCAAGGCCCACTAGATCACAATAGTCTTACAGAGGTTCTCAGGGGTCCATGGGTCAGACTAGACAACAACAGAGTAGTAGGACGTAGAATGGACAGGTTCAGGCTCGAGAGCCATGCTATGTTTGTGGTGGGGCAGGACATTTATCTAGAGAGTGCCCACAGGGCTTTGCGACAGGGGGATAGCCTTGTGCAGGAGGATCAGAGCAGACAGTTGGAGATGTGGGTAGATCCCACCATATGTTTGCAGCGGTTGATAACCGCCAGGCTGACTTCCAGGCCTCAGTGATTGAGACAACATGTATGATTGGGGATGTCCCCATTGCTATTTTATTTGACTCTGGCGCTACTGATTCATTTATATCTCCATCGTTAGTGGAGCATTGCAGGCTAGTGGCCTCTAGGCAGGGTGATAGGTGGGAGGTAGAGTTGGCCACTGGGGCCAAGATGGCAGTAGATGCCTTGGTTCAGGATTGTGAGTTATCTTTGGGGGCCTTCACTACAGTATGCGACCTTAGGGTTATGCCCTTAGGATCCTATGGTGTAGTTTTAGGCATGGATTGGCTTGCGGCTCATAGAGCCAAGCTAGATTATCGCCGAAAGGTGATTAGTTGTTTAGATGATCATGACACGTTAGTCGAAGTAGTGGGCATTCAGAAGCTCACGACAGTTCGTATGATATTCGCTTAGTAGCTTAAGTGCTATATGAGAAAGGGATGTCAGATGTTTGCCATCATTGTTAGTGACCAATCAAAGGATGAGCCAAAGGCATCTTTGGATGACCATCCTATCTTGAGGGAGTTTGTCGATGTCTTTCCACCAGAGTGACCAGGTATGCTACCTCGCAGAGAGGTAGACTTCCACATTGATCTAGTGCCAGGTGTGAACCAGTGTCTCATGTACCCTACAGGATGACCACACACGAGCTCACAGAGCTCAAGTTGCAGTTAGATGAGTTTCTCGAGAAGGGGTACATCTGACCTAGTGTTTCACCTTGGGGTGCACTGGTCATCTTCGTGAAGAAGAAGGATGGGTCTCTTCGTTTGTTCATGGATTATAGGCAGCTTAATAAGGTGACGGTGAAGAACCGTTACCCTTTGCCTAGGATTGATGATCTTTTCGACCAGATGCAGGGAGCCAGAATGTTCTCTAAGATTGACCTAAAGTCTGGTTATCATCAGTTGCGCATCACATAGGCGGTTATCCATAAGACCGCCTTCCGGACTTGATATGGCCACTATGAGTTCATTGTGGTACCCTTCGGCTTGACGAATGCCCCTGCAATGTTCATGAGTCTCATGAACGGGGTGTTCCATACTTACTTGGATCGGTTCGTGATCATATTTGTTGATGATATTTTGATCTACTCACAGACCGAGGAGGAGCATGAGGAGCACTTACATCAGGTTTTGTAGTGCTTGAGAGAGCAACATCTTTTTGGTAACTTGGCGAAGTGTGCCTTTTTCAAATCCGAGGTGCAGTATTTGGGGCACATGCTATCTTGCGATGGTATCTCTATAGATCCATCAAAGATCAGGGCTATCAGGGATTGGCCAACACCCACCAGTGTGACAGAGGCTAGGAGTTTCATGGGGTTAGCTGGGTATTACCGCAGATTTGTAGAGGGCTTTTCTAGGATAGCGCACCCCATCACTTCCCTTCAGTGGAAAGGGAAGAGCTTCACTTGGACTGAGCAGTGCGAGAGGACCTTTGGGGTCCTCAAGGAGCGTCTTACCAGCGCTCCCATCTTAGCGGTTCCTGATCCAGCAGCGAATTTCATGGTTTGTACTGATGCATCACTTGATGGTTTGGGAGCCGTACTTATGCAGGGTGGTAGAGCGATTGTGTATGAGTCACGAAAGCTCAAGACCCATGAGATGAACTACCCCTCATGATTTAGAGCTCGTTGCAGTGGTTCATGCTCTAGTTTGTTGGAGACACTTTCTACTGGGTCATCGCTTTGAGCTTCATTCAAATCACCACAGTCTTCAATACATATTCACGTAGTTGAATCTGAACGCCTGCCAGCGGCGTTGGATGGAGTTTCTTTGTGAGTACGACTTTGGTGTCCACTACATCAAAGGGAAGGAGAACGTGGTTGCCGACGCATTGAGTTGGAGGTGCCATGAGATCCTGACCTTGACCTTGAGTGTGGACTTGAGAGGGCGCATCATACAACATCTTCTTGAGGATGAGTGGTTTCTTGAGGTGCAGTAGGAGATCCAGTCATAGAGGGCCTCTTGTGGGCAAGTTTGTAGGATATTCCCTTGAGAAAGACGGGCTACTTAGACATCGACAGCGCATCTATGTACCCCGTGCTTGCGACCTACGTGCAGTAGTTCTTTCAGAGCCTCACAGAGCATCTTATGCAGCACACCCAGGGGTGAAGAAGATGCATGCCAACTTGTGACAGTTGTACCATTGGGCGGGTATGAGACGAGATATTGCAAAGTATGTTGCTCGATGCCTTGAGTGCTAGAGGGTCAAGGCCAAGCATCAACATCCAACAGGTCTTTTATACCCTCACGAGATACCTGAGTGGAAATGGGACACCATTTCCATGGATTTCATTGTTGGTCTTCCTATGTCATCACATTGCTATGATGCCATCATGGTGACGGTTGACAAGTTGACCAAGGTGGTGCATTTCTCACCTATACACACGACGTATAGTGCACCATCAGTGGCGAGAGTATTCTTGGATGAGATTGTTAGATTACATGGGGTACCTCACCGCATCATTTCTGACAGAGACTCAGTGTTCACATTAGCCTTTTGGAGGGCATTATAGTAGGTGTTGGACACACAGCTCAACTTCAGTTTAGCTTATCACCCTGAGACAAATGGTTAGATGGAGAGGGTGAATCAAGTATTAGAGGACATGCTCCATATGTATATTATGGATCACCAGTCTAGATGGCAGGAGTATCTGTATCTAGTTGAGTTTGCCTACAATAATAGGCATCATAGCTCGTTGGTTATGCCTCCTTTTTCAGGCCTTATATGACAGACCTTGCAGGACACCGTTGAGTCAGGACCGTATAGAGGACAAGGTTGCTATTGGGCTAGAGTTGGTGCAGGATATGGAGCAATAAGTGACCTTGATTAGACAGAGACTTCAGCAGGCACAGGATCGACAGAAGAAGTATGCCAATGCTAAGAGATTAGATCAGAGCTTCTCGGTCGGGGACAGAGTATTCTTGAGAGTGCGGCCACACAAGAGTCCAATCCATTATGGAAAGGGCTCTAAGCTCGCACCACGGTTTGTTGGGCCTTTTGAGATCTTGGAACGAATAGGACCCATAGCCTACCATCTAGCCTTGCCACCTAGCCTGTCGCGCATCCACGATGTTTTTCATGTATCTATATTGAGGCGTTATATATCTTATTTGTCTCATGTTTTGGACTGGAGTGCTCTACAGGTAGAGGCGGATGGGCAGGTGGCTTTAGAGTCAATTCACATATTGGCTCGTTGGACACTGGGCCTTCGAGGTCGAGAGCTGGACTAGGTTAGGGTTCAGTGGGACATGTATGATGAGGTCACAACGACATGGGAGGATGCAGCTAGACTGAGGACACTTTATCCTCACCTTTTTGACGACTTCTAGGAGGAAGTTTATTCTTAGAGGGGGAGGATGTAAGGCCTATTATTTCACTCCCTTATTTTTTCATTATTTCATATTTAATGTTGGAGACATTTTAGACATTTGAGGACTGTTGATCCTGATATGCAGACCTTCTAGACTACATATCCTTATTTTGGTTAGTTATGCTTAGTATGTTGTGATGAAACTAGATCCTAATTTTTATTCACTGATGATGATTAGACATGTGATATGCATTCTGATTCTATTAGAGATACAAGTTGTGAGATTATGTTATGGATTTACTATGTGATTTTTATCTTGAGATGGTTTATAGAAATGCAAATTATGAATCTTATTATGATGTGATTTTTTATGATGTTTTAAATGATTATGCAATGGCGTGAGTCTATGCTCCTTTCCTTGCTTCGGCTATGATATACATGTTGGATTAATCTTTCTTTTAAGTGTGCAGGTGATTTTCCCAAGCCACGAAAAATCAGAGATCATCCCACACATTTTGTGCATCCCGTGTTGAACCGATCTAGTTCCAAGAGGAACCAAGATCAATTATGTAATGCATGATGAATTTTCGTCATGTTTGAGTTTGTTGTCTTTTGGGCTAGGTCTACCTATTTTCAGTTGATTGTATTATAGTGTTGTTATTGTTTAATGTTTATTTGACTTAACTTTTGGGTTTTAATTTTTGTGACTCCTTTTCATGTGATTTTCTACATCCTAAGTTGCTAAATTTGGGTTAAAAATGACCTTGGGTTGTACCCCTAGGGTCTAGGGCACATTTGAGCTTGTCTAACCCTAGGATAACTCCCATATGGTCACTTAAACTTCACCCTGAAGTGAAGTGACGAAAATGAAAGTTTGGGGAGGAGTGGAAGGTTGGGTCAAACCTTTAACCTTATCCACACCTCATTCCAAGGCTTTGGGGTACCTTGCATTGAAGGTTTGGGGAGTCTTCAAGACCCCTAATTGTTGAGGACCCAACTCCAAGGCTCTCACACATTGGTGAGAGTACCTTGGGGTTTTGTGGGCTTTCATGGGAGGATAGGATATGGACACATGTTGTTCCCTCTTCCTTTTCGAGCTCCACCTTGCTCTCACACGTGTGAGAGAGCACAAGTGGAGGGAGCAAGACTTGGTGGAATGGGAGGGTGACATGTGTCACCTCCACATTCCATGGAGCTTGCAAGTGGATGTGAGGAGGAAGGAGAAGGTGACATGTGTCACCTTCTCATTCCTCAAGGCTCATGAAGAGAGCCTATATTATTCCCTCTTGATGAGAGGGAGAGGGTTCTTGATTTTATTACATTCTCCTTTTTATTTGAATTTTTGGGGAGAGAATTAGAGAGTTTTTGGAGGCACTTTTGGAGGAAGGAATTGGAGGTGGAGTTGGAAGGATCTACTTCAACTATATTTCTTTGTTGGGCTTATCAAGGTAGGATTCAAGGCTTGAAGCCTTTCCTTATGTATTTACTTTACTTGTGTGCTTGCATTGTGAATGTTTTTATTTTTTTGTGTTGTGGGGTTTTGAGAGAGTTTTGTAAGAGCCTCTTCATTTGGAGAAAATGCTCAACATGTGTGGGGTGGGGGGGGAGTGAACCTCCTCGAGGTCACCCTCCTGGTGTTAGTATTTTTATGGCCTTGAGGGAAAGATTATAAGTATGGAGTATTTTGTATGGCATGAGTGCCATGGTGAAATCTATGTGTTTTCTTGGAGTAATTATTTTGGGCTTGAGGCCTTGTTTGTGTTGAGATTTTAAGATTTTGGAGTGGCCTCTTGAGTTGAGTGATGTCCACTCCCCTACCCCTTCAAACTCATTTTTATGAGTTTTGTGTTGTGTTAAACCTATGGGTGTTCTTCATGTTTTGTTGGTTGGTTTATTCTTGTGATGTGGAGTGAAAAACCTTGTGTGTGGATGACCTCCAAGCTCAGGGGTGACTCATTAGTGAGTCTACGGTAGGGAGGAGAGTGGTATTGTGTGGCTTGGTTTCCCTCCCTTATTTAGTTTCTTACAGGTTTATTATTGGCTTTGGAGCTTGAAGGAAGTGCTTTAAATTCATGTGCATTGTTGTTTTTGGCTACTTGAGAGCCTTGGCCAAAATTGACCTTTGTATAGTTGTTTCAAAAGAAAGAGAGAGAATACTCTTTTCATATATAAAGTTTAAATGATTTTATTTTCTGTTTACTCTATTTTAGAAGTTACAAATAAAAATGTAATAATCTCCTTGATGTATTTGTTTTCAAAATATATTTATTTTTGGTTCTCATTTGCATGTGTTTTCAAGAAAATGAAATATATGTGTTGCTAGTTTTCTTTATGAGGTTTTGAGAAGTTGTGATGGAAAAATATAAATCATTGTTGATTTATTCAAAATAAAGAAGTTGCTATTTTATTGAAAAGAAAAAAAAAGTATATTATGTTGCTATATCATTAAAAAAAAAAAAATAGTTTGTTGCTGTTTTATTTTTGAGAAAAAAAAATATAGGTGTAAGGAGATAGTTAATTTTTATGCAATGTTCAAAATAAGCATACTTGCTTTAATATTTCTAATATATATATATATATATATATATATATATATATATATATATATATATATATATATATATATATATATATATAGAGAGAGAGAGAGAGAGAGAGAGAGAGAGAGCTGTATTTTTTTTATCGTCACAAATAATCTATTGAGGATATATATATATATAATGTTTTATCTTGTTGCTGGAAAAATCATTGTAAATGATTGTATTTTCAAATAATTTGGGCTAACTATAGAAACTGTGTATATACCCCTTATATATATACACTTTATGGGTTGGAAACTATGTATATATATCTGACTGTGTATTATTATTTTATTTTAATAGATTGTATATATGCCATTATATATATAATGAATATATATTATAAAAATGAAACGTTTTAAACCCCATTGTATGCTCTTAATAAAAAAGAGTTAAACATTTTTTTTGACTGTGTTATATCTATCGTAATATTTTGGGCGTCGGTATTCGTAGTGTCCGTTGTGGCCTGCGTATGGGGTGAAGGGGGAGGTGACGCCCCCCATAGATGGCTCTTCCCTGAAGTATGACGACAGGTGTGGGGGGGGGGTTTGAACCCCCCCACCAACCCCTTTACTTGCTACCACAGTCAGCGTAAGGGTATAATCCACTCCGGCGCCAGCGTCTATCCTTTTAAATTATCGCCCTTCTCATTAATGACCATTCGGCCATATCGTGTTCTGCGATTCAAATCAGACATAGATTTGGTTATATATATATATATATGCAAAAAAAAGGGGCCTTAAAAAATAGGTATATATTCAACGAATATACCTTCGTGGGCAAAATCCATGGCCGCCCTTGAAGAAAAAAAAACCTGCAACATAAAAGAGAAGGAAATAAGGAAAGAAGAAAAGAGAATACAATAAGTTAGGGTTATGTTGGTTTTTGCTTCTGAATCAGCATTAGGGTTTGCCAGTTCTAATGCATAGGTAGATTCAGCCAACTGAATACAGGAGGTTGCGTGAGCTCCTCCCCTTCACTTCTGGTTCTGCCGCACCAAGGGGGGTGTCCCTATTTGATAAAAGTATAACCTTGACTAGCTCAATGACAGAAGGATTTAACTTGACGACAACAGGTAGAATACTCTCATGTATGGACCAAGATTTGTGTAACAAATCACAAGGTTGGCAACATTCTTGGACATAATGTCTGGTTAGGTATGAGAGCATGCAGAGGTTCCTAATCCTAATCCTACAACTAACAGGTGGAAGTGATGAGATGGGTTGAAATGGTGTTTGGAGTGATGGGACTTTCCTAGACCCATTGAACAGACAAATTCCCAAACCAGTGCCTTATCTGGGCAGCAGAGTCATATCTAAGATTGTAAATGTCTCCCCATGACAACATAAATTCATATCCAGAGGACCTGAGAATAATGCTATTGCCTGACAGCAACATGTCCAAGAAAGAGTATCATTAATGATCATGCTTAACAGATCCTATGATGCAATCTATTTCCCTTTGTATCTGATCAAAAGCCTATTTAACCACTCCTTGAGCAGATGCAATAAATCAGACACACAATATGCATACACTAAAAAACTTGGAAGTCTTGACAACTTTGTTTGAAAGGAAAACAAATGACATACAGGAGACAATCAGAAACAATACACACACAGGTGTTTTTCATTTAAAATCAATCTGCATAGAAGGTCATCACAGAGAAAATCATCATTTACAATCCAAGATAGATTAGTACACCAGACTAAGGACCGAGTCTGTAGCAAAAAATGCCTTTCAAAATGTGAACACCTTATGTTCAGAGTCAGACCCGAAAGCCCAAAAAACCTCCAACCTCTCAAAAGTAACACAGCCAAAACTATTTATACAGAACCGTGTACATTCAGCAATTAATTACATGGCCAGAAGTTAAAAATCTGCCAGATACATCCATCAGAGGGAATGGCGCTCAGAAGCCATCAATGCAGCAGACAAGGGAGGCCTCGAGCCTTGCGCTGCCATCTGGGAGTCTTCATTCAGAATCAGGCAGTTTAATCGCTTGTACCATCGCCCATACTCCTGCTACAGTCGCCATTGATGGCTCAACCACCCGCAGCCGCTTGAAAACCGTCGCAGCACTTCAAAAAAGAAATTCCTGCCAAAACGCATTATATCGCAGTTTCAAACTATACAACAAGATTAGTCCCACATGCACGGTGAGGAGACTACCTTAGTAGTTTAAAAGCATAGTCACTTGCATAATAGGTGTCGAGCGCTTTTGCCACGCTCGACACATGCTCCTTCACCCAAAGCCCATCGCCGAGATCAACACCATCGGCCAAGCCCGCGAATCTCCTACCGACCTCAATTGTCCTGCCGACCGCTACATTACAATCCCCTCCATCAGCCAGAGATGCACCATCGGGCCAACTCTCCAGATCTCCACCGATAGTATGAGTCTCTCCGATGACCAGCTTGCACCCCGTTAGCAGTTACCATCCTACCACCATCGGCCAGACCAATATCGTCGGCCAAGAAAAAAAACCCCTCGGCTGACACAGCCAATCACACCAATGAACAACTCCTGAAAGCCTCCAACATCCCCATCGGCCAGAGAAGAACCATCAGCCTAGCCAAAAGCTCCTTCACCAACAGACCAACTCTCACCAATGACCACTCCATATCCTCATCGGCCTGACACTACCCCATCGGCGGACCCTCCAACCGCTAACCTGATAAGCAACCTTACTCCGACGGCATTCCCCATCGGGGTGACTTCCTTCCATCGACAAACCATAAAAGACTGCTACCGATAGAACAACTCCCGCCAATAACATATCGGCTTCCCCTTTCATCGGTCAGACCCTCCACTGTCGGCCCAACGCAATCCATCCTCGCCGACAACACAAGTCACGTCGAAGACCACCTCCGTCAGTGTGACTTACACCGTCGGAGCAACCAAAATCTCCCCAGCCAATCACAATAGTCTCGCCGATGCACCAACGAGCTACACTCTGCTCCTCCATCGGCCAGACACACACCAATGACTCCTCATCAGCCAAACCTCCCATCGTCGGCATAACTCAAAACACTCAGGCCGACAATACAGCTCTCACCGATAACATATCCATCGGCCAAACATTGTATATCAGTGAACCCTTTAATGGTTAGCCCGATAGTCCATGTCACACCGAAACCAACCTTTGCAAACTGCTAACCTTCCATCGGCCAGAGGCAAACCGTCGGGCCAACACTCCATCGTCCACCCGATGATGAACGTTATGCCGATAAGACCAAAATCATAAGGCTTTGAACCATTGAACCCTGAACCAGTTCAACCCGATGGTTCAAAAGAGAAGTTCAACCGAGAAGTTCAACGCCGATAACACAGATGAACAAAGAATTCACTGACAGGAAAAGATGAAGCCTAAGCCCATGAACCGTTGAACCTTGAACCAAAAGGGTTCAACACGATGGTTCAAAACGATGGTTCAAGCAAAATCTGAGTACCTAAAAAGAAGTTTCGCCGATAGAGAAAATCACAGGGATGAACAAGGAAACTTAGGGCCCAAAAAGGAAAAAACCCTCCAACATCCTGCGCTCAGATCCAGACCAAAATTAGTGCTAACACTGGCTTCGAATGGGGACGTGCAGGTGAAAAACCTGCAGCAAGAACCAGATCTCTGGGCAAACCAGGAAAAAAAGCCAAAAAAAGCACGAACTGTATAGAACATTTACACTATATACATATTTTTACAAATGTGCATAGGGACAAGTCATCTATGCAAAATAGAACTTAAGGAATTGGCCATGCATAGGCAATTCCAGAACTTCACCATCTAGGGCCTGGAGGAAATAAGAGTCCTCCCCATGAGTGCTGCAAATCTGATATGGGCCCATCCATAAGGGTTCAAACTTACCATGTTTACCCTTGTCCTAATTTTTTGCATTCCAGATGAGCACCAGATCATTGACTTGAAACTTCCTTTTTGTAGCTCTCCTGTCAAACTGATATTTCATATCTTGTTGTCTCTTGAGGTTAATCTGGTGTGCTTTCCTTCTATTCTCATCCAATGCAACCAGCTGATTCACTCTTTCTGTCATGGAGTCTTCAATCTCCTCATCATTTTCCTGGATGAATCTGTAAACTGGTAGGAGATTGTTTATGGGCAATCTGGCTGATGCACCATATACTAGCTCAAAGGGTGACATTCCAATAGCCTTTTTTACTGTCACTCTGTCAGCCCATATTGCTAACTTTAACTTTGAGTCACAAGCTCTCCTGTTCTTGTCCAGTATCCTCTTGATAATTTTCATGATGCTTTTATTGCTCGATTCTGCTTGACCATTTCCTTGTGGGTGGTATGGTGATGCATATGATAGATTGATCCCATACCTATTACAAAAATCAACAAATTCACCTGATCTGAAGTACATAGCATTATCAGTGACTATCTTGAATGGTACTTCAAACCTGATGATAACATTTTCCAGTATGAAATCCATCACCACCTTACTTGTAGCTCTCTTAGTTGGAATGGCCTCAATCCATTTGGTAAAGTAATCAGTTGCCACTAAAATCCAACTGTGTCCCCCACTTGACTTGTCTGCAATTTCCCCTATGAAGTCAATTCCCCATTGCTGAAATGGAGCATCCACAGTTACAGTTCTGAGAGGTAAAGCACCATCATATCTCAATTTTCTTGAGAATCTTTGGCAAGGGTCACACTTCCTCACTAACCTTTGTGCATCTGAAAAGAGAGTGGGCCACCAATATCCTGCTCTGAGAGTCTTATGAGCTGTTGTTTGGGCAGTATAATGTCCACCACACAATCCTTTATGCATATCAATCAAAACATTGTTAGCCACATCTTCATCCACACATCTCAGCAGCACACCATCAGGGTTTTTCTAGTATAGCTCACCTTGAACAATAACATACCTGATTGCATGTAACTTTAAAGTCCTCTTTTGGCTGTCACTGAAATGGGAAGGACAATTCAGATTTTGCAAGTAGTATATAATGTCCTTGTACCATTCAGATCTTGATACATTTACACTCTCATTTTGGACTGCATTAACTTGGCATGCTTCCAAGTTTGACTGTGCCATCATCTTGGTTAATCCTTGTCCTCTTACCAACTTGGTAACTTGTATGTCTATGTTGAAATCTTGCAGTTTGTTTATCCATCTGCACCTTCTTCCGGTCACCTCCTGTTGAGTGAATATGTCTTTGACTACTGCATGGGGTACATATGCAATTACATGTGATCCTACCAGGTATAATCTGAAACTTTTGATGGCTCTGACTAGTGCATATGCCTGTTTTTCCATAATATCATACTTCAACTCAGAAGCCTGCAAGGACATACTGAAGAAAGCTATGGGTTGCTCAAAACCATCTTCATTTTTCTATAGCAAACATGCAGCAACAGTGTGAAAGGAAGCAAATGAAAATACTTGGAATGGCCTAGAAAAATCAGGAGATTTAAGAACAGGGGCCATCTTGATTGCCTCTTTGATACTCTGAAATGATTCTATTGCTTCACTTTCCCAGTTGACAGTTGCATCCTTCTTCATCATCTTGGAAATGTTCCTTGTAATTTCTGCAAAGTTGGGAACAAATCTCCTAACAAAATTTATCTGTCCAAAGAAGGACTGAACTCCTTTTACAGTTTTTGGCATTTGAATTCTGTCAATAGCAGCCACTCTCTCTGTATCTATCCTAACTCCATCCTTGGAAACAATCTGCCCTAGGAGTTTTCCTTCAACTACCCCAAAAGCACACTTCTTTGGATTTAAAGAAATACCATACTCTAGTGCTCTTATGAAAATCTGCTCTAGATGCAAACAATGCTGCTCTTCCTTCTTTGAATATGCAGTCAAGTCATCCTGATATACAGCCAAGATTGAATCAATCAACCCTGCAAAAGCAACATCCATTGCTCTTTGAAATGTAGCACCTGCATTTGTTAATTTGAATGGCATTCTAACATATACATAAGTTCCCCATGGAGTGGTGAAGGCAGTCTTATACTGTTCTGATTCCTTTACCTTCACCTGATTATAACCTGAAAATCCATTCATCATGGATAAGAGTTCACAACCAGTCACTCTCTGCAACATAGCTTCCATATTAGGCAGTGGATAGTTATCCTTTAAAGAGGATACATTCAAGTTCCTGAAATCAACACAAAGCCTAATATCACCGTTCTTTTTTCTGACTGGGACAAGGTTAGACACCCAAGTTGAATGTCTGATTGGCACAATTATTCCAGCTTCCCTAAGCTTTTTAAGTTCTTCTTGCATCTTTGGAGCTAAGGTAGGATTAATAGGTCTTTGCCTTTGTCTAAATGGCTTAGCTCCAGGCTTCAATGGGATCTCATGCTAGAATAGATCTTCCCTATAGGCTTTTAGATCCTCATATGACCAAGCAAAAACATGTTTATACCTTTTCAGTAATGCAATCAACATACTCCTGATGTGTGGTTTGAGCTGTTTACCAATGTATACCTTCTTGGGGGCCTGAGATGTCCCCAAATTTATCTCTTCTAAATCTTCCTTATTTGTGGGAGATGTCCTTGTGACCAATTTGTCTCTACTGTCAAAAGCTCTTTCCAAAGCTACTAACCCTCTAGGGATTTTATTAGTCTTCAATTGAATTATCTCTTTTCCCACAAGAGTTTCTTTTCCATCTATAGTCTCTACAAAAGCTTGGAAATCAATTTCTTGATTCTCATATTCATCTATGCAGTGCAAAAATTTTAACAGATCCCTATCATCATTAAACACTTGCCAACTGCATATATTTTCTGGTACTGCAGTCCTGATTTTAACTTCTACATTTGTAACATCTGACAGAGTGATGTCATCTGGCCTTATTGCAACATTAGCTAAGAAATCAGCCATAACATTCTTTGATCTCTCTACCCAGCCTATTGAAAATGCATCAAAGAGTTCAATGGTATCCCAAACAGCATGCTTGTATTGTTTCAATCTTTTGTTTTTTGAAGCATACCTATCTCTAATTTGGGATACAATCAGCTTAGAATCCCCAAATACTCTTAGCAATTTGATTCCATGTTTGAGAGCTATATTTAGGCCTAAGACTAAAGCCTCATATTCTGCAATGTTGTTTGTGCAAACAAACCTCAGCAAGAAAGAAAATTTGAGGAGCTTACCAGTTGGAGACAGGAAAAAAACTCCAGCTCCAGAGCCTTCTTTTGCACAAGCTCCATCAAAATGCATGGTCCATAGACCATGCTGGTCCAGCTCTTCATTGCAGACATTTTTCTTTTTATCTTCTCTATCATCTGAGACAACCTTGAAGTTATCACAGTCAGTGTTTACAAAGCATATCTGTTCCTTTGCTTCTTGGTCTTCCACTGTCTCTGATGATCTCTATTCTCTAATTAGCTTAACATCCCTGCCATTCATTGGAATCATGGCATATGACAGGTCGAGCTGCATACTTCCACCAATTAATGCATCCCATCTTCTTGACAGCAACATGCCATACTGTGGCTTGATGTCAACCACTGTTATATTCATTTTATATCTCTTTTCAGGAAATGCTACCAGTTTGAAATCTACATCCTTCATGATTCCAATAACTGGTACCTCTCTGGCATCCATAGTGTAACATTTTCCACATGCCTTGTCGATTTTCAATCCAGCTTGTTGCATGACGGCTAAAGGCATGACATTTGTAGATGCTCCAGAGTCAAGCATACAATTTCTGATTATTTTTCCATTTATAACCAGGGATACATAAAATGGTTCCACTTGTGAAGGACACTTTGTCATAGTCACTCCTAAATAGACTTCAGGAGCCTCATCTTCTTCATTACACATGACATGTTTCTCACCCTGGGTCTGAACATTTTGTTTAGCTTGAAAAGGCACCCCTGAAATTAGGGATATTGTCCTATTCTTGATCTCTTCAACCTTCATCAGTTCCATAAGTGGAACAGAGACTTTTACCTGGGAGAGGACTTGAGCTATATCAAATGGAGCATAATTTTGTATAACAGTTGTAGCTTGCTCCACAATCTTGTTTTTATCCTAAACTGATTTAGCTTTTACTGTCATAGTTCCCTGATCATCATTCTTGTCTTGGGAACCTTTACTTTGATCTTCAGCCTGAGGGATTCTATTTTCTGGTCCTTGAGATTCATGACCTGTTCTATGTCTAAAATTCTGTTTATTATTACCCCACTGCCTCTTTTGTGGTTCAATTCCTTTATGACCATGCACTGGCTGACCAGCAGAAACATCTTCTGGTTGACGCAAGCTGCTTATCTGAGCTTTACCTCTGAGATTGTAGTTACTCTTGACTTGGGCAACTGCTGCAGCTGTGAAGGCCCTAATTTCTTCATCAGAAGGTCATTGTAAGTTACTCAGAAAATTATGCAAGCTCTGAGCATACACATAGCTCTCTTCATTACCTTCATCATAAAAGTCCTATTGACAGGCCCGAATTCCATCATCTGTACTCTCATCAGCATCATAAATGGGGTATCCATTGTTTGTGGACATCATATTAACATCATCATCTTGCACATAATGTGGCTCATTGCATTCATTACAAGATGTAGTATTATCACACAAGGACTGAGCAATCATACACTGTGACTGTGAATGTGGCATCTGACAAATTATACACCATGGAGTATCATCAACAATATTTACAACTTTCTTTAGAGGATCAGGAGTTTCTTTGACATGTTGAGTCCTCTGATTTGTGTTGTTATGTGGGAATATAGGCTTACCATTATGCCAATTGGTATTATAAGGCATATCATGCAATGATGGCCTCTTTTCCTGCCTTTGATAGACTTGCCTATCAGGACCTATCCCTTTTTCACTTCTAGCTAGTCTGTAGCTTAGGTCCTTAACAACATTTGCCAATTTGTCTATCTTATCTTCAGGGGCAGATGTATTACCTTGAGTGTTCTGAGGCTTGTTTGGATTCTGCAGAATCTTCACATCATCCCTTCTGTTAGTCTTGCCTGATGCTTTCCTATTGTTCTCAATATTTACTGCAATTCTGAAAGCATCCCTAATAGTAGCAGGACTTTTATCTCTTAATCGATATGCAGTTTTTGCATCAAAGGCGTTGATATACAATATTATGCACATAGGTTCATTTGGCCTCATGTGATGTGGCAATTTGTTTAACACTTTAGTAAATCTTGCATTAAAATATGCAACCTGCTCATTTGACCCTTTAGTGATACTGGTAAACTCATTTACAAAAAAGCTAGGGTCAGTTTTGTCACCATATTGCTCCTTGAACATCCTTTTAAAATCATCCCATGATGAAATACTCCGGTCAGGTAGATTCTTATACCATTCCCTTGCCTCATCTACTAAAGATTGCATGAATGACTTCATGAAAACATCCTCATGTTCAACCTCAAAGTTATCCATGACATTTTGAAAGGCCTTTAGATGATCTTCTCCTGACACTGTGTTGTTTCCTGAAAATTTAGGCACTTGCAGCCTCAGATGCTTGTCAATGGGGTTAGGATACCCAGGAATACCATCAAATACCAGCTGTCTGAATCTATCTAACTGCATGGTCTGTCTGTCAAACTGATTAATATTAATATTTCTGTTTGCATTCTAGTTTCTTACATTGTTCAGTGGTATCCTAGCATCATTCACATTTTGTCTCTCATCATTATGCTGATGTTGCACTTCATTTCTCTATTGATGTCTCTGCACATTTGCATTCTCAAGGGTAGGAATTGAATTATTTTGGGCAGTCCTTAAAGCTTGCACTTTCTTCCTCAGGTCATCTCTGATTGTTATTGCCTGCTGATATTCGAACTCGGCCCTTAAGCTCCTAATTTCATCAGCTAGTTCTTCCTCGCTAGGCCTAGAGGAGGATGGTTTTACCATATTCTGATCTTCATCTTCATCATCCCTCAGAGACTCTGCCTCTTCAAACCTTTCACTAGGGTCTAGAAATGGGCGTTCTTGGAACACCTCTGACCTCATTCTCACGCTACCACCCTGTTGCCTCTCATATGCACCCTGAATATCAGCTTTTGCATTTGAAAAGTAGGGCACATGCTTTCTTGATGGCCTAGGGTTATCTTGCATATCATCATTTTTTTTGGGGGAACCCTCATGACTGACTGAGATAGCTCCCTTTCTTCTGTACATCATTCTTCTTGTTACTGGTAACTCTTCAAATAAAGGATTTTGTTGGGATCTTCTCCCCTGCATATAAATTTTACTTTGACCAGTTGGGAGATTACTTCGGAGTCGCCACCTATTACTAGGAACTGTTTTCTTTTGTAAATCAGGGTTCTTTCACAAATCCCCAGCGGCGTCACCAATTTCTGTTGCTGACTCGGATGGGCACACAGATATTTCACCAGGGAGGACAAAAATAACAATTTTTAAATCAACATCCCCAGCTGAGTCGCCAATTTCTGTTGGTGACTCGGATGGGTCACAAGATATAACCCTTTCTCAAATTTTCTTCCCCAGCAGAGTCGCCAATTTCTGTTGGTTTTTGCTTCTGAATCAGCATTAGGGTTTGCCAGTTCTAATGCACAGGCAGATTCAACCAACTGAATACAGGAGGTTGCGTGAGCTCCTCCCCTTCACTTCTGGTTCTGCCACACCAAGGGGGGTGTCCCTATTTGATAAAAGTATAACCTTGACTAGCTCAATGACAGAAGGATTTAACTTGACGACAACAAGCAGAATACTCTCATGTATGGACCAAGATTTGTGTAACAAATCACAAGGTTGGCAACATTCTTGGACATAATGTCTGGTTAGGTATGAGAGCATGCAGAGGTTCCTAATCCTAATCCTACAACTAACAGGTGGAAGTGATGAGATGGTTGAAATGGTGTTTGGAGTGATGGGACTTTCCTAGACCCATTGAACAGACAAATTCCCAAACCAGTGCCTTATCTGGGCAGTAGAGTCATATCTAAGACTGTAAATGTCTCCCCATGACAATTTAAATTCATATCCAGAGGACTTGAGAATAATACTACTGCCTGACAGCAACATATCCAAGAAAGAGTATCATTAATGATCATGCTTAACAGATCCTATGATGCAATCTATTTCCCTTTGTATCTAATCAAAAGCCTATTTAACCACTCCTTGAGCAGACGCAATAAATTAGACACACAGTATGCATACACTGAAAAACTTGGAAGTCCTTGACAACCTTGTTTGAAAGGAAAACAAATGACATATAGGAGACAATCAGAAACAATACACACATAGGTGTTTTTCATTTAAAATCAATCTGCATAGAAGGTCATCATGGAGAAAATCATCATTTACAATCCAAGATAGATTAGTACACCAGACTAAGGACCGAGTCTGTAGCAAAAAATGCCTTTCAAAATGTGAACACCTTATGTTCAGAGTCAGAGCCGAAAGCCCAAAAAACCTCCAACCTCTCAAAAGTAACACAGCCAAAACCATTTATACAGAACCGTGTACATTCAGCAATTGATTACATGGCCAGAAGTCAAAAATCTGCCAGATACATCCATCAGAGGGAATGGCGCTCAAAAGCCATCAATGCAGCAGACAAGGGAGGCCTTGAGCCTTGCGCCGCCATCTGGGAGTCTTCATTCACAATCGGGCAGTTTAATCACTTGTACCATCGCCCATACTCCTGCTACAGTCGCCATTGATGGCTCAACCACCCACGGCCGCTTGAAAACCGTCGCAACACTTCAAAAAAGAAATTCCTGCCAAAACGCGTTCTATCGCAGTTTCAAATTATACAGGGAGATTAGTCCCACATGCACGGTGAGGAGACTACCTTAGTAGTTTAAAAGCATAGTCACTTGCATAATAGGTGTCGAGCGCTTTTGCCACGCTTGACACACGCTCCTTCACCCAAAGCCCATCGCCGAGATCAACACCATCGGCCAAGCCCGCGAATCTCCTGCCGACCTCAATTGTCCTGCCGACCGCTACATTACAATCCCCTCCATCGGCCAGAGATGCACCATCGGGCCAACTCTCCAGATCTCCACCGATAGTATGAGTCTCTCCGATGACCAGCTTGCACCCCGTTAGCAGTTACCATCCTACCACCATCGGCCAGACCAATATCGTCGGCCAAGCAAAAAAACCCCTCGGCCGACACAGCCAATCACACCAATGAACAACTCCTAAAAGCCTCCAACATCCCCATCGGCCAGAGAAGAACCATCAGCCTAGCCAAAAGCTCCTTCACCGACAGACCAACTCTCACCGATGACCACTCCAAATCCTAATCGGCCTGACACTACCCCATCGGCAGACCCTCCAACCGCTAACCCAATAAGCAACCTTACTCCGATGGCATTCCCCATCGGGGTGACTTCCTTCCATCGGCAAACCATAAAAGACTGCTACCGATAGAACAACTCCCGTCGATAACATATCGGCTTCCCCCTTCATCGGTCAGACCCTCCACTGTTGGCCCAACGCAATCCATCCTCGCCGACAACACAAGTCACGCCGAAGACCACCTTCGTCAGTGTGACTTACACCGTCGGAGCAACCAAAATCTCCCCAGCTGATCACAATAGTCTCGCCGATGCACCAATGAGCTACACTCTGCTCCTCCATCGACCAGACACACACCAATGACTCCTCATCGGCCAAACCTCCCGTCGTCGGCATAACTCAAAACACTCAGGCCGACAATACAGCTCTCGCCGATAACATATCCATCGGCCAAACATTGTATATCGGTGAACCCTCCAACAGTTAGCCCGATAGTCCATGTCACACCGAAACCAACCTTTGCAAACTGCTAACCTTCCATCGGCCAGAGGCAAACCGTCGGGCCAACACTCCACCGTCCACCCGATGATGAACGTTACGCCGATAAGACCAAAATCATAAGGCTTTGAACCATTGAACCCTGAACCAGTTCAACCTGATGGTTCAAAAGAGAAGTTCAACCGAGAAGTTCAATTCCGATAACACAGATGAACAAAGAATTCATTGACGGCAAAAGATGAAGCCTAAGCCCATGAACCATTGAACCTTGAACCAAAAGGGTTCAACACGATGGTTCAAAATGATGGTTCAAGCAAAATCTGAGTACCCAAAAAGAAGTTTCACCGATAGAGAAAATCACAGCGATGAACAAGGAAACTTAGGGCCCAAAAAGGAAAAAACCCTCCAACATCCTGCGCTCAGATCCAGACCAAAATTAGTACTAACAGGTTAGAAAATAGAATGGGAGAGAAAAGAAAGAATGGAGGAAATGAAAATAGGGTTAGGGTTTTGTTCTTTTTTGCTTCCTTAAGGAAATGTTTTTTTAATTTGGAGAGCTTTTAGATCATCTGAATTTTAAATTAGATTTTTATTTTTTTCCCCCTCCTCTTTTGTCTTGGGGATTTTCTTATTGTTTTTATTTATTTGGGATGCCTTTGAATTTTATGGGTAAAGGGGTAAGTTTTATACTAAGAGTGGGTTTTAAATAAATTATATTTGTTTAGTTGTTATTTCATTTAGTTAAGGGTTAGGGGATTATTTTTATTATTTATTTGGCTTGGGTTAATTAGAGTTTATTAAATAGAGTTGTGGAGAACTATTGTAGTAATTTAATAAGGCTTTGGGGATGTAAATTAATTTTGTAACTTTAGATTTATATGCAACTTTGTTTGGGCAAAATTGATTTAATTTAATGAATCGTATGTTTGGATTTTATTGAGTAGGTTAGTATTTAATTATTTAATCTAGTTTATTAATTGGAGAACCTTAGTGAGGTAGATAAATATCTCCCTAGCGAATTATTTTTTTATTAATCAATTTTTGTGAGATTAGTGAACTCTTGGACGTGATTTTTTTTAATTAGTATAATTTCTATACATGCCCTAGTGGCATTATGTTGCTGGATTTTTCCTGAAATTAGGTTTAAATCCTTAGGTATTCTAAACCTATTGTTGGTTAACTTTTTAATGTTCTCGTTGATTAATGTTGTAATGTCAAGTGGTTAATTATTCTTTTTATACTCTAGAATTAGGGTTTTGATTTTGACTTGTGTCGAAATCCCGTCACTCACTTAGGAAAACTTAGGGTTTCGATCAATCGATCCTAACCCTAATGGTGACGCTCATCACATCACATAACCCCCTAGTTGGCTTTCATCACGCAGGGGATTATGTGATCGTAGTACCCCGAGATTTGATTGACATGCTTATGCCTTATGTGTATTGCCACCGAGCACGCTAATGCATGCGAGGGGGTTTCTAGCGTGGAAATTTTTTGATATTTCGTGTCATGACCACATGACAAATGTGGACATGACACGTGTGTTACGTGTCGTGACCGCATGGGAAATGTGGGCATGACAACAAGATAGGTATTGGTATGCCTGGTGATGATATGGGGTACAATACAAGCTTTCATCATTTGATAATAGATTAGAAAGAAGATTGAATTCATCCCGCATATAAGTTCTTACTTTAGGTCTTTCTTGGATGCATTGAAAAAATCAAAATATTTGGAAGTAGTCTCAGGCTCCCTGTATTCTTTGGGAGGGACAAAGGTTAGGCTTGTCCTTCCATTGGGTTCTGGTCTTAAATCCATCAAATACCCAATATACATTTCAAGAAACTTAAGAATTGTAGGGTGTTCTCCAATAATTACCCGTATCTTCTCTTTTTTGAATCTTCCTTCACTTCATCTTCATTTGGTAATTTTTCAACTAGTTCTATATGGACTTGAGGCAGTTGCCAAGAATTGTAAGATTGTACTAAAGAAACTGACTATGTTTGATTGTTAGGAGCTCTAAAGGCTCTCGATGAAATCTCCATATTGTTGGTCGATTTGTTGTCAATAGACTGTGTATAGAGATGATCTCTCGAGTTTACGTGTATTGGTGGAGTTAAAGGGGTGCAAGACTCATTAGAGGGTGTGAGTAGCATATACGAATCCTCATGCTCTAAAAGGTTGTAAGACTCACTCAACATCGCTTCCTCTGGTGGCATTAATGGAGTATACCACTCTATCATATCTTGATGCAAGAGCATCCATGGTTTTAGAGCAATCTTGCATCAACCAAAAATATTTGCATTCTTTCTTTTCTTTCATTTTCAGTTCAATTCAGTCATTTGTAGTTTCAACATTTTGTACCACATTTCACTGCATCTTCATATCAGAGCATGCGGAGCAGGACTTAGCATCTTCATTATGTCATCTACATCATATTCAAATTTCAGGTCATTTAGATTTGTTTCCAGAAAGTTATCGCTATCACAAGATCATCAGCTTTCACAGAACAGAGCATTTAGACAGTTAGTTGAAGGAGAAGGTTTGCGGAGCACTTCCGTGACTTGCAGAGCCAAATGGAACATCATACACGACACATATGGATCAAATAGACCTTCCTTGAGGTCCGCATCAAGTTTCATCCATTTGCGGAGCATTACCAAATGTTGAAGGCTAACCTACATAATTCTACACGTTACACCCTTCATTAGAGTTTGTAACCTCTTATGGCCGATGCAAAGGATTTCATGAGCTTGAAGATGATATATATAGATCTCTTAGATGCATTGGGGGGGGGGGTAGTTCACAAGTTATGATGTTTTGATAGTTAGATTCTTCTCGGGAAGGCACTTCAATGCCATATCTTGCATATCTGTTGTAACCCGGAAAGCAGGCCTGTGAGCCCTTTCATTGTAGCCCACATGTTGCTGGCGTATAAGTATTTTGATTACCTAATATATTGAGTATTTAAATCTTCCATTGCATTATATATTTGTGTTGTTTTTCTTGTGTTTACTCTAGCTACGTGGTTTGGACAGTTCATTCTGTGAACCCTCCAGCCATGACTGCACCATGTACCTTCATTAGCGTCAATAAAAGCATGGTGACCAATCCTTGTTAAATCTATTATTTCAATTTGAATGAGAGGAGCCTATTCTTGTGATTGACTTGTTTGTTTTAGTTGTTGTTTCCTTTCTTCATATATTTTTCCAATCATAAAGATGTCGAGGGGAAATTGCAAAGGACTGTCTTCCTCAAGTAATTTCATAATTTTATCCGTTGTTTCTTTGGAGACTATTCATTTATGCTTCAACAGTTCCCTCCTTTCAACATTTTTAATTTCAACATTTATTATTGTCCCTTTATTTCTAACATCTTGTTTCATCAGTAAAACTTATGGTGTCAGTTTTGGTATTGGAACTTTATTTGTTGGTAATTCATAGTCTATCAGAACACCAATTTTCCTTTTATTTTGATCCACCTTAAGCATTCTAAATGGCACAAGATATCCTTTTGTGACATAAAATTTTCTGAGATGGAGAAAACACACTTCCTGGAATAGTGATGAAGGGATTTCTTTCATTTTATGAATTGATGGGGAGTGCACAACGGGAAATGCAAAATGGGCCCTAATTACCTCACAATCGGCAAGACTTCACATATGAGCCTCTGATACATCACCATCGGCCAGACAACTGCTGATCGGAATGACTTTCTAAAGTCTCTCCATCATTTCACCTTACACCAATGACTCCACTTCGCTCTACCTTTGGTGAGACCCACCTCATCGGTGAGCACTTATAGACCCTGGCCGATGCGCCGATGAAACAACATCCTCGGTGAGACTTTCACTATCGGTCAAGCTTTCTCCAGAGTTGCTGACAAACTGATCACTCCAATGTCACTTCCAACCTGTGCTCATCGGTGTGACAATTGCTATCGGCCACCTTAGGGTTTGCTATGTCGATATGCCAATACGCCGTCGCATAGTCTACCTTCCCCAAACCCTAGCACATGGAGATGCTAGGTCAACCTATTGTGTGAAACGCACTATCTGAATCCTCTGCACTGCCGAACAATGGAACAAAACAGAAAATGAAAGCAAATATTTATACAACGAAGCCATTCCACTGATTTTGACAGAAATCTCACCAGTGGAATGCTTCATGACGACATACAACAACAAAATGGAAAGCACAAAGAGAACATAAATCTACAGCTATACAAATTGCAATTACAGGAAATAGAAATTGAATTGACGAAACATAATGATTTTATTTCTCCTTAGCACAATCACAATTACATTCGATCACACTCTTCCTTCAATCTGATTACAATGCATCATTTGGTTCATTCCTCTAGGTATTTATGAACTCGCCCTGAGGAATACCAAACTGACTCCAAGCGGCTAGGAGACAACTGTCTAAAACAGCCTCCAACTGCCCTACTGCCCTATTTTGGCATTATGTGATTACAATTTGACAAGTGTCCTAAGTCACTTGGGACTTATAAAATGAACCTAGATACAAACTGAAATGACATGCATTGGTCAAATAGACCTTATTACAAAAGAAAACATGATTTTCGAGGTGCTCCTGCACCATACTCCTCGGGTGAAAGTTGTCTCAAGTCCTCTTCGAGACTAACTGCTGCAAATCACCACCCTACTTTTTGATGTCTTCTTCCAGTATCCATGTGGCCTCTGAGTCTAGAAGTCCTTTCCATTTGACTAAGTGCTCAAAATAGGTCTGATTTCTTGTCTTCTTGGCTATCCTGCTATCCAAGATACATTCCATCTTCGGTGGTTCCTTAGGTGGTAAATACTGCACCCACTTAGAATTTGATGTACCTTCTCCTGTATCCGGACTCTTATATAATGTCAGATCAGCAACATTGAATATAGGTGAAATAACAATATCATCAAGGAGTTCAATTTTGTAAGCATTAGAACCATGATTCTCTAGAATCTGACAAGGTCCAATTTTTCGCATCATCAACTTGCCGTGTTTTCCTGTGGGCAGTCTGTTCTTGTTGAGATGAACCATGACCATATCTCCTATTTGGTACTGCACATCCCTTCTTCTTTGATCCACTCTAGCCTTGATCTTCTGACTGTTCTTGTGTAGAGTATCTCTGACTTGTTGATGGATCTCTTTCATAGCTTCTGCAAATGTATCAGCATGTCCACTCCTTTTGTCCAACCCTTGAACATCTCACAATTCAAAATTTCCTCTAGGATGACTACCATAGAGAACTTCAAAAGGACTTAGACCTGTACTTCTATTTGTAGAATCATTATAGGCATACTCTGTTTGTGGAAGGAGCACATCCCAACTACTGCCATGTTCTCTTGTCAAACATCTTAGCAGATTGCCTAATGACCTATTCAAAACCTTACTTTGGCCATCAGTCTGAGGATGATAGGTTGAACTAAAAGAAAAATTTGTACCCAATCTTTTCAACAAGGTTCTCCAAAAATGTCCCACAAATTTGTTGTCTTTGTCAGATACAATACTCAAAGGCAATCCATGAATCCTGACAATTTCTTTAAAGAACAAACCTGCAATGTAACTAGCATCATTGGTGGTATTACAAGGAATAAAGTGAGCCATCTTGTTGAACCTGTCTACCACAACAAACACACTATCATAACCTATCCTTGTCTTGGGCAATCCCATCACAAAATCCATACTCAAACTTTCCCAAGGTCTGTTTGGTATGGGCAAAGGTTGGTACAGTCCTACATTGGTTGAGACTCCCTTTGCTCTCTAAAAAATCATACAACTCTCAACAAACCTTCTGATATCAGATTGCATCCTTGGCCAAAAGTAAAACCTTGTTACAAGATCTAAGGTCTTATTGAGCCCAAAATGTCCTCCTAAACCACCACTATGTTTCTCCTTCACTATATTATCCCTCATTGAATACTTAGGGATACATAGATGACTTCCTTTAAACAAAAGTCCATCCTGCAATGTATAATCTGAAAATTCACTATGGAAAGTATCGGCAAACTCACTACATACCTTGTAAATCTCCTTGAAATCTTGGTCTTGTTCATACAACCCTTTGAGTGCCTCAACACCCATGCTTTGTAGCTACATTTCTTGCACTGTCAACACCCTTTTGCTTAAAGCATCAGCAACCTTATTGGTTATTCCTTTCTTATGCTTGATGATGAAGGTGTATACTTGAAGACTTTCCACCCATTTCATGTGTCTATGGCTGAGCTTTTCCTATCCATTCAATAAACTGAGAGCATGATTGTTAGTGTATACAATAAATTCCTTAGGAAGCAAGTAGTGCCTCCATTTTTTCAGAGATTGTACCATAGCATACAACTCTAAGTCATAAGAGGAGTACTTCCTCTTGGATTCATTTAACTTTTCATTGAAGAAGGCTACTGGTCTACCTTCTTGGCTCAACATGGCTCCAATGGCCAGCCCACTTGCATCATATTCAATTGTGAAAACCTTATTGAAATCAGGTAACACTAAGACATGATACTTGGCAACTTTCTACTTTAGACTTTCAAAACTCTGATCTACCTCATTTGTCCACACAAACTTCATCTTTCCTCTACCCTTGATGGTTTCCAACATAGGTGCAGAAATATCACTATAGTTCTTAATATTTTTTTTGTAAAATGTGGCCAAACCATGAAAACTTCTGACCTCTCCTGTTGTCCAAGGCATAGGCCAATTCAAAATAGCCTCTACCTTGGAAGAATCCATTTTCAAATCACCCTTAGAGATGACAAAGCCTAGGTAAATCAATTCTTGTTTCATGAAGTCACACTTTTCCAAGTTTATCATTAACTTCTGATCTTGCAGCCTCTTCAAGACTATCTCCAAATGTTCCAAGTGCTCTTCCTTGCTCTTATTGAACACCAAGATATCATCAAGGTAGACTACCACAAATTTCCCTATGAATTCCTACAACACCTCATTCATTAGTCTCATAAAGGTGCTAGGGGTGTTTGAAAGACCAAACTGCATCACAAGCCACTCATACAACCCTTCATTGGTTTTGAAAGCTGTCTTCCACTCATCCCCTTCTCTTATCCTTATCTAATGGTACCCACTCTTCAAGTCTATCTTAAAGAAATAAGTAGCACCTCCCAAACAATCCATTAGATCTTCTATTCTAGGAATAGGAAACCTATACCTGATGGTTATCCTATTTATGGCCCTAGAATTGATACAAAGCCTCCATTTCCCATCCTTCTTTGGGGCTAAAACAGTAGGTACTGCACATGGGCTAAGACTCTTCCTTATCATCCCTTTGTTTAGGAGTTCTTGAATCTGGTTTGCTATCTCTTCATTCTGCTAAGGGGTCATTTTATATGCTACCTTATTAGGAAGTACTGCTCTTGGTATGAGATCTATTTGATGGCTAATGTCTCTGACAGGTGGTAGGGAATCAGGTATATCTTTTGCAATCACTCCTTTGTAACTCTTAAGACAATCTCTGACCTCTTTAGGTCCTACTTCCCTCACACTTTCCTTCCTTTCCCCCTTAGGCTTCACAATCAAAGCAAAACCTACTCCATCACCTTCCTTTAATGTGTCCATGAATTCTTTTTCTCCTACCAGCATTACACTAGATCCTACAAGCTATGGATCATCTTCTACCAATGACTATATCCTATAAGTCACACCATCCTTTTGGAATGAGTAAGCATTCTTTTCTCCATCATGATGAGCCTTTCTATCAAACTGCCATGGTCTACCCAGCAGAAGATGGCAAGCATCCATTGGAAGGATGTCACACAAAATCTTGTCTCTATAACCCCCAATACTAAATTCTACCCATGCTTGTTCATTGATGAGTACGTGCTGCCCCTTATTCAACGAACTGACTTTATATGGACTACTATGGGGTATCTTTTCTAACTTCAACTTATTCACTGCTTCCAAAGATATGATATTATTAGTAGAACTAGAGTCAATAATAACTTTACAAACCTTACCTTGGATCTTGCAGTTGATTCTAAACAAAGCCCTTCTTTGCGATGGTTCAGTCTGCACTAGTTCCTTGAGTAGCATCCTCTTGAGCATCAGATTTTCTCCCATTTCGGATGCTAGATTCACTTCAGGAGATGTCACACTCCTTGCATCTTCTTGAATCAAAGTGGTTCTCTTCTCACCACCATGAGAAGTTGAGGCCTTCTCTGGACACTTGTATGCTGGGTGCCCTATCTGGTTACAGTTATAGCATCTCATATTGGAGAACTTGGATCCTCTACCTAATCCATTTGTCCCACCTCTTCCATTAGGCCTTCTTCCTCGGTAGCCTCCTCTGCTACTTGATTCCCCAACTTTTTCTTCTTGGCTAGACTCACCACTAGGCCTCTGGTTAGGACTTCTTCCTCCAAAACTGCCTCTGCCTCTGAAATTCCTTCCACCTCTACCTCTATTATTCTTCTCACTCTTCCTATTTATCTTCTCTTTAGCCCTTAAGGCCATTTGGAAACACTTGTTCACTGTTTCTGGTGCTAAGATGTTGATCTCATCTTGGATGTTCATCCTTAGGCCATTCAAGTACCTGGCCACCTTCTCTGACTCTTCTTCTTGTCTCTTTGATCTGAGACTGAGTTTATGAAACTCTTGTGTGTATGCATTCACATCAAGGTCTCTCTATCTGAGATTCTGCAACTTCTTGTACATCTGCATGTTATAATCCAGGGGTAAGAATTGTGCCTTAATTTTGGTCTTCATCCTTTCCCAGGAGGTTATCATATTCTTCCCCTCCTTGACTCTCTCGCCTTGCTCATAATTCCACCATGCAAGAGCAGATCCCTTCAATCTTGCCTTTGCCAACTTAACCCTCTTATCATCAGGGACTTCTTTGTATTTGAAATGATTGTTCAATGCCTCAATCCATTCAATCACCTCTTCAGCTTCCATACTTCTGCTATACATAGGTAACCCATCTATGGTGTCCTTATTGACTGACTTTAAAGCATTTACAAATGCCCTCTGGTTTGCTGGTATCTCCTCCGTCTTTTTATTTGTTTCATCAATTTCTATATCGTCTTCATCGCTGTCACTTTCATCTTCCCTATCTTTGCTTTTAGACTGCTTGAACTCTCCCAACTTGGATTCAAGCATCTCCTTGATCAACTGCTTAACGGCATCTTGTGACATACTTTTGGGAGGCATCCTCTCCACCTCTGTCTCTCTTTCTTTGTCTAACATAAACATTCACAAACAACACCCAAACACCAACACTCCTGCAAATCCTGAATTTGACTTTCCGCCCAAATCTTTTTCTGGCTCTGATACCAATATGATGGGGAGTGCACAACGAGAAATGCAAAATGTGCCCTAATTACCTCACAATCGGCAAGACTTCACATATGAGCCACCGATACATCACCATCGGCCAGACAACCGCCGATCAGAATGACTTACTAAAGTCTCTCCATTGGTCCACCTTACACCGATGACTCCACTTCGCTCTACCTTTGGTGAGACCCACCTCGTTGGCGAGCACTTATAGGCCCTGGCCGATGCGCCGATGAAACATCCTCGGTGAGACTTTCACTATCGATCAAGCTTTCTCCAGAGTTGCCGACAAACCGATCACTCCGATGTCACTTCTGACCTCCACTCATCAGCGTGACAATTGCTATCGGCCACCTTAGGGTTTGATACACCGTCGCACAGTCTACCTTGCCCAAACCCTAGCACATGGAGATGCTAGGTCAACCTACTATGTGAAACGCACTGTCTGGATCCTCTACACCACCGAATAATGGAACAAAATAGAAAATGAAAGAAAATATTTATACAACGAAGCCATTCCACTGATTTCGAAATAAATATCACCAGTGGAATGCTTCATGACGACATACAACAACAAAATGGAAAGCACAGAGAGAACGAAAATCTATAGCTATACAAATTGCAATTACATGAAATGAAAATCAAGTTGACGAAACATAATGATTTTATTTCTCCTTAGCACAATCACAATTACATTCGATCACACTCTTCCTTCGATCTGATTACAATGCATCATTTGGTTCATTCCTCTAGGTATTTATCAACTCACCCTAAGGAATACCAAATCGACTCCAAGCGGCTGGGAGACCAATCCAAGCGGATGGGAGACAACCGTCTAAAACAGCCTCCAACTGCCCTACTGCCCTATTTTGGCATTATGTGATTACAATTTGACAAGTGCCCTAAGTCACTTGGGACTTACAAAATGAACCTAGATACAAACTGAAATGACATGCATTGGTCAAATAGACCTTATTAACAAAGAAACCATGATTTTCAAGGTGCTCCTACACCATGAATCCATGGTCTTCCAAGGAGTAAGTTGTATCTAGTGTCCTTATCGATAATGTAAACCATTGTTGGGATAGTCTTTGGACCTAGAGAAATTGAAAGAGTAATTTTTCCAATCATGGTAACTTTCAGATTGTTGTAAACCCTTAATGTATCTCGATAGGCTATGATATTTGTATATTCGTATCCCATTCTTTCTAGGAGGGAAAATGGAATTAAATTAACAACCAAACCATTGTCAACTAAAGTCCTCTTGATACATGTGTCGTAAATCCACACTTGTAGGTATAAATATGGGTCCTGACTACTAGGCTTAATGAGGTACCCATGTGCAATAAAGTCTCTCACAAACAAAGAAAAAGAGAAAACCCAATGGAAAAAAACTCCTCTCCAAAAAAGAGAAAGGAAGGAGGACTCAAGATGATCCCCCAAGGACAACTTCCTTCACCCCAGGCATATGTCGCAACTCAAGATAGTGAGGCAATGCCAAAGGTTTAGTGAAGATGTCTGCAATATGTTCCTGAGTAGACAAAGACTCTAAGGAGAGAACACCATCAGGGATAAGCTATCTAATGAAATGCATGTGTATCTCAATGTGCTTCATCCTCTTATGCTCAACTAGATTGCAAGAAATATGAATGGCACTTTGGTTATCACACCAAAGAATAGTAGGATGATCAAGTGGTAGACCAAACTCTATCATAAGCTGTCAAAGCCATAGAACCACCTGGCTAGTAAGTATTGCACCTCGATACTCAGCCTCAGTGGATGATAATGCAATAGTAGATTGCTTCTTGCTGAACCAAGGTAAAAAACAAACCTGTAAGTGGACTTCCATGAGTCAATATTACCAGCCCAGTCTGAGTTAATGAAGCCTACTATGTGTGAAGCACTTGGTATGTACTGAATACCAAAATGTGTAGTGCCCCGAATGTAACTCAAAATACACTTGGCTTCCTGCCAATGACTCATGAGGATCATGTGAAAAATGAGAGACAAGCTCAACAATGAAGGTGATATCAGGACGAGTGTGTCACAAAAGACTGCCAACTAACTGTTTATACAAAGTAGCATCAACACAAGGTGAAGTGCAAGTGACAATCAAAGTTACACCAGACTAAAATGGTGTAGGCTTATAATCAGCCATGCAAAAAGGATGAAAGTCAATGGAATACTTCTGCTGATAAATGGAGATCCCCTCAGTAGACTGAAGAACCTGAAGTCCAAGAAAGTAATGCAGAAGCCCAAGATCTGTCATGTCGAAGTGCTCCATCAAAGAATGTTGAATATCTTGAATCATGGATGATGAACTACTAGTGATGAACAAATCATCTACATACAAGACTAGTATCAAAAGATCATCTCCATGACGCTAAATATAAACAATGTGATCCGAGAGGAAACGAGTGAAACCAAATGAAATCAAGAAGCCATCAATCTTCTCATACCAAGAACAAGGGGCTTGTTTGAGACCATATAAAGAACATCAAAGCCTGCATACAAGTGAAGAGTCCTATACAAATCCTAGAGGTTGCTCCATGTAGATCTCCTCATGAAGATCACCATGCAAGAAAACACTCTTCACATCCATCTAAAATACCTGTCATCTCTGAGATGCAGCAATAGAAAGAACAAGGTGAACATAATCCATCTTGGCTACAGGAGAAAAGGTTTCAGAGTAATCAATACGCTCAACCTATGAAAAACCCTTAGCAATAAGACATGTATTGTATCTTTAAATAGAACCATCTGCTGCATACTTGGTGTGGTACACCCACTTACACCGAACCAATTTTCTTCCCTTAGGAGGAGAAACCAACTCCCAAGTATTATTCTTCATCAAAGAAGAATACTCATCCATCATAGCACTATCCCACTTTAGAATGCTTGAAGCCTCTGAAAACTTTGCGAATTAGTGGATATAGCATGACCCAAAAGACTAGTGCTAGAAGTTTGTGAGCGAGTGCAGCGAGAACACGTAGGATCACCAACTAAAGATCCAACCTCCTAAATAGTAATGCGGGCCCATCTAGGCAAAACATGAGTAGGAGGAGGTGGAGGTGGAGGTGGTGGTGGTGGAATATCAGGAGCATCATCTGAAAGTATCCTCAAGTGTTAAGGTATCATCATGTGATGAAGGGGGTGGAGTAGGTAGTGATGAAGAAGTGGATGTAGGATCTGTAGATTAGGGAAAATTGAGAAACAAGCATGAATCATAAATAGCAACCACCAACTATCTAATTCAAGCTAAAAGGCCCTAATCCAACAATGGATCACAAAATGAACATAGAAACCAAATGATAACAAAAACTATATCTAAATTTGCTAAGATTGGCTCTCCTCCATCACTCTTCTCCATTTTGCTCTAAATTAGCTCTCAGATTTGCAGACATGCAAGATACATGAGAAGCTCAATATGAAATGATAACAAAATCTTGAAGATTATGACTATGGTTAGCTGAAAATGAAGTTGAAGGGTTGCTTTTATAGAGGGCTTGGATTTGAATGAAGGGTGAGGATTAAAAGTTGAATTGAGTGATGTGAACGGTTGGGATTGAATAGGGTTCCACTTCACAAGGAGACAAAAGCAGGATTTATTTTATTTAAATAAAGGATGAGGTGGAATGCATTAACTAACTAAATTTGTAATTTATTTAATTAATTTGAATGAGGAATGAGTGGGAAACTAATTAAATAAATATAATTTATTTAATTAAAAGGTGAGAGCTAATTCAAATAAATATTTTATTTATTTGAATTAGTTGGGTGATGGAGGAAATAGATAATGAGTAATTAAATAATTAAAAATAATTATTTAATTATAGAAGAAAATAGATGAATAATTAAATAAATTAAATTTATTTAATTATAGATTAGAAAATAGGAGAAGTGAATTAATTAAATAACTAAATATTATTCAATTAATAGAGGAATGCGACACTAGGGGATGATTAGCATGAAAAATGTTGTTCGCAGGCTTAGGCCATTTTTAAGTATCTACATTTTGCCCCTCTTTGATATATTGTCAATCTGGAAGTTGTGTCAAAGAATAATTCAAGAAATTTTGCTCCGGACCTGCCCCAGCATGCCCCGAACAAGGCGAGATAGCATGATGCCCCCTCGGGAAATTTGACAAATTTTCAAAAAAATCCAAAAAATTTGGGAAATTTACCTAAAAGTTATTTTGATAGGCACAAATGCATTGGCGATGAAAAACTAGGCATGTGGGGTGATTTGCAAGTGAAAATGGAAGTTGACGTGGCCAAATTTAGAGAGAAGAGGCCAACTTAGGTCAAAAAGATGTATAAATAAGCCCTAGGAGGTAAAAATAAGTCATTTGTGCACACTATCTTAAGAAGTCTTAGAGCTCTGAGCTAGGAATCTGTCGCGAAGGAGTTTACAGAGATGGCACCAATTCCCATCGGGCATCATCGAGGATACCAAGTTAGGTTCTATGGATGGCTAGTAGGCTCAGGCATGGCGGTATGTACTCAAACCCTATTTTGTAATTGTGTTGATTTTTGGTAGATTTTAGGGCTCAAAGAAGAGAAATAGATGTGGTGCAGGAATATGCACCGTAACTGTTGTCGTGGCGACACATGTGTCAAATCCTAGAACGCAATTGATTTCTTATGACACATCCATGAAGTTTTGTGATGCAAGTGCATTAGACTGCATGCAACTGTAAAATGCACCGCAGTCAAGGGCTTGTTCGACACAATCGTCAATTTACGACGCAAGCGTGGAATGTTGCGATGCATTTGTAAAAATGTGATGCATCTGGTAATTTCTGTGATGCAAGCGTCAAAGTGCGACGCAACTGACTGTCAAAAAAATCTACCTAGGGTTTTGACCAGATTTTGATAGAATCTGAGTCTGAATCAGAATTTGATAAGCTTTGACTAACATGGCATGATGTTTTGCAAATACAGGTTAGGTTTCTGCTGATTTATACATGAGAGAGCCAACCATCTTGCTACAGGTTGCAAGACCATCTAAGCTAGGAGGAGAGAGACACACTGGATTCTCTAGGGTTATATCATGTGACATTCATGCCCATAGTGAGAGCTAACCGAGGATTGTTGACAGCATTGGCAAAGCGATGGCACTCAGAGACTAGTTCTTTTCACTTGCCGACTAGAGAGGCCACTATGACACTTGAGGATGTCTGGCGTATTTTGTGGCTTCCTATTCATGGGGAGTGTGTTATATATGATCCAAAGTGGGGATTTCCTGCTATCCGGCAGTGCTTTGAGACTAATGATCTAGTGGAGCTAGGGGTTGAGGATAATGAGATCCGTTGGGATACACTGGTTGATTGGTATGATAGGTTGATTGTGGTACTATGCACTGTGATTGGTGGTGTCGTGATTCCAAATCGAAGAGGCCACAGATTCCTTGTTGGATGGGGAGAGATGCTTGAGGGGATGATGGAGTAGGCAACCATGTATGTTTGGGGTCCATGCTTGCTTGCCATGTTATATTTTCAGTTGCATGATCTAGCATACAAAGATGGGCAGTCGATCAATTGTGGGACCACACTACTTATGGTTTAGGCATGGGAGCACATACCTATGTTCAGGCCTTCTGTGGACAGGGATCTAGCTGAGGAGTTGCCATATGTTTACATTTATGGAGGGGCAGTTGTACAGGCACAGATCGACGATGTTGGCTTCTAGCATCATGGGATTGATCACTTGGATGTCTCTATATGGAGGCCATATCGAGCTTGCAGACCATGGGGCGAGGATAGAGATCACATATCGTATTATCGGTAGACCATGTATTTGATTGGTCGTACGGTACAGACCGAACACATCATTGAGTGATACTTGTCAGATCAGGTCTTGAGGCAGTTTGGTGAGAGGCAGGATGTTTCTGTCGGGATTGCAAAGTTTGGTCAGTCGACGAGGGAGGTTCGTGACTGGGGGCTAGTGATCAGTGTTCAGGTTACTATGCAGGAGATCGCATGATTACAACCTATACAGTGGGAGTAGTAGTTGATGTTGCAGATGTGGGCACTACACCTGAGTATGATACTTGGTGGGCGTAGCATAGGCCCACACCATTTTTTAATCCAAATGAGCCTGCACTTGTAGAGAGACTACGGAGAGGGCCATGGGGTAGATTGCGAGGTAGAGGTCGAGGGAGAGATGGAGGCCATGGTAGTGATAGTGGTGATGGTGATGATGTTGATGATGGGAGGAGAGGAAATAGAGGGCGGGGTAGAGATGGTAGGGGTAGGGGTGGTCGAAGGAGCTATCTCTGATTCAAGAGGAGGGTGATGTGGCTGTTGGCCAGATGGAGACTGAGATGGAGGAGATCTGAGTGGAGGAGGTAGAGGAGGACATAGCCATGGAGGAGGTGAGAGTGAAGGGGGGAGATGAGGAGATGGATGTCGAGGAGAGAGCTTGAGAGGAGGTTTTACAGAACATCCCTATTAGGGAGTGATTTTGGGAGAGGAGGATGCTTAGGACAAAGGGGATGAATCCCAAGCACAAATCCAGGCATTAAAGGCTCAGCTGCAGGGTTTACAAGGGTAGGTGTAGGCTTATACGGATAGGTAACATAGCTCATAGTAGACCGTGATCTTTCCATTATCAGAGCACAGAGGGTTGAGCAACAAAGCATAGACTTCATGGCTACTGTTAGCGGTTCCACAACAGATTTAACACATGCATTGTACATGGCAAGCCAGCAGGGATAGTACTACAAAGGTTTGTGTGAGGGTGCTATACCCGTGGATCAGAGGGCACCCAACTTTCAGAGCTAGAGTCAGAGCAGGACACACTCGAGTAGGTCCTAGGGCAGCGATGAAGTTTCTCAGCCTAGGAGGTCAACTCCTTATGACATATCATCTAGATCTAGGGCAGCAGGGTCAGAGCATAGAGCACCTCCTTTAGGGCATGCACCTTCTAGAGGCAGAGATAACACATGCTAGGCCTGTTCTTGTAGACATTATGTATTTTTGACTAAGCCTGTGAGCTCCATTTTTGACAAACATTTTGATATTGTATAATGACACATTTTTTGATATATATATATATGTATATGAGATGCATGATTTTGGCAACAACTACATGATGTGTTATGTTTCTATATGCATGTTATGTGATGGATTTATATGATGCGATGGATTCATGTTATGTTCTATAGGCGTTCTATGGTTATGCAATGTTTTTCTATTTGATATGCATTATGGGTTTTTGATGCATGGTTTATGCTTTATGATGTTATGATGTATGGTATTATAGATGGTGCTATATGTTCATGACATGCTTATATGATACATATGCAGATGGTGATTCTATGTGATGTAATGCTATCTATGTTTTTGTATTTTCTTATGCAATATGGATGACCTAACATGTATATGATGATGCCTATATGCTGTTCTAATATGTTTATGTATGCAGTATGATGAATCTAATGCATATATTTTTGTGTCACAACACACCATCAAGATGACTGCAGGGGTGGATAGAAGAAATGAAAATGTGAGAGAGATGATGTAGACAAGGAATGAAGAATGATTGGATAAGTGAAATGGAATGATATTTTGCTTTATAGATTTTGAGCTTTTGAGTTCATTGCATGATTATCATTATAGAGATTTATTATGGAAATGGATAACAAACACCATGGCATGACATAGACCAAGGTGCAAAATGTGATCCCTTGCGAACAGACACATGATAGACAAGGAATGCCATGACGCAGACTAGTAACCAAAGAACCTTGTCAGAATATGTGAGGAAATAACCATGAAGCATGTTAATCCTAGTACAAGGAAGCATTAGATGATCTTTCACTTGCACATGATGTTTTGATTTATGCCAAATGGAATCCCAATCACACACAAGGAACTTAGTTTCCCTAGTCATATTTCCAGGACAAACCACAAATAGAAATCAAAGAGAAAAAGGTCATGATCCATCATCGCTCCTCTCATCACTTGTAGACTTCCTCGAGGGGCATAAGAACAAGACCAAAGAACAATCAAATGAAAAGATAAGACCAACTAGACCAATAGAGTTAACAACCATTTAGATCTTCTTGCCAAGTAATGAGTGTTTGTTTGATAATATTAGATGATAGCACCTGGTTTCAGAAAAGGAAACATGTCATATAAGACGTCAAGTCTAGTTTCAATGATGCAACCACCTATATAAGGCAAATGATAGGAATTCTAGTTTCAGAAATGAGACACCTCATATTAGATGCCTAGTCTAGTTTCGAGAGTGCAACAATCTGTATAAGACTGATGATATGATTTATGTGTGATGATGATTGATTGGTTGATTGATGATAGTGTCTAGTTTTAGGAAATGAAGCATGCCATATAAGATGAAGAGCCTGGTTTCGACAATGCCACATTTTATACAAGACAAGTGATAGTTGATAAAGATAACTAATAACAATGAATAGTCATGACTAGGCAATTCATCTGTTATGATTGAAGATGTGATGGATAGTTTGTCTATTGTTGCGAGATTGTTTAAGCTCAGTTTCTCTTTGTGGAAGATAAGTTGTTTGTTGCTGATCAAAGTGTTAACCTTAGCAAGGGACAATTATTATGAGAAGACTTGACTCAACAGGACCTAAGAGACTAACCTAATGTCTCGAGGGCTCATCAAAGATGGCCTTGCCTACGTAAAGTAGAGAGACAACATAGTTCGATAAGGTGGACTGATATTGTTTATTGCTTGGATTTTTGGTTGGCTATTTGATTTTTTTTGAGTTTTTGGGAATGTTTTGATTTTTTGGGATTTTGGAATGTTTTTTATTTTTTTGGATTTTTAACATGTTTTGAAAGGTGTCCTCCAATACCAAGTCTAGGATCCTATTGTGTGGTTACACAACACGCCCCATTTTGACTTGGCAAAACAGGGACCCAACTTTTTGGCTTGGCTTGTTTGCTCTCTGGCGGTTTGGTAAAAGTAAGTCAGGTGCATCATCATGTGAAGTCAAGATGAGGTAAGTCACCATTATGAGGTCAGTTTGTCAAGATTCGTATTTCATTTCTGTGACCTCATGGTTTGAAAGAGTATTAAAATTCATGTAGGTTTGCTTTTTACATCACCCTGATATTCCTCAGGATGTGAAAGTTATGAACAGTCAAAGTTTTGGTCAAACCTGATATTCGCAAGAGGAGGATCATATTTTATAACCTCAGTCATGTTGTCTCGTCATCATCATATTTGAAACATCTCCCGATATGTCATGCGGCTCAAATATCCAGACGTCAACTTTAAGTGGTAGTAAATCTTTCCCGTCAAGCGGTCTTTTGTATCGCAAGCGTCATGTTTTCGAATGTAACCTAATATTTCTTAATATCCTCCTGACGCGAAATATCACCCTTAGCAAATATCCTGATGACGTCATCCAAACCGGATAAATGAAGAAAAAAACATGATGATGACATCATCATCACATTTACATTTCGACAGGATATTTCCTAAAACATGATCATGTTCGCATAATATGACGATGACGTCACGATACATTTTCGATACAAAGAATGAATATCAGGATGACGTCATCCTGATATTCCGAAAGAGAGACAAGTAAGTTTGTCTCGTCATCATCATATTTGAAACATCACCTGATACATCGAAATATCCTCCTGATGTACTAAACATAACCAAAAGGTGCTTTTGTCACCTGATTCTTGTCGCGATAGCAATTTCAATATAGGGGAGGAGGATGATATTGAAACTCGACCTGATATTTGTGAATATCATCCTGCTCTCATGATATCCTGTCATATGGATATCCCCCTGCTCCCATTGCCGCCATTATCATTTAATGCGCGCAGACATGGTAGGTGGTTCCCGCCGACCCCGGAACCCAAAGAAACACCTGGCGAGATCCTGCGTTTTCGCATGAATAATCAAGGAATATGATCTAACTTGTCAGAGTTGCCCTAAATGTACCCTAACTGCGAGGTTAAAAGGTAATTCAACCACCATTTTCACATTTACCCTGCGATAAAATTGTTTTACAGAGCACCAGTTTTTTTATCCGCATAACAGCTACTGTTGCACGATTTGAGCTTACAGACAGAAGGAAGTAAGTGATCATTAGCTGAATTCAGAGCATCTCGGCAATCTACTGGTATAAAAGAGAAATCTGCATAACCAGGTAAGTGAATGAAACCCTCGTCATGTTATTATTGTTTAGGAATGATGATGCAAGTTCTGGCGTATGCATCCATATGATTAAGTAATGCCGAACAGATACAGTAGGCTTAGTGATTTATGAAGTTAATTGCAATATGTATGCATGTGTATACCTGTTGTGAGATGGAATTTTGTTAATTGCATGTATCCATGGCTGACAAACGGTTTGTTAAGTGTCAAGAGGAATTCAGTAGGCCTATGTTCTCTTCTCGGAGGGGGGTCCTATTTAAGTATGGAGCAATTACAGACACCTATCAGGGGAGCACCAATCTGGAGGCCTGGTCAACTAAGTTGAATGATGGGCATGACAAGAGTCCTGTGCTAGATGTAGTTTTCATATCAGGGATGTGGAACGCTGCTGGTTTCCCGTACTCTATGGAGTCTCCGGAGCTGGTTATAGAATGTGCCCAGAATTATAATCCTCAGACAAGGCAAGTGGTGAAGCATGGGAGGATATATGCAGACCTATCTATCAAGGGTCTCTCCTGGACATTTGGATTGCCACTGGGCAGTAAAGTTAAGAGTGTGGACCTGAAGAAGGCAAAAAAAGAGTATGAGGCCAACAAGAAATCAGCCAGAAAGAACATGTATCAATGGCGAGCTGAGAACAGTACATATCCTGCGGCAGCCAAACTCCCTGTGCACATGTTCAAGTATGATTTCAGTGAGGAGTACCAATACATGATTGCACTCCTGAACAGGGCAACAGGCCAGCCTGATGCTGGTAGTTTCAGGGATTGGATGTACAGAATAATAATGATGTGTCTGTATTCAGACATCAAGCCACTGTGGGGCCAGATAATAATTGATGCTCTGCATGAGCAGCTGATGAACCTGGGAGGTTCAAATTGTGCATTTTATATGTCATCATACATTGTCTATTCTTGTGCTTATAAGGGCACTTTTGATGCCTTAGTTACAGATGGAAAGCTCACAGGCACGAATGCGGTGTATATCTAGGATCATCATCCCCAGTTGCAGAGAACCAACTACCTCAAAGATTACAAACTGGTCAATGATGCATTCTCTATGCATCTGGTAAGGACCATGGAAGAGGACAGAACAAAAAGATTGAGCATGGAGGCTCAAGAAGTAATCTACAGGCATGGGGCCTGGTACATACAGTTTGCAACCTTTTCTTACATAAGGGTTGAGGGTTTTGAGGAACATCCCTTCATGCTGCCAAGGTATCCTACTGATGTAGTAGTACTAATGGAGTTTATCAGGCAGGGCTCCGTAATGATAAAAATGTACAAGGATGCCAAGAAGCTGCCACCAATTTTGTTCCCAGTCAGCATTGGTAACTATATGTGCCCTGATTCGGATAATATAAAGAAGGTGATGGTCACCCTAAATAAAATGAATCTGCAGCCTTTCCCACTAACAAGACCATATGATCCTTACGGCAGGATACAGAAGATACTAGGAAAGCCTATTCATCAGAGGCACCTAGAAGATTTTTGGGCTGACTGTGAAGATGAGGCAGAAGCCAGGAGAAGAAGGTATCAGAGGTTGACTCTGAACCAAATTAGAACTTTTGATTGTATCTCCCTTCCCCAACAATTGAAGAAGGATGATGGCAGGATAATGGCAGATGAATATGAACAAAAGAAGATATACAATGACACCATCTCTGCACCTAACCTCACCATGCAGGAAGACATATCCTTGGACCCATTCATTGCCAGGACCATACAACTAACTCAAGCTTGGGTTGATGAGCAGGTGGAGGCACTGAAAAAGAAAGGTGTTGCCATTACGGTGGACAACAAAAAGAAGGGACAGGATATTCCTGGGGATGAATATGATGACTTCCTAATTGAGAAGAGGAAGACTAAGGGAGATAAGATACCTCCACCACAACAACAGAGCAAAAGACCCCCAAGGGGCAAGAAGGTGGATAAACAGCCCAAAGGGATTATAATTGACAGGGCAGTATTTGTAGCTGAGGAGGCGGCCGGATCAGGATCAGGATCAAGATTAGAGTCAGAATCCCCTCCAAAGAAAGAAAAGCCCAAAAAGAGTAAGATAACAGAGGCTGGAATCATTGAGACCCTGGAAGTGGGTCAATCCTCAAAGAAACCTGGAGAAGAGGATATCCTCATGGAGGAAGAGCCTGAAGAAGAAGAGGCTCCATTGATAATAAAAAGAAAGAGGAGAGCTCCACAGGTGCTGGTGTCCACCACACCTAAGAAACAAAGAACCTCTATGAGAGGCAGTATAACCCAACCCCCTACACTAGTACAAGGGGCAGGTAGTGAAGTACCAAAGGAACTTCAGCATAATGTTCCACTTCCTACCATCGTCAAGTTCAAAACTGAACTTGCAGAAAAACAAATGAAAGAAGCCTCCCAGACACAAGTAGAAGGACATGTCTCGCTTGATGAGACAATAAATCTGTCTGACGATGAGGTGGTGCAGGATGTGGCTGCACAGAAGATGGAAACACTTGCTGCTGGTATAAGTATGACACCTCATAAGCCTCTACCAGTTCAAACTGTATTTGAGGAGATAAAGCAGGTGGAAGAGGAGCAAGAAAAGAGCCCAGAGCAGGTAGCTCAAGAAATAGGGCTGGAAGCTTTAATCACAGAGGTGACAAGTCCTGTAGTGGTGGACCTGACAGAGAAACGGGATGCAAGTCCTGAACAACTAGCAGGATCACCTGACAAAGGGCACCCGGCAGAGGAGATAGAGATGACAGAGTCAGAGGGCCATGCTCTTGAATTAGGCCAACAAAGCCCACAGGATACATCAGCGGAACCTGCTATAGTAGAGGTTCAAGAAATAAAGGCTGATGAAAAGAAGGAAGCACTAGAGGATCCAGCTGCTAAGACACAGGAGGTTGAAAGTGCAGGCCAGGAACAAATAATGGCCGCGGAAAAAATGCCAGCACCTCAATCAGAATCCCCAGTATCTAGTGCATTAGATGAACAACAAGGGGAAGAAATAAAAATAGATGAAGTAATGATGGAGAAAGATCATGATCAGCATGATCTACATACAGATACACCACCGGGTTCCCCGCACCAAGAGGATGCTCCTCTGGAGAAAGAGATTCCTCAATAGGAGGATGTACTACAGGATCAACAACAAAGCGAGCATCAGGAGGAAGAAATGAGAAAATCACCATCTCCACCACATCTGTTGATAGAAAAGGGAGATACGGGTGAACATCATCATGATGCTGAAAAACATGATCAGGTGCCTCCATGGTTAGCAAAAGAAGTAAATATTGAGGAAGAGTTTGAAATTCAGGAATTCGATGTCTCCACCTTGTTCTCCGCGGATATAATGAAACCTAGGAGGAAGGCCAGAATGACATCAGCCATCAAGAGAGATCCGGCAATCGGGAGAAGGACCGCACAAATTGCCATACCTGCGGTGGAGAAAGAAAAAGGTAAAATCACTCTAGATGAATTTTAAATCAGGACAGTAGATTTGGGCTTTGCCAATGAGGACCAAGAAGGTCAGGAGGGCAAGGACATTATTGACTCTCTAATTGAAAAGGTGAAAAGAGAGAAGGAGAAGAATAAGCAACACAAAGAGCACATTGCTCAGTTGCATGCCTACATCAAAGGGCTGACTAATCCTGATGATACCACAACTGAACATGCAGTCCCATTGACTACCATTTCTCAGGAGGAGGTAAATAAATTAGACCTCATGAAGCATGAGGCGTCTGTAATAAGAAAATGGATGTCATCCGTATTGGATGATGTTGTAGAAATAATGAAGGCCTCTTTGAAGAGGTGGAGCATATTAAGTGACTCCAAGACCAAGGTAGATAAATTGCAAATGCAAACTGGGAAAAGGTCTTATAAATTGGAAAGGGTCTTGAGCCTTTTGAGAGAAATAAAGGGGATGAATCCTCAACTTCTTATCAGTAAGCAGGTACTGAACAGTAATACTGCATTGTTGATAGATATCTGGTACAAGGACACTTAGTTTGAGTGCGGAGTCCTCAAAAGATGCAATAATAAGCTGAGAGATATCAGCATGAGGCTACATGATTTAATGGCTGAAGAGGCAGTGCTATTAGAAACATTGGAAGGCAAGGTGGAAGGTAAAATAGAAAATCAAGATGAAGAGTCTGCCATCAAAGCTGTACACAGTAATTTCCAATTAGAAACAGATGGTCCACCTGTCCACTTGATAGAAGAACTGATAGATAAAATAATGAGGATCAAGGTCCAGATGGAGAAATATAATGAAACACTACAGGATAGGAAAAATAAGCTGGGTAATAGCAGAGACAAATATGAAGCACATAAGCATGCCATCATCAAAACAAAAACTCAAGATGGCGGAGGAATAGATTAGGTTGTGCATTCATGTGAACAAATCCAGAGCAGCATGCAGCCCCATATGCAGCATCATCATCATGAGGATAGTGAAAGTTCAGGAAGTGAAGCGCATGATGATAATCCGCATGAATCAGCTGAGGAGCATGATGAAGATACATCATGAAGGGGATATAGGCATAAGTAATGTAGATAGTTGCCAGCTGGCAACTTGTGCCATTTTGTAAAGGTTGACAAAGTCAAGTGAATCATGACCGTAGATTTGTATTGATAAATCAAGATTGTAGATCTTTTTGTAGCGGATTCCTCACCTTATTCTATAAAAGGTGGTGGAATGCCTTATTGTAAACATTCAAAACTTAATTGAAATTTGTTTGCTGAAGTATTCAGGGCTCATTTCAAAGCTATTGTATATGTACATGTCTTTTGCATACTTAATAAAAGAGAAGAGTATTTCGATTACAAATCTTAGTAAATCTTGAGTAATCTGTGTCTAAATTCTGGATATGTGTTTTGATTTGCTGCGTCCCTCAGAGTGCTCATCATGTTGCATGTATTTTTTTCATTCATCATCCTCTGAAGTTTGCATCAACTGTATCTAGCTGTGGAATATCCTGGTGAACATATGGTTTGATTTCTTCTCCTCATGACAGTAATGAGTATGTATGTGGATCAATAGCTAAAGGTTTAACTTTAAATTGTAGCTTTCCTTTTAGTTTCTTTCAATTTTAGAGCATTTCACTATCACAATTGCAAATAACTAATAATCCTAAGCAAATAACACAAAATATGCAGACATCTCGTAGGTAATCACAAATATTTAGCATATTTGAATCCAAAGCATGCACAATTGAAAATATCATGCAAAGTTTGAAGTATTACTGCATCATTCCATCAAATAGCTGTATAATATGACTTCTCTGTAAAGAATTTCTGTAGGAATGACATGATGATGATAAATTTCCACGTAAGGCCCCAAAATGCAAACAGCAACTCACATTGACCTCTGAGTAACTTCAGACGATTAAGACCTAATCACCGGAGACTTGGGATCCTGAATTCTTTGAATTCATAGTATCTTTCAAGATGAATAAAGGTTAATGTGTACTTTTATTCTACGTTTGTTTGTGACTAACATCATGACCAACATAAATTGGCACTAGAAGGAGGGCCTGATCTAGAACACCACGCTCATCATCATTATTTTCAGGTCTGATGATGAAGGGAGTAAGGTAACCTCGGATCGTCTGTGAATTTCAAATATTATGCAAGTATTTACTGTAAAAGGCTTGTATATGCTCATTCTGTGTAAAGATTTCCAGATCTCACATAAATATTGCAAGCTTTACAGTAGATCATTCTGAATTCATAAATATTGGCCAAAGATACCTAAATTTGTTCAAGCTTTGAAGAATATAGGCCCTAGAAACTTAAGATCTCATGCTAAGGGTCAACATATCCCAAATGCCCTTTCATATTTGCACTATTTTTGCAAATATTTCATAAATATCCAGTCTGATCAGCCATCTGACCGCAAATATCACCTCATCTGGTGAAATTCAGCCAATATTTGCAAAGTTTCAGCCAAATTGCCTCAAAATTGAGAAGTCCTGGCTCACAGGATAAATACCAGGTCTAGACCTAGTGGAATTTTCAAAGAATTACCTGTTAGAGGTTTCAGACCTAGAACTGTGGACATTCATCATACTCCAGGGTCTAGTGCGTCAAGAGCTTCACCAGAACCTCCTCCTGTAACTCCTGTTGGTTTACAAATACCTTCTGGGATATATGTGACACCTCCAGTTCAGCCTCAGGGTGTACCTTTAGTTCAACCCCAGCCAGCTGCACCACCAGCTCAACCTCCTCTGGTTGCAATGTCTTTCTTTATAGCGGAGTCACCTTTGACCTTTACTGCATATCATGAGTTACCAAAGAATCCGGACAAACTTTGTCCAAAATATCATCCTTATCAAGATGCTGAAGATCATATCAGGACTTTTAAGGAAGCTTGCTACAGAGCTAGGATAGAACATCAAGATGTGGTGTGCAGATTATTTCCCTTTTCCTTAGGGGAGGAAGCCCATAATTGGTTCATTAGTCTTGGTCAGGGTTCTGTTAATTCCTAGGCCTTATTAGAGAAAGCTTTTCTTGATAGATTCAAGGTTCCTGTCGATCCCTCAATAAACTATCATTTATTGGCTACTATCAAGAGATTTGAGAATGAGCCTATTGCCAATTTCAATGCTAGGTTTCAGAAAATGTTTTCCAGAGTGGTCACCCCTTATACTGTGTTTGATGAAGCTGCAAGGAGCATTTACTATTCTGCCTTGGATCCTTTGACTTCCATGTTCATAAGGAGGACACATCCCCGGATCACAACTTTAGCCTTAGCTTTTCAAGAAGCTATATAGGTAAATCAACAATTAATACATGCTCCTACTCAAAATATGGTATTTCCTACCTTGCTTGGCATGCATTCACAATATCCTGCATCATATTCTGCACAATATCCTGCACAATATCCTAACATAGCAGTGGTACCCCCAGCAGTCATGCCTACACCTTTGCAAGTACCTCCACTGAGCATTATGCCCCCTCCTAATGGAAATGGCCAACTGCCACAATATCTTGCACAAGCTCAGACACCTCAGGGTACTGATTTGTCTAATAGTAACCATGGATCCTCTTTCTTCAAGCCTCAAACTGAAAATGTGGTAGCCAAAGCTCAAGAAGAAAAGGAGGAAATCAAAGAAATTTCTGCTCAACTCAGAAAACTCACCACAGAAGTCACACATTTAAGAAATCAGGGTTTCTATTCCCAGTCAAACTAGAATAGAAATTATTCCAATGATAGATCAAATTATCCTGACAGAGGATATAACACCAATAATTTCAATAATGGTGGTGGGAATAACAATAATCCTCAGAGACAGCCTAGAATATGGAACTCTAAGCCCAATAATGGCTCATTACCATCACCCCTAGACAATCAACCTCCTGGTGAAGCCAAATAGACTACTAGAGTCAATCTTGCTGAGGCAGCCCTTACTAATTGGTGTAGGATCCACAATACTAATGCACATGCAGAGTTAGACTGTCCACAATTTAGAATTGCTGCCAGCATCTTTCAGACTGAAGTGTCTAATACTTCCGGAAATCCACCTCATGCAGAAGGAAACGAGATTGTTCCTTGTGGATATGACTCAGCTTTTGTGCTGAAAACCTACATTAATCAACCTCATCAGAGTTATAACCAGGTATGTGAGGAATCTGCCTTAACCTTTGAAACAAATTATGTTTTCCCCTTTGAGGATGAAAATGAACCCGCAAGAGAACATGAGGAAATACATGCATATCAGCAGCAATACCCTGGTAAGCAGAATTATAACTTGAGGAGTAATGCCAACAGACCTACTGGTCCATTGACATCATCTCTACCTCCGAACAACTTCAACACACCTCCTGATCCTAAGGCTAGCAATAACCTGGGGTTTCCCAAGGTAAATGCTCAGTACTTGTCACCTCAAAACACAGGATCAAAGATTGCAAATACACCTCATGAATCTGACAAGTTAGTCACCTATCTGGCTGATGAAATGAAAAAAATTAAGATCAGCCTGTCCCTGTCTGAGTTACTGAAAACTCCTGCCATCAAAAGGGCATTCATGAAAGCACTAGATGATCCTGTTCCTAAAGAGGATAATCATCTTTCAAGTCAATCCAGTAGCAAAGATCATACTACTAGGGATAATATTGTTAAGCATAAAGTGTCAGCTACAGTCCAAGCCGCAAAAACCTCCCACATGACCTTGTATAGGGATAAGACTGAATCACCTCCGTTCCTCCTAACCATAAGAATGTTTAGCAAGAACCTGCACAATTGTCTGGTTGATTCAGGAGCTTCCACTAATGTTATGCCCCTGTCAATATGTAATGCCTTAGGACTACATCCTGCTAAGTCCCTAAAGAAGGTGACACAGTTAGACAAAACAGAGGTAAGTGTAGTAGGAGAGTTAACTCATATCCACATGCAACTAGCATCTGATCCTAGGATCCAATATTACATTGATATTCAGGTAGTTGACATACCTGATACTTATGGGATGTTGCTTAGCTGAGATTGGTCCAAGACGCTCAATGGATATATGTCCACAGATTTCAGTCACATGTGGTTACCATGGGAGGGTATACCAAACCAGATCAGGATTGATGTTGAGCCTAGAATGAAACATATGATCACTGAATACAACAGAACAAATGAGATCATGTACGTAGACGTAGAGCCTGGAGTTTACTGCATCAGGCCACAGACTGTCAAAATAGAAGAGATCCTGATGCTCTATCTTCATCATCATCATGATGATGATCATCAAGAGGCTATACCAGTTGAACAACATGATAATAATCCTGATAATGAGAATGAAATAGATCGCTTCAGAGATTTCAGGATGCATCTGTCTAACCAAGTAAGGCATTGTCAATTGTTAAATATCCCTGCTAACAATATTTTGATTGATGGATGGTGCAGGTTACACGATGAAGCACACTCAGAAAAAATTTGTGAAGCGTGTTTAGATATGATGATGCTGGAGCAGACAAGTAGTGAGGCATCATCATCATGTTCTGAGGTGAATGCTACATCTGATGATGATGACGATGACACTAATTCTTATTTGTCTTCTGCAGGAACGGAGGAGCTAACATATCATGATGAAGATCATATCTTGGAAATAGAAGAAGTTCTGGTGTTTGATCAGATAAGTGATGTGAGAAAAGAAAAGATCACCCTTGGGAGTGATTGCTTTATGGAACCAGATTATGAATTGTCTGATGAAGACAAAGGTAGTGACCTGACTAAGTTCGAAGAATTTCTAGTAAAAGAAATAGAGAAGATGACACGACAACATAAATATCCCCAGGAGGTTTTAATTAAGGATTGGTGTAGATTGCACGAAGCACCTCACTCAGAAATAACTTGTGCATTGTGTTTACATATTCTGAAAAAGCATGCAGCTACAGATTCAGAAGATCATCCTCCTACTGAAATAAAAGAGAAAATACAAAAGCCATCAGGCTCACGAGAAAAAGGAAAGAAGAAACTTGAGGATGATGACGCTCCTAAGTTAAAATGGATATCAGGCAGAGCAGCAGCCAGGGCTGCAAAGAAAAAAGAAAGTTCAGCTAAATGTCCTGCTGAAGATAAACCTTGGATCCTAAGGTTTGATGGGTCCAAATCCAAGCAGGATGCTGGGGTAGGAATTGATTTGATTGATCCAACTGAAAAATCCTATCTGGCAGCCTATAGATTATAGTTCCCCTGCACTAACAATGTAGCAGAATATGAGGCTCTGATTCATGGGATATTGTTTGCTCATAAGAAGAAAGTAAAGATTCTGCATGTTTTCAGAGATTCAGAACTAGTTGTGAGAGAAGTAAGAGGAGTTTACTCCTGTAATTACAGAAAGCTGTCCAACTACAGACATCGAGTGTGGGATCTGATTGAGGGCTTTGACACCTTTAATATCACTCATGTACCAAGAGAACAAAACCATAGGGCAGATGCACTTGCCCAAGCTGCCAGTACATTAAAGCCACTGTCTATATCTGGTCTGAAGAGATTTTCAGTAGAACTGGTGTCAATACCTTCAGTACCTGATAATGTGACTAACCTCCAGGTGTTTGATGATGATCAGTACATTCTGGACTTCATTTCAAATAGAGACATATTTGAAGCTTAGATTATAGATGAGAATGGTATGGAAGATCATGTCTGGGAAGAAGATGAGATATTAGAGCTGCCTAGCAACAGGATTCCCAAAGGTATGATTGAATTAGAAAGAGCTTTTGATTTGGATAATATGCTTAAACAGAAGGATCTGCCCAAGGCAGATGGAGGTCAGTATTCACAAGTGGATATCGGATAGGATGAAAACAAGAAGAATGTATTGATAGGTAAGGTTTGTACAACAGAAGAGTTAGAAGGAATAATTCAGGCACTCAAGGACTACATACATGTAATAGCATGGACTTATGATGAACTGAAGACATATGACACCTCTGTCATAACTCATACTATACCTCTCAAGCCAGATGCTAAACCTTTCAGACAAAAGCAAAGGCCAGTCAATGCCTTGCTTGAACCAATAATTCTCGAAGAAGTCAAGAAATTGTTAAACGCCAGGATAATATTTCCTGTGAGGCATTCCACTTGGGTGGCAAATCTCGTGCCACTTAGAAAGAAGAATGGAGACATCAGGTTATGTGTAGATTTTAGGAATCTGAACAGAGCATCAGAAAAGGACAATTATCCTTTACCCTCATTAGATGAAGTTCTACAGATTGTAAATGGAGCCAAAATGATGTCCTTCCTAGATGGCTTTTTCAGGATACAACCAAGTGATGGTTGATAAAATTGACAGATTGAAAACTGCCTTCACCACAAAGTGGGGGATATTTGCATATAGACGTATGCCATTCGGACTCATAAATGTTGGAGCTACATTCCAGTGAGCAATGGACATAGCCTTCAGAGGCTTAATAGGAAAATGTATAGTCATCTACATGGATGACTTAACAGTATTCTCCAAGGAGAGAGGGAATCATGTCGCTGATCTCAGAAGTGTACTGAAGAAGTGCGAGGAATATGGAATATCTTTGAATCCTAAGAAGTGCATATTTGGGGTGACAACAGGAAAGTTACTAGGCCACCTGATCACAGAAGATGGAATTATCATTGATCCTGAGAGGGTGGAGTCTATTATGAAGTTACAACTTCCAGGAAGCAAAAAGGAACTCAAGTCTTACTTTGGTAAGATAAACTTTGTGAGGAAGTTCATCACAGGCTTTGCTGAGATTGTCAGGCCGTTAAATGCCATGTTGAAAAAAGATGCACAAATTGAGTGGACACCAGAAGCCAAAGCTGCATTTGAAGATATAAAGAAAGCCATATCAGATGCTCCTGTCCTCATCAGTCCAGATTACACCAAAGATTTCTACATCTATTCTTTTGCCTCAGAACATACCTCTGCAGTAGTGTTAACTCAAAGAAATAAAGAGAAAGAAGAGAAACCAATTGCTTTCATGAGCTATCCTTTCAGGGATGCTGAATTGAGATATGTAGATGTTGAGAGACAGGCACTTGCATTAGTTAGAGCAGTAAAAAAATTTAGACACTACATACTATGAAGCAAAGTGATTGCTGTGGTACCAGATGCAGCAGTGAAGATGCTGCTGATGCAGAGTGAACCTGGTGAAAAAAGAACTAAATGGATTACTGTATTACAAGAATATGATATGGAAATTACACCAATGAAGCTGGTAAGAGGACAAGCTTTGAGTCAAATGATATCTGAAATCGACCCAAACATCACCAGTCAGCAGTACGTTATCAATGAGAAAGACAATAAGGAGTGGTATTCAGATATCAGGCACATCCTGATCACTGGAAGATGTCCATCAAGGATTCAAGCTTCTCAGAGAAGAGCCTTAAAGATAAGATCCCAAAAGTATATGATGAAGGGAGGAACCCTATTCAAGAAGAATTATGAAGGAATATACCTGAGATGCTTAGAAAAGTCAGAAGCAAATAAGGTCTTGTCAGAGCTACATGACAAGTTTGGAACGGCACATGGATCATCCTTGGCCACAACACATGCAATCCTCAGAGCAGGATATTACTGGCCTACAATTTTTAAAGACACAGCTGATCATGTTAAATGTTGTCATGTTTGCCAGGTTACTGCCAACAGAGAGAAATATGTTGCACAACCATTGCAGCCGGTAATGGAAGAACGCCCATTTGCACAGTGGGGCATGGACTTCATAGGACCAATCAATCCTCCGTCCTCCTCAGGGCATAGGTATGTTTTAACAATTACTGACTATTGTACTAGATGGACTGAAGCTGTTAGCAGCAAAACTTGCACTGCAGATGATGTCATTAGATTTCTGGAGAGCAACATTGTCACCAGGTATGGAATTCCTTATGCTTTGGTAAGTGATAATGGGTCTGCCTTCACTTCAACTAAATTGTCAAGTTGGGCTTTTGATCATAGGATTATACTTAAGTTTTCATCCAACTATTATCCCCAAGGGAATGGTTTAGCAGAATCCACCAACAAGAATTTACTGAATATCATAAGAAAATTGATAGAGAAGAACCCCAGGGAATGGAACTATTTCTGAAGTCTGCCTTATGGGTAGATAGAACTAGAATGAAAATTGCATTAGGAAACTCACCTTTCCAACTAGTATATGGAGTAGATCCTATCCTCCCTGTGAACTTGAAAATCCCTACCCTGCAGTTTGCCCAAGAGTACCTAGGCATAGACAATAAGCAAGAGGTCAGGTTGCTTCAGTTGATGCACCTGGAAGAAAAAAGGAGTCAAGCAATTGACCAGTTTGCAAAACATCAGGCTGTTGTCAAATGCTGGTTTGACAAGAGAGCCAGAATTAAAGCTTTCAGGATATCCGATTTGGTCTTGATGTGGGATAAAGCCCATGAAAAGAAAGGTGACCATGGTAAGTTTGACAAATTATGGATAGGTCCCTTTCAAATTTCTGAGATATTGGGAGATAGCACTTATAGGCTTAAGAACCTGACAGGTGAGGATGTCCCATTGCCAGTCAATGGACAATTCCTCAAACATTATTTCCAAGCCTAAATGACTTCATGACAGTCATATGTATCATATTGTATATTTGTATAGTGTTTGTACAGTTTGTTTGTTTTGCTTGTTTTGTTTTGTTGGTTGGGACCTTGTTCTGCTAAGTCAGGATGATGCACTTCATCACCCCAGAAAATAACTAAATTGTTAAGGTTCAAGTGATGAGATCACATTTAGGCATAGGTTATGATTCATTCTAAGAAGTATTCATAATCAGGTTTGTGATATCTTTTCATCAGAGTGCCTTTTCTTGGTCAAAATGAATCAATCACAATGAAACACCTAACAGCCTTGGGTTTGCTGAGCACACAAGTATAGGTGTTAAGTGAAAAATCTAAAGAGACTCCCTTGCTACCAGTACAATCTCCAACCTAAAGCTGCAAGTGACTGTACCTTGTACAAACGAGCTAACACGATGATATTAGATACAAATGTTAAGAGAAAATCATAAAAGAAATAAAATTAGGCCATCTAAGTAACTCTACCGGGGCCATAGACGCCTGCTGGTAGTGGGGCTCTACTTAGGGAGATTGTATAGATAACCTTGCCAGGGCTATAGACGCCTGCTGGCAGCAAGGCTCTATCCAGATTGGCTATGAGAGATGATCTCCAACTATGTAGTTTAACACCAGTTACTTATGTTTTCAACTTGCTTTCAAGATGAGGATAATTAATCATATGCACACACCTGATCCTTGGTTAGCATTGTTACCATGATGAAATTTTATCATTCAGGGGATCATGATGCCTATGCTTAGACGGAATTAGAATACTATAGATGAATGTGATCACATTGCTTGAATCATTGGGATTTGTTTGTTTTCTTTGGTGGCAAGTTGTTGTGTGGTTACACAACACGCCCCATTTTGACTTGGCAAAACAGAGACCCAACTTTTTGGCTTGGCTTGTTTGCTCTCTGGCGGTTTGGTAAAAGTAAGTCAGGTGCATCATCATGTGAAGTCAGGATGAGGTAAGTCACCATTATGAGGTTAGTTTGTCAAGATTCGTATTTCATTTCTGTGACCTCATGGTTTGAAAGAGTATTAAAATTCATGCAGGTTTGCTTTTTACATCATCCTGATATTCCTCAGGATGTGAAAGTTATGAACAGTCAAAGTTTTGGTCAAACCTGATATTCGCAAGAGGAGGATCATATTTTATAACCTCAGTCATGTTGTCTCGTCATCATCATATTTGAAACATCTCTCAATATGTCATGCGGCTCAAATATCCAGATGTCAACTTTAAGTGGTAGTAAATCTTTCCCGTCAAGCAGTCTTTTGTATCGCAAGCATCATGTTTTCGAATGTAACCCGATATTTCTTAATATCCTCCTGACGTGAAATATCACCCTTAGCAAATATCCTGATGACGTCATCCAAACTGGATAAATGAAGAAACAAATATGACGATGACATCATCATCACATTTACATTTCGACGGGATATTTCCTAAAACATGATCATGTTCGCATAATATGACGATGACGTCACGATACATTTCTGATACAAAGAACGAATATCAGGATAATGTCATCCTGATATTCCGAAAGAGAGACAAGTAAGTTTGTCTCGTCATCATCATATTTGAAACATCACCCGATACATCGAAATATCCTCCTGATGTACTAAACGTAACCAAAAGGTGCTTTTGTCACCCGATTCTTGTCGCGATAGCAATTTCAATATAGGGGAGGAGGATGATATTGAAACTCGACCCGATATTTGCGAATATCATCCTGCTCTCATGATATCCTGTCATATGGATATCCCCCCTCTCCCGTTGCCGCCATTATCATTTAATGCGCGCAGACATGGTAGGTGGTTCCCGCCAACCCTGGAACCCAATGAAACACCTGGCGAGATCCTGTGTTTTCACATGAATAATCAAGGAATATGATCTAACTTGTCAGAGTTGCCCTAAATGTACCCTAGCTGCGAGGTTAAAAGGTAATTCAACCACCATTTTCACATTTACCCTACGATAAAATTGTTTTATAGAGCACCAGTTTTTTTATCCGCATACCATCTACTGTTGCACGATTTGAGCTTACAGACAGAAGGAAGTAAGTGATCATCAGTTGAATTCAGAGCGTCTCGGCAATCTACTGGTATAAAAGAGAAATTTGCATAACCAGGTAAGTGAATGAAACCCTCGTCATGTTATTATTGTTCAGGAATGATGATGCAAGTTCTGGCGTATGCATCCATATGATTAAGTAATGCCGAATAGATACAGTAGGCTTAGTGATTTATGAAGTTAATTGCAATATGTATGCATGTGTATACCTGTTGTGAGATGGAATTTTGTTGATTGCAGGTATCCATGGCTGACAAACGGTTTGTTAAGTGTCAAGAGGAATTCAGTAGGCCTATGTTCTCTTCTCAGAGGGGGGTCCTGTTTAAGTATGGAGCAATTACAGACACCCATTAGGGGAGCACCAATCTGGAGGCCTGGTCAACTAAGCTGAATGATGGGCATGACAAGAGTCCTGTGCTGGATGCAGTGTTCGTATCAGGGATGTGGAACGCTGCTGGTTTCCTATACTCTATGGAGTCTCCAGAGCTGGTTATAGAATGTGCCTGGAATTATATTCCTCAGACAAGGCAAGTGGTGAAGCATGGGAGGATATATGCAGACCTCTCTATCAAGGGTCTCTCCCGGACATTTGGATTGCCACTGGGTAGTAAAGTTAAGAGTGTGGACCTGAAGAAGGCAGAAAAAGAGTATGAGGCCAACAAGAAATCGGCCAGAAAGAACATGTATCAATGGCGAGCCGAGAACAGTACATATCTTGCGGCAGCCAAACTCCCTGTGCACATGTTCAAGTATGATTTCAGTGAGGAGTACCAATACATGATTGCACTCCTGAATAGGGTAACAGGCCAGTCTGATGTTGGTAGTTTTAGGGATTGGATGTACGGAATAATAATGATGTGTCTGTATTCAGACATCAAGCCACTGTGGGGCCAGATAATAAGTGATGCTCTGCATGAGCAGCTGATGAACCTGGGAGGTTCAAATTGTGCATTTTATATGTCGTCATACATTGTCTATTCTTGTGCTTATAAGAGCACTTTTGATGCCTTAGTTACAGATGGAAAGCTCACAGGCACGAATGCGGTGTATATCTAGGATCATCATCCCCAGTTGCAGAGAACCAACTACCTCAAAGATTACAAACTGGTCAATGATGCATTCTCTATGCATCTGGTAAGGACCATGGAAGAGGACAGAACAAAAAGATTGAGCATGGAGGCTCAAGAAGTAATCTACAGGCATGGGGCCTGGTACATACAGTTTGCAACCTTTTCTTACGTAAGGGTTGAGGGTTTTGAGGAACATCCCTTCATGCTGCCAAGGTATCCTACTGATGCAGTAGTACTAATGGAGTTTATCAGGCAGGGCTCCGTAATGATAAAAATGTACAAGGATGCCAAGAAGCTGCCACCAATTTTGTTCCCAGTCAGCATTGGTAACTATATGTGCCCTGATTCGGATAATATAAAGAAGGTGATGGTCACCCTAAATAAAATGAATCTGCAGCCTTTCCCACTAACAAGACCATATGATCCTTACGGTAGGATACAGAAGATACTAGGAAAACCTATTCATCAGAGGCACCTAGAAGATTTTTGGGCTGACTGTGAAGATGAGGCAGAAGCCAGGAGAAGAAGGTATCAGAGGTTGACTCTGAACCAAATTAGAACTTTTGATTGTATCTCCCTTCCCCAACAATTGAAGAAGGATGATGGCAGGATAATGGCAAATGAATATGAACAAAAGAAGATATACAATGACACCATCTCTGCACCTGACCTCACCATGCAGGAAGACATATCCTTGTACCCATTCATTGCCAGGACCATACAACTAACTCAAGCTTGGGTTGATGAGCAGGTGGAGGCACTGAAAAAGAAAGGTGTTGCCATTACGGTGGACAACAAAAAGAAGGGACAGGATATTCCTGGGGATGAATATGATGACTTCCTGATTGAGAAGAGGAAGACTAAGGGAGATAAGCTACCTCCACCACAACAACAGAGCAAAAGAGCCCCAAGGGGCAAGAAGGTGGATAAACAGCCCAAAGGGATTATAATTGACAGGGCAGTATTTCTAGCTGAGGAGGCGGCCGGATCAGGATCAGAGTCAGAATCCCCTCCAAAGAAAGAAAAGCCCAAAAAGAGTAAGACAGCAGAGGCTGGAATCACTGAGACCCTGGAAGTGGGTCAATCCTCAAAGAAACCTAGAGAAGAGGATATCCTCATGGAGGAAGAGCCTGAAGAAGAAGAGGCTCCATTGATAATAAAAAGAAAGAGGAGAGCTCCACAGGTGCTGGTGTCCACCACACCTAAGAAATAAAGAACCTCCATGAGAGGCGGAATAACCCAACCCCCTACACTAGTACAAGGGGCAGGTAGTGAAGTACCAAAGGAACTTCAGCATAATGTTCCACTTCCTACCATCGTCAAGTTCAAAACTGAACTTGCAGAAGAACAAATGAAAGAAGCCTCCCAGACACAAGCAAAAGGACATGTCTCTCGCTTGATGAGACAATAAATCTGTCTGACGATGAGGTGGTGCAGGATGTGGCTACATAAAAGATGGAAACACTTGCTGCTGGTATAAGTATGACACCTCATAAGCCTCCACCAGTTCAAACTGTATTTGAGGAGATAAAGCAGGTGGAAGAGGAGCAAGCAAAGAGCCCAGAGCAGGTAGCTCAAAAAATAGGGCTGGAAGCTTTAATCACAAAGGTGACAAGTCCTGTAGTGGTGGACCTGACAGAGAAACAGGATGCAAGTCCTGAACAGCCAGCAGGATCACCTGACAAAGGGCACCCGGCAGAGGAGATAGAGATGGCAGAGTTAGAGGGCCTTGCTCTTGAATTAGGCCAACAAAGCCCACAGGATACATCAGCAGAACCTGCTATAGTAGAGGTTCAAGAAATAAAGGCTGATGAAAAGAAGGAAGCACTAGAGGATCCAGCTGCTAAGACACAGGAGGTTAACAGTGCAGGCCAGGAACAAATAATGGCCGCGGAACAAATGCCAGCACCTCAGTCAGAATGCCCAGTATCTAGTGCATTAGATGAACAACTAGGGGAAGAAATAAAAACAGATGAAGTAATGATGGAGAAAGATCATGATCAACATGATCTACATACAGATACACCACCGGGTTCCCCGCACCAAGAGGATGCTCCTCTGGAGAAAGAGATTCCTCAACAGGAGGATGTACCGTAGGATCAACAACAAAGCGAGCATCAGGAGGAAGAAATGAGAAAATCACCATCTCCACCACATCTGTTGATAGAAAAGGGAGATACGGGTGAACATCATCATGATGCTGAAAAACATGATCAGGTGCCTCCATGGTTAGCAAAAGAAGTAAATATTGAGGAAGAGTTTGAAATTCAGGAATTCGATGTCTCCACCTTGTTCTTCGCGGATATAATGAAACCTAGGAGGAAGGCCAGAATGACATCAGCCATCAAGAGAGATCTGGCAACCGGGAGAAGGACCGCACAAATTGCCATACCTGCGGTGGAGAAAGAAAAAGGTAAAATCATTGTAGATGAATTTCAAATTAGCACAGTAGATTTGAGCTTTGCCAATGAGGACCAAGAAGGTCAGGAGGGCATGGACATTATTGACTCTCTAATTGAAAAGGTGAAAAGAGAGAAGGAGAAGAATAAGCAACACAAAGAGCACATTGCTCAGTTGCATGCCTACATCAAAGGGCTGACTAATCCTGATGATACCACAACTGAACATGCAGTCCCATTGACTGCCATTTCAAAGGAGAAGGTAAATAAATTGGACCTCATGAAGCATGAGGCGTCAGTAATAAGAAAATGGATGTCATCTGCATTGGATGATGCTATAGAAATAATGAAGGCCTCTTTGAAGAGGTGGAGCATATTAAGTGACTCCAAGACCAAGGTAGATAAATTGCAAATGCAGATTGGGAAAAGGTCTTATAAATTGGAAAGGGTCTTGAGCCTTTTGAGAGAAATAAAGGGGATAAATCCTCAACTGCTTATCAGTAAGCAGGTGCTGAACAGTAATACCGCATTGTTGATAGATATCTGGTACAAGGACACTCAGTTTGAGTGCGGAGTCCTCAAAAGATGCAATAATAAGCTGAGAGATATCAGCATGAGGCTACGTGATTTAATGGCTGAAGAGGCAGTGATATTAGAAACATTGGAAGGCAAGGTGGAAGGTAAAATAGAAAATCAAGATGAAGAGTCTGCCATCAAAGCTGTACACAGTAATTTCCAATTAGAAACAGATGGTCCACCTGTCCACTTGACAGAAGAACTGATAGATAAAATAATGAGGATCAAGGTCCAGATGGAGAAATATAATGAAACACTACAGGATAGGAAAAATAAGCTGGATAACAGCAGAGACAAATATGAAGCACATAAGCATGCCATCATCAAAACAAAAACTCAAGATGGCGGAGGAATGGATCAGGTTGTGCATTCATATGAACAAATCCGGAGCAGCATGCAGCCCCATATGCAGCATCATCATCATGAGGATAGCGAAAGTTCAGGAAGTGAAGCGCATGATGATAATCCGCATGAATCAGCTGAGGAGCATGATGAAGATACATCATGAAGCGGATATAGGCATAAGTAATGTAGATAGTTGCCAGCTGGCAACTTGTGCCATTTTGTAAAGGTTGACAAAGTCAAGTGAATCATGACCGTGGATTTGTATTGATAAATCAAGATTGTAGATCTTTTTGTAGCAGATTCCTCACCTTATTCTATAAAAGGTGGTGGAATGCCTTATTGTAAACATTCAAAACTTAATTGAAATCTGTTTGCTGAAGTATTCAGGGCTCATTTCAAAGCTATTGTATATGTACATGTCTTTTGCATACTTAATAAAAGAGAAGAGTATTTCGATTACAAATCTTAGTAAATCTTGAGTAATCTATGTTGAATTCTGGATATGTGCTTTGATTTGCTGCGTTCCTCAGAGTGCTCATCATGTTGCATGTATTGTTTTCATTCATCATCCTCTGAAGTTTGCGTCAACTGTATCTAGCTGTGGAATATCCTGGTGAACATATGGTTTGATTTCTTCTCCTCATGACAGTATCGAGTATGTATGTGGATCAATAGCTAAAGGTTCAACTTTAAATTGTAGCTTTCCTTTTAGTTTCTTTCAATTTCAGAGCATTTCACTATCACAATTGCAAATAACTGATAATCCTAAGCAAATAACACAAAATATGCAGACATCTCATAGGTAATCGCAAATATTTAGCATATTTGAACCCAAAGCATGCACAATTGAAAATATCATGCAAAGTTTGAAGTATTACTACATCATTCCATCAAATAGCTGTATAATATGACTTCTCTATAAAGAATTTCTGCAGGAATGACATGATGATGATAAATTTCCACATAAGGCCCCAAAATGCAAACAGCAACTCACATTGACCTCTGAGTAACTTCAGACGATTAAGACCTAATCACCGGAGACTTGGGATCCTGAATTCTTTGAATTCATAGTATCTTTCAAGATGAATAAAGGTTAATGTGTACTTCTATTCTATGTTTGTTTGTGACTAACATCATGACCAACAGATCCCACATGAAAGCCTAATTCAAGGATTTGCCCTCAGTCTGGTATAGGACAAGGTTATTAGGAAGGCAAAAGGATGAAGGTAATTTTTATTAGGGATGGATACAGAAAGTGAGGGATGCTAAATGTCAACTATTCTTAGGCCGTGAGAAGGACGACAAAGTCTTATTTTGGATTATGATATGGATTATGTATGAAGGATAGCAAAGGATAAAGGTATCTGTGGGTCATGAAGGGTAAAGTGAAAGATCAGATAGAATGATGGTAGAAGATGGAGCAAAGATTAATTACACATGGTGCCTGTTTGCCAGGTTTTCACCATGGTACTTATCTAAAGCACTACCAAAGTGGTTTTCACTATTGGATGAATTATTTCTCTTTACTATTTTTTTTGTCATCCAAAGCGACATCGAAGTGGTTTTCACTATTGGACGGTTTTAATTTTTTGATTTTTTAAATTTTTTTAAGTATAGTATCTGTGAAGATGCATGTTGTTGATTGGATCTGGTAGCAATTCACCTTTGAGAGTGGAAATTTGATAGGTGCCAGATCCATATGCTTCAGTTATGATGTAAGGACCCAATCATTTACGCTCAAATTTTCCTAGCTTCTCTCGGTCCAATTGATTCTTAGGATTCTCCTTTAAGACTAAGTCTCCAATGTTGAAATGTGGAACCTTGACTTTCTTGTTGTAGCTACGACGGAGACAATTTTGATATGCTTGCAAGTGAACCAATGCATTATGTCTTCTTTCATCGAGCAAATCTAGCTCATGCAATCTAGATACACGATATTCTTCATCATCAATAAATTGTTGCATGTATGGTCTTAAGGAGGGTAACTCGACCTCAATGGGTAGAATAGCTTCAAAACTAAATAAAAGGGAATATGAAGTGGCTCCAATGGGTATACAAATGCTAGTGTGATAAGCCCATAAGGTTGGGTTGAGTTGGATATGCCAGTCACGACTAGCATTATTGACGGTCTTCTTAAGAATTTTGATGATGGTTTATTAGATGCCTCAGCTTGACCATTGCCTTGGGGGTAGTATGGAGTGGCGAAATGATGTTGGATGTGGAATTTCTTACACAGTTCACGGACATCCTAGTTTTTGAAAGGACGACCATTATCTATGACAATAATTTGGAGAACACCATACCAACATATGATATAATTGAGGATAAACTTATCTATTTTCTTTCCAATAATGTAGGTCATAGGAATGACCTCAATCCATTTTGTAAAATACTCAGTTGCAGTGATAATGAATTTATGGCCATTAGCAAAGGTAGGATGGATTTTACCCACAAGGTCGAATCCCCATTAAGAGAAGGGCCACATTGATGTGAGTGATTGAAGTTCTTGAGCAAGTGCATGTACAAGATCTCCATGTATTTGACATTGCCGACATTTCTTCACAAAATTATATGCATTGCATTCCATCGTGGGCTAGTAGTATCCAGTTCACATGATCTTCTTGGCTAAGGTAGGACCACTAGAGTGAGCTCCGTATATATCATCGTGTACCTTGTGTAAAGCCATTTGTGCTTCCTCAAAATCAAGACATCTCAAGAGAGTACTATCAAGGCTACGACGGTAAAGGGTATCACCGATGATGACATATCTAGCAGCTTGGCGGATAAAGGCTTTTCATTGGTTAGAGGACATGTAAGAGGGAATGATTTGATCATGGAGGTAATTGTAAATGTCTTTGTACCAAGGGGAATCAGGACCAACAATCTCACACACAAGCTCTGATTTAGGGATATCGAAAGCAAGGATCAACAATTGTTCCACCAAAAATTCATATTGGGGTGCATTGTTTGGTATGTCCAAGATAGACCCTATGGTGGCCATTGCATCAACCGCTTTGTTCTGAATTTTAGGAATTTGATTGAAGGCAATGGTATCAAAATAGAGCTTGAAACTGCCAACCATCCTCTTGTAAGGCATGAGCTTTTCATCTTTTGTGTCATAATCAGTATTGACTTGCTTGATTACCAGTTTTGAGTCACCAAAGACTTGAAGTTTCTTAATTTTCCATTTGATTTCCATGCGTAGTCTAGTAAGCAATGCCTCATACTCAACTATGTTGTTTATACAAGAGAATGCTATCCTGTATGATTTGGGTATTGTGTCTCCTTGAGGTGTGATGAAGAGGACTCCATCCCCTGAACCATGATTTGTATAAGACCCATCGAAGTATAGCTTCGATGTGTTTTGAGATTTCTGCTATGAAGATGGATTCATCAGGGAAATCTAAAATTAAAGGATGATCTACTATGAGTGGTGCATCTGCAAGCTGATCTGCTATCACTTGTCATTTTATTGCTTTGTGATCAACATATTCCATGTCAAACTCACTGAGGATCATGACCCATTTTGCCAATTGACATGTAAGAGTTGCTTTATTGAGTAGATACTTTAATGGATCATTTTTTGCTACAAGCTTGGTTTGATGATTTAACATGTAGTGTTGAAGCATTTGAGTGCCAAAGACCACTACAAGGCATGTACGTTCAATAGGACTATAGTTAAGCTCATACCCTACAAGTGTTCTACTGATATAGTAGATAGCTCTTTCCTTTCCTTCTTCATCATTTTGTGCCAAGAGTGCCCCCCATGTTGAAGAGGTAGCTAAAATGTACAATATGAGAGGTTTTCCATCAATTAGAGGCATAAGAACTGGAGGAGACAATAAATAATCCTTAATTTGTTGAAAAGCTTCTTGACAATGTTTAGACCATATGAATGGAACTCCCTTGCGAAGCAAATGTTAAAACGAATGACATTTATCTGCCAGTTGTGCTATGAACCTTCAGATCGATTGTAGCTTCCCTTGTAGACTACGTAACTGTTTGAGGTTTTTTGGAGGAGGCATATCCATGATGACTTTTACCTTGGTAGGGTTGACTTCAATTCCTCTATGAGAGACGATGTAACCCAATAATTTTCTTGATGTAACTCTGAAAACACATTTCTTAGGATTTAGTCTAACCTTGTACTCTTCCAATCTTGTGAAAACTTTGTCCAATATATCTAGATGACTATCTCTTGTGATGGATTTGGTTAGCACATCATCCACATAATCCTCCATAAGTGTGTGCATGTAGTCATGAAAGATTGTTGTCATGGCCCTTTGATATGTCACTCTAGCATTTTTAAGGCCGAAGGGCATAATGTTCTAACAATAAGTACCCCAAGGACAAGAGAAAGCTATTTTGTGTTGATCCTCAAGAGCTATTATGATCTAATTGTATCCTAAAAACCCATCCATGAGTAAAAGCATTTTGTAACCCACTATTAGGTCGATTATGATATCAATGTTGGGTAGCGGGAAGTCGTCTTTAGGGCAAGCTTTGTTTAGATCTCTGAAGTTTTCACAAATTCTGATTCCACCATTTGGCTTAGTGATAGGTACGAGATTGGAGACCCATTCTGGATAATCTATAGGTTGAATGAAACCAACATCCAGTAGCTTCTTCATCTCTACTTTGACCAAGAGTCTAATTTGCGGATGCATCTTCCTTAACTTTTGCTTAACTGGCTTTGCATTCGGGAGTAGTGGTAGATGATGTAAAACCAATTGAGGATCGAGTCTGTTGGTAATTTTTTCTGAATCAGCAAGGGGTTTGCCAGTTCCTATGCACGGGCAAATCCGGCCAACAGAAACGGGAGGGGGTGTCCCTATTTGCTAAAGATATGACTTTGACTCATTCAATGACATAAAGATTTAACTTTGCGATAATTGGCAGAATACTCTCATGTATGGACCAAGATTTGTGTGATAAATCACAAGGTTGGCAATGTTCTTGGACATATTTGTCTGGTCAGGTATGAGAGTATGCAGGGGTTCCTAATCCTACTCCTACAACTAATAGATTGGGATAATGGGATGGTTTGAAATGATGGTTTGGATGCAAGACAGGGGTTTTGGATCATAACTACTTCACAAGGGTAGACCGATGCCTATCTCAGGGCAAGGAGTCAAATAGACATATACATAAGAATGGCTTGCAACTAGCATTCAAGTTTCAAGGGGTTAGGACGGATGCTTGCCTTACAAACATCACCCAAGGATAAGTATTTGACTGTCCATACTTATAGATATCCTAGCTGACATACACTCTTCTCCATACCTTAACCTAAAACAGTTTAATCCACTCCTTGAATAGAAGTTAGAGATCAAGTATACAATACATAAATCTGTATTCTAGAATTTGAGAAACCCTTAGCAACCAAATTCAGAAGAAGAGATGCATACAACAAGTGGAGACAGACAGAAAAACACATGCAAGAAGCATTTTTCGTATAAAATTGACACTGAAACTAAACATATGTGCAAGATACATCACAGATGCAATACATAAACTCCAAAATGAGATAGAACAAACAGGAAAATGCTCTATTTTTTGTTATTCACACAAAAATTGCCCAAGTCTTCAACAACAACCTACTGAGTAACACAGTCTGCTTAATACAGCAAGAAAGTGTACTCCGCATTAATTACATGGCACATCAAAAATCTGCCAGATACAATGCATGAGAAATGGCACTCAAAATAGTTAATGCAACAGAGAAACAAAGAGGAATGAGCCGGTGAACTCGGGAGATGTGCCGCCGTTTTTAGATTTTCATCATCAATTCGGGTGGTTGACCTGTCAACATGACCCATACCTCCCTGCACAATCTACGATTAAAGCCACAACTACCCGCATCCTCTGAAGACGCAATAGCAACGTGCCAATGGAGTTTGCCCGCTCAAAACAATGCCTGCGGATGCAAAGAAAACCCACACTACAACTTTAAAACTTGGCCGTCGATCTGCCTCCCAATCGCTGAGATCTAATGGCACCCAAAAATGTTGAAAAGTCATCGGCCAGTGAAATCGTGCCACGTAGGCACCTCATGTTTCTATCGCTGGCTTTTCTCCCTCTCATTTTGCCTTTTCGCCCCTTGTATATGCAAGAACGGATGCATATACAATCGCCAGTGTTCGCCTCTCAAAATCCTTGTATATGCAAAATGCATATACATGCATCAATTCAATATACATGGCGGACTCCGGCCATCTATCCATCGGATTTGAAAAAACATTCAAATCCGGGCCCCACATCTCCTTATGCTTGTTGCATTGTACATACAAGTGCAACATACATTCACGGCGGACCCCAAAATATTATGAAGCAGATTGGAAACTTGTTCGGGTCCGACTTGCATCTCTTTCCTTTGTATATCAGCCTGAATATGTGCATATAAATTCACTTTATACATACATGGTGCGGATTTCAAATTTTATGAAGCTTGCTGAGGTTGCTTTGAAATTCGGCTTGTATCTAGCCTTTGTGTCTTCGCAATGTATATCGGCACATACATGCTGCGGACCCGAAATATTATTAACTGCATTTGATTTCTCCTTCGGGTCTGGAATGCATATTTCCTCATTGTATATCCGAATGTATATTTTGTTTGTATGCTGAATATACAAACACAAACATACAAGCAGGGAATCTATTTAGAATATTCCACATACATTCTTCCCTTGTATATTGAACATGTACAGACCTGTTTGTATAAAACTGCGGCAGGCCCCACCAAATGCATCTCTGTTGCACTGTAGCAAATGTATGCACGCCAGCCTTTGTATATTTTTCAATGTACATTTCCATTGTATGCTAAACATACAAACGGGAATCTTCCACGGAATATACCTGCAATGTATCTTTTCTTTGTATCTAACCGTTGTATGTCTGAACATACAAACCAAATATACATGCAACCCAATATGCAAGCAGCGAATATTCCTAGAATCTGCGAAAGATTCCACCTTTGTATATGCACCCGATATGCATTCCAAAATGCATAAAACTCATTTTTTCATCACTTTTTGGAGGCCGATAGAGATTTCTGACCCCCCAATGCACATTTGACTAGCATGTATATACAAACACCCTTGTATATACAAAGACACTTGCACCTTAACTGATTTTGGCATTTTTTCAACTGTAGAGGCCGAAAGTGTTAGAAATTTTTTGGATTTTTGGAAGGTGCCTGCATATTTAAATGCTTAGAACCTGATTGCTTATGCAGGCACCACCAGAGTCCAGGCATGTCAGTGTACGACTAAGAGAAATTGATTTTTTCCAAGAAGAAGGTTGTAAACTCTGGTTTTTCTTATTCTATCAAGGATTTTGCAAAGTGAACAATTCTGGGATTGTCCTAGGTGCCAATATTTGTTTCCATAGATTAATCCACTAGCAACAGTGATCTTTCTTGAGTCATAGGGAGCACGTCCAACCCTCTATCCTTAGGCACCTCTAAGAGGTTTTCACCCTCAAATACATCCTTTATTTTTACTTTTTCTTGGTCTAAAGGTGCCTTTCGGTTTTCACCTAGAGACCTATTTTTATTCTTTTCATTTTCACTTTTGCGACTAGAGGATGGAGTGGACTCTCCAAAGTATGTAGTGCTATCAAGATCCATGATGTATCCAACCTTATGATCCCCACTCAGTATGCCTTCTCGAAGTCCCATAAACTCAGCAATTGCTTCATCATTTTTGAATAAATCCAAGCTTGGAGGTGCTTGCTGGTCCAAGTCTATTAATTGAGGGTGAACTAAGGGTAAGTCATCATTAGTATTGGTGTAGCTCAAGAATAGAGGGTTTATGGTGCATATAGAGGTATCATCAAGGTCCCAGAAGATGTTAATCTAGGCAGATCCATCGGGTTGTATGGTTTGAGTGGGGTCGGTTTCGGGATTTTCCTTTGATGCCTTGATGTCTTCAGAAGCACTTGCATCTTTACCCAACAACTTAGTACAAGGAGTGTTCCCTCTTAATGATGCATACCCTAACCATTTGTTCTTAGGTAGCCTGCTTGGTTGTATAGGTTATGTCCTTCCATTCTTATGTAGACCAAGTCCACCATGTCTGTCATAACCTTGTTGCTTTACAAATTCCTAACCTTTCCCTTATTGCCCAACTGGTAGTTGCATGAGTTTTACTTCTTCTTCATCCCTATAGAGCCATGTAGAGACGTCCTCATCTATGTATTCCTTGCCCAATTCACCCTGCGATTTAGTGAAAGTGGTGGGGGCAGAAAAAATAGTGACTTTTGGTTTGATTGGACTCAGTTTTTCATGAGACTTAGGTGACATTCGTAGATTACCAATGCAATATGAACTCTTCATGTTGTATTCTCCACATCCCGCGTCATGGATCTAGACCTTGGATTTGAAAGGTGGAATGAATGTAGTGGCAGATTTTGATAGTGTGGAAGGATCAATATAATGAGATGAAATGGAAGATGAAATTCTCCTGTTAACAGGCACTTGATGTTTAGGTGTTCTCTTAAGTGGCTACAATATTGAAAAGCATCAGGATCGCCTGCTATGGTGATTTATGTGCCATTATAGGGAAATTTGATGCATTGATGGTAGGTGGATGACACGACCTTCATGGCATGAATCCATGGGTGACCAAGGATGAGGTTATAAGCAAGGTCCAGATCCAAGACTTGAAATACGGTATCTAGAGTAGCGGGCCCAACTCTCATCAGAAGTGAGATTATACCCTTAGAAGAGCGTTCTGCATCGTCATAGGCCTTTATAACAATTTTCTTCGATGGATCTACACATGCCTTGAGTATCCTAGTATCATGACCAATTTCAAAGGACATATGTTCAGTCCGGCTCCACCGTCTACCAAGACTCATCGAATCTTATGGTTATTGATGAAAACCTCAAGATGCAACAGATTGTTATGGTTGGGTCTTTGTGAAGGAAGGTCATGCTCAGTGAATCTAACGTGATTGGTGAAAGGAAGATAGGTGTGCGGAAATCGCTTCCTACACTAATCTAATGAGGGGAGGAGAGTGCAAATTTAATTTTATCCTAACTATTACAACAATGTTAAAGCCACTAATAGAGATAACGGAGATATTGCAACAAACACATAAACAAGAAACTGAGATAGAAGAAGAGAGACACAAGATATACGTGGGGAAAACCCTTATTGGGTGAAAAACCCCACACTCCAAAACCTACACAATGTATTAACAAAACTGACATGGTTTACAATACACTTGCAATGCAAGATCTCATGAGTCTTCAACAGTCATATCTGAAGAGAAACTGGCAGCATAACAGTACCTATCAAACCTGTAATTCATCTCCTCCTCTAAGCACCTGTTTATATAGAAAATACAAGGCAAAATTGTCTCTATCTTGGAATGGGCGTCCAACTTAGCCTCATGGCTCAAAACCCATGCCTATGGACACTTGGTCAACATTGTAAGATGCTTCTGACACTTGTCCACACACCTCATCCCAAAGTGGTCACCTATTTCCAAAATGGGCTATGACAAATGCTCTTACGACTCTTACGACCATCATAGAATCTGTCATAGTAGTTACAACTTACAGCTGTAAGAGAATCTATCATACACAGGCTATAAATAGCATATTCTCTTACAACATGTCATAGTCCACCTTGGGGAACCCAAAGATGCCTTTTTCAAAGATGCTCTTCGACACATGTCTTCACTTGTCATAGAATCTCCTATTTCTAACTCTTACATGTCATAACTTCATCATAGGAATCTATCATAACCGTTACAATCAATATTCCCTTACACAACATCCAAGATGCTGACACATGGAAAAATATTCCTACCACAAAGTGGGACGCCTATCTCCTCATGTGAGGACAAAATTACAAGTTGTCATCTTCCATGTAGGATGACACATCACCGTGCCACATGCCACAAGATGACGATATGAATTTACAATTTAATTTACAACATAGGCAATAAATAAATAAATACAATGAAAATGATACAAGGAATTACCAAGGTTGAGAAACCTTAATTCCCAACAATTGGTGGGAGCTAAGTGTCCTACCATGGCCTGAAATTGATTAACATTGAGGTTTGCGGGGATGGATGATTGTAGCAAAGCTTTATCCAAGATATCCTTGTGCTTGGGGGATAGACGAAGCAACTCAAAGATAGACATCTGTGTAGGGGTCTTCTTTAGATGTCTAAGAGATTATATTGGGACTTTGGTTGAGGATCATATGGAGTACTTCACAAGGTTAACTTAGGTCTTTAGGTGGTAACGAAACACTCAGGACAAGATTTGATGGTAATCGTGGAGACATTATTATCATATGCTCATATATTATTGACGGTGTATTCATAGGCAACATGGTTGTAATTGGATGGGTCATTTGTCTTAGTCCTAGAACTGGAGGCTTTTCTTGATCTGTGATCTTGTAGGGGATTTTTGAAAATGGTATGATCAGCATTGGAGGACCCTTGTGGGCTATCTAATACTATGTCACCTTGTTCAATAAGGTCTTGGATTGTGTTTTTCAATTTGTAACAGTTTGATGTCTTCTGTCCTTTTATCCGATGGTATTTACAAAAGTCATTGTCATTCCATGAAGGAGGTTTGAAGGATGGATCATATTGTTTGAATTTCAGAAGTTGGATAAGGTTGGATTGCAATAGCTTCTTCAGAATTGATTCAATGGGTTTCGGTAATGGTACGCAATTCCATCTTGGGGGATTGTTTCTCGGGGAAGCTCATCATTGGTTGTTTTAGATAGCATTGGTTGCTTGTTGTTGAATGGCAATGGATTATTTTATAGTTGGTGCCTTTAGAGTAAGAATAGGGCTAGTCTTGTTTATTGCTTTCACGTCAACTACCCCATCATTTGTGACATTCTTGTTCCTAGACCAAAATTTGTTCTTGTCATGAGAGGTGTTTTGATTGTTTTGATTCTTGTTGTAAATTTTAATCGTTCCCTTGGTGATAAGAGCTTTCTCAATGGCAATCCCCTTTTCAACAACATCTCCAAAGGTAGTACAACAATGAATTTGCAATTGGTGTGCATTAGTTCTAGGTTTAAATTTTCTACAAAGATTGAGACCAATTGATTTTCAGGTATGTGACATGGACATTTGCTAGCCATGCTCCTCCATCTTTGGAAGAAAGAGAGGAATGTTTCTCCATCATCTTGTTTTGTATGACATAATGTTGCAACATTCACATCAATCTCAATGTTATAGGAGACGTGGGCTATGAATTTGTTTGCTAACTCGGTCCATGTTCTTATCCCTGGGTGAAGATGTGCAAACCACTCAAGTGCTTGACCCGTGAGACTTCGTGGGAACAATCTCATTAGATATGTTTGATCGAATAGAAGTTCTAGACATGCGGTATGGAATTCTCTCACATGTTTTATGGGACTCCCTTTTCCTCTGTACTTATTAAAGTTTGGGACATTGTAGTTTTGAGGAAAAGGAGGCATATAGATACTCCTATCAAAAGGATATGGGCATAAATCTTCCATGGAGTAAGCCTTCTTTGTAGTGGATACTTGCATGTTGGAGAATTGTTGTTCTAATGAGTGCATTTTGTGTGCTAGAATTTCCATGGAGGATAGTGATGTGTCTACAACGTTTGCAAGTGTGTTGTGATATGGATTACCCATGTTTGAAGTCATGTTTTGAAATCCCATGTTTGCAACAAGAGGGTTGGTGTTTGTGTTAAGGTAATTATGTGATGAAGACAAGGTTTGATTTTGGTTGTTTGGTGTGAATGCGGTATTTGGATTTGTGTTGGTATTTTGAAAATAGGATGGGATGGTAGTGTTGGTTTGGAATTGAAGTGGATTTAAGTTTGTTTGAAAATGAGAGTTTGGGTCAATTTGTTGTCATATGCGATTTGAATGGGTATTTTGTTGAGACACATTAACATGACATGGATCAATGTTTGGATGAGTCGAATTGTTGCTTTGGTGAGACCCAAAGTTCATGCTTGTGTTTGGTATGGTATTAGTCCCTTGGGATTGTGTTCATGGAGTCAATATATGTATCCTTTGTGCTCTTTTTGATCCATGTGAATTCATTTTTTGACCTATAGGGATTGTGTTGGTTGATGGGGTAGTAGTTTGAAATGACATTGAAGCAATTGGATTTGCAAAGTTCATTGGTTGAGACATGGGATTTGTATTGTTTGCTTCAAATGGTGGAGGTATATTGATGGTTGTTGTGTCACATGAAGTTTCCCCAAATGGTATGTTAGTGTGCTCTTGTCTTGGATTGGTGTGAATAGTTAAAGATGTCGCGTGACCTTGACTTTGTGTCTCATTGTTTGAAGATGGTCCTATAATCATGTTTATGTCAACACCCAGAGGGAGTTTGGTTCCATTTTGTAAAAGTCACATGAGATAGGTTTGTGGGTCTGCAACTATCAATTCATCTAGAATACACAATAGCCTAGGATCTTGGGCAGATTCATCTATTTCTTGTTGTGTCACTCCTTGGTCTACCTCATGTAAAGTAAGATTTTCAAAAGGATTTGCTACATGAGGGTGTGACTTGGGTATTTCGTTGGAGGATGATCCAAACCTCATTGTACTAGTGGGATTGTTGTTGAGGTGATTTGAGGAATCCACTTCCTTACATTTTCTTTGGGACCTTGTTTCAACCATATAAGACTTGTAAGTTTTGGGAATGGACACAAACTAGGGATGACAATGCAAGATTACTATGCAACTACACTATGTTTTAGGATTTTTGGGTTATAAGGATGACAAATGCAACTATGACCAAAGGTGTGGGATATGGTGAGTGATAATGAAGCTATGGAAATGCTTGAAGCTTTTGGATATGCAAATTGAGGATTTGAAAAAGAGGATACTAAGGCAAACTATGATATACCCAAGTGACTAATTGAAATGTCAAGACCTTAAGAGGATAAGTGTTGAAGGAATGATGATTGATTGAAGTGAGCCAAAACTAGACACATGAGTTTGAGACTCAACTTGCTGATTGATTGAGGAAAGTGAACCTAAACTAGACACGAGTTTGAGGTCCAACTTGTTGATTGATTGTTGATAGAGAATGACAAGGTCTTAGACAATCCAAGTTTGTAACAAAGGTATGATCAAGTATGACAAGTTTCCTATTTTCAAGTCTCAAAGGGGAATAAAACTAAGGATGATCTAGAATGGAAAAGACTATCTGAGAAAATGCAAGGTAAGCTAAGCAAATGCAATGGATTGAACAAGGCTAACTAGGCAATGCAAGCTAGACTAAGCAAATGCAATGGATGGGCCGAATAAAACTGACAAGTCTCAGGTATCAATATATGGTCACTATCCAAATCAGATAAGGAATTTGGATACTCAGATACTCCCCTAAAAATTTTGTTTCTGGCAGATGCGTTGCTATAGGCTTCAATTGCGGTGTTAAAAGCTACAGATGTGTTGTAGGATTTGACAGTTGCGACTCAGGATGCTATAGTTGCGGTGTTCTATTTAACAGATGCATTGCAAAATGTATCAATTACGTTACAGGATGTTGTAGTTACGTTTCAAAACCTGACAGTTGCGGAGTACTATTGTCTATGACCTAAAATTAGGGTTTCTAAGTGTTTATTTGTTTTGAGCAGTTTGTTTTGTTGATTAGAAAACATAGCAAACACTTGGCATATAGATTTTGGCTATTTTTGACTCTTGACTTTTAGGAGGTAAGGTATTTTGCAAGTTTTCTTCTACAATACTCGTCTGACCTTGGTTCACAAATAGTAAAGCAAGCACAACCTAGCTAGTAGTAAGGGTTGTCTATTATAGTGGGCTTACCTCACCTTTCGGTGATTTTAGATAGGAGTAAATGGAGTAGGTAACTAGAGTATGAAAAGATCTTGGACTATCTTGACACCTCTAACCTTGAAAGGATGAGTCCAAACAAGGAACCATGTCACCTCAACTAAGAACCCTATGTGGTAAGTAACTTCAGGGTACCGTCCACATTCCTTGCACTACTATAGTAAACGACCAATAGGTCTTAGGCATCTACAACAATGGTTCATAGTGGGGGAACTCCTAAGAATAGCACGGCATAGTAGCGATGGGAGACCGAAATCTCTAACCCACGTCTGGAATCACCCGGGACCGCAAGGTCCACCCCCTATGGCACAAGTGGATTGAGCTCACCTTTCAGTTCTTCCCCTTTATATAGCCTGTTGGAGATACGTGCTTGTGGTCAAACCCTGGGGTGAACTCCCAGGCAGTCCACCTACTAAAAAAAAGGAAAGCTTGTGTATTGTTCTTTCTCTTCACCCAAGATCACACGTAGCGCAAGGGAAGAGGATACTCAAAACAATACTATGCCGCTATGTTCTCTTGGACCCAAGATTGTAGTACAAGGGAAGTACTCAAGACAACATGGTGTTGCTATTTCTCATCACCCAAGACCGCATGTAGCGCGGGGAGAGGATACTCAAGACAACATAATGTGCTATTTCCATTACCCTAGACTTGTATACAAGGGAAGAGGAAACTATAGACGAACACACTTTCGATAGACTGACTCACATATGTGCAAGTGCACCAAACACAACAAACACTTGTTCTTTTTAGAGAACCAAATCCAAATGTTCCTACTGCGAACACACAAGTTCTTTTTTAAAGAACCAAATCAAAATATTCCTACTGTAAACACACGAGTTCCCTTTTAAAGCACCAAATCTAAATGTTCCTACTTCAAAAAATGCAAACACAGAAATGGATCCCTACAACAAATGAACTAGTAGTTTGATTTAATGCCTTCTCCCAACGGTTGCCACACAACTGCGGATCAAATATCATTAATAGAAAACCTCTGCCCTAATGCATTCAACAGCAAAAAAAGAAAAATGACAAACTTAAAACCCCCTTTCTGTTTGACAGTCGATTGCGGTGCAGGAAGGCTCAAATGAGGCGTAGGATCTGTCAGTTGTATCGTAGGATACTTCAAATGCATCTCTTTGTCAGATGAATGTGTCGCAAGATACTGCGACTACGTTGCAAGAACTAGCGACTACGTTGCAAGAACTAGCGACTGCATCGTAGGATTCAGAGACTGCGGTGTAGGATGCTTCAAATGCGTTGCACTGTTCCCTAGAAGTCAAAAACACATGAAATTTGTCAAACAACAGCCTAAATATGAAACCCTAATGATAAGCATGAAATCATAATCATGTACAGTCACTGTGAGGATGCCAGAGAAACAAATAGAACACTACAAACTAATCAAAAAAATAATTAAACCCCTGCAAACAAGATTAAACAGCTAATGTCTCAAAAGATTAGAAATGGTTAATCATTAGTCAAATGCATTGTCCGAAGATGCAAATGCATCGCAAAACACAACGATTGCGGTGCAGAAACAAGCAAATGCATCACACTGTTCCCTGGACATAAAAAACACATGAAACCTGATAAAAGCCAATCCAGGCATAAAACCCTAATGATGAGCATAAAACCCTAATGCTGTAAAATCAATGTCAAGGTAGCAGAGAAATAGATAAAACAATGTGAAATGATCAAAACATAAATCAAATCCCTGCACACAAGGTTAAACAATAATGATCCAAGAATTAAAATCTATCAAACAACAGACAAATGCGACACCACAGGCGATATATGCGGTTGTTTGCAAAACAAATGCATCTCAAAAAGATTCAGATGTGGCACAAGAATCAATGATTGTGGTGCAGGAGACGACGATTGCAATGCAGGATTCAACAGATGTGTCGTGTTGACTGCAAAACCCTAAATTCATCAAATATGCAGAAAATATGGTCAGTTCACATCAGGTTCACCAAATGTAGATTAGGGAAAATTAGGAAACAAGCATGAATCGTAAATAGCAACCACCAACTATCTAAATCAAGCTAAAAAGCCCTAATCCAACAATGGAGCACAAAATAAACATATAAATCAAATGATAAGAACAACTATATCTAAATTTCTATGCTAAGCTTGGCTCTCCTCCATTCCTCTTCTCCATTTTGCTCTAAATTAGCTCTCAGATTTGCAGACATGCAAGATACATGAGAAGCTCAATATGAAATGACAACAAAATCTTGAAGATTATGACTATGGTTAGCTGAAAATGAAGCTGAAGGGTTGCTTTTATAGAGGGCTTGGATTTGAATCAAGGGTGAGGATTGAATTTGAATTGAGTGATGTGGATGGTTAGGATTGAATAGGGTTCCACTTCACAAGGAGACAAAAGTGGGATTTATTTTATTTAAATAAAGGGTGAGGTGGAATGCATTAACTAAATAAATTTATAATTTATTTAATTAATTTGAATGAGGAATGAATGGGAAACTAATTAAATAAATATAATTTATTTAATTAAAAGGTGAGGACTAATTCAAATAAATATTTTATTTATTTGAATTAGTTGGGTGATGGAGGAAATAGATAATGACTAATTAAATAATTAAAAATAATTATTTAATTATAGAAGAAAATAGATGAATAATTAAATAAATAAAATTTATTTAATTATAGATTAGAAAATAGAAGAAGTGAATTAATTAAATAATTATTTAATTAATAGAGGAATGCAACACTAGGGGATGATTAGCATGAAAAATGTTGTTCGTAGGCTTAGGACATTTTTAAGTGTCTACAGGATCAATATGGAAGGACTCATCAAATTAGACATCTCGTCTGAAGTAGACATCCCAAGTGGTTGGATCAAACAACCGATAAGCCTTCATATCCTCACAGTAGCCAACAAAGATGAATTGCTGACTTTTCTTCTCCATTGTTTTATGTCGACCATCTAGTATGAATGCCCAAGCCTCACTACCAAATACTCTGAAGAAGGAAACATCAGGCTTGATGTTGGACCAAACCTCCTCTGGAATGATATTATGAACTGCTTTGTGGGGTGTACAGTTCTGAATATAATTAGCACAATTTATAGCTCTTCAACCCAAAACGAAGTAGCCATAGACTGAGACTGAAGCATACAATTTTCCATCTCCTTGAGAGATCTGTTGTTTCTTTCAGCAACACCATTTTGTTGAGGAGTGTAGGGAACTAAATACTGATGAAGTATACCATGCTCAATGCAATAATCCTAAAAAATTTGGTTCACATACTCCCCCCATTATCTGTACGAAGTTGTCGAATAGAAGAACCTGATTGCTTCTCCACAAACACCCTGAAGTTCCTGAAAGTATTGAAGAAATCACTTTTGTACTTGAGAAAGTACACCCATGTTTGATGAGAGAAATCATCAATGAATGTGAGTACATACTTGGCCCCAGAAAAAGATGAAGTTGGAAATGACATGAGGTCACTATGAACCAACTCAAGCAAGGTAGATGCACGATGTGCCTTTCTCTTAGGAAAGGGATCCTGATGATGCTTACCAAGGACACAACATCGACATACTCCATCCATGCATGAAACCTTTGGAAGACCAAGTACCATATCATGTGTACTCAACTGCTAAAGATATCTATAATTGAGGTGTCCAAACCTCTCATGCTAAAGTCAACTCAAAGAATCTTCACGGGAAATGTGTGATGATCCACAAGATGACTTAAAATAATGAAACCTATACAACCATGATCCATGAAGCAACAATATTCTCAAGATGGTGTAGTTTTCAAATAACTACATCATGTGTGGAGAACTCCATTGTCTTCCCTTCCATAGTATGGAAAATCTGGTTGATTGAGAGAAGATTCACAGAAATATCAGGAACATAGAGTACATCCTCAATGCAACCATTTGCCAACTAAATAGAACCCAACCCCAAAATTGGACTATGTGTAGAGTTACCCACTATAATCTAAGATGTTGAACTATTAGAAAGATGCTCAAGAAGATCATGTGACTTGGTCATGTGATGAGAGGATCTTGAGTCAAGTATCCAACTATCATTAGATGTACCCAAACCTCTAGCTGTAAGGGCATGTCCTTTTCCAGGTTTGGGTAAAGAAATATTGTGTTTCTTCATTGTCTCTTCCAAGGCTTCCATCCTTTGAAAGCAATGAATCATATCATGACTTGGTTTTCCACAATAAGAACATGGCCCTTTACTTTTCTTCTTATTTGACTTGGAGGGATTCTCACTTGACTTAGATGTAGTGGCTTGCTTACCAGACTTTTGTTTCTGCGTGGAGGTATGCTCACTTGCTAAACTAGAATTTGCCTTAGATTTGTTGAATTTATGGCCTTTACCCTTAGATGATTGAGCCACAATTGCCTGAATTTTAGAGGTGATTGTATCCATGGAGAGTAACTTAGATTGTTCTCTTGTGAGTCTATCACAAAACTGTGTAAAAGTGGGGCATCTTGAAATCTATGCCAAGCACATCAATAGTAGACTAGAAGGTAGAAGAGAAGACTTGATACGGGCCTTTCAACTTTGACAATAACAAAAAGACACTTTCCTTTTCTGTTTTGGGTTTACCACAACCATCAAGAAGACAAAGTATAGACTTGAATTTTATAAGAAAGTCCTCAATTAAGGGAAATGCATTAAGAGACAAAGCTGTTAATTCAACATCAAGTTGTAAACTACGAAACTCATTGATGGAACAAAACAAATCAGATAACTTGTCCCACATTTCCTTAGGAGTTGTACAATTTGTGAAATGAAATTGAAGATTATTTGATACATGTAAACCAATAATTCCCATGGCTTCATCTAATTTGTTTGAATTTACAAAACACGATTATTTGATACATGTAAACCAATAATTCCCATGGCTTCATCTAATTTGTTTGAATATACAAAACACTCAAATTCCCTTATAAGTTTAGGAATTTCATGACTTAACATTCTCCATAAGTCCTTAGATTGAAGAAGTTGCTTAACTTTGACTTTCCAAGTGTGGTAGTTGTGTGGAGTTAACAAGTCAATTTTAGAGTCCATTGTTGAAGACGACACAAGTAGGCACTTAAATTGTGCCTCACAATCCCCCCAAATTTGATTAATTTTGTAATAGAAGCCCCCCCAGAAAAATTTGACAAGATTTGATTACAATTGAGCAATTCAGAAAGCTGAAATAAATCGTTTATAATACACAGTGATTTTTACAATTTGTGAAAAAATGACTATCCGAAACTAAAAAATACATCAATAATCATGATCCTTGTGTTTTTCTGATACGTTTCAAAAAAAATGTAGGAAATTTCGATAAACAGGGCAAAAGATATGCCCTGTCAAAATTTATGACACAATGTGAACTTCGGAGCTGAAAAAAATCAATCAAAACAGTAAAATTTGGGAAAACAAACTCCACTATTGCGAAGCTAATGAAAATACCTTTCCGTAGAATAGAAATTTGCAAAAAATGGTCTCCGTTGGCAAAAGTTATCGCAAAATGAAAATAAATACCCTCCTTCGGCGAGTGGCGCGCACCTGGTGGTCTGTGGCAGAAAAAAAAAATTCTCCAAGAAACTTGGCAGTTTGAAGTTACAATAGGTGTCAAGTTTAATGCATTAAGGTAAAAATAGTTGTTAAGTTTTAGCCTCGTAGCTTGTGTTAAATGTTGGTGGTTACAAAAATTGCTAGCTAGATGCATAAATTACAATAGATAAATGCTAGCATAAAAGTTTTGAAAATGTCAACTAAAAGCTTAATAAAAAAACTATCGCCCATAGAATGTTGTTAACAATAAATGTTAACACAGACTGAACAACCGTGCAATGGATGTGGGGCGGTTGATAAGTGGCGACCAATACCTTGAAACTGTAATCAATATCGATAGAAGAAACAATGAGAAGTTATAAAAGAGCATGGATTTGAAGTGTTGAAGTCCAAACAGGACTAAAAACAGGTTGGATTGATGGCCGACTTTGCCTGTGTTGAGGCCGAATTGATTGGAGTTCAAAGACAAAATATAAAATGGTCACCTTGATCTGCGCTTGTTTTTGGATGATGGCAGTTCAAAGGTTGGCCAATGAACTTGGTTTTTGCTGAGCAAAGGCTTCGAAAGTGAAAATAGTGACCAGAAGTTGATGAAAACCCAACAAAGAAACACCAATTAAAACCACCTAAGAAGACTGCATGAAAACCTTCAGCCACTGGTTGAATGAAAAAATGCCCAAAACCAGAGGAATGAGCTTGGTTAGGGCATTTAGGTGGCCAACACAAGGAGCGAAATCGCTGAATCTTTTGAAGAGATCAAAAAAATATATCCAAACCATAGTGACATTTGCAACAAATGCCAATATAATGGCGAATGGGCACACAACTATTGCAAACCCACGATCTAGAAAGAAATCTGCAACAAAAAACTTGAACCAGGGGAAACAAATAGGTCTATAGATCAAAATGTTGACTAAAACTTAAAATTTCGCCAAACCCACTATGAAAATCATACAAAATGCCAAATTGGCCAAGCGTTGTAGAGGGCTATTCTACAAAAAAAAATTGTTGCTTTTCTTAACAAAAAATTCATATAGTTCGTACGGTACCTACCGTACAATCCGTACGATACAAAAGGGTAGGAGCCGATTTTTTTTTTTTTTTGTTAAAATGGAAGTTATTAAATTTCATCATATGAAAGGCTATTGTTTGTTTCTCGAGCCTTTTAGACTCAACGACGAGGTCCATTTGACTCCATGATGCTCCGATGATAGGGTTGAGTGCTTGATTCACCAAAAGGTGGGAAGGGACTTGTGATTCAATGCTCTGATACCATGTTGGAATAGTAATACAAATGCAACATCAAATAACACTTCCACAAATGAATATGATCAAAATAACAAATCCAATAACTATCAATACGCATATGAATGTAGAGCATAAACATATATTAACCTCACTTAATAAATTACATAGAAATGCCTTATTATATAGGCATGGATGAGACAATCCACCTTTCATGTGGATTGACAAGTGCCCCATGATGTGGAACATGTATGTAGACAAGTGTCCTATAGTTGTCAACCTTTGGAACACTTGGAATGTGAAAACCAACAACCATTTGACCAAGTCATCAACCTTGGTGACAAGTGTTGGGTGACTACAAAAGTGTCTTTTGAGGTGAGATGGAAAGTCTTCCAACCTCAAAAGGTATGCACATGAGGTTTACCAAACAACTAGGTAACCTCTAAAGGTCTAAAAGGTTGCATATTCAGTTAGACAAGATGTTATCTAACCTCATCAACCTAAGTACACTTAAGCTAAAGTGAATTGATAAATTATTCACTCTAACATTATGCATAAAAAATTAAATATGGGCGAAGTTGACTTGCCCCTGATTTTGTTCTGTAACCAATTTTTTTCATATTTTTGGTATTTTTGGTTGTGATGGTTCAACATCTCATAGTTCTAGCATCCTAATTCTTTGGACTAGTGTATCTATAATATTAGCATGAGTGGCTCTTTTTGTTCTCTGTCCCTCATTAATTTGCAACAATTCATCTTGAATTCTATTTCAAGTAGGCCTATTTGTTTCATGTTTTGCAGACACTTGTCATGCCACAAATCTTTCTACTTCATAAGCCACACATAGGGATTCTCATGCCTCACGTGCTTCTTGTAATTTTTTCTCTAGACAACTGATTTCGTCATCAATTTACATAGTAGTTTCCTATAGTATGTTTTTATAGGACGACTATCTAGATGAACTTCTGATCTTAATCGTTGCATTTGGTTGGGATAGTTTTGGTTGTGTGATAGTATCTTGGTCCCAAGTAGGATTGTTGAAGGTCAATTATCTTAGCAGATTTTGGCGAGGATCTTCGTAATCTAAGTTCATAATCAAAGAAATTCATGATGGGTGCCAAAGGATTAGTAGGCACATATCTTTCAAAGGAAGTAGTAATTAGGTCATTTAAGGGATTGTCCCCTTGAGGTCCATCTAGATTTGTCATATTCATGGGTGCTATAAAACACCTTAGAATAAAGGGAGTGGATGCAAAAGATCGAGAAGGAAAGATGAAACATAAAAGATGGATGGAAGGGTGAAAGAGTGGAAAAGAAAAAGAATGGAATGAAATCCAAGCAACAAGGACACAAACAAGTCTAGTAGAATATTTTATTGTTCATATTAGGTTCACCAAAATATGTGATGTTTCGAAAAAACACCCAAGCATTAGGTGGATGAGTCAAGCTCCAGAGAAACACACAAGGGACTGGGAACCCTTATAGAGGTGAACCATCCAATCACTCCCACTATGGTGACATAAGCCAATGGAGTAGAGATGGCACTGAGGGGATGTTTGACTCCTCAGAGAGTGGGACTTCACAGGCCTTAGTCACAACGGCCGCACCTATCAATGAGGCATTTGTCACCCTCGCTGCTATCATTGTCATATGTTTCTTGTTCTTGTTCTTCTTCCTCTTGTTGTTTTTGTTGTGTTTGTGGGTGTTGGATTCTTTGTAAGATGGTTGTAGTAATTATTACGTGTCTAGGAGTGTAACTTGCTTCAAGACGATCAAGTTTGTTTGTGGTGTAGAGTCAGAAAACCTCAAGTCTTTTTCGTTCTCGCTCAAGGATTCCTTGAGGAGTCCATTTTCTTGATTTCTATGTTCTTATAAACACCTCCTTTCATTTTCCAAGTGAATCTGTTTGAGGATGTTTTCTTGTTCTTGGATTTGTTCCTCAATTGATTGCTCAAGATATTTATTTTATATGTTCTCAGGAACTAGTGTTTCTAGGAGATTCTCTCTAATCTCCTCTAATTCTTGTTCTATCCAATTCTCCCTCGTACTTGGGCACATCGAATGCTTAGTGGAGAGAATAATTTTTTTAGGGAAAAAAATGAAGAAAATTAGTGCCTCCCTCCACCAGTCAATCTTCTCAGCCACCACCTTTGTTGGTGGCGCCTTTACTAAAGAGACCCCCTTACCATTACAATTTTTAGAATTATTGTCCACTTTGGAGGGCCATATCTCGACCAAACGAAGGTCTTTTTTAGCACATTTTTTTTGAAATAGGACAAAATTTCATGATCTTCACACTGATGTGATCAATTTTTATTCAAGATGCTTGGTTTTTCTAGAAAACATAGTTTCTCAGATGGTTAGCTATATTTTTCTCATTTTTGCAACTTCAAATGCACATAACTTTTACATATAGACCCCAATCAATGAGCTATTTTTTTAAAAAAGTGTGTTATTTTAGAGTATTATATCATGGTACTAATTGTTTGATTTAATTTTTCTCCAAGACTATACTTTTAATTTTTCCCACATTTATGAAATTATAAATCAATTAAAAAACATGTCCAAGTTTTGTAGTCACACTAAATTAATAAAGTGCCACAAAATAAACTTTTTAAGGGTGCCTAAATTGAATTATTTGGGAGGGGGATTGTACATACAAATGCACTCAACTTATAAATTGCCATCATAAATGCACTCTTTGGGGAGATAACACATTACATTTTTTGTAATCGCATACTTTAATAAAGTTCCATCCTAGGAGATATAATGTGGGGGAATATATCTAAGTCAAAATGAATAATATGGGCTAACAGAAGGATCATGTCCTAGGGTTAATTGGTTCTAGTGTTAATGGTCACACACCATGTACTATTGCACACATCATGAACCAAATTTTAGAGATATATGGAGATCCCATTGAACCTCCATTCTTATATGATCCTATAATGGATGGTTCTATACCCTTTTACGATGACAATCATATAGATAATGAGCTTGATGTTTGGGAAGATCTTGAACAATAAGAATTTTCATAATGTTCCTTCTCCTTCATTATCACTTGCTTTTTCAAAGTTTAGAGTCACCTCATTGAGGGTTTCCAATAATTATTCAACAAGTTCACACTCATATTCTAGATGTATTAAGTAGGATCATCTTTGACCTTCTCTTCTTTTTCTCTTTTTTTTTTTGGGGGGGGGGGGGTAGTTTTTTCACATAGGTTTTATCATTTTCTCTATTTCTAAGAGATCGTTGTGTACATGGGTACCTAAAATGGCCTCGTAATCTGGACCCATGATCATCATCGTCTTCACAACCTACCTAAGCTTTGCTTATGGGGGGTGTTAATGCATAATATATTTGCATATTTTATTTTATTATCCTAGGTTTATTATGCATAGGATAAGCTTGCACAGGTGTTGACTTGTACACATGTCACTTTGTGAGAGCATTTTCTCTTTCCCACATGTGTCACATTCATAGGACACATCTTATATTATTAGCAAGTAATGCTTTACTTGATCTCCTTCATAGAGACTCACTTGGTGACTCACCTAGTTCTCATATGATTGGACTTTTCTTGAGTATTTCTTATAAATTTTCCTTTCATCCTCACATTTGAGTATTGAGCCTATATTATTGTAATCCTGCACTTGTGGAAAATAATATCATATTATTCTACATATTTATGTTTATGTTTTTTGTTTATTGGAATATTGTATCCGCTATTTTAACTTGTTTCACTCATCTAGATTGTGGCTTGTGTGGTCTCATCTCCATCATAGATGAATCTTACAAGATCACTTTTGCAAGCATCAAAGAATCTCCCCAACACTTTTTCCATGATAATTAACAAATAAGGGGACAAAAGATCCACTTTCCTAATACCTCGAGAGTTCTTAAAAAAACTAGCTAGACACCCATAAATCAAAACAAAAATGAGCCCTAGTCACCAAACTCATTGCCCACTCTATCTAGTTGTCAAAGAATCCAAAAGCCAAAAGAGCCTTTTTGAGAAAAGACTAGTTCACCCAATCATAAGATTTGTCAATATGTAAAAACCCCAAACTATGAACCACAAAATTTCTCATCCTTAAGATTAAATAACTCAACGAGTTCATAAGAAGTATAATGAGCAACTTCAAGATATACTCCAATAATATTCCATTACAAATTAATTACAATAATTACATCTATAGATTGCTAACATTATCTATAAGTATACTAAACAATATTAACCATAAGTATAATAAGATCATAGTACAATTGGATCAAATAATATATGTCAAATATAGCTAAATCAATCAGAAACATGCCCAACATACCCACATATGCAATAATGGTCTAGAATTTATAACAAGTACAATCCAAATATATAATACCCAAGTGTCCACTAAAACAATATCCAAGAACTCTGACTCCATACAACACTCTTGTTACACACGAGGAAGGCACATCAAAAAACCTATTCCCCCCAACCATAAGCTTGGCTTGAAGCAGATAAACAACCAACCCATAAACCATGGGTAAATAGGTAACAAGTATATCATGTTTCTTTTTTGTAGATTCATTACATGTTCATATTCCTAAACACACATATCAATAATCATAAGGTATCAACTAAGATAAATAACATTAACAACACTTTACAACACTATTCCATGCATTGCAATACATCATAAACAATCACATACATCTTTACAACACCTTACAACACTCATCTAAAATCAACAACATTCACTTAAAATAAATAAAAGAACATACAAGATATAAACAGACAAAGATATTTAACCCACACTACACAAGACTATACAATACTTCCAAATGACCACTACCCACATCCCATGCTGTGAGAGCATTCATTCTTTAATGTCATACATCTTAATAATCCAAGCAAGCTCAAGGTAGAATATCATACATCCCATACTACAATTATTCTTAATCACCTCAGTGTTGGAATAAATGAACAATCTCTAATCCAATTGTTAATCATCAAATCACCAAGATATGATACCAATTGGTGAGATACAAGGCTTTGAATACTACAAAATAGAAATCTAAAAATTGTATGCAAATATGAAAATAAATTAGTTTAATCCTTGAAATACCATGAAGAGATTCAACTTCTTTATGATGCTAAAATCAGCCACTTTAACATGCTTGATAAAACCACCTTATATGAACTTATAACAACAATACCATCATCATAAGATAGAAACAACAAAGAGGCACAAATTAGCAACATAAGAATGCAAGATCTCACAACACAAGGTAACTATGGAGTAGAAGATCAAACACATAACATAGTGTTTACGTGGAGAAACCCTTGTGGGAAAAAACTCCACCAAGAAGAGAGGCTCAAGTTGTATTATCTTCAAAATAAAATTATAATACATCCACTTCCAATCTCCTCTTCAGTCTTCAATCCAACAACACGTGTATAGAAGAACTCTCTCATGCAACCTATTACATGCAAACAAGTTTTCCTCTTCCTGTTACTCAACCAAACTTCACTCTCAAGTCTCATATTTATACAAAATAAGTACCCACCAAAGAAATTCATGGGAGATGGACAAAATCCAACATTTCTATCTTGAGATACACCAAAATCATCTTCTTACAGATTCCCTTACACCTGTCATAGGCATCTCCCAATATGGGCGCCTAGAACCAAGAATATGCACTTACAAGACAATAATTGTTGTCATAGAATCTCTTACACCTTTGACAATTGTAAGTTGTCATAGATGCTCTTACAAACTTATGACATGCATCATAACAACCCAAAAATACATTCCCTAAGATAGGCACCAAGATTCTCCACCTCACCTCATGTACTATTTACCGAGATTCCTCGAGCAGTAAAAGTAACTCTGTAACAACCTACCAGTAACTAATTAATTACTGAGGCCAGTAAATAATTATTTATCATACCAATAAAAAATAATTTACCGTTGATGGTGAAACCTTCATCCCTTACGAATAAATTACAAAATTAACACCCTATCTCCAAGGATGTTGGAACTCTCCAAAAACCTTGAACTTTCCAAGAACAGTGGAAACTATGCAATAGGATTTACAAGGTTGATGGCACCTTACTCCCAACATTCTCCCACTTAACATCATACATTGTAAATACATATCCATAGGAAAAATCAATAAGGGAAAAGCATCCCTTAGCCAACCATGTATCATTGATTCTTCAACATACTTTTGTGCTCCAACAAGATACCTACAAAAGACAACCATGATAACCACCATCTCAAGAAAGAAATCCTCACATCTTGTCACCCATGAGAGGATAAGGAACATGCCAAGGTGAAACATATCAACTGTCACTGAAACCTGCACCAATCTATACATGAACACAAGTATCAAATTCAAATGATAACAAATGACTCTGAGTGACTACCACACTCGTACCAAACTGGAATAGCAACCACAAAAAGTTGGTAGCTCATCCAAACTTTCCATACCTCAAACCAGGATAAACAAACTATCATAGGTAGAACTTCATGCTATCAACATAACAACCCAAATCTGCAAACAAGTCCCTGTATATCCACCATCCTGCAAAAGAAGACTCCAAGGTAATAACACACATAGACATGCGATAAAAAACCTCTGAAGTAACTCACTGCAATAAAGTGTAACTAGTCCAAGAGAGGCGCCCCTCTCATACAGAACACATATACCTTCTAGATCTCCCACTACATAGGTAATGTCAAATCTGAAAAACAAGATCACAACATTAACAAGTCCTCCTATAGCACTTCACATAGAGGATGTGGCTAAATCCTCTATCATAGTGTCAAAGAAGCATACAATGATATGCAAAATACATCTCTTATTACCAATCCAAATAACTCTCTCAAGTCCTCCAAACCAATGAAGAAAGAGATCAAGGATCTACCAAACTATTGCCAAAAAACAATGAAGTACAAACAATAGCGCATGATTCCATTCAAAACCTCAACTCCATAAAAAATAAGAACCTTTAGGAAGAAGACAATATACCAGGAAAGAGAGAACCTGCAAATCAAACCATGTCCTTATACCACACTAATGTGTGCCAAACTGTGCAAAGTAAGATCTCATTAAACACTCCCAAATTGAAAGGTTATCAACATCAACCCATTCAACTTATGATGAAACATGACAACAATAGATGTAAACTTCTCACAGAAAGTTGATCAAACTAGCCAAACATTCCCACAACATAAGGGAATATGCCCAAAGCCACTAACCATCTCTTGTACCTCTCCTACCAAATCCTCAGAACTAACCCAGGTTCAAGATTACAAGGAGTACAACAGAAATGCATAAAATCATGCATCTACTTCTCAACAAGCCGTCAGAATTCAACATTCAAGACTACTGCACAAGAGAAGACAAGATACATGTAAAGAATGCATCTAATAATCAGGCAGATAATACCTCTTAGATCATTCACTTGTCGAGTAGACCAAGAGTGGGATACAAGATTGTCTTGTGCATACAACACCAAGCAATATAAGCTTTCAATAAAGACAACCTTCTCTTCAGGTCTATGATGGACTCACATCCATTTCCAAGTCTAGGCTCCTCAGTCTTTACTGTTGAAAAACTTTCATAACAAGTAACCAAATTCCAACACATATCTCTTAACATAAGAAATATCCAGCCTAACCCAAGTCTCTCTAGTATCCATGAGCACCCACCAATCAATCCATGCCAACTTCAAATGCAACTTGCAAAATCATGAAGCTCTAAGGAAATGATTAAAACTCAAAACCAAAGAGAACTACATCCTCACCAAAGGAAGAACAATAACACCTTTACCAAAGAATCTAAGGGTCCTCCATAAAACAAGATGTTAAAAACTCTTCAAATAATATGAAGATCAAGAATCCTTTGTTAATATAACCAAAGATGTCAATAAACCCTCACTACAACCTAAGAGCAGAATCCAAGAGTTCCTTATGACACCAATAACCATTGTAAAAGATCATCTATCTTCTAACCAAAGATTTATCCATGGCTCACTATATATTGCAACAACTTAGAACCAAAATCCTAAAAGTAAAGAAGATAGAACACACTATGTAACTGCACAAAACTCCCACTGAAAGTGATACAAAGCTATGCATGGTATTATGACCAACATCATTACCAAAACTCCATTGAAAGTGAACAGAGCTTCTCGTGTACCATAACTTACTGCAATAGATTCCAATGAACAACTATATCAGGTACTCCAAACCATTATTTTGTCTCACGACAATAAACATACCAATGTAATCAAGGTGACCAAGAAGAGGCCAACCAAATAGAATCCTTATCAGAAAATTTACAAGATCTACACTCGCAACATCTCAAAGGAGAAAAACATGGCCAATGCTCCAATCTCAAATAAATAAAAAATAGATTCAACCCCACATTAGTAACATGCAAAACAAAGATAACTAGGAATAACATGTAGATTTCCAAGACTCAAACACCAGGATCAATGCTAGACCTGAATTGCTAAACAAATCCACATAAGAGTAACCATAAATCGTAAGAACCCAACAAGCAACCTTGCAAATCTATAATTGTTTCCATCCAAAATACTATAAGAGTCTGAATACAATCTTTCCACGGATCTACAAACCACAAATTTTAGTTAACGTGTAAAACCTACAAAACCATCTCTCTGTAAATCTAAAATCACTCAAACATCCAGATATTCACACCATATATGTTATCTGAAATAATGAAATATCACAGATCTACAAATCCATAGCGTTTTGAAACAGGAAAACTATAAAACCTACATATCCAAAATAACATGAATATGCAAAAAGAGGAACCAGATTGTTCACGATTGCCCATATCAAAAAAATACCAACTCCACAACCCACATGTAACCAATGGCAAATCATCCAGCGCTTTCATGTAACCAAGGGCTAAAACCATGAATCCAACATAAGCACTCCATACTATAGTCCAAAAAGTAAATGTTCTTCCATGTGACCAAGGCACCAAAAGCAACCATCCAACATGACCACCCATTCACTTCACATGACCACAAAGTAAAGGAATAAAACCACCATGCAAGAGGATACTCACATATTGCCAAAGTGGAGCTCCAGGTCACCACCATGTAAGGAACAAACACATGACCAACTAAATGAAAAATAAGATCCTCAACCATCAACTTCCAATGTCCACCATAGATCTCATTGACAATATCTATCCGAGAGTTACATACCATGGCTTCCAATCTCACAGATCTACAAAACACTGCCAACATACAGAACATCCACTATAGCCCAAAAACCTCCAACATTCTACAATTCCTTCCAACAAATTCACAAGATTTACAATCTAAATTCAAAAATTGAGGAATACCCATAACCAAATTACCATGAATCCATCACATGCAAGCACATGCAAACAACATGCAAGTACATGCAACTCACATGCAAGAACATGTGAGCACATACAAGCACATGCAAGCCATGGAACAACCTTAAGCTCTGATACCAATTGTTGGAATAAATGAACAATCTCTAATCCAATTGTTAATCATCAAATCACCAAGATATGATACCAATTGGTGAGATACAAGGCTTTAATACTACAAAATAGAAATCTAAAAATTATATGCAAATCTGAAAATAAGTTTGCTTAATCCTTCAAATACCATGAAGAGATTCAACTTATTTATGATGCTAAAATCAACCACTTTAACATGCTTGATAAAACCACCTTAGATGAACTTATAATAGCAATAACATCATCATAAGATAGCAGCAACAAAGAGGCACAAATTAGCAACATAAGAATGCAAGATCTCACAACACAAGGTAACAATGGAGTAGAAGATCAAACACATAACATAGTGTTTACGTGGAGAAACCCTTGCAAGAAAAAACTCCACCAAGAAGAGAGGCTCAAGTTGTATTATCTTCAAAATAAGATTACAATACATCCACTTCCAATCTCCTCTTCAATCTTCAATCCAATAGCACCTGTGTATAAAAGAACTCTCTCATGCAACTTGTTACTTGCAAACAAGTTTTCCTCTTCCTGTTACTCAACCAAACTTCACTCTCAAGTCTCATATTTATACAAAATGAGTAGCCACCAAATAAATTCGTGGGAGATGGACAAAATATAACATTTCTATCTTGGGATACACCAAAATCATCTTCTTACAGATTCCCTTACACTTGTCATAGGCATCTTCCCAATATGGGCACCTAGAACCAAGAATAGACACTTACAAGACAATAATTGTTGGACCATATGTTGTCATAGAATCTCTTACACCTTATGACAATTGTAAGTTGTGATAAATGCTATTACAAACTTATGGCATGTGTCATAAAAACCCAAAAATACATTTCCCTAAGATAGGCACCAAGATTCTCCACCTCACCTCATTTACTATTTACCGAGATTCCTTGAGCAGTAAAAGTAACTCTGCAACAACTTGCCAGTAACTAATTAATTATTGAGGCCAATAAATAATTATTTATCATACCAGTACAAAATAATTTACCGCTGATGGTGAAACCTTCATCCCTTATGAATAAATTTACAAAATTGACACCCTATCTCCAAGGATATTGGAACTCTCCAAAAACCTTGGAACTTTCCAAGAACAATGGAAACTCTGCAATAGGATTTATAGGGTTGATGGCACCTTAATCCCAACACTTAGTACAAAACAATTTTCCTCTCACATAGATCAAATCTAACATACATACTTAACAAGAATACATACAAACAACTATACAAAACATACAAGAATACATGCAAAATAATCAAACATGAACACACATCAATCAAGAGTACACACATTTAATAATAAACACAAGACATACAATCACAAGAATAGAAAACAATGAGACATGATAACATGAACACAAGACACATGAATACTGAACAACACAAATAAAAGACAAGACAACAAGAGACACCATACTTGGAATAACTTGGATCAAAACAGTACAGTCCACTTCCAAAGGTACACACCCTAGAACTCATTTTCCTAGTAAGTTTTCAATCGACACACTTACTAATAGGCAATACCAAACTAGTTATTCCTTAAAACGTAAGAATACTCCTCGATTAACATAAAGATACTCATCGTACAATAGTATAAAATATATATATTAGCTTCTATTTACTATACGCAGAGCACGATACCCACTAGTAAATCACTAGAATATATTTCATATTGATTGGGTTATAGGACTTCACAATTCAAATGTATTCTTGGAGATAGTGCTAGATGTATGTGATAATGTAAAGACATACATATGCACTCTATAGTTAGTTCTATAAATTGTTATGTGATGCAGTGTATCTAGGGAGATGCATAAGCATAATCATATAACTTAGTATATGAGTGGAAAATGACCTTCTAGGATTCACAAGACCACATGCACTTGCAGTTAGGTATAGATGCATCATAGGGATTGAGGTCTAATTTAAGTCTCAACACTCATACCTAATGCACACAATACCAACAATTACTATCCAACAAATAACCATAAATAAATTCCATCTTGATAGGAAGTTAGATAACCATCTAAACATTCATCCTATGCATACAATCATTCTTTTCCACTAAGAGAAGCATGCACTATTATGTGAGACTTAAAATTATAAATTAGACACCAAACAAGCAAAAATACTAATTAAAATAGAGACATTTCTTATAGGTCTCTTACAACAAACTTGGGTGCTAGAGATGTCTTTGGGAATTAGTGATAGCATTGGAGACCCTCCTTGATGTTGGTGATGGTGTTGGAGATCCTCCTAGGTGCTACTACCCTTGACAGGGGGTCATCTGCATCATACTTAGGTATTGGTGCCCTGATCAAACTTACTAGATATTGGTGCCCTGATCAAACTTACATTTTCTTCTATACCTAACTTTAATCTATTTACTAGGGTTCCAATAATCCCCTGATCAAACTAGAAATTAATTTTAAAAAACACATAAACGGAGACAAGCTTTACAAGATTTCCTAGACACAAAATGCAAAAGAAATTGAAATTTTAGAAATTAAATACATCCAATCAAAGGAACATTCTTCCATAATTAGACATTTTCCCAACCTTCAACTATAACAAAACTAGATTCTAAACTATCATTTTCCCAAATCCCTCTTTGATAGAAATTCACCAAATTGATTATATGCCAAGAATTCAAACAAGGCATTAATAAGCATAAATATGTGGTTTAGATTCATGATAACCTCATTTTAGGCAATTTCCATTTCCTATTGTTTCAAATCATCGTCTAATGTTTTAACTACTTTCTTTCCTACACAATTCCATCTAGGGTTTTATTGTAGTTCTTATTTCTACAATTTAAACAATATCAAATAGATTCCTACATGTTCTAGATTTATCTATGTTCATTTTTATATTGATTTTCAATAAATTCTCTACATTGAATTCTCTAGATTTACTAGTTTTGATTTCCATAAATTCCTAGTTTTAATAATGAATTCAAACATAAAACTAGATATATGTATTTAATCCCAAAGAAATAAAGTTCCTACAAGCATTCCATGAATAAGATCCAACCTTTAAATAGACAAATGGAATCCTTGTTGAGTTGATGCTAAAAATCCTTGATCCTTTTCAAGAAATAACTCTTGAAATCCTAGAACAATCCTCTTCAGTTCTTCTTAAATCTCAAATCACCAAAACTTGTGTGTATGCGTGTGTAATGTTTCCTACTATTTTTTATAATTTTATAAGAATTCTCATCTAAAAATTCATGCACTATTTCCTTAAATTAGAAATCCTATTTAAAAAAAATCTAATAAATCTATTCACTTATCCAAGAATATCTAGTTAAATGAGTTAGATGAGTAAAAGGCAGCCCACAGTTGCTTTGTCCACCACTGAAGCAAAGTATATGGCTGCTACACATGTATCCAAGGAGGCAGTATGGCTACAAAGATTGTGTACAAGTATTGGTTTTGATTTCAAGACTATTCAGATTGGTTGTGATAGCCATAGTGCAATTTGTTTGGCCAAGAATCCAATGTATCATGCTTGGACTAAGCATGTGGATGTTCAGTACAACTTTGTTTGAGAAATAGTTGCAAATGGGTAGATTGAGTTGAAAAAGTTTGACACTTAGTTGAATGTTGCAGACTATCTTACCAAACCTATGAGCACAGAAATGTTCACTTGGTGCAAAGAGGACATGGGCCTTGTTTCATGTACTTAGTTGATTTATGTTTTCCTATGGTTGTATTTACAATGTGTGATGTCAAGGGGAAGAATCTTAGGATTAAGGTGCCATCAACCTTGTAAATCCATTTATTTAATTAGTTCTAATATTGTAATTGTTAATGTAATCATAAGGGATAAGGAATCTACTAACACAGTAATTTTTTATTTGGTACAATAATTAATTATTTACTAGCAATAGTAACTAATTATTTACCAACATTAGTGACTATTTACTTTTGACCTCAGGATTACTACGAGTGAAATAGGGGCACCCAAATCCACATTTGGCTTATGATAGGTGTAAGAACATCAATTATTGTTAATGCCTTACATATTATAAGGAATCAAGTATTATTCATCTATTATGACGGAGCATCTTATGACGATTTAAGTGGCATAATGGAGCTTATTTTTGTCCTCTTAGTGGGAATCCCAAAAGATGGCATTGGGAATCTTTCGATGACAATTGTAAGAGAAATCAATGCAGTGTTTGGATTTTCTATGTTGGGTGTTTGGATTTTGTGGCTTCTTCATGAAACTTGTAATTTCTATAAAATGAAGCTTTCAAGGAGTGCAAAGTGAGGAATTTGTTTGCAGGTACACAGGTGTTGTCAGATTGGATGCAGGATTGAGAAAACTTGATGTATTTTAGTCTTCTTTCAAAATAATTCAAAGATTTGCCCTCTTTTCTTGGTGGAGTTTTTTACTCGAAAGAGTTTTCTTCACGTTAAATCCATGTGTTATGTGTATGGATTTTGAGCATTGTTATCTTTGATGCTTGATTCATATCTCCATTGATATTCTACAATCTTTTTTTCATATTTGCAAGTTATTACAGATTTTCATATTGTAGTGGTTTCCTTTATTTCTAACATTTTTTTCTCTGAGTATTGTACATGTGGGCTACCACATAATAGTGAGGATCCCCAAACACGTTCAATGTTATAGACTTTATAATTTTAGTGAAGAAATCAGAAGGTTGAAGTGCATTAGGAGCACCTTGGACGACAATGATTAGTTTCAAAGGTTTTTGTATATCAAAACCAAGAAAAACCACAATTTTCAGCTTCACAAGTTCTTGTGTAGAACCAGAAACGTAAATGGTGTTGATCAATTATTTTGAAGAAGAATGTTTAGAAAGGGAAACAATCACATGGATGAATTCATCAATGGCTTTGTCTAACATGTCAAAATTTTCACTTGAAAATGGATCATTGAAAGTTGTGAAGGTTTGGAGAAAGAGATTTGACATGGTCGAATACTCGTTTATAACCAAACCAAAAGATAATGGAATTAATAATTTTAGAGTGGGTTCGCTAAGATAGGAGTGAACCGTAACAGAACAAGATGTGAAACAAGAAAGAAGGATGCAAGTCATATAAGTTGGGTTCACCAAAATGCAATTTAGAACATTGGAATCTAATCAAATTGCTTATGTTTTCTAACTAGAACAATTTCAATGGTTTTACACTAAGATCTAACTAGCTTCAAAATAAGAGTGTCTTGTTTCTATCCAAATAGAAATAAAGAAACAACTCTAGCTAAACCCTATAATTGCCTTAAACTTAGAAAATAACAATTTTTACTAAAATAAATCATAAGGAACAACGATAAAATAGCAATTTTCTAAAGAATAGAGTACATAATCACAAAAATAATTATAGAGATAGAAAGAGTACAAAAAAGGAAACCTAGCATCAAAGAAAGGAAGTCTTGGCCCAGCATGCCAACGCATTGAGTTGTTGTCTATAAGGAAAAAATGCAAAGGAAATTTTCTTTATATGCTTTTGTACCAATTTGACAAGTTACCTAGTCTACATAGCAAACCACAAAAAGGGATCAACAACATTCCAAGCAACAATGTCTATTGGAAAACACATTGAAGTGACTATATTAAATAAAGAAAACAAGAAATGAAATGGAGTAAATGAAAGGGGAGAAACCAACAAACATTTGTGTGGTCGAATCTCCTTAAAATACCTACAACTGCAACATAAAGAAAAATTTGTTGGAGTTGTTTGAAAGTTTGCTTCAGGTCAAGCCCCTATGTTGGTCTTTCGACCTCCACAGACTATCAATATTGGAGAATAATTGAAAATAAGTGTGTGCTTTTATTTCTTAAGTACATCTAGGAAAATAAGAGCGATGATAATAATAAAAAGCTATGAGTATCAAGCCTAGTCTACGGGAAGAATACCCTAGTGTACATAAAGGAAAAGCAATGTGGTGGTCTACACCATACATTTGTCAAAAGGATACAATGGAGAACACAATGAAAGTAGTAAAAATGTTATTCAATCACAATGAAATAACATTACCAAGTGTTCCTTGTGAAGGATAGGCTACAAACTCTTTGAAGGGTTTGGATGATGTGAAACCAACCCAATCTTCTCAAGAGAGCCTCAACAATCAATCCATAATGGCGTGTTCGATAGAGGAAGAAAAGTAGACGATTTCTCCATAGGAGAGCATCAAAAACTAGTAATGAAGGACCAAGAGCTTTTGTGTGAGCCTAAAAGTGACAAGAAGGTAAAGTTTGAAAATCAGAGTTTTATTGAAGAGAGAGAATCAAAGGATTGGGTACACTTATAGAGATTGTTTCTCTATCGAATGAGCATTACCACTAACAAAATCTTGCAAGTAGGAGGGAAAGCAACGATTTGAATTTTAAAAACTTTTAGGATGCTAATGCATCATGCTCGTGCCGTAGGGAAATTTTTAAGAAATTTTAGCATGTGTTTCCAAAACATGAAAAAAGAAATAAGAGTGTAGTGTAGAATTTGGCAAACCTTGGTGAATGGAAAAATAAGCCAAGGTTAGGCTAGAGTAGCCCTCTAAATATGCTACAAGAGTGGACACCAAAGCGGGTCAAAACACAACATGTAATTACAAGGATATGCAATTTTCTACATTACAATTTTATACTTGTAGTTATTCTACATGGCACCTATAAGCTACTACAACATGAAATCAAATTGCTACAATTCAATTTCTTGTGTAAATAGACTACTTCTGAAAATGCAACAAGAGCTTACTACAGATATTATGTAGTATGCTATAGGGAGACTGTATGTTGTTTTATAGTGTATTACCTCGGTGTCTCGAGGCTACAACAAACAATACAAAGACATGCTACAAATATTAGTGTTGTTAATAGTGCTTCATACAATATAATTGATTATAATTGGATATGTTGTAATCTCATGAAAACCTCCAACGATTGCTTTCTCTTTTGATAATTGATCGTCTTTCTAAAAGGATGTTTTTTTATCTTTTCTAACCTCGTTAGTGTTGGGCCAATTTATTTCATGTATTATTGATTTCCACAATATAATCAATATGAAAAAAAAAATCCTATGATATATTACAAACATTTTCCACTAGGCAACAAATTAAGGGGGTCATGCTATTATTCCTTCTATTTGGGTAGCTTGTTATTTTCTCCTATCATGACTTATCATATTCCCTTGTTGTGGCGAGTGGTTTAAAACTTACATGGGATGTTTTCCTATTTGCTAGGCTATGGTATTCCTTTTGTGGCCTATTTTTATTATCTTTCTTCAACGTGGTTGGTCATTAGACTTTACCTTTTATGTCAAAACTATGGATTGTTATTTGATATCATGTCATTTTCTTTGGTTGTTTAATTCATTTGGAGGAAAAATTTAAACTTTAGGTCATGTGACTATTTTTTAAACTTTAATGGGTTGATTCATTCAATCCTCAAGGGGTGCTTACAACTCCATGCCACAATTTGTTTTGTTTGGCTAGCTGGCAATAGGATCATAAAAGTTTCTTGGCCAAGGCAACAATTATTTTCTTTTCTTTTTTATTGGGAATGAAGGATCTTTGTTTAGCATAGGAGAAAAGGGAAGAGGAAGAACAACTTCTATTGAAAAAGGTTGAGAGATGGAACTTTGTTTAGAAAAGAAAAAGGAATACCCTATAAGGGAGAAGAGAGGATTGAGAGGAAGGTTATGCTGAAGAGCCTCATAGTGAGAGATGAGACAGGTTTCAAGAACACCTATAGTTCCTTGTAGAACAATGTAATTTTGTGAACAATTTGTATTCTGCTATAGACAACTAATAAATTTACTATAGTTTTACAATTATTGCTTCCAGATGTGATGATTGAGCATTGGACTGCTAGATTGGGTCACCTTTCATTAAACTCCCTAGTCGAGGCTACATCATAAAAACTCCTTGTTTCAAATTCATATGCAAAATTATGGCTTCTCGAAATAAGAGGGACCTAAGACACGAGGAAGGTGTTTCCCATGCAACATTTCAAGCAATCAAACTACAAAATGATGGAAAGGGTCCCCAAGATGTCACTCGAATGACACTTTATACTTCTCGACATGACAAACAACATGAGAAGTCTTAGAGGAGGCCTCAAGGTGTCATCCAAGCAACACCTCTTGCTACCAGACATGGGTCCTCAGGAGAATATAAAAGGTGTCAAACAACAACTCAAGTTGTTGAAGGTTGAAAAGGACAAGGTGATACCTAGGAGTACCTTATCCAAGGAAAAGGCAAGGAATTGCCTGCAGAACACCTTCACCACAAAAAAATCAAGCTATCTCTTAGGAGATTCCTTCTAAAAGATAAAATTTACAAAAAAAATTCAACGTATTGCCCTAGAGATACCTCAAATTTCCAAACTCAAAATTTTTCAAATTTTAGAGTTATCACAAAAAAAAATTGCCCAAGAAAAATTTCAAGTTATCACTATCATGATACCTTAGGAATTAGGACATGAAAGAATGGGTCACATTAGTAAAAAAGGGTCTTAAAGCCTTGAATTCCAAGGGAATCGCTAAGAGACTTGTTGATTGATCTTTGCATTTTAATTTCTATGAACATTTTATATATGGAAAGCTTACTTGTTGAACATTGTTGATTTTAATTTAAGGCCTTGAAGTCCAAGGGAATCATTGAGACTTGTTAGATTTTGATTTCTATGAATATTGTTGTAGACACATAAATTTGTCCATGTCTTATCTACACCTAGTCGACATGACCTTGTAATGTTTTGCCCTAGGTCCTAGGTCATCCCATTCATAATTCTAACTCAATCACATTCCTAATTAATTAAATAAATCCACTTTATTTAATTAATCTCCCCATTCACATATCCTCACATAATTCAAATTAAACATTTGAATTAAATCACTCACCTTTCGTCTTATTCAAACAAGTGTCACATGCTACATCATCCACTTAATCCCTTCAAATGTTAAACTAATTTAAATAATCTTTTATTTAAATTAGATTCCTTTTATCACAATTGAACACTTGTCCACTTTCCTTTTGTCTCATGTGGGGTAGTACATCTTGCATTTAATACAACTCACATGTGCAAGCTAATTCAAATAAAATATTTGAATTAGATTCCTTTCATTCTCCTTCGCACACTTGTCACATGACTACGATTTCTTGAGGTGCAAGGAAACCCTAATCAATCCTAATCAATCTCAACCATCCATATCATTCAAAATAACTCTCAATCATAACCGTCCATTTGAATTTGCCTTTTCTATAAAGGTAGCCTCTCTTGAGCCATTTGGAACGAATCTTCTTCTAGTATCCTCAAGCTGTCAAATTTTCCTCTCAATCATCCATCATCTATCTATCATCTATCCCTCTTGCATCATTCAATCTTCCATCTATCAATCATCTACCTTATCGTTATGTTGCAAAACCAAGCAATCAACATTATTCTATTTGGGTAAAGCTAGAGTGTTTTGGGTGCAGCACTCTCCACCTTATCGATGGATTGTGGGTCAATGTGAAGGTTTGCATTTGTTATCATTTTCCTTCATGTTGATTTTCCATGATTTCATTTGGCATGCAGGACTCATAATCGTCAGTTTTTGCAAGTTTTGTTGTCAAAATTTTGTATTTTCCTAACCCTAGTTTTGTCAAGTTTTGCAAAATTTAAAAGTTAGTTGTTGTAAGTGACCTCTTGGGAAAAAACAGACTGTACCACTGTGATCAGGAGGCCGATTCCATAAATTTTGACTGTAAATACGTCTAGGTTTGGTGACTGAAATTTTTGAATTTTTTTTATTTTTCATTTTAATTTTCGCAGGTCATACCATATGGAACCGTACAGCCTGCGTGAGGTCTCTATTGGTATTGATTTGTTTTGGGTTTCATTGGGTTTCCTCTCTAATCTAATTTCATTACAGATTTATCTCATTGTCTATGTCGGCATCTAACACTCCATGGTTGCAAGTTTTATTTTAGTAGGTCATCAACTGTGTAGTATGCCCTAGCACCGCCTCTCTTCTGTTAACCAATCTCGATTGCCTTTCTAATACTCCTCTACTATCGATTTTCTCATTGCCCCTTGATCGATGCTCCCTCCAAACCCTGTCGAAACCCTAAACGCTTTCGGTCGCCATACATTCACCGCTATGTCGCCTCTTTCATACTCCCGCCACTGTTGTCGCCACCCCTGGAGCTAATCTACCATGGTCGTTGCACATAATTCTTAGGTTTCCACCACTCATACTTTAGTTACCTCCTATCTGTAGAAACCGGTCGCTTCTGCTTCCAACGCTTCCGCCCACATTATCTCTGTCACCTGGTCTAACCTCTCACTCACCTCCTTTGTCGCCTGCCGTCCTCTAGCTCATGGTTGTCGCTTGGGGGCCGAGGTCACCTTTTTAAACCCAGACTATGGGCCTATAAACCGTGACTGTCAACTTTAAAACCTCGACAGTCGGCTCGTTAACAACGGTGGTCACATTTGTAGTCAAAGGGCTGAGGGGGGTTATAAGGCCCTCGACCCCTTTTTTTTTGCCTTTGGTTGACCCTCGATCATATGACCAACTGAGACCGACCGAGGGCTCCGCTAACAACTAAACTGCCAACCACTAAATGTAACTGCTAGGGTACAAATCGTCAACATATGACCGATGCCATTCAAAACCGTTAGCATTTAACATTAACAGTCAGGGGTTTGTTTGTGCTCTCCATATGCCAAAAGGGGGTATTTTTTTTCTTTTGTTCATAACTTCCTCATACGGTGGTGAAAGTTTGCAAACGAACACTTGTTGGAAAGCTGGGAAGATGAAATATGCAATGGTGAAGACTATTTCAGGTGACTATATTGTTTTGATGTCTTTTTCATAGTCAGAGTCAAACCTTCTTTCAAACTTCAACTGCTCATAACTTTTGCGTTTTTGATCAAATTTTTGCAAATTTTTTTAAAAAGTGCATAGAATTTCATCTAGATTCTATTTATGCCAGTCATTTTTCTATATCAGTTCATATTGATCAGTTTTCATTAGATTTCATCTTTTTCGCATAACGGTCCTCTTGGCTAGTTTACTTGTTTTTTTTTCGATTTGGTGACTTGTAGGTGACCTCAAGGAGCTAGAGCAGCGTTTATATTAGTCACACAGCAGCTTGGGACAGTGAAACAATCAGGTGTATCCATTTCATCATTTATCTCTTTCATTTGATCAATCAATCTTGTTTGATGACACATTTGGACTTTGGACTTAAAAATGAATAACTTGTTTGAAATCACACATCAAAAATTGGGCATAAAATCAACAAGTGTCTTACATCACATTTGGATTTGGATCTAAAAAGAACAAGTGTTTAAATTATTTTCCACACATTTCATTTTTCTAAGGGTTAATTTACAAGTGCGAGTGTGAATCAAGTGTGCGTGTGTATGCTCTCTCCTCACACCACAAGGTGATCTTAGAGATCAAAAATAGCCGCTTTTGTTTACCCTTCTTAGGAGGCCTACTTGGAGACACACCACTCCAAGGGATGACCTCAATCAAGGCTAAATCGAAAGACACCCTCATTGGGAGTTGGAATCTTGTCACTCTTGGCTAAGCCCCAAAGAACTTTATACCTTTGGGAAGTGAAGGTGAAGGATGGGTTACCCCTTTCTCCCGGCTGTGTGGCAGGATTTCTCTTTCAAATTCCTAGTCAACCTCATGTAAACATAGCCCAAAACCTAATTCAAACTAGACATTAGGCTTGTTGTTGTGCCTTCAAGTGTGTGCTTAATCATAACATTTAAACCTTGAAAGGAAAATTCATCATCTTGTTTGGTGTGTGTGTTCATCCATTTGCTTGTGAAATCTTGTGTTTGATATTTCCCTAAAGCAAGCTTCCAATAAACACTTGCCACATCATCTTCATCTGACTTTCCAATAACACATATCTTAGACTACCTCATCCACATCATCCAATCCTAATCAACCAATTCATCAATTCATTTTAACTCACCTCCATCATAAACAAAACCCTAATCATATCCAAGTCATCATCCCATCACATCAACATCATCCTAAGCATTACACATCATCCAATCATCAAATCCTCATTCCAAATCATCTCCACATCATCATCAACCTAGTCCTAGTCAACACTTGTCAAGATGGTAGTAATCATTCAAGGGGATTATCCCTCTAATCAGGAGACAAATCCCAAGCCCAAGGTGACAATTCAAGGGGGTTATCCCTATAATCATGAGACAAGACCTAAGCCTATAATCACAATTCAAGGAGGCTACCCCTCTAATTCAAACAATGAAATAAAATCAAATCCCAAGATCACAATTAGAGGAGCCCCTCTTCCTAATCCAAATCATGAAGACAATGCAAGACCCAAGGTCACAATTAAAGGTGGTTATCCATCCACACATCAAATCAATTCCACATCAACCTATCCCACTTCATGCCAATCTAATCCACCCACTTATCACATTCATGCCACATCACCTAATCCCACTTCATCATCCTATCAAGGCTATTCCATATCACCTTATCCAACATCTTTCCATAACAATGCCACATCACCATATCCTACTTCTTTCAACATCAACCAAACTCCACAACAATCCATACTTCAAAATCTTTCACCTACATATCCTATCATGCCACCTCATCACCAAACCTATCCACATGGCAATCAAATGTCCTTACAAGAACAACATGCAAGTCCAAATGGCCCTATGTACATGAACCAAGCAAGCCCAAGTTTGCTTTTGCAACAAACATCATTGATAGACTTAAGTTATCTTATGCAAGACCTAAAATCCTTTGAGAAGGGAGAAACCAACCTAGCAAGTGCCTCCTTTGAATCACCTTCACCATCCAATCATATGCCAACACATGTGCCAACTAGTCCTATCCCAACACCTTTATCAAGCCCTTCATCACCTTCATCCCCATGTTCCACTAATCCTTCATTAAAAGATTCCATGGAGATACTTTTAGAGAAATTGGTCCAAGCAATTTTGATTGAGCTATACCCATTCAGAGCATATGCTCCATCTATGTTTAAACCTAGTTGGTATAAAGATTATGCATATTGTGCATACCATAGGTATAGAGGCCATACCATATCCACTTGTGTCTGATTTCAAAGATTGGTCAAGAACCTAGAAGATTGTGGTAAGATTGTCTTGGATAAAACCAATCCCTCTAATTCCATTATCTTTCCATCTAGCCCAAATCCTAATCCCATTATCCATCCAACAAATCCTAATCCTAAGCCTTCGACTTCCACTATTATCATCCATCCACCATATTGCCCATTCACCCATACCCTTGCAAAGGATGTGATCCATTGGCTACTAGAAAGGAATAAAACATTGCCATGTCATCAAACACCTATTCTCGAGCCTCCCCATGAGTCCTTAAACACTTTGTCTAGTCTTCTAACCCCATCATGTGATCTACAAGCTATCAAGCTTATTAAAGAGCCTTCCACTTCCATTCAAGAAAACTAAGAGTTATGTCCTGAGCACAATCCTAAGCATGAAGAAACAATAGTCCCTAAATCTAATCAAGATCAAATCATCCCCATCCAATCTATCCATAACATGTACCTTCTTTATGATCAAGATGATATCTATGAAGAAGTTATCCATGCGCACCTTGATCCTATCCATAATCCTATATCCATCCATGAGAAAGATATCCACATTGCTCCTAGTCATCCTCCATCTAGCCCAATCCATGATACTACATCTTCCACTTGTCATGATGAGACATGTGCCTCCAAAGCAAACATAGAAGATCGAACAAATAATTTGGATCCCAATGAACATAAGAAAGATCCTCATGATCCTTCCACATCCACCATTGATCCCATTTCAAATCCACCATATCCTACTAGTATATCCACATTCATTCATGAGTGTTCCTCCTTAGAACACCAACAACCATTATCCACTTTACCTTCTCCATCTAATAATCAACTCAAGTCTAGTGTCCAAACTACACCTAGTCCTATAGTCAATCACATGCTCCAAAACATGAACTACCAAGGCAAAGGTTTAGGCCTACACCGAACAAGGCATTTGGGAGCCAATCCATGTCAAGGTCCCTCCTCGTTCATTTGGCCTTGGATACACACCCAAGGTCAACAATCTAACGATGTTGATACTTCCTCCACACTTCCTAAATCCACTTCCTTCCATCATAAACCCCATCATATTCCTAAAACATGCGTTGCCATTCCACCTCCCTCATCCTACAAATGTCAAAATCATGTGACCATTCACCTTCCACCATCCACTTTACCTCCACTCCTTCCAAGTCCTAATATCCCTCCATCCGCTTTGCCACCATTGCTACCAACATCCCCTTACCCAATCATTCATAAATACCCTAAATATCCTAATCATGACCAACAAATGTGTGCATTATTTAAACAAGAAGCTTCCACTCATTTCATCTGCCACGGGATTCAAAAATAAACATTTGGATGTCTTTGTTCAAAAATCCACAAATCCTAAGGGTCCTAATGCCTTAGGAAATCAATCCAAAAATTCAAAGCAAGGTACATTCAAAAATCCATCCAAGCCTAGAGCTCCAAAAGTAAAGTCAAAAACTAAAATGATATGGGTCCCTAAACAAAAATCAATCAAGTCAAATGAGGCATCCACCTCTCAAAAATCCCAGCCATCCCCCTCCATTCAAAAATGCCATTCCATTCAAACATTTCAAACATCCCACATGAAAAGCAAAAATCAGAAAAATACTAAGTCCATGTGGGTTCCAAAAGTCCTAAATCATCCATCTCCTAATAAAACATCGCCATTTCTTCCTACACCACCATCCGATCAAAAGCTTCCATGTTTAACACGGCGTGTGCAACCGTTTGTCATGATTCCTTTCCATACCTCTATTGCTCCATCATTCACTCATTATCCTACATATCTCCCCATCACCTTCCTATGGTCAATGCTTTTGCATAAGTCCATCATAATCCACTTTCGATCCCTCCATAATCCACATCATAATCCACTTTCGATCCCTCCATAATCTACATCATAATCCACTATCTACCTTATCCATCTCACTTTCATGCAATCACCCTACCAACATCTTGAGCATAATGACTTGACATGGTCCATTTGTGATGACATCCTTCTCTAATGGGACTATAACATTACATGGAACTAAACACTTGAGTCCCACCCATCCATACCCCCCCTTTCCCATTCAAAAGTTAAAACAGTCACAATTTTTTTTTTTAAAGTTAAAAAAGAAAAGAATTTTTTTTTTTAAAAGTAAAGATAAATCCTTTCGTCCAACGGTGAAAATCTAGTAAACAAGCGCCTTGGATAAGTACGATGATGAAAACTTGGTAAATAGGCGTCATGTGTAGGTCGATCTTCTATCATTTACACTTGGGGGCATCTTGTCTCATCCTTTTCTAAACTATCATACCATTTTCCATATACATACCTATCACATTGCATCCATTCATCATCCCTTCCTCTTTTAATCTTGACAAAGATTGGGGGCAACTGTTGACAAGTGTTTTGGATATCCCTTGACATACCTCATCCTTTCCAAATGAACCCTATCATCCAAGTCATAAGCTTTGTCATGTCAAATCCTATCATCCTCTTGCCTTAAGCATTGTCTTGAAAAATCCTAAGTCTACTACCTACACTGGGGCGTGTTATCCCTATGAGACATAGCCTTTGGAGATCACATCCTAACTCCCTTATGAGTCCTACATCTATCCACTATAACCTATCCTTATATCCATCCATTTATCATGAGCTTTCCTTTCCACTATGGCCTATCCTCCTATCTACCCACCTATCATGACCCTTCCATCCTATTTACTATCACCCATCCTTTTATCCCTCCGATCCCATTCATCCATCCTTGCACCTAGACTTGGTTCTTTCCCTTGTCATTGGTATCTAGCATACAGGATACTCAAATTGTAAACCCATTGACGTTCAAAAATACAAAAACACAAAAAAATCAAATATTCCCAAAAATACAAAACACAAAAAAAATCAAAATATGTCAAAAATCCAAAAAAAATAAAAATCCAACAAAATCCAAGCAATAAAACCATTCCACATCAAATCATTAAAATCACATTCATCAAACCAAATCAATTCCAATCATCAAATTTGATGCAGAGCAGGCAGCAAAATGGTGGAAACTGTTTAAATTCGCGGAACTGTTGCTGTGGTTGAACCTTTGAACCACGCGAACCATTGAACCGCAACTATCAATTCAATATATTCTTATCACTTTGATTAAATGTTGTCGGCAACTATATGTTGAACTGTTGAACTCTTCAAATCCATCTCTGCCTTGTTGAACCAGCGCACCAAACGAACCCTCGCTGAACCGCTAAACTCGCTGAACCGTTGAACCATTGAACCGGTTCAACGATTGGTTCAACTATCGCTAATGCTTGCTGCTATCTCCGTCGAACCGACATGAGCCTTTGAACCAAATGAACGGTTGAACCCTTTGAACCTTTGAACCGGTTCAAGCGTTGATTCAACCAAATACTATCCTCCGCCCGATACTTAGACTATTGGCGTAAACCTGATATTAAATATCGCCCCATCTAGCCGATCACTACACTCTACCAATCATACCGTTACCTTCTCAATGTGATGTACAAACAAACTATATAACCGAAGGAACAACGTGGAATTTTGCCGATCTGCCCTGCTAAAACCCTCGCTACTTCGCCAAACTATTTCTCCTGCAAACATACGGACTTTTCTACTTTTGCCAACCTAGCACATGAGGATGCTAGAGTTCATCTAAGCATGTTGTAAATGATCCTATAAATGTGAATTTGAACAAATAGAAAAATAAAACAAAAACACAAACTAATATATACAACCATTCCACCGATTATGAAGTAATCCAACCGGTGGAATGGGCTAAGAACCCATCTCAACTACCAACCAGAAAATCAATTACACCAGAAAATTAACACAAACAGGATCTTTTTATTGCTTTCAGGAATGAATACAGATAACTAATTTCACAGTTCCACAACTCAATTTCACCACTACTACTCTGATCTATCTCTATCTCTATCAAATACCAATCTCAATATCAAAATTCATCCCCAATCGATCTGAGCTAAGCTATTTATCTACTCATAGTGAGTAGTATTGACTGGCTTCCCAGCGGCTGGGAGATACAACTGACTAACAAACTCTTAATTAACCAACATCCTTGTCATTACATATCGACAAGTGTCCTAAGCACTTGCACAGAAACCCAGGTGCAACTTACAATAACATATATTGGTCAAACAGAGACCTTATTACATTAAATATAGAAATGCATAAGACATCAAGATTTTAATCTTCTCCCTTAGACATATAATTGACTTGTTGAAGGGGTGCTCCTGCACCATACTCCCCGAGAGAAGAAATCTCATGTCCACTTGAGATGAGAGTTTGAAGATCTGCACCCTATTTTAGGATCTGCTCTTCAGTCATCCAAACTGCCTTTGAATCAAGTTTCCCTTGCCAAGCCACCAAGTATTCCATATATGCTTTGTTCCTTGTCTTCTTTGCCACTCTTGAGTCTAAAATTTGCTTCAATTTTGGTGGATCATGCTTAGGAATATCATCATCTATTGTACCATGTAATGGTTCTTGTTCTACATCTACATTATGTTTGTATGGAGTTAAATCACATACATTGAAAATAGGTGACAATCCAAGATCAGAAGGAAGTTGGATCTCATAAGCATTCTGTCCACATTTCTTCAAAATCTGACATGGTCCAATCTTCCTCTGCATTAGTTTGGTATGTTTACCTTTTGGGAGCCTTTCTTTCTTCAGATTAACCCAGACCAAATCTCCAACAACAAACTGTACATCTCTCTTCTTCTTATCAGCATAGGCTTTATACTTCAATGTGGTTTGTTGGAGTTGGTTCTTGACTTGATCATGCACCTCTTTGATGGCTGATGCAAAAGCTTCTCCATCTGCACTAATAGATTCTCCTACAGGTAGATCTCTTAACTCCAAAATACCTCTGGGATGAATACCATATAACACTTGAAAAGGTGATTTCCCTGTACTCCTATTGACGGTGTCATTATAGGAAAATTCTACTTGTGATAGGATATTATCCCACTTCTCTCCATGTTGTCTTGTCAAACATCTTAGCAAATTTTCCAATGAACGGTTAACCACTTCAGTCTGTCCATCTGTTTGAGGGTGATAAGCTGATGAGAAGGATAAATTGGTACCAAGCTTCTTCTAAAGAGTCCTCCAAAAATGGCCAATAAATTTCACATCTCTATCTGATACTATGCTCAATGGCAATCCATGTATCCTCACTATTTCCTTGAAAAACAGGTCTACAACATATGAAGCACCACAAGTGGTTTTACATGGCAAGAAATGTGTCATTTTACTAAATCTGTCGACTACAACAAAAACACTATCATATTCTTTCCTTGTTCTAGGTAAACCCAACACAAAGTCCATGCTTATGCTCTCCCATGGCCTACACGGAATGGGCAGTGGCTGATACAAATCGGCATTAGTAGATCTCCCTTTTTCCTTCTGACATATCACAGATGCTTCCACAAATCTCCTTACATCTGACTGTAACTTTGGCCAATAGTAATGTCTCTTTACAAGATCAAGAGTCTTATCCAGACCAAAATGTCCTGCCATAGCCCCACAATGTTTCTCCCTAATGATATTCAGTATCATAGAACATCATGGAATGCACAACTGTCTGCCTTTGAAAAGTAATCCATCTTGGATCAGAAATTCAGAGAACTCAGCATGATATTTGTCTCCAAAGGAAGTACATATTTGTAGATCTCGCCAAAGTCTTAATCAGCATCATACATAGTCTTTAAGGAATCAATACCAAGACTTTCCAATTGAATCTAATTTATAGTTAGAGCCCTCCTGCTCAAAGCATCTGCTACCTTGTTCTTGACCCCTTTCTTGTGCTTGAGTGTGAAGGTGAAAGCTTGCAAAGTCTCTACCCACTTCATGTGCCTATGGTTCAGCTTCTCTTGACTGTTTATGAAACTAAGGGCCTGATTATCTGTGAACACTATGAATTCTTTTGGCATCAAATAATGCCTCCATTTTTTGAGTGACTGTACTAGAGCACACATCTCCAAATCATATGATGAGTATCTTTTCTTTGCATCATTTAGTTTCTCACTGAAAAATGCAATAGGCCTACCTTCTTGACTGAGTACTGCACCAATTGCCATGTGTCTTGCATCACATTCTACTTGAAAAATCTTGTTAAAGTCAAGAAGTGCAAGGACTGGCTGCTGTGCCACCTTCTTCTTCAATGTTTCAAATGAATCATCTGCTTCCATTGTCCAAGAGAATCTGCACTTTTGTCCTCCTTTTATGGTGTCAAGCATGAGTGCACAGACATGACTAAACCCTTTTATAAACTTCCTATAGAAGGTTGCTAACCCATGGAAACTTCTGACATCATTCATAGTTCTAGGAGTTGGCCAAGACAATATGGCACTTACCTTTTCTTGATCCATTTTTAGTTTGCCCTGTGAGATGACAAAATCCAAATAGATGATCTCCTTCTACATGAACAAACACTTCTCCAAGTTGATCATTAGCTGCTCTTCATGTAACCGTTTGAGAACCAGATCTATATGTTTGAGATGCTCTTCCCTTGTATTACTGAAAATCAAAATGTCATATAGATATAAGACAAATTTACCTATAAATTCTCTCAAGACCTCATTCATCAATCTCATAAAAGTATTGGGGCATTGGACAAACCAAAAGGCATGACCTTCCACTCATATAACCCCTCATTGGTCTTAAATGCAGTCTTCCATTCATCTCCTGGCCTAATCCTGATCTGATGATAACCACTTTTTAAATCTATTTTTGTGAAATATTTGGCACCTCCCAAGCAATCAAGCAAATCTTCTATCGGGAACCTATACCTGATTGTTATCTTGTTGATAGCCCTTGAATCAATACAAAGTCTCCAAGTGCCTTCCTTCTGTACAGCTGGTACTACACATGGGCTTAAACTTTTGCCAATTAGGCCTGTCTCCAACAATTCCTCAATCTGCCTTGCTACCTCTGCATTCTGCTCTGGGGTAAGCTTGTATGCTGCCTTGTTTGGAAGTGTAGATCCTGGGATTAGATCTATGCAATGGCTAATGTCTCGTATAGGTGGTAGAGATCTTGGTATTCCATCAGAGATGATGCCTTTGTACTTATTCAATAGCTCTTGGACAGCTGGATCTATGAACCATTGCCTCTTCTCTCCCTTGACTTCTTGCTACTGTTCTTTGTTCACCTTTAGGCATGGAATTAGGGCATATGCAACTGCACCTTCTTGTACTATCTCTTTCATGAATTGTTTGCCTTCTACCATCATTACCTTAACTTCCTTCCCTTTTGATTCTACTTCCTTCTCCATCAATGGTAGTAACTCTATTACCTTACCATCCTTGGTGATTGAATATGTATTTCTAACCCCATCATGTTGTGCTTTCAAGTCATATTGCCATGGTCTTCCAAATAGGAGATGGCAAGCATCCATCTGAGCTATGTCAAACAATAACCTATCCTTGTATGGTCCAATTTGAAACTCCACCCAAGCCTGCTCTTCCACAACTGTTTGCTGACCTTGAGTGAGCCATGAGATTTTGTATGGACAAGGATGTGGCAGTCTTCTAAGCTTAAGCTTTTCTACCATTTCAACAGACACAAAATTTTTAGTAGATCCAGAGTCAATCAAAACTTTGCATACCTTTCCTCCTGCCTTGCAAGTAGTTTTGAAAAGAGACTTTCTTTGTGGGCGTTCTCTATCTGGTACCTTCATGGTGGTCATTGCTCTCCTAATCATTAAAGATTCTCCTTTCTCAGGATACCCATAACTGTCAGGAGCATTCACACTTTGATAACTGTTTGAGCTTGTCACGGTTTGACAGTCAGATTCTTGGATCAGATTTGTCTTCCTTTCTTCCATTGAACTTGTTGCCTTTTCTGGATATCTGTTGGCTATGTGGCCTTCCTGATTGCAATTATAACATCTGAGAGGTCCTCTTCCTGGAGACCTCCCTCTAAATGGTGGTTTTCTGCCCCTAAAGTTTCCTTTTTGATCATAACTTCCCCTTGGAGTTTGACTGTTGTCTCCTTTGTTGCTCTCTTGATTGGATTCACCTTGGTGTCCAAATCCATTTCCTCTACCTCTGAAAGGACTTCTTCCCCCTCTTTGCTATCTTCCTCTTCCTCTACTGTTCTGCTCTTGTCTTCTCTTTAATTTCTCTTCCACTTTGAGTGCCAATTGGTAGCACTTCTGAACTGTATCTGGATTATGCAAATTTAAATCTTCTTGGATGGCAAATCTCAAACCATTGAGATACCTTGCTACCCTCTCTTCCTCATTCTCCTTCACCTTTGTCTTGACACATAGTTTCATGAATTCTTCAGTATATGAACTGACATCTAACTCCTTCTGCTTCAAATTTTGTCTCCTCGTATGTAATTGGATGTTGTAATTTAATGGAACATAGGCTTCCTTCACTAAAGCCACCATCTTCTTCCAAGTAGCAACTCTGCTCTTTCCCTCTTTCACCCTATCATCTTGGATGAAATTCCACCAAGTTAGTGTAGCCCCTTTCATTTTGGATTGGGCCATCTTCACCCTTTGATGGTCTGGTATTTCCTTTGTTTCAAAGAAGTTGTTCAAGGAGTCTATCCACTCCATCACTGAATCAGGATCCATTTTGCCTACAAACACTGGCAGGTCTATTTTCATATCCATGGTCCTTCGCTCCATGGATTTGAGGGCATTAAGTAAGGGTCTCTGGTCTGCAGGAACCTCTATCTCTTCCTTCCTGGGGATCTCCTCTTCATCCCTATCTTCTTCCTTACCAAAACCTACTTTGTCCCTCAATTTCTCTAACTCATCTTTCAAGGCCTGATTCTGAGCTTTAACTACTTTGCTCTCTGCAATTTGTTTCTTTACTAGAACATCGAACTCAGCATTGGTCATCCTTGCTGGAATCTCTTGTGACCCCTCTTCGTCTGACATCTTGTCTTCTTCTCCTTCCCAAAAGACACTCCTTTGCTCTGATACCACTATGATGCAGAGCGGGCAGTGAAATGGTGGAAACAGTTTAAATTTGTGGAACTGTTGCTATGGTTGAACCTTTGAACCACACGAACCATTGAACCGCAACTATCGGTTCAATATATTCTTATCACTTTGATTAAATGTTGTCGGCAACTATATGTTGAACCGTTGAACTCTTTGAATCCATCTCTACCTTGTTGAACTAGCACACCAAACAAACCCTCGTTGAACCGCTGAACTTGCTGAACCATTGAACCATTGAACTGGTTCAACCATTGGTTCAACTATTGCTAATGCTTGCTGCTATCTCTGTCGAACCAACATGAGCCTTTGAACCAAATGAACGGTTGAACCCTTTGAACCTTTGAACCGGTTCAAGCGTTGGTTCAACCAAATACTATCCTCCGCCTGATACTTAGACTATCGGCGTAAACCCGATATTAAATATCACCCCGTCTAGCCGATCACTACACTCTACCAATCATATGTTAGCTGCCGTTGCACCAAAAGATTGACCTTTTAATGCCCGATACAACCACTTGACTTAACAAGCACGGGAGGCGGTTAAGCCCTTGTCGCAAACCACCGTAGCACTGCGCTGAACAAGGAGACCAAGGGCCACACCTTGCAACAATCCCCCTCCCAGCACAAGCGCGGGGTTTGAACCCGTGACCTCAGCTCTGATACCAATTGTTACTTGCCGTTGCACCAAAAGATCAACCTTTTAATGCCCGATACAACCACTTGACTTAACAAGCACGAGAGGCAGTTAAGCCCTTGTCGCAAACCACCGCAGCGCTGCGCTGAACAAGGAGACCAAGGGCCACACCTTGCAACATCATACCGATTACCTTCTCAATGTGATGTACAAACAAACTATATAACCAAAGGAACAATGTAGAATTTCGCTGATCTACCCTGCTAAAACCCTCACGACTTCGCCAAACTATTTCTCCTACAAACATACAGATTTTTCTACTTTTGCCAACCTAGCACATGAAGATGCTAGGGTTCATCTAAGCATGCTGTAAATGATCCTGTAAATGTGAATTCGAACAAACATAAAAACAAAATGAAAACACAAACTAATATATACAGCCATTCCACCGATTACAAAGTAATCCAACCGGTGGAATGGGCTAAGAACCCATCTCAACTGCCAACCAGAAAATCAATCACACCAATAAATAGAACACCAAAAAATTAACACAAATAGGATCTTTTTATTGCTTTTAGGAATGAATACAGATAACTGATTTCACAGTTCCACAACTCAATTTCACCACTACTGCTCTGATCTATCTCTATCTCTATCAAATACCAATCTCAATATCAAAATTCATCCCCAATCGATCTGAACTAAGCTATTTATCTACTCATAGTGAGTAGTACTGACTGGCTTCCCAGCGACTGGGAGACAATTCCAAGCAGCTGGGAGATACAACTGACTAACAAACTCTTAACTAACCAACAACCTTGTCATTACAGATCGACAAGTGTCCTAAGGACTTGCACAGAAACCCAGGTGCAACTTACAATAATAGATATTGGTCAAGCAGAGACCTTATTACATTTAATATAGAAATGCATAAGACATATCAAGATTTTAATCTTCTCCCTTAGACATATAATTGACTTGTTGAAGGGGTGCTCCTGCACCAAAATTCATCACATCATCAAAATCAAAACAAATCCAATCACATTGTGATAGGTAAAAAATTAGGTTAATAAGATCAAGCATAGCCATGAAAACTTAACCCTACCATCATCAAAGAATCTAATCTAAATGAAATCAAAAGTAATGCAATACAAGCACAATATCACCTAGATTGTGTGATTCCTTGTTTATGATGTGGATTGCTTCTTCAACAATGAACAATTATGAAGATAAAAGTTGCCATGATGGATGAATGATAATGATGAAAGCTCAATGGATGCTATGGATACTCAAGTGCTCAATATACTCAGGATGATAATGTAGACGCTATATGAATGCTGGATAGATGTACTATGGAATGAGAGGGTGTTTATATAGAACTCAACCAAAATCAATCAACGATGGAGATTCTGTGGCTATGTGAATGGCTAAGATTGAAAGATAGACATAGGTGAGTGTGAAGATGACAAGTGGAGAGAAGATAGGGCTCATGTGTGCTTGTGTACATAAAAAGTACTACATATGAAAGATATTAAATAAAAGGATGTAGTACCGCTTATCTTTTTAAATGAAAGAGGCACACATGTCGGCTCATGAAATAAATGATAAGATAAATTAATTAAATAAATGCAATTTATTTAATTAATTGGAAAGTGGGCTTATGAAAAGAATTTTTAATTAAATAAATAAGATTTATTTAATTAAATATAGATAGAATGAAGATAATTAAATAATTGAAGATTGTTTAATTATAGCTTAGAAGAAATAGCTAATGAATTAATTAAATAAATTAAAATTTATTTAATTAATAGAAGAAATATATGTGTTAGAAAAATTGCTCAAGTGTGTTAGACAAATGCAGATAGTGTGATAATGCGATGTTTGAATGTTAATGATAATAAGTCAATTTTGGGTGTCTACATTTTGCCCCTCTTTGATACAATGTTCGTTAGAGCGTTGTGTCAAAGAAGATATGATATTTTTCTTGATAAGAAAGGTTATGCCCCAGTGTAACTGGTAGGTGATGCCCCCTCGAGAAGTAACCCGGGATAACTAGGAAGGGCTGGGTTGGCTCGCGATAGATGAAAGGCTAGAAACAAGGTTGACACGAAGAAAACAGGGGTTGGGTGGGAACAAATGGGATGATGCAGATGAAAATAGGCTTTGGCATAGAAAAATTAGGGTTTGGATAGGGCTATAAGTAGGTTCAACAATGGCAAATAGGCTCATTTGTGCTCAGAAAACTACAGAGATCTAGAGCTCCTTAGAGTTGCTGTGCGACGAGAGTTGGAGAGCTATCAAGATGGTGATTCCACGCAAAGATCATCATGCCGAGCGAGTGAGGACACATGGGCAACCAGAGGGATCAGATGTACTAGTATGTATCAAACCTTTTGCTAAAACTGTGATTTTGATAGGCTAGAAGCATCATAAATGCACACACTTCACTAGAAGCGACTAGGTCTTAAGATAGGCAGTTCAGGTCACTTGTGTAGGAAAATAGGTTGCTTATAGTAGTTTAGATCGCTTTTAGGCATGGCTTGGTCACTTTTAGTCGGCTAGACAATATAAAGGTAAAATGCGCATATAGATAGGAACAAGTCGCTTACGGTCCAACAGTAAGCGCATATAGAAGTTCAGCTCGCTTAGAAAGAAAAAGTGCTTTCGTAGGGTATGCAGCTCGTGTATGGGCAAGAGATAAGTGCATGTAGAGTTTGGCTTGCATGTAGTCCAACAGTAATCGCATATGTAGAATAGATTGCATATGAATGAGATAGAAGTGCATATGGTAAAAGAGGTCACTTTTAATGAACAAATATGTGCATATGGAAAAATGAACCGCTTATGGTAGATAGAAGCTAGGAGAGCAATAAACGGTCAAATTTTTATAGCATTTAAGTAGCACAAGGAACTAACATGATGAATGACATGATACAAGATATACTACTGCCTTTGTTATCACGGGAGCCACATCCTAGGGATTTACGGTTAGTGCGATTGCTAGATGTAGAGGAGCGGCTAGTGTTAGAGATCCTCGGATTAGACCATGTGTCGAGATTGGAGCAGCTGCAGGCACATCGAGGACTGATGACGGCGATGGTGGAGCGATGGATGAGCGAGCATAGTTCTTTCTTGTTGCCAACAGGAGAGGCTACGATCATGCTGGAGGATGTGTTTTGGATTCTACAGATTCCTATAGATGGGGACCGAGTTGATTATGATCCTAATATGGGTCCAGCTACGTTCAGGAGATTATTCGAGACACCAGACATTGGAGTAGAGGGCTCAGAGATCTCGATGGCGAGGATGGAGGAGCTATGTGACAGGCTACAGTGAGTTGTAGTGGTTATCATCAAATGGCTAGTGGGAGATAGGTGAGTGAGAGGCTTTCCAGTATGATGGGGGATAGTGATGGAGGGGATGTTCTCCTATGGGACGAGATATGCATGGGCAGAGTGTGTGCTGAGACAGCTCTATCATTAGTTGCATGATTGTGCATATATGTTCGGAGTGAGTATGTCTGCAGGAGTTACATTTTTACATGTGTGGGCTTATGAGCATATTCCAGTGATGAGACCAGAGGGATGGGTGGCTAGAGCTGCAGGAGAGCCTTATGCTAGGATGTATAGAGGAGCGTTGACATACCGACAGCATCGAGAAGTGGTGTACTGGCAGAGGAGGTTAGATGAGGTGGATAGCATTGTATGGAGGCCATGGCTGGGATGCGAGAGATGGGATGAGGAGGATGCTGAGCTTGTCTATGCTAGGCAAGCAAGATATATTTTTGGATGCGGTATATACATTATAGAGCGCTATTTGCCAGAGAGAGTTTTGAGACAATTCAGGTTACCACAGGAAGTACTAGTTGGGGATGCCATTTTTGGGAGGACTTAGCAAGAGGTGTTTGATTGGGGGCCAGAGGTTGTGGTTGAGACGGCTTTGGCGGAGAGAGATGGACTACAACCATTTGTATGGCAGTGGGGATAGGGTCTTGCAGATCCACAGACGCTACTAGACTATGATGCATACTAGGTGACAGCTAGACCGACACGATTGACGCAGGTTGGAGAGATTGGAGAGATAGGGATGGAGAGACTGGTTAGGAGGAGGTGACAAAGGGCTCCACTAGCGTAGCCTATTGTACCAGCAGCACCAGGGATACAGATGCAGGGACAGCCTCAGGGGCAGATATTAGCGGGTTGATGTTGGGATTCAACAGCTGCGGAGACGGATTAGAGAGGAGAGGAGATGGAGGCAGCAAGCACAGATGAGATTGAGGAGGGTGGAGATAGATAGACACCAGGCAGTGATTGGCTTGCAACATGTGAGAGCTCAGGCTCAAACATACGAGGTGCAGTTATAGTTGAGAGCACAGGCTGGGGATGGATAGGATGATAGTGCATTGGCTAGGGTGATAGGAGAGAGAGATGTAGCTAGACAGAGTGAGCAGATGATGAGATTAGAGAGAGATACGGTGGTGTAGCAGGTGCAGGCTAAAGAGAGATGGTCTACAGGCAGAGAGGGATACGATCGTGCAGTAGCTACATGGGATGACTAGTGAACGGGACAAATGGGGCTATGATGTACTTGGCCACATAGTTGACACAGGTACAGGCAGAGTTGCGGAGAGTACAGGGTGAGGCTGAGTACTATAGAGGCTTATACTATGGGATTGTGCCAGCAGAGCAGAGGCAACCTAGCTTCAGGAGCAGGTCAAGGGCTTCAGGTTCATGGAGGTCAGGTGGATCTCGATCAGTAGCCTTAGTGATGGAGCCACCAAGAGATAGGGGGCCAGGTGAAGGACCTAGTGGTGGTGGTCAGGGCGAGGGGACTGCCAGTAGTCACTAGGGCTACCTTGTGTATATTGTATCATGATGAGGCCTAGAGCCGATTGTATACACGTTCTTTATGGCTCAACTTGTATATGTAGACACTTGTATATTGACACATGTATATATATATATGATGGAGTATTGTTGATCTATATGATGTTGTAATGGATGCATTGTTGGTATCATGATAGTTATGCATGTTGTATTTATATTTTCATGGATTATGTATGGATGTTTATGTAAATGATATGGATGGAAATGTATGATAATGCAAATATGTAAATGGTAATGATAGGATATGGACGTATGCATATAGATAGATGGTAATGAGATGATATATGATGAATTGATGTATGTCTAACACACTTGTTTTGCAGGATAAGAGATGTGGACAAAAGACGATAGAAATGATTGATCTTGGCTGAGGACGATATAGGCGAATAATAGGATGAATAGATGATGTGATGGGCAACTTTTTAAGTAATTGCTCAAAATGAAAAGAAATGAAATCCTTATGTTTGATATAGCATGTGGATGTTATGCACCAGGGTATAGAAGACCAAGGTGTCGAGATATCCAATGCGAAACTAGCATGCTACAATCTTGTCTGAACACATGAGGTCAAGATGTTGAGCCAACATGCACAAGATATGAATAACAACTAGTGTTTCGAGACGGACTTTGACGCTACAAGCAATGATTTGAGCTTATCTCCACTACACATAGTGATAGCTTGCTGGTTATATGTATGGAGCTAGTCTTAACATAGAATAGTCTCAAGTGCATAAGAGACCGTTTAGCTTCTTAGGTGCTAGAGATATTGATATGTAAGATGCTAATCCCAACACGTACAAGATACCAATACACTTAGGAAGAGAACAAGATCATCCCGCAAACACGGCATACGAAAGCAATATGACCATGCCACATTCCTTACTTCATCTCAACATACCAAGATATAAATGGATCAAGGCAGTCTTGATTAGGCATAGAAAAGGGACAAAAGATAAATTAAAAGATAAAACAAAAGATATTGTCATCATGTTCTCTTGCCAAATTTAGGTGCCCCTAGATGGATTTAAGTTGGCGCCTTGTTGAGAGGAAAGCTGCATCCTATTGAAGGCTAAAGATGTTGATAAACTGCTATAGCAAATGTTGGCTTAAGGCATGCAGACAAATAGCTTCTAGCTTATTCTTGATTGGTTAAAGTGCTTGAGCTTTCAGTATGCACATAGTTTGCCTCCTTCTTGAGCTAATCAAAGAGCAGAAGATGGATGATGAGAGAAGATGAAGAAGATGGGGTGGATCATCTATGCTTGAGTACTGGAAACTTCCTTCATATTCCAGACTACCTACATACCCTGTATCCATGGGATCAAAGCACATTTACGATGAAGATGAGACATGATGAATATGTAGTTCGAGGTTTTATTGATGATGTAAGTGATGAAAGATAGAAGAATGTGTGATGAAAGATAGAAGAATGTGTGATGAAAGATTGAAGGATGATTAGAAGAAAGATGAAAGATGAATGATAAAAGAAGGGGCTATCATCTTAGCCTGAATCAGAGTGCTTCCTTCGCATCTTAGATTGCCTACATACCGTATATCCACGGGATCAAGGCTTTAACGATAGAGCTAGGACGTAGTTCTTGCTTATTGTGTGGATGGGTGATGTTGAAAGACTGACGTGATTGCTTGAACGTTTGCGTTGGTGATGTCTTGCGATTATCGAATGTCAAATGAGCACAAATCGATTGCAAAGATATGAAGCCTGATTGCAAAATGTTTTGCCACGTTTGTTGTTGGATGAGTGCTATGGTTGAAGTTGAAAGTTTGATGTGTTGTGAGCTAAAGTGTTTGATGTGTTATGAGCTAGAGATAGCAGTATCCCCTTCCAAAGAAGACTCAACAAATGCCCCCAGTGCGAGATGAGGTTTATTATGAAGGAGCGACGATGAAGAAGGCATGTGGTCAAGATGCTAAGGTGCCAAAAGAGATAGTTATTGCAACAATGTCTCAAGTATGATAGCTAACATTGACAGAGGCGAAGATGGAAAGGCTATTTATTGCGATGAAATGTGGAGTATGATATGGACTATGTAGGATAGGATGGTGAAATATGGTAGAAAGAGTGATGATCAAACAAACCAAGCAAACAATGGAAGCTGGTCACTACACATAGCGCCTATTTGCCAGGTTTTCACTATGGTACTTATCCAAGGCGCCTGTTTACCAGGTTTTCACCAAAGGATGGATTATTTATCTTAGACTTTTTTCTTTTTTTGTTATCCAAAAGCGCCACAAAGTGGTTTTCACTATTGGATGGTTTTTTTTTTTGGAATAGCTAAGATTTAAGGATAAAACTTCTTGAGATGAACGTTGTTAACTAGTTCATCCAAGGGAACACCTTTAGCTGTTTGGAGAGTGTATGCACCTGATTCATAAACTACTCTGATGATGAAAGGACCAAGCCAATTTGGTTCAAACTTGCCCTGTTTCTCACGGTGTTGCTAATTCTTTTGATTTTCTTTAAGGACAAGATCTCCAACTTGAAATATGTGTTCTCTGATTTTTTTATTATAGCTGCGGCATAGACGGTTTTGATAAACTTGAAGATGGTTGAGTGCTGTAAGACGCCATTCATCGAGAAGCTCAAGATCATGGAGTCTAGATACTCAATATTCTTCCTCTGAGATGGTATGTTGTAAGGATACTCGCAGTGAGGGGATCTCAACCTCAATAGGTAAAATAGCTTCAGTGTCATACACAAGAACATAAGGTGTGGCTCCAGTGGGAGTTTTGATACTTGTTCTATATGCCCATAATGCAGGATGGAGTTGTAGATGCCAATCTCGACCAGCTTCATTGACCGTCTTTTTGAGAATTTTGATGATTGTTTTATTAGAAGCTTCAGCTTGACCATTGCTCTGAGGATAGTAAGGGGTAGAGAATTGATGTTAGATATGAAACTTGTTGCAAAGATCTCTAACCTCTTGATTCTTGAAGGGATGACCATTATCTGTGACAATAGCTTGAGGAACTCCATAACGGCAAATGATATAGTGTAGAATAAACTTGGATATTTGCTTGCCTGTGATATAAGTCATTGGTATGGCTTCCACCCACTTTGTGAAATATTCAGTGGTAGTGATAATGAACTTATGACCATTTGATGAAGTAGGATGGATTTTACCTATGAGATCAAGTCCCCACTACGAAAAAGGCCATGGAGTAGTGATAAGTTGAAGCTCATGTGTTGGTGCATGTATCAAATCTCCATGTTTTTGACATTGTAGACATCCCTTTGCAAATTGTTGTGCATCTTTTTCCATGGTTGGCCAATAGTATCCTGCTCATAGAAGTTTCTTAACAAGGCCAAGGCCAATGGAATGTGATCCGCAGACACCTTCATGTACATCACGTAAGGCCACTTTTGCTTCCTCAGAATCAAGACACCTAAGAAGGATACCATCAAGACTCCGGCGATAGAGGGTGTCTCCTAGGATAGTATAGCGAGGGGCTCAGCGGATAAAGGTTTTGCATTGGTTGTTAGATAGTTGAAGTGGAAAAGTTTGATTACGGAGATACTCGTACCACGACGAATTGGGACCAACAATGTCACATATAAGCTTAGACTGTGGAACTTCAAATGCTGGAATCAAAAGTTGTTCGACCAAAAACTCACATTTATGTGTATTAGATGGCATGTCTAGGAGAGACCCAATCATAGCCATAGCATCTGCTACTCTGTTCTGTAGTCTTGGGATTTGTTCAAAAGTGATATTGTCAAAATACTTTTTAAAATCATCAACCATTAGCTTGTATGGAAGAAGCTTCTCATCTTTTTTTTGATATTAATCTAAGACCTATTTGATAACCAGTTGAGAATCACCAAAGACTTGTAACTATTTGATAGCCCATTGTACTACCATGCGCAATCCTGTGATTAAAGCTTCATACTCTACTATGTTATTGGTACATGGAAATGCAATTCTGTATGATTTGGGTATACAATCTCCTTGAGGGGTAACAAACAAGATGCCTGCTCCTGATCTGTGGTGTATATGATCCATCAAAATATAGCTGCCATCTGTTGGAGAAGTTAAATTAAACAATCCTTCATTAGGGAATTCTGGATACATTGGATGAATATCTGTGATGGGTGCTGCAGCTAATTGATCGGCGATGACTTGTCCTTTGATGGCTTTTCGATCCACATAGTGTATGTCAAATTCACTTAAGATCATGACCCATTTTGCTAATCTTCCCGTGAGAATTTCTTTAGAAAGAAGATATTTGAGTGGATCAACATTTGATATGAGCTTGGTTGTTTGGTTTAGCATATAGTGTCGCAACTTTTGGGAAGCAAACACTAATGCTAAACATGCTTTTTCCATGGATGAATAATTGAGTTCATATCCCACAAGAGTTTTGCTAATGTAATAGATGGCTTGTTCTTTTCTTGAATCATCATGTTGAGCTAAAAGGGCACCCAATGTTGTTGTTGTTGATGATATGTAGAGTAATAATGGGCGGTCAAGCACAGGAGGTACTAACACAGGAGGTGTTGCCAGATATTCCTTTATTTTATCAAAAGCTTGTTGACACTTTTCATCCCACTTGAAAGGTTCACCCTTACGTAGAAGATGCTGAAAAGGATGACATTTATCTGCTAGTTGTGAGATAAACCTGCGGATGGATTGTAACCTGCCTTGTAAACTGCAGAGCTGCTTGAGATTTGTTGGCGAAGGCATTTCCATGATAGCTTTTACCTTAGCAGGGTCCACTTCTATTCCTCATCAAGACACAATGTATCCCAACAGTTTTCCAGATGTTACACCAAATACACATTTCTTTGGGTTCAGTCTGACTTGATACTTTTCTAATCGATCAAAGATTTGTGCTAATACCTGTAAATGTCCTTCTCTTGTCTTAGATTTTCCCAGGATGTCATCAACGTAGTCTTCCATGATAGTATGAAAAATGTCATGAAAAATAACTATCATGGCTCATTCATAAGTAGCTCTAGCGTTCTTGAGACCAAAAGGCATCACAACCCAGCAGTATGTGCCCCATGGACAAATAAAAGATGTTTTATCTTGATCTTCCTCTACTATTCTGATTTTATTATACCCTAAAAATTCATCCATCAAAGATAGCATTTCATGTCCGGCTGTAAGGTCTACAATGTTGTCTATGCTTGGTAATGGAAAGTCATCCTTAGGACATGCTTTGTTAAGATCTCTAAAGTCTGTGCAATAGCGAACTCGTCCATCAGGTTTTGCTACAGGTACCAAATTTGAAACCCATTCTAGATAATCAATAGGCTTTATGAACTTTGCTTCTAATAGTTTCTGAATCTCTACCTTGACCAATAAAGCTACCTCTAGATGCATTTTTGCGCAATTTTTGTTTGACATGTTTTGCATTAGGAGATACTTCTAGATGATGTACCACAAGTGATGGATCTAAACCCGGCATGTCAGCATAAGTCCATGCAAAATTTATAGCTCTTTTGATAAAAAAATGTTGTGAAGTTTCTTCTTTCTTGCTCTGATAGTGATGCTGCCAAAAAAGTGATCTTTGGATTCTGCTCTGTACCCAAGTTCGTGTTTTGTGATTGTTTAACTAGCACTGTTGATTTCTCATGATAATCAGTGGCAACAAGAAGATCAAATCCCCCATCCTCAGGTGCCTCGGAGAGGTTTTCACCTTCGGATACGTCCTTTATTTTTACTTTTTCATGGTCAAGAGGTGCCTTTCAGTTTTCACCTAGTGACCTATTTTGTTTGATTTTGTTTATTTCACTTTTGCGACTGAAGGATTTGATACTTCCGCCAAAATATGTTAGTTTAGGTAAGTCCATCATGAAACCTGCTTTGTGATCACCCAATGGAATGCCTTGTCGCAAGCCCATGAATTCTGCAATAGCTTCATCATTTTCAAATGTATCTAATATCGGTACCCCCTGTTGGTCCCAATCGACGAGGTCAGGATATACGAGTGAAAGGTTAATGGCGGAATTGTTATGGCTAGAGGAGGCTGCAGAGATCATGAAGATGGAGTTTTCTTTGAAAAGGTTGGTAATATGAAAGGGGGAGGCATTGATAGTATCTGAATTAGAAGTCTCTCCTGTCGAGGAAGGTCCAGCGTCAATATCGAAAATACACTTAATGTCCTTGAGTCGCGGTACCTCCGACTGATAACCAAGGCCTTGCTTATTAAACTTCTTAGACACAATAATGGGTTCAATAGGTCCTTGTTCCTGTGATCCTAATCCACCATGTCCTTTATAGCCCATGTTATTTATGATGCGGAACCCATTGTTGTTTCTCTCTACTTCCAGTTGAACTTGGTCATTTTCATCAAAGAATATCCAAGAGTCTATATCATCAATGTCTTCATCATCCAGGAGTCCACCTTTGAGGAATACTGTAGGTGGAGCTTTGATGACAGTGGGGGATGAAGTTGGTTTGGATGTGGAAGGTTTACCATAGGATTTAGGAAATAATGGAAGGGTGCCTACACAACAAGAGTCTTCTAGTGTGTATTCACCAGGACCATGTTTAGTGTACTTGATACAGAGGTTGGAAGTAGCTTTGCTAGATGATGGCTTGAGTAGGTCGGATGGATCTATATAGGATGAAGACAGATATGCCTCGGTGTTGATAGGAATGCGGTTTGGACTCTGATATTTAGCTTGAAAGGCACGACAAAATTCAAATGGATTGGGATCATCTTGGATAGTAACCTCAACACCGTTGTGTGGAAATTTAAGACATTGATGGTATGTGGAAGGAACTACCTTGAGGGCATGTATCCATGGACGACCAAGGATGATATTATATGGAAGGTCAATATCAAGAACCTGACAATGGGTTTCTGTGGTGATCGGCCTAACTTGGATAGGTAAGAAAATAATTCCTTTAGTATCTCTCTCGGCATCATCATATGTTCTTATAGTAATAACCTTGGAAGTGTCAACATCCTTCTCAGAATATCCCAATTGTTTGATTAATTTCAAAGAACATATATTAAGACTAGCTCCACCATCTACCAAGATTCATTTGATACAGCGTTGTTTAACAAATACTTCAATGTGGAGGGCTTCATTGTGGGAAGGATGGATGGAGGGCTAAAGATCTTTGTCAGAAAAGGTTAAATGATAAGGGGCTGCAATGCTAGCAACCATAGATTGGAATTGTGTGATATCAATATCGTTGGGCATCGAAGATTCTTGTAGAGCTTTGTCAAGGATAGCTTTGTGAGCAGGGGATATGCGAAGCACCTCAAGAATGGATATGTGCGTGGGTGTTTTGCCAAGGTGATCCAAGATATTATAGTTAGAGGATGGTCGAGGAGGATGAACAGGTGCTCCTTGAATGGTGACTCAGCCTCTACGAGTGGTTATAGCGCAATCAGGTGCTTTACCTTAGATAGTAATGGTAGAAATGCGAGCATGGTCAATGCGGCCAATGGTAGATGATTCATAGTTATACTGAATGGCATTCCCAGCATGAGGGTTACTTGTTTTGTCATGAGATGGAAGTGGATTCTTGAAAGTCTCTAGATCATAGTTCGATGTTGATTGTTGTGCAGGTTGAGTTGTTGAAGGTGTAACTTTGATTAAACCCTGATCGATGCAATCTTGGATGACATGTTTTTAGCGCATACAACCATTTGTTTTGTGTCCTTTAACTCTATGGAAATCACAATAGTCATTTTCTTTGTACCAAGGAGCTTTGAAGAGCGGTTCACCATTGGGTGGTGCATCCGGTAAGATAATATCACCCGCTTGGAGAAGCTTTCGAAAGATAACTTCCATAGGTTCCACAAATGTTGTAAATTGTCGACGCAGATTGGAAGTTTGGCGTTGTTGCATTCATTGAAAAGGTTGCGTTGTTGTAGAAGCAACTTGGATGTTGATGGGAGCTTTCATAGTTTGGATGTTCTTTGCGTCTACAACACCATCGTTGACAACATTCTTATTTTTGTTCCAAAAGCGAGACTTATCGTTGGAGTTTTGAGGATAGTCTTTGTTATCACAAAAGATCTTGATAGTTCCTTTAGCAATTAAATCTCATTCAATGATGGTTCCTTTGGAAACAAGTTCATCAAAGGTGCTAGCACTTTGCAATTGTAGTTGGAATGATAGCTCGGGATGAAGATTTTGAACAATGATATCGAGTTGTTGCTTTTCAGGGACTTCCCATGATAATTTGCTAGCCATATTCGCCATCGTTGAGTAAATGAAGAAAAGGCTTCACCATTGCGTTGTTTATTGTTGACAAGGTCATTCATGTTTATCTCATGGTCAATGTTGAAAGCGAAGTGTGATTGAAACTTATTGGCTAACTCCGAAAAAGACTTAATTCCCGGAGGTAAATGAGAAAACCATTCAAGGGCTTGTGCTGCTAAGCTTCAAGGAAATGGTCTCAAAAGATATGTGTCATCATAAGCAACATCGAGACATGCCACAAAGAATGCTCTAAGGTGGTCTTCCGGATTTCCTTTTCCTTTGTACTTGTCAAATTGTGGAATTTCAAAGTGTGGTGGAAAAGGTATCATATGAAGAGACTTGTCAAATGGATAAGTGCATATGTTGTCTAGAGAAAATGTCTTCTTGCCTTGTCCTACCGCTTGGTTAATCATTTGTTGAACATCCGCGGAAGATAATTGTTGTTGTTGCAAAGGGGGTGAAACATGGTACGATGTATATTGAGGTTGTTGTTGTGGGATATATGAAGCCATGACCATTTGTTTAGGTTGTGTGCTTACAATGTATGTCAAAGGATTGGGATGTGACACATATGTAGTTGAGGATTGTTGTCCTTGAGGCACAAGTGATGATTGGGTATATTGTGACGAGTGGGCACCAAGGTTTTGCACCACATGCGAAGTGGAAGATGGATTGACGCTAGTTAATGGTTGGGAAGTTGGAGTTGGATTCATGACATGGTAAGTGATGGAAGGATTGGTAGATGCGAAAGAAGGGTGGACACTTGGGTTTGTATTTTGGACAACATGAGGATTGGTATGTGTCATGTGTTGGGTGATAATAGGCAAGACTTGGGTAGCATAAGATGGATTGACGGTGTGTGAAGGATTGGAGGAATATGACGGAATAGATGTAAGTTGTTCAACATAAGTGACCGTAGAGCTAGGATTGGCTTGAGAAATGATAGGAGGGTCACTCATATCAATAAGACTAACATTGGGATTTTATGGTGTAATGGATGGATTAGTAGAGATGGTGGAAAGCGTATTAGCAGTTGGTATATGAGATATGGTATTCGTATGGGATATGGCAGATTGTGATGGTCGTGAAGCTTGAACTATTGGTGTTGTTGGGATAGTTTGGGAGGCTTGCACACTATGGGATATGGGAATAGCTTGTGATGTTTGGAGCGTTTGTGCTTGGCCCACATGAACAGTTTGTGTTACTTGAGGCATGGAAAGGGTCATGGTAGGAGGAGTATGTTGAGGAACATGGACAGGTGGAATGTTCATATTTTGTGACATGAGAGGGAGCACATTGGTTGGCATTATCAAAGGTTCTAGAGTGTGCTCCAAGCATGGTAGATCAAATGAAGTAACAATAGGCAATGAAAGAGATGTGGTAGAAGATGAAGCTTGTGATATGGTGGGGGATGGTGTGACTATAGTAGATGGTCCCTTTGCAACAACAGCGGGAGTATTTGGATTGTTCTCTTTAATAGCGGATATGTCAAAATCTCTTGGTAATTTAGCATCCATGCGAGCAAATTGCAAGAAGTAGTGATTAGGCTCAGATAAGACAAGTCTCTCAACTTGATCCCACACATGGGTGTCCTAAAATTCTGATAAGTCTTCTTGAAATTCTTCTTCAAAAGTCTCGAAAGTTGTTGGAGGTTGCACTTGTTGTGAAGATGACTCTCCAACGGTATACCCATGAGGCGTAAACATATGAGGAGGCATACTAGTTGTGAATTGAGTTGCATCCTTAAAAGGTGTTGATCTAAGTTGTTGCATCTCAGCTTGCAATCTGGCCTCCATTTCAGCTCTATATTTGGCTTCCATTTCAGCTCTATATTGACTCCTAGTTTGAGGCATGACGTTGATGTTGAAAACTAAAGTTTAGCTTTGCCAAAGTTTTGAGATCCAAAAGATGATGGTTTGTTGATTGGTTGGTTGGTTTGCTTTGGTTGATGTGTTGTTTTGCTTGGTTGGTTGATTTGTTGTTGGTTAGTTTTCGTTAGAGAATAGCTCACACACTCAAGAGAAAAGTTGTTTGCTAAAGGTTGCTATGTTGCTGATGTTTGCTAAAGCTAAAGCTGATGTTTTGTTGATGGATCAAAACGATTGATTTGATATTTGGTTTGCTGGTTTAGGATCTCAAAAAGATGAGAAGCTCATGAAATGCAATTGAGTGATAAGCTCAAAATAGGAGATGAAGTCCAGGTATCTGCTAATGATCATAGACAGGTCTGAAAGCTAATGCTGAAACTAAGCAAGCTGGATTTGTGGCTAATTCAGCTGAGTCACTAAGATTTGTTGGTATTAGACAACAGGCGACAAGTGATAGCTCATATGTGACTCAGAAAAAACTAAAGGTGACTGGTAATAGCTCAAATGCGGACTAGTTTAGGTTCTGAAATAGGTTACAGTGTTGACTAGAGGTGATTCAATTTTTCACAAGCGATAATTGTTGGCTCAAAAGCGATTTACTACAGATTAAAAGCGATGCAGGTTATGCCAAAGGTGACAGACTGTTGTTTAAAGGTGACCTAATTCAGATAAAAGGTGACTAACTGTTGTTTAGATGTGACTCTGTTTATGCAAAAAGTGGCTAACTGCAGTTCAAAAGTGATTATGTTTAAGCAAAAAGTAGCTAACTGCTGTTTAAAAGTGATTCGATTGTCTGTATGCGAGTAGTTTAGGCTTAAAAGTGACTGTCTGTCAGAAAAGATGTCTAATTTGTGATTTGTTGACAAGAATGTAGTAATTACAGTCACTCACACTCACAACAATCACAAACTTGTACAACCTAGGCTAGGAAAGGACTGTATTTGTTGAATCCCCTAGCCGTGCTTATTCAAAGCAGATAGCTTTAGGATCTTGGTAGCACCGGCTCCCCTCCACGGTACACACTTCTCACGCATACCAAGATCTAGGTTTCCTATAAGGCCTGTCCCTACCAAACCTTAGGATTGTCCCTACTATCTCTTCTAAGAACCATGTGAATTGGGGCGGCTTCAAAGGTCCCACCTTTTGCGTCAACAAATAGAGGGTTTTTGGCTACTACACAAAGTTGCTAATAAGGGCATCCATTCAGGTGGCTATACATGCGGCAGTGCTACTCTCCATTGTGGAGTCTCCCAGCCTTCAAGGGTTACGCCTTGGAGGGTTTTGGGGGAGGTTGGCTGTCGGTATAATGCAACAACACTCGTTGTTTGTATCTTTCAACACAAATATTTTTCTTATATAGCGGTTCAGAAGGACTTGGCTTTAGCCCGTTACCGCTTGGGTCGTATCCCTTCTCACACCGAGAAGGCAGGCCCTCTAAAGATAATAACAAGTTCTCATACACCCAAGATTCATTTGATAGGCAAAGGGAGAGGATACTTTTGTTATTAAATTTGGGTTACAATCAATCACATGCAAGCAATCAAAAAAAGATAAATCAAGCACAGAGCAAGCAATGATTCATTTTAAGCACCAAGCCCAAATGTTCCTAATTTAGTGAAAAACCACAAGTCTTGGACCGATCGGAGCTGCAACAAATATGTTAGTAGTTTGATAACCTACTTTTCTTGGACAAATCGATAAGATGTTGCACAAATACCCAATTAGTAGCCAAGAAAACAAACTACAAATTATACAGACTGAAAGCAACACAGTTTACTAGAGGCGATCCACTGTCGGTCAAAAGCGATCTCTATTCTGTCACAAGTGAAATCTTACAGATCATAAGCTATGTCGAAAGCGCCAGATGCAAATTGTTTAGGCTTAGAAGCGATGCAAAAAAGCATGAAGCGGTTGGTTTCAGCTCATAAGCGACCTGGATCTACAAAAAAAATAGTATACATCGAAAACCTTAATTCTGCAATAAGTGACGCGGTTAGCTAAAAGCGATCATTGTCAAATCAAAGGCGATTTGATTAAATGCAAAAGAGACCACTGTTAGGATAAAAGCGATGCAGAACAAGCAAAAAGTGATCACTATTAGTGTAAAAGTGATCCAAAAAATGCTACAGGCGGCAGATTTCAGCGCAGAAGCGATGCGGATATGCAGGCAGCGACGGTTTTTTACTCAAAAGTGACTGAAACTTGCCGTAAGCGCTTAGAAAATCTGATCTTCATAAAAACAACTTCAAACAATAAAGTTAATCAAGGACGTGGGTCCCGCTGGACGTGCTAAAATGTGATAGGTAAAAAATTAGGTTAATAAGATCAAGCATAGCCCTGAAAACCTAACCCTACCATCATCAAAGAATCTAATCTAAATGAAATCAAAAGTAATGCAATACAAGCACAACATCACCTAGATTGTGTGATTCCTTGTTTATGATGTGGATTGTTTCTTCAACAATGAAAAATTATGAAGATAAAAGTTGCCATGATGGATGAATGATAATGATGAAAGCTCAATGGATGCTATGGATACTCAAGTGCTCAATATGCTCAGGATGATAATGTAGATGCTATATGAATGCCGGATAGATGTAGTATGGAATGAGAGGGTGTTTATATATAACTCAACCAAAATCAATCAACGGTAAAAATTCGGTGGCTATGTGAATAGCTAAGATTGAAAAATAGACATAGGTGAGTGTGAAGATGACAAGCGGAGAGAAGATAGGGCTCATGTGTGCTTGTGTACATAAAAAATACTACATATGAAAGATATTAAATAAAAGGATGTAGTGCCACTTATCTTTTTAAATGAAAGAGGCACACATTTTGGCTCATGAAATAAATGATAAGATAAATTAATTAAATAAATACAATTTATTTAATTAATTAGAAAGTGGGCTTATGAAAAGAATTTTTAATTAAATAAATAAGATTTATTTAATTAAAAATAGATAGAATGAAGATAATTAAATAACTGAAAATTGTTTAATTATAGCTTAGAAGAAATAGCTAATGAATTAATTAAATAAATTAAAATTTATTTAATTAATAGAAGAAATATATGTGTTCGGAAAATTTGTTCAAGTGTGTTAGACAAATGCAGATAGTGTGATAATGCGATTTTTGAATGTTAATGATTATAAGTCAATTTTGGGTGTCTACACATATCAATCCCATTCATCCAATCGAATCACATCAAATTCATCAAACTCAATCATTCAAATCAATTCTTCAAATTAATCATTACTTCATCATTCAAACCAATTCTTCTTCCATTCATCATCAAATAGATCAAAGCAATGATCCAAATGCAAGTCATCATTAATCCATACCAATCAAGTTAATCAATCTTGTCAAATTATCCAATTGCAATCCTTGGTCTTGATCCTAATCTTGTTGTAAATCAAATCAATCAATCATTATCATCAATGGGATATATCATTCCCACATCCTTGTGTTGATCTAGGGATATATCGTTCCCCACAATGACAACATTATCATCAATCAAATCAACAATTAATCATTGGTTTACAGCTTGACAGGGGCAATACCTTGTTTGTTTTTGAATCATTTGTGCATGCTTGCTTGCTTTCTTGTGTGTGTTATCATTTTCAACTTGCATTTGTATCTGAATCCAACCCAACTAATATTCATATCTTGTATCTAGACAAGGTTGTATTATGGCGGGGCACGAGACACATCATCACCTTGGTCCTTATACCTTGGTGCATAACGTCTTGTGCTATATCAAACATCATGGTTGCTCACCTTCATTGCAGCATAACGCACATTCCTTTCTTCTATCCATTCCCTTACCTTTCTTCCTTGACCAATTCATTTTCATTTCGAGAGCCTATCCGTGTTTATCCAACCCACCTATCCTCTCAAGGGGGCATCATCACCCTATCCTTTTCCTCTATCCATTTTCTTAGCTTCTTTGAAATGATGTTACTCGACACAAGTCTTATCATCTCGAACATCATCTCAAAGAGGAGCAAAATGTAGACACATAAATTTGTCCGTGCCTTATCTACACCTAGTCGACATGACCTTGTAATATTTTGCCCTAGGTCCTAAGTCATCCCACTCATAATTCTAACTCAATCACATTCCTAATTAATTAAATAAATCCACTTTATTTAATTAATCTCCCCATTCACATGTCCTCACATAATTCAAATTAAACATTTGAATTAAATCACTCACCTTTCATCTTATTCAAACAAGTGTCACATGCTACATCATCCACTTAATCCCTTCACATGTCAAACTAATTTAAATAATATTTTATTTAAATTAGATTCCTTTTATCACAATTGCACACTTGTCCACTTTCCTTTTGTCTCATATGGGATAGTACATCTTGCATTTAATACAACTCACATGTGCAAGCTAATTCAAATAAAATATTTGAATTAGATTCCTTTCATTCTGCTTCACACAATTGTCACATGACTATGATTTCTTGAGGTGCAATGAAACCCTAATCAACCATAATCAATCTCAACCATCCATAGCATTCAAAATAACTCTCAATCACAACTGTCCATTTGAATTTGTCTTTTCTATAAAGGTAGCCTCTCTTGAGCCATTTGGAACGAATCTTCTTCCAGTATCCTCATGTTGTCGAATTTTCCTCTCAATCATCCATCATCTATCTATCATCTATCCCTCTTGCATCATTCAATCTTCCATCTGTCAATCATCTACCTTACAGTTATGCTACAAAATCAAGTAATCAACATTAATCTATTTGGGTAAAGCTAAAGTGTTTTGGGTGCAGCACTCTCCACCTTATCGATGGATTGTGGGTCAATGTGAAGGTTTGCATTTGTTATCATTTTCCTTCATGTTGATTTTCCATGATTTCAATTGTATATATAGAAAGTTTATTTGTTGAACGTTGATTTTGATTTATATGAACATTGTGTATATATTTTGATTTGGATTTCTTTGGATATTAATTTAAGTAAATTTTATTTAGTTTTGCTCATTTTAACAAAATTTTACATTTAGTACATAGCGAATTTTTTGACCCTATAAATGTACTTTCATTGGAAAAATTCACATACTATAGTTTGTTCATAGATAATTTTTCCAAAAAAACATGTATGTTCTTTCTCATACAAAAATCTATGGACTCAAGAAATTTAAAGAGTTCAAAGCTCTTGTAGAGAATCAAAAAGAGAAGATCAAGGTGTTGAGAACAAGCAACGTTAGAGAATTTTGTTTCATAGAGTTTGAGATGTATTTTAAGGACAATGGAATCACCATATAAAGACAACTCTCTATATAACTCAACAAAATGGAGTTGCAAAAAAAATGAACAAGGCATCAATGGAAAAGGTAGGAGTAGGCTCATTGATGCTACATTGGAGCAAAAATTCTAGGTTGAGGCAATTAACAATGCCTATTGTCAAATCAATCAATCTCCTATATCAACCCTTATTGATAAAACCCCAAAGAAGGTTCATGAAAACCCCCCACTTCAGCATCTCTGATTGTTCAATAGTGATGCATGAATGCATATTCAAAAGGGAAAGAGGTCTAAGTTGGACTTCAAAGTTGAAAAATTTATCTTCATAAGTTATGTTGACAATGTGAAAGGATAAAACCTTTAAAATCTTGATATAGGGAAGATATTATACAATCGTAATGTGATATTCAAAGAGATTGTGTCTTTTCCTATTAAAGAACCAAGAAATGAGAAAACAAATGTGCAATTGGTGCCAAAGACCAAGAAAACTAGACATGAGGATGAACAAGTTCCGAAAGAACATATAGAGGGAATTGATCCAAATGCGTGACTTATAAAATTTTACCCAATATGCACAAACGGTGAAATTCGCCGCCCATGCTATGATTTGCCCCTTTATTGAAATGCATAAGCGGTGAAAATTGCCACTAATGCAAAAGAAATTCTATCAAATATGCATGGATGATGAAATTCGCCGCCCATGCCATGACTCAGTTTTACCCATATGTAGGAGTGGCGAATTTCACTACTCATACATAAATACCTTGTACTATCAAATTTTACTCCATGCAAAAGCAAAGTTTTTCACCGCTCCTTCATATTTGTTAAATTTTACCCTCATGTACAAGCGGCAAAATTCACTGCCCTTGCACAAAAGCAATCTACCCTACATGCAGAGGCAGCAAATTTTGCCGCCCTTACATCACTCACTCGAATTTTTCTAACTCTAGGAAATTTTTCCTTTTGTCAATGAAGTTGGGTAAAAACGTTGTAAAAACCCTACAAACAGTATTTTCAAACCCTAACTACCCAATGGAGCCCTAAAAACCTAGAATCAAGCAAGAATAAGCATGAAATATGAAACCCTAGGTTGATAGTGCAAATCCTCCATTGTTCCTATGAAGCTATCACTAACTAATGCACTCATATTTTGTAGGTCTGCAAATACTAGGGAGAGCTCAAGTGGTTGACAATGGCAAAGTCAATTTCTGCAAGTGGCAAGATGTGAAAATGAGAGGAAGAGGGTGGTTTTATAGAAGAAGGAATTTGAACGGACGGTTGTGATGAAGAGTTGACTTGGGGCCCAGATCAAGGGCTGAGAATGATTAGGGTTTCCAGCCACTAGAGGACAAAAGATATTTTTTATTAGAGGAAATGGTGAGGTGGGAAATGATTTTAAAATTAAATAAATTGTATGCATTTATTTAATTTTTTAGAGGAAAGGGTAATGTAGTGGGATTTTAATTAAATGAGTGGGGAATTATTTAATTAAGGTAAGGTTGATAATTTAAATAAATAGGATTTATTTAAATTAAAGAGGGAATGTGGACGTTAGACTAATGCATAATTAAATAATAATTAAATTATTTAATTATAGAGGAAATTAGAAGGAAATTGCTTAAATAATTAAATAAATAAAATTTATTTAATCGCAAGCGTGAAAGGGGGGATGAATTAATTAAATAATTAAAATTATTTAATTAACGGTAGAATACGAAATTGAGATGAATTATGTGTGAAAATGTCGTTCGTGGGCGGGCCTCGCCATATGATAGGCCATCTGGATCGAGGGCTGGATCAAAGCACAGGGGTCCTCCCATGGGGCCAGCAGGATCAGGAGACCATGACAGTGCTAGCTAGGCCATTTTGATAGTTGTGATGTATATTTTTTATCGAGCCTACATGCTCTTGTTTTATGATTGAGCCTACGAGCTCCATTTTTGACACATGTATTCAGATTGTACTGTGACACATTTTGATGATATATATATATGAGATGGGCCATCCTGATTTATCTTGTGATTCCTATATGCATATGATGTGATGGATGTTTATGATTATGGTGTTGTGTTATGATTTATGATGTAATGTATGATGTTATTCCTAGATGCATATGTTGATATGATAGATGTTATGCAATGGTACTTTATTTCTATGTGATGCTCATATGTGGATGCAAATGTGTATGTAATAAATGCCTATATGCTAAATGTAGGATTTTATGTAGATGATGATGGTTTTATGTGATTTAATGCAATGCTTATGATTATGATAATGATGATTTATTATGAGGATGATGATTATGATAATGATGTTATATTATGGACTGACGTGTGCGTGCAGGTGATGTGATCTAATGTAGTTTTTTGGTGTGTCACAGTAGGATGGAAGAGGATCAGAAGAAATGGAGATGAAGAATGTACGAAGGATTAAGACCGGCTTAGAAGAATAGGTTCAGACTTTGTCGTGATAGATTTTGAGCTTCCTTTATGCAGTTACTGCTTATCATCATAGTGCTTATTGTATCAAAAGATGACAAATGCCATGGCATGTCAAGGCCACGGCATACAATGTGGTTCCTTGTGAAGTAGGCACAAGACAGACAAGGATTGTCAGGCTCAAACTAAGTCACTAAGGCACCTTGGTGGATCATGTGATGAGAACAACCTAAAATGTACAAGTCATGATACATGGAAGTATCTAGCTGTTCCATTGCATAAGATGTTTTGATTCACACCCAGTAGTATCCCAGTCACACACAAGGAACCTAGTTGCCCCAATCATCTTCCCAAGACAAACCGCAAACAACAATCAAAGAAAAGAGATCTCGCTCCATCCTCGCTTCTCTTCATTTCTTAGGGACTGCCTTGAGAAGCATAAGAATGAGACCAAAGAAAACAATCCAAATGAAAGATAAGACATAGTCAACAGCCATTAGATCACTTGCCGAGTGTATATGTGTTTGTCTGATTGATGAGGATTGGTTGGATAATGTCTGGTTTCAGGATAGGGAGCATGTCGTAGAAGACACCTGGTCTGGTTTTAACAATGCGACCATCTGTATAAGGCAGATGATATGATTAGGACATCTCGTATAAGACATGTGGTCTGGTTTCGAGAATGTTGCATGTTGGAAATGGTTGATTTGTGATTATTGATAATGTCCAAAAGATGAAACGTGTTGTCTAAGGCATAAATCCTAGTTTTGACTATGTCCCGTGCTTATTGTTAGATATGTGATTGGGATTGTTGGTTGGTCATAGTGATGTTCGATCATCACCATGGGAATGATGAGTGACCACGCTTTGGCAATGTTGTTAAACTGTCTTGTTTGATTGTTTGGATGTTGTTGTCTTGTAAAAGAGTGACTATTTTATCTGCTCAAAGTGTCCATCTCGTTAAAGGACAACTTATTATGATGAGTTGACCTGACGGGCCCTAAGGGACTGACCTAGTGCCTCGGGGACTCATCAAAGATGGCCTTGCCTATGTGAAAGCTCAGAGGCAACGTAGTTCGACAAGGGTCAACTTGGATTGACCTAGGACCTAAGGGGGAATGCCTCGAGGGCGCATCGAAGATGGCCTTGCCTATGTGAAAGCTCAGAGGCGTCGTAGTTCGACCATGTGGGTGGGTGACGTGACCTAAAACCTAGGGGGAGTGCCTCGAGGGCGTATCAAAGATGGCCTTGCCTACGTGAAAGCTCAAAGGCATCATAGTTCGGTTTACTACTTTGACACTCTTTACTGCTTTGGATTTTTTTGGTTGACTATTTTATTTTTTTGTGGTTTTTTGGCATTTTGTGATGTTTTGGGAATTTTGGGAATATTTGGATGTTTTTAGATTTTTTTGAATATTTGAATGTTTTTTTTATTTTTTAGGAATATTTGGATGTTTTTGTATTTTTGAGAAATATTTGGATGTTTTTGAATTTTTTTATATTTTTTGGAAATAGGTGTCCTCCAATATTGATTTCAGGATCAGGAATTGGCCCCAATCAGGTGCATGATAACGTTATGACCAAGGCAAGGTGTGGTGCGAAGACACTAAATGTTAATTTATTCTCAGGCCATGGGAGGAACGGTGTGAGTTATTACGGTTTTGGGATGTGGATTAGGATATGGATCATGTAGGGTTTATTGCGGAAGGTGGAAGGCGGAATAGAGTGATAGTAGTCAATGGAGCAAAGATCAACTACACATGGCACCTATTTGCCAGGTTTTCACCATGGTACTTATCTAAAACGCCACCAAACTGGTTTTCACTTTTGGACAGATTATTTCTCTTTACCATTTTTTAAAAACTTTTTAATTTTTTAATTTTTTAATTTTTTTCTAATTTTTTCAAGTGTAATATCGTCGAAGGTGCATGCTATTGATGGGTTTTGGTAATGGTTCACCTTCAGGAGTGGCCAGCTAATATGTGACAGACCCATAGGCTACAACAATGACATAAGGCCCTAGCCAATTCAGCTAAAATTTTCCTGGCTTCTCCCGTTCCATCTAATTTTTAGGGTTTTCTTTGAGGAGGAGGTCTCTAATGTTAAAGTGTTAGACTCGAACCCTTTTGTTGTAACTATGATGGAGATGATTTTGATATGCCTGTAGATGAGTTAATGTGTTGTCTCCTTTCATCTAGTAACTCCAGTTCATGCAGGCGGGCTACTCTGAATTCTTCATCATCCACCAACTATTGCAGGGACACTCTCAGGGAGGGCAACTCGACCTCGATGGGTAGGATAGCTTCAGAGCCATAAACAAGTGAGTATGGGGTGGCACTGGTGGGCGTGCAGATGCTAGTGTGGTAAGCCCATAGGGCAGGATTAAGTTGGATATGTCAGTCACGGCCAGCGTCATTGACAGTCTTTTTGAGTATTTTTATGATGGTTTTGTTCAACGCCTTGGCTTGGCCATTGCCTTGTGGGTAGTATGGAGTGGCAAAGTGGTGTTGGATGTGGAATTTTCACAAAATTCTCAAACATCTTGATTTTTAAATGGGCGGCTATTGTCCGTTACAATGGATTACAGGACACCATATCGGCATATGATATAATTAAGGATAAACTTGGCTATTTGTTTGCCAGTAATGTATGTCATAGGAATGGCTTCAATCCACTTTGTGAAATATTCAGTGGCGATGAGAATGAATTTACGGCCATTAGCGGAAGTAGGGTGGATTTTGCCCATGAGCTCAAGTCCCCATTGAGAGAAAGGCCACGAAGATGTGAGTGGTTGTAGATCCTGAGCTAGCGCATGTAAAAGATCTCCATGTATCTGACATTGTCTGCATTTCTTTGCAAAATGGTAGGCATCATTTTCCATGGTAGGCCAATAATAACCAGCTCGAATGATCTTCTTGGCAAGGGTAGGATCACTCGAGTGAGCTCCCCATATACCCTCGTGTACTTCGCATAGGTTTTTTTGTGCTTCCTCAGTGTCGAGACATCTTAGGAGGGTATTATCAAAGCCACAGTGATAAAGAGTGTCACTAATGATGACATATTTGGCTGCTTGGCAAATGAAGGATTTTCATTGGTTAGATGAGAGGTCAACAAGTAAGGTTTGGTCATGCAAATAGATGTAAATGTCATTGTACCAAGGTGACATGGGACCAACAATTTCACAAACTAACTCAAATTCTAGGATATCGAAGGCTGGGACCAAGAGTTGTTCCACCAAGAACTCGAACTGAGTTACATTACTTGGAATGTCTAGGAGAGATCCAATTGTTGCCATTGCATCAGCTGCTCGGTTCTGCACCCTGGGAATCTGATCAAAGAGAACTATGTTGAAATATAGCCTGAAACTATCCACCATTCTTTTGTATGGCATAAGTTTTTCGTCCTTGGTGTCATATTGATCATTGACCTATTTGATGACTAATTGTGAATCATCGAAGACTTGTAGTTTCTTTATTTTCCAATTGACGACCATACGTAATCTTGTAAGTAGAGCCTCATATTCAGCAATATTATTTGTGCACGGGAAGGCTATGTGGAATGCCTTAAAGATAGCATTGCCTTGAGGTGTAATGAACAAGATACCTGCTCCTGAGCCGTGATTGGTACAAGAACTGTCGAAGAATAATGTCCCTGTATTAGGCACCTCTAGGGTAAAAATATACTCATCAGGGAAATCTACAATTAGAGGATGGTCGGCTGCTGTAGGCACTTCTACTAGCTGATCTGTGATAACCTGTCCCTTTATGGCTTTTCGATCCACATACTCTATCAAATTCGCTCAGTATCATGACCCATTTGGCTAAGCGTCCTGTGAGGGCTTGTTAAGCAAGTACTTCAGAGGGTCAATCTTTGCAACTAGCTTTGTCTTGTGATTCAACATGTAGTGATGCACTTTCTGAGTGGCGAAGACCACCACAAGACACGAGCGTTCCATAGAGGTGTAGTTAAGTTCATATCCCACTAGTGTTCTGTTGATATAGTAAATGGCTCTTTCCTTTCCCTGCTCATCATTTTGTGCTAATAATGCCTCCAGAGCCAAAGATGTGGTTGATATATACAATAGCAAAGGTTGTCCTAGAATCAAGGGCATGAGAACTAGTGGTAACATTAGATAATCCTTGATCTTTTAAAAAGCGTCTTGATAGCTTTCTGTCCATACAAAAGGGACTCCTTTTGTAGAGCAAGTCTTGAAAGGGTTGAAATTTATCAGTGAGTTGAGCAATGAATCTCCTTATTGACTGTAATTTTCTCTAAACGCTATGTAATTACTATAAAGTTGTTGGTGGGGGCATGTCCATAATGGCTTTGACTTTAGCAGGGTCGACCTCAATGCCCCGGCGAGAGACTATATATCCAAGTAGTTTTCCTGAAGTGACTCCAAATACGCATTTCTTGGGATTCAGTCTGACTTTGTATTCCTCAAGTCGCGCGAAGACTTTATCTAGAACTTCTAGGTGAGTTCTTCTTGTCACTGATTTAGCCAATAGGTCATCTACGTAATCTTCCATGAAGGTGTGCATATAATCATGAAAGATGGTGGTCATAGCCCTTTGATATGTTGCTCCTGTTGGCAAGAGACACTATATGGATTCATGGTTGTTGTCATTGATGGCAACAAAGGTCATCCCACATATCCGCAAGTCATGATGTGTCTCTACCGGAAGTCAGAATAAAGAAAGTTGTGGTCCGGTGAAGAAGAACAGAGCATGTGGCAAGGTCCGACAGATTGGTCCGGACCTCTCAGAGGAAGTGTCTTGGTGCAGTGCGGATTTGGGGAAGTCAAGAGGACTACCTTTAGTAGTATATTCCAAGGATTTAGCCTCCGGTGATGGACAAGGAAAAAGATATGAATGGTTAAGTACCGGATTCCTGAGAGACAGTGAAAACAGAGGAAGAACTGACTGACAGAGTATCAGACTGCTTTCCGGATGGGTTACTGTTGATGACAGAGGTTGTGAAGGCATGAATCATGTTTGGCCGACATGATTAATGATATCTACAAGTATATGCTTGATCCGCATTGCTTGGTGAGGAAGGATTCAGCCGACAGAATGAGAGTTTGTAAGAAACTAAGACTGTTCCGGATGCCGACTAGAAAGGTGATGAAACTACTTGTGCGGATATATATAGAGGATGGATTTAGTTGTGAAGTGTGTGTGGATGTGGAGAGATATGCGAATAAGTCCAGAGAAAGAGCAGAGGTAGCAAAAAGGATCCGGTATGTGAAAGATAGCAGAACAAAGAACAGAGAAAAGATGAAGTGCAGCAGATCAGTGTACTGAGCCTAACCGGAACTGAACTCCAGCATATGCAGATGCTTCCAATCAGTTCAAGACTGTGATTATCATCACTTTGTAGACAGTGTGTCTTCTTGTAGGCAGTGGGCCTCTTGTGAGCAGTGTGCTCGGGCAGTGAGCCCTAATTGGCAAGTGCCATTTTTGTAATTTCCTATTCTTCTAACAGAGAATAATTCTTGGGTTAATCACCCCGTGGTTTTCTCCCTTAACAGGGTTTCCACGTCAAAAATACTGTGTCATGTGTTTCTTATTTCATGGTTAATGTTTTGTGTTTGATTTTATGCTGCTTCAATTAAAAGGAAGTTCAATAAGGGAAATAATTAGGATAACTGATTCACCCCCCCCTCTCAGTTATCAACAATTGGTATCAGAGCCAAGTTCCTCCTAATAGAGCCTAACAGCTTGAGGAAGATCTGGGATTTCAAATGGATGCATATGGTTTAAGGGAGCAACTCAAGACTGCCCTTGAGGATCTTGAACAGTCAAATTCTGAAGTCAGTGAATTAAAGGAAAGACTCAAACAAGCTGATGAATTCATGAGAGAATTAAAAGACAAATTAAGTCTCTCTATGAAAAAGAGAAAGGAGCTGCTTCAACAGTTGGCAAGACAAAGTGAAGAAAACAATACAAATGAGGAATTGACTGAGCAAACCAAGTTATGTGAAAAGTTATCAAAAGAAGTCATTATGTTAAGACATGAAATGGAATCAGGAACTATAAAGTTTACTCAAGAAATTGAAGAAAAAAGAAAGGCTGAAGACAATCTAAGACAATCTCTCAAAGAAAAATCAGAAGAATGCCACCAGATGGACAGGATTATCAGGCATCTTGAATCTGATCTTGAAGATGCCAAAGATAATGAAGGAAAACTTGAGGATCAAATTGCCTCTCTCAAAAGAGACCTTCAAACAGCAAATGAATATAAAGAGAAATTCAAGATAAGTTCTGCTCAACTTGAAGTTCTTCTTGGAAGTCAAAAGAGGACAGATGACAAGTATGGCTTGGGATATGAGAAAGGAGAAAGCTCCGGATCCGGTCAGAAGAATCTTGGATCAGAAAATCCAAGGAGCAGGCCTAGAAGACCTCCGGTAAGACAGCCAAATGCTCAAAGATATCCATCCTTCAATGGATACTGCCACAACTGCAACCACTTTGGTCACAAAGCTAATCAGTGCAGGATAAGAATGAATCAGAATAATTCATCCTTCTCCGGACAGTGCTTCAACTGCAAAAGGTATGGACACAAATCCCATGAATGCAGAATTATGCAAGTAAACAAATCATTCAAAGGTAGATGCTTCACATGCAATAGAATAGGTCATATGGCTAATCAATGCAGATCAAGAGGATATCAGTCAAATATGCAAAGAGATGTTATTTGCCAAATCTGCAATAGGTCCGGTCATAATGCTAAAGTCTGCAGAAACAAGAATCAGGACAAAAGAGGTCCGGTGTATAATCAGAATCAAGACAAGGGTAAACAAAAGATGAATGCGGATGAGGTTAGGAATCAAATGAGCAAGATTTGGGTGAAGAAAAGTTCAGAGAATGTAGAGGTTGGATCCGCACCAGACTCTGGTGCTGATATTTCTTCCGGAAATTAAAAATGAGCTCAGGCTCAGGGGGAGACTCAAAGAAAATCTTGTTCCCCCAGCCAAACAAGTGGTGCCGGATGTGGCACAAGATGCGGATCAAAGGGTTTGTAGATATGAGTCTTGAGATACTTCAGTCAAGTTTTCAGAGGTCCGCATGGAGTTATGAAGAAGCTATGATCAAATAAGACCTGTTCAGGGAGATGCTCCGGTATGATAAAAGATTACAAAAAGGTCCGGAAAGATCCGGAAATGCACTATCTTGTTCTGCGGATTGGACAGAGTGTTTGAGATGATCTTGTAATATGCCACCTCGATTTATTCATGATTGAAAGATCCGGATAATATCCACAGATCAGGACTAATCCGGGATACTCCAAGCTATCCAGACAAGGCAAACCGGAATGATGTAGGTGAAGCATTTATTGCAGACAGGTATTAGGGTTCGCGGAGCAATTTAAGGGATTTCTCAAAGGTCATTTGCTCATTCTGCACTCGAGAAGAAGCGAAAAGTGGAGCTCTGCAACAAGGTTCTTCGAGCACACCAAGGATCTCCTGCCGAAGCTATTGGATAAAGAAATCAATCCAACCACTCCGTGCAAACCGAAGGCGCATAAGGTATTCTCCGTTTTTCATTACCTCACTGCAAATCTTTGAAGAATGGCTACTCCAAACATAGTTAAGATCTCTGATAGACCTCGCCCCTCATTCAAGAAACATCCCTACAAATCATTGGAGGTAGACCCACTAGGAGCCTTCTCTAGTGTTCCTCACGGAGTTTTACACACCGAAGACATTAGGGTTTACATACATGCAAACATTGAGGAATTTGGGGAATTCAAATTAAGAGACCTCTATCACAAGCAGCTGATTGACAATGCCTTTGAGCTTAAACCAGAATATAAGGATATTCAGAAGAAACAATTTGAGCAATTTATTCATTTCCCCTGTTTTGAAGAAGATGAATGGGTCCGGTATGTACTGAGCAGGATGCATGACAACTTTCTATGGCTAGATAGACCCTGCAAGATCACAAAAGAGGCAATTAGAGCAGTAACTAGCCTATACTCTTCCGGAGGAGTACCTATCCTCAAATCTGTCAAGAACAACATTGTAACTGAGGCCACCGGATCAAAATTTGACAAGAGGGCAATGACCATTGAAGATATTTCGGATCTGGATATCAAATATGCATCAATGATAATAGGATACAAGATCTATCACTCCAGCAGGGAGAATTCTGTATCCGGAACTGCAGTATACACTGCTTTTGAAATGCTAAGGAAAAATGCAGAATATGACCTCTGCGAACTACTGCTAAGCCAATTAATGGAAAATATACAGAAAATCAAGAAGGATAAGAAGAATTCCTTCAAGTATGGTACTCTTATTGTATGTCTATTCTTCTACTTCATGAATGAGCTACCCGGAACAAGTGGATGGGTATGGCAGAATGACAAACCTGTTGCAGTCCAGATAAGAGACTACTTGCATGGACTTGGGGATGCAAAAGCGAGAAATTCAGCTCTATGGGGATACTTCAAAAACTTTCAGAGCATGATGCAAGCAAGAGAGAGAATTCCCCAGTCTCTCATTAAGAAATACAAGGACTCAGTGTGCTTTATGGTTGACACTGATCAGTGCCTGATGGAGGCAGTGGAGCCAAGGACTGTCTGGATCATGCCCATGGGGTATGAAGTTGATGAACAGATAGTGGAGCTGCATGTTCAACACATGCTAAGTCAGCCCAAAGATCCTAAGGCAGAAAGGTTTGGAACCTTTGAGGAGCTGAGTATAAAATTACATGTAGAACTCAGGGAACCTGAGATCAAAAGAAAAGTGAGAAAAGAAGTAGAGCACATTGCTCAAGGTCTTGGCATCTCAAAGGAGGCACTTGATGCCAGCCGGGAAAAGAGGAGGAAGGCCGAGGAAGAAGAGAAAAGCAAAGAAAGTGCTCCGGTTGGAGCTCCCACCCGGACCAGATCAACAAAGAGATCTGCACCTCCCTCAACCAAAAGTTCAAAACCGGAAGTCCAGGCATCCGGTAAGAGATCCAAGACAAAAGCCACAAGGGCTTATGAAAGCCAAAAAGATGAAGAGGAAACAGAATCAGATGAGGGAGTAAGAGAAGTAAAGAAACAGAAGAAGAAAAGATTCGGTAAGCCCTCCACAGGCCAAGACAAGGATGAAATGGCAGAGGTATCTGTTGAGAAGCCCACTCTGTCTCTAGAGAGCATAATCAAGTCGGTCACGGTGGATGGAAACCTTCAACCAATGACTGAATCCTATGATGACTTCAGTGAGGCAGACCAAAAGACTCTGCAGGAAGCCACAGTTAAATATCTGAACATATACAATAAGGCTTTCATTGAGATCATATCTCTCATTCCTAAGAGCCTAGAGAAGGAAATGGAAGTAAGAAAGAATAATGCTCATGCCAAAGATCTTGAGATCCGGGAGCAGATAGCTATTCAGCTATATCCTCAAATTGATCCCAAAACAATGAACATCATCTTCAAGGACTGCAAAGATGAGTTCAGAAGCAAAGCCAGGATGAATCAACTCATGCTTGGTGAGACTGACAAAGTGGCTCAAGAAACAGAAGAGATCCTCCGGAAGGCCTTCAAAAGGTTCAATCTTCCTGTTGTAGAGGACTTAGGTACAGAAACAGCTGCTGATTTGGAATCTTCTGTTCCGGAAGAAGTGAGCCCTGAACAGACAAGTGAGGACTTGGGACCCTCTGCTCCAGAAGAAGTGGCCCATGAACAAGTTACCATCTCTCCTCCGGTTTCTCCTACAGTCTCCGGATCCAAAGAAGAAGAGCAATTACAGGAGAAGGAAGCAGTGGTGAAGGACAAAGAGGTTGACAGTTCTAAGACTGCAGAAGAGAAGAAACATCTGTCTCCGGCAAGAGACACTGCACAAACTGTTCAACAATTTTTGAGCAAAGAAACTCTAGAGATTGATGAACCGGAGCTTCTAAAAGGCCCATTTGATTTTGACTCTCTCTCTCCGGTACAAACAATGAAGATAGCTTCATTTGCAAATGCCAAGGCAAATGAAAAGCTCCTGAAGTCTCATATGGAAGACTGTGAGTTGATAGAGGCTGCTTCCGGAGTACTTGTGAAAATCATGCCATCAATCCAAATAGATCCGACAGCCTCCACTTCCGGTAATCTAAAAACCTTAGTCAGCAGTGTTGATACACATTTTGATTCTTTAGAAAAATCAGCTGAAGAAAAGGTCCGGAAGGAATTTTTGGATAAAAGATTTTCAGAGATATTAGAATTAATCTCTAAAGACAAAAAGATTGTAAGCATTGGAATAAAGAGCTTAGAGAATGCTCTTAAGGATGGCGGTGATATCTATAAATTTTGTATATCCTGGTCAAAGGCAACAGCAGCATTTGACAAGAAAATAAAAGAGGAACAGGATAAGCTACAAAGCTTATCTCAAAGTTTTGATCCTCTCTCTTCCTCTATAATAAATCAAGAATGTCAGACTATTGCAGTCTTGAACGAAATTAAGAATCTTGAGAAGGAAAGGAAGAACATCACCAACCGGATGGGAGAACTTAGAAGGATTATAATCCCTAAGTTGGAAACCATGCATGAAGCCATCAGTGATGCTAGGACCACCGCCCAAACAAAAGATCCGACAGATCTCAAGTGGGCAGAAGCGTTTGCATTTTTGTTAAGTGGTCACATTTCAATTTTGGACAGAATGAAGCAAAGTTGGGCTACCGAAATGATTCAATTACAGACATCCTTTGCAGACATTCTTCAATATATGTGAGTATGTAAATATGCGGCTAAGTATAAGAAAATTTTGAAAATTTTGATATGCGGACCCTACCCTTTGCCATTGATGTCAAAGGGGGAGTGAGGAGCAGTGAAAAATGAGGAATCCAACTAAGGGGGAGTTCCGGAAATTGTATATAAAGACAGAGCATCAGCAAAGGGGGAGCATAGTGAAAACACTTAGTCATTTTTCACTAAGTGTTGCCATCAATGCCAAAGGGGGAGATTGTTGGCAAGAGACACTATATGGATTCATGGTTGTTGTCATTGATGGCAACAAAGGTCATCCCACATATCCGCAAGTCATGATGTGTCTCTACCGGAAGTCAGAATAAAGAAAGTTGTGGTCCGGTGAAGAAGAACAGAGCATGTGGCAAGGTCCGACAGATTGGTCCGGACCTCTCAGAGGAAGTGTCTTGGTGCAGTGCGGATTTGGGGAAGTCAAGAGGACTACCTTTAGTAGTATATTCCAAGGATTTAGCCTCCGGTGATGGACAAGGAAAAAGATATGAATGGTTAAGTACCGGATTCCTGAGAGACAGTGAAAACAGAGGAAGAACTGACTGACAGAGTATCAGACTGCTTTCCGGATGGGTTACTGTTGATGACAGAGGTTGTGAAGGCATGAATCATGTTTGGCCGACATGATTAATGATATCTACAAGTATATGCTTGATCCGCATTGCTTGGTGAGGAAGGATTCAGCCGACAGAATGAGAGTTTGTAAGAAACTAAGACTGTTCCGGATGCCGACTAGAAAGGTGATGAAACTACTTGTGCGGATATATATAGAGGATGGATTTAGTTGTGAAGTGTGTGTGGATGTGGAGAGATATGCGAATAAGTCCAGAGAAAGAGCAGAGGTAGCAAAAAGGATCCGGTATGTGAAAGATAGCAGAACAAAGAACAGAGAAAAGATGAAGTGCAGCAGATCAGTGTACTGAGCCTAACCGGAACTGAACTCCAGCATATGCAGATGCTTCCAATCAGTTCAAGACTGTGATTATCATCACTTTGTAGACAGTGTGTCTTCTTGTAGGCAGTGGGCCTCTTGTGAGCAGTGTGCTCGGGCAGTGAGCCCTAATTGGCAAGTGCCATTTTTGTAATTTCCTATTCTTCTAACAGAGAATAATTCTTGGGTTAATCACCCCGTGGTTTTCTCCCTTAACAGGGTTTCCACGTCAAAAATACTGTGTCATGTGTTTCTTATTTCATGGTTAATGTTTTGTGTTTGATTTTATGCTGCTTCAATTAAAAGGAAGTTCAATAAGGGAAATAATTAGGATAACTGATTCACCCCCCCCTCTCAGTTATCAACAGCTCCTACATTTTTAAGCCTAAAGGGTATGACGTTCCAACAATATGTGCCCCAGGGCTAGGTGAAAGCCGTCTTGTGTTGATCTCCAAGGGCTATTCTTATTTGATTATACCCTGAGAAGCCGTCCATTAATGAAACCATTTCAAATCCAGCAGTGAGGTCAACTATGATGTCAATATTTGGCAATGGAAAATCATCATTTGGACATGCCTTGTTTAAGTCTCTGAAGTCTTTGCAAATTCAGATTTGTCCATTGGGTTTCATAATTGGCACAAGGTTGGATATCCATTCTGGGTAGTCAATGGGACGGATGAATCCAATGTCAAGTAACTTCTTCAACTCTGCTTTCACCAAGAGCTATTTATGGATGCATTTTTCTCAGTTTTTGCTTGACTGGTTTTGCGTTCGACAACAATGGTAAGTGATGTAGAACAAGTTGTGGATCAAGGCCTAGCATGTTGGCATATGACCCGGTGAAGTTAATCTAACATGCAGAGAAGAAATCTATAAACTTTGGCTTTTCCTATTCAATGAGTGATGCGGCAAAGTGAACAATCATAGGAGCATCTTTTGTACCAACATTGGCTTCAACAGTTTGTTCCACAAGCAATGGCAGTCTCTCATGTGCAATGGGAAGCACGTCCAGCCCTCCATCCTTGGGCGCCTCGGAGACATTTTCACCCTCAAATACGTCCTTTATTTTTACTTTTATATGGTCTAAGGGCGCCTTTCAATTTTTACCCAGAGACCTATTTTCTATTTCTTTTTCATTTTCACTTTTGCAACTGGAGGGCAGAGTAGACTCTCCAAAGTATGTGGAGTTATCCAAGTCCATGATGTATCCAACCTTATGGTCCCCCAGTGGTATGCCCTCATGAAGTCCTATGAACTCAGCGATAGCTTTGTCGTTCTCAAATAAATCTAAGTTAGGTGTTGTTTGCTGGTCCTAGTCTATAAGTTCGGTGGACGAGAGGTAAGTCATCATCGGTGTCAAGGAAGCTTAGGGAGACGGGGGTAAGAGTGCATATGGAGGTATTATCTAGATCCCAAAAGATGTTGATCCAGGCAGCACCATCAGGTAATTTAGGGCAAGATGATTGTGGTTCAAGTTCAGGAGTATCTCTCGATGTCTCGACATCCTTGGAGGTACTTGCGCCCCTTCCTAGAAGTAACTTAGTGCGTGGAGCATTTTGTGAGGTATATCCTAACCCCTTATTGTGTGACCGCATAGTTGGTTGAAGAGGTTCAGTTCGTCCATTTCTGTTAGGCCCAAACCCACCATGTCTGTCATATCCTTGTTTTTTGACAAATTCATACCCTTTACCATATTGCTCTATGGGCAACTTGATATGTTCGACCTCTTCTTCTTCCTTATAGAGCCATGTAGAGATGTCTTCACTGACGTCCTCTTTACTTAACTCACCCCATTTTGTAAATGTGGTGGGAGCAGCAGAAGTAGTTTGCTTCAGCGGAATGGGGCCAGGCTTTCCTCGAGACTTGGGTGATGTAGGCAACTTTCCGATGTAGTATGATCTTTCCATCTTGTATTTACCGCATCCTTTGTCTTGGATCTGAATTTTAGGGTTGATTGGCGGAGTGAAGGTGGTGGTGGATTTGGATAACGTGTATAAGTCGACGTAGTTGGATGAAGTGGATGGTATGATTCCCCTATTGACAGATACTTGATGTTGGGGTACCTCTCTTAGGTGGCTGCAGTATTGAAAGGTGTCAGGATCACCTGGGATGTTGATTTCCATGCCATTATAAGGGAATTTGATACATTGATGGTATGTGGAGGGAATGGCCTTCATGGCATGGATCCATGGTCGGCCGAGGATGAGATTGTATGGAAGCTCAATATCCAAGACATGGAATATGGTATCTTGTGTGGCTAGTCCAACCCTTACGGGTAAGGTGATTACTCCTTTAGAAGAGTGTTCAGCATCGTCATATGCCTTGATAACAATTCTCTTGGTTGGATCGATACAAGCCTCAGAGTAGCCCAGTATTATTACCAACTTTAAAGGAAATATGTTCAATCATGCTCCACCGTCTACTAGGATTCGTCAGATTTTATGCTTATTGGTGAAAACTTCAAGGTGTAGGGGATCGATGTGGCAAGTCGCATTCTGTGAATGTCACATTGTTAATGGTGGCTAGGTGTCCCACCATGGCCTGAAATTGGTTTACATTTAGGTTTGTTGGGATGGAGGATTCTAGAAGTACTTTGTCTACAATAGCCTTGTGTTCTGGTGAAAGGTGAAGTAATATGAAGATGGATATTTGGGCCGGAGTCTTTTTTAAATGATCCAAAAGGTTATATTGGCCTTTTGCTTACTAAATGGATGTATTGGAAGGATTGGAGGGAGTGCTTTGCAGTGTTATCTTGGCCTTGCAGGTGGTGACAGCGCATTCTGGACGAGCCTTGATGGTAATCATAGAAACGTTATTATAGTAGGCACGGATGCTATTGATGGTGTAGTCGTAGGTAACGTTGTTATAGTTAACACTATCATGCGGTTTGGTTCCTGATGAGGAGGCTTTTCCTAATCCGTGATTTTGCAATGGGTCTATGAAGATGGTATGATTGGTGTTGGAGGGACCGGATGGTTGATCCACAACTATGTCACCCCTGTCAATGAAGTATTGAATGATATTTTTCAATTTGTAGCAGTTTGATGTCTTGTGACCTTTGTTTCTATGGTAATCACAGAAGTCATTGTCATTTCACGAGGGAGGCTTAAAGGTTGGGTCGTATTGTCTAATTTTCGGCGGTTGAATGAGGTTGTTTTGCAATAACTTATTCAAGATTGATTCAATTAGCTCTGTCAAAGGTGTGTAATTGCGTCAAGGGGTATTATTCCTTGGAGGTGGTCTTCTTTGATTATTTTGGATCGCGTTGGCTGCTTGTTGTTGTGGTTGCGGTTGTTGTTGTTGTTGTTGTTGTTGTTGTTGTTGTTGTTGTTGTTGTTGTTGTTGTTGGACATGTGGTTGATTGTTTGTCGCATGAGGTGCTTGGAGTGTGATAACGGGGCCACCCCTAAATGCCTTAGCATCCACCACCCCATCATTTGTAACTTTTTTGTTTCGGGCCCAAGTTTTGTTCTTGTCATAGGGTTTGTTTTGGGTGTTTTGATTTTTGTTGAAAATTTTGATCGTTCCCTCACCAATGAGAGCTTTTTCGATGGCAGACCCCTTATCGACAACTTCTCCGAAGGAGGTGCAACAATGGATTTGTAATTTATGCATAAGCTCTTTATTAATATTTTCTACGAAGATGGGCACTAGCTGATTCTCGGGAATGTAACAAGGGTATTTACTCGCTAATCCCCTCCACCTTTGGAAGCAGGAAATGAAGGTTTCTCCATCCTCTTGTTTCATTTGACACAAGGTCACAATGTTTACGTCAGTTTCTATGTTGTAGGAAAAATGTGATATGAACTTATCCGCGAGTTCAGTCCATGTTCGTATTCCCGTGGGATGGTGTGCGAACCATTCAAAAGCTTGACCGACAAGGCTTCTTGGGAATAGTTTCATTAATTATGTGTGATCGTAAGCAAGCTCAAGGCAAGCAGTATGGAACTCGTGCACGTGTTCAACGGGACTCCCCTTTCTCCTATATTTGTTAAAGTTTGGTGCGGTGAAATTTGGGGGAAAGGAGGTATGTGAATGCTTTTGTCAAATGGATATGGGCATAACTCCTCCATAGAGTATGGTCTCTTAATCCCCAAAACTTGTAAGCTAGAGAATTGTTGCTTTAGTTTGTCCAACTCTTGGGTGAGGGCTTCAACGAGTGTGTTGGCGATGTTTATGATTGCGTGTTGATGCGAGTTACCTATGCTTAGTGCCGAGGGATTTTGTGGTCCCAAGTTTGTAACAATTGGGTTGGTGCTTGTGTTGAAAGGGATGTGTGATGAAGACGTGTTTAGGTTTTGGTTGATAGGTACATATGTGGTATGGGGGTTGATGTTTTGATAATAGGATGAAGCATTATTGGTATGTTTGTTTTGGATGTTATGAGGGTTTGTTTGAAAGATGTGGTGAGTGTTTTGGACATGGTGGGTGTTTTGATGCGAGGCACTAGCATTTTGGTTAACGTGTTGATGATTTTGGGGGATGGTGAAAGTGGTACCGATGTTCATATGAGTGTTGGGAATAACATTGTTGTTTTGACCATTTGGGTCTACATATTGTCGATTCATGGTATGGTTATGAGTGGCATTGACGTTCATATGGCCATGGGATACGACAATATTGTTTTGATTTTGTGGATCTATGTATTGATGGTTCAAGGTGTGGTCGTGTGTAGACCCAAAGTTCGTGTTTTGGCCATTAGGATCAACATATTGTTGATTCAAGGCATTGTTATGGGTGGTATTGGTGTTGGTGAAAACATTGTTGTTTTGATTTTGTGGGTCTATGTATTGATGGTTCAAGACATTGTCGTATGTAGACCCAAAGGTTGCGTTCAAGTTTGACATGGTGTTGGTGTGTTGGCCATTAGGATCAACATATTGTTGATTCAAGACATTCGTGTTGTTTTGACCAAGGGGATCTATACTTGGATTGCCTAGATTGTTTTGAGGTCCAAGATTCAAGTTCACGTTTGATGTGGTGTTTTGTCCCCTAGAAGTCAGTATGTGCATCTTTCGTGTCCTTTTGTTGTGGTTCATGTTCATATAGACAAAAGGATTTGGGAAGGTCAATGGTTGGGACACAACATTCATATTGTTGGTATCGAATGTTGCGTGGGATATCGTGGAATCTTGTGATGTTTGCCCCACGGGGATAGTGACAAGCTCTTGTGTTGAACTTGTATGGCTAGATGAAGGTATCATTTGTCCTTGGCTTTGAGTGACATTGTTGGATGGTGACCCTACAATCATGTTGATATCTTACCCGGGGGGAAGTCTAGTACCATTTTACAAGAGTTTCATGAGGTAACTTTGGGCATTTGCATGAATCATCTCATCTAAGATTTGCAACATCCTAGGGTCTTGGGAAGCTTCTTCAATTTCTTGTTGCGTTATTTCTTGGTCTTGTTCTTGTAAAAGGATGTTCTCAAAGGGATTACCCATGTTGGATGAAAACCTCATGGTGTTTGCGAGGTGTTCTAAGGATTCTCCATTCCTTTTCTTTTGCAACCTCGTCTTGACCATATAAGACCTACTAGTTTATGAACTTATCCTAAGGATGCAATGCTATGTTTTTGGTATTTTTTTGTTTGGGATAAGGTGACAATGCAAGGTGAGAATGCACTATGTAATTTTCTAAGGGTGCCTAATGATACTAATGATGAAAATGCAAGGGTATTTTTGTTATTTTCTCAGGGCACTAAGGTTACACTTATGCAAATGGGGATGCAACTAATGGTGGGTAATGGTCTATGCAACTAAGGGAATACACCCAAGACTATAGTAGAAGCTAATGATTTTAGTCTTCGAAAAGTTTAGCTCCAATAGGATATTATTGTCTACTAATGACCTTCAAAGTACTAATTGGTTTTGTCAAGACCTTGGAATTTTGATGCGAGAATAATGGTTGATTAAAGTGAGCTCGTGAGTTCACTTTGGAAGGTGGACCTAAATTAGTCAAGTGAGTATTAGGCCCACGTTATGATTGATTGGGTGAAAATGATGCCAAGGTCTTTTGGTCCAATTTTGTACTTAGGAAGTAGTCACACTTCGACGGTTTCTCCTTATGTTTCAACTTTAGGAAGATTAATTTTCGGAATCCTCTATTGATATCTAGGGCTGAAATCCTAAGGTTCTAAGGTTGCCTAAATGATATGTGCTATATCTAATGGGGTTTGTGTATGCAACCTAATCCTAAGAAGATGAAATGATTTTGCAAATGGATCCTAAGGGATGGAAAAGCAACAGGTCTAAAATGTTTTTGAGACGGTTGCAGTAAAATTTGATTGGGAGAATGATGTTTCAAAGGGTCCCCTAGAGTTTTCTATTTACAGGCGTATGCATTGCACAGACCTGCAAAGGCATTACAAAAAATGGCAGAGGTGTTTCACTATTTCTTGTGCATTGCAGGAAGCCTCTTATGCATTTCACTGAGTTGCAGATGTGTTGCACAGTTTATGTGGAACCTAAAGTCAATTTTCTAAGTTTGTTTTGGTAGTTTGTTTGGAAAAATCAAAAAACACATTAGTCATAGAACATTCAGCATTTAGTTTTGGTTGTGACTCTTGTTTTGGGAAAAAACATAATGTGTATGCTCAGGGGTATTCCAACCCCAAATTTCCACTGGTCTTAACACAAATCGAAGACAATTCACTCACGCAAACAATTCCTATCCTATAGTCAAAGGTTGATGACAACTTGCTCAAGCCAAAAACTTGGAATCTTTGACTCAAATGAAAATCATGCTAACAAAGAGGCGTGGTCCATTATATGGTCTTCTCAAGAGAGGATGGATAAGGGCCTCCTGCACTAGAAGGATGACGCAACCACCCTTTCCCCGGAAAGCTACACGTAGCTTATGCAAAGTCGAGGATTCCTATCACATCTCAAGGGAGACATATGGTGAGAATCTGGGGAGGATTATGTGTCCTCCTGCCTTGGTCAAACCACCATAAGGTCAAAGGGATGGCCTCTAACTAAAGGTGTCTAGTCAATGTTCGAGGGACTGGCACGTTACGAGTGTCCAGCAAGCTACTTAAAGCTTTGACTAGTCATACTAGGAGTCTCATATACACGAGGTACACCTCCTTTCGAACTAGCATTGTACGGTAAGCGCTGATACCGATTTAGACTTGGCTTTCGCCTTATCCTAATTTGTATAGCGGACCGAATGAAAGTACCGCTTGGGGTCACAAATGAGTTCTCCTTGCGGATGTGTCTCAAGAGCAAGCCCACTCTAAAAGAGTAACAAAAGCGACTTAAGTAAAAAAATACTTTTGATCCCCAAGTTCATACGGTGATGCGAGGGGAGAGCATATGTATTTTTGACCTTAGCCACACTAGACAATGTTCTTTTTTAGCCCTTAGTCTTGTTTAGGTGGTGTGATTTATGCAAGTGTGGTGGAGGGCTTTTGATTCCCAAGATCACCAATGGTGCGAGGGAAGAGCATACGCTTCTCCACTTCACAAACAGAAATCACCAAACACGGCAAACAATGATGCAATTCGTTTTATCTTTTTAGATGAGTGAAAAATGCAAGTTCTTTTTTAAACTGAATGAGTGTGATATGCAGATTTGTTGTTCTTTTTAACCAATGCGTGAAAGATTGAAGATTGTTGTTCTTTTTAACCAATCAGTGAAAAGATGCAATGTTGTGGTTCTTTTTAGCCCAAATGAGTGGTTTATTTTAAACCAAACGAGTGAGATATGCAGGTTGCAAACAGATTGTAGTTGTTTTTAAAACCAAATCAAAATATTACTAAGTTAACCACACACACATGAAATAAAATAAAACCCTGCAAAAATAGTTAGTGATTTAGCTAAGGTTTTCCTCCAATGCCACAAGTTGCAAACCAAAGATCATTAACAGAGAATAAACCCTAACCCTACTATGAAAAGCAGAAAAAACCTAAATGAAAGCAAACTAAAAAAATTCTATTCTTTTACCAGTCGCATGCGGTGCAAAAAGGCGTAGAGGTGTTGCATAGAGTCGCACAGGCGGTGCAACAGAAGCGTTGCACAGAGCCACACAGGCGGTGCAGCAGAAGCATTGCACGAACCTTCGCAGGCGTCGTACAAACCTGCACAAGCGTCACACTATATTCTGCAAACAAATTTGATAGACGAACCATAATAACAAGTAAAAACATGTATTTCAGTGATAAATTTCAAACCCTAAGGCTGTAAGGTCATTTCTAGAATCCCAAAAAGATGATAAACTTTCAGACATTCACAGGATATGCCCAAATGTTCAAACAGGCTAGCAACAAACCCTAGATAAAACCCTTGAAATATCAAACCCTAATGCTCTTAAAAAAACCCTAATGAGATAACCCACATGGACTAAAGTGTTAACAAAACACATAGAGCATCAGAAACAAGTTAGAATCCTGCAAAATCAACTGGGTTAGGTTTATAAAAATAAAATAACAAAGTTCTCCCCTAAACACAGTCGTATGCATCGCAGAATCCTTCTGGTGCGTTGCAGACTCCACATAAGCGGCACGCCGTATGGCTCAAGTGTCACAGGAAGCAACGGAAACGTCGCACGAATCATCTTATGCATCGCACTATTCTTGCAAATTCAAAAACACAAAATCCATGAAATGTACGACTGTTCACGTCGAGTTCACCATTTGAAGCCAGGTAAAAATGTTGTAAAAACCCTGCAAATAGTATTTTCAAACCCTAACTACTGAATGGAGCCCTAAGAACCTAGAATCAAGTAAGCATAAGAATGAAATATGAAACCCTAGGCTGATAGTGCAAATCCTCCATTGTTCCTATGAAGCTATGGCTAACTAATGCACTCAGATTTTGCAGGTTTGCAAATACTAGGGAGAGCTCAAGTGGTTGACAATGGCAAAGTCAATTTTTGCAAGTGGCAAGATGTGAAAATGAGAGGAAGAGGTTGGTTTTATAGAAGAAGGAATTTGAATGGACGACTGTGATGAACAGTTGACTTGGGGCCCAGATCAAGCGCTGAGAATGTTAGGGTTTCCAGCCACTAGAGGACAAAAGACAATTTTTTATTAGAGGAAATGGTGAAGTGGGAAATGATTTTAAAATTAAATAAATTGTATGCGTTTATTTAATTTTTTAGAGGAAAGGGTAATGTAGTGGGATTTTAATTAAATAAGTGGGGACTTATTTAATTTAGGTAAGGTTGATAATTTAAATAAATAGGTATTTTTTTAAATTAAACAGGGAATGTGGACGTTAGACTAATGAATAATTAAATAATAATTAAATTATTTAATTATAGAAGAAATTAGAAAGAAATTGCTTAAATAATTATAAATAAAATTTATTTAATCGCAAGCGTGAAAGGGGGGATGAATTAATTAAATAATTAAAATTATTTAATTAACAACAGAAGACAAAATTGAGATGAATTATGTGTGAAAATGTCGTTCATAGGCCCAGGACATTTTTAAGTGTCTACAGTCAACCATTGTCTGCTTTCACTTTGTTTCTCACCTCCATCGTTCTCTAGCCCTGCTAAGCTCATGCTCTTGAACATAATCTTCATCATTGCAATTCCCTATTGCCATATTTTCCTAACACTGCAAAATCATGAATCTTATGTTGCAGTTTCTTATGCACACATTCTAAGGTCCATCTTTCAACAAAGACACTTGTGATTCAGATGACTGATCCGTCACCAAGGAAAACAAAAGCCATGAAGTACAAGTATCAAGGAGTGTTTCCTATAACATATGTGACATCCAATGTGGATGAGATCAGAGACATTGAGATTGGTCATGTGGACATGGTCGAGTTTGTGGAGAGAATGAAACAGCAACCTCTAGGTCATCCTATAAAGCGAATTGTAGAAAGCAACATTCACTTGGTGGTTGCTTTCCCTGTTGCCACACATAATCCTGGGTTTGTCCTTCAAGTGGCAGTACATTACAACAAGGATAACAGGAGTGTCATTGATGCCAACGGGAATGTGATTATAAGATTAGATGCAGAGTTCTCTAATAAAGTCTTCATGTGTCCTAGCCTTAACACCTGTGCAGAGTTTGATTTCGATTATTCTTAGAAAGAATATGATAAGGATCCGGAGACAGCAAAAAAGATAATCAATACCAAATGATTAAAGTATGCAAGGCCAAATCTCTCGAGATGGCCTAAAAGATTTCCTAGGAGTGATTTCATTGAAGAAATCAGTGATTTGATTACTCTTCTCAGCAAAGTAAGGGGACTTCCTACATCTTCCACTTTTCATGAGTGGATGTACTTGTATATCAGGCTCATCTTGAAAGGCAAACAACAGAATTTCTAGGGTGAACAAATCAGTAATGCCATCCATGAGCAGCTTACTAAGGTGTCCACTACTTCCAAGTTCTATATGACATCTTAACTTGTTTATGTTGTTGCCTCCATGAGGAGTTTTCTGGGTCTATCATCAGAGGGAGATCGGAGGGTTGTTCCAGTGTATCAATATTGTCCTCAATTGACTCTTAAGGGAGCTATTCATCATTTTCGAAGAGTTAATGATGCTTTCTTTGTTGTGTTCTTGTGTCTTTTTGATACACAATTAAAACAGAAGAGAGTTTCTGATGAAGCTTGGGCAGTAGTTAACAGATTTGGTTGTTTGTATCTGCAATTTCCCACTTTTACTTATCTAAGAGTTGGGTATTTCCAAGGTTATCCCTATATGTTACCAAGGTATCCAAGTGACAAGATTGTGTTAATGGAATTATGTCGACAAATCATTATTATGCATAATAAACAAATGGAGTTGAAGAAACCTAGTTTCAAGTTCCCGATTTAGATTGGCAGGTATTCCATCTATACTTCTACTAAGGCTAAGGCCATTGAATCTGAAATGTAACTTGTTACTATGAAGCATATCAAGAGAAGAGCTAACTTTGATTACATAAGGGCTAAGGACGAAACAAAGAAGAAATCTTTGTCTCATGTGCCTATGGTAGGGGATGTATGGGTTGATCTAAGGACAAAAGAAGACATCAAGAAGATGGAGTATTGCCGATTGACTTTAAGTCAAGTTGAAGATTTGGAGTTGGCAGACATTCCAGAGGATATGGTGGATGATGGCAACATTCTAGACCCTTCCTATGTAAGCGATAATATTCCAGGCTCTTCTTTGCCTATTATTCAATGGTCAAAGAAAGAAGTCACTTCAATCAAGCAAAGATTCCAACCTTTCTTGGCAAACACCAATGTTTGGTTGGAAGGTAAAGGCATTCGTTTGAAGAACTTTGTCACTGGATCTGAGGAGGAAAATCAAGAGCAAACAAGTAAGAAGTCTGAGCTAAGGATGAAGAACAAAAGTGATGCACCTAGTTCTAGCAAGGCTACTAAGCCTAAGATCAAATTTGTGTCTAAGGGTGGTAAAGCTAAGGTAGCTGAAGAAGAGCTGACTGCTGAAGAGATAGCCTCTGAAGAAAAGGCTATTGAGGACCCCACTACTGAGGAATTAGCCAATGGGGAAATATCTTCAAAGGAAAGAGAAGAGATCGAACAGGAAGCAGGAAAAGAAAAAGAATAGGAACAACATGAAGAGCCTACCATGTCTCCTCAAAAGGACATGTCCTAGGAGCCACATGTTTCCCCTTCTATGCCCACTGTCTCTGTTACCCCAATTACTCCAATTGTTATTCAATCTTCTGGTTCTTCTCCATCTTCGTCTAAGACCCTTTTTTATAGTCCCAAGACTACTTTTGATGTTGTTTTTGGTTCTTGTGGATCTTTGCCAAGCTTGTCTTCCCCATCATATGATATTGATGCTAAATCTGTTTTAGATCAATTCATATTTGGTTTTGAGCAAGTTCATAATGTTAATGTGCCAGGTGTTATTTTTACCAATACTTCACCAATTGTGACCACAACTTGTGTGAGTTTAGCTCCTTCCGCACCAATTATGGATTCTAATCTGAGTGCAAATTTGTCAGTACTTCCTCCATGGCTTTCTTCGCATACCCCGAAGATAAAGAAGCAAGTCGTCTCCCCAGATGACTTCAACTTCGAGAAATTGGTGCTTGTGAAGACCAAAACCAAAAAGAATCCAAAGACTCTATCCAGGCTTTTTGATGATAAAGGTTACAAGTATGCCAAGATAGCACAACCTCCACCTGATGCAACTATTGAAGATTTTGATATGAATGACTATTCAATCTCAAGAGTTGAATTGGGGAAGATCACACATGAGGGTGCAAAGGCTGATGCCCAATTCACACTCAATTCTCTTATTGTCAAATTTGATCAAGAGAAGAAAATGAAGGATCAATATAAGGCCAAGGTTGAACAATTGACTGCATTGCTACAGAAAATCACATTAACTTCACAGTCAGTGAAACCTATGGCTATCACTATTGAAGATCTTGTCATTCAAAAGGTTGAGAAGATACATGCAAGAGGAAGAGTGGTCGAAGGATTTCTGGAAAGAATGATTGCACAAGGTACACTTCTTCTAACAACTTCTATAGAAAGAAATAAAATTGAAAAGGTAAGGGTCAAACTGGATGAGGTAGCTGATGCTTTGTCTCAAGAACTCCAGGACTTGGATGAAAGTCTAGAAGAGTGGGTGAAAATGAAGAAGTTGAAGTTGAAAACTTTGGTAGGGATTGGAATCATTTCCAATCGTGAGTCATATGTCGAAACTAAGGAGACTTGATTCACCGAATCAATGTTCTGAAAGATTTAATCAAGGACTTGCAAAGCACCCGAGAAGTTAGTGAAGATAATGATGTTAGTCTTCTCAACAAGCTTGAAGAACTCCCATGCAAGTTACTAAATGATGATCATAAGTTTCTTTTTTTTTTTTTCTTTTTTTTTAAATGTGCCTGGTAAACTTTTTAACATGACCGGCGATGCTGGTGCGACACGCCCTCCGGCTCCACACGAATGCTTTTGCCCGAAGCAATGAACCAGTGAGGCCACAACATGGGGGACCTCATCCCCTAGCAAGAACACTTCAAACCTGTGAGCTCGTTGGCCCAGAGAAGGCGTAAAGCCTGCGAGCTCGTTGGCCCAACAAGGGTTTGAACTCTGGTGGCCGCCACTACAACTGAACGACTTAACCACCAAACCACGCCCTTATCGGCAATCATAAGTTTCTTTTTGCAGAGGAAATTGTACAAGAATTTAATAGCATGATTCAAAGGGACTTTGAAGAACAAACTTTTTCAATGACTTCTGTGGATAAGCTGTTGGATTATTAGTTGACTCTAGATAACATTAAGACAATCTTGGTAAGGCATGAAAAGGTAGCTACCAACGTGAAAGACTCAATAACCAAGGCTTGTGTTATTTCAAAGAACACTTCTAGGCCAAATAGCATTGAAATGCAAGCGGTGCTAAAAATGTACGAAGAATTCATGAAGGACGGTGGTGGGAGTTGATCAATTGATCATGCCTTAGATTATTTTCTAAACATTTCTTTATGCTTTATGTATTTAGCTTTGGACATATTTACATGTACTTTTCAAATGTGTAATTACATGTAGAAACAAGGAAAGTCTGAAATCAATAAGGACTCTTCTTGTTGAATAAGTCATAGTTAGTTTTATTTTTCCTATTTTTGTTTATGGCCTCTCCCTATAAATAAAGAGGGTCTCTTTTGTAAATATTATCTTTTAGTTATTGAAGCAAAACTCTACCGAATTGAAGAGCATTTTGAAACTTTGTGTTCAAGTTGTAAATCAAAATTTTATCAATAATAAGAAAAGCAAGTGAGCATTCAAACTTTGTTTTGGAATATACTTGTGGTGCATGGGAAATGTTCTTATGTCTTTTCTCTTGTACCTTCTTATGCAATTGATCAAACTAGTAGTGTGAGTTTATATAATCTAGGAGGTGGTCTAAAGCTGATTTTGGAGTCTTTGTGCTACAACATTATCTTTGGAGTTTATATTCTATGTTCGTGAGTTGAAAATATTAGAAGACTTTGAGCTGCTAGTTATTTTTTGTGTTCATTAATCTCTTGATAGCATACAGTGGAAACTTTGGGTTGCACTATATTCTATACATTTCCAACTTCAAATCAGCGAAAGAAATAGCAAAAGACTTTGTGCTTCTGTGAATTTCTTGGTTATTTCACGCTGGTATCATTTTGAGTATCCATATGTTCATTCAATCTTGATAGTGGTTATTATTGTTCTAGTAAGTGGTTTTTAAGTTTATTATACATTGTAAGAATTAAGAGGAAACATCATTTTTGAAAAAAGAGAAATAGATGATATGACACCATCCACAGATTAGTTTATAGTGTAGATAAATCTAGTTAAGTACTTGTTGATTGTAGCGAACAATAAGAAGGGAGCTTCCCCTTTCTGAGAGGAGAGAGTAAATCTCATCACATTGTGGTTGATATAACCATTTTGTCTTTAATTAGTTGAAGACAAACTATTCACCCAACATATATATACTATTGTTGATGAACCTAGAACGATGAATCAAAAGAGTGTAAGTCCCAAAACAAAGTCATGAATGAAGAGATGGCAACATTGGAGAAAAATGGGACTTGAGAGTTTGTGCAATTGCCTCAAGCGAATTTTGTAAGAAGCAAATGATTGTTTCAAAAAGAATTCAATGTAATGTCCCTTTTTTTTGGACCCATTCCAACATTCCTATAAAGTTTCAAGATTCTTGGAGAATTCCAACATCTATGGAGAACGCCAACTTTCCGTAGACCATGGATATGCGGAAATGTAATTAAATAATTAACTTAAGTTGTCTTAAAGATACTTTATATTATTTTCTTAAAGGCAACTTATGTTTAGTTATTTATTTTAAATGAAAGGTAGCCAATGTCACAAAGTGCTTTTAAAAGAGGGTCAAAAGTGATAACACTAGGCTTGGGGTACAAAGTGATGACTTAAAAGGTTATTTTAAAAGTAACATTGAAAATAAGGATTAAAAGTGTTATCAAATTTAAAAGACTTCAAAGTCACTTTATTTTTATTGAGGGGAATGTGAAAATAAAGAGATAATATTTGGTTGCCCTAAAAGTGCTTATAAAAGTAGGAGTTGTGCATAGAAAAGGGTTACCTATTCATTTTTAACAATTTTATTTCTCGAGAATGAATTTAAATTCTTCTAAATACTTGAAAGTAAAAACCCTTTAATAATTCCATTTCCAAGGATGAAAACCCTCCTAGCTGGTTAGAGTGATTTCATCTAGAAATCACCATTTTGTTGAAGTTTCCAATTTTTATTGTTCATATTTTAATGGAAGTCTTTGATGTTTTTTGATAGTGTGGAATGATTTTTCTACATGTTTTGTTGTTGATAACTTGTTCAGTTGTTGTGTATGTGTCATTTGGTGATTATGTGAATAGTATGGAGGTTGTACCAATTTACCCAGGTTGTACCTCCTCAAGTAAATAGTTGTTACCTTTAATCATGCTAGTTTCCACCTACAAGCAATCAATACAAGAAGATGAGATGGGTGTAGAAGGGTTGAAAGACTTGTGGTTTCAGTTTGGAAGAATTCCTGAGTTAAACTAGGTCGTACCTTCCAAGAGTGGCGTATGTAATTATGTGAGGGGAATTGCCCCTAGTTTTGGTGTCTATTATGGTTTTTCAAGCTGACCGCACCTTTAGCAGCAATAACTAGATTCCTAGGAGTTGTTTCCACTAATTTTGGTGTTGTTAGGGATTCGTACAATAGCATATCTAGGCCCTACTATTGTTATCAAACCTATCAATGTCTGCAACAATAATCTGAGTCATTTTAAGTGACTTTCTTTGTTATTTGGGTTGTTGCAGCAGTGTTGCATGTTGCCCTACTATTAGAGGATGTTTATACAATGTTTTGGGATATTGGTATGATGGGTTGTAGGTGCTTTTAGTTTCAGATCAGTCTAACATGGTAGTTTGGAATGGAATTCAATGTTTCCTGAGTCTTATTTCAGCTGGCTTCAATCAATACTCGATCCTTTTGGCAATGTTATTTTGTTACAGATTTCACATGGATGGTAATACATAAAACCTTGGTTAATGGACTAATTCCCTGTGTGTGTAGCAATGTGTTGGTTATTTGAAATAGCATTTCCAATGTAGTTTTCTTTATCATTATCATTCTCAATGTAATCAATGCAACTCATGATTTCTTGTAATATAGATGGTAGTACTGCCAAAAGTATGCATATCATGCGTTTATATTGTAAATTCGAATGGTATTCCGTCGATTAAATACATTTCAATTTAGAAGGTCTTGGTCGATTCACCGCTAGACCCCTCTTGCATTCAAGCATGTTTTGGCATTGATCGGATCCGCTTACTTACGAGCCACTTTGGCTCGATTCAATTCCGTTGTAATCTGTCAGTGGCTCTGCATTCATTCAGCACACTTGTCCACCGAAGAGGTGTAGATTTGGGTCAGCTCCGCCCCCTATGTGCTTCTGGTCGGCTTGTCGCCTCTTCATCCTAGTAGTGCATTCATCTAGATAATTGTGTTTGGTCCAAAACACTGTATGCTCTCACCTTGCCCACACTAGGAACTAGGTGATCAGAAAGTGTCAAGACGTTGCATTTGCATTTATATATTGCAAAAATATTTTTTAAAAAATTCGTGTGGGACTACATTGGTATCAAAGCTAATGATCTTGCCAGCTTATGTTTTCAAAACTAATATTTTGATGCAATACAACTCTCATGAGCAACAGTAATAAAGAATTCAAATATCATCAAAGGGAAAAGAAGAAAGAAAATCAAAGGGTAGTGACAAATTGTGAGAGAGAAGAAGAGAACATGGGTGACCGTGATAAAAGAAAAGAATTGAATCTGCATGAGACCGGAGCCATAAGGAGTTGGCTAAATAAATTCAAAATTCTACGAGGGAGTCCATGTGTGAGATTGCACAAGCTTTATGGTATATAACTCATAATACGAATGCCTCCCAACCATATCAGAGACAGAATGCTGAGGCTAGTAACTCTAACAAAAACAATAATGACCATAGTCCTAAAAGAACGGTCATTGGTCCTACACTTAGACCTTTCCAGCTCATGTTCCTGGCAAGAGAAGAACCTGTGAGGGAGGAAGGGGATCAAAATCACAATAAAGGATGTAACTTTATTGAGTACTTGCGTGAGTATGAAGCCTTAGGGAATGATTTTCATGCAGCCCCTGATTTCTACAACTTACAGATGAGGAATAGACCTCGAAGGGAGAGAGAGAGATAATCAAGATTTGCTGCGAAGGTTGGATAAATTGTCCATGCCCTCCTTTGATGGTTCTGAAAAGTGTTCAGCACGATCTTGGATTTAAAATTTGAAAATATACTTCTCCCTTAATCCAATGTTCGAGGAGGGTGCTATCAAATATGCTACTCTTCATTTGGAGGGAGATGTGCACAAATGGTGGTATTATGGTTTGATTACATAGGGCCATAGATTGATAGAAAGGACCCTGAGATCCATTTCAAAGAACTTGCTCAATTGAAGCAAGGTGGTTCAATAAATAACTATGTGAAAGAGTTCCAAAGACTGTTATGGTTCATGATGTCTCTAAAAGGAGTCTTATTGTTCTTTTCAAAGAAGGATTGACAAACCCTCTAAAAGGTTGGGTAAAAACCTTTGACCCACCTTCCTTACAAAATGCCTTCAAAAGGGCATTAAGCATAGAGCCTTCTATTCCAAAAAGTAAGTTTTATTCAGAGGATTCTCGTACAAAACAGCAAAAGAAAACCTTGCAAACAAGAGTCTCATTATCAACCTCAAAAGAGCCTACCACCCAAAACAAGCAATGAAGAAGAATCCCATAATGAACTTGGGAAGAAGAATGTGTGTTTCTAATGCAAGGAACCTTGGACACCGGGTCATTAATGCCTTGGTAAGGGAAAGATACATTACATTGAGGTGGTTTCTGATGAGGAGAAAGAAACCAAAGAATATGAAGGTTTGGGAAAAGAGCAAGATCAACATTTGAATTTAGAAGATGATGATACCAAAGGTGGTACACTTGCTTCTCTCTCTCTCGAGCACCAAGATATTAATCTTTCCGATTTCAAGGGGTCTTATGTGGGCGAAGAATCATAGCACTCATTGATGGTGGGGCTACCCACAATTACATTGATGAAGGTTTAGTAGTTAAGAGGGGACTTCATGTTGAAGAATTTGAAGGATTTGATGTTGTAGTAGCTGATGGGTTTATCATCCCTTGCAAAAAGAAGATAAGTCAACTCAACATACACATTGGTAAGCATGAAATTTGTGATGGTTTTTATGTTGTTGGCTCAGGTGAGACTGACAGTTTTGGGAGTTCAATGGTTATATTCACTTGATGGAATTTCCAAAAATTATCAAACATTGGAACTTGAGTTTCAGCATGAAGGGAATGAAGTGATATTGAAGGATCTTCCAAATGTGTCACTCCATCAAATTTTAGCAAAGAGAATAGAAGCTTTTAGTCTCAAATGTCCCATCATAGCCTTGGGTAAGCAAGCAACTCATTTTCAAGGTATCATGAGTATTTTGTGGATTTTAGTTATTTATCTTTGGGACTAATATAGGATAGCAAATTCCAACGGGATTATGACCATCATTTTGGGATTCTAGAAGTGAAAACAAAAAGTATTTAGAAAGATTTTTCAATTTTTATCAGAGTGGTGCAACAGAAACATGGTAGAGCAAAGCAAATTTTTGGGGAATTTGCAAAAGATTGCTATATAGTTGGCAAGAAAGTTAAAGGAAGTTTTAGTTGAAGGTACATTGCAACATAATACATCAAACAAAATGACATGCAAACCTCCTAGTTTGATTTAAGATTCTACAATCACACTGATTTTCATCCAGGATTAATCAGTCGTTTAAGTTAGCAATGCTTGAGGACAAACAATTTTAGGGAGGGAGGACTTGTAATAACCCCTTCTTTTGGACCCATTCCAACATTCTTGGAAAGTTCCAAGATTCTTGTAGAATTCCAACATCTGTGAAGAACACCAACTTTCTGTAGACCTTGGATGTGCGGAAAAGTAATTAAATAATTAAGTTGTTTAAAGGAAATTTTATATTATTTTCTTAAAGGCAACTTATGTTTAGTTATTTATTTTAAATGAAGGGTGACAAGCGTCATAAAGTGTTTTTTGAAACAGGGCCAAAAGTGATAACACTAGTCTTAGGGTAAAAAGTGGTGACTTAAAAGATTTTTTTAGAAGAGACGTTCAAAATAAGGATTACAAGTGTTATCAAATTTAAAAGACTTTGAAGTCACTTCATTTCTGTTATTGAAGAGAAAAGTGAAAATAAATAGATATTATTTGGTTGCCCTAAAAGTGCCTATAAAAGAAAGAGTTGTGCACAGAAAACGGTTACCTACTCATTTTTTAACAATTTTATTTCTCAGGAACGAACTTGAGCTCTTCTAATTACTTGAGGACGAAAACCCTTTAGTAATTCCAATTTCGGGAATGAAAACCCTTTAGTAATTCCAATTTCAGGAACGAAAACCCTAATAACTGGTTAGACCATTGTGTTGATAAGGCAATTTTGAAGTTTCCAATTTTTCTTGTTCATGCTTTATGAAAGTCTTTGATGTTTTCTAATAGTAGGGCGATTTTAATACATGCTTCATTGTTGATAACTTGTTCAGTTGTTGTGTATGTGTTGTTTGGTGATTTTGTGAAGAGTATGGAGGTCGTACCAATTTGCCAAGGGCGTACCTCAAGTAAACAGATGTACCTTTAATGATGTCGGTTTCTACCTCTAAGCAATCAGTACAACAAGGTGAGATAGGCATAGAAGGGTTGAAAGACTTGTGGTTTCAATTTGGAAGAATTCCTTTGAGTTAAACTAGGTCGTACCAAATCAAGGCATACCTTCCGAGAGTGGCAAGGTGTACCTTCCAAGAGTGGCGTCTGCAATTCTGAGTGGAGTCGCCCCTAGTTTTGGAGTCTATTATGGTTTGGCATTCTAACCCCATGTTTAGCAACCATAACTGGATTCATGGGAGCTCTTTCCACTGATTTTGGTGTTGTTAGTGGTTTGTACTGTAGCATATCCAAGCCCTATTGTTGTTATAGGACATGTCAAAGTCTGCAACAATAATCTATGTCATTTAAAGTGACTTGTCTTTGTTATCTGGGCTATTGCAATAGTGTTGCATGTTGCCCTACTGTTAGAGGATGCTTATACAGTGTTTTGGGATATTGGTATGATCGGTTGTAGGTGTTTTCAATTTCAAATCAATCTGACATTGCAGTTCGGAATGGAATTTAGTGTTTCCTGAGTCTTATTTCAACTGGCTTCAATCAATACTCGGTCCTTTTGGCAGTGTTCTTCTGTTACGGGTTTCACATGGATGGTAATACATTGAACATTGGTTAATGGACTGATTTCTTGTGTATAGCAATGTGTTGGTTACTTGAAATGGCATTTCCAATGTAGTTTTCTTTATCATTATCATTTTTGTGTAATCAGTGCAGTGCATGATTTCTTGTAATTTGGACAGTGGTACCGCCAGAAGTATGCATATCATGCTTTTATATTGTAAAATTTGTTGGTATTCCACCGATTAAATGCATTTCAATTTAGGTCTTAGTTGATTCACCGTTAGATCCCTCTTGCATTCAAGCCTGGTTTGCCATTAATCGGATCCATTTAGTTATCAACCAATTTGGTTCGATCGGATTCCATTGTAATCTGACAGTGGCTCTGCATTCATTCAGCACTTGTCCGCTGAAGAGGTGTAGATTTGGGTCCGCTCCGCCACCTGTGTGCTTCTGGTTGGCTTGTTGCCTCTTCATCCTAGCAATGCATTCATTTAGATAGTTGTGTGTGGTCCAAAACATCGTATGCTCTCACCTTGCCCACATTGGGAACTAGGTGATCAAAAAGTGTCAAGACGTTGCATTTGCATTTATATATTGCAAACAAAAAATTTAAAAATCGAAGAGTTACTCTCAAGTTGAGGGAAATGATTTTGGAGATTTCATTTTTTGTTGCAAAACATACATCCATTAAATTGTTATATGTTGTCACGAATGACCTTGAGGTTGAACAGAGAGATGTCAAGACAACATATTTACATAGAGATTTAGAGGAAGAAATCTACATATCACAACTTGAATACTATCAGAACAAAAAAAAAAAAAAAGGCAGGCAAATTTTGGCTTGTAGATCAAATAAGTCCCTCTATGACTTGAAGCAATCACCCTGGATGCGGTATCAAATGTTTGATATGTATGGCTTGAAGTTGAAATATATTAAAGCAAAATTCGATTTGTGTTCACTTCAAATACATTGATCATTTTATTGTTTTATACATTGATAACATGTCTATCGATAACAATAAAGATATAATCGAAGTGCTTAAGTATCAACACCCTTTACAGTTTGACAATAAATATTTAGGTGATGTTAAGTTTATTCTAAAAATGTAGATTAGGAAAGATAGAGGTAACAAGAAACTTTGGTAGAGTCAAAAAAAACTAAAGAAAAAATATTAAATGTTAACAAAAACAAAAAGTTCTCGAGTTGCATCATTTCAAGATGCAAGAATGTACATTAATGTTTGTCCCTATTCTTGTGGCAACGTAGTTGTCTATGGAACAATTTCCTGGGACAAATGGTGAGAAAGTGGATGTGTTATGTTGTGTATCCTAGTGTAGTTAGAAGTCTAACGTATGCAATGATCTATACAAGACCATATAAGCACAAGCAATGGGAGTCCTAAGTGAGTTTGTGTCACATTGGACTATTGTGAAAAGGGTTTTTAGATATCTTTGTAGTACTTTAGAATATTCTATTTGCTAGCTAAAAAGGCCCAACTTAAACAAAGAATTGAACATACACAGGTTGTGCTAGTGATATTGATAACAACAGATTCACTAGTGGTTGTGTTTAACCTATTTGGTGGTGGTATCAGTTGGATGAGCAAGAGACACATTGTGGTTGCTCTTTCAACTACTAAAGCTAAAGTAGATAGAAACTACTCACCCTTGTAAGGAGGCAGTTTGGCTTCAGATGATGTGTTTTGATGTCAGTTTCAGACAAAGGTATAATGTCGATTGACTGTGATAATTAAAATGTTATTTGTTTGGTCGAGAACCTTAGGCTATACATGCAAAACAAAGCACATTAGTGTGTAGTACCATTTTGTTAGTGACATGGTGGAAGCTCAAAGGGTGTGATAGATATGGACACCTTAAAGAACATTGCAAAATTGTTGACCAAGCTTGTTGACACAAAAATATGGATGATGCAAAATCAAATTCAATCCTTGCCCCTAGCTATTAAATTATTTCATTTATTTGTTTGTTCCTATGCTCAATGTATACAACAGAGAGAATGTTAGAATATTAGGTTATTTTGTACTCCTTGCAAGCCATGTAATACTTCAATACTTGTATTATAACCTTCATTGAATGAGACACTAGCATTGGAGGAATCCATGAGATTCTTTGGATGACACAACTTGACACTAGAAATGTTGGGTAAGACCTAGAAGTTCTTTGTAAGAGCGTGATGAAAGGAGTTACAACTAGACATGTAAAAGAACCTATTGATAAAGAGTTAATGTAAGTTAAAATGATTCTTGGGAGTTGATGAATCATAACCCAAAACTCCATCTTAGTTGTTAACAAGTAAGAATTTCATCTTGGGCTTCCTTGCTCAATACCATGAGTTTCTTTGGATGACACAACTTGACACTTGAAATGTTGGGTATGACCTGGAAGTTCTTTGTAAGAGCATGATGAAAGGAGTTACAACTAAAAATGTAAAAGAACCTATTGACAAAGAGTTAATGTAAGTTAAAATGATTCTTGGGAATTGATGAATCATAACTCAAAACTCCATCTTAGTTGTTAACAAGTAAGAAGTTCATAACAACAAGTAAGAAGTTCATCTTGGGGTTCCTTGCTCTATACATTGAGTGTTACATTAAGAAATGTGTATAAAAAGATTGTGTACGGAGATGTCAGAATGTTGCTACACACATTTAAAATCTAGTCATAGAGCATTAGAGGTGCATGTAAAAACCTCGTCGTATTTGTTCTCTTTATTAAGTTAATATAGCGAGTGGCATGCATTTGCATTTGGCTTTTCTTTACCCAAAAAGGTTTTTTCTTAATGCTTCTATGATATTTTTTTGTTTTATATTTATTGTTAATCTTCATTGAAATTTGTTGCCATTTGGATTTTACGTTTTATGTTTCCATTGATTATGAAGCTTATTTCAGTCAGTTTTCAGTATTGAATGCTTGAAATTCCTTACATTATTGTTATATGTACAAAAACTACAAGAAGTTGAAACACCCAAAACATGATTACAATCTGAAAAATTTATATTTCAACATTTGGCTGAAAATCAACCCTTTACAAGTTTTTTCAAACAAATTTGATGATTAAATGAGTCATAATCATAATAAATATTTTACCCCAACTGCAATTGTTTGTAGTATACTTCCTAAAATTAATTCCTTAAATGAGACTATACATATATAACCTGCTACAAACGCAGTACACATTTTAAAACTAATTCCTTAATTAAGGTTAGATATAAATAACCTGCTACAAAGCTCTGGTAAAGCTTATCCATGCAACTTAAGTTTGCACTTTGTAGGCATGCCCCTCAAAACCCATTTGGCCATTGAATTTACTTAAACTGTTGTTATGTTTTAACTTCATATCTGCTATGTTCAAGGCGTTGACCAAGCTTGTGGATATGTATGTATAAGCAAAACGGGATTAGAACAAAGATTGATAAGCATACTTTTCTAGATCGTGTGATAAAAGGTTATATAAAACATGATTCATTTGACCTGGGCTAAACATCCAGTTTTTGGAAAACTTTTAAAACAAGTGCTTCAAGAAGTGTAGAAAAGATAAGTAACAGAAGATGCATAGGCAAGGTTATGATGAAAATCCCCAACTCTATTAATCAGAGCATACACAAAATTCACAATACAAAGAAAGTGTTATGTATCATGTATACTGAGATTTTGGTTCCATATGAAGGGATTCCCAAGCTGAATATTCAATCCCGTTTTTGAATTGTTTCTTATTCACAAATATATCCAAATACATTGTAATTTCCTTTTCTGTCTTTTGATTCAGAAAATACTGTTCCTATCCTATGTAATTCTATCCTTGAAATGTGCTTGAATCATTAGGCAGCAAAGACATCATTTTTTCATGGGTGCGGTGTATCTTCTGGCAACAACCTCAGATCTCAACTCTATTTATACACATTCTAGCATTAACATTTTTCAAAATTCAATTTAGAGATATTCGGAAAGCAAAGTGCCTGGTTGCAAATATCCAAAAAGAACACACAAGATACACCTACTTTTATGCTCAAGTGCTCACAAATCATAGTTATGGTTAAAGTAGCCTCTAAGAAACAATATGAAACAGCAGAGCTTGACAATTCAGTCAGAAACAAATAAATTTCATAGACAAAACACTATATACTAAACCTCCTCCCTGTTAATGCCGCTACTCTTTATTATGTTGTATTTGCAAAGAGGGCACGTGGCATTGATTCGTAGCCACTTGTCAATGCATGTGCAATGAAAATGATGGCTACAAGGAAGTTCACGCAATTCAACGTCATTTTCATAAGCAGAGAGACAGATGCAGCACTCCTGCCACAAGTGATACAGAAAAAAGTCAACATAATCTGACACGTATCAATTTCAAACAGTTACTTTCCTGGGCCATTCTTGTGCAGGATGAAAGCAGCTGTAAAGTTCATAAGAACATTCTGCCATCTAAACACAGCATAAAATAAAGTCCTAAAACAAACTATTATGCTTTATTCCTCATAAGAATGTTAGGACAAGTTCTGCACATTGATCTATCGTAAAGCATATGATAATTCTTGGTCAAACATGAGAAAACATTGCACAAATGCACTTCAGAAAACAATCCACATGAGGTAGGGATTGTTACATAATCAACAAGCTTTTGCTTAGACTTTCTTGAACAATATACGGTGCCTTCTTGACTCCTATTAAACCTGAAGTTAAGAATATTGGTCTCTTTGATGAATGATTGATGATAACCAATATATCACTATGATAGTAGGGCTGACTGTGAATAAAGCTAAAACAATTTGCCAATAAATACAAGAATATAAACAATTTTAGAAAAGCTCAATATGCAAATATTAAGTCTAACCAATCAAAGCCTGAGTTTCTCTCAAGATGCTAAATTAAAAATAGTCAAAACTCAGACTGAAAATTGGGTCTGTTTTATCCTGTACAGTGATTCTCAAACAGTTCAAAACAAACAAAATCTTATCATCCAAGCAAAAAACCTGGGAGTGCCACTGATGAAAATGCTCGATACAAACATGAAAGAGTGAATTCTTTCAAAACGTCAAATGAAATCATCTACTTCCTGTCTGCCAGAAATTTGTAACATTACATTATCAGGATACAGTCTAATGACAGGAATATTTCATTGTGATCCTTCGAGAAAATATGTTTGTTGTAACTAGAATCACTACCATACGTCAACAAGCTGGTATAGAATACTGGCACTACAGAGAGCCAGAAATGGAGTAAGACCATTTTAAGATCTTAGTTTGCAAATAACTCAATTTTGCAGGCGAATTGGCCAAGGATTAACAATATGCAGTTCAGTGCAAATCAGCCTAGTGAAAAGATTTTGGCATAGATTCTATCATCATCATGAGGGATCATAATACATCTAAAACTCCAACAATTGTTAGGGGAATGGTAGTTTTCAGAGCACATATGACCAGAAGTAGATGAGGGACTAAAAAATTTATAGCTAAACTTAAAAGAGAAAGTTAAAGCCTTGATCATGGTTCGACAACTAGGACTCTGCAAATTAAAAAATTACATAAATAGATGACATAATTAATGCATGAGACACATGAATGATGGATTTAGAGAACACGTAAGTCTATTATGATTGTACTAGCATTACTCAATGGGGATTGACTCGGCAAACCAAAAAGATAAATGGAATTCAATTAATTGGGATTTAATCCGGAGAGTAAAAGTTAAAAACTGCTGCAAAATTAATAATAAATGGGGGAAAAAGCTGTATTTAGTATTTCAAGCCAAATAAAGAGAAAACAATTTGCTTTTCCATCTGGCAGAGCCCAAAACGATCTTTATGTCTTGCTTTGTAGGAATCTGAAGTCACAGCCCCAGCGGGGTCAAGGGACAGTGCAGGCCATTTTTCTCAAAGGTCTGAAATTTTTTTCACTGGCCTCTTCTGCAGAGAAAACTCACAAACTTTTTGCAGGACTTGGCTTGAGTCTTTCGCAAGTTACCCAGCCTGCAAATATGCTTGTGCCTTTAGTGAAAGCTAGCCAAGTTTGCAAACTATGGCCTTAATCGATAAGATATTTCTCAATATTTTGAAAGATTGTTTCAGCTAAGATGACAATTAATATGACCAATATTGAAAGCTAGGTGTGCGAAAAATACCATCCTATCGGTAAATACAGACCCAGGCAATTTTCACAGTAGAAATCAGCTCATAGACCACTAATTGGATGCAGAATTTTTGACACAAATTGAGGAAAGGTAAAGCAGACAAATCAGATGAAATTCACATTTAGGAGGGTAGAATCTTGCGCTGAACCAAACAATCCATGCATATGGATAACCAAGTAGAGTTGTGAACTTTTGACAATAGCCAAAGATCAGAAGATAGCAGGTCAACGTTGACTAGCATACTTTGAGTAATCCAAAACACAAGGTCCAGGCTAATAAGGTGGCCATGTCCATTCACTAAAACTTAAAAGATATGTCACAACCCCCTAAGGTACTCATTTTAACTTGCTATGGATAGGTACACTCATAGATTAGTCGATGGTAAGGTACAAGGTGACGCAATTATGTAGTTCGATTGGGGGAATATACCAATGCCCACTTCAAGTCTAATGTCGATGATGCTTGTCAACACCCTCACTATGTCAATGGTGCTCATCAACGCTAGATAAAATTCACATTTGGGAGAGGGTAGAATCTTGCACTGAACGAAACAATCCATGCATATGGATAACCAACTTGTGAACTTATGAAAATAATTAAAGATAAGTAGATAGCAAATAAATGTTGACTAGCATTCTTTGAGTAATCCAAAACACAAGGTCCAGGCTAATAAGGTGGCCATGTCCATTCACTAAAAGATATGTCACATCCCCCTAAGCCAACCATTTTAACTTCTTGTGGATAGGTACACTAATCAATTAGCCAATGGTAAGGTTCAAGGCGACGCAATTATTTAGTTTGATTGGGGGAATATACCAATGACCACTTCAAGTTTAATATCAATGGTGCTCATCCCTCGCTATGTCAATGGTCCTTGTCAACACCCTAGCTTGGTGCTAGAATGAGGATGTAAATGATATTGTCTTCTAGTGTTGTCGTCAATTTTTAGTTGAGACCCCATTTTGGAAGGATACCTTGATATATAATTAATACTATACAATAATACTTTTTTTTAGGTTTTTTTTAATATAAAGTTTAAACTTTAAAGTTTAATGTATTATGATAAAGTTTAAAATGTAACATTGTAATATATAATATATAATAAATTTATATGATTATCGTATATCATTATATTTTATGATATATAATTAATAATATATATTATTATATTATATGATATATTATAAATTATAATAATTTATATATATTAATGATATATGATATTATTGTATTTTATGATATATAATAATATATTATATATTAATAGTTTTAAATAAAATTTAATATTTATAATATTTTCAGAAATAAAAAATAAAATATAATCTATAATTTTTATGTGTTTTAAAATAAACTTATTACTTTTTTATTTTATTGTTTATTTATTTAAAGTTAAAATATGAATTTAATAGTATTTTCATTTTGTTTGTGAATAAAAAATAAACATATAAGATATTAATTTTATGTGTTTTAAAATAAAGCTAGTAATTTTTTAAATTTAATTATTTAAAGTTAAAATATAAATTTAATATATTTTTATTTTTTTGTTTTTAAAATAAATATAATTTTGTTTTTTGAAGTTAAAATATAAAATTAGTATATTTTTATTTTTTATGATTTTAAATAAAATTACTATTTTTTTATTTTGTTTTTTAAATTAAAATATAAATTTAATATATTTCTATTTTTATGTTTTTAAAATAAAATTAGTATTTTTTTAATCTATTTAGCAATGTTAAAGTTTAAACTATCTTTTTATAATTTTGTCACTTGTGGATATATTACTTATATTTTTAAAAAAATCAAATTTATATAGGCGAATTTAATGACAATTTTTTTTCCCCTTGTCGAACTTCATCCGAATTTTATAGTTGCCGAACTCGAACACGAACTCGAACCTTGTGACTTATAGCTTGTCTTTATAATCAAGGCGTATCATGTACAATCTAGGAACAATCTTTTGCATTCATTGATAGAATAGAATTATTCTCATTTGATCTCTCTTGTGCTTTCATGAAGTCCTAGATCTTGGGTGGCTCCAATCATAGCCAACTCTAACATGGTATCAGAGCTCTAGGAAGAATCACTTTGTGTTAATCATTTTTTGAGATATCTTAAGTACAATTCATGGTGGATCTTGATAGTTGAGTATGCTCTTCTCTTGCATCAAATGATGACCTGGAGAATCAGAAAAATTTGATGGAAATACCAAATTCGTGAGGGTTTCCCCTTTGTGGCCTTGTATTGCAAGTTCATTTTGGAGCATGCTACTACAAATCTGAGCACACCATTGTGTTCAAGTGGTCCGAGGCAGTAAAGATTATCTCTTGTTTCGACCAGATTGGACATCGGAAGCCAAGTCTATGAGGGTTTGAAGTTGGGAGGTGCATGCCTGATCCAACAGGTACCTGATCTTTCGGAGCACTTTGGGTCAAATCCGACCCTACGCCCAAAAACCCCAAAATCGACTATCAATTCGTCCAAATCGGACAAAGTTGCAGCAAACGGCAAAAAAAAACCTCTCAGTCGTACGGAATCTTCGCAGGGAATATTCTCTGCATTGGAGGAATATTCTCAGCCTACGACTACACAAGGGAAATCAAAATCTTCGTTTTATCTAGCGGGGAAAGAAATTATCCTCTAGTCTTTATTAAATATGTGGTTTATGTCATGTCCCCATATCGCTAATTTCTAATTGAATCGATTACACATTTTAATCATTCAAATTAAAGATATGAATGATATCAATATCCATATAAAACCGAATATATTTACAAGTTATTTATTTAAATAAATAAATAAATTATTATATATAAATGACTATATATAAATATTATCAATTTTAATAATATAATATACTATTAATTATAATATATAATATATATCATTAACAAATATAATTATTAATAATTAACTATTATAAATATATATTATTATAATTATAAATATAATAGAGATTAATAATATTAATATTATAAGTAACGAGAGCTAAAAGAGAGACTTAAGAAATTGGTAATTAAGCCACCAAAAGGGCCGCCGACTAAATAAAGATTGTTAGCGCTTATGAGATGTTTGTAAATAAAGCCAGCAATCATCATAAATATGACAGCGCTTATATTAAAGGATAGTGGTTGCTTACATTAGCGTCAATTCCTATAAAGGTCAGCCAAACAACGATTAGTATATAATTCTTATTACAAGACAAAGTTTAAATAAGCGATCATGAATGTTGAATACCAAATAAACATTATAAGCAATGTCAAATGATGTAAAGACAATCACCATTCAAATAAATGAACAGCCACAACTATTAGAAGGGTTACCGACGGTTAGATTGAAAGGTATAAAAGCTCATAGAAATAATCAATGAGGGGGGACAGCAATCAAGCATATTCAATATCAACTATTCCACCAATAAAAAGCATCTAATATCATCTGATCATCAATCATCAGCAAGTATCTCATATGATCAATCATTCATCATCCAATCTTAAAGAAGCAGATGGAAATAAGAGTATCCTCAGCAGGCAATCAATCAGCTCTCACCATCAATCATTCAGTCCATCATCAAGCATCATTCATTCACAGTCAATCAGCAGTCAAATATATATATATATATATCAGCTATTATAAACAGCAAGGTAGAAATAATATATAAATCAGATCTAATCTATAGGCAGCAAACTGCCATATAAGGATCCATCCATAAGAGGTGGAAATGCTCTAAAATTGATATAGTTCCTATAAGGAACATCATTGCATAAAAGAATTCTGATTTGATAGCAGCCTTGTAAGAAATCAAGGCAAAGCATCATCATTGGTGATCTATAGGATCACCTGTATTTCCTTGAGGAGAGCAAATCTACGAATCGGTATGATATTTCTAGCTTATATATACTTATATAACGATACTTAGTCTTGCCCATGATATACGAGGGATGAGTGCGACCTTGCCACGTCATTAATCTTTGCCTATTGCCCCTATTAAGACGGTTGAGTAGTTAAGGAAGGGTGGTTTAATTGTTAATTGATTCTCACACGGTCGCTGACCCTCAAGTGGTGAGGAATTGCCGGGTGTGCAATGAAGCCCTTGAGCCAAGTGGTGAGGAATTGTCGGGTGTGCAATGAAGCTCTTGGGCCTATGGCAGTGGAGAACAATACCGGTTAGCTTACACGATAGGTGACCCTCAAGTAGGTGAGGAATTGTCAGGTGTGCAATGAAGCCCTTGGGCCTATGGCAATGAAGATTAGTTTGTTATTTTAAAGTCTTACATGGTAGGTGACTCTCAAGTGGTGAAGTATTGCCGGGTGTGCAATGAAACCCCTTGACCCAGGAGGTGAAGTATTGTCGAGTGGAGCAGACTCTCAAGTGCTGAAGTATTGTCGGGTGTGCAATGAAACCCTTGAGCCTTGTTATCTAGCGCCTTAATGAGTATATACCCCGTCTCCGCTAGGGTTTGATAATTAGGTTAGATTAACGACCGCGCACGACGCTCGCCATTCCCAAAGTATATCATGAGGCAAAAAACGTATCAAGTATAAGTATATTAAAGTATGAAGAAATACAATTGAATATATGCTCTCTCTAATAATGTTATATTCTTGTTCATTATTATTATGATTATGATGAATTGATTTCATTACTAAATTGATTTATAGTACTAATGTCACTTTCTAGTAGTTATTCTTGTGTGCAGGTTAAGAGATCAAAGATATCCTAAAAGGGGACATTACGGTTTCATTAAAAAAAAAATTTGCAGAATTTTTGTATTGCCTGCGTAGGGCAAGGTACCCTATACCCGCAGCAACGCAGTACCCAGCGTTGAGGCGCCACATGGCGCGGGGCCCCGACCAAATTCCTTCGGCGAGATCTAAATCCAAAATCTTTGACGACTTTTATTTCACCACCGGCAACATCATATCAACAACCACCGATTCTTTTTTCCATCACGGGTTATCACTTTTCCCAACATCATCGAATGCTTCATTCACTCCCAGTTGTCTCATTGAAACAGTCAGCAATGGACATAGCAATCTCCGGCAGTTATTAACAGATCTCAGCAGTCATCACCAAACTGTGGCAGCCTATTTAAATCATCAGTGGTGATTTAAGGGAATTTGCCGACCATTTAAAAAAAAATTCCGATTGTGAATATTCTAAAGCCCGCGGTGGCAACATTCACCCGCAGCAGGCGGTTCCATCAACCCGCCCACAACACAAACAGCAAGTGGCATTTTTAAAGTCACCAAACTGCAGTTTAGACTTCAATACACAACGGTCTGATTTCAAACCACCACCAGCGATAAACACTTCCCACAGCGGGCGTTCAAACACAGCGGCGATCAAATATCTCCAGCTCGAATTGTCTCATGCCGTAAAAACTCACACGCCAAAAAATACTCAAAAACTCGTCGGATGTTCCTAAGCTCTTGGCGGTCTCTGCTAAGCTCCTGGCATATTCCTTGAGCCCCAACAGTGGGGTCCGAACCAGCCCGCAGCAGCATAAAAATAGCCTCCCAACTATAAAAAAACCTCTCCAAACCGCCTACGACACTTCTGCAGGCCCGAAAAGTAGTTTTCCACTAATCGATCTAGTGGTTTCGATTTTTTCTGGTGGTTATCAAAAACCAAGGCTATTTTGAAAACATAAAGCCGGTTTTCCTCTCTCCAACGGTTTTGCGCCTAAAACAAGTGGTTTTGACTACACAGTTGGTGGTTTATGGAATCAAAGGCGGTTTTTTCCTTTCCATAGAGAATATTCTGACGAGAAGAGAATATTCCATCAGCCACCTTTGGCCCCTCAAAGCCCTAAAAGGGGGCTTTTTCTTCTTTTTTTCACAACTTTCAACCACGATCTCCGATTTTCGTGATTCTTGTGGCATTGGAAAGGTATTCAGGAGATCTTCAAATCCATCCGTGCACTTTTCTCATATTCAACTCCAAGTTCATTTTATGCAATTTGTCGGTTTTTTGGTTTTTGAGTAATAACTTGGACATTTTGACACTTGAGGAAGTGAAACTTGTTTTGGAGGGATTTGTTTGCTCTGATAAATCAGTGTGAGTGATTGTAATCTCCTTTGGATCTCCGTTTTAAGAGATTTTGATTGTTTTTCCAAATTTGGTGCCTTGTGGACAATTGTAAATCGCACTAAGTATAAAGTGCCACAATCATTTTTTTTTGGGCGCAATCTCATTGATTAACAGGGGGGTTGTACTTGTGTTCTTTTTTGTACTCTTGTATCATAGATCAAATAAACTTCCTCTACTCTCACCACATAACTATCATGAGTGGAATACTAAAATGGAGATTCATTTGAGAAGTTTGAAAATTCATAGAGTAACAATGGGTACAGAAATTGAACCAACAGCAACTGCAGAAAAGAGAAAGTGGTACAATAGATGTGATCAAGCCTATGGAACACTATGCTTGTCTATTTCAGCTGATCTTCTTTTTCATACTATGAGAGGTTTCAAATTGGAGAATAAACTAATTGGTTTGAATCCAACCGACTTTGCAAGCATCCAAGACTTCTTCACAAAGTTGAAATCACTTAGATTGCAGCTCAAATAATGTGGAATTGAGAAAGAGGACACTCAATTGATTCTTTCAATCCTTGCCAAGCTTGATCTTGACTATTCAGTTTTTGTTTCTACCTTTTATGCTACTATGGATGCACTTGGGAAAGCTTTCACAATGCCTTCACTTGATGAGTTTGCCACATCACTCACAAGCTAAGTTAGTACACATGGGCACATTGAAGTCTTCTAGACATCAAGCACTTCTCGGTATTCAAGGTACAAAGGATCAAAAGCTTCAACTAGCAAAGGCAAGAAACAGAAAAATAAGGATTTCAAGAACAATGAGCAAACAAAAGAGTCAATCAAATCACCTAAGTCCTCATCCTCTCCCAAGGAGGAATCATCTACGAAGAAGAGACCAAAGTGTGCATATTGCAAGAAACTAGGACATGATGAGCATAAGTGTTATGAGAAGAAAATTGATGAGTTGACTCACATTATTCAAAAGCACAATATCAGCTTGCCATCATCCATGTCACCTAGTACATCCTCTTCTTTGACATCATCATCTATACAGCCAAAGATAACAGGCATTGCTAAAGGGACAAACAAAGGAAAAGGACAGGCACTATTTGCTTCAACAAGTCTACAGTCAAATAGATGGCTTCTTGATTCATGAGCTTCTCATCATATGGCATCTTCACAAGGGATGTTCTCTTCATTTGAGTCATGTACTTCACTACCTATTTTGATGGGTAACAATACATACATGCATGCACCTGGTAAAGGAACTACTGATGTTGGTGAGAGTACATTCAACAATGTGTTGTGTGTACCTTCCTTGACAACCAATCTCCTTTCCATCTACCAGATTACTCATTGTGGTGCAGGAAAGACAGTTGAGCTCACTCCTGATTCAGTGATCATATGAGACTTGGAGAGCAAAGATATCATTGTTGTTGGGATGGCTGATCATGCATCTCGCTTGTATACACTCTCCCATTTTGCTTCTTCTGATGATGTCGATCCATTGGTTACTATTCACACTCATGAATCAAGAGTGAATCATATTTCTGAGGAGAATTTTGGTCACTTGAACCTTGGTGTTCTTTCATCTACTCTGGTTCATGAGACTAGTGCTGAGCTTTCATCTCCTCCACCTCCTGCTTCTTCAGAGATCGACATCGACATGGTTTCTTCTACTTCAGTTGAGCAAGATTTTTCAGGTCTTTCAGACACAGCTTTGTGGGATACTTTCTTGACAAGTATATCAAACTTGTTTTGTCAGACTCATTGTAGATTTGGAGGACACGCTTGAGGGGATATCTCTCCTCTTTGATGACAGTTACAGCACAACTGTTATCCCATCTACTTCGTCTTTGGAGGTTGTTCTTCATGAGTCTACCCAGGATTTTGGATTGGTCACACCTCATTGCATAGTACCATTCTTTGATTTTGTCATGTGGAAATTTGAGCAGTTTTAAGAGACATCCATCATGAGACTTCTTCCCTCATATCTCTTCTTGGAGATGGAGTTTCTTCTACATCAGCCTTTGGACCTGTTTCTTGGAGAATGTTGTTTGCAGGCTTTGGATTCTCTTCGGCATTCTTCTTCGGACATTCACCATCGGCACAGGAGCTACTTCATTGTGGGGGGGGCCTATAGTCTCACACTTGCTCTCCTATGGGGGGTAATTGATTGTACATGTGTTGGATGTAGTTCTAGGGGGGTCTTGAGTCATCCTTCCATCACATCTTTCATTTCATTTGTTTTATGCATTCTCACTTTTGGAGAGGAGTTTTTTCCCATGAGGTTTCCTCCTTTTCTCCACTTGAGATTTGTTGTACATGGGTAACTAAAATGGCCTAGTAGCCGGGACCCATCATCACCATCCATCATTGCATCTTGCTATAGTCAGTTACTCCCTAAGTTGCACTTAAGGAGGGGTGTTGATGTGAATAGGGTTATTACCTAACCAGTTTACCCTTGTGTGGATAATTCATATTATTTAACTATTTATTAGTTAAATAATACTCACACATAATTCACACATTAAGTTGACTTAGTGAGTCTACTAGATGTTTCTAGTGTGTCTAGTTGTTGATAGTTGTCATCTTATCCTATAGTTGTCACATGTCATAGGATAATAACACTTGTCACATGACTACAACATCCCACATTTCATCCTTGTCTTTATAAGCAAGGCATATCATGTATATTGAAATAACAATCTAAGAACAATCTTTTGCATTCATTGATAGAATAGAATTATTCTCTCATATGATCTCTCTTGTGCTTTCATGAAGTCCTAGATCCTGGGTGGCTCCAATCATAGCCAACTCTAACAAAAACATGGCCCTCAAACTGCCATCCCCAAAATGTGTCCCCTGTCGTCCTGCCATCCCCATCCCTGAAATGTTGTGGACCACAGGTTCACAATAATGCTATATATTTTAATTGGGAGCAATATGTATTGATACTTCTACCATGAAAATTTGTATGGGCAGTATATCCTCATTATGGCAAAGGTATGCATTCATAACTTTGTCATCAGGATGATATGTGCACTAGCTTACCTTAACTATGGAATATAGGACGTGATAGTCTCTTAAGAGAATGCCAATATACTTAAAGGTATTGAAATGTAATTTCTAATGATTGAAGTTAAAAGTTTTGAAGCATTGTGCTAAATTAAGTGGCTTTCTGGTTAATAGCCAGGTGGGGTACACCGTACAGGGACTTTTAATAGACTACAATTTGATGTCATCACTATTTTTTAAATTGCAGCGGTATGAAGTCAAATTGTATGATATTGTCAGATATCCTAGTATGATATCAGAAGGGGATGGCTAGACAGTTTAAATTATGGTTTGTAGATTTAGTTGAGAAAACTATTCGATCAATAGATTCACATGAAAGTATACCTTTACTCAACAATTATTTGTTATTAGGATTCATTATGAAATTAACATACCAGTAAACTATTTAGATGCTTATCTACAAGTGTATTCTAGACTGTGATGTAAATAGTCTCACCTCAGTTGGCTGTGAAAATCTTTTCTATGTATGATAGGTGTACCTTAGATTAGGAAAAAATTGAGTTCAAATTACTCTATCTATTTGGTGATAGGGAGATTTCTTTTGAATAAGCATGGTCAAAATATTTTGATTTCTTCTACCTTGACTATTAAGGCCAATTCAATGAAAAACTGCTCTTACACAAGTATTAATCTATCCAAAAAAAATTCTGGGTTTTGTCCTCCTTTGTCTTAGCTTCTAAAACATTTTAAAGTTTTGATTTTCCTAGAGAAACGAGTAAGTTATGACAATTTTACAATTGCCTAATAATTTTGTTTTAAACTGCTAATTCTTGTTGGTAATATTCTTATTGGTTTACCCTTTGGAGCTTTATCTTTGTTTTCCGTAAGATGTCCATGGTCTCTACCATTTTCTTATGGAATGTGTTATGTATTTTGTTGGGTTGTCTAACATTTATGCAAATTGATAGATATGCTTAGATTGGCAATAGAGAAACTTGAACCTTTGACTTAAACTTCAGGGACTATGACTCTGGTAATTTGCTCTAAGTATATGAATCAAAATGTAGGTTCCTTGAGAAATTAATGTGTGAGGAGAACTACATGCGACTTTGATCCCATTTGGAAATGAAGGTATGTAAACAGTCCTTGGGCAAAAGATGCCCTTGTGACCCAAGTCTGCAGAGGAGGTGTTTAGGGAATAGATCAAGGGTTTGGAGTTGTCCCTGTGCTTGACCTAGTGTTGCATCTTTGTCTCATTGGTGTTATTATATAAATTGCAATTGTATGAAGTAATGCTGGTATATGTAGCATTTATTTGCATCATTAGCCTGTATGTTACAAAGTGGGGTTTCCAAATGATTGGAAACTAAGTTGCTGATCCTGGTATGTATTCTGGTACAGGTACGAGTACGTGGATACAGCAAAAAAAAATGGCCTGAGTACGATACGCCAACACACACACACAGATATATATATATATATATATATATTAAAAACTTTAAAACTCTAAGACTATAAGTCACAGTAATACTCATAATTGCCAATAAACAAAATAATAAAATATCTAAATACCTCATAACTTGCAATAAGGAAAATTCAAAATAGTAATACTCATGAATTGAAATTCACAATTTAGTGATTTCTCAAAGAGTCAAATGTCATTGTTCGATAAGCATCATATGGGTCATCATCAAGAGCATCATAGTCAACGTTTGGTTCAACTTCATTTGAACCACAATCAGCTGGAACACCACTCCCACTGGCCATGTATGTGTTATATGTAGTTGTCTCATGGTTCTCATGAATCTCACTAATAGAGACTTCTCCAAGCTGTGCAATAGTAGCATCTAAATCAGCACACTTAGGAGTTAGATCCCAATTCCTTGTCACCCCCTCCTTGTAATCAAGTTTCTTATGTGACAAGACCAAATCCTCAACTTTTTTTGCACCCAATCAATTTCGTTTAACTGAGTGGATAAAGGATTATGTACTCCAATTCCCCTCAGCTAAAGAAGAACTTGCAACCTGTTAAATTTGCATACCATACAAGTTACAAACTTACAACATTTACAATTATAAAATTATAAATTAATAAAATTAATATATAGTAGGGAAAGAAAAATGAGGAAGTTAAATTTAAAAAATAAAAAGATGCATACTTGAGATAGAGTTTTTATTGCAAGAGGTTGAAGGTGAAAATAGTCTTGGCCATGTAGGTACCACCATTGATGAGCATCTTTCTTGCACTTGTCTCGAAGAGCAACAACATCTTGATTATCTGAAGACATGAACTCGCCAAACTCATTTGAGGCAATTTTCTCTATATCTTCATTTGGAAATAGTCTTTTGAATGCAATTTTGTACCCAACAGCAACCTCTTTATCTCTATACGGTGCCACCCTCCTCAGTAGGGAAAGTATCTCTTTGCTATAATACTTTGAAGACAAAGAAAATGCTAAGAGATGCAAGGGTGAGGTCACCTTGTTCCAACACTCATCAATGATCATTTGCACTCTTTTAAAAAATGCTTCTGTGGGGTCTTGTTCATTGGCTTCTATTATGGTCTTTATTTTTTCAACCATGGAGTCCATGCCATCATAAATTTCACCCAAGCATGGTCAATTCCTATCTGCATATCTAATCATATTCATGATGGGCTTAGTGAAATCCAAAACATAGTGCACACAAGCCCACCACTCATCAAGGATCATTGCTTTGACTTTTTGGGCTTTCTTTGACTGTGATTGCCTCCATTCACTCCAAAGAGTGTTGATGACCATCGAGATCAATGCTTCTTTCACCTTCACAAGTCGTCTCAAGACAATTGTGTGTGATGTGAAACAAGTTTCGACAACCTAACATCGTGTAAAAAAATAAATTTAAATTTAAATAATAAAAAGTAGCAACTTAGCAAAAATTTAAAAATATTAAATATGTTAAAAGTAAAAAATAAAAATAAAATTACCTTCAACAACTCCAATTTGGAGAAGGCCCTGAAGATGGCTTGTAACATATGACGATTTATCACAAACATTTGGATCTCCTCGGCTTCCATGTAGATTTCTTTGCTTCACTCAATTTGTGTGCCAATCTTTTGCAATATCAAGTTGAGAGAGTGAAGGGCACATGATGTCCAAAAAATATGCCCATATGTACACTCCACTATTGAACCAGTTGCCCTACAATTTTTAGCATTGTCCTTTACAACTTGGGCAACGTTTTCAAGGCCCACCATCTCAATGGCTTGTATGAGGATATTGGCAATGAAGCTTGCATCCTTCACTTGCCCATCACAATCAATTGCTTTCAAAAACATAGCCCCTTCAGGGGACACTGCAATGACATTAATTAGTGGCCTATTTTTGCAATCCTTCCATCCATCAGAAATGGACACTCCTATTTCAAGCCATGTATCCCTGATTGCTCTCAATGACAACTCTACAGAAGTTTTTTCCTTGCCCAATAAGGTGGTGCGCACCTTTTCATACCCATGACTAACATAATCAACAGGTGCCTTGGTAATTGCGGTCACCATATCCTGTCAATATGGGGATCTAACAAGGTTGAAAGGAAGCCCATTGGCATAAATGCAACGAGCAATACTTTCATCTGCAATGTCCCTTGCCTCATTCTTGAAGGCTTCCTCCAATGGGCCTCTTTTACAAGAATGAGTACTGGCTTCTTCAGAAGATGGTGGTGGCATGAAAGGATGTGAGCCAGCCACCAGGAGTTTTTTGCAATCCTTTCTTGGAAAGAGGATGTACTCTTTCCTTTACTCTATTACTCACCATGTCGACATCCTCTTGTTCCTTGATATAATCCAATATTTGTTGCTTTGGCAACCCTTTTTTATTCGGCCCTGGACAAACTCTTATACCTATGTCAGTCTAGGCACAAAAGTGAGCTTGCACTCGACTATATGAGCTCTTATATTCTTTCAAACATTTTCTACAACGCCAACGATAACCCCCACCCCCAGGTGATGGTTCGATCATGGTTGTATGTTGTGAAAGAGGTGACGCTACATCAAGTTTAAACAAGTTCTCCATAGGTGGACCAACTAAACTAGAACTACAAGCCATTCTATATGACAATATACAACAAAACAAAACAAACATTACAAATTTACAACCCTAAAACTTAAAAAACAAAAAAAAAATCGACATTATAACCCCTATATTATGTATATAAAGGTTTAAAAATATATTTATAACTTTAAAAAAATATATATATATATTGAAAAAAATTGAAAAATCTTGAAAAAATTCATGAAAACTTGAAAAGAATTACAAAATTCACTCACCTTTGTTGATAAATCTTCCTTGAGCAGCTTTTCCTCTCCTATTGATGTAGCTTTTTCACTCCCTAGCCTCCACCTATGAAGAAAAATGCAGCAACCTTCAACAATCAACAATGGCAGCTTGGAAAATTTTGAATGTGGGGGCAAAATGAGCGCGCAGGAAATGCAGCGATGGAGGGCGCGCTGGTGGGCGTCGATGACAGAGTGTCTGGTGGATCGTATGTTGTTGGATCTGGCCTTGTCTCTGGTTAGACTGTTGCGAATGTGCAGGGTCAAGCCTCTGGCACGATGAGGGGGCCAGAGTTTGGATTGCTGGCCACCCCGAGAAATCTTTCATTGATGTTGTGAAAGGGGTTGGTTCTATGGACCACTCTTCATAGGCAAGAACTCGGCCATTGCCTGCTACCCGCTCAGCCCCTTTGGTGGTGTGTGGCCCAGAGGTTTCTGAGAACGAGGAGTTCTACATGAAGTACGGAATATGCAGGTTTAATGGGTTTTGGCCTCTCTTCCTGATCTACGTTTATGGGTCAGGGAATCATGGAAACCCATGATTGAGGGTAAGATTGAACTTTATCCCTGTGCTAGTTTCATTGCAACTTTTGCTTCCTCAGAAGAACGGGACTTAGTGTTGGATGATAGGGTTTGGATGTGGGGTGAGCACTCGCTCTCCATCAAACCTTGGGCTCGATCTTCAACCCTCTTACCGAGCCACTTAATATCAGGCCAATATGGGTTCGACTTCCAAATCTTCCTCTTCAGTTTTGGGAGGATTCTTGCTATGAGGCCATAGGCAATGCTATTGGTCGTTTCTTTAAGGTAGATTCTACTACCGAATCTTAGTGGATCTTGACATCTCCAAGCCCCTTCATACAGATGTTGTGCTAATGGTTCGAGAAAGGCCTTGGACGCAACAACTTGATTATGACGCCCTTCCTTTCAGATGCAGAAGATGTTTTTCTATCAGTCACTTGGCCTTAGGTTGTCCTCACTCTCGCCGCAAGAGAGCAGTAACTTGGTGGAAAAATGCACTCATGGATCACCTGACTGTTTGTGATTCTCTAGATGATGGCTCCTCTCAAGGAGACGACTGCCCCCAAGAAACCTTGCATGTTCCTCCTATGGTACCCGAGGGTGTGGCGGGGAATATGGTTGTTGATTCATCCGACCATGTTGAGTCCCCAGCATTGGCACTGGTTGTTTCTCCGGCTCCTGTTCGTGGCCAAGCTTCTTCTTCGACTACTCCGGTCACTCATTCGGTTGTGCCTGCTTCTGGGTTGGTCTCTTTATATGCACCTTCTTCGTCTGCGACAGCTAGGGAGGACCCCCCCCCCTCGCCACGCTCTGAGGACTTTGACTCAGAGGTTTCTTGGACTGTGGTCCAACATAGAAAGAAAGGGCTCCCCAAATCTGTCGTGGATTTGCGCCCTAGGGCTAAGGGAGTAGGTTTGCTTGTACAGGGTCTATTGTTGTTTAGATCCCCTGTTTGGGTTTTTTCTGTTGTCAATGTGCGTCCCGTGCATTGTTTGGGTTGCCCTCTGGGCTGTTGGTCTCTTGCAGATTGACTGTTGTTGTGTCTATCTTGTTTTGCTCTGCCCTCGGGGCCTTGTTTGTAAAGGGTTTAACCTCTTGTAAGCTGCATATCCTAATAAAAAAACAATGGCAGCTTGGAGGCAAAAAAATGAAGTTTTCTTCTTTTGTTTGCATGAATGGAGGCTAAATATGTTCTTTACCTTTTAAGGCGAAATTAGCTTTTGAAGATTTGTGTTATAAAATGTTTTTAAAAAATTAAAAGTCGTCGAGTATGCCCAAGGTTCTGCCCAGGCGCCCTGGGTTCTCTAGAAAAACCCACAAAGAACCCAATGTGCCCAAGCAAAACCCTGGGCGAATCTCTAGGCATCCCTGACCTTTACCAGGACCCAAAACGTCCCAGTCCGAGGACGGAGGGGTTACCAGGGTACCCAGTAACTTAGACTGGAAAGGTTATTATGGTTTATGAATGATTGGGTACGATTTTGGGTTTGCACATGAGAATTTCTATGGTCCTATTTGTGTAAAAAGAATGAAAGGGGTACAACTACTCGTCTCCTTGTTCAACCTTGTTAGGTTGGTAATTTTAGCCTTCCCCGTGCATAGTATGAATAGATGTTATGTTGGGATGTTAACTTGAGATGTCATGTGAAAGTATAGTCTTTATGATACATGCAATGATATATGATTTGCTTTTCTTATGGAATAGTGAGCCAGTTAATGAGGTGAATGGCCATTGAGCTTATTTACTATATAACTTTGTATCTATTAATGTCTTGGTTCCCTAGGGGTGCATCCCCTACCCTTTTGCCCATATCGGGTGTAAGGCCCACAAGCATTTGGGCCTTCCTCCTCTTTTTGTATTGGCATATTGGAGCTATACAATACTATTGTGTTATCTTTGTATTGGCATATCAAAGTTATATGATACTATTGTGTTATTTTTGTATTGGTTGGTTATCGTTTGTGGATACCCACACACTGATATTTTGATACTCAATATCTATATTTTGATCTATATAGAGATTATACATGTGTATTATTTTTATGTTTAAATATGTATTGGTGTTTCAGCTTCATTGTTTTCATTAAAACTAATATGCTAGATGAATAGATTTAGTTCTTGCAGTGTTATTTTATTAAATGTTTAAATCGTATGTTGATCATATTGCTTGAATAGCTGACTTAATTAAAATATGGTTATTAAATGTAAATCTTATGTCATTGGGTAACTTTTATCATTCACTTCAGTTATTGTTACATATTGCACAGGTGCACGTAATGTGTGACTGAGTGTGCAAGAAATTTACAGGTGTTTGACCAATGGAAGGCATGTGGAGGAGAACGACATAGATCGCACTTAGTCATCTCACCTTACCCTGTCACTATGGTCAAGTTAGTGACCCTATGACATTAAAACCTGTGAAAACAATATCTGAGTAAGTCACGATTTTGGATCCCCTTGTGTTAGACCTGTGAATTTATCTTTCTTGGGTAACTTTATTTATCATCGTTGTGCATTTGCTTGGTATGTGAAAATGAATTAAATAGTTTGGTTGAAATGTTTTTATGTTATTAGATTATTTGTAAAAGAGAAAAATGATTAGTTAAGTCAATTGTATTTGGAAAAAATTACATTGTGAGAAAATAAATTAATTAGGCAATTGTTAGTAGATTGGGGGAAATAGAATATATCAAGGTTTGAAACATCTCTTTTAGATATTAGCTCATTGTGAAAATGAAATGGGAAAATGGGAAAAAGGTAAGAGGGAATTTCATTTCTAGTTATTTGGGCTTATATTGAAAAAAGTAGATTATTGTTATGCATCTTTTGTGTTGGAGAAAATTGGAGAGCAAAAACATAAGAGAACAGAGAATATTCTTAAACCCTTGCTTGTGAATTGGATTGCCTTGCTTGGAGATTGCTTGAAAATTGATTGACTTTCTTGTGGAGGAAGAAGGGATCATCTTGGATTGCATTTGCTTTCATTGAGGTAACTTTAATTAGAATTTCATGTTGCAGGAAATTATTTTGAGAAAATGAATTTTCCTACCCAAACCCTAGCAAAATTTCTCAAATTTGTATGTGATCATGAAAGTGTGTTGTTGGGTAGATTTAGGGCATGTGGGTATGCATGGAATTTTAATTTATTAAGTTTTCAATTTTTGTGAACAATAGTAAAATTACTCTCTGAACCAAAATTTCTTGAAAATTTTATGTGATAGGAGAAGTGTGATGTTGGGTAGAATTGGAGCATAAGGGTACTTTCTGCATTTTAATATTTTGTGTTTTTCAAGTTTAAGAAAAAATTTTGTAATGTCCCTTTTTTCGAGACCTTGGAAATAATTAAATAATTAAAAAGTAAGTTGTCGAAAAAATAACTTTGAGTTATAAATTAAAAGACAACTTATTTTTAATTATTTAAAAGGTCATAAAAAGTGATTTTAAAAGGCAACTTAAGTTGTTTTCTAAAAAGTCGCTAGGCATGGGGGAAGAAAAGTGATTATGTAAAAAAGGACACTTTTAGGGTTTGAATGGGAAAATAGAAGAAAAATAATAAATTAAAATATTTTCCCTTGGAAAGTTATAGGAGGAGTTGTGCATTGGAGCAGGTTACACGAATTTAATAAACCAAACCCCTAATATTAAGATTGAACTCTATTCATCTTTTCTTTGCCTGGGACGATAACCCTGTTGGCAAGAAAGATTTCGAGGACGAAAACCGTCCTATTCATTTGAGAGATTCCCTTTAGGAATTTCCTTTGAGCCGAATGATTTGTTCCAAATGTTATTTGTCAAAAGTTTCAGTTTCAGCTATTTGGATTTCAGTTGTGGTTTTCAATATTTTGGGTTTGCAAAGATTTTCCGGGTTTGTAGTGTGTTCCAGATTTTGGTCGTCGGTTTGTAGTATTTTTAGTATTCAATTGTTTGTTTCGGTCTTAGTTTCAGTTTGGATTTATGGTGAAGTTGTTGATCATTTTAAGATTCCGTTTACCAATTATTAATATTATCAATATTGCTTGCATATTATAACTTTTTTCCTTGTGAGGATTTGCAGCCTCAAAGAGCAGGTCGTGCTTCTTGATACAGGCCGTACCCTCAAGAAAACTCTTATAATAGTCTTGGGCCGTACCAATTCCAAATATTAGCCGCCACATTCTAGCTGGCCGTTCTAAGTGTATAAGAAGGCGTGAGGATTTTTGGTGGCACCTCTACCACTTAGCAAAGCAAGCGCATCCTTTTGAGAAGGATTTAACATATTTTAAAGGAGTCTAAATTATCAAAGATGATGGGGCGTGAGGATTAGAAGAAGATTCACATCTTTTGGAAGTTTCATTTGTCTTTAAAGAATATCTTGTCTTTGGTAGCTGCCATACTTTTTTAAAAGGAGCTGTACAATGTTAATTTGTTAAAAGTTTGCAGCCTTTACTAGACTTTTGGTGACCGTACCACCTTGCAGCAGTCAATAAAGTTTCATATGCTGGTCGTGCAGATTCCAGGCCACTATGCAGGCTGTACCACATGGAAAGAAAGGTAAAAAGTCAATTTGGTCTTTTTGGCAGCCTTGTCAACAGCAGTTTCCAGCCATATTGGAGACCATACAGCTGAGTTATGTTATCACTCCATTTTGGTATTAAGTTGTGATTCTCAAATTTTATCACAGCTGTCATTTGGAGATTTTCTAAATCTTACATTGGGAAAGGAATTGCCTTGTCCAATATGTGTGTGTGTGTGTTCAGAGGCTTCAAACTTCATTTTGGGCAGTAGTTTGAGAATTTGTCTATGGGTAATATTCAGTAATTTTGCATCATTTATCAGCCTCAACGAATGGATTTATGCTGCTAATTTCTTCTTCAGATGATCACCCAATCCGGATACTTATTTTATGTGATTTCAATTTACTTGCCAACTGTTTGACGAAATGTCTACTTTCATCATGTTGGATAAATGCTTGATATAATTCCTGGATTTGGTAAAAATTGTTTATCTTTCATCATTGTAATATTCTGGACGGTTCACTGCCAAAAGTTAGATTTAAACTGTAATAGAGCCTGGCCGGTTCAACCGCTAGGTCCATTTAATTTTCTGTATTTTCCACCATCTTGGTGTGAATTGGAATCGGGTGAATTACTCCACCAATTTCGCATTGACACAATTCCACTTGCATTCAACCAGTTTGACTTGATCGGGATTTGCATTCACCATCAACCAATTTGGCTTAATCGAGATTTGCATTCACTATCAACCAGTTTGGCTTGATCGGGATTTGCATTCACCATCAACCAATTTGGCTTAATCGAGATTTGCATTCACTATCAACCAGTTTGGCTTGATTGATTCTATGTCTTTGCTTATATTGTAAGTTTGTTGGCTTGCTGCCAACATCTTCAATTAACTCCACTGTCCTCGTTCTAATCTCCGTATGCTCTCACCTTGCCCATATTGGGAACTTGGTGATCAAAAAGAGTTATAATTTGAGTTGACAGCAAAATATTTAGAGGTTTTGAGCTAACACCCTGCGGGGGTTACTACAATTTTGGGAATAACAACTTCAAGATCCGTTAATGGCTGAACCAAGATATTTTTGGAAAATGATAATTTATTTCCTTTTGAAATTTGGAAATTTTGAAATGTTTGTATTCTATGAAATCATGTATTCTTCCATGGAAATAAAATGTGTGCATTGGGAAGCGTGTTTGTGTGGAAAAATAAACCTTACCCATTCTCAAGCTTTCTATAGAGGATCGACCCCTAGATTGTCTAGGATTAGGGGATACCAATAGGAGGCTTTGAGTGGCTAGTCTAGGGGCAAGGGCACTAAACAAGTGCATTGTATTTGTGCACTAAATAAGTGCCTAGAATAAATTTGGTTAATGTGAATGAATTAATGATGGGATCTAAAACCTAAATTAACCATACCACATTAATAAAAGTTAATGAATAGTGTAGTGCACTAAACAAATGCCTCACTCCAATGCAAGCACTAGAAAGTTCTTGTATGAGCTTCCACGGGGTGGATGCTCACTATGGCACCTTGGTGGTTTATTCCACTTCCTAGCTTGGTTATGGAGAACTAGGGGGAAGTCAACTCCGTTGCCTTAGCTATCCTCCTCTTATCCTTGTTTCATTGGGATGGTTGTATCCAATCGTGTGTTGAGAAAGCCTTATATGGCTCATGTGAGTGTTGGTGTCTTGTTCGAGACTATTTGTGTGTGAGATTTAGCCTTGTTAGTGGTGTGTCCATGATCTTCTTCTCCGTGCTCAAGGTTGCCTAGAGTGGCATAGGCATCTACTCACTCAATGATAGTAATATAGTTTTAAAAAAAACAATAGTAATATAGTTGAGTGACAGGTAACATCCTCCATTGGTCCATTCTTGAAGATCTCTTGGAAGTTGGATGAGTTCTTAGTGTTGCAAATTTGTGATTATTGGAGCACCTTTGGTGTGGCTCATTATTGTTGTTATATTATCCATTATATCACTTATATATTGCAGTGCAATCCTTCCATGTTGGGGAAGTAACCTCCACCTTGTGATCATGCCATATTAATGTTTGGATGGAATTTGATCCTTTGTTCTAGAAAGATTTATCATGTAAGTCGTCTCTTGTGAAGGAAATGTATCGTTTGGGACATTGGCGTCCTCATTTGTAATGATTGTATTTATTGTATGGAATTCTTTTGTGTTAGAATGTACTACCCGCATAAGTCGTGAGGACTATACCTTTGCTTTTGGCATGTCTCGACGTTGGTATCGAACGAGCATGGTATTTTGTGTTGATTTTCTCATATGTTGCTATGTGATAGAACATAATTGCAAAAATTGGTCTCATTATTATCGTGTTATTATCATGCAATCTAGTGTAGGTGTGAAATGCATGCCTTGCATAATTGAAGTGATGTTATGAAGTCTTGTTAATGCTTTGCTTGTCAATCTGCATCCTGGTTGATGTGAAAGCTTGTTTAGCTTTCTCAGGGTTTGTTCTATGTCAGAGAACTAGGTTCTATGTTAGAAAACCCATGGGAAGGTCTGTCTTTTGGATTAGAAAAGCCAAGAAAATCCCTTTCCAAGAAAGATGCATGGGACTATAGCGCAAGCACACTGGCATCCTATTGGTGTGTTGTCATCCAATGGTGTGTTGTCATCTAGAAGCCTTCAGACAGCATGTGTTTCCTACTTTATCGAAAAAAAATCCTAAAGGAGAATTGTTCCTAAAGGTTTGCTTTGCGTGCTTCACATCCTAGTTTGGGTGATCCTTTGGGGTTCTGAGAGATTCTAATCTTCTCATTCCCAACCCTTGGCGTGTGTCTTTGTCTTGTTTGTCGCATCTAGGGCCTTGTGGATGTTTGTTCTTAGTGTTGCAAGTCATGGTGACATTGTCACACGATCAATGAAATCTTACGCTTGTGTTTCTTTGTTGGTCTGTGTGGACCATGCATGGTCATTGCTTGGTGCTTTCACGTCGCGCTCTAGAGTGTCATCGTGGGACATCGCAATGTTTCTTGTACATGAGTGTGCAATTGTAACATGTGCATCGAGAAAATTTTGCTGGTCCGTCTTTTGTCCGCTAATGTCATGATGTAAAAGTCGGGGCACTACACTAGGGACATTCCGAGGATGCAAAGATGCCTCAGAAACATCCCCCTTCTGTCTCCTAGCCCTCCTAATCATTGACTGTTGTCCCGGAAATGTTCCAGAAATGCGAGTTTTTTTCAAGGACATCTTTTCGTCCCCCCTACCAAACACTACGAAAAAAATTAAAATATTAAATCTATCTATTTTTAGAGGGCCCCAGCAGCCCTAAATGCCTTTAAAATTCTAAACAGCCTTCCATTATATCATTTCAACCATTTTATCATCGCCCTCATCACCATAACAAGTAGGAGAAAAAAAAAGTATATGGTGAACTAAAATGTGCCTTTTCCAATCATACCAAGAATGAAATGAGATATATTTCTGTTGCAAGATTTGACACATTCAAAGCAACAGCTGAAACTAAAAAACATAATCTGACAGAACAGAAAATAGTCAAGGCCAACATCATCACACACTAGATTAGCCCTGACAATGCTATACTGTGTTTGGTGACTTGTCAAAATCAGCTTTAATAAGATAGAGAGACATAAATTTGAGAACTGTCTAAAGTGTAAGAAAAAAAATATCTGTATGTGTGTCATTTTAAGAACATAGTTTTAACATTAGAAGAAAAGAGGAAATGTTTCCACTAAATTTGCAAACAATTACAACTATCAATTCCTAAAACTTGTATTAAGTAGCCCTTGCAAGACCTAATCTAAGATATCGGGTTCTTCCCTTTAATCTGCCATGCCCATCTAGGTCCGGCTCAGGTACGTGTGCAGGGACGAGACGGCAGGGGATTCCTTGTGGGTTCTTGCCTAGGCGTATCCAGGTGAAAGTCGACCAAAAAAATTCTCTGCAGCCCTCACTTTCTCTGCACGAACACAGAGATCATTTTCTCTACACCACGCGACGTCAGAATCATTCGAAGGTTGACAATTTTATTCTGCCATTTTCTAAGGTCCACAATTTTATTCTGCCATTTTCTAAGGTCCACAGTTTTATTCTGCCATATTTTCTTTTTTAAATTATGAAGTGTTTAATTATTTTGTTTGTTGACAATTATGACTGATGAGTATTAGTATTTTTAAAGCTTTTAATATATATTAATATAAAGTTATAAATTACAATTATATATTATAAATAAAATTATTAAATTATATAACATATTAGTATTTTTATAATTTTTAATATATAAAATTATAAATTATAATTATACATTATGTAATAATATAATATATTATAATTATCTATATAATAAGTTAAATTATATTTTATATTTTATAAATAAAATTATAATTATATATTATATAATATATTATAATTATATATAATATCATAAATATATATATATATATATATCCCGTACAACTTAGTATAAATTATTTAGATATATTTAAATTATATACATAGATATATATATTTATATATAATTTAATTTAAATATATATAACTATATATTATATAGAGTTATATATAAATTATTAAAATATAGATATATATATAATATATATATTATTAAAAAGAGTTGCCAAAAATTGCGAAAACTTCAGGAGCCAGGGTTTCTTCTGGCGCAGGTGTTTCGAACAGTCTGGTCTCCAATGGGGCATCCTCGGTGGAGGTTCGCGACATTCCATCACGAAATCATAAGTCTGAATCATTGGCGGCTATGGGTTTGGGGTCGTGTGAAGTCTCTGTGGGTTCTCCTGGGCCTTTGGCCGCCGCCACGACCTCTCTGAAAGTTGCTGAGGATATCCATGGCTGTGCGAATGGTTCGGCTTTGCTTCCTTATGTCTCCAAATCTCCTCCTTTGCCCAAACATGATGGTGCTAATGCTGGTCACGATGGTTCCGTTGGGTTTGCTACGCTGGAACAAATGCGCTCTGCTCAGACTCTAGGAGACTCTCCTTTTAAGCGAGGTGCGACGGAGTTTAAATTTTCATTTCTGGAGGCGGCCAAGTCTGGTTCGTCTCCCCCTCCAATTTCACCTCAGAATCAAAAGAATTCCAATAGCAACAAACGTTTTATTCAGTGCTCAGGTGAACCCCTATCACTTAACTTCGATGCCGCTTTGACGAAGGAGCTGCGTGAAAATGAAGAATTTTTCTCAAAGCATGGTTTAATCGGTAGGTTCACCCATCATTGGCCTAGTCTTCCTGATCTCCATTATTGGATTTCCAAATCTTGGCTGCCTCATATGGATGGAGATCTGGAAATTTATCCTTGCGCAAGGGGTTTTTTCATTGTAGTGTTTGATTGCAAGAAAGACAAAAATAGCATTCTGAATTATGTCTGGTTGTGGAAAGAAAACATGTTGCAGCTGAAACCCTGGCACCCAAATTTCGACCCGACTACTGAATCATTTTCAATTTTGCCGATTTGGGTTTGCATCCCAAATCTTCCCCTCCACTTCTGGTTCGAATCTTGCTTTGCAGCAATTGGAAACTCTATGGGCAACTTTGTGTCTACCGATGACAACTCTAAACAATTTATCCACACAACATATGCAAGGATTTTGGTGGAATTGGACCATCTCCAAGGATCTTCCGGCTGAAATTATCTTGAGAGCTAATGGACAATGCTGGAAACAGTCATTGGATTACGAAGCTTTGATCTTCAGGTGTAGGAGATGCTATCAAACCGGGCACATTGCAGTTGTGTGCCCAACAGTCAAACCTCAACCAAACCGGGCGCCCTCTTGGTGGAAGGATTCCTCCCCCAAGCATTATTCTATAATGAACTCTCCCAAACATAATTCAGTCCCTTCAAAGATGACTAACAAGAAGCAACATGTGGGAAAGGATAAGGAGATTCCCTCAGAGGCTAAGGCAAATCAAAATTTGTCCCAGCCGAGCGAATCTTGTTGTTTGGAAAAGGTAGATTCACGGCAAAGATCCTCTCTTAAGGACTCTCCTAAGTTGGCAGGGTCCCAGAATTTGGGGGCGATGAGCTCTATTCCACCTCATGATGCATTGGAATCCTCAGTTGCACGGAGTAGTGGGGCAAGTTCGGAAGTTAATTGTCAACCACAAGATCAAGGGTGGACAGAAGTAAAAAGAAAGAAATATATTCCACCACATCAAGCGTCTTTGAGAGCTTCAAAGAAGGGGGATAATGTGGCTTCATAATTTTTGCATGAATTTTTGTGTTTAGTTTAGCTGTTTATAATGTTTGTTGATAGCTTTGGATGGCTCTCATTTTGGTTCGGCTCTAGGGAGGCTTTGTCTTGGTCCCGCATGACCGTTTTGTTAGGCTTTGTTTTGGTCTGGCCCTATGAGGCTATTTTGGTTTCTTTTTGGACCCTGCGTGGTCTCTGGATAGGTAGTTTGACAAGTCGGTGCAGCTTGGGCAAGTATGCCATGGTTTCTCTGCAAACAAATCATGCAAAGCCAATATGGCCTATATGAAATTTTTTGGCTTTCATAAATATAAATCATCTTTATTACAGATCAAATATATATATATGTTGTCGTACCGTACCCGGGCCACAAAAAAAAACCCGTATCCATGTACCCGAACCCTGTATCTGTACCCAAACCAGGACCGGCAACTTAGGTCCTAATACAAGCGACCAAGTCTCTATGCTGTGATAAAATTAGATTAGTCATTACTGCATGGTCCTTAAAAGTTTGAATACATAGATATCCTTTACTGAATGAGATTGAATCAATACATAGCCTTCTTACTATTATTCATTAGCATATGGCATCTCACAAAATGAACTATTAACACAACAATATGGCAAATTGTAACCTACAGATGGGTTCTATAACAAGATAAAATAGTCTGAGACACAAATGCCACATGTATTAGCTTTTTCCTTAGTAAGCTTCACATTTATCAAGGTAGCCTACCAAAGGGCTTATTTTAACGAACAGGCACACTTTATGGTGGAAAATAAAGATGTTTTAAAAAGATTATTTCCAATGGCCATTGTTGGATTTGTGCGACATCTAAAGTTATAGAATCTATAATGTATATGATGAATGTCTTATATATGAATATAAGATATTTCCTATATATTCAAATTTTCCCTTTTTTCTAAATTGTCATCACATCTATCCCCTAAAAAAAGGCCTCTCATCCCCTATTGTTTTAGAAATGCATCCCTCTGTCCCAAAAAATTGGTGTAACATAGGTTTATGTGGGCTTAATGTGTTATTTGTGTGCTCATAATTTGACCCCCCAAAAACCTATAGGATCGTGTGCATAAGTTAATGGATCACTCTATGTGGTATTGTAACAAGATCAACCAATCTAAGATGTGTAAACCCTCAGGGCATCCTGATTATGTTTACCTAGATATAAAATGACTCCACATGTCGGAATTAAGTCTGATACATGTGTCATCTAGCTGGTAGTCACTAGTAGCATGCAGGTGACAAGATTAAGACTATTTGGGATCATGTCCTAGAGTCTAGCCAACTTTGACCAATAGCACACAAGTAATGGATGTCAAGTGATGATAGGGCTTAGTCGGCTCACTAGTAGCATGCAGGTGATAGATGCCATGAGCTACCCCATATCAAGTTGGATTGTCTTTCACCAATAACATGCAAGTGATAGATGTCAAGATCCACTAAATCAAAAGGTTCAGTAGGCTATGGAAATCTTATTAATGGTCACATGTGTTGTATATTGTTACACCTATGCCCTTGCTGGTTATGACAACAAGTAGTATGGAATGCTTGTTTTGTCATCACAGTTGCTTGTGAAACAGAATAAAGATGGATCCATGGTGTAGAATGGGATGCACTCATTTTCCTTTTCCCTATTGTCACCTTATTACAAAGGCCTATGTGTTAATGAACCAAGTAAAAGGGAAAATGCATGCAGTAGGGTCACATCCACTTCCTTTTTGCGAGCTGGTCACTATGTGTACATGAAATGTATGTATGAGCTGATCATTGTGTATATGTGATGTATGTATGAGTTGATCACTATGTGTTCATATGATGTATATATGAGCTGAATGTTATGTGATTTTGTGTTCATACTTTGCTGTTGACATCGCACTAACATATATTTGGATACACTTGTCGTTATATTATTGTACATTGATTGTATTGTACAATTAATGGTTGCGATTCAAATGAGAGATCATAGATCTCATCCCAATTTTGAGGATGAAATCTCCTATTCACGTTCAGTGTGAACTATGGAATCTCTAATTCCCAGAAAGAGACACATAGGCAGGACCATTTCGAAAGAACCTCCGAAGAATTGGTCTAGGTCTAGGAATTTATCATGATATAAAGAGTTTAGCCTATTTAGTACAAGAATCTGAGTTTGTGATATAGAGTTGCTGTCATTGCCACGTTGGTAAGATTACAAAGCTAGCACTTCTAAATTGGAATAAATTATTAAATTATAGAAATACCCGGTGCCACAAATTAAAGTGGACAATCCAATAAGTTGTTTGGTTAATTAAGATTGTGTTAAGATGTAATGAAAATGATAGTCAAAAAAAAAAAGCAGCAACCCAGGCTGGTTATTACAAGATATTCATCAGCCTACTAGAATTCCAATCAAGTACCAGCATTCAGAAATTCTCGAAAGCCTGATGACAGTATAATCTTGTACAGAGGAAACAGATATCCCAATGAAGTTCTCAGAGACTAATGTATCTAATGAAGCTCATAAGGCTCTGACATAAGTGTGAATCATAAAATGCTCTCTCAATCTTCTCATTTCAATCTAAATCTATGTTCCATGGTCTTTCCAGGACAATCACGCCAGGAAATGTAGTGACATGTTCCACGGACAGCAGTGGTGCAAGCCATTTTTGGGGGATGGCAGGGGGTAGCAATACGTTAAAAAATTTAAACATAAATGTTGAAATTTTTAAATTATAAAAGTTAAAATATAGGAAATTATAATCAAGTTATGACCAATTTATATTTGGCAATGATACAGAACATCGACTATTATATGTATTTGGCTGCTGGAATATGGGTAGCATGATTTTTAGGTAGCATTATTCTAAGCCTTTAACATGCTGCAATTTTAAACCTTTAACATGGTAATGTTTTTAACTTTTTAATTAAGAAAAAAGTTTCAGTTTTGACAGAGTGCATTTTCACAACTCTAACTATCCATACACAGCAGTCCATAATCATCAATCCTTGACTTGATTCATTAAGCCTGCCAAGCAATCATGACAGTAGCGACAGGAAGCCAATTTTTGGTGATGGCAGGGGACAGACATCAAGCCAACTTGTAATTTGTATTCTAATGCACATAAACCACTAGGTATTGAATATTTCTAAATCGGTATGCAAATATAACTCAAAAGGTCTCATTGCACCAAATGAAATATTTAAATTTTTTGTTAATTTTTTTTTTTAAATAGCTGTCCAGGAGGACGTCTGACCACCCTCAAGACAGTCAAAGAACATCTGAGACATTCCCTGTCACAGTTTCCCAATTCGACAACATTTTCAACAAGTTTAAGTTTTGGTGACACCCAGTAATGTCACCCCAGAATACATCTCCATGCATCACTTATCTAAATAGATTGTTAAAAAGAGCAAAAACTTCATCTAGAATGAAACTAAGCCCAAAGGGAATATCTCTAAGGCTGATACACACACAGAACAAAACAAAATGTTAACTGCATGTAGAAATATATCACAGGCAAAGGAACTTACCGCATCTTCTGCAGAAAGAGGACGATCATGTGACGATTCTCCACCACATATATTCATAATTCCTCCATGTTGCCCAGATTTATCTCCATTAATTTTTTCAGAACCTCCATATGACCGGAACTTGTATCTTGGAAGAAGGCTAATATCCTCTTCAGATGCCCCTTCCTGTTTATTGAACAATACCAATGAACCTTAGCAAGTTGTATTTTGGAATGAAATAGAATCCACTTGAAATTGATACCTCCAAAATTATATAAATATAGCAGAAACTATAAATTAAATATATTAATATTTTTACTAGCATTCCCTTTTTCCTGGGGAGAAAATGAAAAGCAGACTATATAGAATACACAAAAGAAGCAAATCACACGAGTGGTTCATTATGTAGAAGATCTTCTCTTCCTCTTTTTCCCTTCTAATTTTCCTTTTTCAATAGGAAAACTCATACTTGAGGTAATCATACCTATAAGGTTTTACTAAACCATAGAGAAACCCACTATTTCTACAGTGATCAGGTGCAGAAGAAATAACAATAAACAAGATATTTACCAACCATCTGAAAATTAACAATATCAAATTGGTGTCCATGAATGATCACAAGCTACAGGTGGCTCCACTGATCGGTCAATTATAAAAATTTCATTGACAGTCATGGATGCCTGTTAAGTACCTTCATTAAAAAGCAGAAATATAGATGAAATACAACAAATAAAATATCAAATGGATAAGACATATGACCTGAAAGATAGGAAAGATGCCTAGAACAGACATAGTCAGGGAAGTATGCTGTTCTAAGGAACAACATCTTACCCACAACCCAAAGTTCATTCAAAGTTTGGTGAATAATATTGACTGCTAAAGGGTATATCCTGTGCAGCCATGAAAAAACTGCATCCTTTGTAATCATGCCTGGAAAATGTTTATCTTATAAGAATTTCTCACAAAATGTGAAGGTATGTGAGGACCACTATACAGTTAGGCCAAATGAGAACACCTACTGGGAAGAAGCCCAAATGTAAAATCAACATAACACATATCAATGTGTGTCTTGTCTGACTACTAGACTCCCACTTTTACAATTTATACCATAGAAAAGGGACAGGAAACAAGATGTTTTAAGATCTCTCACAGTTCATTACTACATACCACAAAGTTCCTGCTATGGAGGGTTGAATTTACAAAGATGGAGGAGGACCAGAATACAAATTACAAGAGTCCATGGGAATTCACCTTTTAAAACAGGATCAATTCAAAGAAGAGATACTTTCAATCAGATACTGATAGTATAAGTCGTAACATCATTTGAAGTACAAGAGAGACGAGATCAATCGGATTGTGTTATCTTTTCATTGTCATTCTTATTAATTATTAAATAAACTGAGATGCCCTAAGAAGAGCAAAACATAGCATTGCAAGTAAGATAAGTATAAAGTTATAAACCATAGAAGCAAATACCTTTCTCAGGAATTTCTTAGCAAACCAAAAGATAAAGATATTTTCAATTTATTGAAATAAAATCACAAAAAAAAAGGGGAAAATAGCAAGCTACGGTTAGGGTTAGGGTAAGGGAAAGATAAGAAAAAAAAATCCCTGAAGGTAAAGAGCACCAATCATCACAACTTTCAAACACCATGCTAACTGGTCACAAGGACATCAGTGTTAACAGTTCTATTTGTCCCCTGGTCTGCCTTTATGATTTGTATAAATTTGGACTTTTACTTTAACTGTAATAAGACAATTCAGATCAGCTGATAGTAAAAATAGCTTTCTGAGACTACCAAAACTTTAATGGCATATAAATTTGACTAATATCATTTTAACTTATTTTATTGCTAGTTTAATGGGTATTGGATGGGTCCCCAAACGCTGCATTGATTATTGCTTGATATATTAATAATAATAATAATACAAATTTTCACATTCTATTTTTGAAATGTTAGGAAGAGCTTTTTGTCAAGTTCTTGATATCAATTATTAGAATAGGCACTTAATGAAAGTTAGATTTATAAAGGCTTTAATGATAAATGGGAACAAACATCCACCAGGTTTAAACTCTTATTTAATTTTGTTTAATGAATCAGTGTCCGTGAAGAAGGGAGCTACAAGTATTAAGTATCATGAGCCTTTGAATTTCGCTGAGATTTTGATTCTGACTCAAGATGAATGCTTGTGGCATGCTTAACACATGCAAATCGTACAGGAGGTGGTGTTTCCAGTAGCAAGGGTGAGTAATGCATAAACCTACCCTGGAGAAGGGAAAAAAAGATGAAACAGTTTATAATACAATAGAGTTAGTACATCAGCAATATGACTTGAAACGTAAAATGGAGGAATTCCCCCCAAGGAGGGGCTCACGTCCCATTAGCTAATTGGTGAGGTAATTGCTTACCAAGGTCCTCATTAATAGCTTGCCTGAGAAGATGCTTAACCACGCTATAACTGAAATGCAGCCCAAATTCTCATGAGATGCAGTGATGGGGAATTTTCACAATGGGCGAAATACTAACAAAGCAATAAAACCATGAAGGAATAAAGTTCATGGGTCATTAACCTATTTTATTATAAAAGAAGGAACAATAGTGTTTAAGAAATAAGCACCAGTTAACTCTGTGCCAGCAGCCACAGTATAACTGACAATGCAAGCTTAATAGAGTATACAATTAAATTATCTATAGTAACTATCCTTCGGATTTATAACCATCCTTCCAGCATAAGGACATTCAAAGCATTGCAGTCCCAGCAACAGACCCAAAAAAATGGTTTCTATGATGATGTCATTTAACCAGTAAGGCATGCTGAGTAATGGGATATACACGGATGCCCCGCATGTGTCTTTAAAGCCCTCAAAAAAAGTGCCTCCTCCTTGTGTGATCTCGTGATCTTGCCAATTGTGGCCAACTAGCCTGGCTTGAGGTTTATAAACAAGGACATGATGCAATTTTAGCAGTAGGGCATACTGAGTAATTTGATATACTTGGATGCCCCAGATGTGTGTTTAAAGCCTTCATAAGGAGTGTCTCCTCCTTGTGTGATTTCACAATCTTGCCAATTGTCGCCCACTAGCCTAGCCTTAGCTTTATAAAGAGGAACACTCCACTCAAAACTCAGCATAGTGGCTTCCTTGCATCTTCTTTTGTGTCTTTATCCTTCACGTAGAGATTATCATAGGAAGCCACATAAACAAATAGAAGCTTTGGCAATGCTCTATTTTGATAAAGTGGATGAAAACCTTCATTCTTGTCTAATGCATGTTCTCAAGTGTATCGTATGGCTCAACCATGAAATTATAAACCATAGTTCCACACAGAAGAAAACCAAGGATGATCAGCCAAGGATCAGACTTCTTTGCCTGACTCCAAAAAACCTATTTAAAGAACCTGATGATGGTTGCCGAGCAGAACACAACTGTCAACAACTACTAATAACTGCCTCCTAACAACTACCCACAAGCCAACAAGTAAAAAATACAGTCAGATACAAATAACTTAACGAAACATTATAAAGTCATTTTACACTAACTACATTCTTAAGCATGGGTTCCACATGCTCAAGGACTAGGTCCCCCATTTGTGTCAAAGGTTGACAAATCCGCTGAGAAACAGTCCCTCACACAAGAAAATAAAAAAACAATGTTCCTACTACGGTACTTATATATTTTGCAGATTTGAGCTTTATTACTAAAACTTTAGGGAAAGAGTGCTCAAGTTGTACTCAGGAAAAGTGAAAAAGGGGACCTAATGATACCATGATAAAACAATAAGATAAATAAAGAGGGGAGCCAACCTTAGTCACAAGGTTCACCATGTTGTTCAAAATTCGGCTAACTCATAAGCAATATATAAAATTCGTAAAGGTTCACATAAAATTCGTGAGGTATGCAACGTTTTTTTTTTAATAAAATATAAATTTAATTCTTAAAAGTCAAAGTTAAAAAGTCTTTTTAGGTTTTATTGGCGGATAAAATACATCCACAACTCCCGTGAGGCGATTTGTTTCTTCTCCTGCGAAAGTCTGTTGAGCAGCGGTGACTGTTTGGAAGCTCTTTTTCTTCTCTATTGAGCGGTTGTGGCAGCGATTATAGGTGTGAAGTGTCAGCAATTGCAGGTGAAGCGGCTCGGATGAGTCGGCTCTGCTTCTATAGGCGATTGCAAGTAGGCGCCATCGCCTTAGTTTTAATTTTTTAAAGGATTTTTTTAGTTTTTTAATGATTTTTAATATAAAATTAAAATTTAATAAATTACTATTACAATATTACTCATTAAATGACAATATATATTATATAATGATATATGTTTAAGATTAAATTTAAATTAAAATGCAGCTTCCGAATTCGCTTCCGGCTTCTGGTAGAACTGTCGAAAACCTAAGTCGTTCGCCAGGCCGTTCGCATGGCACATCACAGCAAGCTACATGTAGCGGAGGAGTGCTTTCTTCTAAAGACGAGAGAAGAGATCTCAAGGAAGATTTTGAAGACGTAGGGCATAACTCCTTTAAGAATGCAGTTACTGGCATGGACAGGAAGGGCAGGTGTGTGGAGGCTTCGAGACTAAAGGAGTTGAATTTCACGACCGTTCAGGGCAGAACAAATCAATCTCCCACGATAGATCTTGAAGAGGACGCTAGGCAAGGAATTTCAACATTTTCATAGATTTTCCATTGAATTTTAGCATTTTTGTGTTCAAGGTCGGCTAGGAAGTCGCACATTTCATGGGGCCATGGAAAAATTTCAAGTCGCATTTTTCCTTAGGTCGTGGATTCTATTCTCCATGTCGCACTTTCAACCTTATCAAGGAATTCCGCACTTTTGATGGTATCTTGGATTTTTTCCATGATCACAATTTTCATGATGAGATGGATAAACACCTTGAGCGCACTTTTCATAATGAGGATTTTTCCTTATTTCACATTCCAAGTCGTGGATTTTTCTTTACTTCACATTCCAAGTCGTGGAATTTTCCTTAATCCACATTCCAAGTCGTGGATTTTTCCTTGATCGCACCTTGAAGTCTTGGATTTTTCCTTGATTGTACCTTGAAGTCTTGGATTTTTCCTTGATCGCACCTTAAAGTCTTGGATTTTTCCATGATCACACCTTGGAATCTTGGATTTCTCCGTGATCACACCTTGGAGTCTTGGATAATCCTTCTAAGTCACAAATTTTACTAAGTCATGGAATGAATTCCTTGGAATAAGGGCGCACTTTCCTTGGAGTCGTGGATGAATCCTTTGAGCAAGATTTTCATGAAGAGGTAGATAAATTCTTTGTCGCACTTTGAGGGTGTTTTGGAATTTGCTTCTAAGCGCAAGTTTTCCTTTGCCTTGGATTGTTTTTAGGCGCATTTTCAAGGGTGTTACGGATTTTTCTTTGAAATTCCTTGGTCGCACATTTCATGGGGTTAAGCATTTTGTCCTTGATCGCAATTTTCACTTACCCTTGGATTTTTCCTTGTCGCATTTTTCACTCACCCTTGGATTTTTCCTTATCGCATTTTCCACTCACCCTTGGATTTTCTTGTCCTGGAGCGCAAATTCTTTAGAGGCATGAATTTTGCAATTTGGAAAGGTGCATTTTCCTTGGACAACTAGATTTTGCGACTTGGAATTTGAAGGTGAAGATCCCTGCCTGACAGTACATTTAAAAATATATTTAAGTATAGGAAATTCAGGATGTTTGAGATAGGTCCCGGATCCATGGGATTTAACATGCAGATTCTAGATTTTTGAGGATCCACCAGATTTAAGACTTAGCCAGTTTTTCAGGGTTTCAGGACATCAAACTTAGCCAATTTCAGGGTTTCGGGGACATGTGTCAGGGTGAAGGCATATGGACCCCTTAGTTAAATATCCATCCCTTAGGCCAATTTTCCACTCCCTAGTCAATTTCTTCAATCATCTCATGGACTTTGAGCCAAAACTTGGCGAGACTTGGGCAAATCTATACTACCAAACCTACAAACTCAGAGAAAACCTAAAGGCAAAATGACGACAGAAAGCAAGAAAAAGGGGGTCCCCATTTGCAATGGGGCGATGTGTGAAAAATGTCACAACAGGAGGATCTTGGCAAAATTCCATGGATCAAATCAAGTCTGGACCAAGCAAGAAATATTTGTAAATACATTTATTATCATAGTTGGGTCCTCAACTTAACGAGGAATTTCACAAGGAAAAAGGAGTTGGCTCATCCTGGAATAACCCGCTTTGCAACTAATTTTATCACATTACAATCCTTGCTTAAGGCAAAGGGAGGTTTGAGGCGCATGTTTGTTAGTGAGGAGTGGATTTCCTCGTCATATGCTAAAACCAATGTAGGGGCTGATGTGGCTAATTGGATTTTTAATGAGTAAAGCTTTTGGGTACCGACCGAGGAGATCATAGAGGTAAATCTACATTATATTTTTATTCATATTTCTATTTTATTTGCTTATTTTTGTTCACACTTATATTAATATTTCAACTTTCACAATAATTGCAGTTCACAGAGCCTTTAGTAGTTCTCCTACGAGTTGTTGATGGGGAGAAGCCCGCAATGGGCTACAAATATGAGGGCATGGATAGGGCCAAGGAGGCCATTAGATCCATTTATGCAGGAGTTTAGGATAAGTATCGCCCCATTTGGGAAATCATTGATAGACGATGGCACCTCCAGCTTCACAAGCCCCTACACGCAGCTGCTTATTTTCTCAATCTGGCATTCCAATTCCGCCCTAATTCCAAGGCGGATAAGGAGGTTCTGAGTGGGCTCTACACAGTCATAAAGCGGATGATGCCTGATACTCTTCTTGGAGCACAAATAGTCACCAAGATTGAGATCTTTAAACTTGCACAAGGAGATCTTTTTGCACGAGATATATGCAAGGCAACTCGGTCGACATTACAGCCAGGTAAAAATCTGTTACAGGCATAATTTAAGTTTAAAAATTAAAACTTTTCCTTTTTTTACATTATTATTAAATATTGAAACTTAAAGTGGGACAATAAGATTGATTTTTTCTTTTTCTCATCTCACATGCATGGTGGGAAAGATTTGGTGCTAAGGTACCAAATCTTCAAAGGATTGCACTTCGAATCTTGAGCCAACCATGCAGTGCTTCAGGTTGTGAGCGCAATTGGAGTATGTTTGAGCACATACGCGCCAAGAAGCGCAATAGACTGACAATGCAGAGATTGAATGATCTAGTTTATGTTCATTACAACTTTCGCCTTCACCACAAACAAATTTTGGGTTGTGACTCGTGTCTTATCACCAATCACACTAGAGGAGGTTGATCCACAATCAGATTGGATCACTGAAGCTGAGGATCACGTCTTTGATGATGAGGACCTTGATTGGGTTGACCAGGTGGATAGAGAGGCAAAGGAAGTAGCCATGGCAGAGGAGAATGGAGCACGAGCAGACACCTTAAATGTTGGTGTGAGTGTCACTGAGACATACGCAAATATCATGGTTGCATCATCATCCAGGACCTATCTTAGACGCCCATGTAGGACTTGCCGCAATATTGGGTTGAGTGATGCAGGCTCCTCTGAGCCATAGACTTCTAGTTTTTGTTTTGATATTTGTTTTGAACTTTTTATGCCATGGATTTCATATTCCATGAGTTTTTTATACATTTGACAATATTTATATATCTAAATGTGTTATTTCTTCAGCTAAAATTTGCGTTTATACTTATGTGATCAATGTATACTTGTGTATGTGATCAAAGTAGCTTCTATTTGATGAGTTTATTGATATTTTGGTTTATTTATTAAAAGGTGCATAAAACAAGTTTTAAATCCTTAAAAATCTCTTAATTTCATGGGTTTTTCAATTTGTCGAGTTTGGGTGGTGAGTCCAAGTCCGGATCAAAAATCAGCTTGCTGAGTCTTAGGCGAGTCCGAATCTTGTAACTATGGATGACATTATTGAAGAGTGTATGATATATGAGTTTATTCTTTAGATTTACCGTTGCCATTTCAACTTTCTAATGTCATTGTCATAAATGTCAAATTTTCAAATGTGATTCGATGACTCGTATTTTTATTTTTTATTTTTGCTATGTCTTGAATCGTAAATCGATATGAAATGACAAGATTGAAAAAATAGAACTAAAACTCCGTATATTAGCTTTGTCTTTTTTAATAGATCATGTGACGAATTTTTCTATGTTGAAATTCATTGTTTATTTGTGTTTGGCCATTAAAACAAATCCTCCATTTTTTATAACTGCATTCCCATAAAGTGTTCTGGAATTTCCGGACATCTGGGGGACACATTCCTACATCCCCATGTCCCAAAAACTTCACATGGACATAGACAGTTAATAGCACACATAGTATTTGATCAATTTGAATGGTAAATTTCACATAATCAAAAGTTAACCACATAGTTAGGCATGTCAAAGAACATTGTGCCAAACATCTATACTATCTCTCATGTGCCATGTTTTGCTACTATATGTACATTAATATGTACAAATGACTACAATGAGCAAAAACACAAAATCTATTCCCATAGTTCATACAGTTCATAATCTTCTACACAATCTGTCTATCATGCATGGACGAACTGATTATGAATTTGTGAATTCCAACCTACTAACAATTCACTTGTCAAAAACTGGAATATAATGAAGCTCAAACAAAGCAGAGAGACAAGGACTTTCATGTGAGATACCTGATCTGCCACAGCATATAAAATAGCAATAATGCATGGAAGACAACAGCAGACAGCTATGCCAATCACACAGGCCAGGGCTACACAAAATACTACAAAAAATACGTCGAATGCCAAAAATACGACGCATAGCCTGCAATAGACCAACATACGGCAAGCTCATAATCATTAGAATGTGTACCCGCAGTAAACAGTTAAATGAGTAATGAGCTTATTTTAAATTTTGTTTTTAGAAAAATCTGGAGGATGACTTACCAATAAAGTTGAGGGGCATCATGAGTAAGAATCTGACCACCAGCAGATATCCAGTAAAATCCAACTATCCACCATATGAATGAAAACATCGTGTTCGCAGACTCCAACCGCTTTGCTATGCTGAACAGTAAAATGCAAGGAACATAACTGTCAAATTTTGGCATAAACAATTCTAATTAGCTTTATAACTCAAACTCTATGTTCATCTAGACAATCCAGAAGAAATGTGAAGATTAATTCAAACACATTCAAGCATTTATGTTATCCTTCCTCATATTCAAATTTCTTCGATTATGGAAGTTTTTTTATCTTCACAAACTAATTGATGCCAATGCAAGTTAACCCTTTCACCATAGAGTGCATCCTTTCTCCCAAGGAGACTTCCATTTAAGTATATTTAACCTTTTGAAATTTGAATCACATTCTGAATGGTTCTCTGCCAAACTAGTTCATCAACATTTGATACAACACCTTTGTTTGAATTTTCTCTCCCTACTTATGCATTCCTCCAAGTATGTGAGCTGAATCTTAAAACCAAACTCTGTTGATGGTGATTCTCTTCCAACCGAGTAATGAAATCGAATAAGAAGTAAATTTTTGGACATATTTACGCCATACATTTTGTATCCATCAACTAACTAGGAGGAAACCAGAAGGTGATTCTATTTGAAAATATGTGTTTAGTCATGAAAACCAAGTTACCTACTTCTCTATAACAAATGAAGGTTAACTCTAAGTTAATCAATTCAGTCAGGCAACAGGCCCACAGCCAGCTCAACATCCTACTCTCTTTTTTTTTTTAAGATGTTTCAGGTAGAAGTTAATTGACTGGAATTCAATTAGAGATCACTTTAGCATAACTTACATACTTGCTTCTAAAGGACTGAATCAGTAAATTCTATCCACAAGACAGGTTGCTTTCACATGGCCCCTCCAAAGGGTGAATAATTATATTGCATGACTATTTGTTTTATATCTTTCTAAGACAATTTTGCACATCATATCTACATATGATGATTAGAATACTTTGGAAATTCACATATAATGTGCCTTTATAGAAGTTTCTTTTTCATTCTATTCAATGTGAGAAATCAATCCATTTTGGTAGAGTTAATTCACCTATGACTTTGCTAACGTCCCTATATCATTGAACCAAAAATCAACCATGTTGAAATATTTTATGTCCCATATCTGCCTTTGTAGTTCAATGTGGCATCTTGCTTTTCAGCCCAATGCTAATAGTCTTCTGTTTTACTTTTCTAACTTCTGAGAAGGAGATACCTAACACGAATGAAATCTTCTGATGTTCAATGTCAATAAAATTATGGTTTAAAAAAAACCTTTCAATCAGATAAATAAGGCATGTATGTGAAGATGATAATTATTTAATAAGTAGATACAATTCAGTTTGTAAATTTTGGACAATATAGTTAACCTACAGATATTGCATCGATAAAATTTGCTCAAGTTAAAGAAAAGTTTAACAATTGACAACTTCTATTTTTAATATTTATTAATCAGTAAAAGTCAATTCCTTGGATGAAAAACATTCCATAATGTTTTCCCTACTATAGCTTGAAACAACTAATCTGCCTTTACAATTTGACTCAAGACTTAACCCAAGTGCCATGAAAGTACCAAATCTGAAACATGTGCAAAAACAGTGTCATTATTCTAACAGATTTCCTTCCATAAAACAGTTTTAAAAGTAGCAAACTCAAGGGCAACAATCACCATCACCAACACAGTTATGAACTAAGTCAAAAGGTTCATGTTCATGTTTGAGTTTGGCGAGGAAAAACTTTGAATTAAATTCATCAATGATAAAATTCAAGGAAAAAAAAATTGTAAGTTCAAAGAATATAAATCTAAATTTTTTATTATTTTTATTATGCTATTAAAATACTTATAATATCACATTATTATTTAATAATAGTAAATGTTTAAATATTTTTATAAACATTTAATATTATATTATATTAAAAATTAAAATAAATTTTTATTAAAATTTGATAACCAAAATTAGAACTTAAAAATATAAAAATGTCTACTGTATAAGTTTCCTCCAACAATAAATACCACATAATGATTAATGTTTAAATTTTATTATAAAGCTATAAAAGCCTAAAATATTAAAAAAAGTCTACTGTATAAGTTTCCTCCAATAATAAATACCATATAAGGATTAATACTTAATAAAACCCAAGATTTTTTGAGGCATTGTTCTGTGAAAAAGGACTGGACAACGACTCACAGCAGCGAGCAATTATTTCGGCAAACAAATTCATCAATCCCCAGATTGTATTCAGAGCTTCTGGCGTATGAACTTTACATAGTGACTGTACAATCCACCAAAATGGCACCTTCATCTGCTCCTCTTCGTCTTCATTCAGCTGCAGCAATCGTTTTATTTTTATGCAATAATTCTGTGTTTGATTTTGTTTTTTTTCTGCCAATTATTCAACATAACCAAATATATGGGCGGTGAAACAGTGATTTTTTAAGGGTTTTTAATAAAACCTTATGCATTCATAATTTCATATATATAAGAATTTTAACGAATGTAATATATTTGCCAGTTTGCAAACTTGGTTGATATGCTGTGAACCTTGTGACATAGGTTAGTAATATAATAAAAATTATTCGAAAAAAATAAGAAGAAATTGAGGAGAATTCTGCAGGAGCAAGAAATTTAAGCATCTTGATGGAAAAGATAGCCACAACTTCCACAATAGTAAGCAGTAATAAAACCAGAGCCCCCTTAATGCCTACAGTTAACACCACCAGCACACCTGTGTACAATTTGGCCTTTTTTCTCACAAAGAAAATCACACCGATTGTGGGAAAAACTATATCTTTCATCAAGAGTTTAGTCCATTCCGTCAACTTGATTCTGGATAAGAAAGTGAATTATGATGATGATATTCTTGTCAGCTTTGATATGGTATCCTTGTTCACAAAAGTCCCTGTTAATGTGGTGATTAAAATAGTTAATAGTTAAGTGGACAGCAAGACTGCTTTCTCTTCATTGAACTATGCTTAAAATCAACTTTTTTCACTTTCAAGGTCGTCTTCTATGAACAATCGAAAGGGATTGCCATGGGGTCCCCATTTTCTCCTGGTGTTGTGAATCTTTTCATGGATGACATTGAAGAGAAAGCCCTTAATGCGTTTCCTCCAAAACCAAGTTGGTGGAAGTGTTACATTTATTACACGATTCTCAGCTGGCAACACGGTCTTGGTTGTAGTTGAAAAATTCAGACTCGGCAATTACTTGGCAGGCCCAAATTTTTTTAAAACTCGAGACTCGGCAATAACTCAAGAAAAAACTCAGCAATAACTCTGTAAGTTTATCAAACATTTGAAAATACATAAAAAATTTAAAATATTCTTCAAAAACACACATATTACTGAATTTGTAGAACATATTACTGATTTGCTTCATATATAGATCAAAATTAGAGTTTAATACATATCATTGACCAAAAAACGAGTTCAACCTTTGAATACATATGAAATTCTAGTTTCAATATCAATAACAATTATAAATCATAAATTTCTTCTATGACTAAAGCTCAAAAGGGTCTGCTGCCGCTCTGTGGGAGTTGCAGGTCGTTTATATTTAATATTTATATTGAGTGTAATACTCAATAATAATATAAATTTTCACTTCACAGTTTATTATTATAAATGACAATGCAATATGAAGTTTGAACTTTGAACAATCATGACTGGTCATGCTCCCTCAATCGATTTGGATTTACAAGGAATGGCAAAAATTAAGAGGAAAAAATCCTATGTATATCGAATTTTCGCCAATCCTTCACGTTCACAGTCGCGTGTGCCCTAGAAATTGCGGAGTACTTGCATGCCTTTCACCCACAAAATCCTTTAAAAGGTAAAAAAAAATTGTTTTAATACTCCTTTGGGCGAGTTTAACCTCCCAGTAGCGAGTTTTTTGTAATGTCCCCTTTTGGTATAAGCCCTAGTTTTTGCCCTAAAATCACAATTTCCAAGCAAAGCAAGAAATGAAATAGAGTTAGCGATGTCATTTACCAATTTAAATTGTTTAACAAGATAGTTCCTGGTTGAGAGCCTGCAATCATGCTAGATAATCATTGAAAGCATAATCCATAAAATAGATCTTTCATACTAGGGTTAGGAACATTATCTTAATCATTTGGGATTCCCTTTTAGGTTTTATCCAAACAGCCCATCGTCATTGTGGAGCACCACTTGGGAGATCATATAAGGCGCCTTGAGCCGTTCCATCCAGCCCAGGAGCACGGAATGACACCTGTCATTCGGCTTCCCAGCCCCACTTGGGGTGTCTCTACCGGAATGGCTTCCTAGCTACTTGCATTCCTCATATGCACTATCTCCCCTCCAAAACGGGATGGCCAATTGGATGAAAACTTTAAGGGAGTCACTATATTGATTCTATTGTGCATAGGCAAAATTATCTAGTTCAGTTCAAGGATTGCCATATATCATTTTTGCTGTTCACAATGGTTTATATGACTGAACATATATATCTCTGTCGTAACTGTTTTATGTTTCTTCTTTGCTGCTTGAATTCCTTTATTATTTATTTCTGAGTATGCTTGTTGTTATGATGAATCGAATGCCTTATATGAGGACTGTTGTATAGTATATAAGTTATTTCTTCCTGTTATGATAGATCGACCATTTCCTTTTATCCTTGTATTCCTGAATTATATCTCTCTTTGTATCCTATCTAGGAAGGAGTCATCACCTTTCAAACAGTCGGCCTCTTGGAAGAGACACAACCTTTCCAATGCTGCCCGTTGGAGACTAAACCTTTAATTTAATTTAATCACAACTCATTGATACCTTTTATTATTTGTGTGCTTGACTACTTAAGCGATTTTATTATGATTGTTACTTATTATTTCTTGTTGCCTTCGATCTTTAAAAGAGGACGGCGCTTCCATCATGATACCTATTCTTTTTCTTTGCGGGGACATTACATTTTTAACGATTTATTGGTGAGTTTTTTTTTGTGAAAAACAACAGCGAGTTTCAAAAAACCCTGGCAGCGAGTTTTTGGGCGAGTAACTTGTGGTTGGTTTTGGCTCACGAGTTTTGCATTTTTTTGGCGAGTTTGTCAACTATGATTTTGACAAGCTAGAGGAATTTCAATTCCATTTAAACAACATTATGAACAGCCTTAAGTTCACTAAGGAGTTCTAACAAGATTAAAAAAACTTCATTTTCTTGACAATCCTCTCCATACGAAACCTAAGGGATCCTTCCCTTCTCAAGTTTACATTCATGCATCATCTTGTCACCATCTGATTCAAAAGGTGAGTATTATAAAGACTAACTACGAAAGCTTTTCATGTTTGTGATGAAGAGCACATTGACCAAGAAATCACTCACTCAATTAGGGTCCTTTATATGAATAGGTACTCAAATAAGCACATCCCCAGAGCATTCAAACAAGATAGAAGGGGTCAGAAGACTCAAAATTGAACATAGAACTCAACTGACACTCTTGTGGCCTTTCTTCCTTATGTTGAAAGCATCTCTAACAAGATCTCCAAAAAATTTAAGAAAGAAAAGGCATCTTGTTGTTTAAACCACATGATAAAGGATCAAAGGAAACTACTTCTTGAATCTCGTGTCTAAAAGAATGAATGCTCTTGTGGCACTCCCTACATCAGTGAAACGGATCACGTTATCCACATTAGGACCAAGGAGCATGGAAAAGACATCAAGTATGATCGTATTAACAAATTTGTACTTGAACATTCATTTAAGACCAAACACCACATCTGCTTGGAAGACGCCATAGTTCCTGTGAAAGGGTAACTATTACAGAAGAAAATTGCAATAAGCAATTGAGACTAAGAAGCATGTGCAAAACCTCAACAAGGATGAGGGTTGGGGCTTGAGACATTCATGACAACCAATCTTAGATGCCCTTAAACCAAGTAATAAAAACCATAGTTGACTTGCCAAGTATCGTTTTCTCCTTTCCAATCTCTCCCTTGTCTTGGTTTTCTTATCTCCTAATTGTATCCCTTAGTCCTCTCACCTTCCCTTTGATCAATGTCTCCAATGTTTATATTTCTTCCCTTCATTTTTTCTTTCGTCATTATGTTCAACGCTTCTCTTTTCCTTTCTATGCTCTCTTGTCTTTAATTCCCTCCTTTTTTCCTAACTTCACTTCCCTCCCTATTTCCATTTCTCATTTTCTTCCACCTTTGTCCCTTTGCTCTCATCTCACCAATTAACCTTTGTATATCATAGGTTTCACGTTAAAATCTTAACCCACTTTTAAATCTTATTTTAATTATTGTTTTTCTTGGTTTTAATGTCATTTCTTGACATCTCTTGAATATATTGTACTATCTTGCAATCTTCTCATTATCTTGAAGATAAATCACAAAGGGTGATCCAAAACATTGATGTAAATTATATGTACACAATTTTGACCAGCAGCTCTTTACTCCAAAAATAAAATCAATTAGTTACTTTTACAAATGAAAAGAAAATAAAGAATGAAGTTAAAGTTTGTAGTAAAAGCAACCAATAAGACAAGCAACACTATTACTAAAGTTGATCACATTTAGGATCATCAACATGAATTGAAGGAAGACCAAAGAAATGTGTCTATATAAGAACAAACAAAACAGCAATACCTAATAGATATCAGTCATCTACCTATCATCTATCATATATGTGACAAAACCAGCCATCAGTCACACCATGTATATAATAGACATATGATGGCTATACATGGATGGAAGATGATATGCTGATTATGGAATTTTTGGCCAAGAATCTTTAGGCACAGATTGCGAACTTCCCTGTCCCTATGAAGGAGGGGGGAAGCCTTTAGGAACTCGATCTATGAATCAACGTTTCACCTCTTGTTGACTTCAAAAGTCTAGTTCCAGAACTTTTTGTTTGCCATTCATAATAAATTCCAGGAAGGTGGCCCAAAACTTTAAAAGCAGAAAAAATACATAGAACAAAAGATGATGATTTGACTGCAAATGCACATGAGAATATTGTTGAGAAAATTTGGTGGAAAATCTGATTTAGGAGTTTGTTGTTTTATATCAGATTTATAATGACCACAAATCTGAAATATGAAAGTAACTCAACGACAATGGAGATAGAAACAATCACACAGAGTACAAATAACATCTTATCTACCCTTGGAAAAACCTTAGGGAAAAAACCCACCATCAAATCAATACCACTCACCATATTATCAATGAAATGTGATTATAATAAAATGAGAAAGTTGATTTAAGTGTTCACTCTATGCTAAAAATCTAGCATAATTTTGGCAATATTCCAACATCATCTCCTTACACCAAAAGCAAAACTATATAAAACCAATATCTCAAGCCTCTTATATATAGAGATGAGTGATACAAGAAACCACCAATGGTTTCTAAAATCCTAATCCAAACACATGGATCCACATCACCCAAGGTGCCCCATGTGTGGCCCTTCATGTGTCTTTGTGACCCTTAACCTAACCCTAGATACTTTTCACCTCCAAGGCCCATTTGGTCCACCTAGAGAATGGCGCCCAAGTTGTGACACTTCAACTTCTGTATTGGAGTGGTCTTCTTTTGTCTCATTGCAACCCCAAAATAATGTGCAAAGTGCATGTCATACAACATTCCAAGAGTTGTCCAAAAGTGTCTTATCCTAAGCAGGTTGTTCATCCCAAGATGATCACACTTAATCACCAACATTAATTGTTAGTTATGCAAGGTGTACAACACCTATCCCAGCAATCTCCCACTTATATACATTGCATAAGGGGTTACAACCATGATCAAACATGAGCTACTCGCTGGGGGCAAAAATAGCCTTTCTACACCCAAAAAAAAATTATGCTAACTAGATTGATAAGAGAATCTGTGACATTGTCCAAGGTGTCAAACTTTCATCCTCCACCATATAATGAACAAAGTGATATTGTGGATCTATGTGCTTAGTCCTAGAATTGAATCTAGGATTCTTGGCTAAAAATAGCACACTATCACTACCAATACTTAATGATCCACGGATGAAACCAACATATGTGCATTGTAGACACATAAAATTCACCATCTCTAAAAAATGATGTCCAACATCATCACAATAATTAATTAATTTCATCCATTCACCTCACTAATTAACGAAAGTAAATAAATTAAATCCATTTCCATCCCATTATTAAAATTAAATCAATTAAATTCATTTCCACCTAATTACCTAAAATAAATAAATTAAATTCATTTCCACCTCATTATTAAATTAAGTTAAAGAAATTCACTACCACCCACTTAAAATAAATAAATCAAAATTTAAATAATGTTATCCCTCCAAATTTCAAATAAATAGGTCCACATCATCCATCCACAATAAGTAAATTAACATAAAAGGGCCCTTTTGATGCAGTCCTGAAACAGGTACCTTCAGCAGATAGTCAATTCAAGCAACCAATTTCATTAATCAAACAATACTCTATAACAGTAATATGTAACAGACTACAAATGTTCAGATTATTACAAAAAAATGTCATAGGCTTAATAGCCTCAATCTCCTATCCAACAACAACCTACATGCTCATAAGGCCTCTACAATGACTGATATTATTCAGGTAAAATAACAAAAGCTACAGGCCTATTCGGGCATTTTCTTTTTAATCCTTCACCGAACATCCAGACCTGATCATTTCACCTTTCTATCTATTGTTTCTCTTATAACAAGTTGGGTATTATACATCTGAGGATTGCTGGCAGCAAAGAAACCGCCTGGAAAAATAAATGTTTTTAAATGATTGTCTCTAACCTGCATAAAAAGGGACATGGCCAACTGCAGCAATCATTGCCAGGCAATGAAGGTGACCATTAAATCCATGATCTCCAAAATAGAAATGTTGTTCGCTTTAGATAACTAATGTGCCAGGAAAGAAGTGGCCACCACTCCCACATTCTGATTCCTTGGAGAATTGTAAGCGCAAGATTGAAGGCATAGGGAAAAGTAAGGTGTAACTATTGCCGGCTAGTGAGGAGTTACACTAGCCAAGATTGAGATATTCTGCACACCTCCACAAAAGGCAAATGCCAACAAGGAATAAAAGATTTTGTAACCGCACTCATGAAAACCACAATCAGCCTTTTCAGAAACTCAAGCAACGGGTTAAGGGATAAAAATAAATAAAGTTGTGGGCCCTAGTGATAGCCTGGTAGGAATCATCCAAATTTTTGAAGTGTTTTTCTTGGATCGCTTAGAGTTGGGTCCTAGCAGGGAAAGCTCAAATTGATCACCTAGAGTCAAGGTGAAAATAAAACACCCAGGAAGAGACAATTTTGTGGGACCTAGTCAAGTGATAAGGAAAACAAATGAATTTTAGATGTCAACGTCCAGCAATAGGTATTTCACTAGGATTAGAATTTCTTAAGGCAACACTTGGGAGCTAGGAGATGTGTGGGCCCTAGGAATCAACCAACAAGGAAAACCTTCAGCAAAGGACTTTAAGGAAAGGTGTGGTGGGCCCCAGCATGACAGGCAATCAGCATACAAGGAGAATCAGGATTTTTTTTATATAGATGCTGGTGGTCCCCACATACAACAACAAGATCAAAGAAATAGAAGAGCACCCAGAAATGGGATTAAACTTTTATTTTCCCAATCCTCACATCCGGCTTAAGGATAAGGTCAAAAATGACAAGCTCACTCAGTAAAAACAAAACAAAAACCTGCATGCCCACACAAAATTAGAGCACAAAACCAAAATCGGGACAACCATGTTTTTGGGCGAGCAAGATCATGCGTGGACCCAGATGCTCCTACATTAGACACGCCGGGTAGGAAGTTTGTCAGTAAAGTTCACAAATTGAGCAGCGTGGTAGAACCACCCTTTTCAGAAAACCCACATTTTGTAGCAAGCTCCATTATTGAAACAAGTACTTCAAAAAGATGTCTTCCTTCTCTTTTTCCAACACTTAGCTAGGACAAATCCCACGTCCTCCTGCCAAACTCGGTCATCTTTCACACTCCCCGTGGACTTTTTGTCCTCCATAAACCAACATCCTCCTCTTGACGTTTCTTCTCGACCATCTTCTTCCTCTTTTTGTGGGATTCAACTCACCATTGTTCGTTCACCTCCACCAAAAGTCATCTTCTTCTACACTACAATAATATTTCGCAAGATTCAACCCAACATTGTCCATCCACCTCCACCAAGACTTCTTTCTCCATTATTCACTCTCCACTTTACCTACATGTAAATCATCACAATAAATTTTATCAAAAATAATTACCTCCTCATTTGCTTCTGCAAACACCTCAGATTCAACAACTACGACTTCTGCTCCTTGTACCATCTAAGGTACGGCTCTTCACTTTGTGCACTTGGTACCTCATCAAGGTACTTTTCTTCACGCTACTCCACATTGATCAACATCTGCATGTCCTCCAAAGGACAAATCTCAAAGCCACAACTCCCAATCATATGATGGACTTGATGGAATCCATTTTTCTCTTCTTTGTCGTTCTTCACTACAACAAAATCTTCATGTAACGAATCACACGATCCAATCAACTCCTCAATCTTCTTCATCTCCTCTTCAAGCAAGAGATTGTCTTCATCAACTCCATGATCAAACGCAGGGCCTTCACAAGCAACCATTTCAGCTCTAAAATCAGCTACTACCTCTTCAAAGGAACATCCTCAACGACACTTTTATCTTATGTAATTTGTACTTCTTGGACCTCTGTCACCACCACAATTTTATCTTCAATATTATCCTCTAGCATGGACTTTCTTCTTTCCACCTTTACCTTCCTCCATATCTGTAAACAAAAAAATGTTAGACAAAACAGGGTTTTCATCATTACCCTTCTCTGCTACAAACTTATCCCCACTATCACATCCATGTCTTCAAAAAGACGTGCTTTATTCACATTCTTTTCTTCTGTCATGCCATCTACAAGCCATTTTTTATCCTTTTCGATCACATCTATGGCAACCCCTCTTTGTTGCTTGGCCTCCAACCTCTTCAACCTCAAATGGAAGTCCATCTTCTCAAAGATTTCCTTCTTACATTCATCAACTCATACGGTCTTATTTTCTTTCATGCCACCAATGTGACATTCCTCACCCCTTCCGATCACGTCTACAACAACTTTTCCACATTGTTTAGCTTCCAATTTTTTCAATTTCAAATGGATGTCCACAATCTTTTCAAGGAATTCTTCCTCTTAGGTACTGCTCCATAAAATTTTGTTCAACCAGCCTCTTTTTGGAAGACATCTTCACATGACCCATATTTCATGAGTAGTAGTTCTCTCATAAAATATGGGTCATGTTTTTGATCCAAAACTATGTAGTTTATTAAGCTAAATATAGTTAATGGTCAATCTCTTTGCTTTCCTATCGTCAGTTGTGTGCTTTTTACAGCTGCTCTCTCTATTCTTAGTTCTTGTATTTTCTTTATAAGAGCTTTGGCTCTTCTCTGTAATGTAAGTTGTTGTATTCTCTAATAATATTGTTCATATTATCTGTCACTTTCATAACATGGTATCAGAGCCAATTCCTTCTAGGCGCCTGTCCGTACCTCTGTAAGACGATCAACGTGTTTCCTTGCAACTTGTGAGTACATCCTTCTGAGGTCGTGCTTTTCAACTTCCTCCCGTTTTTTGAAGGTCGTAGTTTCCTGGATCACGTTATTTTCTTTTTCGTGCCCGACTTTTTTCACTGCCTGCAAGCAGTTCGTGGGTGCATGTCTATCGGCATCTGAAGTTTTTTTTGTGATAGGCGATTTTGCCTGGCAGATTAGTTGAAAGCATTCACGATTTGTTTGGTAGTCGCGATTTGTGATTTTCTGGTATTCGTGATTTGTTCTTTACCAAATCACGATTTATTCTTTATTCCTCTGTGGACCTTCATTATTCTCGGCGGGTTGTGGTATTTGTCCTTCTGTGTCTTGGCTGATCGCGACTTGATCACGATTTGTTTTCTCCCTTCTCACAAATCTGTCCACTCTGCAGTCACGATTATTTGGAGGTGATTTGTGTTTCGGTGAAGCCTCCTGATAGCGTCATCGCCTTATTCATTGTCTTTCAAAATTCTCAAGTTCTCCTTTGTTGGTCAAACTCTGAAGTTAAAGAAGGCCCGTCGGCTTCTATTTCTGCCTTTTCCATCTGTCAATCTTGGGATTTGCACTCACTCTACAGCTAATCATGCCTTTACTTCTTGAGTGTTGTGCCTTAGGGTTTACCTGTTTTCTTGGCTTTTTTCTATTCTTGTCCATCCACTCCTGTTTTGCTTTTCATGCCTCGAAAAGCATGAAGATGGTGCTTGTAACCAAACAGAAGAAGTCTGCGTTTTATGCCTTTATGGCTAAACGCCCTGCAGATCATATCAAATCCTCTGCCTGGTATGTTGATTCAGGTGCTTCCCGACATTTCACACATCGGCGTGACTAGTTTACTGAGTACACGCCATTCAAAGACTCTGTCGTCTTTGGAGGCGGCGAAGAGTATACAGTTGTTGGAAAGGCACCGTATAGATCTAGTCTGATAGGAGAAATTTAATATTTCTCGATGTTTACTTTGTACCTGGCATGAAGCTAAACCTTCTCTCAGTCAGTCAAATCATGAGACACTCACCCCATCTGGATGTTGTCTTCAGCATGCACTCATGCAGCATAGTGGATCGTGAGACACGCATCACTATTGCTCAAGCTCTTGAGGATCATGGTCTATATAGACTCGTGGACTCAGGCCATTCTCCAGAGCAAGCTTTGGTAGCCAGGAGTACTTCCCTCAGTAAACTCTGGCATCAGCGTTATGGGCATCTCAACATGCACTATCTCTCTCAGTTAGCTCGGGACAATCTGGTCAATGGTCTCCCAGATATTCAGACTCAACTTCCTAGCATCTACGACACATGTCAAGCTGGTAAACAGCATCGAGCCCCTTTTTCTGATGCTGACAAATGGCAAGCATCCAAGGTTTTGTAGCTGGTTCACGCGGATGTATGTGGACCAATGAACACTCCTTCAATTACTGGGTGCAGATATTTTTTGCTTGTTGTTGATGATTTCAACAGAAAGATGTGGGTATATTTCTTGAAAAAGAAATCTGATATACTTAGTACATTTCAGCAGTTCAAAGCCTTGGTGGAAAAAGAGTCTGGATGTCCCATCGTCTCTCTCAGGTCTAATAATGGTGGGGAGTTTTGTTCCTCTAGTTTCACCCGTTTCTGTGCAACACAAGGTATCAAACGACAGCTTACTACACCTTACACACCTCAGCAAAATGGTGTTGTTGAGCGTTGCAATTGCACTATTATAGAGATGGCACGTTCTATGTTAGAACATCGCAGTGTTCCCAAGAAATTCTGAGCTGAAGCAGTCTACACTGTTGTCTATCTTCTAAATTGATCTCCCACTTATGCAGTCAGAAAAATGACTCTTGAAGAAGCATGGTCTGGACGTACACCTCGCGTCAATCATCTGAAAGTTTTTGGCTCCACTGCTCATGTTTGGATTCCAAACGTCAAGCGCACTAAGCTGGACTCCAAAAGCCAGAAACTCATGTTCACTAGCTATAGTGAAAATCATAAGGCTTACCGACTGATTGATATAGACACTGATCGTCTCATCTTCAATCGTGATGTCGTCATTGATGAGACCATTGGGCCTTTTCTGCTCTCTACTTCATCTACTCCCACTGAGGAGCAGCCTATTGAGGATTCTGATTTGGATGTTCGCATTCCTCTTGCTCCACCTGATGGGAGGGCTCCTGAAGTTATGCCTGTACCTACTCCTCTGCCTGATATTCAAGATCCTCCTGATCTTGTTTCTGCTCCTCTTGGTGTTGCTGTGCACCTATTTCAGGTAGTGATTCACCTGCACTTCGGCCTAAATGGTGGGCCAAAATGATTGGTGATCTTCATGACAATGAACTAGTCGAGGGTAGATATGCTCGGAAGAAGAGCAAACCGCAAAATACTGCCAATTTTGCCCTCATGGCCAATCTTCACAGTATCTCATTACCTCAAACATATTCTGAGCCTAAAGGTGTACCGGAATGGGACAAGGCTATGAATGTCGAGCATCAGAGTTTGCTGAAGAACAATACCTGGGTTCTTGTTGATCTTCCACCTGGGAAGAAGCCCATTGGGTGCAAATGGGTGTACAAAGTCAAATACACGGTTCATGGGACTCTTGATAAGTATAAGGCTCGATTGGTTGCCAAAGGATTCTCCCAGCAAGAAAGCATTGACTATGAGGAGACCTTTGCCCCTACAGCCAAAATGAGTACCATTCGGCTTCTCCTTGTTATGGCAGCCCAGTTTGGATGGAAAGTCCATCAAATGGGCGTCAAGAGTGCCTTTCTCAACGAAGATTCACAGGAAGAAGTCTACATGACACAACCTCCTGGCTTCAAGGTTGCTGGTAAAGAACATCAGGTGTGCAAATTGGTGAAAGCTCTTTATGGCCTCAAACAGGCTCCCCGGGCATGGTACATAAAAATTGATCAGTACCTCGTGGATCATGGCTTTCAGCGGAGCCCTTCTGATTCTAATCTGTATGTCCACAAGTATGCTGATGATAGTCTCTACATTGTTGTTTATGTCAATGATCTCATTATTACTGGCAGCTCAGAGCAGCTGATTCACACAATCAAACATGATCTCAATCAAACCTTTGACATGACAGGCTTGGACCTACTACATTATTGCCTCGGTATTGAGGTTTGGCAGCACCCTAACAGCATCTTCATCTCTCAGTCCAAATATGCTCGAAGTCTATTGGATAAATTCCGGATGACAGACTGCAAACCTGCTTCTACCCCCATGGAGAAAGGTCTAAAGCTCTCAGCCCATTCCGACTCTCCTGTAGACAATGAATCTGCTTTCAGACAATTAGTTGGCAGCCTCATTTATCTTACTGCCACTCGCCCTAATCTTAGTTTTGCAATCAGCTACATCTCTCGCTTCATGGCTGCTCCTAAAACTAACCATTGGGTTGCCGCAAAACGTGTGTTGAGATATGTACATGGCACTTCAGACTTTGGCATTCTGTATGGCAGGTGCAAAGATCCTCAGCGGCTTGGCTTTACCGATTCGGATTGGGCAGGTTCTGTTGATGACAGGAAGTCTACCTCTGGCTATGTTTTCAGTCTAGGCACAGGTGCAGTCACATGGACCAGCAAGAAGCAACAGGTCGTTGCTCTCTCCTCAACAGAAGTTGAATATAAGGGAGCTGTTAAAGCAGCCTGTGAGGCAGTTTGGCTTCGCAGGATGCTTTCAGAAATGCAAATGCCTCCAACAGGGCCTTCACCCTTGTATTGTGACCATAGATGCAAGACTCGCCATTTACTCGCCAAGTTTTGAAAAACTCGCGAGCTTTTTCAAGCCGCAAGTACTACAGGCAAAAACTCGCCAAAAAAAATTTAGAGTTTTTCTGAAAAACTCGCGAGTCCGTGAGAAAAACTCGTCCGGCGGCAAAAGTGCCATTTCAGTGGCGTTTATTTGTGACTCATTTTTGGTCATTCTACTTGCTCCAAATGAGAAAAAAACCCCTCCCAAGCATTTTACATCTATTTGCAGCAATTTGGCGTCGACCAAACAAGATTTGAGGAGGATTCGAATCAAATTTGAAAGGCAAATCAGATTTCCAGGAACGTTTTTGTTTTTTTTCTTTCTCTTTCTTTTTTTAAAATTTCTTCTTCATTTTTGAAGCATCTAAGTTTAAAAAACATCATGAATGTAGTATAAATGGATTTGTATTGATCAAAACAAGATTTATATTCATAAAAACAAGATTGTCACTGTTTTGTTTGCATTTTTTCTAATTTTTTCATTTTTTTTCATTTTTCTTCATTCTTCTTATTTCAATCCAATTTTTTTTTGAAGAAAATGTTTAAGTCTTTAGATTAGTTTGCATTTTTAGTAATTTAGAGTAATTTTTTTATTTCTTCATTGTTTTCATATTTTTCCCAAACCCTAGTTAATTTTTTTTTTTGTTGAATCCATTTTTTTTGGAACAAAATGTTTAACTTTAGAATTTTACGTTAGTTTAAATTTAATCTATCAAGTAGAAATCTAATTTAGGTTGTTTTTTAATTTTCTATTAAAAAACTAACAACTTGTGCTTTCTCTTTGTATGTGCAGGTTAATTTATAATGGCAGATAGAGATGCTTCTATATCCGGTTCAGCCTCAGGCCCTGTTGCATCATCATCATTTGTAGGCAAACGTCCTCCAGGAGCTAGAGATCCTGCATGGAAATATGCCTATCTAGGACCGTACCCTAGCTCAGTTTTTTGCATCCAATGCGAAAATGTATACCATGGAGGCATTAACAGCCTCAAATACCATCTTGCAGGCATCAATCGTCGTGATGCGAAGGCCTGTACTAAAAACACGGAAGAAATAAAAAGACAAATGAATGCCATACTTGCAGCCGCAAAAGAAAGAAAATTACAAAGGGAGAAGGCAAAGGCAGCCATGCAAGCATCCACAGCTTCTTCTCAAGGTGCTCCAATCAAACTTGAGTTGGATGATGATGCACTTCAAGGCATAGTGGGCTCTCTTCGTGGTCCACGTAACCGAAGGCAACCCACCACCACTGCGAGCCCTTCATCTACTTCCAGTAGAGCACCAGGATCAGCACCTACACGCACAGTAGATAGTTTTTTTGTGCCTAAAAACACACCTAGATCACAAACTTCCTTAGAGGCAACTGGGTGGAATAAGGAGGTGCATGACCATGCATACATTGCTTGTGCCAATTTTTGGTATTTCAACATCCCTTTCAATGTGGCAAATTCTCCTTATTGGCATAGTTTGGTTACTACACTGACGGTTGCAGGAAAGGGCTTCAAGGCATCTTCTCACACAGAATTGAGTGGGAGGTTAGTTAATTTAATCTTTTAGGTTTTAAGTTTTTGATAAATTTATGTTCTTTAATTTATAGAAATTTATGATGAATTTAAGCTATTTTTTGTTTAGAAACAAAATTTGTGTACTTAATTTCACTTTGTACTTGTAGGTTGCTTACAAATGCAAGAGATAGGGCAAGGGCAGTGGTGGAAGACCAAAGAAATGAATGGAAAAAATATGGCTGCTCTATTCTTTCCGATGGGTGGACGGATGGTAAAAACCGCACCATCATTAATTTTTTGGTAGCTTGCAAGAATGAAGTGGTGTTCTTGAAATCAGTGGATGCCTCCAACATAGTGAAAAATGCAAAAAATTTGGCTAAAATGTTGGAGCAAGTTTGCATGGAGGTTGGGATTGAAAATGTTGTGCAAATAATTACTGACAATGCAGCAGCATATGTGGCAGTTGGTAGAATCCTCCAAGAGAGACACCACACAATTTTTTTGACACCTTGTGCAGCACATGTCCTTGACCTTCTTTTGGAGGGCATAGGCAAGCTTGATTGGGTCACACCAATTGTAGAGGATGCAAGGAGATCACAAAACTTATCTACAATCACCCTTGGGTTCTTCACATGATGAGGGATTACACCCAAGGCAAAGAGTTGGTGAGATCCGGTGTGACAAGGTTTGCAACGGTTTTCTTAACATTGCAAAGCATTCTTGGTGCATTGGCGGCTTTGAAACAAATGTTTGTGTGCCCAAAATGGACAGAATCATCTTATAAGAAGAAGCCAGAAGGAGACAAGGTTGCATGCATTAGCTTCGACAAAGCATTTGTAGAAAGAGCCGCAAAGGTTGTGAAGGTAACTTCAAAACTTCGAATTTAAATTCAAATTGAATATTTATTTTTTTTTATGTTTTTCATTGTAAATAAGTAACTTTAATCTTTTTGCATTTTTATATTGTAGGTGTCGGAGCCCTTGGTTAGAGTCCTCCGCTTGGTAGATGGGGATAAAAACCCAATGGGGTATCTTTATGAGGCCATGGATAGGGCCAAGGAAGCTATAAGAACTTATTATAAGGGGGACAGCCTCAAATTTGATCCCATATGGGAGATTATTGATAGGAGGTGGAACAATCATCTCCACCAACCCATCCATGCAGCAGGGAACTTTTTGAACCCCCGTTTCTTCCATTCAGGCACCTTCTTAGATCCTACTGGAGAGGTTATGGAGGGCCTCACTTCTTGCATTCAAAGGATGACACCCCAAGCTGAGGTGGCAGACCTCATTGTTGATGAATTGCAAGCTTATAAGGAAAGAAGGGGTAGGCTCTTTTCTTCAGACTTGGCTACACGAGCAATAAACAATCAGTCACCAAGTATAGAATTTCAAATTTACAAGTTACAAACTTACAACTATTGATAATTTGATATTTAATATGTTTTGAACTTTTCACTTTCTTTTCTAAGTTTCTAACTCTTCAATATTTTTTTTGTAGAGGTTTGGTGGACAAATTGGGGTGGAAATACCCCAAATCTCCAGAGATTTGCCCTCCATGTCTTATGCCAACCATGTAGTTCATCCAATTGTGAGCGCAACTGGAGCTTATTTCAGGCCATCCACACAAAGAAGAGGAACAAGCTAGCTCAGAAACGCCTCAATGACCTTGTCTATGTGCAATATAATCTTCGACTGCGCACAAGAAGGGTAGAGGAAATATCAGATGATCCAATTGATTTGGATGAGATAGATCCTTACAATGATTGGACAGGGCAGGATGAGCAACCTTCATTGTTTTCTGAGGATGAGATCTATGATTTGGAGAGACAGGCAATGGAGGAGGGGGTTGCCGCTGGAATCAATGGATTGGGATTCTCATTGGATGACATTGAGGATGAGGAGGATGAGGAGACATTTCCACCAGGACCACTACCAACATCTACATCCAGGATGGAGGTTGAGCCATGGTTTGTCATGCCGAGGAGGGAGGAGCCACGTCAGATTCCTAGGACTAGACCTTCTAGTTCTACCACTCCCCTTGTTTTCAGTAGACTTGGGAAGAGGAAGATGTAGTATTTTACTATTTAGTATTTACTTTCAGTTTTACAAAAACAATTTGCTATTTCCATTTTGTTTCAAACTATCAGTATCAGCGCATTCCACATAAGGATGCCATTTTGTACCCAATTTACTTTGATATCAATCAAATACAACTAGACTCAGCTTGTTTCTCATTTATTGACTTGTTGGATGCATCTAATCATTGAATTTTGCAAAAAAAATGTGTTTTTAATGAAATTTAAACAATTTTTTAAGTTGCCGAGTTTTTGCGAGTTTTTTGCCGAGTTTTTCGGGCTTGGCGGGTTTTTGCTTTTGGCGAGTTTTTCAACTATGATTGTGACAATCAAGGGGTGCTGAAACTTGCGAAGAATCGTGTCTTCCATGAGCGGACAAAACATGTTGATCTCTCTTGTCATTTCATAAGCCAGCTGGTTGAAGACGAATCTGTTGTGTTGCAGTATGTCTCTACAGAAGATGAGACTGCCGATATTCTCACTAAGTCTCTAGGCCCAGATAAGTTTGTTAAATTTTGGGGGCATCTTGGTGTCGTTGACCAATTGACCATTAAGGGAGGGTATTAAGCTAAATATAGTTAACGGTCAATCTCTTTGCTTTCCTATCGTCAGCTGTTTGCTTTTTACAGCTGCTCTCTCTATTCTTAGTTCTTGTATTTTCTTTATAAGAGCTTTGGCTCTTCTCTGTAATGTAAGTTGTTGTATTCTATAATAATATTGTTCATATTATCTGTCACTTTCATAACATAATTGTACCCTAATATAAAATATCATAATTTGACACACTTTAGAAAATACCTCCTACTTATCAATGACGAGCTAAAGGGGCTCTATAATGAATGGTTCATAAGGCACAACACTTGCTGAAGGTTTTGCAAATGGGTAGCAAGCTAAGTGGGCTTGTTTTTGGGGGAAACTCCATGGTTAAGCGCGCTTGAGTCGGAGTAGTACTGGGATGGGTGACCTCCCAGGAAGTCCCGATGTTTCACCCTTGTGAGCATCACCTAGATGCAAAGAGTGCTAAGTGGACCATTCATTCTCATGAGAGATGGGTTCATGTGAACCACTACTCATGAAATATGGGTCATGTGTTTGATCCAAAACAACTATGCAGTTGAACCCTGATATAAAATATCATAAAGCTCAACTATTTAAACTTCCATAACAGATCTTTAGCGTTTGTAGCTTTGTAATAATGTGTATATACTTGTGTCATGAGATGGACATAACACAAACATAGCTAGTGGAAGATAAGCAATCGTACATCTTGTGAGATAGCATGCCATGTACAGAATAGAGATTAACATAGGTTTAACCACACATCAATCTCTAATGGTCATTTCTTAATCATATTCATATTGCTTCTGCACATATCATTATTACCAATCTGGCCAGATCCAATTTTTTTGGAAAGGCCAGATTTCTCAGATTTGATCCAGAATTTTCAATTCCTAAAAAAATTCTACCAAAATTTCTGGATTTCCAATTTTTTTGGCCTCATGAACAAATTGAAATTTTTGAACCTGTTAACTGCATAAATAGGCATTCAGATCTTACAGTCTAGAGCATAGTAGCATCTGGTTCAAAACAGGAAAGCTTGTCCAAAAGCTTGGGTAGATTAAAAAACGAATACTATATTTGTGAAAATAGAGAGTTTTGATTTTGTTGTTTCATGTCAAATATAATGCATAGAGATTAGAAATAAACATACTACATTGAATAAATTCAATTATAAAAAACAAGTTGGACTTTTAACAACAATTAATTTATTTTTACATAAGAAGGTTTACGTAAAAAATAAATGGTTGGTCTATAAATAGTAGGCAAGTGCTACCCTCATGGAGCACAACCAACTATGCTAGAGTGATCCAATGTTTTATATCTAAACCCTCATTAGGATATAAATTAAAAAGAAAAGCCCTCATTAGTGTTTAAAATTATAACTCAAAATTAATCCATTCAAAGTCAATTTTAAAAAGAAAATTTACAATGCCCTAGCCTTTACAGCAAATGTGGCCAGTGGTGACTGACTACTCAGTATTAATCACAAGTTTTGGTGTGTAATGCTACTATGCCTGAACTGTGGTCCCCCAGATATTCCATCGTTACGAGGAGATGCAGGGGTATTGGTACTAGTACCGCGATAGGGACGGGGATGCCAATCAAATTAGGGTACGTGAGTAAATGAATAAGGAGACAACCATTTTATATGTAAATGAATCACTAGAAATTTTGGGTATGGGGACAGGTAAGTTGTCTGTGTTCCCATAGTGGAGTTTCCAGGCAACTATGGGATATTCCCTGAGATCTAGATCAACTTATGTTATAATCAAAAGATTGCATGTATGGTGCAGCTGCTAAGGCATACAAGGTAGAGTCACAGAGCACTTAGTGCAGAACTCCAAAACTTGGGTATGCAGATTCACACGTGAAGCTGTGTAAGAATTAAAAAAAGTTGTGTACATTCAAAAACAAATAATGAACATTTAAAGCACGACAAAATACAAATAATATAAACATCACAACATGTCTATCATGATTAAAATTATAGATTTTATCAATTCTTGGACTACAACTTTATATGTGTAAGTTTCAAAAAAAAGAGACTACATGTAAGCAACAACATAAGTTTGGAACAGTAAAAAACTCATTTAATACTCATATTTTACTTTTGGACTACAACGAAAACATTTGTTTTGCATAGGGTGTGTTGTATCAGTGAGGTGCACTTCAGCCATAGGAAAGGCAACCCAGCTTTTGGTTTTGTTGTTAATCGGCTGTGTCTCAGGAGACAAGGCATGAATCAGTTGGGGGCACAGACCTGGTGCACCTGAAATTTGGCTAGGTGCAACACACATGTAACTTTGGTTATAATCTAAGAACAATCCCATTACAATGTTTTTCACCATGTCATTTCCAAACTTGGAAAGCTTCTAAATATAAATACTTCAAAAAAATGCTATAATTTCTCCCTAACCTGACCAAACTGCAAAACAGAGAAATTATTAATTTTAAAATAACTCAAAGTAGCATGTCATTTTGAAAATTGGTATGTGATTTTTGTTTCAGGGTTACCCTGTTAGGTTTAACCCCACTTGTCTATCTTATTTATTTTCTTGATTTTCTTTGTTTATTTTGTTAGATATGAATCTAGGGCCCTTTTTGCCCTAGTACTTCACTATTGTAGCAGTTGTGCATTCCAGTCCCATTGAGCTACTCACAGTCATCCATACATTAATATAAGCCTTTCTTTCTCTGTGAACTTGCACTGATTCGCAGCAAAAATAGTACTTGATCTCAGCATTCGTGCATTAACAGTTCTGTTACCCTAGAGCTGACATAAGAAAGTAAAGGTGGACATATGGAGGGCTTCTGGAAGATGTTTCATAAATAGCTTGTCCAAATTGAATCATTTTGGTATGTATGAAAAAGAAAAATACCTGCATTTAGAACTGTATCGTTTTGGTATATATTGTTAATGCTGCTGTACTTAAAAGTTCTCTGCTGTGATTCTCTATGAATTTCTTACAATGGGTCATAAGAGATATATGCAATTCCTTTCAAAACTAAGGAAAGGGACAGGTGAAATTCCTGTCCAAAAACCTAGCTGACAGTTCAAAGAGGAGAGATGAAATTCCTTTCACAAAAAAATTAGAATACCAAATGAAAATACCTGATCAAAATGAATCAAAAGGGACTATAGACTAGAACTTATGGCTGGAGCTGTTTGTTTACTTGTGCAGTAAACGCTAATGACTACATCTCTTAAAGGATGGTGTTGCCTGTGCACAGTAACCAAGAGAATTAGTTCTTATGCCCAAGAGATAAAAATGCAATTTTATATCAACCAGGAATGACACAATAGTTGGAGCCAAATTAGTGAGTCTAGCAGTGATCAATGTCAAAATAGCATGCCTGGCTAGAAATGGTTTACTTTTCACAAATTGATATTAACAATTTGTTGTTTCTTTCTATTTTATCATTGGCAGCAGCTTTCGAGAAAGAGTGGTAAATAACATGACTCAACTTCTATGCTCAGAGACAGCCAAAGCTGACTCAATTTCTGACTTATAAGTTACAACAATTACCATTTATACCTTGATGCAGAACATGACACGGTGTAATGTCCCCCAATTGGTTCTTAGCCAAGTCGTGAACAATTAGCCTATTTCTGAGTTTTCCCATAGGCTAATTGGTGTGCAAGGGAGAACTCCAACCTTCTTGGAGAGCACTGGTTTGGTCGAATGCGAGTTTGGTTTGTGGCAATGAGCTCAATTGATCTTGTGGAGTCCTATGACACTTTCAGAAGAGATTTACGGCTTTCGGTGTGTTCTCCAAACTTCTTGGAGAGAGCGTTTATTTATAGTAAGTCACCCAATTGGCATCAATCATCATCCCAAACCTTCAGGGTCATGTTGGTATGGTGAAATTTGCAATTCGCTTCATTTTGGGATTTTCCGTAAGTTGGGTGAGTTATTAAGCCATTTAATTACTAAATTCACTTAAGTTATCTTAAGTTGGAAATATTAAAAGATAACTTAAGTGTAATAGCTCATTAGAAAGGTAATTTGATTTATTATTTGATTGGGCACATAAAAGTGAATGCCTAGGCATCAGAGAAAAAGAATAATTAAAGTGAGCAAAAAGGATTATTTATCTTCAAAAAAGAAATATTTCCCAAGCACCCTAAAAGTGTCTATATAATGGGGTTTTGGGCTCATTTGGAGGTTTAAGCATTTTGAAATCAAATTTTCTGTGAGAGTCTCTGTGCTTTGTTTTGTGGGTTTGAAACCCTCATTTCCTCTCTAGTTTTGGTTGTGAAAGATCAACCCTAGCTAGTCTTTTGGGTGATTTTGCCTCTGAAATCACATAAAGCTTCAATGGAGTTTGTCTACAGTAATTTACTAAGGAAGGGTTTGATGTTTTCTAACCTCAAATCATTTTGGAGTTGATAGAATAAGTTTGTGATGCAGATTTGATGTGCTCTGTTGTTGTTTATGGGAGATTTTGATTAATATTTTGGATGATAGTTTTTGTAGTGACATTTGAGTTGTTGTGAAGACCCTAAAGGAGGCTGTACCTCTGCAAGAAATGCCATACTTATCATCTTGTTAGTGCTGGTTGTTTCTTTAAAAGCTGAGTCTTTCTTTACCATGGCGCTCATGTTGGGGGAGGCATTGAATAATTATAAGAGGAATCATGGTCTATGAGGAAGTCCCTTTGCTAGCGTGGGATTTACTTTCTAATGCAAGATCATTTTCTGAACTGCCGTGTCTTCTCAAGAAGGCAAATAGTCAAAGATTATTATTTGTTAAAGTTTGAAAGTCTCCTAGATTTTGGTGAGTATAAGTGGGGGCCGCTTCTATTTGGAAATTAAGATTTCTTAAACTTTATATTTGACAAGCTCCCTTCCTTGAAGCCGTACCTTTTTTTTGGTGAAGGTGATTCATATATTTTGGTTGTGTTTTTTAGTAACCTTCCACTCATTTGGTGGGACCGATTCATGTCAAGGAAACTTTAAGAAAAGTTTGAAGGGGATCGTGGGATTTGAAGGAATTAGCTCTTCTTTTTGTCTTTAATGAGTTGGTGCGGGGACCGCCCCTAATCAGCAAGTATATGGAGCAAAGTTATGGTGTTTGAAATTATTTTGTTCGGGTTTTAAGGTGTCTCTTTGTGTGCTTAGTGTCTGCAGCAATTAGAGGACTTAAACAGTCTAAATATTTTGGAGTTTGATGAGTCCTGGGCCTTTTTAGTACAATCTGTATGTGCTGTTCTGTGCGTTATCAGACCAGCAATAAGTCTGATATAAATATCTGATTGTTAACTCAGCTTATGGTATGTTTTAGGAGGAGTTTTAGTGGTTTGGAGTGTGTTTGGTGAAGTATTTCATTGGTATGATCAGTTGTGACACCTTGGGGTATTGTAGCAGCAGTTTATGTGTTCCTGGGGTGCTGACAGTGAAGTTTCTGAGTGTCTTCAGATCTGATTTCAGTGTAACAGCAGTATACAGAGGTCTGATTGCAGCCTGCAGAGCCTTGAACAGCAACATTAAGATATCAGTTGGTTTCAAAGAGCAACTCTGGCGAGCAGTGAAATTATTTATACTTTCTGTATATTATTTGGAGTTAATCCTCGCTTGCAGCAGTGTTGTTTCAATTGGATCAGAATAAATAAGTTCATTATTGCAGCCAATGCTTTATTGTATACTTCATTTTGTAGTTGCAATATTTTGGTGTTTGTAACTCATTGGCTGGTAGTACCGCCAGTGGGATTGTTTGTCCTTGATTTCATGTTTCTCACCCCATGAACAAGTGGTTGCATTGTAAAGGCTTCCCGCTGAATAAGTGGATGTGCCTATGCTTTCTTTCAAAATCCCCCACTGAATAAGTGGTGATTCCCACGATTAAGTGGATGCCCACTGAATAAGTGGATGCCTGCTGAATAAGTGGATGTTGTTATTTGCTGCAACAGTATTTAATTGTTAAGCCTGAAACACTTGTATGCTCTCACCTTTCCCGTACCAGGAACTGGGTGATCAGAAAGGTGTGGAAGAATCTATTTGTTGCATTTCATTTCAGTAGTGTTGTTTAAAAAAAACAAAAATAGGGTGCCCATTACACGCGGGCTGTCATGATTCATCACTTCAACTCCAAAAACTTCATTGCCAAATTAGAACTCAAAACAAACGACTGACAATTGATAACATTGCTCGACAAAAATAAACAAAATCTTCTATTGACATCATCATTCACATAACATCTCATCCATACAATCAACCTTCATAATCAGCTTCCTGTATAACAAACTTAAATTGTTAAACAACCTTTGAACAATAACCCTAAATCGAGAACCTTGTTAATTTTCCACCTATACACTTGAAAGTACTAGAACCCTTTTCTGAAGGGCTTGGCATGGTTACAATCAGCTCCTTTTCAATGTAAGCTTCTATTCCACAATCAACTCGTAACAGACTAATGGAAGATTTAATTAGATATCCAATGTATTTAAACCATTTTAAAGATAGATATGCAATGTAATTGAACCATTTTACAATTAAAAAAGATATGCCATGTAATTCAAACATTTTGAACTTAAATACACATTCAATGTAATTGAATTATTTTAACTTTGTAACTTATAATATACAAATTTAACATTTTTTCGTAACATAACAGTACCTAACCTTCCTTCCCACTGATTACTTTGTCCATCCACCAATAATGATCCTTCTTTAGATATTGTTGTGACCAAATCACACATCGCCCCATTGCAAATGGGGACCCCCTTTTTTTTTGAATTCCAATGCTTTGCTAAGTCCAGGATGATGTCCTTTGCATGATGAAGTCAGTGGTGTTTGAGTCCTGTAGTCCCTTGATGACCTGATCTTGATGTTTGAGACCCTGAAAATGACTAAGTCTGGTATCCTGATCCTGAAGATCCTGAAAATTGGCTAAGTCTGAAATCTCGTGGATCCTCAAAAATCTAGAATCTGCATGTTAAATCCAGTGGATCTGAGACCTATCTCAAACATCCTGAAAGGTATATTGAAAAATATTTAAAGTATAACCTCGGGTACTGTTAGTTCTGGGCGCGAAATTGCTCCAGGGTCACCTCAAAACTCCGCCTAGAACTTAGGGCGCCTTTCATCATCTAGACAACCTCAAGATTGCGCCTTGGGCGAAGAGAGCTAGCGCCTTGATTGAAATTGATGTTGGGAAGCTTGAAACACTGCAAATTTGACAAGGTAGAGGCATTTAGGTCTAGGCGCCCATTGCATGTTCAGATGATCATAAGAATTGCGCCTTAGGTTGAAGGTCATGAGTTTAGGCGCCATTTAGTGTTGCTTTTGCCATTTAGGCGCCTTGGCAATAGTGTGGATGAACAAACTCCAAGTTGCGCCTAAGGATGATCCAGTCTCCCAAGGGTGTAAACAACTCCAAATAAGCAAACTTAAGCTAGGCGCCCTTCATGCATTGAGTACCTCATTTTTGCGCCTTAGCATGAAGAGATGTTCAAACTAACCTAAAGTTGCGCCTTAGCATGAAAGAGCATGATATGTTTAAACTAACTCCAATCTTGATGTATGTTTGAGTCCTGAAAATGACTAAGTCTGATAGCCTGATATCCTGAAACACTGAAAAATTGGCTAAGTCTGAAATCTGGTGGATCCTCCAAATTCTATAATCTACATGTTAAATCCAGTGGATCTGAGACCTACCTCAAACATCCTGAAAGGTATATTGAAAAATATTTAAAGTATAAGAAATTCATTCTTATACTTAAATATATTTTTCAATATACCTTATGCTCTGGGACTACTATTTCTAGGCGCGAATTTGCTCCGAAAAACCTAAGGCGCGTTTTCTCACTTGCAGACACTCAAAAAGTGCGCCTTGATGGGAGGAGAGGTCCAAGTCAATTGTGGATGGCGCCCAATATGCACTAACTAGAATTGGCGCCCACTTTAGTTCATATTACCTCATTCTAGCGCCCTGGAAGAATCATCATCAAGTTGGCGCCTTAAAAGGAGAAGTCATCTTGAAGTAAGCACCTTGGAATAAAGTTCATGAAATGACCTCATTGAATGGGCGTCTAGAGAGAAAGGATCACTTTAAAACAAGTCTTGGTCATTCAAAGCCTTGAAAAGTAACAAATAGAACCCAAATCGTGTTAGGCGCCCATTTTTACCTCTGCCAACTCAATAGGCGCCTTGAAGGAATTGCTCAATCAAGACATTGAAGTTGGGCACTTGGAGTATAAAATCATTCTAAGACATGATTGATCACTTAGAAGTATAAAATTGCAAGTATGAAGCTTCAAAGGGTTGGGCGCCACCTTCACCAAAAGCACATCATTTTGGCGCCTAAGGGAGGAGTTTGCATTGAAAGATACCTTTTGAATGAACCTCATAAGGGGATTGACTTCTTTAAACCCTTGCAATTGCTTGAAATCATTTAAAGTTATGAATGTGGGACTAATTTGTGTTAGGCGCACTTTGTTCCTATTTTTACCTATATTTGCGCCTAAGCTTGAAAAGGATTATTACATGTTTAAAGTTATTCCTATCTTATGAAATGATTGATATATTGTTTATCTTGTCTTGTAGGTACATCAAAAAGGATAGGAGTTATTTGAGGAGTCACCTTTCGTCGAGGAGTGAAGCTAAAGAAGATCATCTTGTTAGAACATCTTGTCATCCTCTACTCTTCAAGGTCATTATCAAGGGACATCACCTTCAAGCAAGAAACTTGGAGTCACCTTCAAGGAAGTCATCATGTAGCTGTTTCAAAGGAGTTATTCACCGTCATTCATGCTAGGAGTCATGATCATTGCTAAAAGAGACGTCACTTCAAGAGGTAGCTGCTCCAAGAGGTTACAATAAGACATACTTCAAGTCTTCTATATCAAGAGTAACATGTTCGAAGCATTCATTCATCCAAGCTTTGAGTCAAGTTCTCCTAATCTTCAAAGATTCATTAAGTTTCAAGTCTCTTTGAGAAGTCAGGAAGCACTTCATCCTCAAATCAAGCAAGGGCATTCATCTATTCAACTTCAAGTTCCTCTTGAAACTTCAAGTCCAAGAGAGATCTCCTACTCCAATACATGAAGGAAGCATTATCATCATCATCTCCTACCTTACTCTTCAAGAAGGAGCATCATCAAAGAAGATCATCATATCAACTTACCTACAAGAAGAAGAAAGAATCATGAAGTTAATCAAGTGAAGCAACAAGTATCATACATCCAGTCTGCAAGAAGAATGAACAAGGCAAGATCTACAAGATGTATTCCTAAACATACAAGTTCAAGCAATCACATTGAATACATCACACAAAGATGATACAATTTTCAAAGTATGCTGAAGTAGCATCTATGTGGCGAGTACACATCATTTTAAATGCATTAAATGTATCATTTAATAAAAGAAGTCAAAGGGATTCCTATGTAGGGGATATTTTAAATGATTTCGCCTTACCTTATCACATTGGAAAACGTGCCTTCATTGCCTCTCTCTTATGTGCTAAAAATAGTAAATTGTTGTAACTACCTCTGAGGTGGCACGATCTAGACCCTTGGCTATCGAATTAATCTAAGCCATTCATTGTAATCTGGAGACTATATAAAGGCCTTGTTGCCTCATTTGTAAGATATAGATTTTTAGATTTTAGGAGTAGAATAGGAGAGACACTCGAAATTTTCGGAGAGGGCTTGAAATTGTTGTATATATTTCTCAAGGTTAATGCAAAGACATTGGAGCTACTTGTTTGGTGTTAAGTGTTATCTTGTGGAGTAACATGATTTCTTGTATTTCGATGAAATGAAGAGATGTTTCAATTAGATTAGAAATTCATTGAGGTAATGTATGTTTGTACTGAATATTTGATCAACTCCTAGCTCATGCTTTTAACATTCGTCGCCGATGAAGTGTTGTGTAAAACTAGTCTGAGCCTTATAATTTGCATAAGTTCGATTATGGATGCTTGTTTGAGCTGCGCCATTCGATGCGTGCTTATTTAAGCCTTCACGATTTGAAAACCATTCGCATAACCTTAGGAGATTGCACCAACTTCATGTAGTTGTAGGCATCCTTGGCGAAGTGAAGTTAGGTTTATTTAGGAGTTTGTCTATTCATACAATCCTCATTGCTTCATTGACCTTAGATTAGCTTTCTGAACCCTTAACCCTTTTCTATTTCTTTATGATTGAGACCTTGTATATACATCATCCACACTGAAAGGAGGAATAAGCTGAATGAAAGGAGAAGAATCTGCGTAAGTCCCTTTGTGTTTACCAGCACAATCATACTTAGTCACTGAGCTATCTCTTACAAAATCATAAAAAAGGAACCTTGGAGTCATCTCGTTTGATCACATAGTTCAGCATTCGAGAGGCTTTGCTCAAGAAGGAGTCAGATACTTTGTATTTCACTCTAATTGTTGACTTGTCTAAAAACAAACATCAACAGATATGTTTGCCTAGCTTTCATTACTTTAATTTCTATTGTTTGCTATATTATCTCTTATGTGTCATCTCACATCATTTGTGCTCTGCAAATTTAAAAGTACAGTTGTCATTCTCAACTAAGCAAGCTCCTCACAAAGCTCATCTTGGGCTCCATCTCTGTGTGTGTGTGTTTGTGTGATTGATTAAATTTGCAAGCATTTGTCAAACAATTAAAAATAATTCCAAAATCAGTGGTGGGTGTACAGAAGCTAAAAGCAGGCATTTTGTATATAGCTACTGCAGTTTCGAATTGGCAAAACCCATCCACATCTACCTCCAAACTTCTTCATAACTCTTTCAAGCAATTAAAATGACCTTTGTTGCATATATCATTTATTTCCCCTGTTTTGATCAATTCAACTCAGCCCTTATGCCTTATCTATTTTGGCATCTTTATTCTAAACACTCCAATTACAATTAAAATTTAGTACGTTAATCATATAGTTCAAAACCTACATTCAAAAAATTTTAGAATTTGTTTGCACAGCTAAATCTTGTAGAAACTGTCCTTTCTGCAAAGTCTTAAAGTACCTCACAAATTACTTTAATCATTAGATTTTATTTTTTTGGGTGGGATTTTACCCATGTGTGCTTTAACTCATCTAAAGATGAACTCCATTAGTAATCATTATATTAAAGGTATTTTTCCTCATGTATGTTGATCATAATCACAGGCCAAAAGGACCCACTTAGCATACAAGCACCTTTAGGCATTTGTTAGAAGGGGAGAGAAACTGCGAATAAAATCCATTGCTTTAAGATTTTCATCCTCTAGCCGCCTTCTCCATTGGCTAACTTTTTAAAACAAATAATCTCTTATAATTCATCCTTGTCTCACAAGTCTTACATTAACCCAATTACAACCCAGTTGTGTATTTATGTTAAGTAATTGAAGTTGACCACAAGCAATTTTAGATTTTTGTGGGATTTGACTTGTACGTGTTTTAAACTTTTAATTCATCTCAAGATTAACTCTATGAGTAGTCATTACGGTAATGACATTTTTCCTTGTGTATGTTCATAATAACCGTAAGTCAAGGGGACCCACTTAGCACACAAGCACTTTTAAGCATTTGTTAGCGAGCGAGAGGAATAGTGAATGTAATCCACCACTTTGGGATTTTCACCCTCCAATCAAGTTTCCCCCATTGGCAAAAGCTTTTGGAGTATGTAACACCTTATAAGTCACCCTTGTCTCACAATTCTTACCAAGGTGAGAAAAAACCCAATCATGTATTTGCATTAAGTAATCAACGGCTCCTAAAGCAATTTTAAATAGATTTCCCTTTAACTTTTTGTGGAATTGGACCGATGTGTTTTAAGCCATCTCAAGTTGAGCTCCATTTATAGGCATTACACTAGTATCATTTTTCCTCATATATGTTGACAATTATCACAAAGGAACCCACTTGACATACATACCTTTTAGCATATGTAAGTAGGGGGAGGAATGATGAGTGTAACCCACCGCTTTGGGATTTCATGCTTTACTTTAATCATTTCATACATTTCTATCTAAACTATTTATCATAATAGGATTAGTTACAAACATGTATAGGTTTTTAAAAATTTAATGTTTTGCGACACTAGGTCTTCCATTCCCATTTTGAATTCATATGGCATTACAATTACATTTGTTGATAATATAATTTGGGTGTAGGCAGACCAGCAAGTTCAAGCTTACTATGGAGCTTGATCATGCGATCAAAAACCAGGATTACAAAATTTGGACAACATATATCGTAAATGGAAAACAATCCTATTTTGAACTTCCACAATGGAGGTCTCATACATCAATTGGTGTCTCATGGGGGTGACCTTAAAAGCTAGCTTCACCTTTTATCCCTAATGCCTTCAAATTGCATCCCATTGACCATCATTAGTAAAGCCACATGGAATGACATGAAGGATATCTCCATTCTTCATCCCTTATTAACCTCTTGTGCAATACCTCTCCTAGAATCTGATTATTTATATCCCTAGAAGCTTCAAGATAACCCACACTTCCATTATCATCAAACATAGACAACTTATGGAACACCAAATTTGAACACAACATGGTGATTTTCATGTTGCCCATACCTCAAATTTATTCCCCTAGTTGCTCCCACATCCCTTGCATCATGTTATGGAATTGTCTAATCACAAAGTTGATATCAATCGATCCAACATGAAGATGACAGAGTGTCAATCCTTAGAAATGAGTCTAGTGTCAATCACAAACAACAAAATCCTCTAATCCCCTAACTTATCAATCATTGTCAAACTTTTTCACATTTCAGACACTGTTTTAAAAACCATAGGCCTCTACAACATCTGCTACTCTTAAAATTTAAGACTTTAGTATGAAATTTTTTAATTTTTATAAATTAAACAAAAACAAGCAGCTGAATTTGACATTACCTTTAGATGTTAATGCCATCTTAAAACAGCTCAAAACTGTAAAAAGAAAAGCCAATTATGCACTCAAAACTTCAAAAACAAAACGAATATTCAATCAAAACGTCAAACATCAGACCTTCAGAACTAAGAAAGCATGCTTCAGGATAGGAATTAAGTACAAATGTTTACAACTGACCAGTCCTAAATTTGGGTTTGCATAGTTCATAGATTACTGGATGATTTAATCTATCAGAGCTGGGTGAATAATAAACAACCATAAAAGTTCAGCCTTCGTATGTTTTGTGTTTGGACGAGATTAGGCCTTCAATAGCCATTTTCAATTTATATCCTCAATGGTAACTGTCCCCACGCCTCAGACCCTTGTTTCAGTCCCCATTCTATTTCCTGTCCAAATCATTTCCAGGATTTGGGAAGCTGGTGCCTGCTATTTTCCTGTGCAAATGAGTTTTGGGATTTGGGAGAGTGCATCTAGAAATCCCCCCTTTTTGTGTTCCCACGTTTCCCAGACCCTGATAAAAAGGTCTTCGTGGTGCATTGAGTAATAGCATTGAATTTAGGACTTCTGAACATCTATAAAATCGATAGTCTAAATATTTCCAAAATGAATAAATATATTATTATTGTATACTTGAAAACGAGAACCAGCAGTCATTAATTTGAACATTAATATTTAGAATATATTTTGATGGAGCATTCATGCTCGGTAGATATGCGTTCTTGTGAACCACTGCTCGTGAATATGGACCATATACACAGATTGGCTCAAAAATATGCAGCTGAATCCCAAATAATCATTTCACTTAGCACAGAATTTTAAAAACTAAATAATTACACAAGCTTCAGAGAAGTTTAATAAGGAAAACTTCAAAATCAATACCGTAACAACTGATTTTGAGTGAATCTTCTGCCTACCCACATGAAAATTTAAGAAGTCGACAAAACCTGTACGAGCTGATGAATTTGAAATTTTCTTTTACTAAATTTACCTGGTCCGGTCGGGTGAAACCCCTTCCTCCGATTCCTCGTCGGTGCTGTCGCTTTCAGAATCCTGAGTTCCACCGGGGCTTTGCTGGCCACCAGAATTGCCGCCAGAAGTCACCCTCTGCTGCTGCTGCTGCTGCTGGTGGTTATTGCTGTGTCGCCTTCTGTACTCGAAGCAGACGCAAATCATGTGCAGCAGGCACTGCAGTGCATAACCTACCACCCAAACCCTAATAGGCATGTTAGGGTTTTCATCCCTGCTCAAAATCAGCACCACGACTGCAACAATAACAAATGCGAGGTTCCAAATTATGTCAAGCACGACAACAGGACGAGAATAAGCCCAATCGCTCTGCCGCTCCTCCAACTGCTCGGCGGCCGTTTCACGGACAAGCATGGAGGGTTCCCTCATTATTCTTCTGCTGCTCGCCCTGCGTAAAAAGCGAGCCGCCCCCTGAATGCTTGCCCGCCGAGGCAAGTTACTTCTGCCGTTGCTTTCCTCGCTCGTATTTGATCCATTGCCGTTTCCCAGCAGCGGGCTTGTGTCCACCGCCACGTCCGAGGCCGAATTGGTCCGAGTTCTGTCCATCTGACCCACCGCCTTAAGTTCCTTCCCTTTCTCTCAAAATAAACAGCACCTTCCAACTTCTTCTCTAGTTTACACCGCCATCATGAAGTTTTTCGATTTCCCTGACCTTTCAATTCGTCGACTGCCGTAGCCTACAGGCTTATTTTGCCAATTCTGAAAGAAGAAACCCTAGTTACATGGAAATTTAGGCAAAAGCATCGAGAATTACGAATTCTGAGATAACGAGTCCCCAAAAAACCACACAACATGCTCAAATCGGCGCCATTTCAGACCGGATTTGAGACCACCAGCTCTGCATTCGTAGGAATTTCAGACACAAAGCAAAAGAAAAAGGAAACAAAGAAATGTGATTTTGCAGTCTCAAGATAAAATCCCGGAGAGCTGCGCGAGGGTTTTAATTTTACTAGTTTATTTTTGGGCTGTGCTCTAGCTACTAATGAATGCTTTTATTATTTATTTAATGAAATGTAATTTGTGGTTCAGCAGGGTTACATTGTTGCTCTGACCGGGCGGTGGGTTTTAAGCCTGGGTTGTTTTTACCCGTTGGAACCGGAATTAAATAATTTCTGAGGATTTTCCCGTGTAGAACGATTCATTCTATTTTAATTATGTGGTAAGAGGTTAGATGTTTTTTATTATTAATTAATTTACGTGTCGCGTCATTGTTTACCCAGGTAACCAGTAAGGTGGACTAGATTTTGAAGAATCCGTGGGTCAAAATATCTTTTTTTTTATTTAAAGACTGATTTGAAACGAATTTATCCCAACCAGACTGTGTGGATATATACGATAAATAGCGATATTATGTACATCACATGTGAGATGGTATTTCTAAATATAATTTAGAGTGCTTTTAAGTTTAATTGTGTAAGTTTTTTAAATTGTTTTTAATTTTTTTTTACGTGGCCATAATTCAAATAATTTAGAGTGTTTTTAAAAGTTTTTAAGTTTTTTTACTAATTTAGATAATTTAGACTGCTTTTAAGTTTAATTGTGTAAGTTTTTTCCACATTAATTAGCCGATAGGCTTTTATATGTGAGCATTATAGTGCTGCGAATTGTCTCACGCAAATTCACACCGGAAAATTTTCGAAACTGTCAGTTTTTCTATATTCCTTGAACCTCCTATGGGTGAAGTGCTAGTAATATAATACTAGGAGATATGAGAATGAGAATGAGAATTAAAAATGGAATGGAGTATAGATTAGTTCCACTAAATACTTGGAAATAGGAGGCCAGGGAGAATGCAAGAGAATGCAAGGATCAAAGAAGGTAGGACATGACAAAAATACAACAAAGACAAGATACCAATAGTTGGCATAATAGCATATCACTATCTCTATTAATATTATTATCATTATTAGTTGATATGATGTTTACTATTTTGTGGTAGTGTTTTTATATCATTGTTAAATTTTATTTCAATGTCATTTTCTCAACCTCGTTATATTTATTAATTTATCATTACCTTTTTAATAATTTATGTCTTCTCTTTTACTTTATTCTTAATATTGTCATTGTTATAATACTATTACACTATACTTTGAATTTTAATTGTCTTTTTCTCTTTAATTGTTTGGCTATCATTTTTAGTGGTATTCTTGTCATGTCATGCCTTCTTTCCTTTTGAACTTCTCATTTATTTTCTCTATTTTCCACTACCCTCTCCAAAGTATTTAGTGGGGCTAGTTTGCACTCCTTCCATCCTCATCTTAATGATGGATCGTGAAGTGTGAGTTGAAACGTTGATGCTAAAAGGTTACACAATTGAATCCAACAACACTCTAAATTGTCTTCATGGACTATAGAAAAATCATGTCTACAACTTTAGAGGTAAATTGTGTCTCCTTGACTTTTTACTTTCTATTAAGCACTTTTACTAAATAAATATAATATTGATTGGTTTAATTATTTGGTGTATCAGACTTACATCTCATGTCTCAAATGGCCACTTTCACGCTTGAATACTTGTCCCTTTCCACTCCTAACCATTATGCCACCTCAAACTCTATTGCATGTGTAGTCCTATCCTTTAGACAAGAATGTGCATAGTCACGTCCCTAATGTTCAAAAACTAAATTTTCTTATTTCATTTTTTTTTCCATCTCACTTCACATGCAAAGCTTATCTCACGTCCAAATGGGTATTACTAATTAATGCTTAATAAAAGGGATAAAGGGAAATTAATGCATTAGCACAGGAGGCACAAAAAGAAGCACGTAGAAACACATACGCCTAAAAGTAATAACAACAACAATACATAGTAGGCATTTTCATAGCAAAAACTCTATTATAGTAGTTGTACACACCCATCTTCACCTAAGACTCAGTTCTACACAATCCCAAAGCAACCTTATATATTCTTGTTAAATCAAATTTAGGGATTTGATAGGGGCAAATCACCAAGATGTGCCTAAGGCATTATCCCATCCTAAATAATAGTTTTAATGCATGTATAAGTTTACAAGATTAGAAAAGGATGCTTCTACATTTGCAAATGATGACACTAAAATTATACAAGACTTTAACACGATAAAAAAATATTATTGTAGTTGCATGGACACTACCATGCCTAATTAGACAGCACTACCCATGGGCCCATTCAAGTTGACACTAAGCCCAAGGATAGAGAGCAAACACAAAAATCAAAATTATAGTTCCTCATCTTGAGATTCATCAACTATCAAAACATTCATCAAGCACCAAATTGGACCATCTCTTGCCCTCCTTTTACACCTTCATTTTATAGTCATCCTCTACTTCTACTCTTAGTTCAAATGTTGTAGAGGTAAAAGTGCATACCCTAACACTTTTCTATCTTTTTTATCACCACTTTGGACAAATGTTTGTGATTTTAAGGGAGTCCTTCTATATTTAACTAATTTGGACATGTATTTTGCTACACCCCTAATCCTATAGTGTGTATAGGGTTATGAGTAGTTGGCTTGTGGCTACCCTAACTCTTATTTAAGTTATATAATCATTAATATAGTCTTATATAGGTAGTTAGGTCAGCCTGGGTGGCATCCATGTCATAAGTATGGTATATATAGGAGGTAGAGGTTAGTTATTATCATCATATGGAGTATTGTGTTCTCATTGAAGACTATTGGAGGTATCCCCCTCGAATTGGATTAGGAGGTTGTCCCCTCAAAGCGGAATATTATTATCAAGTATTTGTAGCATATTTCCTATTATATTATTCTATTGTGCAAGTTGTTTCATTACAAGTGGTATCAAAGCATAATCTTGGCACCGTGAAGGAACAAAACACAATGATTTTTTTTAATTTTGAAGGTCATTTTGGGAAGCGCATATCTCTCTCATTTTGGTGAATCTTTTCAAGATTTTTGGAAGGTTTTTCAAGGACATATTGAAGCTACTAAATACAGATTTGAGGTCAATTGGAGAAGAATTAACGAAGTTATTATAGAATTATGGTTTCCACCAATTTCACTCATAGGGTGATAATTCAACATTTTTTTTCTAATTTTTAGAGGGTTGATCAAGGGCACACTGATATATACCTACAGTCTTGATTTGATGGAATTTGGATCATATTTGAGGTAGTTATTATGAAATTAGGGTTTCCACCAATTTCATCCTCACGATTACAAATCAACGAATTTCTTGGAGATTTTTTCTAGGAAGTGAGATCTAAGACCTAGTGAGTTACAATAAAAAATTTAGATTAATTGATTTTTTTTTGTGTGATTTATTGCAAAATTATTTTTCACCATCATGGTGGGACCAGCCATAAGAGGCAAAAAGAATCCTATCACACTGTGTCTGCCGAAGCAAATCAAAGTTAGTCTGTTGGAGGATACCCCGTCGGCCCTAACCCCTACTATTAAGGGTAAAGGTAAAATGGTTGCTGGGTCCCCCAAAATCTCTCTAAAAAGCCTCAAAGGGGAACCCAGAATTGTGGATAACTAAGGAAATACTCTGGCGAGGACCTCTATTCTGGAGTTTAAGTCTAAAACCCCCAAGAAAATTGACTCCCCTAGCATGGAGACTAGGAAGGGAATTGTGGTATCTGCTAAAAGGGACCGCGTGGGTAAGGAGGATGAGGGCAACCCGCAGTCCAAGAAGGTTAAGACTGGGAGAGTGGAGTTTATAAGGGACGAGGGGCCTTTGAAAGTCATAGACCTTGACTTGGGGCCTAAACAGAAAGAGTGGGGACTTGGGTGATGCTGGTAAGAATGTTGCTCACAGAGTTTGTAAGTCCAGCCATATCACTGGTGTCCCGTCCACCAATCCATAGGGTATGGACATTTCTGAGGATTCTGAGTTCATGGAGGACACCCTTGGGGAGTGAGAAGATGAAACACCCACTAAATATGTCCATGAGGATGAAGGAGCCAGCCACTTTCCTGAATTGAACCAATCAGGCTCAGAGGATATTGAGGAGGAAATCGAAGAAGTTCAGGGGCAGAGAAAGAAGGGTGGCTATTCACTATGTAGCAAGAAATTAGTAGCCATGTGTAGCAAGAAATTAGTAGCCATGGCCAATAAAAAAGCTACAAGATTAGAGAAAAAAGCTCAATCTGATTTGGAGGTCAAAATTTTGGAGGAAATTATGTCATAGAGCACTAAATGAAAGAGAAGAACACTTGTAGCTAGAAGTTATGTGATGGAGAATCCTACAGTAGAAGTGTCTGTAACAAAAGGATCTATTCTATGATAACCTGAATCAATGATACTTGTAGAAAAGGCAATTATGGTAGAACAACGAGAAGAACTTGTTGATCTTATTGTTAAAGATGTTGAACAGGATGGGCCTATAATAAGGTTAATTGAGTCTACTACAAGTCTGATGGGGTTAGAGCAGGCCCTGAGTTGATCAGGAAATAAGAAGATGAGATAAAGGCACTTAAAAACAAAGTTACAGAATTAGAAGTTACTAATGCAGGTACAGGATAAAGAAACATGTCTTGTAAAGGAACATGAGAGAAAATTGGAGAAATTAAAAAATTATTGGTTCATTACATGTACCAATCAAAAGGAAAATTTGCAACAATTCAGAAATGAAAAAAATAGAAAATGAAAAGTTGAATGAGGAAAATAGGGTTTTGAGGGATAAATTTTAGTTAATTTGAATGCTTGCGAGTAAAATGCTACAGTGTAGAACCCTTGTGAGAGTGCATGCATTATGGCATAGGAACAATTTCATAAGCTATAGGTAAAAAGGGTGATTGAAGGATCATCAAAAAACTTGGATATACATCTAGCATTTTGTGAATCTTATTTAGGAAGTGAAACTAAGCTAGAAAACAATTTGTTATGCGAGTTGTATTTGTATTATTTTATTTTATCTGATGATAAATACTAGAGTCACAATACGTACATGGGAGATGTTCAACTGAGATCATTTTGTTCTTTTGTCCAAGGGAAAATAGAAAGAGGGTTGGAGAAGAAGAGGTATGACAACATGGAGAGAGATGCGTAGATTATGATAAGAGGAGAACATATTCTGGTGAGGGAAGTGTTGCATAATCTATACAAATTTACGACTAATAAAGAAACCATGGAGATGATGCAGGGCGCCAAGGATAAAGTGGTGGAGGTAGCTAAAGGAATGTTACTACATACCACAAATAGTAGAGACCATTGTAAGGATAGATGGGATGATATCACACCCAGGTTAAAAAGAAAAGAGCCCTTAGGTTATCCAAATTTTCTACTAGCTATTACAAGGGCAAGATAATATATAAGGGGTATGAAGGAGAAGAGTATCTGGTCGATTGGCTTGAAGTGGTACCCTTCAATCATTTGGACACATATGCCATGCTGGCAAGAAACCCAACCAAATGTAGAAGATTATCCATAGCATGACAAGATACATAGAAGACTGGGGTTATCACCACCCTCAAGGAAAGTCTCATCACTTACCTCATCGACTAATTGAATTTGTCATCTGGCCCAAGTTTTGAAGCCGAGTTTTTGTTGGCGATATGGCATTTTTAGAAGGTTACAAAGACTAAAGTCAAATTTGTAGCAGTTATCTTTGGATTGTAGTCTGTACAATTCACAAATATATATTGCACATATATTTAAGATAATCTTGGAATAGATTTAGTATTTATAAAGTTTGAAATGTATTTGTGATTTTAAATAAAATAATAAAAGAAAACCAAATGGGCATTTACATTTGTCTTAATTTCTCAAAATTGTTGAATAATTTGAAGCCACAAATATTATAAAGACTAAACCATATTTCTTTTGAGGATAAATGCTAGAAAATTGTTAACTCGTTATTTACATTTGTTGCAAAATATCTTAAACAAGTTATACCCTCTACTCGTTAATAATTCTTTACATTTGTCACAAAAAATAGTAACAAGCTCCACTACTATAGGCAACTTTGAAACTTAGAATAGTTTATCCTTTGCCTTCAAAACATGCTACAAGAAAAAATTGAAAACATGAAAAGGTTTTTGAACATCCTCCAAGAACAAATCATCCTTTCCCTTGTCCTCCAAAAAATGTTTCATTTGTGAATACTATGATATCTAACAAATTCTTCGCTGTAATCCAAAATGAGTCAGTTGACGGGGAACACTTCCATGACATATTCAAGAACATTGTCACCAACAATGTTAGTGATTAGCATTCCATTAAATTTTGAAGTACATGTACAACATAGCACCAGATGAGGGTAATAATGAGGCCAGAAAAAGGAGGATTAAATTTATCAACTCTTTCCGACTGTCATTGTCACTCACGTTACACCACCACATCCACACATTGATTTCAATTCTAATTTTGTCTTGTCTAGGGTCTAATAGGTCAAACTCAACTGACCAGTTGTAGTAGTATGACTCATTGGCCAAAGTCAAAACTGCTAACTCTTGATATAATCGTCACTAGTGCATAGCCCCAGAAAGGTAGTGCAAATAAACTATTATAAATAAAAAGACATTTTGGATTTTTGTTAAAAATATTTGTTGAACTTGACTATTTAATGAAAAATTCAAACATGAGTTGAATTGCTTTCTCTGCATAGCTTCTATGATAAACGTCATTACCCCTTACAATCGTTTCTTGTCCTGACTGCTACAAGAATACCCTAGGTTTCAAACTTATTTTTAAAGTCTCTTCTTATAGGAATGTTATAGACTATAAACTGCAATGGTAAAATTACAGTGTTTTGCAGGTTGTTGCAAGATAAACATAAAATTAAATGGGCTTATGCATTTATCTCTATTGAGTATTTACTAAGGCTCACTCAAGTGTCAAACTAGGCAAGTTGAAGTACATATGGTCTCCTTAAAAACTGTCACTTGTCTACATGTAATGCTATTCAATTAATGTGTCACAAACAATTTTAAATTACAATGCAACTTGAAAGTAAATTCATAATTCTTATACACTATATGCATTTACTAATCACATGTGATTCCAATTCAAGAAGATCTTAGATGTACTTTAATTCATATCTTAGATATCATTTAACTCACATGTTTGACCGATTGCACTCCATTGGATGAAACTATTTAACGTCATCGTTGCTCAATTGAATGGGCCTCTGGCCCCACTGTCATTTTCTTGAGAATTACATTCTTTTTGGGTAATTACTTCGATAAAATCTTAAATTGTTGCGAGAAGATATTACATGTCAATTAATTCCCATCTTATATTCATCTCACTCCGTTGGATCAAAGTATTTAAACTCATCAATGACAGGTGTTGCTAGACATAAAAATGTATGTTGCCGAGCGAAAGCAATGGCATGATTGGCCAATAGGTCAAATAGTTGACGTGTCTATTATATATGAAAAGGGGATATGTTGAAATGTAGTTAAGATAGATTCAATCAAACCCTCTCTTCACATTAACATTCAAGGACATAAACTGAGCTAAGTCACTATTGATACAAGAGGACTCAGCTACAGGTTTGATGTCACTATGGAATAATAAAGAAATATAGAATAGATTGATGAATTTGTTAAACCTTAGTTCAATTAAGCTTTAAACCCTAATTATATGAAATTGTATACAGATGAATGAAATATGACAGATGATCGCACAGGAAGGCACTAAATACAGATTAGAAACATACCATGATTCAAATTTTAAGAGGCAAAAATTTTAGGGACAATGGGGTGGGTGCCCAAGTCTGATAGGGCAACTTTTCTACGGATCTAGAACAGTGATCTGTGTCAGATTACAACTTGCTTCAGAGTTTCTGGAAATGCCAATCGGGAGGACTACGGGATGGGCGCCCTAATCCAGTAGGGTTGATTTTCTACACTTTTTCTCTAGATCCCGAATATCTATCATATGCTTTGCTTCTCTACAACTCCACTTCACCAAATCTCGCACCTGTAACCTACAATCACAAAGAGAGGGGTTTGGGGGTTGTGGTGTTTAGGAGCTTGCCTTGGTCAAGCCCCAGAATGGCATTCAAGCCTTCCAACACCGTTGTTAGATAGAGTTTGTGCCTTTGCAGGGCAGAGGCCAAATCTGATGACAAGATAAATTGATTGAAGCACAAATAGATGTCACCTTAGAGGTGAAAATCCTCATGGAGATGAAGAGCCTTCAAATCATAATGAGATGAGTTGATGAAACCAAATCTACAACAAACACATACAAACACAACACAATTCTGCTCTACAACACAATGAATGCCTTGAATGCTCTTTGCTTGATAATCATAAGTTCGCCTTAATCAACTAGGAGTAAAATGAAGTCATAAACCTATTTAAATATGCATTCCTGTTAAACTTTCGTAATTCAAATTGAAAAGGCTGACAAAGGGAAACCTTTTAAAGGTCCTATGCCGAAATCCTAAAATTTAGGTCCCAGCAAGTTGGCCTAGACTTGGGCGCGGGCACCCAAGTCCCAAGGCATGATTTAAGTCTTGATTAAGCATTAAAGTGGACCCCTAGGCCCCATTTAACATGGGTTTCGGGGGAAATTGCTCCAGGATAAGTTTTAAACATGCACAATGAAATTAAGGGGACCTAGGAGCTAAACTAGGAGGTAAAAACTCATAGGGAAATCTTTTACGACATAACATTTAGCCCCCACTTTAATGTATGCATGATCTTATGATTCCATACATGCATTAAAGTATGGTCAAAAACACATCAAACATGCCAGGCACATGAAGCTAAGGCATACACAAAGATTAAGGAACTATTTATAGCCCCCAATCTTAGGTAAGCACTAGAAGACACATTGAATATACGCAAGACACAAATAACACAATAGGAAGCATGCAAAACACGATGAATATAGTGGAAGCATGCAAAAAATGATGAAGACATGAGAGCAATCACACAATACACAATGAATACATTGATATAACATTTTACATATGAAATAAAATCCTAACTAGGGGGCGAGGGGAGCTCATCTCTATGCCCTTGATACTGCCAAAAACACGCAATACAAACCCAAAATGTAGGGGGAGCTCATCGCTACGCACCCTTATACTACACTAAGGGGAAGACACACCAAACAAAACCTGAGTGTGAGGGAGCTCATCACTATGCGCCTTGATACCACACAAGGGGAAGACACGACAAACACATAAGGAAGACACACAGAATACATGAGCGTTGTATAGAATGGCATTTATACATCTTATACACAGCAAACACGAGCGATGGAAGGAGCTTATTGCTAAGTCCCTCCATCTAAAACATGCCAAACACACCTGACGGTTAAGCTACACTACCATAACCGCTAAAGACACAGTTAAGGGAGGATGACTCAAGATCCAACTCTGCCTTGCGATAAGGACTTTGTATAAAAGGATGTGCACTAGCTCAAGAGATACACCGTCTTGCCTTTCGTAGAAGGGCTTTGTATAAAAGGATACGCACTAGCTCAAGAGATACATTATCCCACCTCGCGGAGAGGGCTTTTTTATTGCAATTTAAATAAGGATGTGCACTAGCTCAAGAGATACACCATCCTGCCTCACAAAGAGGGCTTACAAACACGTTTTGTCAATGTCAAAAGATGATCAGATAGATACCATCATATATGCCCCCACCTTAAGGTGGTTGATGTCGCTTACCGATATCAAACACATTAAGGTAGAGAGAAAACACGCAAGGGAACAAGAGCTCTCGCAAAGCCCATGCCCCCGAGGTGACATGTGATTACGATTGCTGAATGTTACCACAAACACATTGATATGATTTGCTAAGATGAACAACAAGATGGTTATAAATCTTACTCTAAGATAATAACCAAAGCAATTCATTAAGGTTTGTATAAAAATAGTCACATCAAGGGCCAAGGTTATACTCACGGGTTCATAGTCGAGTATAACCATTGGGCTATAATATAGGTACCTCAGAACCAAGTGTAGCAACAAGGTGAGATACCATTCAAAGTGTACAAGAGAAGATTGAGTGGATTGTAAAATGTTATTCATGGGAAATGTCATAAGATGATATATCACACAGAATGATTCTACTAGTCAAGGATCAGATATATGTGTAGATCAACCCCATCTTCATATATGGACTAGGTCCATTTTTGCTTTCTTGTCGAAGGGACACACAGTCCTTATCAGTATTTATTTGTTTTCATCATCCGCCGACTAGGTAAGATCACTGAAGAAGGTAAACAATAAAAGTGAGAGAGGAGACAAAGTGCCTTAGGAACACCATGTAGGAGGATGGCCCCAAAAGACTCTTCGCAACACTATGCGCCCAAGGCACAACACACAACAATAAAATAGAGGAGAAGCGATTGTAGAAGAATGATGAAACAAATAGAAGAATGGTCACAACAGAGGTGGTCTCCTGGTATCCGTGACCTTACAAGAGTATCAAGGGTCATCTTAGGAAACCTAAACAACAAATAACACATCAGGGGAAACACAACACAATGCTAAAAAATATATATCCAGGAGGAGGCCACCCTTGAGAGCAACTAGAATAGGTGCTACAATGAGTGTGGCTTAAGGACAGAGAAATACTTACTTGGTCCAATGGGATATTTCCTGGTGGACAATCCATGTCTATCATCTCAGGATATATCATATTTAGTCTTGAACTTTATAGTGTATTAGCATTAGCACACTTATTCACTACCCCCTTAGCAAGTGGAATAAGTCTATTAACGATAAGTAAATTAACATTATTTTCACTTTGATCGAGCTCAACATCCATTCCCAAAGGATTTAATGTGAGAGACCTTTCTTCAACCACCAATGCTTCATCTTGGCCAGGGAGAGCATTGGAACGAAGGGAAGGTAAGGTGTTATTAAGGGAATTGTTGATGATTGTATCTTTAGTGATATTCAAAGAACATGTAACCAAAGGAGAGGTACCCAAGGTTTTCACATCCTTAGCGGTATCCAAGGTGCTTCGATATTCAACTAAAGGAGGGAGATCAAGGGTCTTCACTTTCTAAGTGATATCCAAGGTGTTTGAATATTCAACTAAAGGAGGAAGATTGATAGGATAATCCATAGAGACTTCATGTACTATAGTAGGGATAGAGTTAGATGAATGCTCATTATCTATCCATGGAGTGTTCTTCGTTAGAGGGGGTTCTTAATTCACTAATGCTTCATCATTCAAAGGGAGAGCATTGGAGTGAAGAGAAGGTAAGGTGATATTAAGGGACGTGTTAACAATTTTATCCTCTTGCACCAAAATGTCCTCATAAGTGGGAACAATTTTGGGAGAGAGATCATAAGGTAAAGCTAAGTTACCATCACATGTATTAGAGACTAGATCCAGGGTATGATGCTGGCCTTTAGTAATAGGAGTTGTGGTGGAATGTCCCATGGAGATAAAGTCATCTAGTGCTTCATCTAAAATATTGAAGTCATCACTACTAAACGATGCATCATATTTATTATTCTCTATGAATTTAGTGAGATCATCTAATATTGAAGGATATATACCCATGAGAGTTGTCAAACTATCAAAATCAAATATATAAGAAAGGATTTCATATGTGGAACACATAGAAATATCAACATCATATATACATGCTATTTGTTTTGATACTTGAGGATTCTTATTAATGGATTTGGAGAAATTATCAATACCCATTGAAGTTGGGGAAAAACACTCTAAAAACCTTGCATACAATATTTTTCTAAACCCTAACTACTCAATGGAGCCCTAAATAACCTAGAATCAAGCAAACAAAGCATGAAACATAAAACCCTAGGCTAATAGTACAAATCCTCCATTGTTTCTATCAATCTATGCTTCACTACTGCACTCAGATTTACAAACTTACAAATGCTATGAGGAGCTCAAGGGTTGACAATGGCAAAGTCAAATTATGCAAGTGGTCAGATGTGAAAATGAGAGGGAGAGGGTGGTTTTATAGAAGAGGGAATTTGAATGAATGGCTGTGATCAAGAGTTGACTCTGGCGTCAAAATCAAGGGCTGAGATTGATTAGGGTTCCCAGCCACTAGAAGACAAAAGATAACTTTTTTAATAGAGGTAATGGTGAGGTGGGAGATGATTTTAAAATTAAATAAATTGTATGCATTTATTTAATTTATTTGAGGAAGGGGTAATGTAATGGGATTTTAATTAAATAAGCGGGGACTTATTTAATTAAGGTAAGGTTCATAATTTAAATAAATAGGTATTTATTTAAATTAAAAAGGAAATGTGAATGTTGGAATAATGAATAATTAAATAATAATTAAATTATTTAATTACAAAGGAAATTAGAAGAAAAATAGCTTAAGTAATTAAATAAATAAAATTTATTTAATTAAAAGCGTAAGAGGGGAAATGAATTAATTAAATAATTAAAATTATTTAATTAATAGCAAAATATGAAATTGGGATGAATTATGTGTAAAAATGACGTTCGCAGGCCCAGGACATTTTTAAGTGTCTACATTTTGCCCCTCTTTGATACAATGTCAATTTCGGCGTTATATCAAAGAAATTTTGAGAAATGTGCTCTAAACATGCCCCAGTGTATTCCAGGTAAAGCGTGATGGCGTGATGGCCTTATGCCCCCTCGAGAAATTTTTCAAATTTTCTAAAAAAAATTCAAAAAAATTAGAAAATTTTCTGAAAAGTTGTGCGGGGTGCCCCAAAGTGGTCTAGGAGTGAGAAATCAACCATAAAAGGCACTCGGTGCATGAAAAGAAGCCGTCGGTTGGTCAATTTTGTGAAAAGGGGGCCCACCTAGGTCAAAAGATCCTATAAATAACCCTTGGGGGGCCCATAATCCTCATTTGTGCACTTTGAGTTTAGAAATTTCAGAGAGAGTAGAGCAGTGATTTTTAAATTTCTTGCGGAGCTCCTGTCACAATGTCGCATGTACCTCTTCATCAGCACTGTGGTTCAAGGGTGTAGACATGTGGTCGATTACCCAGGACAGGCATGACGGTATGTATCTATCCTAACTTGTCAATTTTTTTCATTTTACGTAGATTTAGGGGTTTGAAAATAGGGCACGCATGCGGTGCAATTTTGTATGTCGCATGCGCTATCGCGTTTGATGCCTGCGCGCGACCGTGTGACGCCTGTGAGCTGGTGCGATGAATGCAGTTTGTGGAACCGCATACGCAAGGGGGTGTGACGCCTCCGCTTTAGGTAGCACACATCCGTGAAATGCGATACATACATCGAGCAGAGTGACGCATATGCAAAAGTACGATGCCTGCGACAGATGGTGTGATGCACCCGTCGAAGTGCGACGCATGCATAGGGCAGTATGACGCTTGCGCTAAGTGCGACGCATGGGAATAATAGTGCAACGCATGCGTGGGTTTAGCAGTTTAAAAATGAATTTTGCTCTAATTTTTTCCCCTGTTTTGCTGCAAATGTTGTATTTAGGGTTTTTAGATTGACGGGGTGTGTTGCATGTGTTGGTCCAGGAGAGATTACCGTCGATTTACACTAGTGAGAGTTGTCCTACTGGATACCAGTTACGAGACTCTCTGTCGATGGCAGAGCGGGATATTCTTGATGCCCTAAGGTTATACGATGTTGCGTTTATGCCCATGATTCGGGCTAACCGGGGCCTATTGACTACAGTGGTTGAGCAATGGCATTCAGAGACGAGTTCATTTCATTTCCCTACACGGGAGGCCACTGTGACTTTGCTGGATGTCTAGCGGATTCTGCGGCTACCCATTCATGGAGATCGAGTTGTCTATAGTCCAAAGAGAGGATTGCCTGCACTTCGTCGACTATTTGAGATAGATGATGATGCAGCCTTGGGAGTTGAGCATGAGATTCACTGGGACACTCTAACAGAATGGTACGATCTATTGATTGTGGTCCTATGCACCTGCATTGGCGGTCTCGTATGTCCAGATCAACGTGGTTGTGGATTTCCTGTAGGACAGGGGGAGATGTTAGAGGGTATGTGATGCAAAGCACACAGTAGAAACCATACATTTATTAACTTTGAACCCTTTGAATTCACTATTGGTAAGACCATATACCATCAGCACACTCAAAAATCCTTCCGCTGACACACCGATCTCACTGATGTCACCTTCGGACCACACTTGTCGGCAAGACTTGCATTATCGGTGAGCTTAAAAATCCGTTGGTTGACAGACCGATGCCTCTATGACTCTAACTTCTCGCTTGTTGACTCCCATCGGTCAAACGGACCGCTATCGGTGACATTATAACCTTTCACACCAAAGTTTTAGTCACTCCGATGTGAAACCCTAAGTCCCTCGCCTATCGATAACACCATCACTATCGGCCACATTAGTATTAGCTTTTGTTGATACACTGACAGCTAGACCGAAATTCGCTTTTGTCTGAACTATGACCGTATCGGCATGACTCACCTCTATCAGCTCAACCTTGACCTTGTCTCCCGATGTTGCCACTCTTACCAATAAGCCAATCTACATTATCTTCGATGTGACCACTCATGTTGGCAAACCCTTGTGATCTTAGGCTGACGCGTCGATGACTAACACCCTTGGCTAGGTTCTCACTATCGGTGGGACTTAACTCTATCGGTGAACTCTGATTTTGCTAGCCCGATACGCCGATATATGTTGTCGGTGAGATTTAAGTCTTTCTCCACTGATACACCTCCTATCGGTCTAACACTGTTGATCGGTGTAACTTCCAACAGCTTTTCCAAAGGTTGTGTTACGCCGATGAACCTTCGAACTTACTCATCGGTAAGACTTAGATTATCGGTGGGATCTTTTCCTCTCCTTCTGATACACTGATGGACCAATTCTGTACGTCGACTCTGACTTTCGTTTATCGGCAACACTTTGCCCGTCGGCGAATGCTCACAACTGCTCTCCTGATATGCTGATGACTACTTCTACAACTCTGCAACCAAACAACTCACACATAAACAACAAAAACTTAACAGAATAGAAAACAATCTACTCCTAAGGAAGTCATTCCACTGATTTCGAAGAAATATCAACCAGTGGAATACTTCTGATCTACATCTTTGTGTAATTAGACCAAACAGAACTTCTTTGTTGCTTCCTCTCAGAAATAATATACATCAATCTTCTCTTCCTCACAGTGTCTGTGTGTCTCTCTTAACGAACACGGACCGACTATATAAAATCTCATATCGGCAGTTACATAAGGTGGAAGGCGAATCGCCATACAACCACCTCTGCCATTTAGTTACATCTATTCAAATCAGTTACAATCTTTAATGACACATATACAGACTTAGTTTTATACCGCTACTTGGCTAAGCATGATTCAATATGGCGCTAAGGCCTTACAACATGACATGTTGGAAAGAACAGAAAATGCATAGAATCCTCCAGATTCGTAGGTCTCGAGGTGCACCTGCACCATACAACCAACCAACAAAGATTTCCAAGTCCCTTGGAAATGTATCTGCAAAAACAAACTACCTTTTCCTACATCTCTGTCTGGCTTCATCTTTCACTCTGTCTCTTCAGCTTCAGGCTTCAAATCTTTACATCAATGGAATAGTAACCAACCAACCAACAATGGCAAACTACCATCAACATTTCAGAGTATCTTCGGGCTCCTTCTACTCCTAGTAACGGAGTACTCTTAGACTGATCAAATCCTCCATGACTACAACATAATGCTCAATCAGATGTCCATCCTACACGCTGCTACACAGACCCATTCCTCTCGTCCAATAGCAGATCTTGGAGATGCACTACCACTCTCTCACAATGGCCTCACTCTGCACCCTCTTCCAGCCAAATCTCTATTAGTGAATGGTCTTGACAGACCTCATCATCATCTGCCCACACTTTAGGAATTCTATTCCTTCTCGCAACTAGATGGCACGAGCATCTGCAACAGTCTAGCAACTACTGTCAGCCTTCAAAATACCTTCCACGATCTTTGTTTTCAAAATGGTCACCAACCAAACATTTTGCTTTAACTCTTTAGTTTTCCTTCTTACAACTGCCTAGACCTTTCGCCAGATCTTTCGCTATCTCTGATACCAATTTGATGCAGAGCACACAGCAGAAATTGTACATTTATTAACTTTGAACCCTTTGAATTCACTATCGGCAAGACCATATACCATCGGCACACTCAAAAACCCTTCCACCGACACACCGATCTCACCGATGTCACCTTTGGACCACACTTGTTGGCAAGACTTGCATTATCAGCGAGCTTAAAAATTTGTTGCCCGACAGACCGATGCCTCTATGACTCTGACTTCTCGCTTGTTGACTCCCATCGATCAGATAGACCGCTATCAGTGACATTATAACCTTTCACACCGAAGTTTTAGTCACTCCGATGTGAAACCCTAAGTCCCTCACCTATAGGTATCGGCCACATTAGTATTAGCTTCACCGATACACCGATGACTAGACTGAAATTTACTTTTGTCTGAATTGTGACCGTATCAGCGTGACTCACCTCTATCGGCTCAACCTTGACCTCGTCTCCCGATGTCACCACTCTTACTAATAAGCTAATCTACGTTGTCTTCAGCGTGACCACTCCCGTTGGCGAACCCTTGTGATCTTAGGCCGACGCACTGATGACTAACACCCTTGGCGAGGTTCTCACTATCGATGGGACTTAACTCTATCGGCAAACTTTGATTTCGCTGGCCTAATACGCCAATATATGTTGTCGATGAGATTTAAGTCTTTCTACACCGATACACCTCCTATCAGTCTAACACCGTTGATCGGTGTAACTTCCAATAGCTTTTCCAAAGGTTGTGTTACACCGATGAACCTTCAAACTTACTCATCGGTAAGACTTAGATTATCGGCAGGATTTTTTCCTCTCCTTCTGATACACTGATGGACCAACTCCTTATGTCGACTCTGACTTTCATTTATCGGCAACACTTTGCCCGTCGGTGAATGCTCACAACTGCTCTCCCGATATGCCGATGACTACTTCTACAACTTTGCAACCGAACAACTCACACAAAAACAACAAAAACTCAACAGAATAGAAAATAATCTACTCCTAAGGAAATCATTCCACTGATTTCGAAGAAATCTCAACCAGTGGAATGCTTCTGATCTACATCTCTGTGTAACTAGACCAAACATAACTTCTTTATTGCTTCCTCTCAGAAATAATATACATCAATCTTCTCTTCCTCACAGTGTCTGTGTGTCTCTCTCTTAACGAACACAGACCGACTATATAGAATCTCATATCGGGAGTTACATAAGGTGAAAGGCGAATCATCCTACAACCACCTCTGCCATTCGGTCACATCTATTCAAATTGGTTACAATCTTTAATGACACATATACAGACTTAGTTTTATACCGTACTCGGCTAAGCATGATTCAATATGGCGCTAAGGCCTTACAACATGACACATTGGACTAATCAGAAAATGCATAGAATCCTCTAGATTCTTAGGTCTCGAGGTGCACCTGCACCAGTATGATGGTAGATGCTATATTTTATGCATGGGGACCCTGCCTCCTGGCGCAGTTGTATCTCCAGTTGCATGGAGTTGCCTACTGTAGCGAGCAGTCTATCAGCTGCGATGTGACTTTATTGATGATCTAGGCTTGGGAGCACATTCCAGTATGCAGGCCACAAGTGGAGCGTGAGATTTTGGAGGAGCTGCCCTACATTTTTTGTTATACTAGGGTAGTTTTACAAATACATATGGGTGATGTCAGATACTGGAGACATGCCATTGATCATATGGACACATTCGTTTGGAGGCCTTATAGGGGTTGTCCTAGGTGGATAAAGGATGCCGAGCAATTACCTTACTGCAGACACACGATATTTGATTAGACAGACCGTGTAGACACAACATATTATAGAGCACCATCTGCTAAAGCGGGTGCTTAGACAGTTTGGAAAGAGGCAGGATACTCCTGCTAGCATTGTAGAGTTTGCCTGAGTCACTCGGGAGATTCCATTTTAGGGTTCGATGATTGCAGTTCATATGGTTATTGATGAGATTGCTGGGTTACAACCAGTGCAGTGGGGAGCCGATGACGTCGCTGATGTAGGTACCACTCCTGCAAATGATGCTTAGTGGGCCACCCATAGGCTAGTTCCTTATGTTCATCTTGATGACCCGGCACCATTGGAGAGATTGGGGAGAGGATTGAGAGGGAGATTCAGAGGACGAGGCTAAGGCAGAGGTAGAGGCCAAGGGGATAGTGGAAGGGGGATGGTGATGGAGAAGGTGATGACGGTGGAGTAGGTGGTGGTTAAGGAGACAGGGGCCAAGGAGGTTAGGGGAGAGGAGCCAGGGGTAGAGGAGAGATGGATAGGGTAGGGTGCTCCACTTGTCCCGATTCGGGAGGAGGGAGAGATGGTTGTGGGATAGGTCGCTGCCGCAGTGGCAGAGATGCAGGTGGAGGAGAGAGCAGAGGATGTGGCCATGGAGGATGTCAGTATAGGTGATATTAGTGGAGAGGAGATGGAGGGTGATGAGGAGGACGATGAGGAGGAGGAGCGGATCAGGGAGTAGGCACTACAGGATGTTCCCATTGAGGAGCTTGGAGATGACGAGGTGGAGAAGGATGTTGGAGACCGAGGAGGGGATTTGGCTACACAGATAGAGGCTACGTAAACCTAGATGTAGGAGATGTGACAATGAATTCATGAGGTGGAGGGCCAGCTTGCCCAGAGGACAGGCGAGAGAGATATGGCTGTCATCAGGGCGCAGAGAGCAGAGCAGAGGAGTATGGACTTTGTGACGACAGTGGGTGGGCTAGCAGCATAGTTTGTACATGCTTTGTACAAGGTGGCACAGGAGGCACAATACTACAGAGGCCTTTATGAGAGTTTGGTGCCGGTCGATCAGAAAGCACCTAGCTATTAGAGTAGGAGCGCTAGTCAATCTCATTCACGTAGATCACACAACAATGTGGGGCATTCCTAGAGGTGGGCCTCACCATATGATAGGCCATCCAAATCAAGGGCAGGATCAGAGCACAGGGGTCCTCCCACGGGGCCAGCAGTATCAGGGGCCCATGACAGTGTTAGCTAGGCCTTTTTGATGGTTCTTGATGAGTCTAGTTTATGACTCAATTTTGTTAGACTTTATTATCCATTTGCTATAGTTATCATGGACCTTGGTACTTAGATCTCGATCTTTCCATGAAATTTCCTAATGCAGAGCGCACAGTGGAAGCTTCAAAAACTTAACAATAGACTGTATCGGCGAGAGTGTGACTTCTGTCTTGGCGATATGTCCTCATCGGCCAAACATATCCCGTCTGCCACCTTCTTATTTATCTGGCTGATCCCTTAACTTTCCCGATGACATGCATTGTCGGTGTAACCTTCCTCGTCGGTGAGCACGTTGTATGTGCTCCCGATACACCAATAGAATAGCTTGTATATACTTTCATTGACCCACGATCACCGGTTTCCTTCACCGTCACTACCGGTCACCTCTTGCATCTAACACAATGTCTGCGCGCAATGTATATTCTCAATATACATTCAAGAGATACATTTGAAACATGCATTCAGAATATGCATTCGGTGAGATTGACCGTTGACTTTCCTTGTATCGTATGAAATGCACATTCACCACATACAACTGCAACATTCACTTGTGAGATACACACAACATACAACTGCGAGATACACAATAATGTATACCCGGTGAAGCAATACAGTCTTACGCCGATGCACTTGGTCACCTGACTACTTTTCAGGCAGACTACTGCTTTCGCTTAGAATATTAAATACTCTTTCGATAACCCAGTCTCGCCGATGATACTCCAACACTTAGGTAAAACTTCTCTTCGCCTAACTTTCAACTAAACCCTAGCACATGAAGATGCTAGGTTGGTCTACTACACAACACAGTCGATTCAATCTTCTCCACCGTCAAACATAATACAATAACAAACACAGAAACAAGAACAGACATATATGTACATCAAGAAGCCATTCCACTGATTTCTACAGAAATCTTATCAGTGGAATGCTTCAAATCGACATCTTGCAACAATGAGAAAACACATAACGGAAAGAAATCTATAGCTAACAAATTTGCAATTACAAAGAACAAGAATTGAAATGACGGAACAGAATATCTTTATTTCTCCTTGAAACAATGTTCAATCACTCTCAACCTCCTCTCTGCGATCTGATTACATTCGATCACAATATCATATGACTGATTTCAACCTCAATCCCTAATGCTTGATCTTGTTCATTTCCCTGATTTTTATAGGTTCACCCAGATAGTACCAAACTGACTCCAAGCGGCTGGGAGATCGATTCCAAGCGGCTGGGAAACACTACTGTCTATTTTTGGCATTATTGCTATTTTTAGCATTATGCGATTACAATTGACAAATGTCACTTGGGACTTACAAAATAAACCTAGATACAAACTAAAATGACATGCATTGGTCAAACAAACCTTATTACATGAATGGTCTTATAAGACCTTATTGAAAGCAACAAAAATGAACATCAGACACATCATGAAGTCAAGTGTCTCATGGAGGCCATTGTAGATTAGGTGCCCCTGCACCATACACCCCACCAACAAAAGAACTCATGCCCCATGAGTTAATTCTTTGGTTTGCTCCACCTGTGTCCTCTGTTGTCTCATGTCTTCCCCATGACCTCTGGACTGCAACCTGCTTCCATGGAATCAAAGACTCGTGCCTAGCATTGTAGGCTCTACTCACACCTTGCCATGAGTGACTGCTTGCCACCAGACCTACCCTTTGCTTACCATTCTTTCTTAGTGTCATCTCTGCCTGAACACCTACATTGGAAACCTTGGGCAATGTTACTTGTACTGTTGTTATGGCAGAATATGTTTGTCTTTCAACTCTTGTTGGTTCTAGAGGACAAATAATTATCCCTACTATGATAGCATCCTTGTCTTTCCAATCAACATGTGGTTGCTTGTAAACCTGCTCTTTGACCGTCTACTGATCCATTTCAGACGTCACCATCTGAGCTCCATCAGTCAAAACTAAAATCACCTTCAAACTTTGATCCGTAGCAACCCCACTCCCTGAGGTATCCTCAACTTGCTTTATGTCTCCTTCATTGAGCTGCACATACTCTTTCTTACCAACCAAAATGACCTTGGCTGCCTTCTTTACTTCAGCATCCTCCTGCAATGGTGTCATCACAAAAGTTCTCCCATCCTTTTTGATGGTGTAGGTATTAGCATATCCATCATACAATGCTCGCCTATCAAATTGCCATGGCCTACCTGAAAGTAGGTGACAACATTCCATGGGCAAAATGTCACATAAAACTCTATCCTTATATTCTCCAATTTTAAAATCAACATATGCTTGTTCATCTACAAAAAGTGATTGATTATCACTTACCCAAGATGCTTTGTAAGGAGTTTGATGAGGAATCCTTTCTAGGTTCAATTTATCCACCATTTCCCTAGACACTATATTATCTGTTGAACCAGAATCTATTACTACCTTGCATATTTTACCTTTGCTTTTGCAATTGGTTCTGAAAAGTGCTCTCCTTTGTATCATGTCCTTGGATGTCTTCAAGAGTGTTCTCCTTAGCATCAATGCTTCTGCATCTTGAACTGGAGTTGTATTCCCAATTGGAGAGTTAACACTTACATCTACCTCCTCTTCTTGCACATATTGGATCCTCTTTTCATTCCTCCTTTCATTATTACCGGATGTAGAACTCTGCTTCATTGGGCACTTGTATGCTGTATGGCCAGTCTCATTGCAATGATAACATCTCCCAGTGAAAACATTAGAACCTCTACCTCCACCTTTTGTGCCTCTAAACCCCCCTCTAAAATTAGAAACTTGGCCCTTACCTCTGCTTATGTCTCCTTGGTCTTCTTGGGACTGATTTTTGTCTTCAAAACTATCCCTATTTCTGCCACCTCTTCCTTTGTTCTGCTGTTCTCTCTTTCTTTTCTGCTTCTCTTCTACTCTCAATGCCACTTGGAAACACTTGTCCACGGTTTCTGGTGTCAAGATGGTAATCTCATCTTGTATACTAGACTTCAGGCCATTAATATACCTGGCAACTCTTCCTTTCTCATCCTCAGCATGTCCACACCTTAGATATAATTTATGGAATTCCTCTGTATAGGTGGATACATCCATATCCTTCTGCCTGAGGTTCTACATTTTCCTGTATATCTGCACCTCATAATCTGCTGGTAGGAACTGATCCTTGATCCTCTCTACCATCCGACTCCAGGATGAGATCATGCTCTTGCCACTCTTCACCCTTTCTCCCTGGGTGTAGTTCCACCACGTGAGTGTAGCACCCTTCAATTTCATCTTTGCAAACTTGACTCTTCTATTCTCCGGTACCTCCTTGTACTCAAAGTAATTATTCAAAGCCTCAACCCATTCGATGACTTCTTCTGCGTCCATCTTTCCGCTGAACATCAGAATCTCCATTCTTGATTCAGACGACTCCTTACCGAGTGATTTTATAGCCTCCAAAAATTGTTTCTGGTCTGCAAATATACTTGTCTGTTCTAGGGTTGTTTCCTTTTCCCCATCTTCTTCTTTTTCTTCATCAGACTCCTTGTCTGATTTCCTGCCTTTTCCCAAGGTCTTCAACTCAGCCTGGAGTGCTTCCTTGACTCCAGTCTTGATCATCTCCTCCATCTCCTTGAATTTCTTGACCACTTCGGTGGTCATTCCCTTTGGAGGCATATCGCTAGCCCCTCCTTCGCTTTCTCTGTCTGACATAAACATTCACAGACAATGCCAACACTTTTGCAAACCTTTCGCTGGCTCTGATACCAAAATGATGCAAAGCGCACAGTGGAAGCTTCAAAAACTTAACAATAGATTGTATCGGCGAGAGTGTGGCTTCTATCTTGGCGATATGTCCTCATCGGCCAAACATATCCTGTCGGCCACCTTGTTATTTATTTGGTCGATCCCTTAACTTTCCCTGATGACATGCATTGTCGGTGTAACCTTCCTCGTCGGTGAGCGCTTTGTATGTGCTCGTGATACACTGATAGAATAGCTTGTATATACTTTCGCCGACCCGCGATCACCAGTTTCCTTCACCGTAGCTATCGGTCACCTCTTGCATCTAACAAAATGTATGCGTGCAATGTATATTCTCAATATACATTCGGGAGATACATTCGAAACATGCATTCAGAATATGCATTCAGTGAGATTGACTATTGACTTTCCTTGTATCATACGAAATGCACATTCACCACATACAACTGCAACATTCACTTGCGAGATACACACAACACACAACTGCGAGATACACACTGAATGTATACCTGGTGAAGCAATATAGTCTTACGCTGATGCACTTGGTCACCCGACTACTTTTCGGGCAAACTACTACTTTCACTCAGAATATTAAATACTCTGCCGATAACCCAGTCTCGCTGATGACACTCCAACACTTGGGCAAAACTTCTCTTCACCTAACTTTCGACTAAACCCTAGCACATGAAGATGCTAGGTTGGTCTACTGCGTAGCACAGTCGATCCGATCTTCTCCACCGTCAAACAAAATACAACAATAAACACAAAAACAAGAACAGACATATATGTACATCGAGAAGCCATTCCACTGATTTCGACAGAAATCTTATCAATGGAATGCTTCAAATCGACATCTTGCAACAATGGGAAAACACAGAATGGAAAGAAATCTACAGCTAACAAATTTGCAATTACAGAGAACAGGAATCGAAATGACGGAACATAATATCTTTATTTCTCCTTGAAATAATGTTCAATCACTCTCAACCTCCTCTCTACGATCTGATTACATTTGATCACAATATCATATGACTGATTTCAACCTCAATCCATAATGCCTGATCTTGTTCATTTCCCTGATTTTTATAGATTCGCCCAGAGTAGTACCAAACTGACTCCAAGCGGCTGGGAGATCGATTCCAAGCGGCTGGGAAACACTACTGCCTATTTTTGGCATTATTGCTATTTTTAGCATTATGCGATTACAATTGACAAATGTCACTTGGGACTTACAAAATAAACCTAGATACAAACTAAAATGACATGCATTGGTCAAACAGACCTTATTACATGAATGGTCTTATAAGACCTTATTGAAAGCAACAAAAATGATCATCAGACACATCATCAAGTTAAGTGCCTTATGGAGGCCACTGTAGATTAGGTGCCCCTGCACCATTTCCTCAAAATCACAAGATGTTGGGCATAGGGTATTTCCTATAATCTATAATGACATTGACATGCTATATGAACTATCTATGTTAATTTTACATGTGGTTAATGAATGTTATTCTAAGATAGTTACAGATATGCAATTATTGTGCGTACTAATATTATTTTGCAGATATAATTAGCAGCCATAAGGTCGAGGAAGATTTTTCCAGTTGGTTACTCGCCATCAAAGTCAAGCAAGGTGGTCGTTCAAATGTGAAATGGAGGAAAGATAACCGCCTTATAACTGGTCTTAAATACTTATTGAGCAAATTTAGGAGTTACTGTTGTGTTAGATCTGCGTTGAAGTAACTTGCTTAACTAGATTCCACGCACGCATAACCTCCTCTCCACTTTCTATGCTTTCCCTAAAGTGGCGTCCTCCTATTCTGTTGGAGTTGACCACCTTGCTAGGTAGTTGGTTTTGTAGCTTTCTTTCTTTAAATAAGACTCAGATGCTCCTTCTGATGGGTGGATTAATCTAAGGTTGTACTTGCATTATCCAATTTTTAGTAATACAGTCACGTTGTTCATTTGTACTCATGTTTTCCAATGAATAAATGAAGTTATAAGTTCACATCTCTGAGTTTACATTTGTCTTAAGGAATACTCATCCAAGGGGGCCCACTTGGTGAGCATTCCATCCTTTAGTTTGGTTATATTTTATGTTAAGCAGTTAGTTAAATCTGGCATTGAATGTTCTTGCATCCACTAGAATTCCATTGTGTTTATTCCTGCAGCCAAAGCAGATAGAGTAGTTTCTTGTTTGTTTGCCAGAATTTCATTTTCTATCATGCATTTCAGCTTAGCATAGTTGTTGGTTGATGTTCATCATTTATGTTGTTTCTTTCCAAGCAGTTTATTTTTAACATTATGACTTTCTTAGTTGTAGAATGAATGTGGCTACTTTGGAAGTTCCTAGTGCACATACCATGCTGACCCATTTCAAGTTATGTCCCTGGGTTGACAAGTTAAATGCATCTTCATGGTGATTAAGACAGCTATTCAGGTTAGATGTCCAATCTCTGAGTCACAGCTTTATGGGCTTACTTGTTAAATCATTGTAGGAGACCAACATTTTTGGCACTGTTGTCGGGGATGGTGTCAAACTAGGAAGAACTTTGGAGTCATTTTTAGTATTATTTCTTGCAAAAGTATTTGTGAAAGTGTGCTCTTAGTATATCCTTTATTTAGGAAGTAACGATCCACAATCCATTCTCAACATTCTTTGTGTGAGGTGGCTGATACTGAGTATATTACATGCATAGAGGCAGAAGAGGAGATGCTTTAGGGAGATTCCTTCCTAATGATCCAAATTACCTAACAGAAGAAGCTAAAGTGAATCCTTTTCTAGATGCATTCCCTGATTTGAATAGTTCTAAAACATCCTCTGAAGAACAAGCTGCCCAAAACTTGATTGACAATCCATTCGCCTTGATAATAAGCCAAGCAACTATGGCTGCCCAAAATGTACCCAATCAACCAACCTTTCCATTTCCTATTGCACATCAAAATGAAGTGGATAATCTCATAAACATCCCTGCTTCAACTCTCCCCAAGTTCTATGGACTTGCAACAGAGGACCCAGACACCTTCTTGTTTGAATTTGATATCCTCTGCAGAAGCTATGACTACACTACTGATGCTCATAGGCTTAAGTTGTTTCCTACTACCATGAAAGATGTTGCATTAAGGTGGTTTATGGGTCTAGGTAGTGATATTGTCAATACTTGGGATGAGATGAAAGAGAAATTTCTTGAGAAGTATAAAGACTACTGTAGGGGTGGAGATATGAGAGGAAATGATATTTTCAAAATGCAACAGAAAGAGGATGAAAGTTTGGAGGATTACATCTCAAGGTTCCTATATTGTTTACAAAACTCTCCCCATCATACACTCAATGAGGAGTCTCAGAAACTACTCTTCCTTAGAGGAATAAGTGAGCATTGTATAGATGCCTTGGATTTAATGGGAGGAGGAGATATTACCCAAGTGTCTTGGCAGGATATTAAGAAATTGTGCCAGAATTATTCCAGAGCAGCCATGAAGAAAGGAAGAGGTTACCATTCCCTTGTGGGCAAAACCTCTACCAATGGAGTTTCAAGGATGGAGATAAGTCACTTGCTGTCTAATTTTAAGCAAGATATTATAAATAATATGGCCACCCAGTTGGACACACTTCAGGCAAAGAAGAAGCATGAAGAGGCCAAGGCAATGTTGGCAAAATATTATCCTCATTGCAGACAAAAGAAGTGGGATTGCAGATGCAAGATGGTAGCTAACATTGACAGTAAGCAGATTCCACCTGAGTTCAAGCCAATCCAAGTTGAAGAAGATCAAGTCTACTATGTTTCACAAATGAGGCCATGGGCTCCAAGACAAGGTATGTCACCAGATCCATTATCATTTGCTGGACCATATTTTAATACTTATGCATCTAGTAACCAATGGCAACAACCATCTCCATCTAATTATGGAGGATATCCACCTCAGCCTTGGAATAACCCTCCAAATACTTGGAAAAATTACCAAAACCCTACACCTCAGTGGCAACAACCTCAGGGGAATTGGCAGTCACCTCCAGGAAACTGGCAACAAAAATCTCAATGGAGGGGAGGACAACAATGGCCAAATCAAACAACTAATTATATGCAGCCACCTTCTCAGCCCCAGCAGCCTGCTATAATGCCTCCACCTGCTAGTTCTAATTCAAATACACCTAAACCTACTCAGTTACTAGCTCAGCCCTCACCTAACCCAAATAATAGACCACAGCAGCAGCCTGTATACTCTGCTGATCCAAATAAATTCCCTGCATATGCTGTGAATGCAAGTGACATCCACTTGCGTTCAGGAACTACCTTGGTAGCTCCTTCCAGACCCATCATTACTAAGCTTCTTGAGGAGGAAGAGGAGCCTTTAAATACCCCCATTCAGCCAAATGCACCTGAAAATCCTGAACCAGTACCAATCAAGCAGACTGCCCAAGAACCACCATTTCCACAAAGGTTGGAAACTGTGAAACAAAAAGAAGAGAAAGAGGAACCCACCTTTGACATTCTAGAGCAGTTGAAACATGTATGTGTCAAGATCCCTCTATTTCAGGCCATAAAATATGTTCCTATATATGGTAAAGCAATCAAGGAAGCATGCCTTAAGAAGCCAAGTAGAAAAAGGAATGACCCCACCATGGTTCATGTGGTGGGACAGTTGGCTGATATCATGCTTGGGAAAGTGATCGTTCCCAAATATAATGATCTAGGGAGTCCTGTGGTAGGAGTTGTTATAAATGGGATCCAAATCAGAAATGCTTTGATTGATCTAGGAGTAGCCATAAATGTAACGATCAAGGATATCTTGTAGCAACTAAATGTTGCAAACATGAGACCTACTCCTATTGTCCTGCAACTTGACGATAGTTCTTCTGTTAAACCTAATGGGATAGTAGAGGACCTTGTGGTATCCCTAGACTCAAGGGAATATCCAGCTGATTTCATGATACTTTCTCCTAAAGCGACATTGGGAGGATACCCCATCATTCTAGGAAGGCCGTGGTTAGCCACAACATATGCTTATATTGGATGTCGGTCAGAAGACATGACCATCTCTGATGGGAGGAGCACTAAAAAAATTGTTCTTTACCCACCTGCACAACCATCTAATGATATGGATAATCCTATTTGGCCACATGTTGGTGAAGAAGCAGAGGAAGCTAATTCTGTGGAACAGCTTATGATGTTGGGCAGAAGTTCTTTCATGCATCTTCAAGAGGAAGAGGAGGTGTTGTCTAACATAATTCAGAATCATTGTGAAGTAGAGGAAGCATCATCCTCTCATTCTGTTGATCCAGTGAAGATACTTATTCCCACTTTTCCTACAGCAACAAGTATGTCTCATACATTGCTTCCATAAGAAATTAAGGTACCGAGCATTAGTGAAGCAACTATGGTAGACTTAACAACTCAAGTGGAGATTTCAGAAGAAAGATATTTGAATATTAACAACAAATTGACTCAAGAACAACAGTTGTCTTTGACAGACTTGTTGAAGAAACATAAGAATGCCTTTGCATGGGATTACCATGACATGAAAGGACTAGATCCCACATTATGCACCCATAGAATTTATACAAAGGAAGATTGTACACCAGTAAGACTTCCATAAAGGAGAATCAACTCTGCACTAAGAGAAATTGTCAAAGAAGAATTACATAAGCTATTAGATGCAGGATTTATCTATCCGATCTTAGATAGCCAGTGGGTGTCTCCTCTAGTTCTCATGCCTAAAAAGGGAGGGAAATGGAGAGTCTGTATTGATTATAGAGAATTAAACTCTGCCACCAAAAAGGATCATTTTCACCTTCCTTTCATAGACCAGGTATTGGACTCGCTTGCGGGAAAGCAACACTTTTCCTTTTTGGATGGGTTCAGCGGTTACAATCAGATACAGATTGCACCAGAGGATCAAGAGAAAACAACATTTACCTATCCTTGGGGGACATATGCTTACTCAGTGCTTCCATTTGGCTTATGCAATGCACCTGCAACTTTCCAAAGGGTAGTCATTAGCATATTTTCAGATATCTCACATGATTGCATGGAAATCTATATGGACAATTTCACTACTTATGGTGCTACTTTTGAAGAGGCATTAGCAAACTTAGGGAAGGTGTTGGAGAGATGTGAAGACCACAATCTATCCTTGAACAGTGCAAAGTGCTTCATGATGATGCAGGAAGGAGTAGTACTTGGCCACTATATCTCTTCAAAAGGAATCTAGGTCGACCCAACAACGATTGAAGTCATCATTAATCTGCCCATTCCTGCAAAGCAAAAAGATGTCAGAAGCTTCTTGGGTCATGCAGGGTACTATAGATGTTTCATCAAAGATTTTAGCAAAATGGCAGCCCCATTGTATACTCTTCTTACGAAGGATGTTGAATTTCAGTGGAATGAAGACTGTAACAAAGCATTTTCTGATTTAAAGGCAACATTAACTCATGCTCCTATACTTAAAGGGCCCAATTAGGAGCTTCCTTTCCACATTCATATTGATGCATTAGTTTATGCCATAGGAGTAGTCTTAGGGCAGAAAGGAGTCATTGAGCATGCTATTTATTTTGTCAGCAAAAACTTACAGGGAGCTGAGTTCAATTATACAGTAACAGAGAAGGAAATGCTGGCAATAATCTATGCACTCAACAAATTTAGGCACTACATAACAGGCTATCAAATCTTTGTGCACACAGATCATGCATCCATTAGGTATCTTATGAACAAACCCTTAATATCATGTAGATTAGCAAGATGGGTGTTGCTAATGCAAGAATTTGACATCACTATTGTGGATAATCTAGGGAAGGCCAATGTTGTTGCAGACCTTCTTTCAAGGCTGACTACATCAGAGAACAACCAAGTCGCTGATGACTTTTTCCCTGATGAACATTTGTTTTAAATCACTGTGCAAACACCCTGGTATGCTGACACAACCAATTATTTGGTCACAGGAAAAGTCCCTCCTCATTTCTCTCCAAAGGAGAGAAGAGTACTCATTGAAAAGTCTTTTCTTTTTTCATGGATTGCTGGATGTTTGTTCTACACTGGACTAGACAATGTCATGAGGAGATGTATGAGAGAAGATGAAACATATGACATTTTGCATGCATGCCACAATGAACCATGTGGAGGGCATTTTGCAGCAAAAAGGACAACAATAAAGATTTTGAATACAGGTTATTACTGGCCCACACTCCACAAGGATGCAGCGAGATATACAAAGAAATGTGATAGATGCCAGAGGACTGATGAGGTGCCCCTTTACTCTCAACTTGTGATTACTCCATTTGATAAGTGGGGATTAGGTTTTGAAAGGACCCGTTGATCCTCCATCCAATGGTAAATCCTATATCTTAGTATGCACTAATTATGTAACCAAATGGGTAGAAGTTAAGGCCATGAAGCATACAAGAGATAACAAGGTTGCATAATTTCTTTATGAGGAAATTTTCACATGGTATGGAGTCCCCAAAGAGTTAGTGACTAATCAAGGAGCTCAATTCACCTCAACCCTAGTTGTAGCACTAGTCAATGAGTACAACATAAGGCACAAGAAATCTACTCCTTATCACCCTCGGGCCAATGGCCAAGTCGAGGTGACTAACAGGGAAATTGAAGCCATTCTAACCAAAACTGTGGCTGTCCATAGGAAGGATTGGGCAAATAGGTTGCCAGAAGCTGTCTGGGCCTATGGGACAACCTGGAAAACAACCACAGGCTTCACCCGTTTTGAATTACTATATGGAAAACCTGCCATTATGCCTATTGAACATAAGACTCTTCAGACTGCAATAGACTTGGGGATGGATATCTCTGAGGTACAAAAGGAAAAAATCATGTAGCTCAATGCTTTGGATGAGATGAGGAAAGCAGCCTTACATCACACAGAGGTGGTGCAGAATCAGAGAATAAAGTGGCATGACAAATTCATCAAATATAAGAAATTCCAACCAGGTGACTGGGCATTGCTCTACGACTCAAGGTATCAGGATAATGCAGGAAAATTACAGACAAGGTGGCTAGAACCATATGAGGTTGCTGAAGTTTTCTCCAATGGTGTTGTTCAACTTACCACCATTGACCCTGTCAGATTTAAGCTATTAGTCAATGGTCATCGCCTCAGGTTGTATCACAAGCCAACTTCGAAGGAAGAGTTCCTACAACAATTCAATCAGCATGTAGCTCATGAACTTCCTACAGCCGAAGGTAGTGGACCTAGTGTCCCTCCTAGCTAACCGAGGTTCGACACTTGTCATAATAAAGACTTCCACTTTTGTGGGGGTCCACTTCTTCATTCATTCACCCATCTGCCATCCATATCCATCATTCTCTCTTCCATTATGTTGCCATGATCTCAGTTCATCCCACCTCACTTTCTTCCACCCCACTTTCATTCATTGCTCAATCAAATTCTTAAAAGGTGACCGGTACTTTCTCCATGATTGTTACAACTGATCTTTTGCACATCGAGGTACGTGCACTTTAATTTGTTATATCTTAATTATCTTTTAGTACATTCATTTAATTATTGTAAATTGATGTCGATGTTCTCCATACCATGTAATTATTCCCTCCCCTGTCTAGTCACACATCACCATTCCGTATGCGAGGACACATGCTCAATTTTAGGTTGGGGAGGGAGTGTGAATACCATGTCCACATGTCAGTTCATGTGCTTTACGCCAGCATGTCAGCAAAGTTTAAAATTGAATGATTTGAATTCTGAGTGAGATGACGGCTGGCAAGTGTGAGGTGATAGCCTTCATTGATTACTCCTTACTACCTGTTCTACTCTTGTCATAATCTAGTGTTCCCAAATAAAGAAAATTTAGATGACATTAGTGATTGAAAATTTAACAGGGTTGTAGGAAGGTGAAGTTTAGTTTTTCAAAAAAAAATTGCAAAAAAAAAACTTTGCAGAGTGATTGTTTTCAGACAGCTAAAACAATGGGAGGTGGATTAATTCGAAATGAACCCACAGTTTATGACATATTACTGCAGGATGCACCTAGCTATGCCAGGTTTAGAAATTGTGGGTGGTTAGATTATTTCTTGACGCTGAATGGTTTTGATGAAAATGTTGCATTGGAATTTGCCTAGACATTGTCTGAAGGTAAGGCCACGGTAAAAGGGTGAGAGGTGTTGGCTACTGAAGAAAGAATTGCAGAAGTTACAGGGTTGCCTGTCGATGGTTAGAATTACCCTATTACCAGAGATGCCAGGTCAGCTAGGACCAAATTTACAGAACTTGGTGACCCTCCAATAACTATAGACAAACAAGGAGCCAAGAGAACCTCTCTGCCTGAGCCATGGAAGCAAGTAGTTGCTCACGTTGTGAGGTACATTACTTATGAAGGTCGTCAGTTGAATCTTCATTCTGTGCATTTCGAACCATTGAATCATATGAGGCATGGGAGAAGAATGAATGCGCCAAACATGCTATACCACCTTCTCTCAATCATAGCGGTCGAGACCCAAAAAGGTAGGGCTAATTCTGTTTCCCACCATTGCTTGATCAATTTATTAGTTGAAAAGTCTCTACATGATGTGTCTAATATGACTTGGGAAGAATTTTTAAATATTGATCAAATAAGACCAAGCCATTTGCGACCTACAGTTGTGCCTCAACCTCATAGGACTAAGAGAAGAGTGAGTTTTGTTGAAGCTACTCCAAGAACCTCAAGTTCTAGTGCAAACCCTCCTACAGCAAAACAAGCTATTGCGATTAGTTCTTCTGAGGCAAAGCATTTAGATAAAGAAAGTTCTTTAGATTCTGATGATGATGTTCCTCTTAGCAATTTAATTCAAACTAGGGCCCAGAAGAAAAAGACAGAAATAAGGAAGGTAAAGCTAAAAAGCAAATCGCAGGAAAGAAGGTGTTGAGCTCTAAGAACGGAAGGTTGACACTGTTCTTCCTGCAACTGAAGAGAAACATGAGAGCCCTTCTAGTAAATTGAGACCTGTTGAGCCGGCCTTTGGTGTGCCTCCACAGATAAGCCCTATGGTTGAAGAAATGACAGCTGAGGATACAGAGGCCCCAATGGGGCATGAGAATGTTGTAGAAAAAGGCATAAATGAGGAAGTAGCAAATGTAACATTGGTAGACCTTGCTGCCACTACTGAACATATTGAGAGTCAGGGACATGAAGACAAACAAGAGTTCCTGTAGCAAGACGCCCTGTAGCCCGAATTGGCTGAACATTCAGGAACCATGCAATTAGTGCTATATAAAGATCAACCATCTATGCTAGGAAAGCCTTTGGTAGGAATACACAGACCCCTTGATTTTTCAATGCATATGGTAGCCATGAATTTGTGGAATGAGATGTAGAGGAGAGAAGAAGAATGGAAAAAGGAGAAGCGTACGCTGAAGAATGAAATTCAAAAGAAATATGAAGAACTTGAAGATAAGAATGCAGAAATTGCGACTTTAAAGGAGAGAGTGGATAATATGGCAACCTTAGTGCCTCAGGTATTAGAATGTAGGACTCCTCCAAGGGTCTATGCTCTATATTTAAAGGAAAAGTATCTTTCTTTTAAAATAGCAAGGATTGTTTCAGGTTTGAATCCTTCCATTGAGTCTCCTCTTGAATTTTTCAATGCTTATCAGATTGCTCCTCCTGAAATGAAGAATTTGTTGTGTGAATTCTATTTACATAATTATGATGTGTCCCAAGATCATCAGTGGAATCCCTTGTTGTATGTTGGGGATGTTCAATTGAGGGCATTTATGTCCTGGATACAAAATGAGATTAGTTGGGGACAACAGTTCATGGCTTATAAGCAAATAGAATTCAGCACCCCCTGCCCATCAGAGCTGAATCTGGAAATCCAAGAAGCATTTTCAATGATTGGCACATAATGCTTTATAGACCAAGCTATGGCAACAAAATCCTGCTTGTGAGAGAAGCAGCTTATAGAGAATATGAGAAGGTTGCAAACACTATTGGAGAATCTGTAAAGCGACATTTGACACAAAAGTGGAATAGTTTGTCTGATGAGATAAAACAAGCAAAGCCTCACTCTCTGTAGAACTATGCTGCAGCATGTAAAAGAGTGGATAGATATATACAGATTGGGAGGACAAAGGGACAATTGTGGCTTCCCTTAATTTTCCAACCACCTATCATATTGTGGCCTGTGCCAAATTATAGATTTTACTAGTATGATATTGCTGAAGAGAGGTAGAGATGGAACAGATTGGATAGACAATAAGGGTTCTATTGGGATCCTAACTCACGCACTAGAGAAACTGATATAGGACAGCTGGCAGTTGCTAATTTCAGGGCATTGACCAAATAGAAGAACAACCCTTCCTCTACTGGAGGACCAGCAAAGTATTAGGTTGGGGAGAGTGACGAGTCTAGTTTATGACTCAATTTTGTTAGACTTTATTATCCATTTGCTATAGTTATCATGGACCTTGGTACTTAGATCTTGATCTTTTCATGACATTTCCTCAAAATCATAAGATGTTGGGCATAGGCTATTTCTTATCATTTTTAATGACATTGACATGCTATATGAACTATCTATGTTAATTTTACATGTGGTTAATGAATGTTACTCTAAGATAGTTACAGATATGCAATTATTGTGCGTACTAATATTGTTATGCAGCTATAATTAGCAGCCATAAAGTCGAGGAAGATTCTGCCAGTTGGTTACTCGCCATCAAAGTCAAGCAAGGTGGTCGTTCAAATGTTAAATGGAGGGAAGATAACTGCCTTGTAACTGGTCTTAAATACTTGTTGAGAAAATTTAGGAGTTACTGTTGTGCTAGATTTGCGTTGAAGCAACTTGCTTGACCATATTCCATGCATGCATAACCTCCTCTCCACTTTCTATGCTTTCCCTAAAGTGGCATCCTCCTATTTTGTTGGAGTTGACCGCCTTGCTAGGTAGTTGGTTTTGTAGCTTTCTTTCTTTAAATAAGACTCAGATGCTCCTTCTGAGGGGTGGATTAATCTGAGGTTGTACTTGTATTATCTAGTTTTTAGTAATACAGTCACGTTGTTCATTTGTACTCATGTTTTCCAATGAATAAATGAAGTTATAAGTTCTCATCTCCAAGTTTACATTTGTCTTAAGGAATAGTCATCCAAGGGGGCCCACTTGGTGAGCATTCCATCCTTTAGTTTGGTTATATTTTCTATTAAGTAGTTAATTAAATCTGGCATTGAATGTTCATGCATCCACTGGAATTCCATTCTGTGTCTATTCTTGCAGCCAAAGCAGACGGAGTAGTTTCCTGTTTGTTTGCTAAAATTTCATTTTCTATCATGCATTTCAGCTTAGCATAGTTGTTGGTTGATGTTCATCATTTATGTTATTTCTTTCCAAGCAGTTTATTTTCAGCATTATGACTTTCTTAGCTGTAGAATGAATGTGGCTACTTTGGAAGTTCCTAGTGCACATACCGTGCTGACCCATTTCAAGTTCACGTCCTTGGGTTGACAAGTTAAATGCATCTTCATAGTGATTAAGACAACTATTTAGGTTAGATGTCCAATCTTTGAGTCATGGCTTTATGGGCTTAGTTGTTAAATCATTGTAGGAGACCAATAGTTTTGATGTATATTTTTGATCGAGCATGTGTGCTCTTGTTTTATGATTGAGCCTATGAGCTCCATTTTTTGACACATATATTCATATTGTAATGTGACACATTTTTGATTATATATATGTAAAATCAAAAATGTGTCACATTACAATGATGTGATGGATGTTTATGATTATGATGCTATGTGTTATGATTTATGATTTATGATGATGTAGTTCTAGATATTATGATGTTTATGATGCGATGCATGATGTTATTCCTAGATGCCTATGTTGACATGATAGATGTTATGTGATGGTACTTTATTTATATGTGATGTTCATATATGGACGCAAATGTGTATGTGATAATTGCCTATATGCTGGATGTAAGGTTTATGCAAACGATGATGATTTTATGTGATTTAATGCAATTCTCATTGCGATGATTATGATAATGATGATTTATTATGAGGATGATGATTATGACAATGATGTTACATGATGGATTAACGTGTGTGTGTGCAGGCTATATGATCTAATGTAGTTTTTTGGTGTGTCACAGTAGGATGGAAGAAGATTAAAAGAAATGGAGATGAAGAATGCACGAAGGATGAAGATCAGCTTAGAAGAATGCATCTGGACTTTGCTGCGGTAGATTTTGAGCTTCTTTTATGCAGTTACTGCTTATCATCATAGAGCTTATTATATCAAAGGACAACAAATGCCATGGCATATCACGGCCAAGGCACAAAGTGTAGTCCCTTGTGAAATAGGCACAAGACAGACAAGGGATGCCAAGCTCAGACTAAGTCACTAAGGCGCCTTGTCAGAACATATGATGGGAGTACCTAAGGTGTGTAAGTCCTGATGCACGAAAGTATCTAGCCATTCCAATGCATAGGATGTTTTTGATTCACACCCAGTAGTATCTCAGTCACACACAAGGAACTTAGTTGCCCCAGTCATCTTGCCAAGACAAACTGTAAATAACAATCAAAGAAAAGAGATCTTGCTCTATCCTAGCTTCTCTTCATCACTTAGGGAATGCCTTGAGAGGCATAAGAATGAGACCGAAGAAAATAATCCAAATGAAAGATAAGATAGAGCCAATAGCCATTAGGTCATTTGTTGAGTGTATATGGTTTGTCTGTTTGATTATGATTGGTTGGATAATGCCTAGTTTCAGGATAGGAAGCATGTCATATAAGATGTCGAGTCTAGTTTCGACAATGTGACCACTTGTATAAGGCAGATGATAGGGTTAGGACATCTCATATAAGACATGTGGTCTAGTTTCGAGAATGTCTCAAGTTGAGAAATGCTTGGTTTGTGATGATTGATAATGTCCAAAAGATGAGACGTGTCGTCTAAGGCGTAAAGCCTAGTTTCGACTATGTCCCATGCTTGTACTTAAACATGTGATTGGGATTGTTGGTTGGCCATAGTGATGTTCGATTATCACCCTATGGGTGATGAGTGACGATGTTTTGTCTGTGTTGTTAAATTGTCTTGTTTGATTGTTTGGAGATTGTTGTCTTGTGAAAGATTGATTGTTTTGTCTGCTCAAAGTGTCCATCTCATTAAAGGACAACTTATTATGATGGTTTGATGTGACGAGCCCTAAGGGACTGACCTAGTGCCTTGGGGCTCATCAAATATGGCCTTGCCTACGTGAAATCTCAGAGGCAACGTAATTCGACAAGGGTGGACTTGGTTTGACCTAGGACCTAAGGGGAATGCCTCGGTTGCACATCGAAGATGGCCTTGCCTACGTGAAAGCTCAGAGGCATCGTAGTTCAGTTTACTAGTGTGACATTATTTATTGCTTGGGATTTTTAGCTGACTATTTGATTTTTTGTGTTTTTTTAATGTTTTGTGATCTTTTTTGAGTTTTTGGGAATATTTGGATGTTTTTGTGTTTTTTGAAAATATTTGAATGTTTTTGGGTTTTTTTAGAATATTTGGATGTTTTTGGATATTTGGAAATATTTGATGTTTTTTAGATTTTTGGAAATATTTGATGTTTTTTGTGTTTTTGAGATAGGTGTCCTCTAATATTGATTTCAGGATTAGGAATTGCCCCCAGTCAGGTGCATGATAACTTTATGACCAAGGCGGGGTGCGTTGTGAAGACACTAAATGTTAATTTATTCTCAGGCCATGGGAGGAACAGTGTGATTTATTATGGGTTTGGAATGTGGAATATGATATGGACCATGCAGGGTTTATTGCGAAAGATGAAAGGCAGAATAGAGTGATGGTAGACAATGGAGCAAAGATCAACTACACACAGCGCCTGTTTGCCAGGTTTTCACCACGATACTTATCCAAAGCGCCACCGAAGTGGTTTTCACTTTTGGACAGATTATTTGTCTTTACTATTTTTTTGTTGTCCAATAGCACCATCGAAGTGGTTTTCACTATTGAAAGATTTTTTTTGACTTTTTTTTCAAGTGTAATGTCGCCAAAGGTGCATGCTATTGATTGGCTCTGGTAATGGTTCACCTTCAGGAGTGGCAAGTTGGTATGCGTCATATCCATAGGCTACAATTATGATATAGGGCCCTAACCAATTAGGCTCAAATTTTCCTGGCTTCTCCCGTTCCATCTAATTTTTGGGGTTTTCTTTTAGGACCAGGTCTCTAATGTTGAAATGTCAGGGCTGAACCTTCTTATTGTAGCTGTGTCAGAGATGATTTTGATATGCCTGTAAATGGATTAATGCATTTTGTCTCCTTTCATCTAGTAACTCCAGTTCATGTAGCTGGGATACTCTGCATTCTTCATCATCAACCAACTATTGTAGCGACACTCTCAGGGAGGGCAACTCGACCTTGATAGGCAGGATAGCTTCAGAGCCGTAAACAAGGGAATATGGGTGGCTCTGGTAGGCGTGCGGATGCTAGTGCAGTAAGCCCATAGGGTGGGGTTAAGTTAGATACGACAGTCACGACCAGCGTCATTGACAATCTTTTTGAGGATTTTTATGATGGTTTTGTTTGACACCTCGACTTGATCATTGCCTTGTGGGTAGTATGGAATGGCGAAGTGGTGCTCAATGTGGAATCTTTCACAAAGTTCTCAGACATCTTGATTTTTGAATAGGCGGCCATTGTCTGTTATGATGGATTGTGGGACACCATACCGGCATATGATATAATTGAGGATAAACTTAGCAATTTGTTTGCCAGTAATGTATGTCATGGGAGTGGCTTCAATCCACTTTGTGAAATACTCGGTGGCAGTGATGATGAATTTATGGCCATTAGCAGAAGTAGGGTGGATTTTTCCCACGAGGTCAAGTCCCCATTGAGAGAAAGGCCAGGGAGATGTGAGTGGTTGCAGGTCCTAAGCTGGTGCATGTACAAGATCTCCATGTATCTGACATTGTTTACATTTCTTTGCAAAGTAGTAGGCATCCTTTTCCATGGTAGGCAAGTAATAACTAGCTCTAACAATCTTCTTGGCAAGGGTAGGACCACTCGAGTGAGCTCTGCATATACCCTCGTGTACTTCACGCAAGGTTATTTGTGCTTCCTCAGTGTCGAGACATCTTAGGAGGGTATTATCAAAGCCATGATGATATAGGGTGTCACCGATGATGATGTATTTGGCGGCTTGGCGGGTGAAGGGTTTTCGTTGATTAGATGAGAGGTCAGCAGGTAGGGTTTGGTCATGCAAATATGTGTAAATTTTGTTGTACCAAGGTGACATGGGACCAACAATTTCACAAACTAACTTATATTATGGGATTTCGAAGGTGGGGACCAAGAGTTGTTCCACCAAGAACTCGAACTAAGTTACATTGCTTGGAATGTCCAGGAGAGATCCAATTGTTGCCAGTGCATTGGCTGCTCAGTTTTGAAACTTGGGAATCTAATCAAAGAGAACTATGTCAAAATAGAGCCTGAAAATGTCGACCATTCTTTTGTATGGCATAAGTTTTTCGTCCTTGGTGTCATATTGATTGTTGACTTGTTTGATATCCAATTATGAATCACCGAAGACTTGTAGTTTCTTTATTTTCCAATTGACGGCCATACGTAATCCTGTAAGTAGGGCCTCATATTTAGCAATATTATTTGTGCATGGGAAGGCTATGTGGAATGCCCTACGAATAATATCGCCTTGAGGTGTAATGAATAAGATACTTGCTCTTGAGTTGTGATTGGTATAAGAACCGTCGAAGAATAGTGTCCATGTATTAGGCACCTCTAGGGCAAAAATAGACTCATCGGGGAAATCTGCCATTAGAGGATGGTCAGTTGTTATAGGTGCTTCTACTAACTGATCTGCAATAACCTATCCCTTTATTGCTTTTCGGTCCACATACTCTATATCAAATTCACTTAGTATCGTGACCCATTTAGCTAAGCGTCCTACGAGGGTTGCCTTGTTGAGCAAGTACTTTAGAGGGTCAATCTTTGCAACTAGCTTTGTTTTATGATTCAGCATGTAGTGATGCAGTTTCTGAGTGGCGAATACCATTGCAAGACATGAGCATTCAACAGAGGTGTAGTTAAGTTTGTAGCCCACTAGTGTTCTGTTGATATAGTAAATGGCTCTTTGCTTTCCTTGTTCATCATTTTGTGCTAATAATGCCCCTAGAGCTGAAGATGTGGTTGATATGTACAATAGCAAAGGTTGTCTCAGAATTGGAGGCATGAGAACCGGCAGTGACATTAGATAATCCTTGATCTTTTAAAAAGCATCTTGACAGCTTTCAGTCCATACAAAAGGGACTCCTTTGTGGAGCAAGCGTTGAAATGGCTGACATTTATTGGTGAGTTGAGCAATGAATCTCCTTATCGACTGTAATTTTCCCTGTAGGCTGCGCAAGTGCTTTAGGGTTGCTAGTGGAGGCATGTCCATAATGGCTTTGACTTTAGCGGGGTCAACCTCAATGCCCCGGCGAGAGACTATATATCCAAGCAGTTTACCTCAAGTGACTCCAAATATGCATTTCTTGGGATTTAGTTTGACTTTGTATTCCTTAAGTCATGCAAATACTTTATCTAGAACTTCTAAGTGAGTTCTTCTTGTCACCGACTTAGCCAATAGGTCATCTACATAATATTCCATGAAGGTGTGCATATAATTGTGAAAGATTGTGGTCATAACCCTTTGATATGTTGCTCTAGCATTTTTAAGGCTGAAGGGCATGACGTTCCAATAGTACGTGCCCCAGGGGCAGGTGAAAGCCATCTTGTGCTGATCTTTAGGGGCTATTCTTATCTGATTATACCCTGAGAAACCATCCATTAATGAAAGCATTTCAAATCCAGCAGTGAGGTCAACTATAATATCAATATTTGGCAATGGAAAATCGTCCTTTGGACATGCCTTGTTTAAATCTCTGAAGTCTTCGCAAGTTCAGATTTGTCCATTGGGTTTCATAATTGGCACAAGGTTGGATATCCACTCTAGGTAGTCAATGGGGCGGATGAATCCAACGTTAAGTAACTTCTTCAACTCTGCTTTCACCAAGAGGGCTATTTGCAGATGCAACTTTCTCAGTTTTTGCTTTACTGGTTTTGCATTCGGCAACAATGGTAAATGATGTAGAATAAGTTGTGGATCAAGGCCTGGCATGTCAGCATATGACCAGGTGAAGTTAATCTAACGTGCAAAGAAGAAATCTCTAAACTTTGGCTTTTCCTATTTAGTGAGTGACGCGGCAAAGTGAACAATCCTAAGAGCATCTTCTGTACCAACATTGGCTTCAACAATTTGTTCCACTAGCAGTGGTGATCTCTCATGTGCAATGGGAAGCACATCCAACCCTTCATCGTTGGGCGCCTTAGAGAGGTTTTCACCCTCGGATACGTCCTTTATTTTTACTTTTGTATGGTCTAAGGGCGCCTTTCAGTTTTCACCCAGACCTATTTTCTTTGTCTTTTTCTTTTTCACTTTTGCGACTGGAGGGCAGAGTAGACTCTCTGAAGTATGCTGAGTTATCCAAGTCCATGATGTAGCCAACCATGTGGTCCCCCAGTGGTATGACCTCATGAAGTCCCATGAACTCGATAATAGCTTTATTGTTCTTGAATAAATCTAAGTTAGGTGATGTTTGTTGGTCCCAGTCTATAAGTTTAGGGTGAATGAGAGGTAAGCCATCATCGGTGTCAAGGAAGCTTAGAGAGACGGGGGTAAGAGTGCATATGGAGGTGTTATCCAGATCCCAAAAGATGCTGATCTAGGCGGCGCCATCAGGTAATTCAGGGTGAGATGATTGTGGTTCAGGTTTAGGAGGATCCCTCGATGTCTCGACATCCTTGGAGGTACTTGTGTCGCTACCTAGAATTAACTTAGTGCGTGGAGCATTATCTCTTCATGAGTTATATCCTAACCCTTTATTGTGTGGCCGTATAGTTGGTTGAAGAGGTTTAGTTCATCCATTTCCATTGGGCCCAAGCCCACCATGTCCGTCATATCCCTACTGCTTCACAAATTCATACCCTTTACCACATTGTTCTAAGGGCAATTTGACATGTTCGACCTCATCTTCCTTCAACCTTGTCTTCCTCCTTATAGAGCCATGTAGAGATGTCTTCACTGACATCCTCTTTACTTAATTCACCCCATTTTGTGAATGTGGTGGGAGTAGCGGAAATAGTTTGCTTCAGCTGAATGGGGATGGGCTTTCCTCGAGACTTGGGTGATGTAGGCAACTTTCTAATGCAATGTGAACCTTCCATCTTGTATTCTTCACATGCTTTGTCTTGGATCTGAATTTTAGGGTTGATTGGCAGAGTGAAAGTGGCGATGGATTAGGATAACGTGGATGGGTCAACATAATGAGATGAAGTGGATGGTAGGATTCCCTTATTTATAGGTACCTGATGTTGGGGTATCTCTCTTAGGTGGTTGCAGTATTGAAAGGCATCGGGATCACCTAGGATAGTGATTTTCGTGCCATTATAAGGGAATTTGATACATTGATGGTATGTGGAGGGGACAACCTTCATGGTGTGGATCCATGGTCAGCCAAGGATGAGGTTATATGGGAGCTCGATATCCAAGACATGGAATATGGTATCTTGTATGGTTGGTCCAACCCTTACAAGTAATGTGATTACTCCTTTAGAAGAGCACTCAACATTATCGTATGCCTTGATAACAATTCTCTTAGTTGGATCGACACAAGCCTCAGAGTACCCCAGTATTATTACAAACTTTAAAGGACATATGTTTAATCCTACTCCACCATCTACCAGGACTCGTCAGATTTTAAGCTTATTGATGAAAACTTCAAGGTGTAGGGGATCAGTGTGATTAGGTCGGTGTGGAGGCAAGTCACGTTCCGTGAATGTCACATTGTTAATGGTGGCTAGGTGTCCCACCATGGCCTAAAATTGGTTAACATTTAGGTTTGTTGGGACAGAGGATTCCATAAGTGCTTTGTCCAGAATAGCCTTGTGCTCTGGTGAAAGGCAAAGTAATTGAAAGATGGATATTTGGGTCGAAGTCTTTTTTAAACGATCTAAGAGGTTATATTGGCCTTTTGCTTGCGGAATGGATGTATTGGAAGGATTTGAGGGAGTGCTTTGCAACATTATCTTGGCTTTGCAAGTGGTGATGGCGCATTCTAGATGAGACTTAATGGTAATCATAGAAACATTATTATCGTATGCACGGATGTTATTGATGGTGTATTCGTAGGCAACATTGTTGTAGTTAACACTATCATGCGGTTTGGTTCTTGGTGAGGAGACTTTTCCTGATCCGTGATTTTGCAATGGGTCTGTGAAGATGGTGTTGGCACCTTCAAATTTTGTGAATTTGAAGTGCTTATGCCCTCTTGAGGTGTCGACAAAGGCTGGGTCGACATGCTGCTCAATTTATCCCAGAGGCCACCTTCGCTGATTAAAGTCTTGCAACTCAGAGATCATCTTGCAAATCTGGTTGGTGGAATGTTTTTTTAGCACATATTGTAACATGCCTATTCAGTTTCGTGCTCCCGGGATGAGTTCTAATGGGGTATTTAATTATTTTCTGACTGCAACCGAGCTAAAATTGGCATTCCAGAAAGTTGCAAATCTCACAAATCTGAGGGCGACCCATTTCTCAATTTGGTCTCAAACCTCTCTAGTTCCAATTTCATTAAAATTGGAGACTATATGATGCATTATTTTAATGCATCTCTATTGTGACGAACTCATCCGGTGGGTCAATTCACAAAGCAAGTCCCTGAAATCTTTGAGTGATGCAGATTCTGAGCGGATGGGTTTGCTTGAAATAATTAAAAATGGTCATATGCAAATTTTCGCTGTCATCGGATGCCCAGTTTGCCCGCAGTGAAAAAATGTCAATTGCCCGGTAGGAGGAATTATATATTTGCCTAAGTCTAAAGTTAAAATGCAACTATTAAAAGGAAAATACTAAAAGGCATTTTTAATAGTTTAAATGAAATGTTTTTAAAGGCAAATATCATGGAAAAAGTTTATTAAACTTTGGGTTAAAGTTTATAAATGAAAAGAGAGGCACGATGGTGCGTTTCGCACCATTGCGACCCTCTCTACTGTGCTTCCTCAGACCCCCGTGATGGCGCGAAATGCCCATCGCAGGGCATTTTCTGCTTTCCCTCCTCCTCTGCAGGTTAGTGTTAGGCATTTCCTTCGCCATTTTGGCAATTTCAACTGGTTTTGAGCAGCTTTAGGCAGATTTTGTTGCAGTTTGAAATGGTTGATCTTGTTTTTTTCACTTCCAACTAGTTTTTGGGGATGTTTTAGGGCCAAAAAATGTTGTTCCAGGCTGTAAAATCTTCCTATAATCATTCCTAATGCATTGGTAGGGATTTTAAGCAAATTTGTAATGATTCTTGGCTGCCAGAAGGATAAAAAATGCCCCTATGTCACGAAAAATGACCCAGAGGTGATTGATTTGGGCAAAGAACTCAATTGGATGTTGTTGTATTATCTTTCTGAGGCAGAGTGCAATCAGGGAAGAGCCAATGAGGAGGTCCCAAATCGCATATCGCAGCATCACACAAGACTTCCTTTAGCCTCTAGAGAGTCGTGTGACAGCGTGAAATGAGGATGTCCAGCACTTGCAAAATGAAAAATGTGAAAAGTCAAAGGGGAAAATTACATTAGAAGACATTAGGCTTTAAGTTTTATTTATTTATTATTTTCCCTTTTGTAATATTTAATTTGTAATTGCTCTTGAGGCTCATTGGAGGGAAACTGTAATGAAAATATCTCACCTACCTCCAAAATGAATTAATTTTTAGGGCAACATGTTCTTATGCCTATAAGAATATGTTGTTCCTTTTTGTAAAAGGTTGTTGGAGATTGCGATATTTTGAGCTCTGAAAATGAAATACATGCTTTGACAGGCTGCCCTATTTTTGTGCTGTAAGTTGTAGTTTTCATGTGGATTGTGTTTTTCATAAGCTGTCAATCAGTTTCAGGTTGCTATATATGAATAATGCTTTAGGCATGTGTTTTTGTTAACTCTCTCCACTACTATTTGCATTTTTCTTTTGAACTAAATAACCAAGGATTGTCTAAGTTCTTAAATGCACACTTGTTGTATTGCATATTTAATCTTCTACTTCTATTCAAGGAATAGATTAAATGTTTTAGGTCAAATATGGAGAAAATGTTTTATGACAGGGATATTTATAAGTAGAGTTAGAATGAATACTTATTCTTGGGTGTTTCTTGTAAGACAGAAACAAGCAAACCTTTTCAAATTGTATGCTTATGCAGCTATTTGAAATACTCTACATGTCAAAATTTGACTCTGCACCCTGAAATAGGCACCGGTCCAAAGATAGAAAGATTTTCATGACTTAAACCCTAATCTTACAACCAAAATATCAAAACAAAAAATAATTTTATCATTAGTAATCTTTAGGAACTTTAGGAGTAGGGTTTTATTTGCATGTTCTTAGATTTAACTAGTGGGATAGTCTAAGAATGTTGTCAGTCTAGGGTTTATCTTACAAATCTTGGTTCATACAAGAGAGCATTCTGCCTGAGTTAGTCAAGGATAAATCTTTTGTTGTGAATGAGGGATACCCCCTAGGTGTGGTAGAACCTAAAGTGCAGGGGAGACAAGTGCAAACAATCTCCCGTCTTTGTTGGCCAAGTCCTATAGTAAACCTGATCACGAGAATTGGCAAACCTTTAGGGTTTACTGTCTGCTGATTTGGGGACCAACAAAACTGGAGACTTTGCTGGGGAACAATGCCATATCCATGAAAAGAGTCTACAAAATTGAGAAACCTAGATATTTGTTTCAGATTTTAAGAGGGTTTCAGACCTGGACAAGTTTGGTTGCAACCTATTTTGAAGAGGTTTCATGTGACTCTACTGTTGAGGAGAACCCAGGATGAAAGAAAGGCTGTAAGGATCCTCGTACTACTTGCATATCAATCCTCTGCTAGGAGGTGGTGACTCTGTGTATGAAGAAAGTGATAAAAGATACAAAGAAGTGCTAGATTTGCATATTCTCAGTCAAGAAGAAAGGTTAGCAGTTGCTGCAGTTGTCTGAGTATTTCTATTCTAGTTTTCAAAAAAAAGTTACAAGTATGGGCCTAACCAGTGTTGTCATTGATGTCAACATACTCATGTTGCATTAATGATAAGGATTGGATGAGCTGTGTGCTGAGGATATTGAGAAAATTAGTCCCAATCTGGAACAGAGAAGATCAGTGAAGACAGTGAGGTAAAGATCCCAGATAAGATGAAGATCAGAGGATGCGCTTCAAAGGGTCTGTAGATATGTGTCTTAAGATGATCTAGTAAAAATTTCAGAGGTCCGCATGAAGATATGAAGAAGCTATGGCCACTTAAGTAAAACTAATTCTGGTAGGTGTTCAGAGGTGATAGAGTGACACAGATAGGTCCAGTGAGATCCAGAAATGCAATATCCTATTCTGCGGATTTGGTGGAGTGTTTAGTAAGTCAATGTGAAGTGACAACTCAATTGGTTCATGGTCTGGAGGTCCGCAAGCATCTATTCCAATATAACAATGATGATAAACTATGTTCTTGAGGTTTCGAATGAAGGAGAGAATGATTTCAATAAGCAGAAGTAGTGTGGATGTTTCTAGTGATTCAGGAAAGCTTGTGGAGGTCTTTGGATTATGTCCAGTTCATGTTGGTGGTCTGTACTGAAGATTGAGCTAGTAATTGAAGAATTACTTTCGGATGATGATGTTCTTCCTGAGTCTGGCCGACCAGATGAGTTACACTTCCTGCGGATGATCTTGAAGATGCTCTATGAAGAATAGCGTGTTCCCAAAGAAGGATTGAAGTCTCAGATCTATGTGGCCGATAGCAGGTTGATCCACATGAAGTCTTTTGTAATAAGTCATGTTGTATTTATGTATTTGCTCTGTAATGTATGCCAACTTAGATGATTATCCCTAAGTCAATGTCTTGTATAAATAAAGAATTGTAAGGTCATTTCAATTGTATTGTGGAGATGAGAGTGTGGTAGAGAGGAGTAGAGTGAAAGGCAAAGCAGAAGTATTGAGCTTAAATGGAACTAACTCAAGCATGGTGAAGATGCTATTCTTCAGTTCAAGTATGTGATACTTATTATTCTGTAGATAGTGTGTCTCTTGTAGGCAGTGGGCCTCTTGTGAGCAGTGTGCTTGGGCAGTGAGCCCTAATTGGCATGTGCCATTTTGTTCTTTCTATTCTTCTAACAGAGAATACAATCTTGGGTTAGTCACCCCGTGGTTTTTCCCTTAACCAGGTTTTCCACGTCAAAATCTTGGTGTCATATGTGTTAATGTGTTTCTTCTCTTGAAATGTTGCACTATGTTTCTATGATTGATTTTTTATTATACTGTTGAATTAAGAAAAGGATTTAAGTGATTAAATTGCAAGGAAGTTTTTACAACTAATTCACCCCCCCTCTCAGTTGTCTGCCCTAAATCTAACAATTGGTATAAGAGCTAAGTTCCTCTAAAAGAGCTTAACTGCTTGAGGAGATCCAGGATGTCGTCCTACAAGAAGGATAGTCCGAGGTTCGATGGAACCAATTTCACTCTTTGGAAAAGTCGCATGGAATGTCACTTGCAATGTATGGGAATGCAGTATTGGATCATGGCTTCAAAGAAGTATACTCCTCCACAAAATGGTCCAAGAACCGTAGATGAAATCAAAGATGCCAAAAACAATCTGCGGACTAAAGAAGCTCTTCTAAGTGCCTTGTTTGATTCAGAGCTGACAAATGTTGTTGACCTACAAACTGCTTTTGAGATTTGGGAAAAACTGAAACTTCTGCATGAAGGAGACAAGTATGTTAAATGTGCCAAGCTACAGAGTCTGAAAGGAAAATTCAAAAATCTGAAGATGAGAGAAGATGAAAATATCACTACTTTTATGCCAAGAGTAAATGAGCTTGTTTGTGGCATTAGATGTGTTGGTGGAGTCTTGGATGAAGATGAGATCGTTGGCAAAGTTCTCATATCCCTTCCCAATTCTTACAAGTACAAGGTTGCTGCTATTGAAGAATTCAAATCTATTTCAGGTATCACAAGAGATCAATTAGTTGGTAAATTGGCTGCATTTAAATTGACTGAGTTTGGAGATGCCCCCCCAAGACTGAATCTGTATTCAAAGCTAGTGCCTCTGTTAAAGGAAAACAAAAGTTTGATCTAGGAGAAAACTCTTCAAGGAAACTATCATGGTATGAAAAAGCTAGAAAAGACTTGGAAGAAGATGAAGCAGAAGCTGCTCAACTTGAATCCCTTATTGCAAAAAGACTGCCAAGAGGATCCAGTAAGTATGAGGGAAAATTGCCTTTTAAGTGTTTTAACTGCAATAAGATTGGTCATTTTGCCTCAAGGTGTCCGAAAATATTTTCAAGGCCAAATCTTAACAGATCAAGGTTCCAAAAGAATTGTTACTATGTTCATGAAGATGATGATAATGAAGGAGTAACAGATGATGAATCAGAAACAGGAAATAAATCTAGAAGTGACTGGGTGTTTATTGTCATCAAGGAAGAAGATCCAATGCCCTCTGAATCTGTCAATCATAAAATTGTGGAAAGAGCTCTGGCTGCCCAAGTTGAAGAAAAGGATGATTGGGTCATTACCAGTGGATGCTCTCACCATATGACAGGTGACAAAAATAAGTTCATAGATTTGGAAAGGTATGAAGGAGGAGTGGTAAAGTTTGGTGATAATTCTGCTGGCAGAATTAGAGGAAGAGGAACCATTTCTTTTGATGGAAAGAACAAAACCAGTAATGTACTATATGTTGAAGGTTTGAAGCACAATCTTCTCAGTGTTGGACAATTGGTGGACAGAGGATATGATCTCCGATTCAAGAATGGAAAATGCAAGATCTTTGAAAGTTTCTGAACAGAGATTGCATCCGGTACTCAAACAAAAGGTAATATTTTTCATTTAGTTGGTACTGATAAAAGTTGTCTATTTGTTCAAATTGATCAGAGTTAGTTATGGCATAGGAGAATGTGTCATGTGAATTTTGACAATATCATCAAGATAAGCAACACTCAGGCTGTAAGAGATCTTCCAAAATTGGTGAAACCTACAAATAGTTTGTGCAAAGAATGTCACTTAGGTAAACAAAGCAGAATCTCATTCAAAAGCAAGGAACAATCCTCTATCAAATTATTGGACCTAGTTAATATTGACCTATGTGGTCCGGCAAGAATCAGGAGTGTGCAAGGTAATAGATATTTCATGTTATTAATTGATGACCATTCCCGGATGATGTGGGTCACTTTTCTAAAAGAGAAATCAGAAGCTCTTGAGAAATTCAAAATATTCAAGGCTATGGTAGAGAATGAAACTGGATTAAAATTAAAATGTCTAAAGTTTGATAGAGGTGGAGAATTCACATCCGGTGAGATCATAGAATTCTGTGAGAAACATGGAATAAAAGACAGTTGTTTGCTCCTTGGACTCCACAGTAGAATGGAGTAGTAGAGAGAAAGAACTAGATGATCCAGGAAGCATCTAGAACCATGATGATGGAAGCAAATGTTCCTCAAATCTATTGGAGAGAAGCTATAAGCACTGCAGTCTATACTCTCATTCGAGTACAAATCAGAAGCAATACCGGTAAGACTCCTTATGAACTTTGGTTTGGCATCACTCCTACTGTGAGGTATTTCAGAGTCTTTGGTAGCAAATGTTACATTAAAAGAGATGAAGATCTAAGAAAATTTGATGCTAGAAGTGATGAAGGAATATTCTTGGGTTATTATACTCAAAGCAAAGCATATCGGTGCTATAACAAGAGATTAAGGAAGATTGTAGAAAGTACAAATGTGAAGGTTGATGAAGCTATTGAAAAACCCTGAAGGTTTTATGAATATGATGAAGATGATCAAAATAATGTTTTTGTTCAAGAAGTCCAAGCTCCCTCTGAAATTCAGATTCAGACTGATCCGGTAAATCAGGAAGAAAAGATAAGTTTGAATGAACCTGTTCAAGAATCATAAGTGCAAGAAACTCCCAAAGTTCCTAGGTATGTAAGACTAAATCACTCTGAAGATCAGATTATAGGTGATAAAAGCAAATGTGTACAAACAAGAAGAAGGATTGCACAAGATTCAGAAGAGTATTGTCTGATTTCAAAGATTGAACCTAAGACAATGAATGAAGCTTGCAATGATGAAAACTGGACTAAAGCAATGGAGGAAGAGCTGATGCAAATTGAGAAAAATCACACTTGGGATCTTGTTCCTAGACCTAAAAATAAGAATGTGATTGGAACCAAATGGGTCTTCCAGAATAAACTGAATGAAGATGGTGAAGTAGTCAGAAACAAAGCCAGATTGGTCTACAAGGGTTACTCTCAAGTAGAAGGAGTTGATTTTGAAGAAACTTTTGCTCCGGTGGCAAGAATTGAAGCAGTCAGATTATTTCTTGCTTTTGCTGCCTTCAAGGATTTCAAAGTATATTAGGTGGATGTCAAATCTGCCTTCTTGAATGGTGACTTGGAAGAAGTATACATTAAGCAACCAGATGGATTTCAATTGTTTGATCATGGTGATATGGTCTGCAAGTTGAAGAAAGCTTTGTATGGACTAAAGCAAGCCCCAAGAGCCTGGTATGAAAGATTGGATAAGCATCTTTTAAAAATTGGTTTCAACAAAGGTACTGCTAACAGTAATTTGTACTTCAAAATTGATCATGAAAATATCTTGATTGTTGAAGTGTTTGTTGATGATATCATTTTTGGAGGAAGTGCTAGCTAGTATGTGCAAGACTTTTGCAAATCAAATGAAAAGTGAATTTGATATGTCCATGTTTGGGGAAATGAATTTCTTCTTGGGTCTATAAATCACTCAAACAAAGAAATGAATCTTTATTTCTCAGACCAAATATGTGAAAGAATTGTTGAAGAAATTTGGGATGGAAGACTCAAAACCAATGGGTACTCCCATGGCAACCGGATGCAAATTGGGCAAATATGATGACTTGCCTAAGGCTGATCAGAAAAAGTATAGGTCAATGATTGGAGGATTGTTGTATCTCACTCAAACTAGACCTGACATTATGAATGTTGTTGGTCTTGTTGCTAGATTCCAAGCTGATCCTAGAGAATCTCATGTCATGGCAATCAAGAGGATCTTTAGATATCTAAAAGGGACAGTTGAGTATTGTTTGTGGTATCCTAGAGATCATAATTTCTCTCTTCATGCATATACAGATGCGGATTGGGTAGGAGATGTGGATGATCGGAAGAGTACCAGTGGTTGAGCATTCTTTTTGGGGAAGAGATTGGTTTCTTGACTGAGCAAAAAATAAGAGGCAATATCTTTGTCCACAGCAGAAGCAGAATATATTGCTACAACAAGTAGTTGCACTCAAGTTTTGTGGATGAAGCAAATGCTAAGAGACATCAGAGTGGAGTATGAGGAACCTATACAATCTTCTGTGATAATTCTAGTGTAATAAATATTTTAAAGAATCCGGTGTTGCATTCAAAGACTAAACATATATCCATCAAGTTTCACTTTTTGAGAGAGCAAGTGAACAGAATGAAGTCAGGTTGGAGTTTGTGCCTTCTAAGGATCAGATTGCATATATTTTTACTAAACCTCTACCTAAGGACTCTTTCGAGTATCTCAGGGAGAAGTTAGGGGTCATTACCCCTCCGGTTCTAAATTAAGGTGCACTGATGTGCATCAGTCCGGTGGATCTCACAGTCATATCTTGTGGTTCGGATTGATGTTTGGGAAGCTGTTACTCAAGGAGAGCAGCTGGTATGATTCTGAATTGATGCAAGTATGTGCCCTTTGCCATTGATGTCAAAGGGGGAGAGAAGACATGTGAAAAACAAGTAATTTCTGATCAAAGGGGGAGTAGGAAAGAAGAGAAGTCATGTAAATGGTTGTTGCTGATAGGGGGAGTTGTGACAATAAGGAGAAGTTCTTGTCTTGATGGTTAAAATAGTTTTTCACATCATATGTTTCCATCAATGACAAAGGGGGAGATTGTTGCAAGTATGGGCCTAACCGGTGTTGTCATTGATGTCAACATACTTCTGTTGCATTAATGATAAGGATTGGATGAGCTGTGTGCTGAAGATATTGAGAAAATTAGTCCCAATCTAGAATAGAGAAGATCAGTGAAGATAGTTAGGTAAAGATCCCAGATAAGATGAAGATCAGAGGATGCACTTCAAAGGGTTTGTAGATATGTGTCATAAGATGATCCAGTAAAGATTTTAGAGGTCCGCATGAAGATATGAAGTTATGGCCACTTAAGTAAAACTGGTTCTGACAGGTGTTCAGAGGTGACAGAGTGACACAGGTAGGTCCGGTGAGATCCAGAAATGCAATATCCTATTTTGTGGATTTGGTGGAGTGTTTAGGAAGTCAATGTGAAGTGACAACTCAATTGGTTCGTGGTCTGGAGGTCTGTAAGCATCTATTCCAATATAACAGTGATGACAGACTATGTTCTTGAGGTTCCGAATGAAGGATAGAATGATTTCAATAAGTAGAAGTAGTGTGGATGTTTTTGGTGATTCAGGAAAGCTTGTGGAGGTCTTTGGATTGTGTCTAGTTCATGTTGGTGGTCCGCATTGAAGATTGAGCTAGTAAATGAAGAATTACTTCCGGATGATGATGTTCTTCCTGAGTCTAGTCGACCGGATGAGTTACACTTCCTGCGGATGATCTTGAAGATGCTCTATGAATAATAGCGTGTTCCCAAAGAAGGATTGAAGTCTCAGATCTGTGTGGCTGACAACAGGTTGATCTGCGTGAAGTCTTTTGTAATAAGTCATGTTGTATTTATATATTTGCTCTGTAATGTATGTTGACTTGGATGATTATCCCTAAGTCGATGTCTTGTATAAATAAAGAGTTGTAAGGTCATTTCAATTGTATTGTGGAGATGAGAGTGTGGTAGAGAGGAGCAGAGCAAAAGGCAGAGTAGAAGTATTAAGATTAAATGGAACTGACTAAAGCATGGTGAAGATGCTATTCTTCAGTTCAAGTATGTGATACTTATTATTCTGTAGACAGTGTGTCTCTTGTAGGCAGCGGGCCTCTTGTGAGCAGTGTGCTCAGGCAATGAGCCCTAATTGGCATGTGCCATTTTGTTCTTTCTATTCTTCTAACAGAGAATACAATCTTGGGTTAGTCACCCCATGGTTTTTCCCTTAACCGGGTTTTCCACGTCAAAATCTTGGTGTCATATGTGTTAATGTGTTTCTGCTCTTGAAATGTTGCACTAAGTTTCTATGATTGATTTTTTATTATACTGCTGAATTAAGAAAAGGATTTAAGTGATTAAATTGCAAGGAAGTTTTTACAACTGTTTCACCCCCCTTCTCAGTTGTCTGCCCTAAATCTAACAAAAAGAGCTTATGTGAAAACCATGGTGTATGAGTTTTAAATGATTCCCTATTAGGTGAAGTTAGCACTGGTTAAAAGGGAAATGGTGGAAATAAGTTTGCATATTCTTATGTTGTAAATTTAAGCTTATATATTATGATGTAGTATGCATAATTGTTGAAAATGATTCATAGAGAAGATGTATTAAGCGTAATGCTTGAGTTTGGGTTCTAAATGAGTGAATGCTTGGCTGAAGTGTGACGCTTGTAAAAGCATATGAATATGTATTCCACTCATCCTGGTATGGTGTCAAATGCAACAATGTATAATAATCAGTCCCAGCCATGTAATAAAAGAAATTTCAACACTGACAGATATAGAGCCATAAATTTTAGTGGCATTAATGGTTACCCAAATGTTATTCCACCTGAGGTCAAAGATAAGCTACCAAATTCAGTGGTGTAAAGAGTGAATCAACAGAAAAACACTTGCAGCAGTTCAATGATCTAATGGATGACTATGAGGTAGCTCATGAGGATGTGATCATGAGACTATTTGTTTAGTCTCTAAAGGGAGATGCCAAAGATTGGTTTTCTTACTTACCAGCCTGCTCTATCTATTCTTGGAGAGAATTTATGGTAGCCTTCAATGAGCAGTTTGGTGAAAGAATATCTGAGATTTCACTTATCAATGATTTCATGTATATCCACATTGAAGAAGATGAATTGGTTCCAGCCTTTAACCTCAGATTCATAAAGGCATTGAAAAGAATTCTAGAAAAAATCAGACCTAATGATGCTTTAGCTCTGCTTATTTATTTGGGTGCATTTGACAAGAAAATGAGCTACAGATTGAAAGATAAGGAACCTACTACACTTCATCAGGCCTATGGGATATCCGTGGACATTGAAAACAATTGGAAGTATGGAATGCACAGGGGTTATCTGTTTACAAGTGTTTGCTACCCTAAGGTACCCAATGTTGATAAAGGGTGCAATTCAAGTATTGAAAATGAATGTCAGAGCACTTACACTCCTATTGTCCTAGCTTATACATAAGCCTAGTGTGATTACACAAGAGGTATGGCATCTCCGAATGCAGATAATAGTTATCCTGTTGAAGAAAATCAGTTAATAGACATGATGCACATATATAAAAATGGTGCTCTAAATGCATCACATGATCAAGTAATGGAAACTACTAAGGTTATGCACCAAACTTTGCCCAGTTATGGCTCGGTCAATGATGAGGCAAAAGCATTTTCAGGTAGTGAGGACATTCCATTAAATTGTGCAATTGTTTGCTTCTCTCCTGATAGAGGTACAATAGAGTTCCAATGGTAGCCTTGTGGTGAGAGCGATTCAGATGGTATATCCAGTGATTTTTACTCTATTGATTACATTGGAATTAATGGTGTGGATAGCATAAGCTCACTCTCAAAAGATCAAGTGATGAGGAATAATGAGTGCATGATTGATGGGGCATCATCATTGTTGATCGAATATGTCAAAAGGGTTAAAGAATCCTCATATTGTGTAATGTCAGAGCCTATTGACATGGCAGAAATATCATACCTATATGTGACAGAGTCAGAGGATGAAATAAGTGATAATGCTGATTATGATTGTCTCTTTGTAGGTATTGATCATCTTCCTGACATAGAGGCATTCATGTTTGTTGAGGATTCACATGGTGAACAAGTGGAAGATGTAAATGAATCATTGACATATAGCTCAGTGATCCCATTATCCAGCAGCACTACTAAGGACATGAGACCATTTGAGGGTCAAAATGAAAACCATGATGAAAATAAAGGTAAAGATGATAAAAAATCAGAATCTCATTCTCAAGTAAGTGGATATAAGGAAGATCATATCACTTTATATAATGATTGTGATCAGAGTGGTTTCCATGAAATTATGCATTGGGGGATGTCTCCAGATTTGTGTGAACCAATTTCTGAAGTTTTTAACATGGATATGGGTCATGATTTCAAAGTTGAATCAACATACTTTCCTAAACAAGAAATGAATGTTTTTATACATGATATGGGTGTTGATGATTCAGATATGTGCTCTTATAGGATTAAGTGTATACAGCTAGAGAAACCTTTGTATGAAAACTTTTTGTTTCATACAGCTGAGTGTTTGATTGAGATGCACAAAAATGAATATGACAGCTTCCTTTTTGATATGAGAACTTATGATGAAATAAGACATAATGATCCTAGTTATATGGTGGGCTATGAGTGGTTTCAGTTTTTGGTCCAGCTAGGAGATCATTTTATAATGCATAATGGTGACATAGATGATGAGAGGTGCTATATGCCATATGAGAATGCATTGTTTAATGAATATGACATACATATATTACTTGATGCTGAAGGAGATGATAATATGTATGGTTATATGCCTGATTTTAAAGTGCAGAGTGACAAAGGTTGCATTGACAGTGACAGGCTTAGAGAAATGGGTAGAGATGTCAGTGACTATGCATGTGATCAAGCAGATTTTAGTCATGTTCTCATATTATGTTTGGATAATTCAAATTAGAATCAGATATTTGACAGAAGGAGGTTGTGGTTCTTCATTTTTGGTGGCCTGGGGCCTCCAAATAATGTTTATTGTGAATCAAAGCATTGCAGATGGAGTATTGACTCAGCAACCCAATGGATTCGGTACATGGTCTACGTCCCGAAGATAACTGGAATCTCACCATGCCTGCAAGAGGCATGCATCCCCGAGCAAGAGCCACTATTGGTACCTTCAAATTTTGCGAATTTGAAGTGCCATATCCTCTCAAGGTGTCGACAAAGGCTGGGTCGACGTGTTGCTCAATCTACCCTGGAGGCCACCTTCGTCAATTAAAGTCTTGCAACTCAGAGATCATCTTGCAAATTTGATTGGTGGAATATTTTTTGGCACATATGGTAACATGTCTGTTCAGTTTTGTGCTCCCGGGACAAGTTTTGATGGGATATTTAATTATTTTATGACTGCAACCGAGCTAAAATTGGCATTCTGGAAAGTTGCAAATCTCACAAATCTAAGGGTGACCCATTTCTCGATTTAGTCTCAAACCTCTTCAATTCCAATTTCATCAAAATCTGTGATTATATGATGCATTATTTTAATGCATCTCTGTTGTGATGAACTCATCCAGTGGGTTAGTTTACAAAGCAAGTCCCTGAAATATTTGAGTGATACAGATTTTGAGCAGACGAGTTTGCTTAAAATAATTAAAAATGGTCCTGTGCAAATTTTTGCGGTCATCGGATGCCCGGTTTGCCCGTAGTGAAAAAATGTCAATTGTTCGACAGGAGGAATTATATATTTGCCTAAGACTAAAGTTAAAATGCAAATATTAAAAGGAAAATACTAAAAGGCATTTTTAATAGTTTAAATGAAATGTTTTTAAAGGCAAATATCATGGAAAAAGTTTATTAAACTTTGGGTTAAAGTTTATAAACGAAAAGAGAGGCACGATGGTGCATTTCGCACCATCGCGACCCTCTCTGCTCTACTTCCTTAGACCCCCGCGATGGTGCGAAATGCCCATCGCAGGGCATTTTCTGCCTTCCCTCCTCCTCTGCAGGTTAGTGTTAGGCATTTCCTTCGCCATTTTGGTAATTTCAACCGGTTTTGAGCAGCTTTAGGCAGATTTTGTTGCAGTTTGAAATGGTTGGTCACGTTTTGTTCACTTCTAGCCAGTTTTTGGGGATGTTTTAGGGCCAAAAAATGTTGTTCCAGGATGTAAAATCTTCCTATAATCATTCTTAATGCATTGGCGGGGATTTTAAGTAGATTTGCAATGATTCTTGGTTGCTAGAAGGATAAAAAATGCCCCTGTTTCATGAAAAACGACCCAGAGGTGATTGATTTGGGCAAAGATCTCAATTGGATGCTGATGTATTATCTTTCTGAGGTAGAGTGCAATCAAGGAAGAGCCAATGAGGAGGTCCCAGATCGCATATCGCAGCATCGCACATGACTTCCTTCAACCTCTAGAGAGTCGTGCGACAGTGCGAAATGAGGATGTCCGGCAATTGTAAAATGAAAAATGTGAAAAGTCAAAGGGGAAAATTACATTAGAAGAATTAGGCTTTAAGTTTTATTTATTTATTATTTTCCCTTTTGTAATATTTAATTTGTAATTGCACTTGAGGCTCATTGGAGGGAAATTGTAATGAAAATATCTCACCTACCTCCAAAATGAATTAATTTTTAGGGCAACATGTTCTTATGCCTATAAGAATATGTTGTTCCTTTTTGTAAAGGTTGTTGGAGATTGGGATATTTTGAGCTCTGAAAATGAAATACATGCTTTGATAGGCTGCCCTATTTCTATGTTGTAAGTTTCAATTTTCATGTGGATTGTGTTTTTCATAAGCTATCAATCAGTTTCAGGGTGCTATATATAAGTAATGTTGTAGGCATGTGTTTTTGCTAACTGTCATTTGCATTTTTCTTTTGAACTAAATAACCAAGGGTTGTCTAAGTTCTTGAATGCACACTTGTTGTATTGCATATTTAATCTTCTACTTCTATTCAAGGAATAGATTAAATGTTTTAGGTCAAATATGGAGAAAATGTTTTATGGCAGGGATATTTATAAGTAGAGTTAGCATGAATACTTATTCTTGGGTGTTTTCTGTAAGGCAAAAACAAGTGAACCCTCTAAAACTGTATGCTTATGCAACTGTTTGAAATACTCTTCATGTCAAAATTTGACTCTGCATCCTAAAATAGGCACCGGTCCAAAGTTAGAAAGATTTTCATGACTTAAACTCTAATATTACAACCAAAATATCAAAACAAAAAACCATTTTATCATTAGAAATCTTTAGAAATTTTAGGAGTAGGGTTTTAGTTGCATGTTCTCAGATTTAACCAGTGGGATAGTCCAAGAATGTTGTTAGTCTAGGGTTTATCTTACAAATCTTTGTCCATACATGAGAGTATTATGCCTAAGTTAGTCAAGGATAAATCTTTTGTTGTGAATGAGGGATACCCCCTAGGTGTGGCAGAACCTAAAGTGTAGGGGAGACAAGTGCAAAAAATCTCCCGTCTTTGTTGGCCAAGTCCTACAGTAAACCTGATCATGAGAATTGGCAAACCTTTAGGGTTTACTGTCTGCTGATTTGGGGACCAACAAATGGTATGGTCGGTGTTGGAGGAACCTATTGGTTGATCCACAACTATATCACCCTTATCAATGAAGTCTTGAATGATATTTTTCAATTTCTAGCAATTTGATGTCTTGTGACCTTTGATCTGATGGTAATCGTAGAAGTCATTGTCATTCCACGAGGGAGGTTTAAAGGCCAGATCATATTGTCTAATTTTCGGCAGTTGAATGAGATTAGTTTGTAATAACTTCTTCAAGATTGATTTGATTGGCTATGTCAAAGGTGTGTAATTGCGTTGAGGGGCGTTATTCCTTAGAGGTGGTCTCCTTTGATTATTTTGGATTGTGTTGGCTACTCGTTGTTGTGGTTGCTGTTGTTGTACATGTGGCTGATTATTTATTGCGGGAGGTGCTTTGAGTGTGATAATGGGGCCAGCCCTAAATGCCTTAGCATCCACCACCCCATCATTGGTAACATTTTTGTTTTGAGCACAAGTTTTGCTTTTGTCATAGGGTGTATTTTGGGTGTTTTGATTTTTGTTGAAAATTTTGATCATGCCTTTGAAAATGAGAGCTTTTTTGATGGCTGCCCCCTTCTCGACAACTTCTCCGAAGGAGGTAATTGATTCATAAGCTCTTTGTTAAGATTTTATACAAAGATAGGCACTAATTGATTTTCAGGGATGTGACAAGGGCATTTACTTGCTAGGCCCCTCCACCTTTGGAAGAAAGAAATGAAGGTTTCTCCATCCTCTTGTTTCGTTTGGCACAAGGTGGCAATGTTTACGTCTGTTTCTATGTTGTAGGAAAAATGTGATATGAACTTATCCACGAGTTCAGTCCATGTTCCTATTCCCATGGGAAGATGTGCGAACCATTCAAGAGCTTGACTGACAAGGCTCCTTGGGAAGAGTCTCATTAAGTATGTGTGGTCATAAGCAAGCTCGAGACAAGTAGTATGGAACTCGCGTACGTGTTCGACGGGACTCCCCTTTCTTCTATATTTGTTAAAATTTGGCTCGGTGAAATTTAGGGGGAAACGGGGCATGTGAATGCTTTTGTTGAACGGATATGGGCATAAGTCCATAGAGTATGGTTTCTTGGTCCCTAAAACTTGTAAGCTAGAAATTTGTTGCTTTAGTTTATCCAACTCTTGAGTGAGAACATCAACGGGTGTGTTGGCGGTATCTGTGACCGTGTTTTGGTAGGCATTTGTTGCCTCTATGTTAGGTATGCCATAAGTTCCCATATTGCCAACAAGTGGGTTGGTGTTGGTGTTCATGTTGAGGGGAGTGCATGATGGTATCATGTTTTGGTTTTGATTATTGGTCGTGAAGGTCCCATTAGGATTAATATATCTATAATGATGTGGCATGGTAGTGTTTAAGTTTTGGAATGAGACGTTAGAATCCACTTGTTGTTGAATGGTGTTGATATGAGGGGCACTAGTCACATTATTGTTAACTCCAAGGGGATTTATGGGATTCGAGTGGACATACGATGTGCCCACACCTTCACTAGTCACATTGGTATTTTGGTTGAGGGGGTCCGTATTGAGATTTTTCATGTTGGTATTAAAATTAAACCCAAAGTTTGTGTTTATATTTAGCGTGGTGTTGACCCCTTGGATTTGGCCTTGTGAGGTCACTATGTGTATCCTTCGTGTTCTTTTAGCGTGACCTTGGGGATTTGCCATGAAGACAAAATGATTTGAAGTTTGAGCCAAGACATTTATGCTGTTGTCCTCGAAAGGGGGAGGTATGTTCACCTTGATGGAATCATGTGAGGTTTGCCCTATGGGTCAGGTTTATGAGACATAACCTTGACCTTGTATGATAGCATTAGAGGATGTGGGTACGAGCGTGTTTATGTCAACACCTTCAGGAAGTTTGGTTTTGTTTTGCAAGAGACGCATAAGATAGCTTTGGGGGTCTGTGGCAATCATTTCATCTAGGATCCTCAATAACCTAGGATCTTGGGATGCAGCCTCAATGTCTTGTTGTGTAACCCCAGGTTCATCATCTTGCAAAATGAGATTGTCAAAAGGGTTCCCCATGTTTTGGTTGGATTGTTCGTTGGAAGGGGTGCCAAACCTCATTGTGTTGGTGTGAGGATTGTGAGAATGTTCTAAGGCTTCTTCTCCCTTTCTTTTCCTTTGCAAACATGTTTCAACCATAAAAGACCTTGCTAGTTTATGAGGAGTGGAATGCAATATGAACTATATGTTTGGTGGGAATGGAAATGCACTATGTTTTTGGTATTTTCTAAGGTTGGAAATGAGTCTATGATAATGGAAGTGGTCTAAATGTTTTTGGTATTTTTATGCAAATGGGAAGGGAGATATGTTTTTGGTATTTTCTTGGAATGTTTTGGGAGTGTAACTAAGGTGGGGAATGAGTATATGCCTTTGAGATGCAAGTAAGGGAATATACCCAAGACTATAGTAGAGGCTAATGAATTTAATCTTCAAAAAGTTTAGCTCCAATAGGATACTATTGTCTACTAATGACTTTCAAAGTACTAATTGGGTTTATCAAGACCTTGGAATGTTGTTGTGAGAGTAATGGTTGATTAAAGTGAGCTTGTGAGTTTGAGACTTCACTTTGAAGGGTGGACTTAAACTAGTCGAGTGAGTATTAGGTCCACGTTGTGATCGATTGGATGGAAATGATACTAAGGTCTTTTGGTCCAATTTTGTACTTATGAAGTAGTCACACTTCAATGGTTTCTCCCTATGTTTCAACATAAGGAAGATTAATTTTGGAATCCTCTATAGATGTCTAAGGTTGGAATCTTAATGTTCTAAGGTTGCCTAAGTGATATGGGAAATATGGGAGTGAAATCTAATTTTGAGGAATGGGGTTTGAGTATGCAACCTAAGGTGAAATGATTTTGCAAATGGATCCTAAAGGGATGAATGGATGCACAAAACTAGCAGGTTTGAGATGTTTTTGTCACAGTTGCAATCTGATTTGATTGGGAGAGCAATGTTTTAGAGGGTTCTCTAAAGTTTTCTATTTGTAGGTGTATGCGTTGCACAGGCCTGCAGAGACATTGCAAAAATTGGTAGAGGCGTTTCACTATTTCTTATGTGTTGCAAGAAGCTTCTTATGCATTTCACTAGGCTGCAGGTGCGTTTCATAGTTTTATGAGGAGCCTAGAATCAATTTTCTAAGTTTGTTTGGTAGTTTGTTGGAAAAATCAGAAAACACATCACACATAAAAACACTCGGCATTCAATTTTTCGCTGTGACTCTTGATGTTTTGCATTTTTGATGAGTTTTGAAAGCACTTGCAAACATGCACGATCCTAGGCACGTCAAGGATACTACCTACTGAGTCCCCACTCAGATTTCTCCAAATACTAAGACAAGGTAGACAAATAGAGAATTTGGTGACATTGGCTCCCCCTTACATGACACGAGCACACCAACTTCTCTTACACTTCGATCCTAGGGACTGAGGGAATTCATGTCTCTACAATGAATAGTACATGTGGGGCGGCTTGAGAGGTCTAACCTCCTGCACCAACAAGTAAAAGGGATTTTGGCCTCTAAAACAAATGGTTCTTAGTGAATATTCGGGGGACTGGCACATTAAGAGCGTCTAACAAGCTACTTAATGCTTTAACTAGTCCTACTAGGAGTCTCATATATGCAAGGTACGCCTCCTTTTGAACTAGTACTGTATGGTAAGCACTAATACCGATTTGGACTTGGCTTTCACCTTATCTTATTTTGTATAGCGAACCGAATGAAAGTACCACTTGAGGTCATTCCCTTAGGGTGAGTACCTCTTTTTGCACCAAGGCAGGCCTCTCTAAAAGGGTAACAAAAGTGACCTAAGTATAAAAATACTTTTGATTCCCAAGTTCATATGATGATGCAAGGGGAGAGCATACATATTTTTGACTTTAGGCACATTAGACAATGTTCATTTAACCCTTAGTCTTTTTAGGTGTGGTGTGATTTATGCAAGTGTGGTGAAGAGATTTTGATTCCTAAGATCACCAAGGGTGCGAGGGAAGAGCATACACTTCTCCACTACACAAACAAAAATCACCAAGCATGGCAAACAATGATGCATTTTTTTGTTCTTTTTAAATAAGTAAAAAATGCAAGTTCTTTTTAAACCAAATGAATGTGATATGCAGATTTGTTGTTCTTTTTTAACCAAATGCGTAAAAGATGCAAAATTGTTGTTCTTTTTAACCAATGAAATGTGAATATGCAAGGTTGTGGTTCTTTTTAGCCCAATGAGTGTGGTTCATTTTAATCCAAATGAGTGTGGGAGAAACCAAATTTATGTTCTTTTTAACCCAATTTAAAATGCTCCTAAACTAACCACACACACATATGAAATGAGATAAAACCCTGCAAAAACATATTAGAGATCTTAACCAAAGTTTTCCTCCAATGCCACAAGCTACAAACCAGAGATTAGTAATAGAGAAAACCCCCTAACCCTACTTTGTAAATAGGAAAAAGCAGAATGAAAGCAACTTAAAAATTTTCTATTTTTTACCAGTCGCATGCAATGCAGTAAGGCGCAGAGGCGTCGCACAGAATGGTGACTATGTCACACAGAAAGGTGACTACATCACACAGAAAGGTGACTGCATCTCATGGAGCCATGCAGGCGGTGCAGCTGAGGCGTTGCACGAACCTGCACAGGTGTCGCATTGTTCTTGCAAGCAAAACTTGACAGAAAAAACCCTAACAACAAGTGGAAAAACCTACTTTCGTGATAAATGTCAAACCCTAGGGCTGTAAGGTTACTTCCTAGATGCTAGAAAGATGATAAGCTTCTAGACACTCGCAAGATATACCCAAATGTTCAAACAAGTTAGCAAGAAACCCTAGATAGAAACCCTTGAAATATCAAACCCTAATGAGATAAGCAACATGAAACAGAGAGTTAACAAAGGAAATAGAGCATCAAAAATAGGTTAGACTCCTACAAAATCAACTAGGTTAGGTTGATAAAAATAAAATAACAATATTCTGCCCTAAACACAGTCGTATGCATCACAGAGTCCTTTCGGTGCGTTGCAGACTCCTGAAGAAGCGTGACGACGTACGGCTCATGCGTCACACGAATTAGCTTAAGCATCACATGAACCAGCTTATGTGTCGCACTGTTCTTGCAAATTCAAAAACATAAAATTCGCGGAATGTACGGCCGTTCACGTCGGGTTCATCAGATGAAGTCGAGGAAAAACACTCTAAAAACCCTACAAATAGTATTTTCTAAACCCTGACTACTCAATGGAGCCCTAAATAACTTAGAATCAAGCAAACAAAGCATGAAACATAAAACCCTAGGCTAATAGTGCAAATCCTCCATTGTTTCTATCAAGCTATGCTTCTCTAATGCACTCAGGTTTACATACCTACAAATGCTATGAGGAGCTTAAGGGTTGACAATGGCAAAGTCAAATTATGCAAGTGATCAGATGTGAAAATGAGAGGGAGAGGGTGGTTTTATAGAAGAGGGAATTTGAATGAATGGTTGTGATCAAGAGTTGACTTTAGAGCCAAAATCAAGGGCTGAGATTGATTAGGGTTCCCAGCCACTAGAAGACAAAAGGTAACTTTTTTAATAGAGGAAATGGTGAGGTGGGAGATGATTTTAAAATTAAATAAATTGTATGCATTTATTTAATTTATTTGAGGAAGGGGTAATGTAATGGGATTTTAATTAAATAAGTGCAGACTTATTTAATTAAGGTAAGGTTCATAATTTAAATAAATAGGTATTTATTTAAATTAAAGAGGAAATGTGAACGTTGGAATAATGAATAATTAAATAATAATAAAATTATTTAATTATAGAGGAAATTAGAAGAAAAATAGCTTAAGTAATTAAATAAATAAAATTTATTTAATTAAAAGCGTAAGAGGGGAAATGAATTAATTAAATAATTAAAATTATTTAATTAATAGCAGAATACGAAATTGGGATGAATTATGCATAAAAATGACGTTCGCAGGCTAAGGACATTTTTAAGTGTCTACAACCATGATGTATGCAAACAAAGCTTCCAAAGATGAATAACAAGAAGCATCCACGATGAAAGTATGATAACTCGTTGCACACCTAGACACAAGTTTGAGGAAATCAGGTTTTTGAGAATCAAGAACACACTAATTTCACTACAAACAAAGTAAGTAAGATTGAAATATTGCTACCCAATAAGGCAAGATGAATGATTTTAGAGGTTTTGTTAAAAGATATGTAAATAGAGTGTGTAAACCCTTAGTGTTGAATTGCACACTGTGTAATTTAAAATATGCAAATTTTCAAGTACAAGTGTGAAATGATGCAAAATTTTAAAATGGGCAATGAAAACATGCCTAAAATGAATGCAAGATCTGAATTGAAAGATATTTATGACAAATGTAATCAAAGGATACAAGTCTATGCTTGTTTATGAACCTAAAATGCTCAATTTTTCACTTTTTTCAATGTAAATGTGATAATGATGCAAATGTAAATGCAAAAGCTTACAATGCAGCAACACTACAGTCCAAAATTAGATTTGGAAGAGTGTTTTAAATGAGTAGTAAAATCTGAAATAAGATTTTAACTACAAACCCTATCTTTTGGAATTACTAGGTTATATGAAAAAATACAAATTTCAAGCAAAACCCTAGCAAATGAGATATGCAAATGCAAGGTAAATGATCATGGAATGACTAAATGCTGTAATTTATCTTAGATTTGATGTAAATACCATAAATTTAAATATTTTCAATGATATGCAAGGAAAATAGTGCAAACTATGCCTTAATGCAAGCCTAGAATGCTTATTTTTTGATTTTTTTCAAATGTACGCAAATTTTTTGAATGTATAGTGATGAAAATGATATGAATGAATACAAAACTAATTACAACACTCAGCAAGATGCAAGTTCAATAAAAACATAGGTTCACCAAAAATGTTATATATGAAAAGGGGATATGTTGAAATGTAGTTAAGATACATTCAATCAAACCCCCCCATTCACATTAACATTCAAGGACATAAACTGAGCTAAGTCACTACTGATGCAAGAAGATTCAACTACAAGTTTGATGTCACTATGGAATGATAAGAAAAGATAGAATAGATTGATGAATTTGTTAAACCTTAGTTCAATTAAGCCTCAAACCCTTATTATATGAAATTATATACAGACAAACGAAATATGACAAATGATTGTGCATGAAGGCACTAAATATAGATTAGAAACATACCAGGATTCAGATTTTTATAGGCAAAAACTTCAGGGACATTGGGGCGGCCGCCCAAGTCTGATAGGGCAACTTTTCTAAGGATTTGGAACAATGATCTGTGTCGGATTGCAACCTACTTCAGAGTTTCTAGAAATGCCAGTCAGGAGGACTATGGGGCAGGTGCCCTAGTCCAATAGGGTTGATTTTTTGCACTTTTTCTCTAGATCTTGAATCTCTATCCTCTACTTTGCTTCTTTGCAACTCCACTTCGCCAAATCTCGCACCTATAACCCGCAATCACAAAGAGAGGGGTTTGGGGGTTGTGGTGTTTAGGACTTGCCTTGGTCAAGCCCCGGAATGGCATTCAAGCCTTCCAACACCGTTGTTAGATAGAGTATGTACCCTTGCAGGGCAGAGGCTAAATCCAAGATAAATTGATTGAAGCACAAATAGATGTCACCTTAGAGATGAAAACTCTCACAGAGATTAAGAGCCTTCAAATCATGAGGAGATGAGTTGATGAAGCCAAATCTGCAACAAACACAACACAATTCTGCTCAGCAACACAATGAATGCCTTGAATGCTCTTTGCTTGATAATCATAAGTTCACCTTAATCATTTAGGAGTAAAATGAAGTCATAAACCTATTTAAATATGCATTCTTGCTAAACTTTCGTAATTCAAATTGAAAACGCTGACAAAGGGAAACCTTTTAAAGTCCTATGCCGACATCCTCAAATTTAGGTCCTGGCAAGTCACCCTGGACTTGGGCGCGGGCGTCCAAGTCCCAAGGCATGATTTAAGTCTTGATTAAGCATTAAAGTGGACCCGTAGGCCCCATTTAACATGGGTTTCAAGGGAAATTGCTCTGGGATAAGTTTTTGGTGTAGTCACGGTCGGAGGGTTCACAGAATGAACTGTCCAGGCTGTGCAACAAGAGTAAACACAATGGAAACAACTCAAATATAGAATGCAAGGAATGATTCAAATGCCCAACATATCATATATGCAGAATACTTATATGCCGGCAACATGCATGCTACAAATTAGGGCTCATAGGCCTGATTCTCTAGTTACAACAGATATAGCTTTGAAGCACAAAACATCTAATCGAAGGTATCTAAATCACACCATAGAACTAATGACTTCCTAATACATCCTAGATATCTATTTATATCATCGCCAAGCTCAAGAGATCCTCCGCATTGGCCAAGGAATGTTACAAACTCCAATGAAGAGCTGTAACGTGTAGAAATAGGTAGGTCGGCCTTAAACAACTGGTACTCCTCCACAAGTGAATGAAACAAGGTGCGGACCTCAAGGAAGGTCTATTTGATTATTATGTGCCATGTGATATACTTCATTTAGCTCCGCAAGTCACAAAAGTGCTCCAAAAATCTTCTCCTCCAACTAACTGTTTGAATGCTCTGTTCTGTGAAAACAGGCGATCTTCCGATAGCACTAACTTTTAGCAGACAAGTCTAAATGACCTAAATTTTGGATATGATGTAGCTAATGATGTCTAGATGCTAAGTCCTGCTTCGCAAGATCTAAAATGCAAATGTGGCAAAATGCGGTACAAAATGCTGAAACTGCTACTGACTGAACTGAATTGAACTGAACTGGAAAATGAAAGAAAATAAAAGGAATGCAAATGTTTTTCAGTTATCTCCTCTGGTTGTGATTCTTTAGTCTCTATACTTAGGGTTCCAAGATTCTTAGGAATCAAAGCATAACATATATTCTCATGTCTCAATCCATCCAGAAATTTCCTTCCATCAACCAAACATATTCTAGCATTCCCACATACTTCACTCTCAGGCTCATCTTCCAAAGGAATTAAGGTGATCTTATTTCCATTAGAGACTATAGTGTAAGTATTCTTTCTCCCATCACGTATAGATTTTCTATCATACTGCCAAGGTCTACCCAACAATATATGACATACATCCATCCGCATAATATCACACAATACTTCATCATGATAAGATCCAATATGAAATTTTACCAAACATTGTTCACTCACCAGTACCTTGTGTTCATTCTGAATCCATGCTATCTTGTAGGTCTTAGGGTGTTTCAATCTCTCCAGGTTCAGCTTAGTCACCATCTCCTCTAAAACCAAATTATCAGTACTACCACTATTAATGATAACCTTACAACATTTACCTCCTGATTTACATCTCGTCCGGAACAAACTTTTCATCTACGGTGGTTCCTTTGTTGTCTTTGCTTGAAATAGTTCTCTCCTCATGACTAATGATTCTCCTTTCTCTAGTTTTCCAACTGAATTAGGTAATCCAACAGGTTCTTCTACATAAGATGCTTTTCCACTGTTCTCTGTCTTCTTGCTTGTACTTCCCTGATGACATTCAAATGCTCTGTGTCCACCTCCACACTTAAAACAATTTTTTTTCTGAATGTTCCCTTATCAAACCCTCTTTCATCTCTTCTGTATCCTTCATTCTGGTAAGAGTTATGATTTCCTTTGCGGTAGAAAGTTCTATCATCTCTCCGGTATGCATTGCTATCTTTGTCTTCCTTATTGAATGGGCTATCTTGTTTGTTCTGCTCTGCATATGATTTGTCTCCTCCAGAATATGTTCTACCTCTCTGTCTCTACTCATGCTTCTTGTTCAACTTTTCTTCAACTTTCATGGTAAACTGATATGCTTCTTCAATTATTGTCATCCTTACCAAACTTAGTTCTTCTTGAATGTTTAATCTTAGTCCATTGATGTATCTTGCCACTTTCTCCTTGCTTGCTTCACCGTGTCCTGTCCTTATGATCATATTATGAAATTCTTCAGTATACTCCTTCATAGATTTCTCTTTTTGTTTCAGGTTTTGCAATCTCTTCAACAATTCCAACTCATAGTAAACATGTATAAATGAATTCTTCAACTTTGTCACCATTCTATCCCATTTTGTAATCTTTTCTTTTCCTCTTCTATTTCTATCCAACTGAACTTCTTTCCACCAAATAGCAGCATGTCCTTTCAAGTTAGTCTTCGCAAATCATACCATCTTCGGATCTTCAATTTCTTCATATTCAAAGTATTCTTCCAAATCATTTATCCAATCAATCAATTCCTCTGGAGTCAAATTTCCAGTGAAGTTTGGTACTTCCACTCTAGGTCACTTTCCAATCTTTGAAATAACTCTCAACATCTTCACTTGAACTGATTCTTCTTCTTCTTCTTCTAGGGTTTCTTCATTTTGATTGACTAATTGAAATTCTTCATCATCACTTTCAACATTAGGTCAAGGTGTTAATCCTCTTCTTCGATCTTCTTCAACATCATCTAATCGAACTTTCATTATTTTCATCATCTCCATCATTTCGTCCATTCTTCCAGGCATAGTGCCTATAATAAGTATTCTCCTCAGCGGCATCTCTTCCTCAGATCCAAGTGCAACTGCCTCAAATTCGGTGATCTGACTACAAGGTGACAACTGCCTCACACTTGATGATCTATTGACAGGCACAAGTAGACTGCCTCAAGTCAGTGATCGGATCACCACAAGATCTTATGGAATGCCTTCACAAACTTCACTCCCAAAGGATTGAAACTTCACTCTAACTTCGCTCCCAAAGGATTCAAAACTTTGCTCTGATACCACTTGGCGCAGTCATAGTCGAAGGGTTCACATAATGAACTATCTAGGCCATGCAGAAAGAGTAAACACAATAGAAACAACTTAAATATAGAATGAAAGGAATGATTCAAATGCTCAATATATCATATATGTAGAATACTTATATGTCGGTAACATGCAGGCTACAAATTAGGGAACACAGGCCTGATTGTCTAGTTACAACAGATATGGCTTTGAAGCACAAAACATCTAATCGAAGCTATCTAAATCACATCATAGAACTACTAACTTCCTAATACATCCTAGAGATCTATTTATATCATCTCCAAGCTCAAGAGATCCTCCACGTCGACCAAGGAAGGTTACAAACTCCAATGAAGAGGTATAACATGTAGAAATAGGTAGGTCGGGCTTGAACAACTGGTACTCCTCCGCAAGTGAATGAAACAAGGTGCAGACTTCAAGGAAGGTCTATCTGATCATTATGTGTTGTGTGATATGCTTTATTTAGCTCCGCAAGTCACAACAGTGCTCTAGAAATCTTCTCCTTCAGCTGACTGTCTGAATGCTCTGTTATGTGAAAACAAGTGATCTTTTGATAGCGATAACTTTTAGCAGACAAGTCCAAATGACCTGAATTTTGGATATGATGTAGTTGATGATGTCTAGATGCTAATTCCTTCTCTGCAATCTCTAAAATGCAAATTTGGCAAAATGTGGTACAAAATGCTAAAACTGCTACTGATTGAATTAAACTGAACTGGAAATTAAAAGAAAACAAAAGGAATGCAAATTTTTTTTGGTTGATGCAAGATTTCTTTGACACCTGGGATGCTCATGCATCAGTTTTAAACATGCATAATGAAATTAAGGGGACCTAGGAGCTAAACTAGGAGGTAAAAAGTCATAGGGAAACTTTTTACGACATAACATTTAGCCCCCACTTTAATGTATGTATGATCTTACGATTCCATACATGCATTAAAGTACGATTGAAAACACATCAAACACGTTAGGCACATGAAGCTAAGGCATACACAAATATTGAGGAACTATTTCTAGCCCCCAATCTTAGGTAAGCACTAGAAGACACATTGAATACACACAAGACATAGAGAATATGGTAGGAAGCACGCAAAACATGGTGAATACAATGGAAGCACACAAAACACGATGAAGACATGAGAGCAGTCATGCAATACACAATGAATACATTGATATAACATTTTACATATGAAATAAAATCCTAAGGGGCGGAGGAGCTCATCGCTACGCCCTTGATACCACCAAAAACACGCAATACAAAACCAAAAATGTAGGTGGATCTCATCGCTACGCGCCTTGATACTACACCAGGGGGAAGACACACCAAACAAAACCTGAGTGTGGGGGGAGCTCATTGCTACACGCCTTGATACCACACAAGGTGAAGAAACAACAAACACATAAGGAAGACACATAGAATACATGAGCACCATATAGCATGTCATAGACATACTATATGTCTTATACACGGCAAACACAAGCAATGGAAGTAGCTTATTGCTAAGTCCCACCATCTAAAACATGCCAAACACACCTAACAGTTGAGCTACGGTACCATAACTGTCAAAGACACGCTTAAGGGGGGATGACTCAAGATCCAACCCCGCCTCATGATGAGGACTTTGTATAAAAGGATGTGCACTAGCTCAAGAGATACACCATCCTGCCTTCCGCAAAAGGGCTTTGTATAAAAGGATATGCACTAGCTCAAGAGATACGTTATCTTGCCTCGCAGAGGGCTTTTTTATTACAATTTAAATAAGGATGTGCACTACCTCAAGATATACACTATCCCACCTCACGAAGAGGGCTTATAAACACGCTTTGTCAGTGTCAAAAGATGATCAGACATATACTATTATATATCACCAAAATGTTATATATGAAAAGGGGATATGTTGAAATGTAGTTAAGATAGATTCAATCAAACCCTCCCTTCACATTAACATTCAAGGACATAAACTAAGCTAAGTCACTACTAATGCAAGAGTACTCAGCTATAGGTTTGATGTCACTATGAAATGATAAGGAAAGATAGAATAGATTGATGAATTTGTTAAACCTTAGTTCAATTAAATCTCAAACCCTAATTATATGAAATCATATGTAGACGAACGAAATACAATATATGATCACATAGGAAGGCACTAAATACATATTAGAAACATACTAGGATTTAGATTTTTAGAGACAAAAACTTTGAGGACAACGGGGCAGGCACCCAAGTCTGATAGGGCAACTTTTATGCAGATTTGGAATAGTGATCTGTGTTGGATTGCAACATGCTTCAAAGTTTCCAGAAATGCTAGTCAGGAGGACTACGGAGTGGGTGCCCTAGTCTAGCAGGGTTGATTTTCTGCACTTTATCTCCAAATCTCAAATCTCTATCCTCTACTTTGCTTCTCTGCAACTCCACTTCTCCAAATCCCGCACCTGTAACCTGCAATCACAAAGAGAGGGATTTAGGGGTTGTGGTGTTTAGGAGCTTACCTCAGTCAAGCCCCGGAATGGCATTCAAGCCTTCCAACACCGTTGTTAGATAGAGTACATGCCCTTGCAGGACAGAGGCCAAATCCAATGATAAGATAAATTGATTGAAGCACAAATATATGCCACCTTAGAGGTGAAAACCCTCACAGAGATGAAGAGCCTTCAAATCATGAGGAGATGAGTTGATGAAGCCAAATCTGCAACAAACACATACAAACATAGCACAATTCTACTCTGCAACATAATGAATGCCTTGAATGCTCTTTGCTTGATAATCATAAGTTTGCCTTATTCAACTAAGAGTAAAATGAAGTCATAAACCTATTTAAATATGCATTCCTGCTAAACTTTCATAATTCAAATTGAAAAGGCCGACAAAGGGAAACCTTTTAAAGGTCCTATGCCGACATCCTAAAATTTAGGTCCCGACAAGTCAGCTTGGACTTTGGTGCGGGCACCCAAGTCCCAAGATATGATTTGAGTCTTGATTAAGCATTAAAGTGGACCCCAGGCCCCATTTAACATGGGTTTTGGGGGAAATTGCTCTGGGATAAGTTTAAACATGCATAATGAAATTAAGGGAACATAGGAGCAAACTAGGAGGTAAAAAGTCATAGGGAAACCTTTTACGACATAACAGTGTCTATGCTTAGTTCCTATGCATAACAGTTGTGTGGAGAATTACATTTTTTTGGGTAATTATTCTAAGAAAATCATAGATTGTTGTGTGAAGATTTGCATGTCATTTAGTTCCCATCTTTTTATTGATCTTGCTTTGTTAGATCAAATTATTTAACCTTATCAATAGAAAGCATTGTTGTACATAAAAATTACATTCGTTAGGGCATGCAACAGTGCCATTGGATAATTTTTTGAGTGTGTATGCATTTATTTAGGTGATTACATTATTTTTTTGGTAATTAAATATTTCAACTGGATCTTATTCTAAGAATATCTTATATTTCACATCATTCAGATCTTGTATTGATCTCACCCTGTAAGATCAAACCATTTAACCACAACGATGACATACGGGCGTCGAAGTAAAAATAGATGTTGGTCAAGGTAGACTACAACACCATTGGCTAATTGGTCAAAAGGATGATGTGTCCTTGATCATGGGTTGTACATATGAACATCATCCCTCAAATTTGTAGGAATAGAAACCTATAGCGAATTACAATTTAAGTTATTACTGCATTAAAATATAATAAATTCCCTTTGTACCCTACATCTATTTAAAGTAACTTGAATGCTAAGTTGGCATAGTTGGGCCAACAACATCAATGGCTCATGGATGTCTAAGGAGAAAATGAAGATCATAAGAGCTGGAGGCAATGTCAATGGCCAACAAAGGTGACATGTCAGTTGGTGGGACTTTAGTAGTTTAATTTAAATATAAATAATTAAAAAAATTGTTTGCTCCACGTAAGGATTTAAAATAATATTAATATAACACAATTCTCTGTGCATTTTATTATCTCTCTAGATATTCTAAATATTCTATCTAAGTATATTAAAACAATTTGTATAGTTGTATTATATTCGAGCTTCAAAAAGATTACATGAGTTGAAGACTTAAACTTGAAGTTCCTTGTTTCTTGAAGTAAAATCTTAAAACTACTAAACAGTTTACAAAAAACAATAATATTTACTGTAATATTTATAAAATTATGTACAAAGGGATGAGAACTAATAGAAGGAGTTCGCATTTCATCCAAAAATACCCATAACGCTCGTAACAACAATTCCCAAATTACTAGTGAGTACGACTTCCCAAAGTGTTTGAAGATTCTGTGCAAGCCTCATCATTCTCTGCTCCTGCTCCCAGAGTGCTCCCATAGAAGCGATGCCTTTGAACTCATCTCCAACAATTGGTAAAGTCTCCTACAGGAAGTGCCAGTCCATTGTTGCCACTGCAAGCAACCCAACTCTAAACTGTGGTCAAACAAATGTTTCTACCACCCATACCATTGATGTTGCAGATTGTGTAACCCATAAGAAATTAGACAAGAAATAAGATGCTACCTTAGAATTTACACGACTCCTGATATCAAGTTCTAGGTAGTTGATGCCATTGACTTCCTTAATGCCCACCTTTATCTCATCCATGGGCAAATTGAAGATAATGTTTAACCTTCTTTGCAAGACTAGTCCACGGAAAGTCATCTCTCTATGATTAGAACACAAGAAGAAGAGAGGCTCCATGATCTCGTAGGCTAGGATTTGAAGAGCTCAATAAGATTTCCACAAAATGAAGAGAGTAGAGGAACCACAAAATGAAGAGAGCATAGGAAGATTATAACGGTATGTCAAGTGTGCAATTAGATATGTCTTCATTTATGTAGTTTAAAGCTAAATTAAATGAATGTTTTATTTAAATTGAAGAAGTGAATAGGAATACAATAATCACATCTGTACGATACTTTGAGTGAAAGGATGGCCTTCTGGCTTTGACATAATATTATAGATGTCTAGATATTATTTGTACATATCTCAAAAACCATTCACATAGATAGTTCTAGTGTGTGGAATTAAATACAAATGTTATAGATGACGATCACTTGGATGGTAGTATGGTAGATCTTTTATTTAAATTTCTCCTAAATTAAATAGAAATCTTGATGATCATGTGCTCCGAAGTCTTTGCACAAAAAGATATGCACACACAACTTTGAAATCAGTTTTAATTGAAAACAAAAAGTTCAAAAACAAGAATTAAAAATTTATATTACATTAGGTTTTAATTAACCACCATGATTAAAAAATTGTATTACATTAGGTGTTAATTTGTCACCTCAATTAAAAATTTGTGGGCAATTCAAGATTGATTCACCACCTCAATTAAAAAATTTATGGAAAATTAAGGTTTAATTCGACACCTCAATTAAAAAATTATCAAAAATCTATCCTATATTCGCCACCTCAATTCATATTTTATGGAAAATGTCTAGGTCCTCATTCACCAATTTGATTAAAAACAAGAATGAATTTTAGGTCTCAAATCACCCAAAATTTATTTTTAAAATTATATTCTGACATAAAATAGCCACCCTCTATGAATTAAGTTCAATTTTTGGAACAAATTGTCAAGATGACTATATAGCAACACAAGGGATTCACCAGGATTTCTATAGAATTTTCTAGGGGCCAGTTCTTAAAGTTTACCCTATTCATAATGCTAATATGGTTGTTGAAAAATTGGTTGAAAGAGTAGAGAAAGAGAAAAAGACAAAGGAGCAACTTGAAGAGCAAGTAGAAACTTTGACTGCATATATCAAGTCTATCATAGATACTTCTACTCGGCCCCTTGATGCTTTGGCAACAACTTCAACCAATGTTCCACCAAAAGGGATAAGCTTTGATGTAATTGATAAAATTGGTAAGTACCAAGCTTAAGGGAGAGGAGCTAAAACTTGGGTGGAAAAGGTAACTATTAGTAGTCTTCTTTACATTGAAGAAGCCATGAAGTTATATGAACAAGTTTTAACTAAGAAAAAAGAAATTCATACTAAATTCTAAGCAACCAAGAAGGAAGAGATTATACTATAGGTCATTGCTAGAGATTTACAAGAAATGATCAAAGTAGATATAAGTATTTTGGTTGTTGAGAAGGTCTTCAACATGCATGAAGAAAATGATACCTTCAAATGGTTAAGGGGGGTGGAATGGAAAATTTTAGTAATCAAACAATCCTTAACTAAATTCAAAAATCCTATCAAGATACGTAACTCAATCTTAATGGATGTTCGAGCCAATTGCCTATCAATAGATGCTGATATTTTGAAGGAAGATGAGATCAATTTATTTGAGGTTGATGTTGTAAAGAAAAGCTTCAAAGACTTGATTTTCGAGGAGTTTTTTAAAAAGGACAACATGGATGCTAATGTCATCGAGCAGTTGAGTAATATGTTTGCCTCTTTGATATCCTTCCGAAAGGAATTTTTTTATTTTTACAAAAGAATTAAAGAGGTTGGTGAAGCATTATCTACTTGGAAGAATACACCTCTACACTATGTTTATTCCAAATGGAAAAGCTATGGCTCCAATAGTCACCAGTTTCAAAAACTACAAGGCAAAAATGGCCTCTTCCCAACCAAAGTCTTCAATAGATGATGCAGTTAGTTATTAGAGTTCCGATAAAGATAAAGAGGTCCAAAATTAATATGTTTATTTTCCTTTATCTTTTATTTGTAAAGTGACTTTTATAAGTCATATTGTAATAAATTTAAAATAAACTTTATTCTTATAATAAAGAAAAGAAAAGATTGTTTTATTTATTTTCCTTTTTCAAGAAGTAGTTACAAATCAAGAAATTGTTTCATTTGTAAAGCTATATAAGGTGGGCTAAAGAAAGGAAAAAGGATCTTCTTTTCTAGTGGACATTTCTTCTGCTAGTTCTAGACTTTTCCTCTAAGGTTATCCCTTTCTATCTTTTCTACTGCTCGGAAGTATTTTGCACAGATATTGTACAGTTTTCTAAGAAGAGACTTCGAGCTCTTAAGTTTTGAATGCTAGGAATACAAATAAACTTTGGGTAATTGGTTCTAAATTGTTGTGGATTTTTCTTATATTAATTTTGCAACAACGTAGTGTAAGTTTCTTTCACAAGCTCTGTGTGGAATATGAACAATCATTTATAGATCTTGAGTTTAATTTTTCATCTAGATATTTTTTTCTTATGTTCAAGCATTATCTAGTGAATGTCTTTCTAAAAGACATTCATAATTTTAGTTGTTTCTTGAGCAATTATGTCTTGTATGAGACTTTGTGCTTATACCTAGAAGTTTTCTTTTATCTCTTAGTTTAGCTTGCATGTCTTTCCTACTTTCTGGTTAAAAAACATACCCAAAAAACTTGAAAATAAATCATATAAGGGAGTTGCCCCTCTCAAACGCATAGGAAGATTATTAATCTAATAACAATCTCTCCAACTGTGGTAGACTTTATCACTACTCATTGGACGAGTCAAGTTGATTTTTTAGAAAAGAATTGTAGTGATGAATTTGTTTCCCAATAGATTTTTGGTGACTCTACTGGAGAGCGAAGTGCTAATACAATTTAATAAAATTGAACAATCTCCTGTAAAATGAAGACTAGCAACTCGTTTGAAAGGAAAAAATCCTAAAATAAATTTAAGCTAGCTACAAAAAGGTATACAAGAGGAGACCATAAGAAGGGAATTGTGGACCCAAATTTTGAATGTTTATATAAAAGGTTATTTTTTTAGTATTTCCTTCTAGTATGAGTAGGAAGACTAAATCTACAAGTAGACCATCTTCTCCTACAAGAACTACATCAACTTCTTCTACTTGTCAAGATCTTGTTTTGCATGGTACTTCTCTTCCCTTGATAATCAACTTTCAACACACACCATTACAAGCCAGGGTACAACAACCACTAGTTCCTTTGTGTGGTACCATTGGCCCCTTACTCTAGGTAATTAAAATTGCATGATTTACCCCATGGATCGAGAAAGATTCTACCCAAGTTTAATGGTGATGGAAAAATCTCCCCGGACGAACACATAAATGCTTTCTTTGCTGCATGTGTTGTCCTAGGAATTCGACATGAAGATGTAGTGGTAACATTGTTTGTAGAATATCTGACTAAAGTTGCACCTAAATGGTTTTATAATTTGTAGCCAAGGTCCATAAATAATTGGGTTGTCATGAGAACAAAATTTGAAGATAGATTTAAGAATATTGAAGATGAACACACTCTTCTGGCACAATTAACACAGTTGAAGAAATAAATGTGTGAACCTATGAGGGAGTTTGTAGCAAAATTCAATAAGGTTGTTAATAAAATTGATCAAGCTATGAGCCCAACTCCATAGAATTTGAAATGTTTCTTCATCAACGCTCAACGTCCAAATGTGAGTTTCCACTTGAGAAGGGAAAGAGTAGATGATTTGGATGTTGCCTAAGCTATGTCTATATCTATAGAAGATGATCTTGTTACTGCAAGAAAATGGAAGAAAGAACTACAAATAGGTAAGGGTTCAACTAATACCTCCTCTGATTTTGTGATTCAAATATTAGCAAACAATTTAATATCTGTCAAGAGGCAAATGCCACGTAATCAACAACAACCCTTGTGTCAAGATATACCAAGAAAGGGTTATGGACAGCCTAATAATAATAAGACATTAAGGTTGACTGGTCCCACACAAAGGCTTTCAATTGAAGGACCTTCAACAAGTGGGTGAGGTAATAAAACAGTACGTAACTTCCATTTAACTACCAATCATGATGGTGCTTCTTGTCCTGGGATGAATATGTTCATGCAAATGATAGCTATGAAGGAAACTGTTGAAGAAGAACCCATTTTAGAAGAAACTACTAATTACTTTGGTGATTATTCTATTAGTTTCATTGAATATGAATCAAATTTAGAAAGATGGGATATGTATACCGAGATTGGTAACCAATCATGTACAGTGTTCACCAGAACTCAACAAGCTACCAAAAGATTGAAACTTAGAAAAATCAGCCAGGTGATGCTATTGTTCCTCCTAAGTATATTTTATCTAGAAATTCTTCTACAGTGTTAAAGGACCTTGATGTAGCTACCTCCAAATTAATGGATGTTCAGGTATCTTCTTCTTCTATGATTACAAGTAAAACTAGTGATTCCTTTGACGCAGTAGAACATTGTACGAATGCTAAAATCAAAATTTCTCAAGCTGACTATTTGAGATTAAATCCCTCTGAGTTGGATGGATTAGTGAAATAGGTTAAGAAGGATTCCTCTTCCTCTTCTCATATTAATGATTATTCTTCAAATGATGCTAGGAGTAGTGAAGAGCCCTCTACAAGTCTGTCTTCCAACTCTAGCAACATGGTTTCCCATAACCTAGATGAAAAGCCTAATCCTTTCTAAGTCTCCCTTTTCATTCTTGGGTATAAATTGAGTAATTGTATTATAGACTTTGGGGTTTTTGACAATGTCATGCTAGCCAAAGTTGCAAAAGATCTAGGTTTTATCTCCTATAAAAACCTATGGGAAATGCTACTCCATGGAATCCAAACAACTTCCTCTTATCAAGCAAATAAAGATGACTAGGTAGCACTTGTAGCCTATCCCAACAAAAGGTTAAAACTCACCACTATAGTTGCCGACCTCCCAGATAGCTATGGTATGCTTCTTAGTCGTAGCTTTTGCAAAGATTTGGGAGGTGAAATACAAATGGATTGGTCTCATGCTCTTATTCCCCTTGGTGGAAAGAAGGTATGTTTAGATCCAGAGCCTAAAGCTAAATTTACTATTCTTAAGTCTAGTGATCCTAAGTCAAAAATATTACATAGAAAGATAGGGCTTGGAACACATTTGGTATCCTCTACTTCAAGTGAAGAACCCCTTAAAGTGATTGGACTAGACATATCTTCTGAATTATGGACAATGGAATTTGATGGTAGTTGTTCATAATCTCATTCTAGAGCAAGTGTTGTATTGATTTCACCTAATACTAATAGATATCTTCTTGCTTAGAAATTAGAGTTTGGTAACACTAATAATACAACTAAATATGATGCATTGTTACTTGGATTGGTTGTTGCAAAGGAAGGAGGTGTTGGTGTTTTCCCAAATTGGATGCTTGTTCCCAGTTATCCCTACAAGGTAGCCATCAATGATCAACAGGATTTCTGGGCCAGGGGCCAACAGTACAGGAGATAGACTCTATAAATATCTCCTCTTCTTCTTTAGGCTCTGCAAAACCAAGGGGGATATTCCCTATTCAACACCCATAAAATATGCCTATGGAGATTTCTGGGATGTTGATACAAAGCAGATAAATCCTCTCTTATGCAGACCAAAACTGTGAGATAAGTGCAAAGGGGCTAGCTTTGGGCCTATGTTTAGTTGTGAGACAGAGGATTTCGATCCTAAACTACTTATAAAATCCTAAAGGTTTGTATTTGAAGTTTGAGTTTGATTTTTGGTATTTGGATGCAAAACTAGAACCTTGGTTGTAACCTCAATACAAGACTGGATCGGTGCCTATCTCAGGGCTCCGAGTCAATAGACATACACATGTGAATGGTTGCCATAAACATATATTAATGATTGGATTTCAAGGGGATTTTTAGTGTCTGCCTCACAGATACTTCCCAAGATAGAGTATTCAGTTATCTCTACTTACAAACATCCTCATTGCAATATATTCTTCCCAACACCTAACCCAAAACATTTAATCTACTCCTTGAGTAGAAGTAAAAGACTAAGCATTCAATAGAGAGAACCCATGTTCTAGAATCTTAAACACCCCTTAGTTGTTTAGATTCAGAAGAAGAAAACATTCAATTCAGAGACAAATAATAGAATACATGCAATGAAGCATTACTCATATAAAACAACATGAAACCAGTAAATTTATGCATAAAACATATAACATATAATTCATAAACTCACAAGACACCCAAAAAATAGAGTCACCAACGAAGTTGTATTTTATCACAGCACCAAAATTTGTCCAGTTTTCAATAACCACCAATGAGCAACACAGTCTGCCTTTTATAGCATGGCTATGTTCTCAGTAATTAATTACAGGGCAAAAATAAAAAAATCGCTAGATATAGTGCACCAAAAATGGCGCCCAAAATAAATTGAATGCAACAGGTGGGAAAATGAGGGAAAAGAAGGTGAGATCGGGATCTGCACCGCCGCCTGAATACTTTCGTCATAAAATTGGTAGTTGGCCAGTCAATCATCGGCCCATGCCTTTGTATGTTGCCATTAATGGCCCAGCTACTTGTAGCTCCTCTTGAAATTTGTAGCAGTGCGTCCATGGAGTTTTCCCGCTCAAAATATGACCGTGGATGCAAAGAAAACATTCACATGAAACTTTAAAACCTGGCCCGTTGATTTTCCCTCCATCGCTGAGATCAATGGTGACCAATAGCTTTGAAAAGTCACCCACTAATGAGATCATGCCACGTAAGCACCTTGTGCTACTTTGACTTTTCCATCGCATCACATGTTTGCCCTTTTCCACCTCAAAATTCCTTTGTACATGCAACTGCATATACATGCAACAGCTCCCAGACACGTGGCAGCTTGTGATTTGTCCGCAATCGCTATGCATCCTATCTCTATCGGCCATCGGAATGACCCAAGATGAGTCGGCTGATGCATATAGTCCTGGCGATATGCCTTTGCATCTCCTTCTTTTGCAAATGTATCATGCAAATGCGATTGTACATACAACGGATCCCAGCCATTTATCCATCGGATTTGAAAAACTTTCAAATCTGGGCCTTGTATCTCCTTTTGTTTGTATATCGGCATATACAATGCCATATACATGCAAGCTGCGGATCTCAACACTTTATCTACTAGGTTGGGACATCCCTTGGAATCCGCGGTGTATCCATCTCTTTGCATATTTTTGTCGTATATTGCCTATACATTCCGCCTTGTATGTGAGGTAGACCCCACCAAATGTATCCGCTGCTCTGTATGTCGCCAAATGTACAAGACTCTTGTATCTTCTCAATGTACATGTTTCCTCTTGCACATGCATTGGCCAATGTATCTTTCACTGTAGCGAATGTACATGCGCCTCTTTTTAAGCCCGATATGCATTGCAAAATGCATACAACTGATTTTCACCATTTTTTGAAGGCAGATTGAGATCTTTGACCCGCCAATGCACATTTGACCCGCATGTATATACAAACAACCTTGTATATACAAAGTGACATGCATACAACAGACTTTTTGTACTTTTCAGCTACAGAGGCCAAAAGACTCAGAATTTTTTTTTAAAATTTTTTTTGGGAAGGTACCTACATATTTTAATGCTTGAAACCTGATTGTTTATGCAGGCACTAACAATGGCTCCGACTGGGGACGTGCAGGCGCAAGGCTGCAACGAGAACCCAACCAATCCAAGACAGACCAAGCAAAACACAAAACACAAAACACCAGCGACCACACACGGCACACACAGACTATCTACACCTAATTTACAATGTGCACACAGGATAACCACTTATGAAAAATAGGGCTTTAGGAACTGACCGTGCACAGACAGTTCCCGTAATTCACCATTTAAGGCCTGGAGAAAGTAGGAATCTCTTCCATGAATATTGCTGATTTGATATGGGCCCACCCATAATGGCTCAAATTTATTATGCTTACCCTTATCCTAGCTCTTTGCGTTCCAAACAAGGACCAAGTCACTTATCTGAAACTTTCTTTCTACAGCCCTTTTATCAAACAAATATTTTACCTTCTGTTGTACCTTGATATTTGTCCTCTGTGCTTCTCTTCTGGTTTCATCCAATGCGATCAGTTGATTTATCCTCCCATTCATTGAGTCTTCAATCTCTTCATCATTTTCCTATATGAATCTATAGATTGGCAAGAGATTATTCATAGGTAACCTAGCTGTTGCACCGTACACTAGCTCAAAAGGTGACTTTCCAATTGCTATCTTCATTGTTATCCAGTCAGCCCATAATGCCATCTTTAACTTTGAATCCCAAGCCCTTTGTTTTTATCTATCATCCTTTTGATGATTTTCATGAGGCTTTTGTTACTTGACTTTGCTTGACCATTTCCATGTGGATGATATGGTGATGCATGTAATAAATTTATCCCATAATTGTTGCAAAAATCAACAAACTCACCAGATCTGAAGCACATAGCATTATCTGTGACCATTTTGAATGGCACTCCAAATCTGATAATAATGTTTTCTAGAATAAAATCCATCACCACCCTACTTGTAGATTTCTTAGTTGGAATGGCTTCAATCCATTTGGTAAAATAATCAGTAGCAACCAGGATCCAACTATGTCCTCCACTTGACTTTTTTGAAATTTCCCCTATAAAGTCAATTCCCCATTGCTAAAATGGAGCCTCCACAGTTATAGTTCTAAGGGGTAATGCACCTTCATACTTTAATTTTCTTGAGAACCTTTGACATGGATCACACCTTCTTATCATTATCTGTGCATCTAAGAAAAGAGTTGGCCACCAATAGCCTGCTCTAAGAATTTTGTGGGTTGTTGTCTAGGTAGTATAGTGTCCACCACATACTCCTTTGTGCATGTCACTTAGAATATGCTTAGCCTGATGTTCATCCACACACCTGAGTATTACACCACCAGGATTTTTCCAATACAGCTCTCTTTGAACAATGATGTATTTAAGAGCATGTAGCTTCAAGGTCCTCTTCTGATCATCACTGAGATGGGAAGGACAATTCAAATTCTGCAAATAATGCACTATGTCCTTATACCATTTAGATTTTGACATATTTATAACTTCATTATGCACTACATTCACTTGGCATGCCTCTAGATTTGACTGTGGCATCAATTTTTCCAAACCTTGTCCTCTTACCAATTTTGTGATCTGTATCTCAATGTTGAATTCCTGTAATTTATTTATCCACCTGCATCTTCTTCCTGTTACTTCCTGCTGAGTAAAAATATCTTTAACTACTACATGCGGCACATATGCAACTACCTGAGAACCTACTAAATATGGCACGAAGCTCTTGACTGCTCTAACTAATGCATATGCCTGCTTCTCCATGATATCATATTTTAACTCAGCTGCCTGCAATGACATGCTAAAGAAAGCAATAGGCTGCTCAAAACCATCCTCATTTTTCTGCAATAAACATGCAACAATAGTATGGAAAGAAGCAAATGAGAATAACTGAAATGGCTTAGAAAAATTAGGAGATTTTAGCATAGAAGCCATCTTTATAGCTTCTTTGATGTTCTGAAATGATTTAGTTGCTTCACCTTCCCATTTGATAGTTGCATCTTTCTTCAACATTTTGGAGATATCCTTTGTGACCTCTGCAAAATTGGGAATGAATCTTCTAACAAAATTAATTTGCCCAAAGAAAGACTGGATGCCTTTCACAATTTTAGGGATATGAATTTTGTCAATTGCAGCAACCCATTCAGGATTAATCCTAACTCCATCTTTGGAAACAATGTGTCCCAATGACTTTCCTTCCACTACCCCAAAAGCACATTTCTTTGGGTTAAGTGAAATGCCATATTCCAATGCTCTAATGAAAATTTGTTCAAGATGCATACAGTGTTGCTCCTCCTTTTTTGAATAGGTAGTTAAATCATCTTGATACATAGCTAGAATTGAGTCAATCAATCCTGCAAAAGCAACATCCATAGCCCTCTGAAATGTGGCACCAACATTTGTTAGTCCAAATGGCATTCTAACATATACATAGGTTCCCCATGGCGTGGTAAAGGTAGTCTTGTATTGTTCAGATTCTTTTACCTTTACCTGATTGTATCCTGAGAATCCATCCATCATGGATAAAAGCTCACAACCAGTCACCTTCTGTAACATGGCTTCCATGTTAGGCAATGGATAATTATCTTTCACAGAAGATACATTTAGATTTCTAAAGTCCACACAAAGTCTTATGTCACCATTTTCTTTTTGACTGGGACAAGATTTGACACCCAAGTTGAGTGTCTTATAGGCATAATTATTCCAGACTCCCTAAGCTTCATGAGCTCTTCTTGCATCTTTGGAGTTAAAGTTGGGTTGATAGGTCTTTGTTTTTGTCTAAATGGTTTAGCTCCAGGCTTCAAAGGGATTTCATGCTGAAATAAATCCTCCCTATAAGCTTTCAGGTCCTCATATGACCAGGCAAAGACATGCTTATATTTTTTTAGTAGTGCAATCAGCATATTCCTGATGTGTGGCTTGAGTTTTTTGCCAATGTATACCTTTTTGGGGGCATGAGATGTCCCCAAGTTTATCTCCTCTAAATCATTCTTATTTGTTGGAGATGCCTTTGTAACAAATTGGTCCCTATTGTCAAAATCTCTTTCTAAAGCGACCAGCCCTCTAGGGATTTTATTTGTCTTGAGTTGAATTACCCCCTTCCCTAAGAGAGTTTCTTTCCCATCCACAACTTCTACAAAGTTCTGAAAATCCACTTCCTGGTTCTCAAATTCATCAATGCAATGTAGAAATCTCAGCAAATCTTTATCATTATCAAACACCTGCCAGCTGCATATGTTATCTGGTACTGCAGGTCTACGTTTGACTTCAACATTTGTAACATCCGACAGAGTGATATCATATGGCCTTATGGCTACATTAGCTAAAAAATCTGCCATGACATTTTTTGATCTCTCTATCCAGTTTATTGAAAATGCATCAAATAATTCAATTGTATCCCACACAACATGCTTATATTGTTTTAACCTTTTATTTTTTGAAGCATACTTATCTCTAACCTGGGAAACAATTAACTTTGAATCTCTAAATACTTTTATCATCTTAATTCCATGCTTTAGAGCAACATTCAATCCTAGTAACATTCAATCCTAGTAACAGAGCCTCATATTTTGCAACATTATTTGTGCAGGCAAATTTTAACAAGAAAGAAAATTTTAGAAGCTTACCAGCTGGAGACAAAAACACAACTCAAGCACTTGAGCCTTCCTTTGAGCAAGCTCCATCAAAATACATGGTCCAGAGACTCTATTGGTCAAGCTCTTCAATGCAAATATCTCTCCCTTTATCTCCTTGATCATCTGAGACAACTTTGAAGCTCTCACAGTTAGTATCCACAAAATAAACATGTTCTTTTGAATCTTGATCCTCAACTGTTTCTAGTGATCTTTCTTCTCTAACCAGTTTGACATCCTTCCCATTCATAGGGATCATGGCATATGATAGATCTAGCTGCATACTTCCACCAATCAATGCTGCCCATCTTCTTAACAATAGCATACCATATTGTGGCTTTATGTCAACCACTATTATGTTCATTTTGTAGGTCTTTTTTGGATATGCTGCTAATCTAAAATTGACATCCTTCATGATTCCAATAACTGGTACCTCCCTAGCATCCATTGCATAGCATTTTCCACATGCGTTATCTATCTTCAACCCAGCTTGTTGCATGATAGCCAAAGGCATGATGTTTGTTGATGCCATACAATTCCTGATTATTTTTTCTGTTAATTACAAGGGAGACATAAAATGGCTCAACCTATGAAGGACATGTTGACGCCTGAATTGACTGGTAGTTTTTTGAAAAATTTTCATTCAGGCACTCTCCCTAAGTATCCAAAAAATGCTCTAAGTAACGGACCTCCTCAGTATTTTTCAGCTGCATCATCATATTTTCTTGAGGAGGAGGTCATCATCATCATGTTTGTTTCCATGAAGGTCAGCATCATCATGTTCTCCTTCGACCGGTTTCTCATCGTCATCATCATATTTCGCTGTCGGGTGATGTTCGGGTTTTATCCTGATGATGCTGATGTGCTACAGTGCACCCTGATCTGCTTGCGAGGGTGATTTTTTCATTGTCTCCGGTGATCTTCCATTTATCACCTTGCGCAGGCATGATGATGATGTTGCTTATTCTTTGAGTTGCTCGACCTAACTTGTTTTATCCTAAGGGTCGTCATCATCATCATTTTTTCTGTTGTCATCCTGCTGCTTGTGGAGGTCATCATATTTTCTGCCTTCATGATATTTCGCCGGGGTGATATTTTATCATCGGGTGATCTTGGTTATGATCATCCTGATGATGATGTTGAAGAGTTCTAAGTGCGACCCGATATTCACTAGGGTCATCATATTTTGAACGTCAGGATGATCTTAGTCAATATCATCCTGATGATGTTGTGTCACTTCTTGTTCTTTGTTTCTCATCCTGATGATGCTGACGTCATCCGTATATCAGGGTGATATTTTTCTTTCTGCCTAACTGCATCATGATATTCCGAAGGAGGGGGTGATATTTTCATATCACCCGGATATATGTTTGCTCGAGCATCATGATGATGCTGATATCAGGGAGATATCCGCCTGCTGGCTTCGCGCATTATCTACTGGGGGTGATCTTTTCAAGCAGCATCATCATATTCAGTTATCGCCCTGATCTTATAGAGGAGCTACAGTGCAACCTGATATTTGAACATCAGGAGGATATTTCCAAATATCCGGTTGTCTTCCGAATATCATGATGATGTTAATATGATGATGACGTCATCAAGGTCCGCGGGGGTCGTATTTCTAACATTGATCATCTTGAAGAGACCTCCTGATATTTGCAAACATGATGATGACGTCATCTGGATATGAGGAGGTGCGCAATAGGCAGATATCATGATGACGTCAGCAGGATATGATGATGACGTCATCAGGATGATCATCGGCCAGACTTTTGTTATAAGCTCAGCAGGAGGATGTTCCTCCGAAGGATCAGGTTGTGCCGATTATCATGAAGATTATATTTCAAATATCATGATGACGTCAGGGTGATTTTTCGAACAACAGGATATCATGCTGCTGGAGGATGATGATGATGAAGTCTATACTAGTGTCGTCAGGAGCAAAAGCGCCGACATGATATATGCTCATGACCTAGTATATAAAGTGCAAAGGAGGTTGCTGCGGGGTGCATGTGGGATAATGTTATCCTGCATATTCGAAACATCATGATGATGAATCTCGGCGGGAAGCGGTTGCGACTGTCTGTTTGATGTTCTTCTCGAGGCCGCGGGTTGGTGCGCCATCAATGGCGATTGTTGCAGAGGTATGGGCGATGGCGTGGACGAATGTTGTACCTGATTGAAGATCTGAATCCCTAGGCGGCGGCGCAAGGCTCGAAAAATCTTCCTGTCTCCTCCCCTACCTGCTGCATTCAAGTTTGAGCGCCATTTCTATGGTACGGTATATCTGGCGGGAGTTTTGGTCAACCTGGTAGTCAATGCTGAATACGCCCTCCTGCTATATGATGCAGGTTGTGTTATTCATTCGAGGTTGTTGAAAGTTGTAGATTTTTGGCTCTGTAATCCAAAACCAGCTGATCTGGTTGCTCTGTACAGTTTTTCTTGTGAGTTTATGTATCTCCTGTTGTAGGACTTGGCATGAATCCACTGGTTTCATGGTTGATCTTATATGAGTAATGCTACCTTAGCATGTGTTGTGTTAATTCTGTCTCCAGTATTGCATGTATCCTTCTTTTGGATCTGGATGTTTGCTTATGTTTAGATTCTAGAGCATAGAATTCCTATGTTGAATGTCTGATCTTTTAACCTCTGCTCAAGGGGCAGATTAAACTGTTTTCAGGTTGAACATTGGGAAGGGTATACTGCAGTAGGGATGCCATAAGTAGAGATAGCTCAACACTCTATATTGGGAGATATCTGTAGGGCAGATATCATGTGTATCCCCCTGAAATCCAGTTTTAGCTATTCATGCTGATCATTCACAGGTGTATGTCTACCGACTCCAAGCCCTGGATAGGCACCAATCATGCTGTGTTTTTGTGTTATACACCATGTCCAGCTTTGCATCCAAATTCATATCAAACCATTTCATACTTCCACCTGTTAGTTGTAGGAGTAGGATTAGGAACCCCCTGCATGCTCTCATACCCAACCAGACATCATGTCCAAGAATGTTGCCAGCCTTGTGATCTATCATACAGATCTTGGTCCATACATGAGAGTATTCTGCCTGTTGTTGTCAAGTTAGATCCTTCTATCTTTGAGCTAGTCAAGGTTACATCTTGAGTTATAGGGATACCCCCCTTGGTGCGGCAGAACCAGAAGTGAAGGGGAGGAGCTCACGCAACCTCCTGTATTCAGTTGGCCTGAATCTGCCTGTGCATTAGAAGTGGCAAACCCTAATGCTGATTCAGAAGAAATGTCAACAAATTGGCGACTCTACTGGGGAAGGATTGATAAAATAAAGAATAATACTTGTGACCCATCCGAGTCACTAACAAAATGATGCTCTGCTGGTGGAATGAACCTGGAAAAGTAGCTTTCAGCTATTGAAAATTTTGTCCTCTCTGGAGAGGTGGCGACTCTGCAAAAAAGATCTAAATGCACATGAAAGATAGATGTATGTTATTGGTTGAAAGATGTACATATTTCTGCATCTGTATGAGAAAAGGTACCTTGTTCCTTCCCCTTTTATTTGCTATTTTACTGCATAAGTTAGATGCCAGGGGAAGCCTTAGGTCTTAGACAGACAAACAATGTCTAAGAGTAAGATTTTTGTGAATCCAAGTATGAGTTATCCCACACTCAGTGGTGAAATGTTGGATAAAGGAATAGAGGAGATAAGAAATAGGTTGATATTCTTAGAGGCTGAGCAGGCCCAGTTAAGAAGCAGTAACCCTGTTGTGTCTGCCTGTCAGAAAGCTAAACCTCCTGTCAGCCCTTTTGATCCTTTGTATGACCAACTGGATTTGTCATGGGTGGATTATGAAGTAGAAATTATGCCTGCTAGGATATACTGTCAGATGCCTAGATTTAGTGGTCACAGTGTATGTGATGGGAATGCACATATCCAAAATTTTCACAGTTTTATGGGAAAATATTCATTCAGAGATGAGGATATGTGGATGAGGTTTTTTGTTAGGTCCTTTGATGCAAAAGCAAAAGACTGGTATTTGAGCTTTCCAAAGAAGTCCTTTGCCTGTTGGGATGAGCTTGCTGACTGTTTCAAGGAAGAATTTGCAAAAGAACCGGCTGATCTTGTTGCAGAATTGATGAGAATCAGAAAACAAGATGAAGAGCCATGTGTTGATTTCAGTCATAGGTTTGCAGTAGCCCTTTCACATGTCCCTGAAAGTTTCAGACCTGATATTTCAGCCTGTGTTGGCATATTCTTTGAAGCTTTTGAGGAGGGCTCTAGTGCATTACTGAGGGATTTCAAGGTGACAAGTATGCAGATGGCATACAAATTTTTAGAAAATGTAGAAGAAATGAGAAATGTGTACCTGCTGAAACCCCTGTCCCCAGGCCTTGGTGTGAGAAATGGTTATGAGGCTGCAAATGACCAAGTCATGAAGGCATCATGTGAAGATGAAAAGATGAATGTTGAGGATGCCAGTGAAAGGACTAATGAGGATTCCCATTGCAATGATGAGGCAGCTGACCATGAAAAAAATAACGAGGTTGTGGACAGCAATGAGCAATTTTTAGAATGGACCTGTGGAGATAATTGTGAGTATTGTACTCAAGGCAGAGAAGATATAAGCAAACAGAGAAGCAGTCCTATGTGTGACCCATTGCCTACCTTTCAAACACATGGAGATCATGAAGAGCAGTCAGAAATTGAAATAAGTGCTAGTTCAGAGCATGATTGTTTTTCATTTGATGGCTGTTTTGCTTATGATACACAGGCTGATACTCCTCCACAGAATGAATCCATTGGTAATGAAGAGGTATGTTCTGCTGCCCATGAACAAATGGCATACTATGATGAAGCTGATGCACCTGGGCCACCCATTTATGACACATGTGGTGATGAGGATCTGTCTGAGTGTGGTGAAGATCTAGACACTATTTTTGGCTTGGATTCTGTTTTTCATCCTGATGAAAGAGGAAACAACATACATCAGGTAAGTGATTGTAAAAATGTGCCTGATTGTAAAGAGGTGTCAGAGCCTGATCTTTTCCAGCCTGGTGTACTAGATGGTTGTGTACATGATGTGCACAATTGTGATTTTGAAAGCTTTTCTTTTGATATGCCAGCATATAACACAATGAGCCCTGATCTTCCTAGCTGTGTGGTGGACTCTGAGTGTTTCCTATTTGCAGTCCAACTAGGAGATCATTTTACAATGCATACTGCTGATGCAGATGATGATAAGTGTTACATACCATTTGAGCATGCATTGCCTGAAACATTCTGCACCCACATGGCACATGATGTTGAAGGTTATCTGCACAGGGGTGATAATGACAAGCCAAACCAGAGGATTGAATATGCAGATGACAAGATTTGTTTGTGGGTGGATCCTGACAGTATCTCCAAGCTTGACCCAGTGCATGCAGATGAAAACAAGATATTTGACAAAGGGAGATACATGTTTTTCTTTTCTTGGTGGCCTTAGGCCATCAAGTGTGTTTGGTGATGCAGGTATTTGACTCTGTGCCCAATGGATAAGGGACTGGTCTGCATCCCAGAGATCTGGGGTTCTCGCTGCAGTCTTTCACCTGCACGTCCCCAGACAGAGCCACTGTTGACGCCTGAATTGACTGGTAGTTTTTTGAAAAATTTTCATTCAGGCACTCTCCCTAAGTATCCAAAAAATGCTCTAAGTAACGGACCTCCTCAGTATTTTTCAGCTGCATCATCATATTTTCTTGAGGAGGAGGTCATCATCATCATGTTTGTTTCCATGAAGGTCAGCATCATCATGTTCTCCTTCGACCGGTTTCTCATCGTCATCATCATATTTCGCTGTCGGGTGATGTTCGGGTTTTATCCTGATGATGCTGATGTGCTACAGTGCACCCTGATCTGCTTGCGAGGGTGATTTTTTCATTGTCTCCGGTGATCTTCCATTTATCACCTTGCGCAGGCATGATGATGATGTTGCTTATTCTTTGAGTTGCTCGACCTAACTTGTTTTATCCTAAGGGTCGTCATCATCATCATTTTTTCTGTTGTCATCCTGCTGCTTGTGGAGGTCATCATATTTTCTGCCTTCATGATATTTCGCCGGGGTGATATTTTATCATCGGGTGATCTTGGTTATGATCATCCTGATGATGATGTTGAAGAGTTCTAAGTGCGACCCGATATTCACTAGGGTCATCATATTTTGAACGTCAGGATGATCTTAGTCAATATCATCCTGATGATGTTGTGTCACTTCTTGTTCTTTGTTTCTCATCCTGATGATGCTGACGTCATCCGTATATCAGGGTGATATTTTTCTTTCTGCCTAACTGCATCATGATATTCCGAAGGAGGGGGTGATATTTTCATATCACCCGGATATATGTTTGCTCGAGCATCATGATGATGCTGATATCAGGGAGATATCCGCCTGCTGGCTTCGCGCATTATCTACTGGGGGTGATCTTTTCAAGCAGCATCATCATATTCAGTTATCGCCCTGATCTTATAGAGGAGCTACAGTGCAACCTGATATTTGAACATCAGGAGGATATTTCCAAATATCCGGTTGTCTTTCGAATATCATGATGATGTTAATATGATGATGACGTCATCAAGGTCCGCGGGGGTCGTATTTCTAACATTGATCATCTTGAAGAGACCTCCTGATATTTGCAAACATGATGATGACGTCATCCGGATATGAGGAGGTGCGCAATAGGCAGATATCATGATGACGTCAGCAGGATATGATGATGACGTCATCAGGATGATCATCGGCTAGACTTTTGTTATAAGCTCAGCAGGAGGATGTTCCTCCGAAGGATCAGGTTGTGCCGATTATCATGAAGATTATATTTCAAATATCATGATGACGTCAGGGTGATTTTTCGAACAACAGGATATCATGCTGCTGGAGGATGATGATGATGAAGTCTATACTAGTGTCGTCAGGAGCAAAAGCGCCGACATGATATATGCTCATGACCTAGTATATAAAGTGCAAAGGAGGTTGCTGCGGGGTGCATGTGGGATAATGTTATCCTGCATATTCGAAACATCATGATGATGAATCTCGGCGGGAAGCGGTTGCGACTGTCTGTTTGATGTTCTTCCCGAGGCCGCGGGTTGGTGCGCCATCAATGGCGATTGTTGCAGAGGTATGGGCGATGGCGTGGACGAATGTTGTACCTGATTGAAGATCTGAATCCCTAGGCGGCGGCGCAAGGCTCGAAAAATCTTCCTGTCTCCTCCCCTACCTGCTGCATTCAAGTTTGAGCGCCATTTCTATGGTACGGTATATCTGGCGGGAGTTTTGGTCAACCTGGTAGTCAATGCTGAATACGCCCTCCTGCTATATGATGCAGGTTGTGTTATTCATTCGAGGTTGTTGAAAGTTGTAGATTTTTGGCTCTGTAATCCAAAACCAGCTGATCTGGTTGCTCTGTACAGTTTTTCTTGTGAGTTTATGTATCTCCTGTTGTAGGACTTGGCATGAATCCACTGGTTTCATGGTTGATCTTATATGAGTAATGCTACCTTAGCATGTGTTGTGTTAATTCTGTCTCCAGTATTGCATGTATCCTTCTTCTGGATCTGGATGTTTGCTTATGTTTAGATTCTAGAGCATATAATTCCTATGTTGAATGTCTGATCTTTTAACCTCTGCTCAAGGGGCAGATTAAACTGTTTTCAGGTTGAACATTGGGAAGGGTATACTGCAGTAGGGATGCCATAAGTAGAGATAGCTCAACACTCTATATTGGGAGATATCTGTAGGGCAGATATCATGTGTATCCCCCTGAAATCCAGTTTTAGCTATTCATGCTGATCATTCACAGGTGTATGTCTACCGACTCCAAGCCCTGGATAGGCACCAATCATGCTGTGTTTTTGTGTTATACACCATGTCCAGCTTTGCATCCAAATTCATATCAAACCATTTCATACTTCCACCTGTTAGTTGTAGGAGTAGGATTAGGAACCCCCTGCATGCTCTCATACCCAACCAGACATCATGTCCAAGAATGTTGCCAGCCTTGTGATCTATCATACAGATCTTGGTCCATACATGAGAGTATTCTGCCTGTTGTTGTCAAGTTAGATCCTTCTATCTTTGAGCTAGTCAAGGTTACATCTTGAGTTATAGGGATACCCCCCTTGGTGCGGCAGAACCAGAAGTGAAGGGGAGGAGCTCACGCAACCTCCTGTATTCAGTTGGCCTGAATCTGCCTGTGCATTAGAAGTGGCAAACCCTAATGCTGATTCAGAAGAAATGTCAACAGGACATTTTGTCATGGTTACCCCCAGATAAACTTCAGGAACCTCATCCTCTTCAACACACAGGGCCTATTTTTTTACCCTGGGTTACAACATTCTGTTCAGCCTGACAAGCTACCCCTGAAATTAAGGACGACGCCTTATTTCTGAATTCTTCAACCTTCATCATTTCCATTAATGGAACATAGATCTTTACCTGGGACAAAACCTGAGTTATGTCAAAGGGAGCATAATTTTGTATAACAGTTGTAGCCTAAGCCATGGTTTTACTCTCATCTTGAGCTGATCCGGCTTTAATCTTAGCGGCCTGCTGACTGTTATCCAGGACCTGAGAATCCTTATTTTGATCCTTGCTTTGGGGAGTTTTATTTTCTGGTCCTTGAGAATCATGACCTGGTTTTTGCTTAGAGTTCTTCTTGCTACTGTTCCATTGTGTCTTTTGAGGTTCAACCTTCTTATGGATATGCACTGGTTGGTTTACAAAGGTGTTTTCTGATTGACGTAGGTCACTTACTTGAGCTTTACCTCTAAGATTATAATTGCTTTTGACTTGAGCTACCACTGCAGCTGTGAGAGCTCTAATCTCTTCATCAGAAGGCCTTTTCAAATTATTCAGAAAAATGTGTGAGTCCTGAGCATAAGCATAACTGTCTTCAGCATCCTCATCACAGGGAAACTATTGGCAGACTTGAATCTCATTATTTGTGCTTGCATCAACATCATGAGAAGGATACTCCCTGTTTGTAGACAACATATTGACACTATCATCCTCCATGCAATGCGGCTCATTACACTCATCACAGGCAACAACATTATTTTATAGAGACTGAGCAATCATACATTGCGACTATGAGTGAGGCATCTGACATATTATGCACCATGGGGTGTCATCAACAATATTAACAGTCTTCTTTAAAGGATCAGGAGTTTCCCTTGCATTCTGGGCTCTTTAATTGGTGTTGCTGTTATGTGGGAGGATGGGTTTACCATTATGCCAATTAGTGTTATATGGCATATCATGAAATGATGGTCTCTTTTCTTATCTCTGGTAAACTTGTCTGTCAGGACCCATTCCCTTTTCATTTTTTGCAAGTCTATAACTTAGGTCCTTAACAAAAGTTGTCAGTTTATCTAATTTATCCTCAGAAGTATATGCATTACCTTGAGTACTTTGAGGCTTATTTGGATTTTGCAGAATCTTCACATCATCCCTTCTGTTTGTCTTACCAGATGCTTTCCTATTATTTTCAATATTTGTTGCAATCCTGAAAGCATCCCTGAGGCTAGTAGGATCCTTATCTCTTAATCCATAGGCTGTTTTGGCATCAAAAGCATTTATGTACAGCTCCAGGCACATTGGTTCATTAGGTCTCATGTGAGGTGGCAATTTATTCAACACTTTAGTGAATCTAGCATTAAAATCTGCAACCTGCTCATTTGACCCCTTAGTGATGCTGGTGAATTCATTTACAAAAAAGCTTGGGTCAGTCTTGTCACCATACTGCTCTTTGAATATCCTCCTGAAATCGTCCCATGATGAGATACTCTGGTCAGGTAGACCTTTATACCATTCTCTAGCTTCATCAACCAAGGATTGCATAAACAATTTCATAAACACGTCTTCATGCTCAACCTCAAAGTTGTCCATAATGATCTGAAAAGCCTTTAAATGATCCTCACTTGACACAGTATTGTTTCCTGAAAACTTTGGCACCTGCGGCCTCACATGTTTGTCAATGGGGTTAGGGTAACTAGGAATATCATCAAAAACAAGTTGCCTGAATTTGTCCAGCTGCATAGGTTGTCTACCAAACTGATTAACATTGGCATTTCTATTTGCATTCTGATTTCTTACATTATTTAATGGTACTCTAGCATTATTTGCATTTTGTCTCTGATCATTATGCTGATCCTGAACTTCATTTCTGTGCTGGTTTCACAGCACATTTATATTGTTAAGGGTAGGAACTGAATCATGTTGGGTAGTTCTCAGAGCTTGCACTTTTTGTCTCATATCATCTCTAATCTTCACAGCTTGTAAATATTCTAATTCAGCTCTTAAGCTTTTGATTTCTTCAGCTAATTGTTCATCTTTGGGCATAGAAGAGGATGGTCCCTTCCCATATTGGTCATCATCATCATCCCTTGGGGACTCAGTCTCTTCAAATCTGTCAGAGGGATCTAAGAAAGGGCATTCCTGAAACACCTCTGATCTCACTCTCAAATTAACACCTTGATGTCTTTCATATACATTTTGGATCTTAGCCTCAGTGTTTGAAAAATAAGGTATTGTTCGCTCTGAAGATCCTGGATTGTCTTGAATATTATCATTACTTCTGGGAGAAACCTCTTGACTGGCTTGAAGAGTCCCTTTTTTCCTGTACATCATTTTTCTGGGTAATTCTTCAGACAGAGGATTATGCAGGGATCTTCTCCCTTGCATACAAATTTTTACTTTACCGGTTGGGAGATTGGTTCGGAGTCGCCACCTAACAACTAGGAATTATTTTCTTTTAAACCAGGGTTCTTATACAAAGGGTTCCCCAGCGGAGTCGCCAAATCTGTTGGTGTTTTCCCAAACTGGATGCTTGTTCCCAGTTATCCCTACAAGGTAGCCATCAATGATCAATAGGATTTCCGGGCCAGGGGCCAACAGTACAGGAGATAGACTCTATAAATATATCCTCTTCTTCTTTAGGCTATGCAGAACCAAGGGGGGTATTCCCTATTCAACACCCATAAAATATGCCTATGGAGATTACTGGGATGTTGATACAAAGCAGATAAATCCTCTCTTATGCAGACCAAAACTGTGAGATAAGTGCAAAGGGGCTAGCTTTGGGCCTATGTTCAGTTGTGAGACAAAGGATTTCGATCCTAAACTACTTCTAAAATCCTAAAGGTTTGTATTTGAAGTTTGAGTTTGATTTTTGGTATTTGGATGCAAAACTAGAACATTGGTTGTAACCTCAATACAAGACTGGATTGGTGCCTATCTCAGGGCTCGGAGTCAATAAACATACACATGTGAATGGTTGCCATAAACATATATTAATGACTAGATTTCAAGGGGATTTTTAGTGTCTGCCTTACAGATACTTCCCAAGATTGAGTATTTAGTTATCTCTGCTTACAAACATCCTCATTGCAATATATTCTTCCCAACACCTAACCCAAAACATTTAATCTACTCCTTGAGCAGAAGTAAAAGACTAAGCATTCAATAGAGCAAACCCATGTTTTAGAATCTTAAACACCCCTTAGCTATTTAGATTCGGAAGAAGAAAACATTCAATTCGGAAACAAATAACAGAATACATGCAATGAAGCATTACTCATATAAAACAACATGAAACCAGTAAATTTATGCATAAAACATATAACATATGATTCATAAACTCACAAGACACCCAAAAAATAGAGTCACCAACGAAGTTGTATTTTATCACAACACCAAAATTTGTCCAGTTTTCAACAACCACCAATGAGCAACACAGTCTGCCTTTTATAGCATGGCTGTGTTCTCAGCAATTAATTACAGGGCAAAATTTAAAAAAATTGCTAGATACAGTGCACCAAAAATGGCGCCCAAAACAAATTGAATGCAACAGGTGGGAAAACGAGGGAAAAGAAGGTGAGATCGGGATCTGCACCGCCGCCTGAAGACTTTCATCATAAAATTGGTAGTTGGCCAGTCAACCATCGGCCCATGCCTCTGTATGTTGCCATTAATGGCCCAGCTATCCGCAGCTCCTTTTGAAATTTGTAGCAGCACGTCCATGGAGTTTTCCCGCTCAAAATATGACCATGGATGCAAAGAAAACCTTCGCATGAAACTTTAAAACATGGCCGTTGATTTTCCCTCCATTGCTGAGATCAATGGTGACCAATAGCTTGGAAAAGTCACCCACCAATGAGATCATACCACGTAAGTACCTTGTGCTACTTTGACTTTTCCATCGCATCACATGTTTTCCCTTTTTCGCCTCAAAATTCCTTTGTACATGCAACTGCATATACATGCAACAGCTCCCGGACACGTGGCAGCTTGTGATTTGTCTGCAATCGCTATGCATCCTATCTCCATCAGCCATCAGAATGACCCAAGATGAGTCGACCGATGCATATAATCCTGGCGATATGCCTTTGCATCTCCTTCTTTTGCAAATGTATCATGCAAATGCGATTGTACATACAACGGATCCCAGCCATTTATCCATCGGATTTGAAAAACTTTCAAATCTGGGCCTTGTACCTCCTTTTGTTTGTATATCGACATATACAATGCCATATACATGCAAGCTGCAGATCTCAACACTTTATCTACTAGGTTAGGACATCCCTTGGAATCCACAGTGTATCCATCTCTTTGTATATTTCCGTTGTATATTGCATATACATTCCGACTTGTATGTGAGGTAGACCCCACCAAATGTATCTGCTGCTTTGTATGTCACCGAATGTACAAGACCTCTTGTATCTTCTCAATGTACATGTTTCCTCTTGCACATGCATCGGCCAATGTATCTTTCACTATAGCGAATGTACATGCGCCTCTTTTTAAGCCCGATATGCATTGCGAAATGCATACAACTGATTTTCACCATTTTTTGAAGGCAGATTGAGATCTTTGACCCGCCAATGCACATTTGACCTGCATGTATATACAAACAGCCTTGTATATACAAAGTGACATGCATACAACAGACTTTTTGCACTTTTTAGCTACAGAGGCCAAAAGACTCAGAATTTTATTTTTTTTGGATTTTTGGGAAGGTGCCTGCATATTTTAATGCTTGAAACCTGATTGTTTATGTAGGCACTAACAGGAGGAATTAAAAAAATTGAAATCTCTAGGAGATGCCGAGCTAGTGGTAAAATAGGTTAAAAAAATTTTTACTATGAAAAATGATAGGCTCAAGCATTACATGAATAGAGTTTGGGATAGTATTGAATTTCTTGATGCATTTTTTTATAGAATCTATTGCACGAGAATAGAATTCTCAGGTTGATTCATTGGTTGTTTCAACTTCTCTTATTCTCCCTCATCCAGATTTTAAGGATGACTCTTATAGGATTGAACTTGTTTATCACTCAAGTGTCCTTGATAATGTTTTAATCATTGGTAAGTTTTCAAGGGTGATAGTCAAATCATAGCTTTTCTTGAAAAAGTAGGGACCTTTGCCAAATTGTACTTTGAAGGTAGCTCTTTCAAACCCAATGACTCAATAATTGGTGAGATAGATTCATTTGATTCCATAGCCGATGGAGTAATTTAGCTAAAAGGGAATAAGTTTCCAAAATGTCTAGTTTCTCTAGAATATTTCTTTGACAAGCATGATAGATATATAAAATAGAAGATTAAGAAGGCGAGCAATGCTTTAGAATATGAAAGTAAATATTGGAACAATGGAGGATCACAAGTCAACTGGTGTTTATTGGTAAATGTTGCACACTCGAAGAGATAGAATGTTTGGTGATCCTGCTAATTAAGTACAAAGATGTTTTTTCATGGTGTTATGATGATCTGAGGAATTTCATGGATGGAAAGGTTCAACACCATATCCCACTCAAACCTAGGACTACTCCTTTCAGGCAAGAGTAGCACCCATATAATCCTAAGTTAATATATGAAATCTTTAATGAGATTGAAAAGATGCTAAAAGCAAGGATTATATATCCTATCCATCATTCAACATGGATAGCTAATATAGTTCTAATTCACAATAAAAATGGAGAAATAAGGATTTGTGTGGACTTCAAGAATTTGAACTAGTCTTCTCTGAAAGATAATTATCCCTTGCCCATAATGGATCACATTTTGCAAATAGTTTCTGGCTAAAAAATGATGTTCATGCTTGAAAGCTTTTTAGGTTATAACCAAATCAATGTAGCTTAAGAGGATCAACATAAAATAAATTCTATAACCCCTTAGGGTTCCTTTGCATACTATAGAATGCCCTTTGGCATCATCAATGTTGGAGCAACGTTTCAAAGAGCTATGGATCTTTCTTTTAGAGACTTGAAAAAAAAGATTATTGTAATTATTTGGATGATCTAACACTATTTTCCAAGAAGAGAGAAGATCACTTCCATGATCTAGAACTAGTATTGTAGAGATGTAGGGAACATGGTATTTCCCTGAATCCTAAGAAATATGTTTTTGGGGTCACGGAAGGAAAGATTCTGGGACACATTGTTTCAAAGGAAGGCATTAAGATTGATCCTGAATGAGGGAAGGCAATTCAACAACTTAGTCTTCCCACCAGTAGGGCTAATACAAGATCCTTCTTTTGGTAGGTGAATTTTCTAAGAAGGTTTGTTCTTGAATTTTTTGAGTTGACTAGGCACATAGCTGATATGATGAAGGAAAAACAAGTGTTTAAGTGGAATTATGTAGGAAAGAAGGATTTCAATGATATAAAAGAAGACATTACTAATGCATCAACTCTCGTGCAACTTGATTTTCATAAGAACTTTATAATTTACATCTATGCATTTGAACACACTTTGTCTGCAATACTACTCCAGAAGAATAATCAGGGAATAAAATCCATAATTGCTTTCATGAGCATCCCTCTAAAGAAGCATGAACTAAATTATTCACTAGTAGAAAAGCATGCTTATGCTATTGTTAAGGCTGTTAAATAATTCAAATTCTATATTTTACATTCACACACAATTGTTTATGTACCTGATCCAACTGTCAAAACTATTTTAACAAGAAACATGATGTAATAAAAGAGGAGCCAAGATTGCAAAGGTACAAGAATATGATACATGGATATTAATCCTACCAAGTTGGTAAGAGGATGTGGGCTCTGGTGGTACCCCTTAGGGTTTAGGGTTTTAGGCCCGTAATGTTATAAGTGTTTACCTTTACAAAATCCTTTTCACCCTAATTCCCTAGGTCATGCGCTTTATTTTCTAAATTTGTGTTGACCGTCTATAGTAAGTTTTCGCTCCATTAAGTTATAACCTTAAGCCTTTATGGACTTCAGGTTACCAGCCTCGTGTTCTAGGAATTACCTTCTGTGGCCCATAAAAATTAAATCAAATGTCCTAAGTCTTTCCATAAGTCTTTAGGTTTAATAAAGTGAATATCGTAGCGTCGTAGCGCATCATCAGTGATGTCATCACCTCACTGCGCGACTGCGACATGGTGACACCTATCTAAGAATATATGCTTACGTCCTATTCCATATGGAATCCTGCACCAGCCAACCGCATGTCGCCAGATGTCAGTGTCCGCAAGGAAGGTTTTAATCTAACAGTCGCGCATCGTCGCAAGGGTATCTTGTAGGAGGGAATCTTTGCTGCGCAGTCACAAGATGGTGACACGTGGCATTCTCTTATTAAATAAGTAAAAAGCAAATGAAAGGTGAGCACATGGGGGCTTAATCACACCCACTCATGGTAGCTAAGTGGTGGGTCACCTCCGGCTGTGAGGCCGCAAGATGGTGCCACGTGTCCAGTCTGGACAAAAGGTCATGCCGTCAACAATGAGAGTACAACTAATATGACCTATTCTGATTAGTTGAAGACTTTTCAAACATGATGACTGAGATTTTCAAATCTCGTGGGTAAATAATAGTCGTGGATCTTGTAGTAAGGAATTCTAATCGATGGTGCAGGTTTAAACTTTTGCAATGAACGTTGGAGGCGCGTTGTAGCACAAATGAAGAGTAAAGCTGAGGCTACCTCCATTAATGCATCAGAAGCTAGGCTACGAAGCTTAAAAGGAAGAAAAGTTAGGGCTTTGTGCATCATTTCTTCAAGCACATAAAACTTTCAAGCGCACAGAGGATTCTCAAGCAGACGAAGAGTGGTAATTCAGAACTCTACAAGTCAAACCAGTAAATTCATTATGTCTCCCTGTATCTAGTGTATTTTGAGTTGACCGCTTGATTAAAGAAGTAGTTAATTGCCTGTAAGAGAAGCCCTAGCTCGTTAGACTAAGTTAGAAAAATTGAGTCAAGCTAGCCAACCCTCCACCTCTAAGCGTATCTTAGATGAAGATCTTGTGATCCAGCTCCCCGGTTATGCTAGGACAGCTTTGAAACTGCATGGCCCACGCGGGCCCAAGGATAAATTCCTTAATTATTGTTATAATTGTCATGATGCCATACTGCCTGTTCCTGGTTGGATCCTATTTGAACGTTGGCATAGGAGAATGGATTATAAGGTCCCTATTTGTCATGTCTGGAAATTTGATTTGGCCAAGCTTATCTATTCCAATGTCTTCCCTAACCCTGACCTAATTAGGGTAGTAGCATTAAGGTATGATCTTGCTACAAGGACAGTCGTAGCTGGAAATGGTTCAAAAATTATCAAGCTCACCAAAGGATACATTGCTACTGTATTCAATTTAGACCCTACAACTAGCAAGCCAATTGACCTTGCTGCTTTGAAGAGGAAATATCAGACTGTGAAACGTGCTTATAGGGATTATAACCTATCCAAGCACAGGCCAAGAGGTGTAGATGGCAAATTGGTGAATATTTCAGCCAGTGAGCAAGAGCCCTTTCATTGCAGTATGTTCATGGATTACTTTGTCAAAACTTATCACAACTTGTGCCAAGTATTGGACAAGGATGCTTCAGACAGAATGCCCATTTCTTTAATGATGTTAGTAGTTGATATTCAGAATCAAGAGGTCAAGGAGCCATATGATCATGCCACTTACATTGCTGCACAAGCAGATGTCAGAGATCAAGAGCAACCTTTCTAAGCCGGATGTCCATGTTGAATTCACATGGCACTCCATGCTATGCTACATGCTTTTATTTGCTTTATCTGGGATGTGGCACCAAAATCTGCATGTTAACAGTATAGATGCTCAAGGAAATATGCTACCGGTGCAGGTATGGACATGCATGTTGGATATGCATTGCACTACTATAGATTATATTATTTTTGAAGAGTATTTTGTGAGAAGAATTCTTGGGTTTTTAGAATCAGAGGGTGAGAGGCTACACCCTGATGTATTAGACTTCTTGAGACCTCTAGATAGGACTCCTCACCTTGGAATTGATCATAATTGGGGTGATTGGTTCTGTCATGAGAACACTACTTGCAATAGGGTCTATGGATGTGAGACCCCGCATCATACATTACCTAAGTATGTGCCTAAAAGAGTGGCAATCTTAGAAATTATTAGGAAATTAAATGTTTCTGATAAGGAGCACCTGAGGAAGCGCAAGAAGGGCTCATTCTTTCCTTCTTCCCTTAGATTTAGTGATTTTTTAATAGCTGATAAGAGTGGACTGGATCAAATTTATTCAGTTATGCAATGTTTTGGGATGTATTTGGAACATCCAAGGCATTTTGACCCTTAGGGTTTCAACAACAAGGTGCGGGTCAGCAAAAAGCCCATATATTCTCACTAGGTTGACTACAGTGATGATATTCTAGGAATTGTTTTACAATGGATGATGTCCATCACTTAAGGATTAAGTGGGACACTATTATGACAATTGAGAAGATGAAGAAAAGCATAAATCCTGCATATTAGGGTGTATTTGCAGAAGTGCAAGACCCAATTCAAAGAATTGAGAAGATGCTAGACAATGCAGAGCAACTGATTGGTTCTGCCCCTACAGGAGAGGAAATACTCACATATGAGCCTGGAAGCTCTAGCAGAGGATATGCTGTCAAAATGGAATCAATTGGCCCCTCCCCTGCCAAAAAGGATAAAATTATTGATTTAGAAAATCCTGAAGAGATTGAAGTAGTAGATTTGGAAGGGGAGGCAGAGGAACATGTGCAAGAAGCTGCCTCTTAGGCGAATTCACCTGATAGAATAAGACCTTATTCATCCCCTGAAAATAGGGCAGTAAGAACAATGACGAACCCAAATGTGGACATTGAAGATGTCAAGATAATGGCTTGCGACAAATTTGTAGAGGATGATGAATTTGTCAATACTCCTGAATTTAGAAGTTATGTTTTGAAGGTAAGAAGTGAAGAGTTTCAAAAGAGGATTGAAGATGCTAAAGCTGGAGCAGATCCTACTGAATATGATGCCATTACTCAAAGGGTCTTAAAAGAAGTAAATCAATCCATTAGTGCAATGTCTCCGGAGGAGGGAAGGGCATTGGTTGCAAAGAGCAATATTTTACTTCTTCCTAATTGGACCTTGTCAGATGCCATTGCATTTGACACAATTACCAAAGATGACTCTCATATAACAGGTGAGCAGATTGAGAAGGCTCTCTCTAGCGCAGCCTTCAACCCTAGATTTGAAACACTGGCCATATGGGCTCTAGCCCCAAACAACAATACGCCTAGGGTTGAACTGGGGGAATTAGTAGGAGATGTAATAATAAAAAGAGTATCTGACACCCCTGCTCCCCAAGTTACGAGCTTAAATGTCCAGACTGCACAATTTGTAGAGGCAATCACAAATAAGTTGCAAAAGGATCACAATGAGCTGCAACTCAATTATGCTCAGGCAGTTGCAGAGATAAATAGGCTAAAGTAGCAATTGTCACTAGGAACCAGTACTTTAGCTCCCCCACCAGTGATTCCAATAGTAGAGTCCTTCCTAGTTGACACAGAGCCTTTATTGACTGAAATCAGGGAGCTGAAGGAGGAGGTGAAGAAAATAGAGGGGGATAAAAAGAATACAGTGAAAGACATGGTCACCAACTTGATAAAAATTAGGGTGACCAAACTCTTGGCTAGGGTGGATGAGACCTGGAGGTCTTACTCACAATTGAGGATAACTCATGACGTGCATGAATCAGATAAACAAAGGCTGTTAGTTGTGAAAGCTAAGTGGATGCCAAGGACTATAGAGGTCAGGGATCTTCTTAGGTGTTCTAGATTTGATGCAAGTGCACCTCCTGAGCTGAAACTGGTGGCAGATATGCTGAAACATTTTGAGGACATGGCCAATTTTTAATTGAGATTGGATACGATTTTGGTGGATAAGATGTAGGCCATAGAAAATATGGACACAAAGTGGTTGCCACATATTGTGGAAGGTGATGGGAAAACTAAAGACTTGGACAAGTGGAAAACATAAATAAAAGAAAATGGTTACCAATTAATTCCCACTTGTTGTGATGATGGCGATCCAACTATGCAGATGCTGAGCTTATCACTTGACAAGTTGCGCATAGTTGAAATAAATTTTGAAATATTTTGCAAGAATGTAAAGACTATATTGGATGCCAGGTATGTCAGTCATAATGGCAGAATTGTAGAGATTATCTCATTCCCCTGGCCATCTAAAAAGACATACAGCGAGTGGACAGACAAGTATGGATTGCATGATTGAAAAGGCCAACCACCACCTTCCCAGCATTAATGAAGTAGATCTTCTTTAGGCGGTTACACATCTTCCAAGTCAATCTACCCTTTCTCTTCTTCTCTCCAATGTAGTAAATGATCTCAATGCCATATGGGCAGTGCATTGTATCAAGCACCTTTTGAAATGACAATGTAATTAATGTTGAGTACACATTCTTGGTTTATAAAAGAACTGTGTTACTCATTTTTTGTTGTTGAAGATTTTGGGAACTTTTGGAGAGTGAATGAAATACATGTTCTGTTGGGTTGTCTCATCTCTTGTCTTGTAAGTTTATGAGTTATATGTTGAATATATTTTTGCATAGATTTTATTAGTTTCATGTTGATTTAAATGAGTAATGCTTTATGCATGTATTTTGTTATTTGTCTCCAAGTTGTGTGTATTCTTCTTTTGAAACAAGATAACTAAGGCTTGTTTGAGATTATGGAATATAGATTTACTATGTTGCATGCTTAATCTTCTACTTCTATTCATGGAATAGATTAAATGTTTTGGGTTAAGTGTGGAGAAGAATATATTGCAATATTGATGTTTGTAAGTAGAGTTAACTGAATACTCTATCTTGGGTAGTGTTTGTAAGGCAAATACTAGCAAAACCCCTTGAAACTTGATTATTGGTTTAAGTCTATGAGAATCATTCACATATATATGTAAATAGACTCCATGCCCTGAGATAAGCACCGGTCTGACCTTGTGTCAAATTTATGAATCAAAACCCTAATCTTGCAGCCAAACATAAAACAAAATCAAATATTATTCACAAACCTTTAGGATTTTAGGAGTAGTTTTAGGTTTCAAATCCTCTAGTCCACACCTAAAATATAGACCAAAGATAGCCCCTTTGCATATATCTTATAACTTCAGCCTGAATAAGAGAGGATTTATCTGCTTTATGTCAATATCCCAGCAAACTCAGAGTTTTAACCCATGGGTATTGAATAGGGAATACCCCCTAGGTTTTGCAAAGCCTGAAGAAGGAGAGGAGACATTTAGAGTCTGTCTCCTGTACTGTTGGTCCCTGACCTAAGGATCCTATTGATGAGTGGTGACTAGCTCATAGGGAAACTTAGGAACTATCAGTTGGAAAAAACCCAACAGATTTGGCGACTTTGCTAGGGAGATTCTTAGAAAGAGCCCAGGTCTGAAAGATAAATCCCAGTAGTGGGTGGTGACTCTGAACAAATCTCCCAACCAGTAAAAATAAAGGTTGTATACAGGAGAGAAGATCCCTGCACAATCCTTTATTTCAGGAACTACCAAGAAAAATGTATAGAAGGAAGGGAACTGCTCAACCCGGTCATGAAGGCTCACCCAACCCTAGGAATAGCGACTGCCCTATGTTTCAAATAGAGAGGCTGAGATTCAAGAAATGTATGAAAGACAGCAAGGTGGTTGGTCGAGGTTAAGATCAGAGGTGTTTCAAGAACGTCTTTTGTTAGATCCCCCTGATAGATTTGAAGATACAAAATTCCTGAGGGATAATGATGACTCTAATGGAAAAGGACCATCCTCTTCTATGCCAAGAGATGATGAGTTAGCATAAGAAATTAGGAATATCAGGGTAGAACTAGACTATTTGTAGGTTTTGAGAATAAGAGATGATATGAAACAAAAGGTACAAGCTTTGAAAATGGCTCAACAAGATTCAGTTCCCACCCTTGATAACGCAAATGTGTTGAGAAACTAGCAGACAAATGAGATTCAGAACCAACAAAATGATCAGAACATCCCTAGAAATGATCAAGGACCTAATCAACACGTGAATCAACATCCTCAAAACAATCTAAGACAAAATGCAAATAATGTTAGGATGACACAAAATAATGTGAGAAATCAAAATAACAATATTAATGCCAATAGGAATGCAAATGCAAACTAGCTTGGTAGAAGACATATGCAGTTGGACAGGTTTAGAAAGTTAGATTTTAATGGCATTCCTGGATACCCTAACATCATTGACAAACACATAAGGTTTGAAATACCAAAGTTTTTAGGAAACAATGCTATGTCAGGAGAAGATCACTTGAAAGCTTTCCAAAATGTCATGGATAATTTTGAAGTTGAGCATGAAGATGTCTTTATGAAACTATTTATGCAATCCCTGATTAATGAAGCTAGAGAATGGTATAGAAATCTGCCTAATCAGAGTATTACATCATGGGATGATTTTAAGAGGATTTTTAGAGAACAATATGGAGATAAGATTGACCCTAGTTTTATTATCAATGAATTCACTGGTATTGCTATGGGGTCAAATGAGCCTGTTGTTGATTTTAATGCTAGGTTTACCAGAGTGCTGAATAAGTTACCACATCATATGAGGCCAAATGAACCAATGTGCATGGTATTGTACATAATGGCCTTTGATGCCAAGACAACACATGAGTTAAGGGATAAGAGTCCAGCTAGCCTTAGGGATTCTTTCAGAATTGCAACAAATATAGAAAATAATAGGAAAGCATCTGGCAAGACAAATAGAAGGGATGATGTAAGAATTCTGCAGAATCCAAATAATAGGTCTCAGAATACTCAAAGTAATGCCTCAACTTCTGAGGATAAGTTGGATAAGTTAACATCTGTTGTTAAGGATCTAAGTTATAGACTTGCTAAAAATGAAAATGGGATAGGTCCTAAGAAACAAGTTTATCAGAGGCAAGAAAAGAGACCACAATTACATGACATGCCATATAACACAAATTGGCACAATGGTAAACCCATCCTTAATAATAACAAAACTGATCAAAGGTCTCAAAATGTTAAGGAAACCCCTGATCCTTTGAAGAAAGCTGTCAATATTGTAGATGACACTCCATAGTGTATAATATGTCAGATGCCCCACTCACAGCCACAGTGTATGATTGATCAGTCTTTTTACAATGATGTCGTTATTTGTGATGAATGCAATGAACCTCATTATGTGGAAGGTGATAGTGTTAATATGCTCTCTGCAACTAGAGATTACTCTTCCTCTTATGAGGCTGACATACAAATAAATGTGAATGGAGATGAAATTTTTCAGTAGGTTTTTTCTGATGATGAAAATGGGGATCATTAGGTTTATGCTCAAGATTCACACATTCCTCTAAGTAATTTAAGGAGGCCTTCTGATGAAGAAATTAGAGCTCTTACAGCTGCTGCAATAGCTTAGGTTAAGAGTAACTACAACCTCAGAAGTAAAGCTTAGGTAGGTGATTCTGGTCAGCCAGGAACCATCTTTACAAAACAAACACAAAGACCCTGAACCACAGAAGAAACAAGGTAATAACAGTAATAAGGACTCAAGGGATAAGTCAAGTTAGAACACTAAGAGTCCAGAGAATAAAGTTTCTCATAATGTAGAAAAGGCTAAAGGTCCACTTGTTGAGGATGACAACCTAAAAACCACAAGAGTCAAGATTGGATCAACTCAAAAGAAGAGTAAAGGCCAGGCTCAAGCTACAACTGTTATTCAAAATTATGCCCCCTTTTACATAACTCAAGCTTTATCTTAGATAAAAGTCTCTATCCCATTAATGGAGATGATGAAAATTGAAGAATATAGAAATAAAGCATTATCTCTAATTTTAGGAGTAGCTCATCAGGCAGAACAAAGTGTTGAGGGTCATAGTAAAAAACAAGAGTTGTGTACTGATGAGGAAGAGGCTCCAAAGGTTTATTTGTGAATGACAATGACAAAATGTCCTTCACAAGTGGAACCATTTTATGTGTCCCTTGTCATCAACGGAAAGGTAGCTAGGGATTGTATGCTTGACTTGGGTGCATCAACAAATATTATGCCTTTGGCTATTATGCAACAAATTGGGTTAAATATTGACAAAGCTTGTGGAAAGTGCTATGCCATGGATGCTAGAGAAGTGCTAGCCATGGGAATTATGAAGGATGTGGACTTTATGCTTGTAGCCTATCCAGAAAAGACCTACAGAATGAATGTGACAGTAGTTGATATAAAACCACAATATGGCATGTTACTATCCAGAAGATGGGCAACATTGATTTGAGGAAGTATGCAACTTGACCTATCATATGCCATGATTCCCATGAATGGTAAAGATGTTAAGATGGTTAGAGAAAAAATAACACCAGAAATAGTTGAAGATCGGGAATCAGAGGATCAGATTTGCTTTGTGGATACTGATTGTGAAAATTTTAGAATTGTATCAAATAATCAAGAGTGAAGGGGGAAAGCCTGACTATTTAGAACCTGCCTAGCATGGTCTTTGGACTATGTACTTTGATGGTGCCTACTCAAAGGAGGGCTCTGGTACAGGGGTAGTGTTTATCTCTCCCAAAGGTAAGATTCTCAAATTCTCCTTTCTATTGAAGTTCGCTTGCACAAAAAATATTGTAGAGTATGAAGCTCTATTATTAGGATTGAATGTTGCCCTAAAGCATGGAATTAAGATGTTAAGAGTGTTTGGAGATTTAGAGTTGATAGTTTCCCAAGTAAGAGATAATTATGCTTAAAAAAATAAGAGGTTGAAACAATATAAGCACGCTGTATGGGATACTATTGAATTATTTGATGCATTTTCAATAAACTGGATAGAAAGATCAAAGAATGTTATGTCAGATTTCTTGACCAATATAGCCATAAGGCCAGATGATGTCACTTTGTATGATGTTACAAATGTTGAAGTCAAAGTTAGACCTATAGTGCCAGACAATATATGCATGTGGCAGGTGTTTGATGATGATAAAGACTTGTTAAGATTCCTGCATTGCATAGATGAATTTGAGAACCAGGAGATTGATTTCCAAAATTTTGTGGAAGTCATAGATGGTAAAGAGACTCTTTTTGGGGAAAGAATAATACATCTTAAAACAAACAAAATCCCCAAAGGGTTAGTAGCTTTAGAAATAACATTTGACGATAGGGATCGGTTTGTTACAAGGACATCCCCTACAAACAAGGATGATTTAGAAGAGGTGAATTTGGGGACACATCATGCCCCTAAAAGGGTATACATTGGTAAACAACTTAAGCCACACATCAGGACTATGTTGATAACATTGTTAAGGAAGTACAAACATGTATTTGCATGGTCATATGAGGATATAAAGGCCTATAGAGAGGACTTATTCCAGCATGAGATCCCTTTGAATCCTGGAGCTAAGCCATTCAAACAGAAACAAAGACCTGTTAACCCTACCTTGGCTCCAAATATGCAGGAAGAACTCATAAAGCTTAGAGAGGCTGGAATAATAATGCCTATCAGACACTCAACTTGGGTGTCCAATCTTGTCCTAGTAAAAAAAAAGAATGGAGATATAAGACTCTGTGTAGATTTCAGGAATTTGAATGTGTCTTCTTTGAAAGATAACTATCCACTCCCTAACATGGAAGCTATGTTGCAAAGAGTAACAGGTTGTGAACTTTTGTCCATGATGGATGGATTTTCAGGATATAATTAGGTGAAGGTGAAATAATCAGAGCAATACAAAACTGACTTCACAACTCCATGGGGAACCTATGTATATGTGATAATGCCATTTGGGCTAACAAATGCAGGTGCTACATTCCACAAAGCTATGGATGTTGCTTTTGCAGGTTTGATTGACTCAATCTTAGTTGTATATTAGGATGATTTAACTGCTTATTCAAAGAAGGAAGAGCAACATTATTTGCATTTAGAACAATTTTTTGTTAGAGCATTAGAGTATGGCATTTCACTCAATCCAAAAAAGTGTGCTTTTGGGGTAGTAGAAGGAAAACTATTGGGGCACATTGTTTCTAAGGATGGGGTCAGGATTGATCCTAAAAGGGTTGCAGCAATTGACAAAATTCAAATTCCCAAGACAGTGAAAGGCATTCAATCTTTATTTGGGCAAATTAACTTTGTTAGGAGATTTATTCCCAACTTTGCAAAAATTACAAAGGACATTTCCAAAATGCTGACAAAAGGTGAAACTATAAAGTGGGGAAGTGAAGCAACCCAATCATTCCAGAACATCAAAGAAGCTATCAAGATGGCTTCTATATTGAAATCTCCTAATTTTTCTAAGCCTTTTTAGTTGTTCTCATTTGCTTCTTTTCACACAATTGCTGCATGCCTATTGTAGAAAAATGAAGATGGTTTTGAGTAGCCTATTGCCTTCTTTAGCAAGTTGTTGTAGGCAACAGAACTGAAGTATGACATCATGGAAAATAGGCTTATGCATTAGTTAGAGCAGTTAAAAGATTTAGACCCTATTTGGTGGGATCTCAGATTATTGCATATGCACCCCATGTAGTAGCCAAAGACATATTCACTCAGGAAGAAGTGACAGGGAGAAGATGCAGATGGATAAATAAACTACAGGAGTTCAACATTGAAATACAAATTACTAAATTGGTAAGGGGACAAGGTATGGCTAAGCTGATGGCACAATCAAATTTGGAAGCATGTCAAGTTAATATGGCTCAGGATGAGATTGTTAACATGTTAGAGTCAGAATGGTATAGGGATATTGTGCACTTTTTACAAAATTTAAATTGTCCAACCCATCTGATTGATAGCCAAAAGAGAACCTTGAAGCTGCATGCTATCAAATACGTTGTTATCCAAGGAGAATTGTATTGGAAGAATCCTGATGGTGTGCTACTCAAGTGTGTGAATGAGCATCAGGTTGAGAGCATTCTTAATGATATGCATAAAGGAGTATGTGGTGGACACTATATTGCTAGGACAACTGCTCACAAAATCCTTAAGGTCGGATATTGGTGGTCAACACTTTTCTCTTATGCACATAAGATGGTAATAAAGTGTGATCCCTACCAGATATTTTTTGGAAAGCTCATGTATGAAGGTGCATTGCCCCTTAGAATTGTAACAGTGGAGGCTCCATTCCAGCAATGGGGAATTGATTTTATAGGGGAAATCATAGAGAAATCAATTAGAGGACATAGCTAGATCTTAGTTGCTACTGATTATTTCACTAAGTGGATTGAAGCCATCCCAACCAAGAAAGCTACAAGCAAAGTGGTGCTTGGTTTCATTTTAGAACACATTATTATAAGATTTGGAGTGCCAGTGAAATTGGTTACAGATAATGCCATGTGCTTCAGGTCTGGTGAATTTGTTGACTTTTGCAATAACTATGGAATCATTTTATCCCATGCATCACCATATCATCCACAGGGGAATGGTCAAGCAGAATCTGGTAATAAGAGTCTCATGAAAATCATCAAAAGGATAATTGATAAGAATAAAAGGGCATGAGATTCAAAGTTGAAATTAGCATTATGGGCTGATAGGGTGACAGTAAAGAAGACAATTGGGAAGTCACCTTTTTATTTAGTGTATGGCACAGAGGCCAAGTTGCTAGTAAATAATCTCCTGCCAGTGTACAAATTCATATGGGAGAATAATGAAGAAATAGAAGACCCAATGAATGAAAGGATAAATCAGTTGGTTGCACTAGATGAGACTAGGAGAGAAGCACAGAAGACTAATCTCAAGAAACAACAAAAGGTGAAATATTTGTTTGATAAAAGGACTATAGAAAGAAAATTTCAGGTTAATGATTTAGTCCTTGTATGGAATGCAAGAAGTCAAGATAAGGGCAAACATGGTAAATTTGAACCCTTATGGATGGGCCCATACCTAATAAGTAAATTAGTGGTGAATTACATGAATTACATGAATTACAAGAATTACCAGTGCACGGTCAATTCCTTAAGCCCTATTTCTCATGAATGAATGTATCTTTGTGGACAATGTAAAATAGGTGTATATAGTTTGTAAATTCTGTATATTGTGTACAGTCAGTCTTGTCTGTGTTTTGGTCTGGTTTGCCCCGGAGTTGGGTGGTTATCGCTACAACCTTGCATTTGTACATCCCTAGTTGGAGCCAATGGTGGTACCCCTTAGGGTTTAGGGTTTTAGGTTCGTAATCTTATAAGTGTTTACCTTTATAAAATCCTTTTCACCCTAATTCCCTAGGTCATGCACTTTATTTTCTAAATTTGTGTTGACCGTTTGCAGTAAGTTTTCGGTCCCTTAAGTTATAACATTAATCCTTGCTGGTTGTCAGGTGACCGGCCCCATGATTTAGGAATTACCTTCTGTGGCTCGTAAAAATTAAATCAAATGTCCTAAGTCTTTCCGTAAGTCATTAGGTTTAATAAAGTGAATAGCATAACGTCGCAACGCATCATCAGTGACATCATCACCTCACTGCGTGACTGTGATAGGGTGACACCTATCCAAGAATCTATGCTTATGTCCTATTCCATTAGGAATCCTGCACCAGCCAACCACATGTCACCAGATGTCAGTATAAAAGTGGTCTGCAGGGAAGGTTTTAATCTAATGGTCACGCATTGTCGCAAGGGTATCTCACAGGAGGGAATCTTCGCTGCGTGGTCGCGAGAGGGTGACACGTGGCATTCTCTTATTAAAGAAGTAAAAAGTAAATGAAAGGTGAGCACGTGGGGGCTCAATCACACCCACGCACGGTAGCTAAGTGGTAGGCCATCTCCAACTGTGAGGCCGCGAGATGGTACCACGTGTCCAGTCCAGACAAAAGGTCATGCCGTCAGCAATGAGAGTACAACTGATATGGCCTATTCTGATTGGCTGAAGACTTTTCAAACATGATGACTGAGATTTTCAAATCTCGTGGGTAAATAATAGCCGTGGATCTTGTAGTAAGGAATTCTAATAGAGGGCATAGGTTTAAACTTTTGCAATGAATGTTGGAGGTGCGTTGTAGCATGAATGAAGAGTAAAGCCGAGGCTACCTCCATTAATGCATCAGAAGCTAGGCTACGAAGTTTAAAAGGAAGAAAATTTAGGGCTTTGCACGTCATTTCTTGAGCACATACAACTTTTAGGCGCACAGAGGATTCTCAAGCAGATGAAGAGCGGTAATTCAAAACTCTGCAAGTCAAACTAGTAAGTTCATTCTGTCTCCCTGTATCCAGTGTATTTTGAGTTGACCACTTGATTAATGAAGTAGTTAATTGCTTATAAGAGAAGCCCTGGCTCGTTAGACTAAGTTAGAAAAAATGAGTCAATCTAGCCAACTCTCCACCTCTAAGCGTAGCTTAGATGAAGATCTCATGATCTAGCTCCCCAGTTCTGCTAGGACAACCTTGAAATTGCGTGGCCCAGGCGGGCCCGAGGATAAATTCCTTGATTATTGTTATAATTGTCATGATGCCATACTGCTTGTTCCTAGTTGAATCCTGTTCAAACATTGGCATAGGAGAATGGATTATAAGGCCCCTATTTGTCATGCCTGGAAATTTGATCTAGCCAAGCTTATTTGTTCCAATGTCTTCCCTAACCCTGACCTAATTAGGGTAGTAGCATTAAGGTATGATCCTGCTACAAGGATGGTTGTAGCAGGACATAGTTCAAAAATTATCAAGGTCACCAAAGGATACATTGCTATTGTATTCAATTTAGACCCTGTAGCTAGCAAGCCAATTGACCTTGCTGCTTTGAAGAGTAAATATTAGACTGTGAAACATGCTTATAGGGATTACAACCTAGCCAAGCACAGGCCAAGAGGTGTAGATGGAAAATTGGTGAAGATTTTAGCCAGTGAGCATGAGCCCTTTCATTGTAGTATGTTCATGGATTACTTTGTCAGGGCTTATCACAATTTGTGCCAAGTATTGGGTAGGGATGCTTCAGATAGAATGCCCATTTCTTTAATGATGTTAGCAGTTGATATTCAGAATCAAGAGGTCAAGGAGCCATATGATTATGCTACTTACATTGCTGACCATATGCACAAGCAGATGTTAGAGATCAAGAGCAACCTGTCTAAGCCAAATGTCCATGTTGAATTCACATGGTACTCCATGTTATGCCACATGCTTTTATTTTCTTTATTTGGGATGCGGCACCAAAATCTGCATGTTAAGAGTACAGATGCTCAAGGAAATATGTTGCTAGTGTAGGTATGGACATGCATGTTGGATATGCATTGCACTACTGCAGATTATGTTATTTTTGAAGAGTATTTTGTTAGAAGAATTCTTGGGTTTTTGGAACCAGAGGGTGAGAGGCTACACCCTGATGTATTAGACTTCTTGAGACCTCTAGATAGGACTCCTCACCATGGAATTGATCATAATTGGCGTGATTGGTTCTGTCATGAGAACACTACTTGCATTAGGGTCTATGGATGTGAGACCCTACCTCATATATTGCCTAAGTATGTGCCTAAAAGAGTGGCATTCTTAAAAATTATTAGGCAATTAAATGATTCTAACAAGGAGCACTTGAGGAAGGGCAAGAAGGGCTCATTCTTTCCTTCTTCCCTCAAATTTAGTGATTTTTTAATAGCTGATAAGAGTGGACTGGATCAAATTTATTCAGTTATGCAATGTTTTGGGATGTATTTGGAACATCCAAGGCATTTTAACCTTGAGGGTTTCATCAACAGGGAGGGTCAGCAAGGGAAGGCCCAGATATTCTCACTAGGTTGACTACAGTGATGATATTGCCAGGAATTGTTTTACAATGGATGATTTCCATCACTTAAGGATTAAGTGGGACACTATTATGACAAGTGAGAAGATGAAGAAAAGCATAAATCCTGCATATCAGGGCGCATTTGCATAAGTGCAAGACCCAATTCAGAGAATTGAGAAGATGTTCGACAATGCAGAGCAGCTAATTGGTTCTGCCCTTGCAGGAGAGGAAATACCCACATATGAGCCTGACAGCTCTAGTAGAGGATATGCTATCAAAATGGAATAAATTGGCCCCTCCCCTGCTAAAAAGGCTAAAATTATTGATTTAGAAAATCCTGAAGAGATTGAAGTAGTAGATTTGGAAAGGGAGGAAGTGGAACATGTGCAAGAAGGTGCCCCTTAGGTGAAATCACCTGATAGAATAAGACCTTATTCATCCCCTAAAAATAGGACAGTAAGAACAATGAGGAGCCCAAATGTGGACATTGAAGATGTCAAGATAATGGCTTGCAACAAATTTTTAGAGGATGATGAATTTGTCAATACTCCTGAATTCAGAAGTTATGTTTTGAAGGTAAGAAGTGAAGAGTTTCAAAAGAGGATTGAAGATGCTAAAGCTGGAGCAAACCCTATTGAATATGATGCCATTACTCAAAGGGTCTTAAAAGAAGTAAATAAATCCATTAGTGCAACGACTCCAGAGGAGGGGAGGGCATTGGTTGCAAAGAGCAATATTTTACTTCTTCCTCACTAGACCTTGTCAGATGCCATTGCATTTGACACAATTACCAAAGATGACTCTAATATAACAGGTGAGCAGATTGAGAAGGCTCTCTCTAGCACATCCTTCAACCCTAGATTTTAAACACTGGCCATATGGGTTCTAGCCCCAAACAACAATAAGCCTAGGGTTGAACTGGGGGAATTGGTAGAAGATGTAATAATAAAAAGAGTATCTGACACCCCTGCTCCCCAAGTTGCGAGCTTAAATGTCTAGACTACATAATTTGTAGAGGCAGTCACAAATAAGTTGTAAAAGGATCACAATGAGCTGTAACTCAATTATGCTTAGGTAGTTGCAGAGATAAATAGGTTGAAGAAGCAATTGTCACTAGGAACCAGTACTTTAGCTCCCCCACCAGTGATTCCAATAGCAGAGTCCTTCTTAGTCGACACAGAGCCTTTATTGACTGAAATCAGGGAGCTAAAGGAGGAGGTGAAGAAATTAGAGGGGGAGAAGAAGAATACAGTGAAAGACATGGTCACCAACTTGATAAAAAATAGGGTGACCAAACTCTTGGCTAGGGTGGATGAGATCTGGAAGTCTTACTCACAATTGAGGATAGCTCATGACGTGAATGAATCAGATAAACAAACTCTGTCAGTTGTGAAAGCTAAGTGGTTGCCAAGGACTATAGAGGTCAGGGATCTTCTTAGGTGTTCTAGATTTGATGCAAGTGCATCTCCTGAGTTGAAACTGGTGGTAGATATGCTGAAACATTTTGAGGACATGGCCAATTTTTAATTGAGATTGGATACAATTTTGGTGGATAAGATGTAGGCCATAGAAAATATGGACACAAAGTGGTTGCCACATATTTTGGAAGGTGATGGGAAAACTAAAGACTTGGACAAGTGGAAAACAAAAATAAAAGAAAATGGTTACCAATTAATTCCCACTTGTTGTGATGATGGCGATCCAACTATGCAGATGGTGAGCTTATCACTTGACAAGCTGCACATAGTTGAAATAAATTTAAAAATATTTTGCAAGAATGTAAAGACTATATTGGATGCCAGGTATGTCAGTCATAATGATAGAATTGTAGAGATTATCTCATTCCCCTGGTCATCTGAAAAGACATACAATGAGTGGACAGACAAGTATGGGTCGCATTATTGAAAAGGCCAACCACTACCTTCCCAACATTAATGAAGCATATCTTCTTCAGGTGGCTACACATCTTCCAATTCCATCTACCCTTTCTCTTCTTCTCTCCAATGTAGTAAATGATCTCAATGCCATATGGGTAGTGCATTGTATCAAGTACCTTTTGAAATGACAATGTAATTAATGCTGAGTACACATTCTTAGTTTATAAAAGAATTGTGTTACTCATTTTTTTTTGTTGAGGATTTTGGTAACTTTTGGAGAGTGAATGAAATACAAGTTTTGTTGGGTTGTCTCATCTCTTGTCTTGTAAGTTTATGAGTTATATGTTGAATGTATTTTTGCATAGATTTTATTAGTTTCATGTTGATTTAAATGAGTAATGCTTTATGCATGTATTTTGTGATCTGTCTCCAAGTTGGGTGTATTCTTATTTTGAATCAAGATAACTAAGGGTTTTTTGAGATTTTGGAATATAGATTTACTATGTTGTATGCTTAATCTTCTACTTTTGTTCAAGGAATAGATTAAATGTCTTGGGTTAAGTGTGGAGAAGAATATATTGCAATAGGGATGTTTGTAAGTAGAGTTAATTGGATACTCTATCTTGGGTAGTGTTTGTAAGTCAAATACTAGCAAAACCCATTGAAACTTGATTATTGGTTTAAGTTTATGAGAATCATTCACATATACATGTCTGTTTGACTCCATGCCCTGAGATAAGCACCGGTCTGACCCTGTGTCAAATTTATGAATCAAAACCCTAATCTTGTAGCCAAACATAAAACAAAATCAAATATTATTCACAAACCTTTAGGATTTTAGGAGTAGTTTTAGTTTCAAATCCTCTGGTCCACGCCTGAAATATAGACCAAAGATAGCCCCTTTACATATATCTTATAGCTTCGGCCTAAATAAGAGAGGATTTATCTGCTTTGTGTCAATATCCCAGTAAACTCAGAGTTTTAACCCATGGGTATTGAATAGGGAATACCCCCTATGTTTTGTAGAGCTTGAAGAAGGAGAGGAGACATTTAGAGTCTGTCTCCTATATTGTTGGTCTCTGACCTAAGGATCCTGTTGATGAGTGGTGGCTACCTCGTACAGAAACTTAGGAACTATCAGTTGGAAAAAACCCAACAGGCTCTATAAGTTGAATGTGAAGAATGACCCTGAAGTTGATGACCTTCCTCTTACTGATCTCTTGGTAGGACTTATTGATGATTGGTTTTCTAAAATTGCCTATTTCTTAACATATGGAGAATGTCCTACACATAACTCATGAAAGGAGAAGAGAAACATTAGGCTTAAGGCCGCTAAATATGTTATTTTTAGAGACACTTTATATAAGAAGGGTATTGATGAGATATTTCTAAGATGTGTGGATAAAGAACAACAAAAGATACTCCTTGAAGTATTTCATAATGAAGCATGCGAGGGAAATTTTTCTTCATTAGTAACAACCTCAAAAATTATAAGACAATGTTACTATTAGTTATGTATGTTGAAACATGCTTACAATTGGGTATCAAAGTGTGAAAAATGCAATTAGTTTTTTAGAAGACCTCATTTATCAACTCTTCCCTTGAGACCAGTTGTTATTGAAGAACCCTTCCAATAGTTGGGATTATATTTTGTTGGGCCAATTAATCCTCATTTGAGTGTAGGTCACACTTAAATATTGATAGCTACAGACTATTTACCAAATGGGTGGAAGCAATCCCAGTAAAACAAACTACATCTGAGGTAGTTTGTAATTTCATCAAGGAAAACATCCAGGTCAAGTTTGGTGTACCATAGAAAATTGTTGTTGATAATACTACCATTTTTTCTTATTTTGAAATCTCTCTTTTTTGCTACAAGAATGGTATTACATTGTCACATTCATCATACTATTATCCTTAGGGAAATGGTCAGGCTCAGTCAAGTAGTAAGAACCTTGTTGCCATTATTTGGAAACTAGTGGATGAAAATCAAAGAAGTTGGCATATGAAATTATATAATACACTTTGGGTGGATTAGATTACACCCCATAGGTCTATAAGCATAACCCCTTTTGAGTTAGTGTATGCGATAAACAACGCATTACCGATTCTCCTAGAGCTTTTGGATTTAAAGCTTCAAACTACCGTTGAAGATGAATAATTTCAAGAGGCTTTGGAGAAGAGGATAATGTACCTAACTAAAATTGAAGAGCAGAGGGAAGATGTAATTGATAGAATAGCTTAACATCAGAGGAAAGTTAAGAAAGTATTTGACAAGAAAGCAAGGTAAAGATACTTCACTATAGGTGATTTTGTCTTACTATAGGATAGGAGAAAGGAACCAAAGGGAGCTCATGGAAAGGTTGACTCACTCTAGAAAGGTCCCTTTCAAATTAGGGAAGTCTGTGGAGATAATTCTTTCTATTTATCTTATTTAGATGGAACACCATTGCCCCTTCCTTACAATAGGCAAGATTTGAAGAATTACAAATTATAAAATGAGTTGTCCCCCATGCATGTATCATACCTTTCCCTTCTTTTGTATTTGTTCCCTATCTCCTTTTGGTTTTCCTTTGTTGTGTTTTCCTTTTGTCTTTGTTTCTAACTCTGTGGCCCATTGAATAAGGAATTTAATCTTACTAGAGATTCTAGGTTCTTCTACGTCCTGTGCAATCCTTGTCCCCAGTCAGAGATAGATGTTTCCCTCAAATTTTGATCTAGTTCCTTTTCAAAGTTTGTAGCAAGTTGTTTTTCCTTAGTTGGGAAAGCCTTGGTAAGTTGAAAGTCTTTGTTATCCCCTTTAGGATCACTTGCAAAAATTATGTTTTTGGTCATGTTCCCACTGCTTCAAAATCTCTGTTTCCAGGTTTAATTTTTGGCAAAATTGTGTTTTCTCTAACTTTTTGGTAGGTTCACAAGTTTATGAACCTTCCAAAGACCCAATTAGTAATGTTGTTTTGCCAATTTTTCGGATAGTTTGAAAGTTCTGAAACCTTTCAAATTATCGACGGAAGTTGCTTTTATTTATTTTTCAACAAGTTCAAAATTTTTTGAACTTCTTGAAGAGCTAAAAGACTTATGTGTTGGGAGTTTTAAAGGTTTTAGAACCTAGAAAAGTTCCAAAAAAGTTGATGATTTTTCAAAGGCTTTGATAGAGTGAAGATAAGTGTTTCATAGTCTTGGTTACTTTGTAGGTTTGTGAACTTCTTGAAAAGTTGAAATGGTTCAGAAGTTCAGAAGTTTGCTAATTTTTTGAAAAGTTAAAAGAGATACAAGATTGCTAATAGAGCCTAGTTCAAAAGTTCTCAAACCTTTTGAAAGGCCAAAAGGGAGTTTGAAAGTTTCAAAAAGAGTCGAATTGCCAAAAATGTTTTTAAAGGCTTAAAAGTTTTGATGTTAGAATGAATTCTAAAACTTTCTAACTTTATGAAAAGTTAGAAGTTTTTCAAATGACCTATTTTAAGGTATTTAAAGAGGTTTGCGAGCCCAATAGTACTAGCCTAATGGCAGAAGTGACTTTTTCTAGTAGCCTTGCTCATGTAGGAGGTTTTCTAGTTGCAATATAGTGCCTAGATTTAGTCCTCACATGTGTAAAGAATTATCATCTAGAATCCTAAGAAGTTAGAGCTCCTAATAGCAGAGTAGTACCAAGGCTAGATGCCACATCTCTCAACATCACTCTGAGACTACTAGTTAGAGATGAATATGCAGATATGGATATTCAAAGAGGATGGGACTCCTTTCAATATAAAAAGGATACATGCCTCACTAATATTTCTAAACATTGATTGATGAATCCAAAGAAGGGGAAATCTTAGATCCTAAAGAATTTATAAAGGGATAATTTTTAGGAAGACATTTTAGACATAATTACCCTGTTATATAGGGCAGTACGAAGTAAGGATACCAGTAAATTTGAGTTTTGGATGTGTCGGTTTATCATCACAATTGGGTATGCTTCCCAATTTGTGGATTGGGCCAAAATGATAAGTGATCAGGTGGATAATCAATTGGTGAATTTCTAGACCAATCAGTACTTTTATGTCTTCCTACCTCTTTTATGTCATTGCAAGTATGAATGTGTGGTCTAGCTTGCAAAATGTTGGGGTATTTGATAATGCAACACAGATTTATGATTTCTACCCACAACTTTAGATAGAAGTGGGAAATAAATATTACAAGAGAGTAAATGAATCTTTTAGCATGTTGAATGTAAGGGTGTTAGAAGAAGAAAAGAGACTTAGAATTTCTCTTGAGGTAGCTCAGTTGGTTATTTGGTTTGGTAGCTTCTTCATCCAATATAATGTGTTCACATACCTAAGAATAGGTGGTTTGGAAGGCACTCCCTATAAATTGACATGCTATGCAATTGATTACCTTATTTTGCTTTAAGTTTATTAGAAAATGGGAGAGGTAAGCAAGAAATGTGGTGAAAATAAAAAGGTAGAATATCCTTTTCCTATGAACCTAATTTATTACACTTGCAAATTAGCTGCAGATGTGTAGAATGTTGATAGAATTCTATCAAAGCTCAACTTCCACCCTTTTACAACAAGGTTGTTTTATGACAACAAAAACTATACATAAAGACAATCTATATGTTGGGACAGTGTACAATCATGATTCCCACTTCAAGGACTATTGGGAAGATTGTACAGATGATTATGGGTTAGAAGAAGGGATTGGAAGAGATTAATAGTTGATCAGATGAAAGCCTTCAAATTAGGATAAGATATTCCTAATATTGTGGATGATGGCACCAACCTAATTGATGAAGTCTACTCTTCTAGTCAATCTCATCCACTTTCCCTAACCAACTAGGCCAATAAAGAAATTATTGACATAAAGGAAAGGTCTTTATTTATACTTCGGAAGAGAAAAAGTGGTTGATGGCTAGAATTGCAAAACATACAACCACTAAACCACCACCAAAAGATAATGCATCCAAGAAGCTAAAGTAGACTGTAGCATCTTCTTCTCCCCAATCTCCCATCATCACATATTCTACCAGATCTAAGTCTACTCCAAGAAGGGATAGTGATGATGAAGACCCAGAAAAAGGAGTTAACTTGAAAATTTAATGTGAAGGTGAGGACCAAGCACCAAGAAAGAATTTGGAGATAAAAATACCACTAGTGTAAAAGGATGGTGATAGTGTATAAAATCCTACTGGTGAGCAACAACAAGTAAATCCTATTTTATCTCCTCTTCCTCCTCCTCATGTGCACACTCCTCCACCTTCTCCTCCCCTAGTACAAACAACTATGAATACTATTGTTGATTCTACTCCAAAGGCCACTCTTCCCCCATTGACACTTAAGTCCCTATAAATGTCATCACCATCTCCTTGGCTTAAAGAGGTGGTGGCAAATAAAAGGAACCAGTCCCAAATGGTAGATCCTAGTTTTGATAAAGTAGCAAAGTTGTTGCAGGCTACTCATCAAGCAACAAAACTTCATACAACTTCTAGAATGATGGTAGATCCTTCTATATGTGACCAATATGTGGAGATTTTAGAGCCTCTAGTAGATAAAAATGAGGATGAAGCAACTAAAGTAGATTACAACATCACTATAGTAAACCTTGGCCCATCTACACATGAAGGTGATATTCATAATGCTAATATGTTTGTTGAAAAATTAGTTGAAAGAGTAGAGAAAGAGAAAAAGATAAGGGAGTAACTCAAAGAGAAAGTAGAAACTTTGACTGTATATATCAAGTCTATTATAGATACTTCTACTCAGCCTCTTGATGCTTCGACAACAACTCCAACCAATGTCCCACCAAAAGGTATAAGCTTTGATGTCATAGATAAAATTGGCAAGTACCAAGCTTATGGGAGTGTAGCTAAAACTTAAGTGGAAAAGGTAACTATTAATGGTCTTATTTACATTTAAGAAGCCATGAAGTTATATGGACAAGTTTTAGCTACTTGAAAAAGGAAATTCATACTTAATTCCAAGCATCCAAGAAGGAAGAGACTATATTGTAGGTCATTGTCAGAGATTTACAAGAAATGATCAAAGTGGATATAAGTATTTTGGTTACTGAGAAGGTCTTCAACAAGCCTAAAGAAAATGATACCTTCAAATGGTTAAGGGGGATTGAATGGGAAATTTTAGTAATCAAAAAATCTTTAAATGAATTCAAAAAGCTTATCAAGATATGTAACTCAATCTTAATGGATGTTCGAGCCAATTTCCTGTCAATAGATGCTGATATTTTGAAGGAAGGTGAGATCAATTGTAACAACACCCCATATAATACACAAATATCCTAGTAATTAAAGATATAAATGACAAATAGTGCACTCATTAGATCGTGCTTTACATCAGCACATAACCATCAATCATAAGGATATCAAAGAAGTAAAACTTATTTCACTGACTCCTTACAAGTGATACACTTTGAAATCAATAGTTATATAATGCATACATGAATAGTGATGTTATAATATCTTATCTTGTAATGATTACACTTGAAATATGATAAGACAAGAATAAATCATATACCATAATATAATAAGTCTAGACAAACCGACCCACATCTTACTCTACCTGAGTAATTAATCTAGCGGTTTATCTTTCACCAAGGATCTTAAGAATTCGCAATCACAAATGATGACCAATCCTAGGGGGCTAGACCTATGCCTCGGGGGCTCATCTTAGATGGCCTTGCCTACATAATGCGCAGAGGCTTCATAGTTCAAAAACACAACTCTCTGTCCTTACTTGTCTCTCAAGTAATAGACAAAATGTTCTAAGTACACTAGATCTCCGAACATTTAAATCTTAGTAGATCTATAAAAAAATTTAAGTGTGTACACTGGCAATTAATGTCTATATCTCAAGAATGTCCTATCATTTCACCATGATATCTTGACATTCAACAGGATGGATAAATGTATCCAAGGAATAAGTCCATAACAGGCATTAAGTCCTTAAGTTAAATTTTAAAAATAATATAATTATAGGGTAATAGTGTTTATTGATTAATCCATCTAGGAGGTTAGTCCACACGACAATATAATTCCCTGATTTCCATGCAATACTAGGTGTTATGGTGGAAATAACGTCTTACCATCTCACCATGATGAAGTTGGGACTAGATTATCACCTAGTTAACACATATAAGCTCACCCTTAATCTAGGGGTAAAATAGTACACAATACCATAACCATCAACAAATTTTAAATATTAAAATGTCAACATTCACATCAAGAGGCTCGATAACAAATGTATTATCATGTAGTCAATGATTGTCAAGTCCATGAAATAAACATACTATCAACAACATGAACATCTAGACATTCTTATTTGAATATTTATCAATAGCAACAAAATAATGCACATAATTTATAATACAATTCTAATAAGCCTTCAAATATAGATGGTTTAAAGGAAGAACATAAACCCCTAAGGTTTAAAGGTGTTAAGTGCAAAATGACAATTATCTTTCATTGACTTAAACTTTGATATCCAAAGTCTATAAATGTTGGACAAATGGTGACCTAAACACGACTTATGAATATTTTAGAAATACTTCCTGTAGACACCTAAAAATGGTCACAACCAACTTCATCCACTCACGCATTCAACCCTAATCCACCTACATCACTTCATCCAACCTGATTATTAATTAAATAATTTTTAATTATTTAATTAATTTATTCTATGCCTTTATCATGTCATAAAAATCAATTCTTCTACTATAGTTTTAAAATTAAATATTTTTTACTATAGTTCATCCCAAAATTAAATAAATTATCATATTTATTTAATTCCCTAATTTGTGCACTTTTGATTACTTTTTGTAATCATAATTATTTTCTTCTAATCCATGTGCAAATGAATTAATTTTAATTAATTCATCATTACAAACCCCCATGTTTCTAGAGGTCCACTTGTCATCCAATGTACACATATGTACATGACAAGTGGTACTTTGGAAGCATGGACAAATCTTCCAAATTGAGTACATTTGTCCTCTTTCTTTCACCCCACTCCATGTGTCACTATTCATCTCAATTTAAAATTCCATGTGGCACTATTTGAACACTATCTTCTAATTTTATTTCCACTTGTCCTCTCCATGAAATTTAAAATTCCTCACAAATTCCAAGCCTTACCTTTTCATAAATGAGTCCTTACATGTCATACACCTACTCAATCTTGGCCATCCATCCATTCAAACTTGCATTCTCATCCATTGATCATCCCTTGAATCTTGGGGCAACCTTCTTATCCAATCCACCGTTTGTTCAATTCTCTTTGCTTGAGGATCCTCAAGTAATCTCAACCATTGATCCTAGCCCTCCAATCCCATCTCCAAAAATCTATAAATTGAGGCCTCCACCTCCCATTTGGAACAAGTCATTTTGTGCAATGTTATGCTGTCAATTTGAGTGCTCACATCTATAGCTCTTAGTGCAATTCAACATAGTCTAGTTTAGTTTATCATCCATTTAGGACATATCATCACTAGCTTGCTTAGATAGGGTGCATGTTTCAGTATAAAAGCATAGTAGTGGTTTAGTCCAATCTTGAGGTCCCTTAAACTTGAGATTGGATGCATCTTAGGTGTAATTTTCATCCATTTTAGGTCTCATTTTTATAGGTAGACACTTCTAAATATCAATGAAGAAGCACTATCAAAATCTATAATTGCCAACTCATTACAATTGGTAAGGCAATCTATTTATTTTGCAAGATAAATTGTTCAAGTCTTGATTACTAATATCGTCCATTTGAAAGGTATCCTAATATGGGTTTATTCTTAAATTTTAAATCAAAATAAATAAACAACCTATTAGGCCATAAACAAAGAACAAAATGAGGGATCAATAGATGCTAGATTACAAGATTATACATTTACCTTATAAGTTCAAAATTTCAACTTAATTCAATGGAAAATCTTGTCCTTATAGTTTAATTGACAATTCCAACAATCTTCTATTATTATATCAATCCTCTAGAGTAATTTGCACCTATCAAGAGTGAGTAAACTAAATTTGATATATAACACAAGACATTCATAAACATCTCCATGATATAAAACATTTTTACGTAATTACACTAATTTCCAACTTTCCCTAATTTAAAGGTGGGTCTTTAGATTTAACTATACCCTTTTTTTAAAAGATAACCATGTTTGAGCTATCATCAAACAGATGATCAATTAATAAACAATGTTACAAAGATGAACCTTCTTGAACATAAATTGTTCCTAAGGTTTTAGACACTACCCTACACGTTCTTTGAGCCTTTGAATAATTGCAAGAAATACGCTATTATAGTGCAACATGACTAATTTGCAACAAAACACACTGATAGCCTACACACATGAGGTAATATATAGAGGCTAAAATAGAATGGCTAGTGACTTAAATGGACATTTTACCCTTTTGTGTAAATAAGAGTATGTGTTCACTTTAGACAAACATCATTGAATTAACATTAGTATAAAATTCTGTCATAGAGGACAAATGGCTTGGGATCCATCAAAGCATACTGCAAGGTTGATTACAAGTGCACTGCGGCCAAATTGGTTATATAAATATCTGGTTTTCTTTGGTCTATGAGGAACTTATAATATGCTCAATATGGATGCACTCTATGATGCAATGTGGTTAAAAATGCACATTATCTCTTCACATGTTTTAGTAAAGAAAACATATCCATGTATATGTTATTTAAGTTCTAAAAGAGAAAACTATTACTGCTTATATTTCTTCATCCTAGGATCTCAAAAGTTTCACTATGTATTGTATAAATTTACCCAAAATTAACTTTGTTTACCTTCAGTAATTCTATTGTTTCAGATTAGAAATTTCTCAAGATTTCCAAACTAGATTTTATGACAGAATGGAAGAAGGCAAATATACTTGACAACTCTTTTATAAACCAAGGTATTTTTTAAAAATTTATTAGAACGCAACCTATGGCTACATAGAGGTGCCTCTAATGGAGGCGTCTCCATCAGAGAACGCCTCTCTAATGAAGGTGCATCCATTGGAGTGGTCGCCCCAATGAAGGTGCCAGTTAAAACAAATTTTTCCTCACTATGTTTAAATTTCTGGCTCAAACAAATAATATGTAAACTGGGTATATTCTATTATTTCTCTGCTGTAATTTATTTCATTTCTAGCTATTCTCTAGAAGGTAAAGATGAGATTCATCTTGTGTATAGTTTCAGTTTTCTCATGCCCAGATTATATCCTGACTTTGTTCCTCTTTCTGTTGTTGTTCACAGGTTAAATTTCTGAGCAAATTACTTCTAAGAATTTATATATATAGCTGCCTAAAGAGTATCAGTAATGTTTGAGTAGCATAAATCAATTGCATTTCTATTTCCCTTAATTATTCAATCAATGCACAAGATAAAAATCTTTGTAGAAGTTTGATGCACAGAAAGGAATAATTAGCCAAGAGTCCAATTAAAATCACATACTTTACTCAGTTCGTTGGAAGCCAAACACTTTATTTTTCCTTTGTTCTATATTCTTCTCCTCTTCCTTCCAACATTCCCCTTCTGATATTTTTCTCTTTTTTAAAGGACTCTTTCCACCCTTTCCTATGTTACAGATGTCCTTTTTCTTTCATAGAATAGTGCCAGGTATTATTTATAAATTTTCCCAAATCATGGTTGAGCCACGCATAGAGGAAGTCCGACAGACGTTAAGCATGGAAGGCCAATGGTGGTAGCAAGATCATAATTTTTTTAGTTAAAGTTTAATTCCTTCCTTCGTGAAAGTAGACCTCCCACTTTTATTAATTTACTCTGATGGATTAAGGTTTATTATTGGGCTGCACGTGTCTAGGGAAAGAATATATTATTCTTAAATGAATACCAATTAAAACAAGGGAAAATTACCTACTAAAGTTATTTTTCCTTTTAAAGGTGAAAACCAAAGTTACTTATTACCTAAAACATCCTTAATTATTCACCACATTATGCATTAAACAAGATAAATATTAAAGAGAATATTTACTTAATATTACACATATAATATATGTATATATATATTTATATATTTTTATACATATATTTATTTGTTTATCTTTTCCATCTTGGAATAGTTCTTCATAAAGTTGTTATTAGGAAGAAAAGAATTGGTAATTAACTACTCATCACCTCTCCTTTTAATACATAACGTGCACAATATATATTTATAAATATATGATTTGTGGTAGGTTATCTTATCCTTAAGGCACATTCAAAACCTTTAGAAGCCTTAAGCAAGTTGTTATTTTTTTCTTTCAAAAAGAAATCTTGTTTATCATTTGTGCATGTAACAAAACTTGATAAAATAGGTTCACTTAAAGAATTTTCTCCTTATAGTCATCGTGCTAGACTAAACAAAATGGGGAGTGACATCCTTCCCCCCTAAGAATGGTCATCGTCCCGATGACTGTAGTATGAAGAGATAGTTAACATCATTTCTTTTTATGCATTCAAAAACCAAACTTTATTCCATATCATAACTAATGCAACATTTGCAAGTATTTTATAACTTCTTCATACTTGTATTGATCATACTTTTCTAGTCCGATTCCCTGACCATGTTGCCAAAAACCTTGAAATGTTCCTATCATGGTCCTTAGGTCTAATCATCCATCAAACCTTAAACTAGTGTTAGCTCATTAATGAACAATGAATTTAAGCATTCCAAAAAAATTATTTGTTTTAGAGTTAAAGTGTTAACCTTCCATTGAGTGGAAAACAATTGTCTCATTAAGGTTTATGTGCAACTTTATACTTTGGCAGACACAAAAGAATATAATAACCCATTAGTTTATTTTTTCTTTCATTCTTCCCTTGTGGTGATGCCGATCATCTATGTCCATCTCTATCATTCACACTTTCGTGTGTATGATACTAGACATTTATGTCCATCTCTGTTATACACACTACACCATGTGTATAACACTAGACATATCTATGTGTCCATCTCTATCATACACATTTATGTGTGTGTGATACTAGACACTAATGTCAATCTCTGTTAAACACACTACACCATGTGTATAACACCAGACATATTTGTGTGTCCATCTCTATCATACACACTTCTGTGTGTGAGATACTAAACACTAATGTCCATCTCTGTTATACACACTACACCATGTATATAACACTAGACATAAATGTGTGTCCATCTCTATCATACACACTTCCATGTGTGTGATACTAGACACCGATGTCCATCTTTGTTATACACACTACACCATGTGTATAACACTAGACATATTCATGTGTCCATCTCTATCATACACACTTCCGTGTGTGATACTAGACACTAATGTCCATCTCTATTATACACACTACACCATGTGTATAACAGTAGACATATCTATGTGTCCATCTCTACCATACACACTTCTATGTGTGTGATACTAGACACTAATGTCCATCTCTGTTATACACACTACATCATGTGTATAACATTAGACATATCTGAACATTTATATCATGTTCACATTCAAGCCATGTTTCTCACTAGTCACTACCTCTCTGATGATATACAAACACTTATAGTCATCACTGGTAGGTAAGATTTACAGAATTTATCATTTCTTTACTTATATCTATCAAAATTTTATTGATTCTATTGGCTAGGTCATTATCTAGAGAAGTCATAATCTCAATCATGTATTATTCACTACGGAATCAAAAAATTTAGACATGGTATAAATGTTCTATTAACAGGTTTATACAACTTATATAGTTATCAAACATTGCAAATCCTCAGTTGCCATCTCAAATATACTAACATTCTATATTCATCCATTCTTTACATATAAATAATTAAGTATTTTGTTAAGTACAAAATACACTCTTAAATGTGACTACATGTCACTATCAGATAGAGGGATCTCTTCAGGCTCTTCTTCCCCGTAAGAGTCTACTAACAAAAATGGGGAGGGTGGATGTACTCGCAAGTACTCCATTATCACCTCCCATCCCATATTAGGTGCCTCACGACCACATCCAAAGGGCATGTCTCGATGAGTAGAGGGTTTACTGAGTTTAACAATTATGGGGGTATTTATTTTCTCTGTTGCTTGCATCCTCTTCTCTCTCTCAAGCTGAATGTGCTTAAGTGTGTCAGCGAGGGTCTTAGAATCGTTAAGCCAAACCCTCCCACAACAGCTTATTGGTTCAGTGTTCCTAGAAAGGGTTTCCTTCCTTACAATAGTTTTAGTCTTGCTCTTGGTTTTTGTTTTCCTGGCTCGTTTCTGTGTTCTTTTCCCTGCCATTCTTGCACAAGAACAAAATTGAGGTTAGCTTGCTAATCAACGAAAACCTTTGTAATGAGCTATGAGGTCCAATTGTTGAACCTGGTTTGCTCTGATACCACATGTGACAACACCCCATATAATACACAAATATCCTAGTAATTATAGATATAAATGACAAATAGTGCACTCATTAGATTGTGCTTTACATCAACACATAACCATCAATCATAAGGATATCAAAGAAGTAAAACTTATTTCACTGACTCCTTACAAGTGATACACTTTGAAATCAATAGTTATATAATGCATACCTGAATAGTGATGTTGTAATATCTTATCTTGTATTGATTACACTAGTAATATGATAAGATAAGAATAAATCATATACCATAATATAATAAGGCTAGACAAACCGACCCACATCTTACTCTACCCGAGTAATTAATCTAGCAGTTTATCTTTCACCAAGGATCTTAAGAATTCACAATCACAAATGAGGACCGATCCTAGGGGGCCAGACCTATGCCTTAGGGGCTCATCTTAGATGGCCTTGCCTATGTAATGTGCAGAGGCTTCGTAGTTCAGAAACACAACTCTCCGTCCTTACTTGTCTCTCAAGTAATAGACAAAATATACTAAGTACACTAGATCTCCATACATTTAAATCTTAGTAGATCTATAAAAAAAATTAAGTGTGTACAAGGGCAATTAATGTCTATATCTCAAGAATGTCCTATCATTTCACCATGATATCTTGACATTCAACAGGATGGATAAATGTATCCAAGGAATAAGTCCATAACTGTCATTAAGTCCTTAAGTTAAATTTTAAAAATAATATAATTATACGGTAATAGTGTTTACTAATTAATCCATCCAGGAGGTTAATCCACGTGACAATATAATTCCCTAATTTCCATGCAATACTAGGTGTAATGGTGGAAATAACGTCTTACCATCTCACCATGATGAAGTTGGGACTAGATTATCACCTAGTTAACACATATAAGCTCACCCTTAATCTAGGGGTAAAATAGTACACAATACCATAACCATCAACAAATTTTAAATATTAAAATGTCAACATTCACATCAAGAGGCGCGATAGCTCTATGCATTATCATGTAGTCAATGATTGTCAAGGCCATGAAATAAATGTTCTATCAACAACATGAACATCTAGACATTCTTATTTGAATATTTATCAATAGCAACAAAATAATGCACATAATTTATAATACAATTCTAATAAGCCTTCAACATATAGATGGTTTAAAGGAAGAACATAAACCCCTAAGGTTTAAAGGTGTTAAGCACAAAATGACAATTATCTTTCATTGACTTAAACTTTGATATCCAACGTCTATAAATGTTGGATAAATGGTGACCTAAACATGACTTATGAATATTTTAGACATGCTTCCAAAGATCAATGAAGAAGCACTATCAAAATCTATAATTGCCAACTCATTACAATTGGTAAGGCAATCTATTTATTTTCCAAAATAAATTGTTCATGTCTTGATTGCTAATATCGTCCATTTGAAAGGTATCCTAATATGGGTTTATTCTTAAATTTTAAATCAAAATAAATAAACAACCTATTAGGCCATAAACAAAGAACAAAATGAGGGATCAATACATGCTAGATTACAATATTATACATTTACCTTATAAGTTCAAAATTTCAACTTAATTCAATAGAAAATCTTGTCCTTATAGTTTAATTGATAATTCCATCAATCTTCTATTATTATATCAATCCTCTAGAGTAATTTGCATCTATCAAGAGTGAGTAACCTAAATTGATATATTACACAAGACATTCATAAACATCTCCATGAAATAAATTTTTTTACGTAGTTACACTAATTTATGACTTTCCCTAATGTAAAGGTGAGTCTTTAGATTTAACTATACCCTTTTTTTTAAAAGATAACCATGTTTGCTATCATCAAACAGATGATCAATTAATTCAAAACAATGTTACAAAGATGAACCTTCTCGAACATAAATCATTCCTAAGGTTTTAGACACTACCCTACACGTTCTTTGAGCCTTTGAATAATTTCAAGAAATACTCTATTATAGTGCAACATGACTAATTTGCAACAAAACACACTGATAGCCTGCACACATGAGGTAATATATAGAGGCTAAAATAGAATGGATAGTGATTTAATGGGCATTTTACCCTTTTGCGTAAATAAGAGTATGTGTTCACTTTAGACAGACATCATTGAATTAATATTTGTATAAAATTCTGCCATAGAGGATAGATGGCTTGGGCTCCATCAAAGCATATTGCAAGGTGGATTACAAGTGCACTGTGGCCAAATTGGTTATATAAATATCTGGTTTTCTTTGGTCTATGAGGAACTTATAATATGCTCATTATGGATGCACTCTATGATGCAATGTGGTTAAAAATGCACATTGGCTCTTCACATGTTTTAGTAAAGAAAACATATCCATGTATATGTTGTTTAAGTTATAAAAGAGAAAACTATTACTGCCTATATTTCTTCATCCTATGATCTCAAAAGTTTCACTATGTATTGTATAAATTTACCCAAAATTAACTTTGTTTACCTTCAGTTATTCTATTGTTTTAGATTAGAAATTTCTCAAGATTTCCAAACTAGATTTTACGACAAAATGGAAGAAGGTAAATATAATTGAAAACTCTTTTATAAACCAAGGTATTTAAAAAAAAATATTAGAACGCAGCCTGTGGATGCATAGAGGCACCTCTAATGGAGGCGTCTCCATCAGAGAGTGCCTCTCTAATGAAGGCACCTCCATTGGAGTAGTCGCCCCAATGAAGGTGCCAGTACAAACAAATTTTTCTTCACTGTGTTTAAATTTCTGGCTCAAACAAATAATATGCAAACTGGGTATATTCTATTATTTCTCTGTTGTAATTTATTTCATTTCCAACTATTCTCTGGAAGGTAAAGATGAGATTCATCATGTGTATAGCTTTTGTTTTTTCATGCTTGGATTATATCTTGACTTTGTTCCTCTTTCTGTTGTTGTTCACAGGTTAAATTTCTGAGCAGATTACTTCTAAGAATTTATATATATAGCTGCCTAAAGAGTATCAGTAATGTTTGAGCAGCATAAATCAATTGCATTTCTATTTCCCTTAATTATTCAATCAATGAACAAGATAAAAATCTCTGTAGAAGTTTGATGCACAGAAAGGAATAATTAGCCAAGGGTCTAATTAAAATCACATACCTTGCTTAGTTCATTGGAAGCCAAACACTTTATTTTTCCTCTATTCTATATTCTTCTCCTCTTCCTTCCAACATTCCCCTTTTTATATTTTTCTCTTTTCTAAAGGACTCTTTCCACCCTTTCCTATGTTACAAATGTCCTTTTTCCTTCATAGAATAGTGCCAGGTATTATTTATAAATTTTTCCAAATCATGGTTTAGCCACGCACAGAGGAAGTCCACTAGATGTTAAGCACGGAAGGCCAATAGTGGCATCAAGATCATAATTTTTTTAGTTAAAGTTTAATTCCTTCCTTCGTGAAAGTAGACCTCCCACTTTTATTAATTTACTCTGATGGATTAAGGTTTATTATTGGGCTGCACGTGTCCAGGGAAAGAATATATTATTCTTAAATGAATACCAATTAAAACAAGGGAAAATTACCTCCTAAAGTTTTTTTTCCTTTAAAGGTGAAAACCAAAGTTACTTATTACCTAAAACATCCTTAATTATTCGCTACATTATGGGTTAAACAAGATAAATATTAAAGAGAATATTTACTTAATATTACACATATAATATATGTATAAATATATATATTTATATATTTTTATACATACATTTATTTATTTATCTTTTCCATCTTGGAATAGTTCTTCATAAAGTTGTTATCAGGAAGAAAAGAATTGGTAATTAACCACTCATCACCTCCCCTTTTAATACATAACGTGCACAATATATATATATATATATATATATATATATATATATATATATGATTTCTGGCAGGTTATCTTACTCTTAAGGCACATTCAAAACCTTTAGAAACCTTAAGCAAGTTGTTATTTTTTTCTTTCAAAAAGAAATCTTGTTTATCATTTGTGCACGTAACAAAACTTGGTAAAATAGGTTCACTTAAAGAATTTTCTCCTTATAGTCATCGTGCTAGACTAAACAAAATGGGGTGTGACATCAATTTATCTAAGGTTGATTTTGTAAAGAAAAGCTGTGAACAAAGACCTGATTTCAGAGGAGTTGCTTAAAAAGGACATCGTGGAAGGTGATGCCATAGAGAAGTTGAGTAATATATCCACCTCTTTGATCTCCTTCCAAAAGGAAATTTCTAATTTTTACAAAAGAATTGAAGAGGTTGGTGAAGCATTATCTTGGAAGATACACCTTTGCACTATGTCTATTCCAAATGGAAAAGTTGTGGCTCCAATATTCACCAATTTCAGAAACTACAAGGCAAAAATGGCCTCTTCCCAACCAAATTCTTCAGCAAATGATGTAGTCAGTGGTTAGAGTTCCAATAAAGATAAAGAGAGCCCAAATTAATATGTTTCTTAAATTCCTTTATATTTTATTTGTAAAGTAACTTTTATAAGTCATATTGTAATAAATTTAAAATAAACTTTATTCTTATAATAAAAGAAAACAAAAGAATAAAGTTTGTTTTATTTATTTTCCTTTTTCAAGAAGCAGTTACAAATCAAGAAATTGTTTCATTTGTAAAGCTATATAAGGTGGGTTAAGGAAAGGAAAAAGGATCTTTTCTAGTGGAAATTTCTTCTACTAGCTCCAGACTTTTCCTCTAGGGTTATCCCTTTCTATATTTCTGTATTGCTGGGAATTATTTTGCATAGATATTGTACAAAAATTTGAGAAGAGATTTCGAGCTCTTAAGTTTTGAATGCTACGAATACAAATGAATTTTGGGTCATTGATTCTAAATTGTTGCAGATTTTTCTTATGTTAAATTTGCAACAACATATTGTGGGTTTCTTTCACAAGCTCTATGTGGAATAAGAACAATCATTTATAGATATTGAGTTTAATTTTTCATCTAGATATTCTTTTTCTTATGTTCAAGCAATATCTAGTGAATATATTTTATATCTACATAATTTCAGTTGTTTCTTAAGTAAATTATGTCTTGTATGAGACTTTGTGCTTATACCCAGAAGTTTTCTTTTATATCTTAGTTTAGCTTGTGTGTCTTTCCTACTTTTTGTTAAAAGCATAACCCAAAAACCTACAAATCAATCATATGAGGGAGTTGTTCCTCTCAAACACAGAGGAAGATTGTTAATCTAATAACAATGTCTCCAACTGTGGTAGACTTTGTCAATACCCGTTGGGTGAGTCAAGTTGTTTTTTTAGCAAAGAATTGCAGTGACAAATTTGTTTACCAAGAAGTTGTAATTGGGGATTCAAAGTCTTAGTACCATCTTTCAAATTCATTGGAGCAACAAAGATTTCAATAATAATAGTATGTATAGTGGGCCAAATATCTATTAGGTGTTCTAATATGTTCTCTATTAATTAAGATGAAAATAAACATATGGATTAGTATAGTCATGATCAAGATAAACATTATCTTTATCTATTTGTAAGTTTAAATAGAGATAATGAACATGTATCTTAGACCACTTTGAAGGCTTGCTGAGAGCCTAGAGTGACACCCCATTTATTCTATTCTTTTCGAGACCTATGTCAGGGTACTTCTCTTTCCACCATGTACTTTGCTTAATAGAACAACACTCACTCAACTAGGCACTCACTACTATTTATTCAACACTCTCCTCACCAGTCAAACCCTAAAGTTAGTCAAGTTCCCTTAACTCCTAACACTGAACAAGTGGTTCACTGCAAGTACACCTTAGCCTTTACAACCTAAAGATCAAGAGCCTAAAGGCACTATAAATTTAGAGATAACAATGTACCTATGCTTAAGTTGTGTATCAACTGAAGAGACCTAATTTCTCAAGTTACTGCTTGGAACCTAATTCATTCCTTGGTCATCGGCCACACTGGAGCATTGGCAGACTTCATTAATGTTACACTAATCGCTTTGCTCTCACCGATGGTAGTGAGCCATCGGGTAGACTTTCTATATCAGCGGGAGTGAGGAGTCTTTGGGCAATCAGCAAGGTTTCACTGATGAAGGGCTAGCTATCGGCATGACAATCATTGTCGGCATGGTTTGTAAATGTCGCTTTGACAATTTGAACTACTCCAATGGGATTTGGCATCGGCATGAGCCATTTCGATGAAGATCAATGTATCGCTGTGAGAACCACTATCGACCTAGCTTTGAGAAGTCATTCTGATAGTTTTGAGTCTTTCCGATGAAGGCTTGGATCGGCAAGACTATAACTATCGATGTAGTTTCAAAGTATCTCTCAGACGATCTTCTATTACTCTGATGAAGGAATAAGGCTTGGGCATCGGTGGGACAAGGAACCATCAGTGTAAATGGTGGAGTGATCTTCGATGGTTTGGGCTATCCCGATGAAGCTTAGACTGGCATTGTCGGAAACAAAATTGCCGACGATAGTCATACAGTGTGTTTGGGTATATAAACTTGGATATCAAACTTGAACTGGTGAATGTGGGACTAAAGGTCTCACATGAATACGAACAGTTGCGACGGTTGGAAGACAACGATGCTGAGTCAGTTGGAATGAACAATTAGGGCAGAAGTTCAAACGGTTTTGCTCTTGAAGACTGTAGTATATACAGATTTGGTGAGGTCGTCAGTGGTTGATGATTAGATATGATCAAATTGTTCATTCCGTAATTGTACAGAGGAAGTGAACTGTATGTATGATTTAAGAATCAATACCTGAGCGAGAAGGCTAGTATCTTTATTGTAATCTTTCTAAGCTTACTAAAAATAAAGATTATCTCTCTTGTGGTGGTGGGTTTTTTACCTGAAAGGGTTTTCCCACGTACATCTGGTGTTGTTCTCTGTTATCTTGCATGTTTATTCTGTATTTTTTGGTGTGTTCATCTATGTATTTGAATTAAACATTACGTGTCTACATTATCCCCTTTGAATTGACATTAGGGAAGCTGTATTCTGCCCCTATGCTTTCCTTACAAGTGGTATCAGAGCCTGGCCAGTTGTGTTATCCTTGTTGGTAGGTTGGGTTTTTTGTGTCAGTTCTGTGAGTGGGAGTTTTGTAGAGGTCTATTTTGTTAAATAAGATGGCAAGTACATCAGGAAAAATAGACATTGAAAAGTTCAATGGCACAAACTTTGAGTTGTGGAAACTTAAGGTTGAAGATGTGTTGGTCGACAGAGATCTTTGGGTTGCTGTGTCTGGGACTAAACCTTCAGGCATGAAGCAAGAAGACTGGGACCTGGCAGATAGAAAAGCCAGAGGACTGATAAGATTAAGTTTAGCAGATTCTATTTTGTTGAACGTCCATGAGGAGAAGACTACAAATGCTTTGTGGAAGAAGTTGGGAGATATTTATCAGTGCAAGTCCTTGGTGAATAAACTTTTCCTCAAAAAGAAGTTGTACTCTCTGAAGATGGATGAAGGAGCATCTGTAGCAGACCATCTGAACTCATTTAATATAATTGTTGCATAGTTGACTTCTGTAGGTGTAAAAATAGAAGAGGAGGACCGCTGTATCCTTCTGTTGTGTTCCTTACCTAACTCTTGGGATCATCTTGTGACGGCTATTGGAAGTACAACAACCATGTTTAAAACTAAAGAAGTTGTTGCCTCGCTGTTATCTGAAGAGATGCAGAGGAAACCTTTTGAGATGGCTGACGAGGGTCGTTGCAGTCATCATCATTTAATTTTAATAAATATCAATCCAAGGTGGTGTCCATGGCTGTATGCAAAAGGGAGAAGGAATAACTTGCATGACAGTCTTTTCTACAGAAGGGATTTGACAACAATTGCATGAAACAAATTGGGTTTAACTCTGCTGAAAAAGATAATTTAATCTAAGGAAAGCAATAACTTGAGTAGCTGATCTAATTCTGGAATAAAGGAACAGCTCAAAGAATTCTGAATAAAGAAATTGCACAACAGCAAAGCAACTAAACAAACTAAGAAATGTAGTCTCTGCCCTTCGGTTGGAGTGGGCCCTTGCTCCTTCCTCTGAAAAGACTAATCAATTCCAGCAATCAACAAATGGGTAAAACAACTTTCTTTATTCAAAAATCTTCAAGATCCAAATTACATGCTGTTGTAAAAAAAATAGAGTTCTTTTTCTTCAAAACAATTCTTTTACAACTTTCCTTCCCTTCTACGCCATAGTTCTCTATATATAACTATGGTTATTAAATTCTAATTAAGAGTATCTCTAGAGTAGAGAACTTATTCATGCAGCTAACTAAATTTATTTATCTAGTTAACTAAACTTATTCATTTAGTTAACTGATTATACAATTGTTGATTACAAGGCAAAACATGTAGTCTTTTAGAAAGACATGCAATGACACTAAGTGTGTATTCTTTGAATGGAATAATTACTCATAATTAGATCCATTAATTTAGGAGTAATTATAGACAATCTATCCTTCATAAAATCTCAGAGTGTGTGTTGGTAGATTGGAAGAATCCACAGCAACTTCATAAATTATTTCTGGAACATCTCCAGAGCTTGCAAAACAGTCAACTTCTGTCATAAACTTCTTAGTTTTTTACTATGTCTCCTCAAATGATTTCTGGGTTTTGTTCCTCTAACTTCCATATTTCTAGATCATTTTTAATTTCTAAATTTCATTAAGAAATGAGAGAGATATTACAGTTTTACTGAAACTAGTTTTCTTGACTTTTCTGTTCTGCATCTTCGCGCTCTGTAACAGTCAAATTATATCATTAACTGTTTATTAATTTTAATGAATCTCTTCAAAATGCCTTCATAGATTTGTTTCTCTCTCTTTAAGCTTTCTGGATCATTTTGAATTTCTAAATTTCATTAAGAAATGAGTGAGATATTGCAGTTTTACTGAAACTGCCTTTTTGATTTCTACATCTCCAGCGCTCTGTAATAGTCAACTTCTGTCATAAACTGCTCATTTTTTTTTACTAGATCTCCTCAAATGATTTCTGGGTTTTGTTCCTCTAACTTCCATCTTTCCAAATCATTTTGAATTTCTAAATTTCATTAAGAAATGAGAGAGAGATATCGCAGTTTTATTGAAACTACCTTTTTGACTTCTGCATCTTCAGCACTTGTGCATCTCTGGCACTCTGTGCATCTCCAGAGTTCTGTCCATCTTCGGCGCTCTATGCATTTCCAGAGCTTTGTCCATCTCCGAAGCTCTATCCATCTCTGGCGCTCTGTGCATCTCCAGAGCTCTGTGCATCTCCGGAGCTTTGTGCATCTCTAGAGCTCTATCCGTCTCTGGTGCTCTGTGCATCTCCAGAGCTCTGTGTATCTTTAGAGCTCTGTGCATCTTCGTAGCTCTGTCCATCTCTGGAGCTCTGTCCATCTCCGGCACTCTGTGCATCTCCGCAGCTCTATGCATCTCTGAAGCTCTGTCCATCTTCGGAGCTCTGTGCATCTCTGGAGCTCTGTCCATCTCCAAAGCTCTATGCATCTTCGGAGCTCTGCAACTCTGAAACTCTGCAACTTAACATAAAATAGACTTTCTCTTCACTTTATTGATAAAATAATTATTGATCTCGAGGTGAACATGTAATATCAAGATAAACTCATGCATGGCATTGATTGTTGCATTTAGACAAGTTTATTTGATATTTAGCTAAAAATCTTCAACCCATACTCAAGTCCACTTCAAAAACTGATTTAATGAAGAGAAAATATATGCTTTTATTTGACTAAAGATGAGACATTTTATGGTCTCATCAATGACCAAAGAGGCCCTGTCTGTTCGAGGTAGATCAAAGGAAAGAGACAAGAAGAAGGACAAAAAGTCTAAGTCCAAATCAGAGGGGAGATCAAAATCCCCTGGCAAAAAGTCCAAGGTGAAGTGCTAGAATTGTGGGCAGAAAGGACACATCAGAAAAGACTGCAAAGAGGAGAAAAAGAAGAAGAAGAAGAACTTCTTTGACACTGATTCTTCTCAGAGTGATGTCGATGCCTTCATTGCTGCCTTGGCAATGCCTGCATTTGAAGATGTATGGCTGGTGGATTCAGGAGCATCTTTTTATATGACATCTCATAGAGAATGGTTCACAAAGTATGAACCGTATGCTGGTGGGAAGGTGTTCCTGGCAAGTGATTTGATACTGGAAATTGTTGCCCGAGGAAGAGTCAGAATCCAGTTCCTAGATGGCAGAATAAAGGGAATGAATGGAGTATTACACATACCAGGTCTGGATCAAAATTTACTTTCTGTTAGTAAGTTTAATGATGTTGGAGTGCAAGTTACTTTTGTGAATGGTGGCTGTAAGATGACTAGAGGTTCTATTGTACTGGCAAAGGGTAAATGCATTGGAACTTTGTATAGGTTAGATGCTAAACCAGTGTGCTATAATAATGTCTCTGTAAAATCTAAAAACGCTACTATTGTAACACATGATGCAAACTCTATGGAAGTTAAACTTCCTGCAGAGAAAACAATGCATTGGCATCATAGACTTGGTCATATAGGTGAAAAAGGTTTAAAAACTTTGAAAAACAAAAACCTGGTAGATGGGCTGATTGATTGTAATCTGGAGTTTGATTTCTACGAACATTGCATATATGGAAAACAGAACCGTGTTTCTTTTTACTCAAGTTCTCATAAATCTTCTGGTGTTCTGGACTATGTACATTCTGATGTTTTTGGTCCAGTTGATGTTCCTTCTCTGTCTAAATCAAGATACTACGTATCATTTATTGATGATTATTCAAGGAGGGCATTTATATATTTTTTGAAAAATAAATCAGAAGTGTATAGTCAGTTTAAAGATTTTAAAAATCTTGTGGAAAATCAAACTAGTAGAAAAATAAAATGTTTGAGAGTGGATAACGGTGGTGAATATTGCAATGCAGATTTTGATAAATTTTGTCTTGATCATGGAATAAAAAGGCATAAGACTACACCTTATACTCCACAGCAAAATGGAGTTGCTGAAAGGTTGAATCGATCATTGATGGAGAAAGCAAGAAGTATGTTGATTTATGCTGGTCTTGAACAAAGGTTCTAGGCTGAGGCAGTTGCTACAGTTTGTTACTTGCTTAATCATTCTCCTACTTCGGCATTGGTTGATAAAACGCCTATGGAAGCATGGTCTGGAAAGAAGCCCTCTCTAAGACATCTTCATGTCTTTGGCTGTGAGGCATATGCTCATATTCCTGAGGTAAAAAGATCTAAGCTGGATTACAAGGCAGTCAAATGTATCTTTATTGGCTATGGAGTCGGTGTTAAAGGATACAAGATTTGGAATCCTAAAACTGAAAAAGTAATTTACAGCAGGAACGTAATTTTCAGAGAGCTGAAACCTTTGGTTATTGATCCTCATTCGGAGAAGACAGAAGAAAAGAAAGAAAAGAGTGTTGTTAATATTCCTTTGACCCCTGTAAAAGTGGAATAACAAGCACCAAGTGTAGATGATTCACATGTGAGTTCGAGTAGCTCTGAAGATTCAGATTCAGAGCAAGAATCTGAACCTACACCTCAGCCGTTGAGGAGGTCTACACATGAAAGAAGACAACTAGATAGGTATGGATTTTTAGTACTTGATTCAAGTTGTGCCTATGCTTTGTTTACTGATACTGATGAACCTAGGACTATGAAAGAAGCTATTAGTCTACCTGATTCAAATTCTTGGTTGGAAGCCATGGATAACAAAATGTCATCGTTGGAGAAAAATGGAACCTGGGATCTGGTGCCCTTGCCTGAAGGTAGAAAACTTGTGGGCTGTAAGTGGGTATTTAAAAAGAAATATGGTCCAGATGGTAGTATTGAAAAGTACAAGGCAAGACTGGTTGCTAAGGGGTATTCTCAAAAGGAAGGTATAGATTATGGAGAAATCTTTTCTCTTGTAGCTAAGTTGACATCCATTAGATTTCTGTTGTCACTTGCAGCAGCGTAGACTTTGAAATTGAGCAGATGGATGTGACGACAACATTTCTTCATGAGGATCTTGAAGAAGAAATTTATATGTCCCAGCCAGAGCATTTTGTGGTAAAAGGTAAAGAATATCTGGTATGTAAACTTAAAAAGTCTCTTTATGGCTTGAAGCAATCTCCCAGAATGTGGTATCAGAAATTTGATACGTATGTTTTATCTTTGGGATATGTGATCTAAATCTGATCATTGTGTCTATTATAAAACTGATAGTGATCGGATTCTTATAATTGCACTATATGTGGATGACATGTTATTCATTGGCAATGGTAAGGGGATGATCTCAGATTTAAAATCTCAGTTGTCCTTGAAATTTGAAATGAAGAATCTGGGGGCAGCGAAGTACATTCTAGGAATGGAAATCAAAAGGGACAGATCTAAGAGAAAGCTTGGCTCATCCAGAGCAAGTATATTACCAATGTTCTTAATAAATTTAATATGTCTGATTGCAAATAGTTAGTTGTTCCAGTTTTGCAGGGAACGAAACTATCTGTTGAAGATTGTCCAGAATCTTCAAATGAAATTGACGACATGAAAAAATTGCCTTATGCAAGTGTTGGCAATTTAATGTACGCAATGGTCTGTACCAGACCAGACATTGCTCAAGCAGTGGGAGTTTTGAGCCGATTTATGGCAAATCCAAGTAAATCACATTGGGATGCCGTGAAGAGAGTCATGAGGTATTTGAAGGGAACTTCTGATTATGCTATTTGCTATCATGGAAACTCAGTTGGATCTCAGAAATCTATCAGCATTCAGGGATATGTTGATTCTGATTGGGCAGGGGACATTGACAGTAGAAGATCCACCAATGGATATGTATTCACGTTAAATGGTGGTGCTATTAGTTGGATGAGCAAGCGGCAGGCTGTAGTCGCTTTGTCCACAATAGAGGCAGAGTACATGGCAGCTACTCGTGCATGCCAAGAAGTTGTTTGGTTAAGAGGTTGTGTTTTGATGTCAGTTTTGATGCATGGCAGATACAAATTCATTGTGACAGTCAACGTGCTATCTGTTTGGTGAAAAATCCTACTTTCCACGCTAGGACAACATATTGATGTCTAATATCACTTTGTTCGTGATATGGTGGAAGACAAAAAGGTAAAGCTGGCAAAGGTTGATACTTTGGAAAATGTTGCAGATGCCTTGACTAAACCAGTGAGCACGGCCAAGTTCAAATGGTGTTCAGATGAAATGGGTCTTCGGGTCCATAATTCTTAGTAATTGTATGAGGATTAAGAGGTAGCAGTAATCTCTTCAACAAGTGGGAGATTGAAGAGACCTAATGTCTCAAGTTACTGCTTGGAACCTCATTCATTCCTTGGTCATCGGCCACACTGGAGCATCGACAGACTTCATTAATGTTACATCGATCGCTTTGCTCTCACCGATGGTAGTGAGCCATTGGGTAGACTTTCTGTATCGGCGAGAGTGAGGAGTCTTTGGGCGATCAGCAAGGTTTCACCGACGAAGGGCTAGCTATCGGCATGACAATCATTGTCGGCATGGTTTGCAAATGTCACTCTGACAATTTGAACTACTCCGATCGGATTTGGCATTGGCATGAGCCATTCTGATGAAGATCAATGTATCACTGTGAGAACCACTATCGACCCAACTTTGAGAAGTCATTTGATAGTTTTGAGTCTTTTCGATGAAGGCTTGGATCGGCAAGACAATAACTATCGGTGCAGTTTCAAAGTATCTCTCCGACGGTCTTCTGTTACTCCAATGAAGGAAGAAGGCTTGGGCATTGGTGGGACAAGGAACCATCAGTGTAAATGGTGGAGTGATCTCCGATGGTTTGGCCTATCCTGATGAAACTTTGACTGGCATCGTCAGAAACAAAATTACCGACGATAGTCATACAGTGTGTCCGGGTATATAAACCTAGATATCAAACTCAAACTGGTGAATGTGGGACTAAAGGTCTCACATGAATACGAACAGTTGCGACGGTTGGAAGACAACGATGCTGAGTCAGTTGGAACGAACAATTAGGGCAGAAGTTCAAACGATTTTGCTCTTGAAGACTGTAGTATAAACAGATTTGGTGAGGTCGTCAATGGTTGATGATTAGATACGAACAAATTGTTCATTATGTAATTGTACAGAGGAAGTGAACTGTATGTATGATTTAAGAATCAATACCTGAGCGAGAAGGTTGGTATCTTTATTGTAATCTTTCTAAGCTTACTGAAAATAAAGATTGTCTCTCTTGTGGTGGTGGGTTTTTTACCTGAAAGGGTTTTCCCACATACATCTGGTGTTGTTCTCTGTTATCTTGCATGTTTATTCTGTATTTTCTAGTGTGTTCATCTGTGTATTTGAATTAAACATTACCTGTCTACATTATCCCCTTTGAATTGACATTAGGGAAGTTGTATTCCGCACCTGTGCTTTCCTTACATCAACCATATATAATATACTCAAGACATTAAAAAAGGTTGAAAAAATCATACAATGAATAAATCTACTATATTTTAGACTTCAACCCGTGATGCCATTCTCAATCACATGCATTTTATTTAGTGCAAAAACATGTGTCATAATATACACCTTCTCCTCTTCTTATCAATTTCACATGATCTAGTCCCATCTTCCAACACCTAAGCTATTTGTTAAAGAAATCCTAAGCTTGTCCTGTAAGGCCATCAAAATTATCCCCTACTTTTTATCTGTTTATATGTATTTTCTTCTTAATATTTTGTTTGCAACTTTTTTGAGTTAGTTTTTTTGTTTTAATATGTTTATTTGCTTTATTAGTATTATTTAGATCGATAATTTTTGTAGTGCTTATCAATAGTCCCTAAGATAGAGGAGAAGCCCATTGTAGAAAAAAATCTTGTGATTGAGAAATTTGCTATCACAGAAAAGAAGGTCCCAAAAGAAGTTGAAGATAAGAAGGGAAATAAGAAGAGCATCCAAACCTATGAGATATACTTGTTTAAAGTTTTGAAGCATGTGCACTGTAATATCAATATTTATAGTAAGGCCATAGGGATTATGAAGAGATTTGTCAATGACACCTTTGAGAAACTTGCTAGCAAGGTAGCCAACTTTGTGTGCTATAATAAGAAACACACCATCAACATGTGAGATGTTGTACCATGTTGCTCACTCTTCTTAGATAGCTTACAAAGAATGCAGTCTCTAGGGGTACAAAGGTTACCAAGTTCACACAAAGCTAAAAAGAAGGTCCCAAAATAAGTTGGAGATAAGAAGGGCAATAAGAAGCATAAGAAGAGCATTCGAAACTACAAGATCTACTTGTTTAAGATTCTAAAGTATGTGCACCCTAATATCAATATTTCTAGTAGGGTCATAGGGTTATGAATAGATTTATCAATGACATCTTTGAGAAACTTGCTAGTGGTTCTCACAGTTGGGTCGATAGTGGTTCTCACAGTGATACATTGAATACAACCATGTGGCTCGGTCTTCCTAGAGAGATTACAAAGCATGTAGTCTCTAGGGGTACAAAGGTTGTTACCAGGTTCACACAAGACTGAAAATAAGGTCCCAAAATAAGTTAGAGATAAGAAAGACAATAAGAAACATAATAAGAGAATCCAAACCTACAAGATCTACTTGTTTAAAGTTCTAAAGCACGTGCACTCTAATATTGATATTTCTAGCAAGGCCATAGGGATTATGAATAGATTTATTAATGACATCTTTGAGAAACTTGCCAATGAGGTAGCCAACTTTGTGTGCTATAATAAGAAGCACACCATCAACATGTGAGAGATACATACAATCATGTGACTTGTTCTTCCTAAACAAATTGCAAAGCATGCACTCTCTAAGGGTACAAAGGTTGTTACCGAGTTCACCAACACTTGATCTTCTTCTCTCTATTTTAAATTTATGGTTTATCAAATGTTTTGGTGTTAGGGCATTTAGTTTGTTTAGAGTGTCATAATACTTCAGTTTTGTATGAGAGTAGTTTTCAACAATTATTTTTCTTGATGGTTTGAAGTAGCAAATAAGAGGATATAAATTTGTACTAAAATAAAGATTCATGGATCACAAATCATAAACACAATTTATGAAGGAATTTTTGCTTTTGGGTTATTGAATTCTGATGCTCAAATGTTGCATTGGGAAGCCAAAACATTAGAATACTGTGTAATATATATTATTATTTGGGTTGATATTTTGTGAGATGTTTTGCCAAACAATTTATATGCAAAATGATATAAAGTAGCCTTTGAATTGTTGCATGGGTTAATATCTTAATTCTCAACTAGGAGTAACCCATTATGAGTCTACCAAAGAGAAAGAATATATATTAGTACTGAGTGAAGAAAATATATTTTAGTACTAAATTCTGACATATGATCAAATAGGTCAACATTAACTTGTAAGTATTGGTAGAATGGAACAAATAAGTAAACCAGTCATGTAAAAGAAAAAATAGAAAAAAAAACATAAAAAGGGATAAGATTAAAATAATAGTTTGCTCATATTGGTCATTGGTAAGTTTCAATCGCAATATCAATTTGAAGAATAATGTTAGAATATTGTTTTGAATGAACATTTTAATGCTTTGACATTTCAAAATAATGAGAACACAATTTTTTAGTAAGAAGTGTGTAATTTGAATAGAAAAGAGAAATTATATAGTTTTTATGAGGAGAATCAATTTAACTAAATGGAGTTGCATTATTTTTGGAAACACATAAAGCACATATTCATTAGTTGTCAAATGCTTTACACAGTGCATTTAGTTTTGTTAGTTTTCCTTTTTCAATTTATTTGTGGCAGTAAATTGTTCTTCATGACCCTATAAATAAAATTGTAAATCTTTATTTGGTGATGTAAAAATATTCTACTTTTCCAATCCTAACCTGATAGTCATATTAGAGCACAAACACAACTATAAATAAAATGTGCAACAAAGAGGAGAGATTGTTTGATGCTCATTACAACTAATTCCACAACCTTTGCTAGCATCCTCCTAGCCTGTACCAAAATGGGAGCTTTCAAACAAGGGATGGATTTCCATAAAAGCATAATCAAAATTAGATTTCAATCCAATGTTGTTGCAAGTGCCTTGGTAGACATATATGTAAAATATGGAAGCATACACAAGGCACTTGAATTGTTTGACAAAATATCTCAAAGAGATGTGATCTCATGGATTGGAATGATTATAGGATATGCATAAAATGGGTTTAATGAAAAAGGATTGGAAATTTTTAAGCAAATACAATTGGAAAGTGTCCAACATCCTCCTAGCTTATGCCAAAATGGGAGCTTTAGAATGGGGCATCAAGATCCATCAAAACATAATTGAAACTAGATTTTTGTTAGATGTTGTAGTTGCATGTGCCCTAATAGACATGTATGCAAAATGTGGAAGCATACACAAGCCACACGAACTATTTGACAAGCTATCTCGAAGAAATGTGATATCATTGAACACTAATTCCATAACCCTTGCCAACATCCTCCTCACCTGTTCCAAAATGGGAGATTTAGAACAAGGGTGGACTTCCATAAAATCATAATCAAAAGTAGATTTTTATCTTGTGTTTTTGTTGCAAGTGCCCTCATAGACATCCACGCAAAATGTGGAAGCATACACAAGGTGAACATGAACTATTTTACAAAATATCTCAAAGAGATGTAGTCTCATAGACTAGAATGATTATAGGATATGCAAAAATGGGTTTAATGAAAAGGCCTTGGAAACTTTTAAGAAAATTCAATTGGCAAGTGTAAGGGGCCTAACTCTACAACCTTTGCCATTATCCTCCCGTCTATGCCAAAATGGGAGTTTTAGAATAGGATATCAAAATCCATTAAAACATAATAAGAAGTGGGTTTTTGTTAAATGTTGTAGTTGCAGGTTTCCTAATATACATGTATGCAAATGTGGAAGCATACACAAGGCATTGAACTATTTGACAACCAGTCTCAAAGAAATATGATCTCATGAAACACTAATTCTACAACCTTTGTTAGCATCATCCCCACCTATGCCAAATGGGAGCTTTAGAACAAGGGATGAAATTTCATAAAAGCATAATCAAAAATGAATTTTTGTCCATGTTGTGATAGTGCATTGTTGTTGTATTTTACGATAAACCAAGTTGAAGGAAAATTGTTGGCTCTAATTTTCTAATTTTTTTAAGAGCTCATATTTTAAAGATCTTGTGTTATGCTCTTGTAATAGTTGTAGGTTCCTAAATGCTACAAGTTTTTGTCATTTTTTGAATTGCAATGAAGTAAATTGTAATGCTTATTCAAGGAATGCACCACAAGCTTAATGTGAACCATCAATCTTAGAATGCCTTTTGGCTTAGATCTTGTACTTATTCTTTAGGGAGTATGAGTTCTTTATTTGACAAAATTTAGCAAAACTTGCACCTAGACTTGTGGGTTTTCTATTTTCACAAATTTGCTTAAAACTTGCTCTTGGTTATGTTTGGATGTAGTGAAGACTACATTAGTACACTATTGATTTTGTATAGAACTTGCACCTAACCTTATTTGTAGATTAACACAAGGTTCAATAGAAGTATTGAGTGAAAAACTAAAGGCTTGGGGTGGAATATCTACCTACCTATAGAGAATCCTTCCTAATATCCACCCACATTGCTCGCAATTGAATTATTTTATGTCTTAGCAACCTTCCTCTTTGGCATCAATTATACTCCATGCTTTTGCATGTGATTTGGGATCACTTTATGTTGATGGCATGTTAATGTTGTACACATGTATCCAAACCCCATAAAGAGATGAGATAGAACAAAGCCACCATTTGTCCCTAATAATCAAACAAAGACACCATAAATTTTGTATGAAGTAAACTCATGTGTAACAACAAAATTAAATCACTTATTTTTTTTCACATGTCCTTGTTGTTTTCCTTGTTGTGATTGCTTTTCATAAAGGTAAAAGTGGGTTTTTGAAGGGTCCAAACCCTTTTACAAACAAATAGCCAAACAATTAGCAGAACTAGTTCCATGAGGAGTGGAACAAACAAAAAGAGATGAGAAAACTAGCAGCAAACAAAAATCGTAACAAAGACAACAAAAGAACAACATAGAGATAGACTAGAAAAAAAAACAATAACAGAAGACACCACTAACTAAGATCAGATAGTTTTATGAGACCGAAGGCTGCCTACCACCCATTAGCCAAGAAATTAACTTGGTCTTCAAAAGAGTTCTCCAAAGTCTTTGTTTTCAGGTTAATGACATCTAAATATTGAGTTGAGGTTCTTGACCTTGTTCTTTTTGCTATCCCTTCATTAACGGTAGATTTTTTCCTCTTCTGCAACTCACTTTGGAGCATAAACAAACTAGTGGCTGAATTTTTAATAGTGTTTTTGCTAAAGTTGACCACTCTAGTAAGGTTTGCATTTATATCCTCATGTTTCTTCTATAACATCAAAATTCTTGGAAATGTCTTTTTTATCACTCATTTTAGATTTAGTTTTAGATATTGCTAAATTTTATTTTGTTGGAACATGGAACATAGATATTTAAATGTTATTCTTTGATACATAACCTCAAGTAGTTTGTGTTTAAAAATTATTTTTGATTACATAAAGAAACCTTCTATCAAATGTTACACTTTGGTATCATCTACTATTTTATTTCCTCCTTTCTCTAAAACCCCAATAAAATTACAATTTTCATTCCTAATTGTATAACCCTAATTTTTGGGAAAGTGGGGTTTGCCTTACAAAATAGTTTCCAGTTTGTTGCTTGTGGAATAAATAAAAATGATTCTTGAATAATTTAGCCTAATTGATTTTGATTTTTTTGAACAACATTATCTAATTGTTGAATAGTTTAGACATATGTTACCAAATCATACATCATATTTTACCAAATCATACATTGAAATTGTAGTATAAGTTTGATGTTTGTGAAGTGTATTTATTATTAAATAGAAAATCCTTGATTGGTTTGGAACACTTTACTCAATAGCCAATTTTGAACATGAACATCTATTCAAACAATAAGACATCCCTCTCTCTCTCTCTCTCTCTCTCTCTCTCTATATATATATATATATATATATATATATATATATATATATATATATATATATATATATATATATATATATATATATCTAATGAAATTAATTCTTCATGATTTATATTTTGAGTGATTACATTATAGTAATTAATCCATTCATATGAGAATAAGTGTCCATTTTGAAAAGTACCATTGATTGATTGTATAGTAGAATACTATTGAATATTATATAGAAATATAAGTGTTGATAGATTAACAATATTTACTATACATCAAGAAACATTAAATATATTTAAAGAATGTTCACTAGGTATTACATTGAAAAACTCTTAAAAATATATAACTTAAAACAACTTTTACTTATTAAATTAATTATGTATTGATAAAACTTATTAAAAATCTTTTAAAACATTACATATGTCAAGAATAAAAACTAAAATAATTAATTTCATTCATGCTTCCCTTCTTTTAAAACTAAAATTTAAACTATATAAATATATATAAATATATTAAAATTATTTTTTAGAAAAGATTTAATATATATTTAAAAAATAATAATTTTAATGCTTTTTTTTTTCCATTATAGTAGAACAAACATTATTACTTAGACTATTACAACAAACTTTTCAACCTTCCAACATATATTCTTATATTGTTCACACATATATTTTATTCTCACATATTCTTATTCTCAGGGTCCATGCTTAGTTTACTAGCTTAATGTTTAAGGAGTTATTTGTGAAGCTAGTGATTCCATGAAAATTTTATTTTTCTACTTATTTTATTCTCTTAAATTGTGATTTTTTTACTATGTAATTTTTTGAAAATATTAATAAAGAACTAATTAATATAGAAAATATAAGAGATAAGATTTGGAAGAAAATGAAAAAAAAAAAGAGGAAAGGAAATATATACAGCCACATAGCATATTTTTGCATAATTTGAGCCCCTTTTTTTGGCATAATATTTTCAATCCCTAAAATGTAGCTACTCCACTATAATAGGGAAATATTCTAAATTATCATGTATACATAGTTTAAAATTTGCATGGGACCACCCAAAAAAATCCACTTATTGAACCGACGGTGGCATTATAATGTTTAAGTGTTGAACCCAACTTGTGATAAATGTAGTCCATTCAAATTTGCATCTTTTATTTGGCCAATAGCCCATTCTTACAATGAACTCTCTTTGTAACTCCCAAAGTTTACTCATCTTTAATTGTCCAACAAACCAATTTTGATATTTAGGGAACTTCTTTTGGAAAAATGTAGATGCAACCTTTTCTTTATCCCCTTCCACAAAAAGTGTCATTCAATTCCCAAATAAAGTTAATAATTGAGAAGAATACTAGAGTGGAATATTAGAGTGGAGTGTAGAGGGCATGGATGTACACGCATATACATCAAACAGTTAATAGCAATTTTACACCTCATGGTAAATAGTTAGCCTAAAACAAACATTACAAACCACATGGTGCCATTGAGTTAATCTTTTAACTGTTAGGAACTTTCTTGACCAATGCCCCTGACTATAAATGTATGCATAGCCATTGCTTTTACAAGTCATTGTGTGGTTTCAATTACTTCTCACAATTTTCTGTTGTCTTTTGTGCTCTGTCACATTCATACATTCTCTTGAAATCGATTTTATTCTCCTCTTTTTCTAACAAGAATGGGAGAAGATAGGTTTGATGTTCAGTGATGGGCAACCAAGGGCAAGTCTGATGTTCTTTCACCTTTTTACTTTACTCGTAGGCAATTATGCTGATAGTGGCATTCCAGAGTGAGAAGCATTTGTGACAGTTACAGCTACGGTTCTATATTGATGGTGGATATTAATAGGATGACAATTCAAATTATCTGATCCACAGATTTCATAAAATGATCTCATCTGCAGGTTTTAAAAAATCAATGGCTAAGAATGATGACTAATTTATTTGGAAATTTATGTCTACAGATTTAGATTGACTCGCTTCCAGCCAATCTATTCACAATTGAGATATTTGCAGTCAAATTTGGTGAGTGTTTGTAGATTATACTAATTTTAGTTTTCTGGTTAAAGCATTTGGTTTATATTGAGCTAACTTTTGGTCAGTTTGTATGTTGATCCTGCATAGTCATGTAGCTATGGAGTGGAATCTGAGTCTGCACAAGAAAGTATACTGCCCTAGGTGGGAGAAACCAAAACTGAAACTGTAATTGAAATTGGAACCCTAGGTGGAAATCAGAGCACAAAAATTGAGGCCACGTTTGGTGATAGTGGTGATGGGATGAGATATTTGCTCTGTGATTTTGACATCGGGTGCGAGTGGTTGTGTGAATGCTTTGCTTTCTCTCAGATTTTTAAGAGATTAGTGGTTTGCATATATGCCCTACTTTTAAAAATTCTCATGCCTTTTCTTCATTGTGAAATTTTCTCTGAGAAAATAGAGGGAGTTAAGAGGAAACCTTCACATCTGAAATCATCATCGATGATTTTTTTTTTTTTTTCTATATGGCAGAGAAGGAATATTTACAGAGACAAAAAAGAGGAAGAAAGACATTTGGAGCAGGTGGGCCCTCGCTATGAAAATTAGGTCATTAATATAATACTAGCAATTGCACGTAGGTGTGCAATGGGTATGCCGAAGAGTTGTGGAAGTTTAATTGCCATGTCTTTAAGTGAATGATGATTGTCTTGTATCCCTATGACCCATGTCATTATCTAGTATTGAAAGAGCTTTGTGGTATTTAATAAATCCCATGAACTAGAACTCGTGATTGTTCACAGTGACCACTTGAATATACTTTTTCACAGGATCGTCTCTGTCTACCAATGGATCCACAACCTTCACCTTTGCCATGGGTATCACCACCTGCATACAACACAAGCAACTAGTCTCCCTCATTTAACAGAAATTGTGGGCCCCTGCTACTCAATCCTGGCATTTCATTTGATACACGTAGGCAGTGAATCCTTTCAAACCTGCAGGTGTTATTCATTTGTAGGTGCCAATAGTTGGAAAATGTCGATCCAAAAGTTCTCCTTGCTTTCCATGTGTACAAACAAAGGTATAGGGTAGAATGAACGGGCATGATTATTTGAATCATCTTACATCACTCTAGTATTTTGTTAGTCGATCTCTCAAAACAGGTCATGTCATCTTTGGATTGTTGGCATGAAATAACCAATTGAAAGTCACTCTCTTTATCGTTGGATTGTTGGCATGAAAAGTACCATTTCATGAGGCTCCAATGGAGCTAGATGATCTGGACCAACTCATACCAAGCTCTATGATCTTTAATGTAGTACTAACCTCCAATTCCCAGAATGTTGATTACATGTGTCATCTTTTGGTTGTTGGCATGAAATGATTGATCAAAAGATACTCTCTCTCTCTCTGCTCTCTCTCTCTCTCTCTCTCTCTCTCTCTCTCCCACTCTCTATCTCTCTCTCCCCTTCTCCTTCTACCTTCCTCTTCCTTAATGTTGAAATCTAAGTTACCTAAATGTGAACCCAAAACCCAAAACCCTAAATATTTACACTAAGGCATTAAACACAAATAAATAAATCTTGACGTTAAACATTACATGTTGAATCCATAAAGACGAAAGCCAAACATTGAATGACCTCTCTCTATCTATCTTTCCCTCTCTCTATATATTTATATCTATATCTCTTCGTTTGTCCCTTCCTCTCTAACTCTCTATCTCTCCATCCCTCCCTCCCTTGTTACCTCTCTTCCTCTCTATAGTGCTTTATTAAATGTCCTATAAGAGAAGCAATCAGGACTGCACAGGGAATTGAAAAGATAATCTCTCTCTCTCTCTCTCTCTCTATATATATATATATATATATATATATTTTGTAGACACCTAAATTTGTCCATGTCTTGCAACATCACCTTGTTGATACATTATTAGAGACATCATATGACATTTTGTCCCAATCCCACTCCTAATCTTATTTATCCCATTAGCCAATTAATTAAATAAATCATATTTATTTAATTAATTTCCCTCTCCCATTTTCCAACTAATTCAAGTAAAATATTTGAATTTGTCATCACCTTTCACCTCATTGCAACACATGTCACATACTACATTTTCTATTTAATGCCTTCACATGTCCAACTAATTTAAATAAAACATTATTTAAATTAGGTTTGCCCTACACTTGTCACATGACTACAACTCCTCATGGAGTGGGAAACCCTATTCAATCTCAACCATCCACATCATTCAAATCAACTTTCAATCATAGCCCTTCATTTAAATCACTCATTTTCTATAAATCAACCCTCACCCAAGCCATTTGAGGGATCCATTCTTCAAGTAGCCTCATGTTGTCGAATTTCCTCTAGGATCTCCATTCTCATTCATCTTTTTCCTAATGTTATGCTGCTGAAATAGTGAGCAATCAACATTTATCCTTCGATATTTTGCATTCATATGCAAGATTAAGAAGAGCAATGGAGGAGAGCCAAGCTTAACATAGAGATTTGGTTTTAGTTTGCTTTGTCATTTGGATTTCTATGTCTATCTTGTACTCCATTGTGTTGTTAGGGTTTAATGATTGTTGTTTGTGATTCATATCTCTGATTTTTCCCCTAATATATATATATTTCTTTCTCTCATTCTCTATTTTCCCTATCTCTAAACCACTTGTCATTTCAACAAAACCATGGGCTAATTTTGACACCCCTCTTGAGAAGCTAATGATCCCAAAATAGAATATAACTCTCAATGTGTAAAATTCCACCTTTGAATCCATTAACTTGGGTGCTACACTTACATATAAAAATTTGGACAAGTCAGTCTCTCTCTCTCTCTCTCTCTCTCTCTCTCTCTCTCTCTCTCTATATATATATATATATATATATATATATATATATATCTTTCTCTCATTCGAGCTATTTTCCCTATGTCTTTTTGTCACCTGTCTCTCTCTCTCTCTTCCCCCTTTCTATCTTCACTAGCTTGGGTGCTACACTTATATATAATAATTTGGACCCCTCTCTCTCTCTCTCTCTCTCTCTATATATATATATATATATATATATATATATATATATATATGCCTCTCTATAACTCATCGTCTCCCTCTCTATCTCTCTACCTCTCTTTCTCTCTATCTCCTATATCTATCCCTCTCTCTCTCTCTATATGTGTGCGTGTATCTTTCTTTCATTCTCTATTTCCGCTATCTCGTTTTGTCACCTCTCTCTCTCACTCTCACTTTAGGTTTTTTGGTCAATAAACACAAGAAAGAAATGGATCTAGTGCCACCCATCATTTCTATTGTCTTGCATCATTATAAGATGGTGTCAACAATTGATGTCCAAAATTAGCCATAATTTAAAATTATCTTTCTTTCTCTCCCATGGACATGCACACCATCTTTGGATTGTTGGCATGAAATGGTTGACCAAAATCCAACCTCTCTTTTCTTGATCTCTCTACATTTATATCTATTATCTCTATCTCTCTCCTACTCTATTACTATTTTTCTATTTATCTCTCTATCAATATATATCTTCCTCTCTCTAAATCTCTATCATATGTATCTCTCTATTTCTCTTTCTCTCTCTTTATCGATCTTTATCTCCCTCTCTTTATCTCTCAATCTCTCTTCCTCTCTCTATATCTCTATCTCTGCCTCTCTATCTCCAATTTTATCTCTCTACCTCTCTATATCACTTTCTCTCCCTCTCCATCTCTCTGTTTATTTGTATCTCTCTTTGTTTCTCTCTCTAACTTTATCTCTATTCGATTATCTCTCTCTATAGCACTTTATTTATTTATTTATATCTCACTCTCTCTCCCTCTCTCCATATCTCTCTTTCTATACCTCTCTTTCTTTATTTCTCTATATTCCTTCTCTCAGTATCTCTCTCTATCTCTCTTCTTTCTTCTTTCTTACCATCTCTCTTTATCTGTCTTTGGTTTCTTGAATAAGAAGAATATATCTGGTTTTCTATTTATCAAGAAGTATTTAAAACAAACTTTTTTAGGTTATCCCCTAAACCGGTGTCTTTCTCTTTCTCTTCCTCTTTGCCAATCTTTAGAAAAAAATTAAGTCAAACGAGAACACTTACAATAAATTCATGTAAACAAATTTTAATCAAATAAAAACAAATAAAATTTGGACGAACATAATTGCATAGACACAATCCTCTCTCTCTCTCTCTCTCTGTAAGTATCCCCGTCTCTCCCCCCTCTATTCATGGAAGGTCAATTAAATTGTTAGGTTTCTTTTAATTTAATTTAAATAATATTATAGTAATATATATACATATGCATTAACTAGATATATTCTATTATTTTTATATTTAATAATGTATATTATATAAGTATATAATATACTAGCATATCTATATTTAAAAAATATATCTAAAGTACACCGAGAGATATCCTTCTCGAGGCACCTATTCCACCAATGTGTGGTAAATTGATTAAAAAATAGGTGCCTCGAGAAGGATATCTCTCGACGTACTTTAGATATATTTTTTAAATATAGATATGCTAGTAGCATCCGGAGCGGTAAGATTAATTCTAACTATATTATATATCTTAAGAATTACTATAATTATATAATATAATATTATAATATAGGTTAGATATATTATTATAATTCTATATATAGATATAAATGTAAATGACCTTTGTTGTTTTATTGTAACTATAACCCTAACCCTAACCCTAACGTTCACCCCAATTCTAACCCCAACCCTAACCCTGATTCTAATCATAGTTTTAACCCTAACTCTAACCTAAACCCTAACCCTAATTCTAAAATAATTCTAACGGTAATCCTAACCCTAATTGTAATCATATCCCTAAATCTAATTATAAATCTAATCTTGATTTTATCCCTAACCTTAATTCTTGCCCCAATACTACTTATAAATTACTAATTCAAACACAAATTATAACTATAACCCTAACCCTATCCTTAATTTTAATAGTCATGCTAACCCTATCTCTAATTCTAACCCTAACGAATACCCCAATTCTATCCCTAACCCTAATTCTAACCGAACCCTAATTCTATCCCTAACCCTCATTTTATCACGAAGCTTAATTATGTCCTTAACTCTAACCCATGTCATAAAACTCATTACTCGCCTCAATATTAGTGTTCCATTGTCTCACACCAATATTTAAAAGTCAGATTGCATCACATGGAATTGACCCCTGAATTTCAAATTTTAGAACTTATAATTTTGTTGACTCTTGCCCATTGCTTTCCCACCATGAGTTGACTTGGTACACATTTTTATGATATATCACCTTGAGGGTATTAGATATGTGGTTTCTGATGGCATTATCATTTTTTAGATCTTTTGAGGGAATGTATTCTTACTTATCATTATTCCATTATTATATCTTTTCTTTTAGAGTTTTGTGCTATGTTGAGATCTCTCCTTTAGCCACCCTTTCCAATCCTATTAGGTTTCCATTTTCATATCTAATATACCACTAATTCTAACCCTAACCCTAATTCTATCACTGGAGTTAGTGTTAGGGTTAGGGCTAGGGTTAGGGTTAGGATTGGGTCATTTCAAATGATTTCATTGGTACATTATCAATTCCCAAATTTATATTAATAGATAAAACCATTTGGTATGGAGTAATTGTTTAAAGGCATCATTTGACATCATAAGAAAAACATATAATATGAAGTATTCCAATGCATGTACATTGCCACCCTAGTACTTGCACACATAAGAATAATATTTGTCAACAAAATATTCTTATCTATTTCTTTGCAAATACTCTTACCTTTCAAAATTACACAAATTATTCATATCATGGTTGTTTATTTCAGAAACCACTCATGTTTTGTTTGTATCTCTTAGCCTTGTTTTAGGATCTTACTTTTTTAACCCCAAAATTACAATCTTTTGGTTCAAAATTTTCTTATTTAAAAGCCAAAAAAAATCATATATTAAAAATTTTAGTAACTATTCTAATAAGCTTGTTCCATAATTTGGGTGCATTTCTTTCCAATTTGTAATCTATTTTATATTGTGCTGTGTAAATTTTCACTATACAATTGAATTGCATACCAAAACCCAATTTCTTAATAGTTACATTTTCAATGCAACCTTGGATATGTTAAGTGCTTGTTGAAACAATTTGGTATGTAGCTTGTTAAACACTTTTTAATGGTGTTTACTCTTCATATTAGTTCACTTTGATAATTTTTCATGCAACCATGGGAGATAGAATGCCAACAATTGACATAATTATAATCTTGGAGAATTGTATAATTCTAAGCTTTACGTGGTATTAATTATGTTTGATAAAATAATTCAACTAATGTTTTATATGCATATAGAGTTGATAGAAGTAGAACAATTATTATAGTAGTTAGAAAAATTTTACTTTTTATAAGATCATGCATTTAATATCTTCCAAAGATGGAATTCCCAATGTAACCCTAATTCTAACCCTAATTAATAATTACTATATACATTGCTTATATTTATTTTTTTCCAAAAGTGGTTGTAGTAGTTATTATAAATTAGTTTTATATAATTAGTTTTATATAGTTAGTTTTTACTTCATCACCAAAGACTCTATAACACTTAGTATAAAAAATGAATATTATTTTAACTTTTAACATAACAAGCAATTTTTTATGAAAGAAAATAAAATAGACATTTTGTGGACTTTCATAAAATATTTTTAAAAAGAAAACTAAATTCATATAATCAAGGATTTGAGGGTGTTCAATTCCATGTCATGTGTCATGTTTTTTTGGGAATATATATTATGATGTTTGTAAATTGTAAAATGTAAATAAAATAACTTAGATATTGCTAAGTTCCATATTATGAAAAAAAAATTAATTTAATTTTTTTAATATTGCTACACCATTAATACCATGCTAAAGCATACAAATTAACAACAAGCCAAAATAATTTTGAGAGATGATTATTTAAATTTTTATCAATAGCAAATATTTAAAAAAAAAAAACTAAATTCATATAATCAAGAAAGGGGATGAATGGGGATTTTAGGAGTGTTCAATTGACCCCATGTCATGTGCCATATTTTTTTGGGAATATATATTATGATGTGTCATGTGCCATGTTTTTTTTTGGAATATATATTATGATGTTTGTAAATTCTAAAAAGTAAATAAAATAACTTATCCATATTGTGAAAAATTATTTATTTTTTTATTTTTAATATTGCAACACCATTAACACCAACTTAAAGCATACAAATTAATAGCAAGCCAAAATAATTTTGAGAGACGTGATTATTTAAATTTTTATCAATAGTAATCCTTCCTTGTTTTTCTATAAATTATCTAATTGTTTTTGGTATTGGAGAGTTGTCAAAATTTATGTTATACATATATATGTTTTCATTATTAATTTGCATTTGTCCACTATATTTTTGTAATGTTTATGATTATTATTTTAATATGTCAGCTATATAATTATTTTTTAAATTTGTTTTTGTTAATACACTCACGCATTACACTCCATCGCCTCTCAGTGTAATAATAAATTTAATTATGATGTAGTTTTTATATATAAAATAAATAACAAATAAACATAAATATTAAATATATAATTTTTTATTTGGATATAATTTTATAATATAATATTGTATTAGAAATATATAGTAATTTATATCATATAAAATATTGTATATAATAAATATAATATAATTAAATATATTGATAATTAAATAAGAGGATAGGGGGCTTAGCTCTAGGTGGATGAATAAATGATGTTGATGTTGTTTTGAAATGATAATTTTGCTTTTGTCCCAAAATTGTTCGCCTTGGTTTGATAAATAGTTCAAGATTTGAACTAGCATAGAAACATATGCATATCAATTTCATGTATTGCACGATTAATCCCAACTACTATGAACTTGATCTTGATTGCTAAAATGATCTATAATACATAAGAAAGGTTTTATAGAGTTTGATAATTATTGTGAAGCTTGATATATGGTTGAACATATCTAGTGACAAAATAATATGAACTTGATCTTTATTGCTAAAATGATCTATAATACATAAGAAAGGAATTATAGAGTTTGATAATTATTGTGAAGCTTGATATATGGTTAACATATCTAGTGACGAAATAATTGGGGAGTCCTATAGAACAATATGAACTTGATCTTGATTGCTAAAATGATCTATAATACATAAGAAAGGTTTTATAGAGTTTGATAATTATTGTGAAGCTTGATATATGGTTAACATATCTAGTGACGAAATAATTGGGGAGTCCTATAGAACAATATGAACTTGATCTTGATTGCTAAAATGATCTATAATACATAAGAAAGGTTTTATAGAGTTTGATAATTATTGTGAAGCTTGATATATGGTTGAACATATCTAGTGACGAAATAATATGAACTTGATCTTGATTTCTAAAATGATCTATAATACATAAGAAAGGTTTTATAGAGTTTGATAATTATTGTGAAGCTTGATATATGGTTAACATATCTAGTGACGAAATAATTGGGGAGTCCTATAGAACAATTGTACAAACAAGACTTTGAGAGAAAAATTGTGTTCTATCAGTCTTATACAATTAATTTGACTGGGAAGATGATAGTTTTAAGTGTTGTTATGATAATAGATTATTACAAACCATTTTCATAAAGATTGTGTCTTTGTGGATTGTAGTGGAATATTCCTTTATTGGGCTACAATCATGAAGTATTTGGTTTTTACATGAATTTTAATTCTATTATTTTTCTTCCACTTTGCAATAAGGATTGCATTTGTTTCTACATAGGATTATATAAAAATGAATAAAGGATTCGATTAATTTACTATATATATGTACAATTAAAATTAAGATAATGTCAAATATATAAAAATATGTGAATGTAAAAATAAATAAAAGTAGATAATAATTGAGAAAGAATCAAACATAATACAAAAACATGTCATGTGTCATTATATAATTATATTAATACATCCCATAAAAAAACCTAAAACTAAATACGAATTTATAAAAATACCTAAAATAAAAATTTTAAGTCGAACACACATTATTAATCTTATTATTAAAAAAAATGATGAATAATTTGGTTTTGATGACTATGTAAATTATCATAAAAAATTGAATATTTTAACTTGAATAAACATTAGAGTCAACCTCGACATCTCCGAAAGAGAGCTTTATATGCAAAAGAGGAAAGTAACATTGGGTTGGGAGCCATTTTATAATTTGCATTCCTTGGTGTTGTCACGCTTCCATGTATTACATGTTGCACACACTCCCTGGTTATTAAATGCACTCCACCAACAACATTTAAATACACAAAATTGACCTAGAGATAAAGGCCACAGAATTTGAAATCTCTGCGTGTTTCACTTTCGCATTAAGACATTCACAGAAAACACGTAGATTTTTCTTGCTCGTCCTCAGTGGGATGTAGCGAATGGAAAAACACTTCTCGCAAACCAAAAATAAGACGACCGTGAAATTTGACGGTTGAAGACACTTCAATCATCTTGCCTCCTGCATCACTCTCAACCATCAATCTGCCAAGTCAAGGTTTTTGTTTTTTCTGAGGGAACACCTTAGATGTAATTAGGTTAATATGTGAATTTAATTAGATTAGTTTTATTTTTAAGTTTGTGTCGGTGAGGTTTAGGGCTCAAATGCAAGTGGTCTCTCCAATTTGGATAACACTCCAAATTGTAGGAGGGATCGCCCCAACCCCATGATTGAGCTCTGTGAATGGTAAAGGCTCAATAATCTCACCTCTGCAAACCCAACAAAAGGATTTGACCTACCTAAATGGGTGTTGGCTTGAATACAAAATTCAATAGAGGTGAATAGTTATTGCTACAACAAACTTGTATTTCCCCTAGGTCAAGGTTTGTTGCTTCATTAAACTCAATTTTTGTGGCAATAATCCAAACAAAAAAAGTCAATATCCAAATCATGATAGTAGTGATAAGACAAAGTCTAACCTGGTCAATAAATACTAGTTAAAAATCCATAATCTAAGTTGTTCAATTACGTAGGTCACTCATCTAAATGATGAAAATAGTCTTGAAAGAAGGTCTTTGCAACTATGAGGGGTCACTTCATTCAAGATAAAATCCACCAAAAACTATAGAGGACCACTGCATTAGATTATTCATAATTTCTCTTGTTCATAAAGCTAAAGTCTAGATTATGTTCTTGTATCACAATGTTAGCTTATGTTCCTAAAAAGACTAGAAAGAGGAGCTATCCATGGTTAAATTTGTTGCATGTTTGGTTTATAACTCATTTCATATTATTTTATTTCATTGTAGTCTTTTAGAATGGTTATAATTGGACTAAAAGGAGTCCACTTTTTGATGCAGGAACTTCCGAAGGTCATAACTTTTGATCCGAAGGTCCGTTGGAGCTGAAATTTGGTGGGTAGATGCATCTTGAAGAGTTTAATAAAAAATCCACTGAATTGGTAATTTCAGTAGGTCACTGTTTTGACACTTTTTCGGGACCTTATTCAATCATCTAGGGCCTCAAAATGAGGTTTTAATATTTTTTTGAGATTTTATGAGTTGTTTTTTCTAAATATTTTCTTAGATTTACTTGCAATTAGATTAGAAAGTTGACGATTAGTCATTTTTTAGTAAGTTTCAAATATTTGAAAACTTTCATGGTCATACGAATAAGGATGTGAAGTTACCAAAAATGACAATTTTAGAAAGTTGTGAAAATCTGCCAAAATGGTAATTTTCATTTTTGTATAAATTGGATGTTTATCTTTAGTTGTAGTAGGATGGAATGGAATGAGAAGAAATTTGAAAAAATAATTATGAGTTTTATGGGTATTCTTTTGTAATAATAGAGTTGAATTTTGTGTTGTGAAGTTCGGTTACATCATCTAGTATTAGAGCAAGAAGATGGCTGGGAGAGGAAGAGGAAGAGCAGGTAATGCCCAGATGCATAGGGATATACATGATCTACAAAGACAAATGCAAGAACTTGTAGGTATGCTGGCCAATCAAGGATTGAGACCACAAAGAGATGATTCTGATGAAGAAATAGGCCAAGGAGATGAAGATCGACATGTAGGAGCTGAAGAGGAAGCACAATTAGAGCAGCTGACTTTTGAAGAAAGGTTGATTAGAGCATTAGAGGGAAAAAATGATCAGATTAAAATTGAAGTTTCTGAGTATGCAGGTAGTCTCAAACCATAGGTGTTGATAGATTGGTTGAATGAAATGGGGAAATTCTTTGAATGGAAGACTATGACAGAGGAAAAGAAGGTGAAGTTTGCATGCACTAAGTTAAAGGGTCATGCAATAATCTGGTGGGATAATCTGCAAAAGGAAAGAACTAGAATGGGAAAGGATAAAATCAAGACTTGGAGCAAAATGGAGAAGAAGCTAAAAGAGAAATTTTTGCCTGTAGACTATGCGGAAACTCTTTTCCGTAGATTTCAAATTTTGAAACAAAACTTATCTATTGTGCAAGACTATACAAATAAATTTTATAAGTTGTCCATTTGTGTGGAGCATCAAGAAACTGATGAACAGATGGTTGCAAGGTATGTAAATGGTCTAAAACTCACTATTCAAGATGAATTGAGCATGCATAGGTTTAACAATATGGAAGACGCATACAAATTAGCTTTAAAGGCAGAAGAAAATTAAAGTAGACAATATTTTCAAAGGAATAGAGGAGCAAGGAGAGGGACATCATCTCCCTTGCGAGGTGGTCTGAATTTTAGTCGGGAAGAATCATCCCAAGGAACAGAGAAATCAGAAGATATCCGACAAGATCCTCAAAGTCAACAACGAGGAAGAGGATTTCAGAGGGGCAGAGGTTACGATGGTGGCAGAGGATGGGAAGGCCCACGAAAACCTTTCATTTGTTATAGGCGTGGTGAAGAGGGTCACAAGGCATTTGACTGTCCAAACTATTACATGCAAGAAAGGAAACAAGGAGAACAACCTAGGTTAAACTTGGCTAAAGCTGAGGATGAAGGAGAAGGGGCAGAATTAGAGGTTCCACCAGATGTGGGTGAGAATCTCATGATGAGAAGAGCAATGGTGATTCCAGAAAAGGAGCAAATACAAGGTTGTGATGATTCTTGGCTTCAAACCAATATTTTTTGAACCAGGTGCACCTCAGGAGGAAAGGTATGCCAAGTTATTATTGATAGTGGCAATTGTGAAAATATGGTTTCTAGAGAAATGGTAGATAAACTAAATCTACACTGTGAAAAACATCCCCATCCTTATCGTATTACATGGTTCAAAAAGGGAAATGAAGTCACTGTTGATAAGAGGTGTTTAATTAAGTTTTCCATAGGAAAGACTTATAAGGATGAAATATGGTGTGATGTCATTCCAATGGATGCATGCCATGTGTTGTTGGGAAGGCCGTGGTAATACGATAGGAATGTAATGCATGATGGAGAAAAAAATACATACACTTTTTGGAAAGAAGGTTCTAAAGTGATTTTATTGCCTCTTAAGGATGAAAGGAAGGTTGTGAGTATGTTGTCCACGAGAGAACTTATGAAGGAAATGAAGGTGATGGGGTTCTGTTATGCACTAGTAGTGAAAAAAGAAGATGATGAGAAAATACCAATACCAGTAGAAGTAGCAAAACTACTTGAAGAATATGTTGATGTTGTGCCAGATGAGTTACCTGATGGTCTACCACCAAAGAGAGATATTCAGCACCACATTGATTTGATCCTAGGAGCATCCCTACCTAATCAAGCAGCTTACAGAATGAGCCCTACCCACCATGCAGAACTCAATAGACAAGTGATAAACCTCATAAGCAAAGGTGCAGTGAGGGAGAGTATGAGCCCATGTGTTGTACCCACACTATTAACTCCAAAGAAGGATGACACGTGGAGGATGTACACAGATAGCAGGGCAATCAATAAAATCACCATCAAATATCGGTTCCCCATCCCTCATTCGGATGACATGATGGATGTGCTTGCAAGGGCTAAATACTTCAGCAAAATTGATCTACACAGCGGTTATCACCAGATCCAGATTCGAGAGGGGGATGAATGGAAAACAACATTCAAGACTAGGGATGGATTATATGAGTGGATGGTTATGCCATTCGGGTTATCTAATGCACCCAACACCTTCATGAGGCTAATGAATACTATATTGCGTCCTTATATTGGTAAGTTTGTGGTGGTTTACTTTGATGATATCTTGGTTTTTAGCAAGAGCAAAGAGGAGCACCTGCAACACTAGAGGATCATATTAGATGTGTTGAGAAAAGAGAAACTCTATGCAAACTTAAAGAAGTGTAGATTCATGCAAGAAAGTTTGGTCTTCCTAGGCTTTGTCATCTCTGCAGATGGTATCAAAATGGATATAGAAAAGGTCAGGGCAATTCTAGAGTGGCCTAGTCCAAGGAGCATAACAGAGGTAAGAAGTTTTCATGGGTTACCCACATTCTATCAAAAATTCATTCAAAATTTTAGCAGTATTGTAACACCCATAATAGATTGCACCAAAGGAAGGGATTTTGTGTGGACCAAGGAAGCTGAGGAAGCTTTTAAGTTTCTAAAGAAGAAGGTGACAGAAGCTCCTATTTTAGCATTACCAGATTTTGATAAGGTATTTGAAGTGGATTGTGATGCCTCACATGTGGGCATTGGAGCTGTACTTAGCCAAGAAGGTAAACCCATAGCCTTCTTTAGTGAAAAGTTGAATGAGGTAAGGGAGAACTATTCAACTTATGATTTAGAATTTTATGCAATTGTACAAGCATTAAGACATTGGAGGCACTACCTAGTGCTAAAGGAGTTTGTGTTGTTTATAGACCATATTGCCTTGAAATACTTGAACACACAAAAAATTGAATAGAAGGCATGCAAAATGGGTTTCTTTCTTACAAGGCTACAACTTTGTTCTCAAGCACAAGTCAGGAAAACAAAACCAGGTTGCAGATGCTCTAAGTAGGTGTGTCACACTATTAACAACAATGGAAAATGAGGTGATTGGTTTTGATGCCATCAAAGATCTATACGAATCTGACAATGATTTTTGGGAGATTGTGGAATAGTTGAAAACCCTGGTAGTGGGCAGCATGGGCCACATTCAAGGTGAATATCTTATGCAAGATGGTTATCTCTTTAAAGGAAAGCAATTATGTATTCCATTTGGGTCCATGAGAGAGAATATTATAAGAGAGCTTCATAGCAGTGGGTTGGCTAGACATTTTGGCAAGGATAAGACCATAGCTCTGGTAGAAGATAAGTACTATTGGCCAAAGATGAAAAGAGACATAACATGATATGTGACAAGGTGTAGAATTTGTCAGATGGATAAAGGACATTCACAAAATATGGGGTTGTATATGCCATTACCAGTACCTACTGAACCATGGACTGATTTAAGTATGGACTTTGTGTTAGGGATGCCAAACACACAACGAGGTAATGATTCCATCTTTGTTGTTGTTGATAGGTTCTCTAAGATGGCTCATTTTATTGCCTGCAAGAAAACTAGTGATGCAAATAGGGTGGTAGAATTATTTTTTAAAGAAATTGTTCGATTGCATGGTGTTCCCCAAACTATCACATCTGATAGGGATACCAAGTTTCTTGGTCATTTTTGGAGGATCCTATGGAAGAAGATGGGAACCAAGCTCCAGTTCAGAAGTGCTTATCACCCCCAAACAAATGGGTAGACAAAGGTTGTAAATCGAAGTTTGGGAAACCTGCTAAGATGCATCTTTGGAGAGAAACCCAGACAGTGGGACTTGGCCTTACCACAAGCTGAATTTGCCTATAACAGTTTAGTCAATCAATCTACAGGTAAATCACCATTTCACATTGTTTATGGTAGGAATCCTAAGGGTATTTTAGATTTGGTGTAGCTACCCAGTGGAGACAAGATTAGTGATGATGGAGAAGCATATTCAGAACATATTCAACAATTACAGAAAGAGGTGAGGTAGAAGCTCCAAGAAAGTAATAAAAGTATAAAACTACAATAGATGCTGGTAGAAGACATCTAGTATTCAATGAAGGTGACTTAGTCATGGTTTATCTAAGAAGAGAGAGGTTTCCCACTGGAACTTACAACAAGCTGAAATACAAGAAAATTGGCCCTTGCAGAATTACAAAAAAAAACAATGACAATGCTTATGAGGTAGATTTACCAGAGCAGTTAAACATTTCTCCTATGTTTAATGTTTCTGATTTATATGCTTTTCATGGTGACATTCCTAATGAAGAAGGTGAGGCTGAAGTAGATTGGAAACAATAGGTTCTGAGAAAGAAAAGGGAAAAGATTGCACAGATTCTGGACAAGAAGACAATAGACACTCGAAAGGGTCAATACAACAAGTTTCTAGTACAATGGGAAGGTCTAACACAAGCAGATAATACATGGATTCTAGAATGGGAAGTGAAGAAGCTAGATCTAGACAAGTGGCATAAGTTCCAGAAAAACAACTTGTCGGAGCTGCATTTTTTTCAACCAGAGGAGAATGATGCAGGAACTTTCGGAGGTCATAACTTTTGACCCGGAGGTCTATTGGAGCTAAAATTTGGTGGGTAAATGTGTCTTGAAGAGTTTAATAAAAAAAACCCACTGAATTGGTAAATTCAGTAGGTCATCGTTTTGACACTTTTTCAGGACCTTATTGGATCATCTAGGGCCTCAAAATGAGGTTTTAATATTTTTTTCGAGATTTTCTGAGTTGTTTTTTCTAAATATTTTCTTAGATTTACTTACAATTAGATTAGAAAGTTGACAATTAGTCATTTTTTAGTAAGTTTCAAATATTTGGAAACTTTCATGGTCATACGGATAAGGATGTGAAGTTACCAAAAATGACAATTTTATAAAGTTGTGAAAATCTGCCAAAAATGGTAATTTTTGTTTTTGTATAAATTGGTGTTGCAAGTATGAGGTGAACCAGTGTTGTCATTGATGTCAACTTACTCATATTGCATTGGTAAGAAGATTTGGATGAGTTGTGTGCTGTTGTTATTGAGGAAATCAGTCTCCATCCGGAACAGTGAAAAACAGTGAAGAATAGTGATGAGAATAAGGCAAATGTACTGTATAGGTTGAGAACCAGAGGATGCGGATTAAAGGGTTTATAGATATGAGTCTTGAGATGCTTCATCCAAGATTTCAGAGGTCCGCATAAAGATCCGAAGAAGTTGTGGCTATCTGTGTGGAACCGATTCCGGCAAGTGTTCAAAGGTGACAGAGGATCACAGAAAGGTCCGGTGAGGTCCGGAACTGTATTATCCTAATATGCGGATTGGAAGGAGTGTTTGGGATGTCCTTGTGATGTGTCATCTCGAGTTGTGTATGATTTTGAGGTCCAGAAGTACCTTTTGCATTGTGACAGTGGCGACAGACTGTGTTCTTGAAGTACCGGATGATGAAGAGAAGAATTCTGGTAAGCTGATGAAGTGCGGATGCTTTTGATGATTCAGGGAAGGTTATGATGATCATTGGATCGCATCTAGTTCGTGTTGGTGGTCCGCATTGAAGTTAGAGTTGGATTTGATGTTGTGGCTACCAGTTGTTGGTGTTCTTCCTGTAACAGGCCGACCGGATGTTCTACATGCCTTGCGAATGTTATTGTGATGTTTGCCGACTTAGATGATTGTTCCTAAGTTGATGTCTTGTATAAATAAGTGTTTGAGAATTCATTTTGATGTGTGGATCGAGAGGATGAGTGTGGCATAGCGAAGAGAAGTGCGAAAGGCAGAGCAAGGGTTTTTGGGCTTAAATGGAACTGATCCGGACATGGTAGAGATGTCATTCTCCAGTTCAAGATTGTGATTCTTATCACTTTGTAGACAGTGTGTCTCCTTGTAGGCAGTGTGCCTCTTTGTGAGCAGTGTGCTCGGGCAGTGAGCCCTAATTGGCATGTGCCATTCATTTTTCCTTATTCTTCTAACAGAGAATAATCCTTGGGTTAATCACCCCGTGGTTTTTCCCATAACTGGGTTTTCCACGTCAAAATCTTGGTGTTCAATGTGTTGATGCTTATCTGCTCTTGTGTTTATGCATTATGCTTTCATGGATGGTTAATTGATATGCTGTTAACTAACAAAGAAGAATCAAGTGTTTGAAGTAAGAGCAAGTTTTTATACAACTGATTCACCCCCCCTCTCTCAGTTGTATGCCCTAGATCCAACAATTGGATGTTTATCTTTAGTTGTAGCAGGATGGAATGGAATGAGAAGAAATTTTAAAAAATAGTTCTGAGTTTTATGGGTATTCTTTTGTAATAATAGAGTTGAATTTTGTGTTGTGAAGTTCGGTTACATCACTTTTGTAGTTTAAAGAATTTAAGGCACTTGTTGAGAATCAAATTGATAAGAAAATAAAGGTGTTAAGATCTGATAATGGTGGTGAATATTGTTCCAAGGAATTATTTGATAATTTTTGTAAGTATGTAGGTATTGTTTGGTAGAAAACTACCCATTACACACTGCAACAAAATGTGGCTATAGAGAGTGAAAGGAAGCTAGGTGTGCGGAAATCGCTTCCTACACTAATCTAAAGAGGAGAGAAGAGTGCAAATTCATTTTAATCTTTATAGTTACAACAATGTTAACATAACAATGGATATATTGCATCAATACACATACACGCAGAAATGAGACACAAGATATACATGGGGAAAACTCTTATCAGGTGAAAAACCCCACACTTCAAAACCTACACAATGTATTATGAGAACTGAAATGGTTTACAATACACTTGCAATGCAAGCTCTCAGGAGTCTTCGACACTCATATCTGGAGACAAATCGACAGTATAACAGTACCTGTCAATGACATAATACATCTCTCAAAGCACCTGCTTAAATAGAAGTTTTCAAGGCAAAGATGAGCTTTCCTTGAGATGGGCGTCCAACATGGCCTCATGGCCCAAAACCCATGCCTAAGGACACTTGTCCAACACTGCAGCATGGTCATGATACTTGTCATAACACCCCATCCCAAAATGGTCACCTATTCCCAAGTTGGGCAATGGCAAATGCTCTTACGACTCTTACGACCGTCATAGAATCTGTCATACTGACATATCTTACAGCTGTAAGAGAATCTGTCATACATAGGCTATAAATAGCATATTCTCTTACAACATGTCATAACCCTCCTTAGGGTGCCCAAATATGCCTTCTTCCAAGATGCCTTGTGACACATGTCTTCACCTGTAATAGAACATTCCATTTATTACTCTTACACATCATAGATTTGTCATAGGAATCTGTCATAACCGTTTCGGTTAATATTCCATTACACACTATCCAAGATGCCAACAAATGGCAAAATATTCCTACCACTAAGTGGGATGCCTATCTCCTCATGTGAGGACAAATTTACATGTTGTCACCTTCCATGTAGGATGACACGTCACTGTGCCAACTCCCACAAGATGACAAAAAAGATTTTCATCCTAATTACAATAATAGGCAATAAATAAATAAATATAATGAAATAATACAAGGAATTACCAAGGTTGAGACACATTAATTCCCAATATTCTCCCACTTGTCGAACACCTTGTAAGAGCCAATGGAAATAACAAGATTTAACTACTATAGGTCGAGAGGCCCATAGACTCCGAACACCATCTGAACTTCTCTGTGCCCACTGGTTTAGTCAATGCATCTGCAACATTCTTCAAATTATCTACTTTCTCCAAATTCACCTTCCCATCCTCTACCATGTCTCGTACGAAGTGAAATTGTACATCAATATGCTTTGTTCTGGCATGGAAAGTTGGATTCGTTGCTAGGCAAATCGCACTCTGATTGTCACAACAAATCATAATCTGTCTTGCATCAACACCAATATATGAACACAATCTCTTAAGCCAAATGACTTCCTTACAAGCATGAGTTGTTGCCATATACTCAGCTTCTGTCGTAGACAAAGCAACCACAGGTTGTCGCTTACTCATCCAACTAATTGCACCACTGAACATAGTGAACACATAGGCACTGGTGGATCTCCTATTGTCAATGTCACCTGCCCAATCAGAATCCACAAATCCATAAATACAAACTGAATGTGGAAGTCCTATGGAATTACCGTGATAACATATGGAATACTCATAAGTACCCTTCAAATATCTGAACACTCGCTTAACTGCATCCCAATGTACCCATCCAGGATTAGCCATAAATCAACTAAGGACTCCCATTGCTTGGGGAATGTCTGGTCTTGTGCAGACCATAGCATACATTAAACTGCCAACAACACTAGCATAAGATACTCTGCTCATGTCCTCCACCTCACTAGGAGATTTTGGACAATCATTAACAGTCAACTTTGTCCCCAATGAAACAGGAACACACAATGGTCTACAATCTGCCATGTTTAACCTATCCAACACGGTCTTCACATACTTACTCTGATTTAACCAAAGTTTTCTGTTAGCTTTGTCTCTTCTGATTTCCATTCCTAGAATGTACCTGGCTACCCCTAGATTTTTCATCTCAAACTGTGATGACAACTAAGACTTCAAATCAGAAATCATATTCTTACCATTCCCAATTAACATCATATCATCAACATACAATGCAATAATGAGAATGTGATCATTGTCAAACTTGTAATACACACAATGATCAAATTTTGATCTTAGAAATCCAATGGACAACACAAAGACATCAAATTTCATATACCACATCTTAGGAGACTGCTTCAAACCATACAAAGACTTTTTCAGCTTGCAAACCAAATTTTCTTTACCTTTCTCTATGTAATGCTCTGGTTGTGACATGTAAATCTCTTCCTCCAAATCACCATGAAGGAAAGTTGTCTTCACATCCATCTACTCCACCTCTAAGTCATAAGTAGCTGCAAGAGATAACAAGAACTGAATGGATGTCATCTTTGCAATGGGAGAGAAAATTTCACCATAATCAATTCCCTCCACTTGTGAGTACCCCTTCGCAACGAATCTAGCCTTATACTTTTCAACATTGCCATCTACACTGAATTTCTTCTTGAACACCCATTTGCATCCAACAGGTTTCTATCCCTCAGGCAAAGGCACCAAGTCCCATGTTTTATTCTTCTCCAAAGAAACCATTTCATCTTCCATGGCCTCCTTCCAGGAATCTACATCTTTCATGCCCATAGCCTCTGTCACAGTTCTAGGCTCATCAACATTAGTAAGCAAAGCAAAAGCACAACTAGAATCAAGCAATGTATAACCAAACCTCTCAGGTTGCTTCCTGTTTCGTGTAGACCTCCTCAATGGCTGAGGTTGAGGTTCTACTTCTTCTGAGCTTTCAAAGCTGCTAGAGCTCTCCTCATCATCAGGTCTCACAGGGTCTGTCGGTTCAGTCTTCTCAAGGGTAGAGGGAAACTGAACCACATCCTCTTTCTTTTCTGTCTGTTCTAGCTATAGAACAACGGAAGAAGGTGTTAGCCCTCTGAAGATAACACTTCTGTTGTACAACACCTTTTCAACCACAGGATCCCAAATCTTGTATCCTTTCACACCGACACCATAGCCAATGAAAATACACTTAATAGCCTTGTTCTCCAATTTAGACCATTTCTCCCTAGGCACATGTGCATATGCCTCACAACCAAAAATACGAAGATGTCTAACTGAAGGCTTCTTACCAGACCACACCTCCATAGGTGTCTTACCAACAAGAGCTGATGTAGGAGACCTGTTTACCAGGTAGCAAGTAGTGGCTACAGTTTCAATCCAAAACTTTTGTTCGAGGCTTGCTCCACTAAGCATACTCCTAGCCTTCTCCATCAGTGTCCTGTTCATCCTCTCTACAACTCCATTTTGCTGCGAGTTGTATGGAGTTGTCTTATGTCTTTCAATCCCTTGCTCTTTACAGAACTTATTGAACTCTACCAAACAAAACTCACCACCGTTGTTAGTTCTCAAACACTTAATCTTTTTACTAGTCTAATTTTTAGCAAAAGCTTTAAACTCTTTAAACCAACTAAAGACTTCAGATTTGCTTCTGAGAAAATAAATCCATCTCCTTCTACTATAGTCATCTATGAAAGATACAAAATATACATATTTGGAAATTGAAGGAACACTAACAGGACCAAACACATCAAAATGAATAAGGTCCAACACACCAGAAGACTTGTGAGAACTAGAGTAAAACTAAACACGGTTTTGTTTTCCATATATACAATGTTTGTAAAAGTCAAACTCGAGATTACAATCATTTAACCCCTCAACGAAGTTTTTATTTTTTAGGGTTCTAAGACCCTTCTCACCAATGTGGCCGAATCTCTCACGCCATAACATTGTCTTTTCATCAGGAAGTTTAACTTCCAAAGCATGAGCACTACCATCAGAATTTGTTACAACAGATTTCTTCACTGCTCGTTTAGATGGTGGGGATGAAGTGACTGCAACTCTTTTCTTCAAGTCAGAAGAACTATTGCACTGTGAAGTGAATGCCTCCAGCTGAAACATAGTACCTCTCTGAGTACCCTTCGCAAGCACCATAGATCCTCTAGTCATCTTCCTTCGAAAAGACAACCTACACACCTGCATCATTCAACATACTTACAAAAAGTAGGTTCCATGCCAAGCTTGGGATGTGCATAACCCCAGTGATCCCCTTCACTCATTCATTAGGGAATTGGATTGAGACTCTTCCACGACCAACAATCTTCAGATGAGAATCGTCACCCAGGTACACTCTTCCACCATCGAACTCTTCATACTTCGTGAACCAACTTTGATGCAAGGTCATGCAGAATGATGCACCAGAATCTATCAACCACACATCATCAGATCCATGGGTGGCCAGGGCTGCGATGAAGGCATCACCATCATCTTGTGACTTGTCAGAATTTGAATCTGGGGCATTCTTCTTCTTTTTCTTTTCCTCTTTGCATTCCTTTTAGAAATACCCAGTTTTTCCATAGTTCCAATAGAGAGCCTTGGACTTTCCAGGAGATTTGGATCTACCCTTTTCACCTTTCTTGTCCTTCTTCTTCCCTTTCTCTTTGGGTCTTCCATGAACCACAAGAGCTTCTTTGGCTGACTCAAACGTCTTTCTCCGCATTTCTTCATATAACAGCGAAGACACCACATCTTCCATCTTGAAGGTAGTTGTAGTGCTTCTGATGGCCATGACAAGATGATCCCATGAATTTGGCAAAGAACAAAGCAGGGTCATACACCGATCCTCCTCCTCCATTTTTACACCCATGGATGTCAACTGTGCAACAATCATGTTGAAAGCATTCATATGGTCCACAATAGATCCTACGTCTTCCATCTTTAGAGCAAACAACTTCTTTTTTAGAAAAAGCTTGTTCACCAAGGACTTGGCCTTATAAACATCTCCCAGCTTCTTCCAAAGATCTTTCGCAGTCTTCTCCTCATGGGCATTCAATAGGACAGAGTCAACTAGACAAAGTCTTATGAGACCCTTAGCCTTCTAATCTTTGAGGTCCCACTCAACTTGTAACATTGCCGTAGGTTTTGTTCCATCAACGGTTTCCCATAGGTCACGATCAACAAGTAGATCTTCCATCTTGAGTTTCCACAACTCAAAATTTGTGCCATTAAACTTCTCCACCTCTACTCTTCCGGATGTGCTTGCCATCTCCTTCCTGCAACAAGATACATAATACTCTACACATACTCCCACTCAACCTAAGATTAGCTCAAAAAAACCCTACCCAGCAGCTAGAACCAAAACTGGCCAGGCTATGATACCAACTGAAAAGAAGCTAGGTGTGCGGAAATCACTTTCTACACTAATCTAAAGAGGAGAGAAGAGTGCAAATTCATTTTAATCTTTATAGTTACAACAATGTTAACATAACAATGGAGATATTGTAGCAATACATATACACATAGAAATGAGACAGAAGAGAGAGACACAAGATATACGTGGGGAAAACCCTTATCGGGTGAAAAACCCCACACTCCAAAACCTGCACAATGTATTATCAAAACTGAAATGGTTTACAATACACTTGCAATGCAATCTCTTAGGAGTCTTTGACACTCATATTTGGAGACAAATCGGCAGCATAACAGTACATATCAATCACATAATACATCTCCTCTCAATGCACTTACTTAAATAGAAGTTTTCAACGCAAAGATGAGCTTTCCTTGAGATAGGTGTCCAACATGACCTCATGGCCCAAAACCAATCCTAAGGACACTTGTCCAACACTGCAGCATGGTCATGACACTTTTCATAACACCCCATCCCAAAATGGTCGCCTATTCCCAAGTTGGGCAATGACAGATGCTCTTATGACTCTTACGACCGTCATAGAATCCATCATACTAACATATCTTACAGCTGTAAGAGAATCTATCATACACAGGCTATAAATAGCATATTCTCTTACAACATGTCATAACCCTCCTTGGGGCGCCCAAAGATGCCTTCTTCCAAGATGCCTTGTGACACATGTCTTCACCTGTCATAGAACATTCCTTTTACGACTCTTACGCGTCATAGATTTGTCATAGGAATCTATCATAACCGTTTCGGTCAATATTCCCTTACACACTATCCAAGATGCTGACACATGGCAAAATATTCCTACCACTAAGTAGGATGCCTATCTCCTCATGTGAGGACAAATTTATATGTTGTCACCTTCCATGTAGGATGACACATCACCGTGCCAACTCCCACAAGATGACAAAAAGTATTTTCATCCTAATTACAATAATAGGCAATAAATAAATAAATACAATGAAATAATACAAGGAATTACCAAGGTTGAGACACCTTAATTCCCAACAGAGAGAATGAGCTGAACATTGATGGAAAGAGCTAGAAGTATATTGAGTAGTACATAGTTGGATTGGTGCTTTTGGGCAGAGGCTATGAGTACTACTTGTTGGTAAATCAATCTCCTAATTTGACTCTTATTGACAAAACTACTTATGAAGTGTGGATAGGTAAGAAACCTTTTGTTTCACATTTAAGGATAGTTGGTTGTGAGCCTCTAATTCATGTTCCTAAGGAAAAGTTATCTAAATTAGATCCAAAAGCATACAAATGCATCTTGGTTGGTTGTGGTGAGAACGTTAAAGGTTATAAGATTTGGAATCCACTAGCCTAGAAAAATGATCTATTCTAGAGATGTGATTTTTAGGAAATTTAGAGAATTTTTAGATCCTATACAACCAAAGGAAAAAGAAGGAAAGAAAATGGTGCATTTGAGACGAAGGTCAAAAAGCAGGAAGATGCACATGTTGAATAAAATTGTGTATTAGAGGATGGAGAGGAAGAATAGGGTTCAGATGAGAGTTCTTAGCAGGATGAGAAAGTTGAGCATGTAGAAGAATACACGGAGCTCCTTACTCATACCTTGAGATGATCCACAAGACAACGAAACCCAGTTGACAAGTATAGCCCACCAAATTTTTGTTATGTATTTACTTTGTTATATACTAATGATGAACCAAGATCCTTTAGGAAGTCTATCTCTTTGAATGACAATGAGTCTTGGATGTAGGCCCTACAGGAGGAGATGATGGCCTACACAAATGTGAAGCCTAGGATCTTGTTAGTTTATACGATGACCCTAAGTCAAAATATTTTTTAAAATGCTCAAATCTAGAATACCCAAACCAAACATATATCTTGAAATTCCTGGTACTAAAATACCCATAAAATTATATTCATGTAAAAATATTTAAATCTAAAAACCCATAAAATGATAGAATAAAATTGCACATATAGAACTCATAGGAATGAGTTTTCCAAAGTCCATGCAGATAACTAAAAGTTTTTCGAATTTAACTATTTAAGTTTTTTAGATCAACATTTTAGATCACATTCAGTGATCCATCATCAAGATGAAATGAGAGTTTGATTGCAAACTTATCCCAATAAATAGGTTACAAAGTCAGGAGGGTGAAGAGAAAGCACATAATAAAATGAAAACGAAAAAGAAAAAGAAAATCACAACTAAATAGTCTTCCCACAAATATAAAAGAGAGAAGGATAATAAGACAGATAATAAAATAAATTATGAGGTAAAATGAAAGGAAGAATATAGTATAAAAATGGATAAAGATGAAGGAAGTTAAGGAGGTCAAAGAGAGAATAAAGGAAAAATGATGAACATAATATAAAACAATAAAAGAAGGAAATAAAGTAAGAATAAAATGAGAAAACTAACAAGAATATTTGTAAAATAATAATCAAGAGGAAAAGATAAATTAATAATTAACAAGAAAAAGTATATTATAAAAATATAAAAAGGAGGAGATAAATGTAAAATGTAGCATTGATAAATATAAAAAGAAATTAAATAAATTATAAAAATTAAGAATACAAAAAGGAAGTGAAAGATGGGAGAGAGAAAGGCCATAGAAAGAAAGAAAAAGCAAGGACAAAGGAAAATATAATAAGAAAGTAAGAGTGAAGCAAAGATACATGAAGGAGAGGCGATGAAGAAAATGAGAACCCAGTGAAGAGGAGGGAGGAATGGAGGGAAATCAGGAGGAATGAGAGTCAGGTTGAAGGGAAGATAATAAAATATTCTAGGTAGAACTCAAATTCCACCCTTCATCTTGATTCAAATTGGTGGGGTGGTTTTAGATCAAGTAGTTTCCTTGAGTTTCCTTTTGAAAAAGGAATATTCTCTAACAAGGATTCGGGCATCCTCAAGGGGAATGTGGTGCTTATTGATGTGGGAGTTCTTTGCAAGGGAAGAGTTAGAAGTTTTCTCAAGTCTAAATGTCTACACTATTTTTCTTGATCCTAGTGTTGATGGAGTGACCCATTTCACCGAAGTAAGGTGTCCCATAAGAACATTCTATCTTATAGACCCCCAAGTTGAGAAAGATATCCCTAGGGTCTTTTGTAGAGGGGATGAGGTTTCTAATTGTTGAAAGAGGTTTGAAGGTGCATTTGAGACCTTGCTTATGAAGGATTTTGGAGATTCTATTAGAGATTCCTTCAACATATGGGAGGGTGGCCACATAGGTAGCACTAGAGTCATCAATCTTTGGAATATATTTGTGTTTTTTTATCTCGACTAATTGCTCTACTAATGTACTTATTATGGTACCCATTTAATTTAAAAACTTTGGTGAGGTGGGAGAGCTCTTGGTTGATGTGATCATCATCACAGATGTAATAATCCCTCATGGCCAAGGTCTTTAAGACTCCAACCTTTTGGGTGGGGTGGTGATGAGACGATGTATGGAGGTAGAGGTCGATGTGGGTAGATTTTTTAAAGACATGGTGAGCAAGGAAACCATTATCTTTTTTGATGATCAGGACATCAAGGAAGGGAAGTTGGTTATTAGATTCAAGCTCTTTGGTGAACTTGATGCAATCAACAATGTTGTTTAAGTGAGAGTGGAATTTTTTTGATTGCTTGGGGCCAACATATGTTGGTATCATCAACATAGTTCTTCTACCACTTAGGTTTAAGGGGGAAGGAGTGAAGGGGGAGCACTTCAAAATGCTCCATATATAGGTTGGCCACTATAGGAGATAAAGGGGGTCCCATGGCAACCCCATTAGATTGCTCATAGATAACACCCTAGAAAGTGAAGATGATGGATCTAAGGCACAACTCAATAAGAGAAGCAATCAAATCATTAGTTTTGTGCCTAATTAAATTGATACTCATTCATGGGGACTTTCATAAATAAGGATACCACATCAAATCTAACTAACATATCATCCTTTTTCACCTTTGTGTCTTTGATTAAATCGACAAAATGGGTGGAATCCTTAATAAATGAATTGAACTTCCTAACTAGAGGAGAGATAATCTTAGCCAAGTGGGAGGCAAGATTGTGAGTGGGGGAATATGTGGTGTCAATGATTGGTCTCAAAGGGATACTGACAAGGGTCATTGTACACCTTGCATTTGAATAGATTAATTGTCAAATCTGGGATGTGTCCAATTGTCAAATCTGGGATGTGTCCATGGCTATTTGCAGTAGACTTTCAACTAGTAGTTCTCCTAACAACTTCAATCTTCATTATTAAACATGCATTCTACTCTTAATTAATTGAAAGGAAATGGACTAATTGCAATTAACTAAATTAATGTTCATCCCTTCTAACTATTACTGAAAATAACTTAATCTAATGAAGTCAAAGATTACAACAGGAAATGTTATTTTGAGTAAAGAAAATAACAATTAATCCTGAAAATAACTTATTCTAATGAAATCAAAGATTACAATAGGAAATGTTATTTTGAATAAAGAAACTAACACTTAGTAAATACCAGTCCCTATCCATCAGTTGGAGTGGGCCCTTGCTCCACCTCTTGAGAGAGACCAATCAACCTTTAGTAATCAACAAATAGATGAACTCCTTCCTTTTATTTCATAGCTTGAATCAAAAGTACATGCTTACTTAGAAAATAACAACGTTCTAGTCTTCTTTCTTTCTTTCAACAAAAATCTATATCTTCTACCTATGCCACAGTTCTACATATATATCAGCTATTTTATAACCGATAGATATAATTGTTGTTATTACATCTTAACTAAGAGTTTTTACAAAAATAGAGTATTCATTCATTCAGTCTAATGATAACACATTTGCTACCTATAAGGTAAATCATGCAATGCTCCCAAGAGAGACATGCAGTAGCACTAATTGTGTAGCTCTTTACAACAAACTACATCTGTAGGAGTTATCTGTAGTTGAGTGATAGTGAGAGTTGGCTTTAGTGGAGAAGAGGTGATGCAGAACAAAAGATGGTGATGAGTCTTCAGAGTCTTTGCATGGAAGTCTTATTTAGTGTTTCTTCCCATCCCCATTGGATCCATTAGTTCAAGAGTGAATAATAGTTAGTTCATTCTACAAAAATCTTGGAGTGATTATTGGTAGGTCAGAAGAATCTTCTGCAGCCTTTCAAAGTATCTCCAGAGTTTTGTGAAACTCTACTACAAGTATCTCTGGAGCCCTATTTTGATCAAAAATTGTACTTCTGTATAGCCAAATGTTAGTTCAAGCCTACTACCTAAAACTCTTTATCCTAGAAATTCCTTTAAGCATTACACTTATATCTTAACATAATTAAGCAACATTTCTCGACAATTTATGCACAAATCTGGGCGAAGTGGAATTTAGGCAAAGAAGGGAAGGTACGTTTGAAAAATTGGATTAGTCCTTTCCAAATCTCATCAGATACCAGCTTTGTGAATTTTAGGTGCACAATAAATGCACAGGGTGATTTTTTACTAGGGATAAGATGCTTCTTGGTGCAATCATCAAATGATGAATGAGCAATGGCACACTTAACTTTATTCATGATTTTGGTGATAGGATTAAAGGGTAGGATTTTGTAGCTTCTACCATTGTTTAGGTGATCAAGCATTTTGGATAAATAGTCTTGCTTGTTTAAGATGACTGTGGTGTCCCCCTTATCATCTTTAACAATGACAATGTCTTTATTTCTCATAAGCCTCTTGAAGGTGACAAACTCATCCTTAGGGAGGTTCCACTTAGGGGTTTAGTGTGTCAAAGAGTGACCACACAATCTTGTCTAATCTCTTCTACTAAGCCACCAAGGAGCGATCTAATAACATTTTTTATTTCAATCAAAAAGTCTAATTTAGGAATGAAGGAAAGAGTGATAGCAAAGCCAAGATCTCATTTTAAAAAAATTGAACACAAGGGGTTCAAGTTGATGTTAGAAAGGTTGATAACAAGTTTATTTTCCCAATCATGAACAAAATAAAAAATTAAGGCACGAAGAGTTTAGATTGCTAACATTGCAAACCAAAGGTGGTGCAGTAACGGATGGAGGGTCCAAAAATAGGATTGTCCTACCGTGCAACCCTAGAGTAAACACAATGGAAAACACAAAGAATGAAACAACAAATGGAAATATAGATTCAATATCATAACAATTACAATCTCCATATGTCGGCAATATGTGGACTACAATGGGCTCACAGGCCTGTCCTCTAGCTTGCTACAAATTACATGAAAGATATAGCTTTGAAGAGCTACTCTGCAATCCACTATCCTAACTTCTTAGACCATCCAAACTTAACTGATCCCTCTTAATATATCTAGTGAATGATTATATAGCAATTCTAATTTCAAGGAATGATCTGTGTTGGCCTTAAGTGATTCCAAAACCCAATGCTTGTTCAAACATGTAGGTCGGTCGTGATGCTCCATGTGTTGAGAAAATACATTACAGTTCTGAATGAAGGTGCCTTTGGTCCCATGCTACCTTGTGAGATGCTTCATTTGGTGTTGTACATCATGGGAAGGTGTCACAAACCTCATGTACCAAGATGAATACTCACTACTTGAACTAAGACTCCTAATGATGCTTCTAATGGTGATAACTCTCTGCAGATAATTGCAAACCTCCTCAAATTTGGATATGATGTATAGATGAATCATTGAAGAGTCTTAATCTTGTGCCGCAAACTATGATGTGATCATGTGGCAGAATGTGGTGCAATCCTCTAAGACTGAACTGACTGAAATGCAAGAAATAAAAAGAAACAAAATGTTTTTAGTTGATGCAAGATTGCCTTTCAACCTAGGATGCTCCTGCATCAGACACCCGAGGTCTCTCACTTTCTTGGGGCTAGAGGAAAACCAATGCAGTCTACCTCAACCTAAGAAATCCATGATGGATCTTCCTCTAGTCTTCCTTTCCACTTAACCGGGTACTCCTTATACTGCTTGCTTCTGGTGTTGTGCCAAACTCTGTCATCCAAAATCTACTCTAGTTGCTCTTGTTGTTGATACGATATAGGATCCTTCAAACAAACTCTAGTTGTGCTATCACTTGATTCTCCCTCATGACACTAATATAGATCTGCAATGTTGAAAATGGGTGATATGCCAAATGCTTCCAGTAATTCCACTTCATATGCATTTCCTGAGTCAAACTTCCTGAGAATCCTACATGGTCCAAACTTCCTTATCTGCAACTTATTGTATGTCCCTACTGGAAATATTTCCCTGCTGAGATACACCATGATTTCATCCCCAACTAAAAATTCCTTATGTCTCCTCTTCTCATCTGCTTGTCCCATATACTTGTTCATCTCTTCCAAATGCTTTCGGACCTGAGTGTGTACTGTCTCCATGTATACTGCAAATTCTTCTACCTCTACACTCCTTTTGTTATCCATATTGATGTCTTTCAACTCTGCAACTCCTTTACTTCTGCTCCAGTCACAACTTCAAATGGTGTCTTCCTTGTACTTCTGCTCACTGAGTTATTGTATGCAAACTTTGCTTGCGGTAGAATTATATCGCAATTTATTGCCTTATCTACCATTAGACATCTCAACAAGTTACCCAAACTCTTATTTACTACTTCTACTTGTCCATTTGTCTATGGGTGAAATGTTTAATTGAGCTTTTGGTCTGTCTTCATCTTCTTCCACAATGTCCTCTAAAAATATCCTATGAACCTTGTATCCCTATCTGAAATTATACTCTTTGGTAATCCATGTAATCTCACAATCTCCTTGAAAATAGGTCAGCAACATGTACAACATTATTTATCTTCTTACAAGGAATGAAATGTACCATCTTTGAAAATTTGTCTGCTACTACAAATGTAGAATCATGTCCCCTTTGTGTTCTTGGTAACCCTAATATGAAATACATGCTTATATCTTCCCAAGGTCTCTCTGGTACTGTCAAAGGTTTATACAATCCAGTATTCTTACTAATCCCCTTTGGAACTTGACAAATTCTACAACTTGGAACAAACTTCCTTACATCCTTATATATCTGAGGCCAAAAATAATGTTCATTCACCAAAGCTATTGTCTTATCAATACCAAAATGTCTTGCTAATCCACCACTATGCTTCTCCTTGATCAAACTCTCTTTCATTGAGCTTCGTGAAATACACAACTGATTCCCTTTGAACAATATATCCTCCTAAATGAAATAATCTGACCACTTGCTTCTATCTGTCACAATAGGTTCTCTACATGCTTTCCATGCTTTTGCAAAATCAAGATCATCCTCATACATGTGCTTGAGTTCTTCAAAGCCTAGTACTTCTACCCTCATTTCCATTAACAAGTTCCTTCTTCTGCTCAATGCATCTACAACTTTGTTTGACTTTCCACTCTGGTGTTTCAATACAAATGTATAACTCTACATGAACTCTACCCACCTCATGTGTCTCTAATTCAACTTACCTTGACTGTTCAAATACTGCAAAGTTTGATGGTTAGTATACAACACAAATTATTTTGGCAACAAATAATGTCTCCACTTCTTCAAGGCTTTAATTATGGCATATAACTCCTGATCATATACCAAATATCTCCTCCTTGCATCATTCAATTTCTCATTGAAATATGCTACTAGTCTCCCTTCTTGACTTAACACTGCTCCTATTACATTCCCACGGGCATCACAATCAACATGAAATACTTTGTCAAAATCTTGTAATGCTAACACTGGTTGCTCTGTCACCTTTTGCTTCAACAATTCAAAACTCATATCTGCTCCTGATGTCCACTTAAAATCTTTCCGATCTCCTCTCATTGTCTCTATCATTGGTGTACATATGGTACTGAAATTTCTGATGAACTTACGGTAGAAACTTTCCAATCTATGAAAAGATCTTACCTCTCCAATATTCACAGGTGTTGGCCACTCAACAATTGCTTTGACTTTCTCTGGGTCCATCTTCAATCCTTCTGTAGAAATCATAAATCCCAAATATACTAGTTATGTTGTCATGAAACTACATTTCTTGATATTTATCAACAATTTCTCTTCTCTCAGCCTCTGAAATACTTGTCTAATATGTAGCAAATGTTATTCCTTGGTTTTATTGAAAATCAGAATATCATCCAAGTAGACAATAACAAACTTACCCAAGAATTTCTTCAAAACTTCATTCATCAACCTTATGAAAGTACTTGTTACATTAGTTAATCCAAAAGGCATGCCTAACCACTCATACAATCCTTCATTTGTCTTGAATGCAGCCTTCCACTCATCTCCTTCTCTGATTCTAATATGATGGCATCCATTCTTTAGGTCAATCTTTGTGAAATATTTTGCTCTGCTCAAACAATCCATAATATCATCCATCCTTGGCAATGGCGATAGTGGTTTCTACACTTTAGGTACCACACTTCTTTGGAATCAATGCAAAACACATGTTCTCATGTCTCAATCCATCCAAAAATTTCCTTCCATCCACTAAATAGAAATTCTAACATTGCCACATACTTCACTCTTGCTTTCTTCTTCCAAAGGTGTCAAGATATGTCTTTTCTCATTTAATGTTATAGTATAGGTATTCTTCCCCCCATCATGTATTGTTTTCTATCATACTACCATGGTCTTCCCAACAATATATGACATACATCCATTAGTATAATATCACACAATACCTCATCATTATAAGATCCTACATGAAATTTCACTGAACATTGTTCACTCACCAATATCTTGTGTTCATCTTGAATCCATGGTATCTTGTAGGGCTTTGGGTGTTTCAATCTCTCTAGATTCAGCTTCCTTACCATCTCTTCTAAAACCAAATTGTATGTACTTCCACTATCAATGATAACCTTACAACATTTACCTCCTGATTTGCATCTTGTCCGGAACAAACTTTTTCTTTACGGTGGCTCGTCATTTGTTTCTGCTTGTAACAAAGCTCTCCTCATTACTAATGATTCACCCTTTTTTAGCTTCTCTACTGAACCAGGTTATCCAACTAGTTCTTCCTTCACATATGTTTCTCTTGCACTATTCTTTGTTCTTTTGTTAGTACTCCCTTAATGACATTCAAATGCACGGTGTCCTCCTCCACACTTGAAACGGATTCCTTTGAATGATCTCTTGTCAAATCCTCTTTCGTCTCTCTAGTATCTTTCATTGTGGTAAGAATTATGACTTCCTCTATTGTTGTGGTAGAAACTTATGTCATCTCTCCCTCGGTGATATGAATTGTTGTCTCTTTCCTCTTTACGGTATGGGCTACTCTCCTTGTTTTGGTCCGCATATGATCTTCCTTCACCACATTGTGTTCTACCTCTTTGTAATTTTCTTGCTCTACCTCTTTGTCTTTGCTCATGACTCTTGTTCAACTTTTCTTCCACTTTTAGTGAAAATTGATATGTTTCTTCTACTGTTGTCATCCTTACCAAACTTAGTTCTTCTTGAATGTTTATTCTCAGTTCATTTATATACCATTGCACTTTCTCTTTGCTTGCTTCACTATGTCTAGTCCTAATAATCATCTTGTGGAATTCTTCAGTGTACCCTTTCACTATCTTCTCCTTTTGCCTTAGGTTTTGCAATCTCTTTAGCAATTCTAACTCATAGGCAGTAGGTATGAACTAATTCTTCAATTTTGTCACCATCCTATCCCATTTTATGATTTTCCCCTTTCCTCTCCTATTTCTATCCAACTAAAATTCTTTCCACAAAATAGCATCATGTCCTTTCAACTTAGCTTTTGAAAATCTCACTCTTTTTGGATCTTCAATTTCTTCATACTCAAAGTATTCCTCCATGTCATTTATCCAGTCAATCAACTCCTCAAGGTTCAAATATCCTGCATAGTTTGAAATTTCCATTCTAGGTCTCTTACCAATCTTAGAAATAGATTTCAACATCTTTACCTAATCCAATTCTTCTTCTTCTAGGGTTTCCTCATTTTGGTTGGTAGCTTGAACTCCTAATTCATCATCATCACTGTCATCCTCATGTCTAGGGTTTAGACCTCTCTTTCTATCCTCTTCTACAACATCCAATCTAACTTTCATTGCTATCATCATCTCTATCATTTCTTCCATTCTTCCAACAACATTGGCCATAATAGGCATCCTCTTTGGTGGCATCTCTTCCTTGGATTTGGTGCAACTGCCTCAATTTGGTGATCTGACTACAAGGTTGCAATTGCCTCACAATTGGCACTCTATTGACAAACACTTGCAGGTTGCCTCAGGTTGGCAATTTGTTCACTTCAAGATCTATCGAAATGCCTTCTCTCCCAAAGGATTCACAAACTTCACTCTGATACCACTTGGTGCAGTCATGGATGGAGGGTCTAGAAATACGACTATCCTACTGTGCAACCCTAGAGTAAACACAACGAAAAACATAAAGAATGGAACAAAAAATGGAAATATATTGATTCAATATCATAACAATTACAATCTCCATATGCTGACAATATGCGGACTACAATGGGCTCACAGGCTTGTCCTGTAGCTTGCTACAAATTACATGAAAGATATAGCTTTGAAGAGCTACTCTGCAATCCACTATCCTAACTTCTTTGACCATCCAAACTTAACTGATCCCTCTAAATACATCTAGTGACTAATTATATAGCAATTATGGTTTCAAGGAATGATCCATGTCGGCCTTAAGTGATTCTAAAACTCAATGCTTGTTGAAACATGTAGGTCGGCCAAAAATCATAGGGTGATGCTCTACATGTTGAGAAAATACGTTGCGATTCTAAATGAAGGTGCCTTTGGTCCCATACTACCTTGTGAGATGCTTTATTTGGTGCCATACACCATAGGAAGGTGTGGCATACCTCATGCGCCAAGTTGAATGTTGACTTCTTGAACTGTAACTCCTAATGATGCTTTTGATGGCGACAACTCTTCGTAGACAATTGTAAACCTCCTCAAATCTAGATATGATGTAGATGAATCATTGAAGAGTTAATTTAATCTTGTGTCGTAAACTATGAAATGATCATGTGGTAGAATGCGGTGCAATCCTCTGAGATTGAACTGACTGAAATGCAACAAAGAAAAAGAAACAAAATGTTTTTGGTTGATGCAAGATTGCCTTTCAACATAGGACACCCATGCTTTAAAAGGTGGGACTACTAAAGACCGAGGAGGTAAATTGGTGGGGGTTTCCCCAACCTAGGAGAACGAGCTAGGGAAGAGTAAAGAGGTGTTAACACATGAAATGCCTACCATGAGTTCGAGAGAGGCAAGAGAGACATTAGAGAGAATTGGATCCATTGCATAGGGATCACAAGGAGATGTAGAAAGATACAAATCAGAGGAAAAAGGAAGAGGATTTAAGTAAGCAGGAGGTTGATGAACATAATTTGAAAGATGAGAAGAGAGGAGCATACTTGGCAGAGAGGAGATCCAATGGGTAGGGAGATATGTCCTCTACTAAGGACATAGAAAGACACCATGGTTAAATGGTGGAAGGGCATGAATTTGATGGGGTTCAAGATAAGTAGAAGGCATCTAGTTAAGAGGAGAGACAAAAGCTTCACTATTCAAGGCATGCCTATTATCAACCAATCACTCCATATTATCAAGATTATTCCATGTAGAATAACAAGATAAGTCTATAGTGATCAGAGGGGCTCAATTAGAAGGGGCATCTAAAGGGAAGGCCTATGAAGAAACAACAGAAGATGCAACACTATTTATGTCATTGCAAAGAGGAAGGGATGCATTGAGGAGTGGTTGTGGGTGCCTAGTAGGAGAAGATGAAATGAAGGTTGAATTATTCTTTTTGTATAATTTCCAAAAAAATATTTTTTGCTTTGTTTCCAATGAGATTTTTAAGCCTTGATCTTTGGAAAAAGACATGGTGTCAAACATGGACCAAATATCTAAACGAATGTAGGCTGCGAGTTCCAAGTGAAGGTAGAAGAGTCTAGAAGAAATTTGATCAATAACAACCCTAGTGTTTTTAATGACATGTCTTAACAAGGAAAGACATGCTTGTTCAAAGATGTGGAAATTATGCTATTTTTTAAATGACAAGAAAATTGAGCAAAGGAAGGAATAAGATGACAATCTCAACAATGTTTTAGGAAGGCCAAGTTTGTAATTCACTTAGTAAGTTTTATCCTCAACTTCTCAAGAATCTTTGTTTTGAAACAAATTTCTCCCTTAAACCTAAGTGGTGGAAGCACTATGTTGATGATACCAACATATGTTGGCCCCATGGCCCTAAGAAATTAGAAAAATTTCACTCTCACTTAAACAACATTGTTGATTGCATAAAGTTCACCAATGGTGCAGGAGCACCTCATGCAAAAAAAAAATTAATCTTCGGGTTTTTGTCCTTTTTGGGTTGTTTCATGTGAATAAGGTCATTGTGGACCATTCATGATCATTTTTGAAGTCATTTGTGAAGTTTTGGGATCAATTGTTTTAAAGATGCAAAAATTGTCAACATATTGTAAAAGTTGCTAAAAGTTGTCAAGCAACTAGGAAAAAGTGTCATTTTTTATGTTTTATTGGAAAAATCATTCAAGAAGCAGTTAAAAATGTTAGGATTGATAGGAAATGTATTAAAATGTATCACCCAACTCGTTTTGGGTTGTTGTTGATCATTTGAATAAGATTTGAAGTATTTGGAGCAAGTTTTTTGTGTTTTTCTTTGCAATAACACTGCTCTTTCATGTTGTACAGGATTGTACACCATTTGTGTGGCCCTAAAATTGATTGAAAAATGTAGATATGTTTTTCACCTTTCATTTGCTTTTGGTTTCATTTGATTTCATTAAGTTTTGGAAAAGTTATGATGAAATTAGTGTTTGCCATACCCAGATTTCACTGTTTTGTAGCAAGTAAAATGCATTGTACAACCCTGTATGAACTAGTACGGGTTTGAGACTTATATGGTTGGAAATATGGTTTTATTTTAGACATTTTTCATTCTTACCAGGTCAAAATAAAAGGTTTTTTAATATGTCTAATGGTCGAATCTTTCCAGCTACCCTGTTGCAGACCTAGGATTTCTAGTGGCTTATTTTTGCAATAACTTTCTTTTTCCACAGTGAAAAATCCTATAAATTGGTGGAATGGTCTGAAATTGTATATATTTTCATATTCCAAAGTTGTAGGAACCAGGGCTTTGGTTTGCACATGTTTTGATGATGCCCTAGGTCTAATATCTCTATGTATGAGACCTAGAAGACACTATAGGCTTAGAGATTTGTTGTAAAGGCTATTAGAGAAGGGTCCATGTGACATGGATAGTTTTTTAAGATCATATGTGATGTGTTGGAAGTGTTAGAACAGGACTAGAGACTCTTTGAGTCAAAAACCCCATTGTGACCTAACCAAATAGCCTTATTAGGCCTAGTGAGAAAAGAGGAAAGTCAAAAATAGAGCCATTCCGTACAAAGAAATCATAGAGATATGTTTAATAATGGCCAAATGGGTATCTAAAACAAGTCTTCTTTCCTGGAGATCAGTTATTTTTGGAGATTTATGCCCAAAAATGCCTTTTTGAAATGCTACAAGGAAGAACAAGGGTTTGTGAAGGAAAACCCATTGTTTGATGAACAAAGGCACTTGTAAGTGGTTGTCTAAGGTTGATTTGTCATTGTACACCCCTACTCTACATCAACCAAGGAGATATAATCTAATAAACAACTTCCCTTCCTTGATGTCCTACTCATCATAAAAGATAATGATTTCCTTGCTCACCATGTATTTTGAAAATCCACCAACACTGACCTCTACCTCCATGCGTCCTCTCATCACCACCCTGCCCAAAAGGTTGGAGTCTTAAATACCTTGGCCACAAGGTCTTATTGCATCTGTGATGATGATCACATTGACCAAGAGCTCTCCCTCCTTACCAAAGTTTTCAAATTAAATGGATACCACAATAAGTATATTACTAGAACAATTAGTCAAGATAAAAAACACAACTCTAATCCAAATATTGATGACTCTAGTGCTACCTATGTGGTCATCCTCCCTTATGTTGAAGGCATCTCTAATAGGATCTCCAAAATCATTTGCAAACAAGGTCTCAAATGTACCTTCAAACCTCTTTCAACAATTAGAAACCTCATCCCCTCCGCAAAAGACCCTAGGGATATCTTTCTCAACTCAGGGGTCTATAAGATAGAATATTCTTGTGGGACACCTTACATCAATGAAATGGATCACTCCATCAACACTACGATCAAGGAAAATAGTGTAGATATTAGACTTGATCAAACTTCTAAATCTTCCCTTCCAAAGCACTCCCACATCACTAAGCACCACATTCACCTTGAGGATGCCCAAACCTTGGTTAGAGAAGATTCCTTTTTCAAAAGGAAACTCAAGGAAGCTATCCTGATCCAAAACCACCCCACCAATCTAAATCGACATGAATGGTGGCATTTGAGTTGTACCTAGAGAATCCTTTATTATCTTCCCTTCAAACTAGATCTCATTCCTCTTGATTTCCCTCCATTCATCCTTGCTCTTCACTGGGTTCTCCTTTTCCTCATATTCTCTCCTTCATGTCTCTTTGTTTCACTCTTACTTTCTTATTATATTTTCCTTTGTCCTTACTTTTTCTTTCTTTCTATGGCCTTTTTCTCTCCCATCTTTCCCTTCCCTTTTGTATTCTTAATTTTTATAATTTCTTTAATTTCTTTTTATATTTATCAATACTACATTTTACATTTATCTCCTCCTTTTTATATTTTTATAATATACTTTTTCTTGTTAATTATTAATTTATCTTTTCCTCTTCATTATTATTTTACAATTATTCTTGATAATTATCTCATTTTATTTTTACTTATTTTCCTTCATTTATTGTTTTATATTATGTTCATCATTTTCCCTTTATTATCTCTTTTATCTCATTAATTCCTTTCATCTTTATCCATTTTTCTATTATATTCTTCCTTTCATTTTCTCTCATAATTTCTTTTATTATATGTCTTATTATCCTTCTCTCTTTTATATTTGTGGGAAGAGTATTTAGTTGTGATTTTCTTTTTCTTTTTCTTTTACATTTTATTTTGTGCTTCCTCTTCACCTTGTAACCTATTTATTGGGCTAATTTTGCAATCCAATTCTCATTTCATTCTAATGATGGATCATTGAATGTGATCTAAAACATCTATCCAAAAATCTTACACAATTAAATCTAAAAAACTCTTTGTTAAAATATAGAACTTGCTAGAACTAGTATTTCATTCAAATATTATGCTTAAATACATTTCATTCCCAAAGGATTACAAGTTTAGCTTCTACAATAATTACAAACATATTTGAAAAATACCTAGAATGCTGAGACGCTCAAAATATTGCCCACGCTTCAAGTGCAATTGCAACCTCTGGATGAAGCTACCGATGGGAACTTGAAAGGTTTTATCCTCCAAACTCTAAGGAGACCAATGGGGTTTTATCCACTGATCTCCAAAATCTAAGGGTTTTCATCCCTAGATTTTATAGGCGATGTAAGTGTTCAACTCTATAAGTTAGGGTCTGATATATGGTTGGCAAAAGATCTCTAAATGAGCAAGTATCTTTTCTTAAATAGAGGCTCGAGGACCTAGCATGGGACCGATGCATGCACTAGTAGGCTTTTGAAATTTCCTGCTCATTTACCATATTTAAGTGAGGCCATTAATGGTATTCCAATCTGGATTGCATATGACATTTGACAAATCTAGTAGCAAGTTGGTGAGAGAAAATTTGGTGGTTGCTAAAGGATCTTAGGTTGGGACTTTGTTTAGGCTAAATTGCTCCACATTTTGTAACTCTTTTAATGCAACTAGCAATTTTGAAAATGCATGTATGTTGTGGCACCCCAAAAATTGAATAAAAAATCAAAAGTTAGGCTTTAAAACTAAAAAAATTAAGTTTTATGTCCACATTTACCCCTTTTGGTAGGGGTGAGTTTTCTAATCATGCACATTTTTTCAATTAATTTAAGTGTCCTATAACAGCACATGGTTAGCATGTAAAAAAATCTAAAAATTGAATAAAAAATAAAAAAAATTAGGCTTTAAAACTAAAAAAATTAAGCTTTGTGTCCGCATTTGCCCCTTTTAGTAGGGGTGAATGGGTCCCCATTCACCCTAGATGAATGATTGATCACCTTATTGGGATAAGGTGCCATTCACCTTGTACATCCCAATATTGTATTTATTCCATTTTATTATTTGTAATTTGTAATTACCCATAAGGGAATGAGGTAGTTTCACCGACAACAGTAATTATTTATTATGGGGCAAGTTGTTGCAGAGTTACATTTACTGATTATTGCATCATGGTAAAGGTAAATAGGTGATTTGGGCAAATCTAGGTGCCACCTCTTGGAATATGCTATTTTAGGCATGTGTCATACATTGTAAGAGAATCTATGACAATGGAAAGTTGTCATAAGATTCTATGACGGTTATGACAGCAATAATGATAGTGTAAGAGCTATTTTTAGCCCTAGGTGCCCATGCATGCAACATGCATTATGACAGGTGTAATAGGTGTGTAAGAGGGTATTAATATCTTGATTGCATGCAAGATTCCTTGGTTGGCATTGGGATTCTCAACTTGGATGCCTATTTTGGGTTGTTTCACTATTTAGTGATGCATTTGTAAAGTGTTGTCAAGTTTTTGTAGTTTCATACTTGCACAGGAGCTGCTAGAATGCTGTCAAGTTGAAGACATAAGGGAAGATTGGTGTAGTTGATGTATTGTAAACTCTTTTGTAGATTAATATAAACTTGTGCCTATTTCTTGGTGGAGTTTTTTTACTCGAAAGGGTTTTCTCCACGTAAACATTATGTCATTATGTGATCAGTTTTCAAATTTGTTGCTTCTATGTTGCATTATTTATATTCTTTTGCAATCTCCTTTATACAATACATTGTTAGAAGATCATTAAACATATTTAAATCAAATTTTCGTTTAGTTGTTGTCTTCATTTCTAACACACCTTAGGTGATCTTGAAAGTGTCCCATCAAATGACAAACTACTAGTGGAAGGCTAGAACATCCACAATGAATGATGATTGTGAGGACAAGCAAACATGACCTAAGTGGGCAAATTCATTGACTACCTTTTTTACTCTTTTTTCCCTAAAAGTCGTGAAAGAATTAAAAAGACAAAATGAAGATATATACCTAATCCCTTCCCAAAAATGATTGTTTTAACACTACCCATCCCAAATTTCATCAATTAAAACTACCAAATCTAAGGAAAAGAAAAATTAGTGAGAAATGTATATATGTGTGTCATCCTAAGCAAGTGCATTAGCCATATTTGTGATCAGCATCTCAAGAGCTTCCTAATGACTATTTTTGTGCTTGAATCAACTATCATTTGATCAAAGCTCAAAAATCTTTCAAAATCTTTAATCATCGAATGCAAATGAACTTATAAAACCCTAATTTTGTACATATTGTCATAACTCTCTATAGGTGATCCACGTGAGGTGACATAAATACATTTCTGACCCCCACACAAAATAATGTCCTCTTGTCTTTGATTATACTAAAATTTTGAGTTAATAATGTGTATAGAATGCAAGTAGATGTGTTTGTTTTGCAAGTCTCAAATGCAAGTGTGGAGCTACCAAGGTGATAATTCTAAACCTTGCATAGATGGTGAGTAACCTTGTCCATGTTAGCATTTCAAATTTTATTTTCAAAATGGATTTAAACTTTAAATGATTGTTTTGATGGAGGTTGATTGTCATTGATGTCAAAAAGGTGTTGAGTTGATGATGCAATGTTGTCATTGTTGATCAAAGAGATATTAATATGATCACTCATGTTGATTGGATCATGTGCCAGGATGTGTTTATCTCATTTGATGTTAGATGTTGGTTAGGACATCAGGAGGTCAGTTGTTCTTGTGTTTGGTCTTCATATGACAGGTCATTCTGCTTCACTTGTAGTTCATCATGATCTTCATGGTTGAGGAGAATTCAGGTGAGTTCACATGCTTCACTCATAGTTCATGATAAAAGGTATCCATGCTTCACCTTATGTCAGGAGATTGTTCATATGATGTTAAGCATCTATATCAGGAGAATGTTGTTCATATTTCAGTTGAGTTGAATTCATGGATGTTGGCTTTGGTGATGTTAATTTGTGATGTCAAATATCAGAGGATGATGTTTATCTTACAAGACTTCTTTATGGGACTGCATCATGGCATAAAGGATTTCATGAAGTATCATCACATTGTATGTGGAGTTGATCAGGACTTTGGTGCTTTATCTCCTTGTATGTGGTTATCAGGTTAAGTCAAAGACATCATGTTGAGCTTGATAGTAAGGCATCATGTTGAGGTTGATAATGTTAAGGATGTGGCATGCATCATGATAAGATTGTCAAAAAGGATGTGTGTGCTTCATGGTGACCTTCATAGTAATTTACTGATTGCAAGTTAAAGTGTGTTTCATCTCATGTTGAAGTGTACTTCATGATTATCTTTATGGTAAATTGTTGATATCAAGTTGAAGAAGTTGAAGGCACTGATTTTACTTAAGGAGTTCACATGGAGGAGATTTCTTGGTGTCTTGATTTTGACTTAGGTGATCATGTCTCTGGAGTAAAATTACCTTCAGGATATCATAATATGCTTTCTCAAAGTTGTGTTTCAAGGTGTTGTCATATATGAAGAAGATGTTCACAAACGTGCATCAGTTAGTGATCATATTCATGTATTTAAGTTTTCAAAAGTATTATCAGTTGAGGATCTTTAATGGATGAAAGTATTCTTGACAAAGGTTTTAAATGATCAGAAGGTATCTAAAGTCAAAAGGTTACACAAAAAGAATCATATTTGTCAAGGTTTAAATGTGCCTTAAATGATAATCAGACATCTATTAAAAGTCCTAACATAGACTGTTTGAAACCGTCATATATTATAATCACTTTTTGTTATATTTCAAAGTTGACCTTTCAAGCAGGTTACAAGCCACTTAAGTGGCAACTTATGGGGGTCAGCACCGTGGGGCAACCGACCCCTTCACCTAGTATCACCGACTTTGTTGGCCTCCACATGAGTGTGATGGGCACCAAATCTTGTATCTATGGCCCTCTTTAAATGATTATTGAGCACACAACTTATAATCAATGGTGTTTATTTAAATCTCGACCTCCTCCCCGAGCATCATATTTGAAGTGCTTTTGACTGTCAAGGAAATAAGACTGCAAGTGATTTGCTTTTAAAGACAAATTTTAGTATGTTTAAAAGACAGTTTTTGTTGGAGCTTTAAAAGCATAATATTAAGGAGATTTTTTCTCAATTTAGATTCCTTCGTGTAGTTAAGAGATTGAATAAATTCCTTTTCTTTTTTAAGAATTTTTATGCAATATTAATTGCATTATTTAAAGGGAAACTTTCTATTGTAGTAGTTTTTCTTTTTGAAAAGAAATATTCATTGCAGAGAATATGAACAGGTGATTGAAGAGAAGTAAGAAATGAAAAGTCATCTTGTTTGCAGGTCCATTGTGATGTTTATTGAAGACAAAAATTGCAGATTGAAAGTTATTGAAGAGTTTTGAAAAGGAATATGAAAGGTCTTCATGAAGATGAATTGGTGAACTATTTTTATCAGGGCAGATTGAGGATTTTTATGTTTTCTAATTTTTAAATGGTGAAGATGAATATGCAGAGAAGAGGAATATCAAAAAGGTCATTTTTGGAAGTGCATTGTGATGGATTGTATTTATTGCAGGAATAGAAGATTTGTTTTTGAGAAGGGGAAAATGAAAATACAGAGAAGAGATATATATGATTTTGTTTTTGCAGGTGAATGGATTTTTGAAGATGATTTATTCAGAGAGGAGAGGAATATGAAAGGACATTCTATTTTTTATATAATGAATTTGCAGGTGCATTATGTATGGGATTTTTGAAGGTCTAAATATGCAGAATTGAAGACATATTTTGTGAGAATTTTGAAGAGAAAATGTTGTGAACCAGTTGAATATTTTGTAAGATGTATGAGATGATATTGTAGGTGACTCAAGAACATTTTGAGAAGACATTATGAAGCACATATGTAGAGCAATTTATTTCCAGACTAAGAAAGAATGATATGTGGTTGTGGTTTTAAATGGCTCAAACTGAAATGAGACTTTCAGTGTTTGAGAGGGCTTAAAGTATACATTTGGCACAGGTTTAGAGACTTCAACATAGAGGATAAAGGAGTCTTGATTTTGTATTTGAGAATGTGGTATTTGACATATGTATTGGTTGTATACAAAAGGAGATATACGATTGAATGTGTTGTAGAGAATCAAGGTAACCCCTTGAATTGTTTTCTTGTGTCCAAAATAATTGTTTGTTGCCAGTGAAGCTTTTATGGTCAGTGAGACCTCTTTGTAGCCAGTGAGGCTTGTATGGTTAGTGAGACCTGTTTGTAACTAGTGAGGTTTTTGATTAAGTCAGTGAGGCATTTCAAAGTGGTTTTTCTTCCCCTTGAGGGTTTTCCACTCATCAAATCAGGTGTTATGTTTCTTGTTTATCTTCATGTGTTCATGTGCCCTAATGATTTGTTCTTAAGGTCCCAATTCATACTTTTCATTATCATACTTGTGCATATGTGTTTAACAGATCATTGATTTATTCCTCTCTCTTTATCTTGTAATTTAAAAGGTGCAAAAAGTTATAAAAGTTTATACAACATTGATTCACCCCCGCCCCTCTCAATGTTGTCCTATACTCCAACATGTTTAACCCGTGGTTGTAGGTCCAAATGTGGGGAATCAAGCTAAGGTAAGTACAAGTAACTTTTAAGGTCCCTACACCATATTTCCATAAGTAGCATTCACCTAGTATTGTGAGATGCCTTTCCTAAGGGGGTAATATGTAAGTGCCTAAAAATAAATAGCCATACCTAGTAGTCTGATGATAACTCGATAATCTAGCTCCTGACCCTGCATGGAATGAAAATTAATAAACTTGACCTTCAACTAGTTACTCCATGGTGAAATTGGCATGTCATTCTCTTCGAGTCTCTCCAACTTGTTACCTTTAGTAAGCCTAAGTTATGCATAATACATCTATAACCCTTGGACAACCAAAGAACTTAACTTTTTTACCAAAGTTAAAAATTTGCTCTTTAGGCCATCAACTCACACTAACAAGTAGTTAGTTTACCTCAATGGATGGTCTATCCACCATTGTGAATGCTTATTTTCCCCAATGAACAAATTCTTGTTGAAAGGAGCGAATGACTATTTTTAGTTCTAGTGCATTAGTTTTTGCATGAATGGTCTTATTTCTAATTTCTTATTATTTAAACTTGAGTTTGTGCCCATCATATCTTAGTTATCTTTTAAACTTCCTTATTTCTATCTTATGATCTACTAATGGTCAAATACGTTCTAAATATCAACACTTCATGTAGAACATTATCATGGAAAATCTTATAGGTATGGGAATTGAAATGTAAGATAATCTCTAGGACTAGAAAGTTGGTTCTTTAATAAGGATCATTTTTCCAGTTAGGCATTCTATATGGGTTACTAACCTTGTTCCAGTCTACAAGAAGAATAGAGAAATTAAACTGTGTTTTGATTTTTATAACCTAAACAGAGCCTCTGAAAAATATAATTACCCATTACCATCTTTAGATGAAGTGCTACAAATTGTAAATGGATTTCAAAAGATGTCCTTCTTAGATGGGTATTTTTGGTTAGAATAAAGTCATGGTTGAGTATGAGGATAGATTAAAATTTGCTTTCACTACTAAATGGGGAATACTTTCCTATAGAAGTATGCCCTTTGGATTGATCAATGCAAGGACAACATTTCAATGTGCCATGGATATAGAATTCAAGGACTTGGCGGGAAAGTGTATTATCATTTATATGGGTGATTTGATAGTGTTTTCAAAAAGAAGGAACCATCATATTATTGATTTGAGAAAAGTATTCCAATGGTGTAGAGAGCATGAAATTTCCCTTAATCTGAAGAAGTGCATTTTTAGAGTTTCTAAAGGAAAATTGTTAGGGCATTTGATTTATAAAAAGGGGACATCCATTAACCCAAAATGAGTATAATCTATCTTTAAGATCCATTCAACACCATGCTTAAGAAATATGCCAATATATAATGGACGGTGTAGAATAAGGAAGTCTTTTATGAGATCAAAAGAGCCATTAAGTCATTCTATATCTATTCCTTTGCTTTTGAGCACATGTGTGCAGCAATGTTGACCTATCAGAAGGAGCAGGGTGATGAAAGGCCTATATCCTTTACGAGTGCACCATTCAAATAAGTTGAGTTGAGGTACCTAAATGTTAAGAAACAAGTATATTCTTTGGTGAGGATTGTAAATAAATTTAGGCATTATATCTTAAGAAGCAAGATATTTTCTATTGTCTGATATCAAGCAGTTAAACTTTGTTGATGCAAAATGAACTTGGTGAAAGAAGAGGCAAATGGGTTACCATCTTGTATGAATTTGATTTAGAAATAATATTGATGAAACTAGTCTATGGGCAGGCATTGATACAAATTATTGCTAAGACCGATCCACAAATTGTATGTCAACAATATACACTAGGAACCATCACCCAAGATGAGTGGTATTCAGATGTAGTCTTTTAGCTACTGAACAAAAAATGTCCTAACCCCTTGAATTTAACCCAAAGGAGAGATTTATACCTAAAAAGTAACAATTTCATGATAAAAGTAGGTGTGTTATACATAAGAAGTCATGATGGTGTTTATCTTAGATGTCTTGGTCAAGATGAAGTACATCAGGTATTGGGGAAATTTAGCGAAAGGTTCAGAACAAGACATGATTCTAGTACAACTACAACACATTAGATATTAAGAGTTGGATATTATTGGCCCAAAATATTCAAGGATGCACACATGCATGTTCGTTCTTCTCATGTTTGTCAAACATATTCAAGTAAAGAAAGGAACCCAACACTACCTTTGTAGCATGTTATGGAGATGGGTCCCTTTGTTCAATTGGGATTGGACTTCATTGGAATGATCAACCATCCATCATCAGTAGGTCATAGATCCATTCTCACTACCACAAATTATTGCACCAGATGGAATTAAGCCCAAGCATGTAAGCATTGTATGACTAAAGTGGTAACCAAATTTCTCAAAGAAAATATCATTACTAGGTTTGGAATGTCTTGAACACTTTGGTATGTGATAACAACCTTACTTTTTCTTCTCTTAAATTTTTGGATGGGCTAATGATAATAGTGTAATTTTCAAATTTTCCTCAAACTATTATCTCTAAAGGAAGAATCTCGAATAAAATTTGTCCTCTATACTCCATGCATGTTTAACCCTGTATGGCCTCCATGTGATATCCACAACCACGATCTTGTCAATAGCCTACCTATAGTAACTAATCTCTCCCAAGTGTCTCCATCGACCACCCTACACCATCCCCACCCATATATATCTAGCTCATATGTCACTCTCACTACTCACACCCCCTATGACCAACTATTGGTGATATGCTCCTAGCCCCATATTTGTAGCAATGTCCAAGCCTTAATGCTTTAACCACCACTATACAGTATCAAGTGCAAATCCCTATACAAGTATGTCAATATGCACAACCCTTAAGTAAATGGTGTCCTTGTCTCCACCATGTCTACAAACCCCATCATAAAGTATTTTCCAACCTTGTCAACTAGCAACATGCCACTGATAATTGCCATCAACACTAAAGGTACCCAATGTACTCGAGACCTATGCATGCATTCATATCTAGGTACATCCCACACATGGACATGCATCCTCTCCCTGCCAACCACCAGAGTGATGCCTAGATGTCTGTCATCTCCCCTATTTGGAGCTAGAAGGTCAACATCTCTGAACGCCACCTCTCTGCTAGTGCCATCAATATGACCCTATCCACCCTAATATCTAGCAACTATGCCACGTAGCTCAACCCCACTACCTCTAGTAGACCCTAATCTTCCTCATCAAAGCTCCTCATCAACCCTAATACTATGGAACAACTCTCCTAAGCCACCACCATGGGAAATCTTTGCACACACAAGCATACTTGTTAGCCTATTTCTAACCCTAACCCACAATTTTTTTCCAAAGCCTAATTCTCCCTACATAGTGTGCATGTGCTACCCTATGCCACCACATAGTGTACATGCTCTACCCTAGCATGCCCATATGCCAATAGTGTGTATGCACTACACTCCTCTACACTTGCACCATTCTGTGTGCATATGCCATCCTACAATGCGCTTACAACATTCCATGTGCATATGCCACACGTACATCTACATGCACCATTCCACGTAAATATGCTAGGAAAGTGCATGTGTTGCCCTCTATTGTGCTTATGCACTTTATGCCCATACGCTTCTTATCACCACACTTGCACCACTCACGATGCATGTGCCATTTATGTGTGCATATGCACTACCTGGTTGTCCTGGAACATGCACTCCCTTCCCCTTTTTTCTCACATTATTTACCCTAAACCCTACCCAAAAAATTGAAAACCATGAACTCACTTTAGATTGACCCACCACCCGTTGCCTATACTCTCAAACCAACTCACTACAATGTTGATCGAATAATACATGATCCATTTTTCTCAGCCTCCTCCAAAATCTAGAGCTCCTTTTTCTTCTCAAGCAAATTAAAAATGAATTTTATCCCCCTAACTCCTATTTATAGGATTTTCTTTAATTTTTTCAAAATGTTAACCTAAGGTTTCCCTCCAAACCCTAATTTTCACCTTCTAAATCTTGTTTCTCTTGTCAAGAGCCCATCTAGGCCCTCTAACCCTGCTTGTCCTCTCGAAGGGGCATCCCTACATCATTCTTCTCTGACCGGCTCGGGCACCATTTTCCACAAAACACTATATTTTATTTTTCTTTGAAATAATGTTATGTAACATCATCTCAAAATAGGGGCAAAATATACACTTAAAATGCATTCCCACATTTCCACTGTCATCACATCAGATTCATCTTGCATCTCCCCTTCTAATGTTAATTAAATAAATTATATTTAATTAGTTAGTTAATTTAATCTATCTAGCAAAAAATTAATTAATTCAATCTTTTTCTTATCATTAATTAAATAAATCATGTTTATTTAAATAATAAACCTAATTATTCCTCTAATGTTATTTAAATAAATCTTATTTATTTAATTAATTAACTAACCTAGCCTTTCTTCTAATGTTCTAGCTCTAATTAAATAAATCACATTTATTTAATTAAATCAATCATTCTCCCAACACTCCCCCATAAATTAAATAAATACATAATTGTACACACCTAAAAATGTCTTAACCCTTCAACCACCATTTGACATCTTCACATCACTAACTATCTCTTCTAATTAATTAAATAAATTTATTTTATTTAATTAATTTATCCCTAATCATCTACCCTTAGCCATTTATCTATCTTTTGTGATCAATTAATTCATTTAATTTATCACTTTACCTTATAACTATATCCTCATTGATTAAATAAATATTCTCAATATTTATTTAGTTAATTTCTCCATCTCCTAATCTTGATTAATTAGATAAATCATACTTTATTTGTTTAATCTACCCTACTAATCAACCTAAACCTAGCCCAGTTGATTAAATAACAATTATTTAATTAGCTACCCTAGCCTACATGACTCCTAGACCTAAATTAATTAAATAAACCCTTATTTAATTAATTTTAACCCTCAATTGGCCCATCTACTAATTTTCTCCAATGATATTAATTAAATTAAACACTTAATTAATATGGTCAAATCTCACTTAACACTCATTCCCACACCCCACAAAAAAAATTAACCTTTATTCCATATAAGGTAATTTTTTATTCTCACTTGTCCTAAGCTCCATTAAATGAGCTCTTACACACCTAACTTGTCCTAGTCTCCATGTAATGCAACTCTTCCCCATTTGAATTAAAAATTCACATTTTATCCCCTCCATCTAACTTGTTCTAGCCTCCATTAATGGAACTCTTCCCCATGTGAATTAAAAATTCACTTTTATTCCCATCCTCACACTCTCCCATGGAAATAAATTTTTTATTCATTCCTCATCCTTTCCAATATGAATTTAAAATTCACAGATAATGGGAGCCATCTAATCTTATTGACCAAATCTCAGTCTTTGATCTTTCTTATCCAACCCTCTTGTGACACTTGTCACAAGACTACAACTCCAATCCAAACACTAATCCTCAAGCATTCCTAGCCATTGATCTGAACTTTCAATCCTCACCCTCCATCCTTTTACCAAAAATCTATAAATAGAGTCCTCATCTAAACCATTTTCAATCACTTCTTCATCCTATAATAAGTATGCCCAAATTTCTATCAAATCTCTCCATCATGCCATCATAATGCAAAAATCTTCATACCCAAACCATCTCTCACCTTCATCCTTTATCAAATTCTTTATCAAATCCATCACTATCCTCATCATATTGTGTTGAGGAAAAGGAGCAAATCCACATTCTACTACATTCAACATTGGGTAAAGCTAAGAGATCTTGGGTGCAAGCTCCTTAACCTTATCAAGGAGAAAGAAGATTTCAAGGTATAAATGGTTTGTTTTATGCATTTTATTTGTGTTTTCTACCTTTGAAGTTTTCCTTGTCTTCATTTGGCACACCTGGTGGGACCCCCATGGTCCCAAGCTACTAATATTTGTTTGATTTTTTGTGAAAAGACGTGTTTTACAGGGTTTTGGTGCTAAAAGCTCTTGGTTTTGTATGCTCAAAATCATGACTCTAGTTGCCTAGGGTTGTCGGGTCAGATTTTGACACACACATAGACCCTTCCCTCCTTGCCACGGGGCAATCCACCATGCCACTCTCACTCTCGTGGAAGTAGCCAGTTGAGAGGAGGCGAGACATGATGGGGGTCTGGCTCGTTGGAGAGCTGGACTTTGCGGAGAAGGGTCGGCAAGTTCTGTGGCCTTTGTTGTTGTGTACTAAGTTGAATGTTTCGTTCGATGGCAGTTGTTGAGATAACCCTATGACCCGAAGGGTCACTAGTTTCTCTTCTCCTATTAGGGTTTCTTCTATTCCACCTTTGTGTGGGTGAGCAATTTCTTTCATTTATATCCTCTTGTCTTTCAATTCGTTGAATGAGTTCTCGTTGTATTTGGAGTTGTCTTTGTTCTTCTATTAATAAGAGGACAAATGGATCTTGTTGTGGTATAGTAAATGTCTCTTGTTGTTGTCGTGGATTGATTTCCCCGATCTCGTTGAGGATAGCCCTTACCCACTCACCTCTAACTCCTAGGCACATTTGTGAGCCAAGATAGAGGTAAATGTGTGAAGGCCAACCTTAACTAGACTTAGGGTTTAGACCTAGGGTTTGGTTATGCTTTGACTTGTGTTTACCTTGTGATATGATCAAGGGTTTGATTGAATTGTTTATCATGGTTTACCTCGTGATGTATCGAGGGTTTGTAAGTTATCTATCTTTTCTAGGGTTTCTATATGCATGCAAAGCTAAATGAAATGTAAACGTGTTTTTGTGCTTTTTTAGTATTTTATGGAAATAAAGATGTTTTTTTATGTTCTAATAATTGAAATATGAAATGCAAGCTAATATGACTTTTCCTAATGCAATTTTAATCTATGTTTTTGGGTTTTTGGTTGTTTTTAAATAATCTAATCTATGAAGGGAATTTTTTTACAAATAGTCTAGATCTAGGAATTTGAAAACAATTATTCTAACATGCAAGATCTAATCTATCAAGGAAAAAGAAAAGGTTTACTATTCCCAAGAGCAATTTTGATTTTTTAATTACTATGAATTGAATAAAGCAATAGAGGAACCTAAAAGAATGAAGATTTGTGTGACTCCACCACCCTCAGAAATCCTTGATGTTGGCAACCTCGAATCCTCTTGAAGCAGTGGGAAGACCTCTTGATGACAAGATGGCACAAAGAAGCAAAAGAAGCTTGTTGAAGCTTGAAAGAGCTCAATGTGAGTTGATGAGCACAATGGCGTTGGTTGAAGTAGTGTAGCGATGCTTGATTGAACAATGAATAAAATAAAAGGCACCTTCGTCCTGTGAGAGCATTAGAATGTTGATTTGGGGAGCAAAAACTGGCAAAAGTTGTGTGTACAATGAATTTGCCTCCCTTTGTGCTTGAGGAAGGGGGTATTTATAGGTTGGAAGAACATGATTGACTAAGAAGTTAACTCAATTGATTGATGAGTTAACAAGGATTTATTAGGGAGTGAACTGGGTTGATTGCCCAGTGAACTCAGCTAACTAAGGAGTGATAAATCAATAATAGCTTATCACTGAAGAAGAAATGGAGTTGGAAAAATGCGTGAGATTGATTGAGTTGTTAATTTTAGATCAATGTACTTAATTATGCATGTGTGGGTGCATGAAATAGTCAACTCCATATTAGGCATCAAAAATCATGCGAATTGGAAGAAAAATGGATGAAAACGAAGCTTTTTTGAGTGAGATACTCAATTTTTTTGTGGCTGGAAAAGCGACAGGGTCACCCCTTTTGCCAATAGGGTTGCCCCTGGGTGACCATGGGTCACCCGTAGGGTGAGCAAAACAAGGTTTTTGGAGGAAATGCAAAAGGGAGATAGTAGAAGAGAGAAAAAGGAGGTGATTTGCCTCCGAAAATACGTCAGTCATGTGTAAGGATCCAAATCTCCACTTGCACCTGCAGGATCTCCTGGGGGAGATCTATAAATAATAGGGGGAGATTTGGATTGGTTGAGTGAAACTAAAAACTGAAAGTTGGAGATGGATAGGGGGACCTCTAGAAGGCTTCTAGGGGGTGTAGATGATTTAAAACATAGGGGAAAGGTGAAAACTCACCTATAAGACACTCACAAGGCTTAGGAGCAGGGTCAAAAGCTCAGAAAATGCAAATCGACAAGTGTCGCAAAAGTGTCAAAAAGTGTCGAAAATAGAGAGAGAGAGAACGATAAAGAGGAAACAACACAAGGCAAGAAAGAAGACACGTCATCAAGAGGTATGCTACTTAGAGGATATTATTTCATGCTTACATGTACGTGAAAAGGATTAAAATCATCATAGGGGTCCTCATGGAGGTTGTGCGTGATTTTTGTGCTTACATATTTGCCCCCTCGAGGACGATAGTCTACATGAAAGGTAGGTACCATTCCTGAACTAGGCCTTACCTGTTGTCAATTTTCTCGCAATTGTACCTGTAATAACTAGTATTAGCCTGACATTTAAATGTATCAAAACGAATAATGAAAACTAAAATGATGAACTTACCATGGATTATTCGAGTTTAACTACTTGTTTGCCTTTATCGGTTTGGACCTGTAGGAATGAAAGCACACAAAATGACGCACGAAAGAGATGCATAAAATAAAGAACTAATCTAAAAATGCAAAAATGAAACTAAGCTAAGGACAAACAAAGTAAGTTAAATTGTGAGATCAGAGTGAAACAACAACGGAATCGATTGTGTGAGCAGTCGTTGGAAAGGTATCATCGAGGAGATCGCAAAGATGGATGCCTCTTCTTCAGCCATGGAGAGTCGGGTACACAAACAGTGAAAAATCCTTCTCTAAACCCTAGTTTGAATTTTGTGAAAAATCTCTTGAAATTATCTATTTTTGTTAATTCTTCTTGTTGCATTGTCTCTGTTTCATCATTTAGAGTAGGATAGTTATTTGTTTTCTAAAATCAGCTAAAAAATGAAGTTTTTAGTACAATTTTAGTTTGAGGGATCTCCCTCTAGGGTCACCCCTTTTGTCAGGTAGGTCGCCCAGGGGAGATCCTGTCTAACAGTAGGGTCACCCGGGGGAGATCTTGCAGAACATCTGGGTCGCCCAGGGGCGACCTTGTTGGGTTGATTTTGACTAAAATTTCATGTTTTATGATGCTTGTTTCACTCTAATTTGACTTGTTTTGACTACTGTATTCGCCTATTTATTGCAATTTTGAGGGGTTATACGCTTTTTGTGTAAGATTTTTCTATAATTTTATGATTTTTAGGGGTTTTTGCGAGTTTACAAGATCTAATCTAAAGTTCTCTTCTGATCTTGCAGGACATGCGTATCCAATGGAATGCCTGCCGAGAGCAGGGGTGGCTCTCAGGGATGTTTGATTCATTGAGTAATGAGGATCATGCTATTTTTAGGAGAGCAGGTCTAGCTAGAGTTTATCATGTGCCTGTTATTCACCTTGTGTCCCGTATATCCTGTGGTATTTTGACCTACTAGGATGCATACAAAAACACATTCAGGTTCCCACATATCTCTGGAGAGTGGACCATCACTCTGTTTGATGTCTATCGTATACTTGGAGTTCCTGTGAGAGGACATCCTCTCGTCCTTCCAACTAGCGAGTCCTTCAAGGACAAGGCATCCTGGGCAGAGTTCATGGGGGTTAGTCACCCCAGGGATCAGACAGCAGTCCAACTCACTTCCGTGCCTCGACTTCACATCCCACTTCTAAGGAGATTCTTAATTGGTTTGACTGCATTGAGGCTATCGGGAGACAAGGCCTTGGCTCATTTGAGATGGTGTTGGGCTCCCATCATTCGTGGTATTGAGGAGGGCACGGTCTATGCTTGGGGACTAGATATTTTGGCCATGGTCTATAGGGACTTCTATCGTATTTCACAACGAGGGGCTCTAGCTTTTAGCCACTCTTCTTTGGTTATGACATGGATATTTGAGAACATTAGGCCATGTCAGAAGCTTATTCAAATTCTAGATAGACGTTTACTAAGGGCAGCGAGGTGGATGCATGTAGGTCACTTTGATGCTTCTTTACCCACTGTCACTACTCTTATAGATGAGGATGTGATCTTTGATCCTTATCTTGATATGGAGGAATCCTGGGCTCATGATGGCGATGTTAGAGAGTACTATCGTAGAGTATCTGAGATTTTAGATTGTAATGGTCTAGTCGAGGCCCATCATGTTGAGCGTGTTTGACAGTAGTTCAGCAAGGACTTCTCTGAGGAGTTGCCCCTGGTGTTCACTTGCTACAAGATTGTTCAGGAGATGGGTGAGATTCGATAGAGATCAATTGTTTGGACTCCTTTGACTCCTGGAGTATTCATTATTGGAGTTGTTAGTGCCTGAATTGACTGACAGTTTTTGAGCAATTTTCATGCAGGCACCTTCCCTAAATATCCAAAAAATGTTCTAAGTGTTGGACCTCCTCAGCATTTTTCAGCTGCAGCATCATTTTTTCCTAAGGAGGAGGTCATCATCATCATGTTTTCTTCGATGGTGGTCAGTATCATCCCGATTCTGCTGATGAGCTACAGTGTGCCCTGATTTGCTTGCGGGGGTGATTTTTCAGGTATCTGGTGATTTTCCAAATATCACCTTGCCCTTTTATGATGATGATGTCACCCTGATCTTCTGAAGGGGTTATTTTCTGAGTTGTTCGACCTGACTTGTTTTTTCTTAAGGGTCGTCGTCATCATCATGATCATATTTCCAGTTATCGCCGTGTTGCTTGCGAGGGTCATCATATTGCCTACCTGCATGATCTTTCGCTGGGGTGATATTTTAACATTGGGTGATCTTTGTTAAGATCATCCTGATGATGTTGCTGTAAAGTTCTAAGTGTGACCCGATTTTCATCGTGGTCATCATATTTTGGACGTCAGGATGATCTTAGTCAATATCATCCTGATGTTGTTGTATCACTTCATGTTCGTTGTTTTATCATCCTGATGATGCTGATATCAAGGAGATATCCGCCTGTCGGCTTCGTGCATTATCTAGTGGGGGTGATCTTTTCAAATATCTGGCATATTCATCTATCACCCCGATCTTATAGTGGAGCTACAGTGCAGCATCATATTTGTGCATCAGGATGATATTTCCAAATATCCGGTTATCTTCTGAATATCATCCTGATGTCGATATGATGATGACGTCATCCGGATATGAGGAGGTGCGCAGTAGGCAGATATGCTGATGATGTCAGCAGGATATGACGATGACGTCATCAGGATGTTCATCGGCTAAGTAGGAGGATCTTCCTCTGATGGATCAGGTTGTGCCGATGAAGGCGATTATCATGCAGGTTATATTGTGATATGATGCTGACGTCAGGGTGATATTTCAAGCGACAGGATATCATGTTGTTGGAGGATGATGATGAAGTCTTATACTAGTGTCGTCAGGAGCAAAAGCACCGACATCATATATGCTCGTGGCCTAGTATATAAAGTGTTGAAAAGGTCGCCGCGGGGTGCATGTGGGATAATTGATATCCTGCATATTTTCAAATATCATGACGATGAATCTTGGCGGGAAATGGTTGCGATGCACAGTTTGACGTTTTCCCGAGGCCGCGGGTTGGTGCGCCATTAATGGCGAAGGTTGCAGAGGTATGGACGGATCTGGTACCCAATTGAAGGTGTACATCAACGGACAGTGGCGCAGGGCTCGAGGTTTCTTCCTGTCTCCTCCCCTACCTGCTGCATTCATGTTTGGGCGCCAATCTGGTAATGCGTTGAGCGCCATTTTTCTGATACTGTGTATCTGGCGGGATTTTTTGTCAACCATGTAATTAATTACTGTGGTACACTACCTGGCTGTTATAAGCAGGAAGTGTTACTCATTTTTGGTTGTTGAAAACTGGACATTTTGGCTCTGTAATAAGATACAACTGGTTTTGGTTGCTCTGTGCAGCAAAACTTGTGAGTTTATGTATCTCCTGTTGTACGATTTGGCATGAATCCACTGATTTCATGGTTAATCTTATATGAATAATGTTGTGTTTGCATGTGTTATGCTGATTATGTCTCCAGTTTTGCATGTATCTTTCTTACTGCAATAGGGATGCCATAAGTATAGACAGCTTAACACTCTTTATTGGGAGATATCTGTAAGGCAGATATCATGTGTATCCCCCTGAAATCCAGTTTTAGCTGTTCATGCTGATCATTCACAGGTGTATGTCTACTGACTCCAGGCCCTGGATAGGCACCAATCTAGCTCTGTGTTGAGGTTATACACCATGTCCAGCTTTGCATCCAAAATTCAAACTAAACCATTTCATACTTCCACCTGTTAGTTGTAGGAGTAGGATTAGGAACCCCCTGCATACTCTCATACCCAACCAGACGTCATGTCCAAGAATGTTGCCAGCCTTGTGATCTATCATACAGATCTTGGTCCATACATGAGAGTATTCTGCCTGTTGTTGTCAAGTTAGATCTTTCTATCTTTGAGCTAGTCAAGGTTACATCTTGAGTTATAGGGATCCCCCCCTTGGTGCGGCAGAACCAGAAGTGAAGGGGAGGAAGCTCACGCAACCTCCTGTATTTAGTTGGCTGAATCTGCCTGTGCATTAGAAGTGGCAAACCCTAATGCAGATTCAGAAGAAAAAGTCAACAAAATGGCGACTCTACTGGGGAGGAAATTTGAGAAAGGATTATATCTGTGGCCCATCTGAGTCACCAACAAAATGGCGACTCCGCTGGGGAGTCTTTCATGTGAAAAATGATGCTCTGCTGGTGGAATGAACCTGGAAAAGTAGCTTTCAGCTATTGAAAATTTTCTCCTCTCTAGAGAGGTGGTGACTCTGCAAAAGATTTAAATGCACATGAAAGATAGATGTATGTTATTTGATGAAAGATGTTCAGATTTCTGCATCTGGATGAGAAAAGGTACCCTGTTCCTTCCCCTTTATGTTTGTTGTTTGCTACATAAGTTAGATGCAGGGAGAGCCTTAGGTCTTAGGCAAACAGAGGATGTCTAAGAGTAAGATTTTTATGAATCCAAGTATGTATTATCCCATACTCAGTCAGGAAGGGAATGATAAAAGAATAGAAGAGATAAGAAATAGGTTGATATTCTTAGAGGCTGAGCAGGCCCAGTTAAAAAGTAGTAACCCTATTGTGTCTGCCAGTCAGAAAGCTAAACCTCCTGTCAGCCCTTTTGATCCTTTGTATGACCAACTGGATTTGTCATGGGTGGATTATAAAGTAGAAACTATGCCTGCTAGGATATACTGTCAGATGCCTAGATTTAGTGGTCACAATGTATGTGATGGGAATGCACATATCCAAAATTTTCACAGTTTTATGGGAAAATATTCATTCAGAGATGAGGATATGTGGATGAGGTTTTTTGTTAGGTCCTTTGATGAAAAAGCAAAAGACTGGTATTTGAGCTTTCCAAAGAAATCCTTTGCCTGTTGGGATGAGCTTGCTGACTGTTTCAAGGAAGAATTTGCAAAAGAACCGGCTAATCTTGTTGCAGAATTGATGAGAATTAGAAAACAAGATGAAGAGCCATGTGTTGATTTCAGTCATAGGTTTGCAGTAGCCCTTTCACAGATCCCAGAAGTCTTCAGACCTGACACTTCAGCCTGTGTTGGCATATTCTTTGAGGCTTTTGAGGAGGGCTCTAGTGCATTACTGAGGGATTTCAAGGTGACAAGTATGCAGATGGCATACAAGTTCGTAGAAAAAATAGAAAAAATCAGAAATGTGCACCTGCTGAAATCCCTGTCCCCAGGCCTTGGTGTGAGAAATCATTGTGAAGCTGCAAATGACCAAATAATTAAGGCATCGTGTGAAGATGAAAAGATGAATATTGAACGTGCCAGTGAAAGGACTAGTGAGGATTCCCATTGCAATGATGAGGCATCTGACCATGAAAACAACAATGAGGTTGTGGACAGCAATGAGCAATTTTTGGAATGGACCTGTGGAGATAATTGTGAGTATTGTGCTCAAGATAGAGAAGAAATAAGCATACAAGCTGATACTCCTCCACAGAGGGAATCCATTGGTGATGAAGATGCATGCTCTGCTGCCCATGAACAAATGGCATACTATGATGAAACTGATGCACTTGGGTCACCCATTTATGACACATATGGTGATGAGGATCTGTCTGAGTATGGTGAAGATCTAGACACTATTTTTGGCTTGGATTCTGTTTCTCATCCTGATGAAAGAGGAAACAACATGCATCAGGTAAGTGACTGTGAAAATGTGCCTGATTTGAAAGAGATGCCAGAGCCTGATCTTTTCCAGCCTGGTGCTGCTGATTGTTGTGTACATGATGTGCACAATTGTGATTTTGAAAGCTTTTCTTTTGATGTGCCAGCATATAATACAATGAGCCCTGATCTTCCTAGTTGTGTGGTGGACTTTGAGTGTTTTCAGTTTTTAGTCCAGCTAGGAGATCATGTTGCAATGCATATTGCTAATATAGATGACAAGTGCTATATGCCATATGAGTATGCATTGCTTGATAAATTCTACACCCACATGGCACATGATGCCGAAGGTTGTCTGCATAGGGGTAACAATGACAAGCCAAATCAGAGGGTTGAGTATGCAGATGACAAGATTTGTTTGTGGGTGGATCTCTGTAGTATCTCCAAGCTTGACCCAGTGCATGCAGATGAAAACAAGATATTTGACAAAGGGAGATACATGTTTTTCTTTTCTTGGTGGCCTTAGGCCATCAAGTGTGTTTGGTGATGCAGGTCAGTGCAGTATTTGACTCTGTGCCCAATGGATAAGGGACTGGTCTGCATCCCAGAGTTCTGGGGTTCTCGCTGCAGTCTTGCACCTGCACGTCCCCAGACAGAGCCAGTGTTAGTGCCTGAATTGACTGACAGTTTTTGAGCAATTTTCATGCAGGCACCTTCCCTAAATATCCAAAAAATATTCTAAGTGTTGGACCTCCTCAGCATTTTTCAGCTGTAGCATCATTTTTTCCTGAGGAGGAGGTCATCATCATCATGTTTTCTTCGATGGTGGTCAGTATCATCCCGATCCTGCTGATGAGCTACAGTGTGCCCTGATTTGCTTGCGGGGGTGATTTTTCAGGTATCTGGTGATTTTCCAAATATCACCTTGCCCTTTTATGATGATGATGTCACCCTGATCTTCTGAAGGGGTTATTTTTTGAGTTGTTCGACCTGACTTGTTTTTTCTTAAGGGTCGTCGTCATCATCATGATCATATTTCCAGTTATCGCCGTGTTGCTTGCGAGGGTCATCATATTGTCTACCTGCATGATCTTTCGCTGGGGTGATATTTTAACATCGGGTGATCTTTGTTAAGATCATCCTGATTATGTTGCTGTAAAGTTCTAAGTGTGACCCAATTTTCATCGTGGTCATCATATTTTGGACGTCAGGATGATCTTAGTCAATATCATCCTGATGTTGTTGTATCACTTCATGTTCGTTGTTTTATCATCCTGATGATGCTGATATCAAGGAGATATCCGCCTGTCGGCTTCGTGCATTATCTAGTGGGGGTGATCTTTTCAAATATCTGGCATATTCATCTATCACCCCGATCTTATAGTGGAGCTACAGTGCAGCATCATATTTGTGCATCAGGATGATATTTCCAAATATCCGGTTATCTTCCGAATATCATCCTGATGTCGATATGATGATGACGTCATCTGGATATGAGGAGGTGCGCAGTAGGCAGATATGCTGATGACGTCAGCAGGATATGACGATGACGTCATCAGGATGTTCATCGGCTAAGCAGGAGGATCTTCCTCTGATGGATCAGGTTGTGCCGATGAAGGCGATTATCATGCAGGTTATATTGCGATATGATGCTGACGTCAGGGTGATATTTCAAGCGACAGGATATCATGTTGTTGGAGGATGATGATGAAGTCTTATACTAGTGTCGTCAGGAGCAAAAGCACCGACATCATATATGCTCGTGGCCTAGTATATAAAGTGTTGAAAAGGTCACCGCGGGGTGCATGTGGGATAATTGATATCCTGCATATTTTCAAATATCATGACGATGAATCTTGGCGAGAAATGGTTGCGATGCACAGTTTGACGTTTTCCCGAGGCCGCGGGTTGGTGCGCCATTAATGGCGAAGGTTGCAGAGGTATGGACGGATCTGGTACCCAATTGAAGGTGTACATCAACGGACAGTGGCGCAGGGCTCGAGGTTTCTTCCTGTCTCCTCCCCTACCTGCTGCATTCATGTTTGGGCGCCAATCTGGTAATGCGTTGAGCGCCATTTTTCTGATACTGTGTATCTGGCGGGATTTTTTGTCAACCATGTAATTAATTGCTGTGGTACACTACCTAGCTGTTATAAGCAGGAAGTGTTACTCATTTTTGGTTGTTGAAAACTGGACATTTTGGCTCTGTAATAAGATACAACTGGTTTTGGTTGCTCTGTGCAGCAAAACTTGTGAGTTTATGTATCTCCTGTTGTACAATTTGGCATGAATCCACTGATTTCATGGTTAATCTTATATGAATAATGTTGTGTTTGCATGTGTTATGCTGATTCTGTCTCCAGTTTTGCATGTATCTTTCTTACTGCAATAGGGATGCCATAAGTATAGACAGCTTAACACTCTTTATTGGGAGATATCTGTAAGGCAGATATCATGTGTATCCCCCTGAAATCCAGTTTTAGCTGTTCATGCTGATCATTCACAGGTGTATGTCTACTGACTCCAGGCCCTAGATAGGCACCAATCTAGCTCTGTGTTGAGGTTATACACCATGTCCAACTTTGCATCCAAAATTCAAACTAAACCATTTCATACTTCCACCTGTTAGTTGTAGGAGTAGGATTAGGAACCCCCTGCATGCTCTCATACCCAACCAGACGTCATGTCCAAGAATGTTGCCAGCCTTGTGATCTATCATACAGATCTTGGTCCATACATGAGAGTATTCTGCCTGTTGTTGTCAAGTTAGATCTTTCTATCTTTGAGCTAGTCAAGGTTACATCTTGAGTTATAGGGATCCCCCCCTTGGTGCGGCAGAACTAGAAGTGAAGGGGAGGCAGCTCACGCAACCTCCTGTATTTAGTTGGCTGAATCTGCCTGTGCATTAGAAGTGGCAAACCCTAATGCAGATTCAGAAGAAAAAGTCAACAGGAGTTTCCAGAGGAGGACAAAGGGGAGGGAGAGGGACTTCTTCTCGATCTCTCATTGTGGCTGTGGATTTAGAGTCTACTGACGATGACTATATTCCTAATGATGATGATTTGTCAGATGAGGGCTTACCTGAGGATGCGCAAGATGAGGGTCTTGATGCTACTGATGATGCACTAGACATCCCCGAGGGTCCTCCTATTGTCCCTTGACCTCCTCATTCAGATAAGGTGATGCGACAACTTGACCCCAATTAGCAGTCGGGTGATCCACGTGAGTTTTGCTTGTTTGTTTTTTGCACTTTTGTCCTTTCTCTTTTCATGGCGAACTAACACATCTTACTCTATCAATTCATTTTTTTCATGTAATGTCAGAGAGTGGAGGGATTTTGTTCGTGAGATTAATGTTGGCTTGGCTTCTCCCTTCACTAGGATGACTCAAGACCGTCTTTTAGATGATAGTATGCCCCCTATTGTTGGGTGACACACAGACATTTTCGCTCCTATCTACCATGGATGTCAGGAGAATGCAAACTTGAAGGCTGAGATTCACACCCTTAAGGGTAAGAATCAGGTGCTCTAAGAGATGGCTCATCTTAATTTTGGATGATGAGATGCTAGTATGGCGAGCCCTTCACAGTCACATGCTCACAGTAGGGTGCCTCACTCCCATAGGTTTCATGGAGCAACGAGTGGTATTTGTAGACAGAGGAGTCGAAGTCCTAAGGGTTCTGTTGGAGGGAACCAACCTTGACTTCCTTTCTTGAACTCGTGCCCCCTTACATGGGGAGCCTCTACTTTGAGAGCATTTTGTCCTAGCTCTTTGATACTCTTGTATATGTAGACTTCATATGTATCTATGAAAGTTTATCCTTTTATGGTTTTCGCATATCGAATTTGTACTCATCTCTTGTGCATGTTTGGAAGTTTTAAAACTTTTTGATTATGTTTTTGACCTTTTCAAACTCTTTTAACAATGCAAGCATGATAACGATGACATGTTTTTGTAAATTTTTTATGGCATATGTATGAGATGCAGTTCACGATATGATAATGCAGTAACACAAGAAATGTTGAAATGAAGCATTTACTTCTACTGAATGTCATGAGATATGGCATTTGACTTTATTGCTTTGAGACTCTTTTTCTAATTTTGGCATGAATTGAAAGCGGAACAAACAATGTGACTGCTCTTTAATACGATTTTCAACTCAGGGGATTGCGAGTTGTCCTGATATAAGAGACCTAATCAAGGCTATGAGATAGGATTTTAAAACTTAAGTGGGAAGCGGGAATGAAAATGGAGTGTTTACGATTATGGGCTTTATTAAAGGCTAAACATTGATCCTTATCTAGATAAGACAATCTGACAAGCTTTCAACTTTAGACAAGTAATAAATTTTATTGGTGTTTGCTAGACTTAGATCATAAATAGAAATTAAGGTAGACCTAGGGTAAAGGATAAATAGGAAAGAACAAGGGTCCCTTGGTAGAAGATGATCCTAGAGACTACTAGACTCTTTGGCTTTGCTCAGCTAGTGCGTGTTTGTGCTTTGTATCTTTCTTTCTATGTTAGAATGTCACTCTTGAGGCTTCGAGCTTCGACTGATCTCCGCCCAAGAGTACGGACATTCAACAATCTTCTCTTTTTCACTCTTTTTTGTATCTCTCTTTTTTTCACTATTTTTGTATTTTCCTCACTTGATTTTTCTTATTTTGGGGGTTTTTTGACTTTTCAAGAAATGAATGCTTTTGGAACTTTGATATGCAATATTTTGATCTCTCAATACTCTTATTTTGATCGCTCATTTTTTTTATTCACTCAAATTTTAGATCGCTTCCTTTAGATTTTTTATCCTCCTGACGTATTTGGCCAAGAAAGATAATGGGCTGAGCGCCACCTAAAGTTTTGTAATCTGGTTGGACTTCTCTACTACTAGGGAAGAATTGAGATGGTCTAATTGCAAGCTTCCTTTGAACACTGTAGGTTTGAATACTGACTTTGTTTAGACCTAACTTCTTGACTCATTAAGATTGGGATCAGTGTAAAGCTAAGAGATAGGCTTTGATTAGAATCACTGGGAATGAAAAGGGGATAATGGTGATTGTGAAAACGGGGAATCTCTAGGTCCTGAAAGGACGATGTATATCAAGGCAACATTAGACTCCTTACTAAAAAGAAAATAGTACAAGAGAAGGTCACTGACTATAATGCAAGATGAATAGAATGATGTTGAAATGCAAGAAATAATTTGTTTTTGACATTTTGATTTTTTTAATTTTTTTTTGTAATTTAATGTTTTATGATTTTTTTGGTCTTTAGATAGTATTTCTTGAGGTGAAAGGCATTGACTGTTTCACCAAATTCCTCTCCCTCCATTGTGCACAAGAGATAGGCACCATTTCCGACGTCTTATTTGACCATGTAAGGACCTTTCCAGTCTTCTAAAAAAGCTCTTTTTCTTCTTCTTTTCTTATTCTTCATGCTACCTCTTCTTAGGTCAAGTTCTCCTATTCTATAGGGTTTGTCATTTGATTCTATTGGCACCAACTCAGTTGTTTCTCTTGGCATTGTGAGACAAAGTAAGTCTTGAAAGGCTTGTTGATGGGAAGGGGTCCAATATAGGACTCCATCACAATTCAATAATTCTGCTAACAGATCGAACTGTTCTTGCATGTAGATTTTCACATCTGGTCTCTCTTGGATTCGTTGCAAAAATTGGAACAACTCAAGGGGAGTTTGTGGCTCCTTTTTCTCATCAAGAGGGACAAAGCTTATACTTGTCCTCCCATTTGGTTATGGTCTTAAGTCCATGGCATATCCGATGTAACTCTTTGGCAGTTTGAAAATGACAGGGTCATCAATGCCAACTGACACTGTCATCTTCCATTCTTTGTGAAAAGTACCTTCGCTTTCTTCATCTTTGTCATGAAGTCTCTCAACCATCTCGACTTGTACTAGAGGTGCTTCCCACTCGTCGAGTTCATTTGATTGAACTGAGGCAAAGGTGGTTGGCTTCTCTTGTGGTTGAGACACCATGAACATCCTAGGTAGCATTCCTATGACGTTAGTTGATTCATTGTCGATAGAATGCGCCTCCTCCATGGGTGTCAATGGTTGATATGAGTCATCTATCGGTGTGAGAGGCTCATAAGATTATGTTTCTTCTGGTGTCTTGTGGACACGTGATTCACTTAAGGGTGTCAATGGAGTGTAACTTTATGTTATGTCTTCCTTAGCATCTGAGAAAGTGTGTGAGTCTGTGTTTCTCAAGTCTAACGTGGTTGTCTCAAATACTGGACCTTCAATTCTGTGTGATTTTTCTCCTATGCAAGGGAAGAGTTTGTAGGCTTCTTGGATCTGAATTGTCTTTTATTTGGGAACCGTTTCCTTTTTTTTGGCAAGACCTCATTCTCTAAAGTTTTGATCTTTGCGGCGTTTATGGTCTTTTCCAAGATTTCCATTTGTTTGATGCATATCGATTGAGGTCTAGGATTAGGGATGGTTAATTTGTTGGTAGGGAGTTCATAATCTGTGGGGATACCTATACACTTGTTTGGTGTGTTTGATTTCAACATGCTAAAAGGTTTTGGATCTCCCTTTGCGACGTATACTTTCCCTAAATGTAAGAATTGAGCTTCTTGAAATAATGTGGATGGCACAACTTTCATTTTGTGTATCCACGGTCTTCCAAGAAGCAAACTATATCCCATGTCTTTGTCTATGACGTAGAATGTGGTAGGAATGGTTTTAGGTCCCAAGGTCACTGGAAGGGTAATCTTACCTATGGTGGCAGCCTTTAGATTATCATACCCACTTAGAGTATCTCGTGAAGCAGTGATATTAGTGTGTCCATAGCCCATCCTCTCTAATAGGGAGAAAGAAACTATGTTAATTGCTACCCCATCATTGATTAAGGTCCGCTTGATACAAGTGTCGTAGATCCATACTTGAAGATACAATGCAGGGTCTCCTTTTTTGGTTAATTATGTCTCGGAAGGCATCTATTGTAAGTCAAATAAGAACCCTGGATCTTTGAGTTTCACATTTGGTGGATTGATGTTGTAATCCACATGATTGATTTGCTCAGTAGGTGGTGGCGTAATTTGGTCGAGGTATTTTAAACCTATTGCTTTTAGTAATGCTGAGCGATGTGAAGGGGAGTTCCTGAGTAAGTCAATGAACGAAATGTGAGTGTTGATGTTAGAATTTGCAGTTTATCACCAACTATGGGAAACCTTAAGAGTGTAGGACCTGACCCTTAAGATAACCTCTAGATTTTAAAGAAGTTGGATCTTCTCTATAGGGTTTGTTGTAAAGGGAAGAAAAACAAGATTACAAATAAAATATTATAATCTACTAAGGCGATGCACCAGATTTATGTTAAGACCTAGATCAACAACACAATGATTTAACCTATAAGATTTCTGATGAAGTTAAAGAGCATTAAGCATGGTTAACCATAGTAGAATATTATGTCTGATTTATCAAAGGCAAAATACAGAAAGCAAAGAATAAGATTCATAAAGACATTATAAAATGCATAGAACAACACCCTCTTTTCATTAATGATCAAGAGAACTTAGTACATAAGGTAAAAATTACATAGATCTACAATATTCAATCTCCTCGAGAGGAAATTATTAAGGCAAAATATCTTTCAGATCCAGTATCCAAAACTCTCTGATATCTTCTATTTTCTCTTTGTATGTTTATCCATCTAGACTCCTCTTTTTATATCATAACCATGAAGCTCAAAACCTTTGCGAGACCATTAGGATCTTAACCGCCTTGCTACTTGCAAGTCCAGTTAACTACTGTGATCATCTTTTTGACTCACATGTCCATAATCTTTGCAAAATATTCCACTTAATTTTGTCCATGCCGTTGCAATTGATTATGTACGCCCAAAAACTCTGTCGCCTTCTCCCTGAGTTGAATGTCGTAACTCCAACCAATACATGGTCATTCAGGTAGGGTTTCATCTTGCAAAACCATCGAGACAGACGACAACTTATGAGGGTCTCTTTTAAGCTCTAAAATAGGATACATGGCAGCTACGCGCTCAACGCAGAAAGACTTTCCAAGACTCCCTTTAAATTCCCATGGTGCTGACACTTGGCACGATGTGTGGCCTCTTTAATCTTTATAATATAGGGTCCCACTTTAAACACACGACAAAATTTGCAGCATTTATCTCTTCAAAAAGGAGACCCCACCCTGACGTCACAATGTACATGCGGCAAGCTCCACGAATTCTACAAAAAGGACACATGGCATCCCTGCGCTCCTCTTCAAGGGCGTTTCCAAAAAGACCTCCCAAACACCCACGGTGCTAACACTTGTCACTCTCCGCAAGGACCTTTAAAGACCATCGATACTTTATTTCCTTCGGCCCAGCGACCCAATGCTGAGACACGTGGCACCTTCGCACTTCTTGAAAGAAAACTTCCTTTCACAAGCCTTCAAATGCTCGTGGTTATGCCATGTGGTAGGTCCTGAGGCACTTCATCTGTATTATATTACTCCTGACTATTAAACCTTAGCCAAGTTAAGAAATATTTATAAACATGTAGAGTTTATTAGAGCTCTATAGTGAGCATATGTCTTCTTTAAATCTTCTATAAACTCATAAGGTCTGATTGGAGCTGGTATTTGTTCCACTACCGAAATGATACCTTCGTATGCTTCTATTTGTTCATTTTCACCCCCATGGTCTTCATCTTCTTCTTTATTGTGCATGATCTTGACTAATCCCATCATCCTAGCTTCTCCTTTTTGTCCTAGTTGCGGTGAGACTTCAGGGTTACTACCTTGACCTATTTCATTTTGGTTTGTCATTTATGTATCTTTATGTGAGGGAAATGGATCTTGATAGATTCTCATGTTTGCATTTTGCGAAGCTATTGGAGCTTAGTTTTGTCTCGTGTCTTTATTATCTGGTATGACCTCTTGTGGGTTCAAGAACATCTCTATGAACAAACATTGCTAGTCTTCTGGTAGCCTCACTATGAATATGTTATATTCTCTATAGGATTCTGTATTGTGCCCCCTTGTTCTATTCAAAGAACAAAACTGATTGAACTCGTATGGGGGTCTTTCATATCCTCCATCATTTGTGTTCCTATTTCTATTGCGGTTCCAATTTTGGTAATTGTCCCTAGGGTAGTACCAATTATTCCTAGGTCAGTCTATGGCATTTACATTGGGAGGATACTAATCTCTCTTGTTGTAATCATCTCTTACTTTCTTGATTGGAGGTTGGTCTGTCACCCCGTCTATGGTTGTGTTCTTATTGTTTTTAAGGATCTTAATGATAGAGGCATTGTTTCTTGTGTCTTCCTTCGTCAACTTTCCATTTGACCCATAAACCTTTCTACCACTATCAAAGGCGGCTTGGTCAATCTTCAAAGCACTTTCCAATGCTTCTTCATAGGATTTGTATGGCAATTTTTTAACATCCTCTCTCATTTTCTTGTTTAGGGCATGCAAGAAGAGGTCACATAGTTCTCGGTGATCCATGTTTGGAGCACTAGTCGAGGAATAAAGGACTTGCCTCCATCGAGTGACAAAGTGGGCTACAGATTCATTTGGCTCCTATTTCATTGTGAGGAATTCTCTTATCCCTGTTTTAACGAGTTTGTTCATGTCGAATGCCATGCCAAACTCTATGATTAGTTGTCTGAACAAGTGAATCAAAGCTTCTGGTAAGCGATAGTACCAATCCATAGCTATGCCTTCAAGAGTTTTTGGAAAGATTTTTGTTACAACCCCATCCCAAGGGAGGAGTTCTCTTATCACCGTGGTGTAGGATTTAATGTGGGAGTTTGGATCTCCCTCTCCTTTGAACTTCGGGAGATCTGGAAATGGCTGAGGTAGTTGCACACTTCTTATGTTTTGATCGAGAGGCTCCTTCAAGTACTCAAGATATGTTTTGAGAAAGGCACTTTGAGATTGCGGGGTTGATAGCAATAACCTTGTAGGCGGGTTCTAATAACCCGTTGTCAGATTTGTTTGGTTGTTTTGAATAGGAGGGTTCCCATTCAGACATGTATCGTTACTGGCATTTAGTGAATAGTATTTGAGGTAGGGGGATTTTGAGATTCCCCCTAGTCCTGTTCATGAGATTTTTGCCTTCTTTTAGGAGCAACTTGCTCTGTTTCCAAGACTCTAATCCTTTGCACTAGAGTTGCAATTAAGTCTGCAGGAGTAGCAACTCTAGTTGTTTCTTTATTTCTAGGATTTTCTCTTTGAGTGTTTTCATGGTGATATGCTTCTTCTTGTGGAGCATTTTCTCATTGTTCTTCTCACAAGGCAATTCTCAACACCTCTTGAGTGTCTTTTGCTTCTTACAGATGTTTTTCTAATCATTTGACTTCTTCATCAAGATGAGTACTTGATGTGCTTGTGGAAGGTTGATCGGGTCAATGTATTTCTAACCTTATGATTCTAGCTTTATGTGGTGCATTTGGTATGGCCAGATTATTTTCCCAAGCTGGGTTCTTGAAAGACAGAGAATGCTTGGTTTCTCTTTGATCTGGTTCATAATCTGAATCTTCGTAGTCATAGTAGTTGGTGATTGGTGCATCTGGATGCAGTAGCACATACCTATCGAATGAAGGAGTTTCTAGTTCTCTTGAGGGAATATTCCCTTGGTTTAAATCAAGTTCTATCTTGTTCAGGGGTGCCATAAACACCACAAAACAAATGGAACAGATGATGGTGAAGGTGATAGAAGCTAAAGTGGCTATGAAGAGTAGTGTGAAAATGTTTCAAAGTTTTTGCTAAATGTTTTTAAATGTTTGAAATGGGAACAAAAACTACAAAACCAAAAGATTCTATAATTCACGTCGGTTTCACCAAAATATCTACGCTCAAAATCGTGACTCCAGTTGCCTGGGGCTATCGGGTCAGATTTCGGCATGCACACGGACCCTTCCCTCCTTGCCATGGGGCGATCTGCCATGTCACTCTCACTCTCGTGGAAGTAGCCAGTCAAGAGGAGGCGAGACACGTGGTGGGGGTTTGGAGAGTTGGAGAGTTGGACTTCGCGGAGAGGGGTCAACAAGTTCTGTGGCCTTTGTTGTTGTGTGCTAAGTTGAATGTTTCGTTCGATGGCAGTTGTTGTTGAGATAACCCTATGACTCAAAGGGTCACTAGTTTCTCTTCTCCTATTGGTGTTTCTTCTATTCTACCTTTGTGTGGGTAAGCGGTTTCTTTCGTTTATATCCTCTTGTCTTTCAATTCATTGAATGAGTTCTCATTGTATTTGGAGTTGTCTTTATTCTTCTATTAATAAGAGGATAAGTGGATCTTGTTGTGGTAAAGTAAATGTCTCCTGCTGTTGTCGTGGATTGATTTCCTCGATCTTGTTGAGGATAGCCCTTACCCACTCACCTCTCACTCCTAGGCACATTCGTGAGCCAAGATAGAGGTAAATGTGTGAAGACCAACCTTAAGTAGACTTAGGGTTTAGTTGACCTAGGGTTTGGTTATGCTTTGACTTGTGTTTACCTTGTGATGTGATTAAGGGTTTGATTGAATCATTTATCGTGGTTTACCTCGTGATGGTATCGAGGGTTTTCAAGTTATCTATATTTTATAAGGTTTCTATATGCATGCAAAGCTAAATGAAATGCAAACGTGTTCTTGTGCTTTTTTAGTATTTTATGGAAATAAAGATGCTTTTCTATTCTAATAATTAAAATATCAAATGCAAGCTAATATGACTTTTCCTAATGCAATTTTAATCTATGTTTTTGGGTTTTTGGTTGTTTTGAAATAATCTAATCTATGAAGGGAAATTGCTTCTACAAATAGTCTAGATCTAGGAATTTGAAAACAATTATTCTAACATGCAAGATCTAATATACCAAGGAAAAAACAAAGATTTACTATTCCTAAGAGAAATTTTGATTTTTTTAATTACTATGAATTGAATAAAGCAATAAAGGAACCTGAAAGAATGAAGATTTGTGTGACTCCACTACCCTTAGAAATCCTTGATGTTGGCAACCTCGAATCCTCTTGAAGCAGCAGGAAGACGTCTTGACGATAAGAAGACACAAAGAAGTAAAAGAAGCTTGTTGAAGATTGAAAGAGCTCAATGTGAGTTTTTGATGAGTACAATGCATTGGTTGAAGCAACGTAGCGATGCTTGATTGAACAATGAATAAAATAAAAGGCACCTTCATCCTGTGAGAGCATTAGAATGCTGATTTGGAGAGAAAAAACTGGCAAGAGTTGTGTGCATAATGAATTTACCTCCCTTTGTGCTTGAGGGAGGGGGGTATTTATAGGTTGGAAGAATGGGATTGATTGAGAAGTTAACTCGATTGATTGATGAGTTAACAAGGATTGATTAGGGAGTGAACTGGGTTGATTGCCCAATGATCTTAGGTAACTAAGGAGTGATAAATCAATAATAGCTTATCACTAAAGAAGAAATGGAGTTGGAGGAATGCATGAGATTGATTGAGTTGTTAATATTAGATCAATGGAGTTAATTATGCATGTGTGGGTGCATGAAATAGTCAACTCCATATTAGGCATCAAAAATCATGCGAACTAGAAGAAAAACGGGTGAAAACAAAGCTTTTTTGAGTGAGAAACTCAAGTTTTTCCATGACTGGAAATGAGACAGGGTCGCCCCTTTTGCCAGTAGGGTCACCCTTGGGTGACCATGGGTCGCCCGGGGGAGATCCGGGCAAAACAGGGTTTTTGGAGGTACTACAAAAGGGAGATGGTAGAAGAGAGAAAAAGGAGGTGATCTGCCTCTGAAAATAGGCCAGTCATGTGTAAGAATCCAAATCTCCACTTGCACCTACAGGATCTCCCAGGGGAGATCTAGAAATAATAGGGGGAGATTTGGATTGGTTGAGTGAAACTGAAAATTGAAAGTTGGAGATGGATAGGAGGACCTCTAGAAGGCTTCTAGGGGGTGCAGAGGATGAAAACATAGGGTAAAGGTGAAAACTTTGTTGATAACTGAGAGGGGGGGTGAATCAATTATCTTAATTACTTCAACTTTCCGTTCTTCTTTAACAATTAGTGCAGCATCAAATCAAGTAAGCAAACATGACCATGAGAGCAGAAATAACATCAATACACATAGCACTATGATTTTGACGTGGAAAACCCTATTAAGGGAAAAACCACAGGGTGACTAACCCAAGATTGTATTCTCTGTTAAAAGAATAAGATAGTACAAAAATTGCACTTGCCAATTAGGGCTCACTGCCCGAGCACACTGCTTACAAGAGGCTCGCTGCCTACAAGAGACTCACTATCTACAAGGTACAAAGAAAGTAACAAGATACTTGAACTGATGAGAAGCATCCACATATGCTGAGGTTCAGTTCCGGTTAGGCTCAATACACTGATCTACTGCGCTTCATTCTTCCTCTTCTTTGGTGTTGTTGTCCTGTCACATACCGGACCCGTATTACTGCTTCCACTCTACTCTTTGCTTTTCTTCGCACTTCATAACACACCATACACACCTTCATACTGAACTCAATTTGGTATATATTGTTGATAACTGAGAGGGAGGGTGAATCAGTTATCTTAATTAATTTAACTTTTTGTTCTTCTTTAACAACTAGTATAGTATCAAAACAAATAAACATCCATAAGCATGAAAGTAGAAACAAAAACAATACACATGACATAATGATTTGACGTGGAAAACCCTGTTAAGGGAAAAACCATGGGGTGACTAACCCAAGATTGTATTCTCTATTAGAAGAATAGAAGTATAAAATGGCACTTGCCAATTAGGGCTCACTGCCTGAGCACACTGCTCACAAGAGGCTCACTGCCTACAAGAGACTCACTGTCTACAAGGTACAAAGAAAGTAACTAGGTACTTGAACTGATGAGAAGCACCCACATATGCTGAGTTTCAGTTCCGGTTAGGCTCAATACACTGATCTACTACACTTCATTCTTTCTCTTCTTTGGTGCTAATGTCCTGTCACATACCAGACCTGTAATACTGTTTCCACACTGCTTTCTATTTTTCTTCGCAACTTTACAACACTCCACACACACCTTCTCATCGAAATCCATCTGGTATATATATCGGCACAAAGGATTTCAACATCTTTCTAGTCGGCATTCGGAATACTCAATATTTTCCCAAACTATGGTCTGTCGGTTAAATCCTTGCTTGCCAAGTGATGCGTATCAAAGAGATGCTTATAGAAGTCATCAATCATGTCAGCCAATTATGAATGATACCTCAAGAAACTTGATCACCATCAATATCTCATCCAGATTAAGGTCTGATGCTCTACCGGTCAGGTCTTCCACAGTCTACTCTACCAATCAGGAACCCAACACACAAGTGCTTATAACTTTTCACTCTTTCATCACCGGAGGCTCAATCTCTAGAATATATTAGTCATGATACTCCTCTTAACTTTCCCAAATTTGCACTTTGCTGAGATACTTCCTCTGAGAGATTTAGACCTGATTGTCATACCTTGCTGTATGCTCTATTCTTGCTTACCGGACCACAACACTCTTCAATCTGGCTTCCGGTATAGACACACCATGTCCTGCGGATGTGTGGGATGGACTTTGTTGCTATCAATGCCAACCCTCATGAAGCTACACAGTGTCTCTTGCCAACAATCTCCCCCTTTGGCATTGATGGCAACACTTAGTGAAAAATGACTAAGTGTTACACTACACTCCCCCTTGGCTGATGCTCTGTTCTAATGTACACTTTTCCAGAGCTCCCCCTTAGCTAGATTTCACATTTTTCACTATTCTTAACTCCCCCTTTGACATCAATGGCAAAGGGTAGAATCCGCACACCAAAATTTTTAAAAATTAATATATACATATCTGCAAAAGTATATATACAAGTTATACTTACATATACTTAAGTATATCTGCAAAAGTATTCTTCAACTGTACAACTTTTGTTGCCCAACTCTACTTCATCCTGTCCAAAATTGAGATGTGACCACTCAACAGGAATACAAAAGCCTCTGCCCTCTTTAGATCTATCGAATCACTGGGCCGGGCTGTGGTCTGGGCATCAGTTAGAGCCTCATGCATGGCCTCTAACTTAGGGATAATTATCCTTCTAAGTTCACTTAGCCTGCTTATTGTATTTTTCTTCTCCTTCTCAAGCTTCTTTATTTCATTTATGACTACAATAGTCTAACACTCTTGATTTATTATGGAGGAGGTAAGAGGATCAAAATTCTAAGATACACTTGACAGTTTATCCTCTTGCTCTTTCATTTTCATCTCAATATCCTTTCTTACTTTGGACCAGGATAAACAAAATTTATATATATCTCCACCATCTTTAAGAGCATTTTCTAAGATCTTTATCCCAATATCCATAACTCTCCTATCATTTGTTATTAGACCCTGCACCTCAGAGAATCTCTTCCCCAAAAAATCTTTCCAGACTCTATCTTCAGCTGACTTCTCCAAAGAGTCAAAATGTGTGCTAATTGAATTGATGAGAGATTTTAAGTTACTGGATGAGGAGGCTGAAAGATCCTTCTAGAAGGATGGCATGATTTTCTCCAATGCATCGGATGCAATCTCAATTAGCTCACAGTCTTCCATGTGAGACTTCAAAAGTTTTTCTTTTGCCTTTGCATGGGCAAAGGATGCTATCTTCATAGTCTGAACCGGGGAGAGGGAATCAAAATTGAATGGTCCTTGAAGCAGTTCTGGTTCATCAATTTCCATCATCTCTTTGGTTAAGAAATCTTTGACAGTTTCTGCAGTGTCTCTTGCTGGAGATAGAGTCTTCTTCCCTTCTGCAGTCTTAGAACTGTCTCCTGGGGTCTTCTTTGTTTGGTCTTTTTCCCTTTCCTTTACTTCTTCTTTTTGACTGGTTTTCTCCTCTATTCTTTCTTCCCCTTTAGATCCAGAGTCTATAGGGGAAACCAGAGGAGATATGTTAGCTTCTTCATGGACTTCCTCTTCCGGAGCAGAGGAATCTAAGTTCTTAACTTTTTCTTCACTTGTCTCCTTTGCCTCTTCTACCACTATCTCAGTAGATTCTCCTTTGTCATCCATGACAGAGGATTCATCACCTAGGTCCTCTATAATAGGAATATTGAATCTTTTATAGGCATTCCGGAGGATGTCTTCAGTCTCTTTGGCCACCTGATCAGTCTCTCCAAGCATTAGCTTATTCATTTTAGCTTTGCTCTGGAACTCATCTTTGCAATCTTTGAAGATCATGCTCATTTGCTTTGGAGTGATGGAGGGATAAAGCTGAATAGCTATTTATTCCCGGATCTCCAGATCCTTTGCCTTTGCATTCTCCTTTCTCATTTCAAGTTGCTTCTCTAAACTTTTGGTAATTAGAGAGATGATTTCAATAAAAGCCTTATTATATATGTTTAAGTACTTAACTGTGGCTTCTTCCAAGATCTTTTTATCTGCGTCATTATACTCATCATAGAATTCTGTCATTGGTTGTAGATTTCCATCCACAATAACTGCCTTGACTACATCATCAATGGACAGAGTAGGCCTTTCAACAAACTCTTCTGCCTCTTCTTCCTTGTTATGACCAGTAGAGGGTTCACCGGATGTTTTCTTCATCTTCTTCATTTTCTTGATCTCTTCATCAGATTCTGTCTCTTCATCATCCTTCTGACTGATGTAAGACCTTGTGGCCTTTGTCTTAGTTCTCTTCTCTCCTTTTTTAGATGTCCTGACTTCTAGTTTTGATGCCTTTTGGCTCTTGGAGGTGGCAGGTGCAGAGCTTTTGGAGGGTCTGGTCCAGGAGGGGGCTTGCACCAGAGCACTTTCTTTTTCTGCATCTTGTTTCTCTTTCTCTGCCCTTTCCATCTTCTCTCTGTTGGCATCGACTGCCTCCTTTGAAATTCCATGTCTCTTGGCAAATTCTTCCACTTCTCTTCTCACATTTCTTTTAATTTCAGGCTGTCTCAGTTCAACATGAACTTTCACACTCAGCTCTTGGAATGTTCCAAACCTTTCTGCCTTAGGGTCCTTAGGCTGACTTAGCATGTGTTGAACATGTAGCTTGTTGCAAGTATGAGGTGAACCAGTGTTGTCATTGATGTCAACATACTCATATTGCATTGACAAGAAGGATTGGATGAGCAGTGTGCTGAGGATATTGAGAAAATTAGCCTCAGTCTGGAACAGTGAAGAATAGTGATAAGAAGAAGGCAAATGTATTGTATAGGATGCGAACCGGAGGATGCGGATTAAAGGGTTTGTAGATATGAGTCTTGAGATGCTTTAGTTAAGATTTCAGAGGTCCACATGAAGATCTGAAGGAGTTGTGGTTGTCGGTATAGAACCGGTTTTGGCAAGTGTTCAAAGGTGACAGAGGATCACAGAAAGGTCCGGTGAGGTCCGGAATTGTATAATCCTAATCTGCGGATTGGAAGGAGTGTTTGGGATGTCCTTGTAATGTGTCATCTTGAGTTGTGTATGATTTTGAGGTCCGGAAGTGCCTTTTGCATTGTGACAGTGGCGACAGATTGTGTTCTTGAAGTTCTGGATGAGGAAGAGAAGAGATTCTAGTATGTAGAGAAAGTGCGGATGTACCTGGTCATTCAGGCAGGGTTGTGAAGGTTCTTGGATCATGATGAAGTTGTGTTGTTGGTCCGCATTGATGGTAGAGCCCGGAATTGAAGTTATTCTTCCGGATGAAGTTCTTATTCCGACTAGCTGACCGGATGAGTTGTTCATCCTGCGAATGTTCTTGTGATGGCCGACCGGATGTGTTATTCATCTTGCGGATATTCTTATGGTTGATTGCCGACTTAGATGATTGTTCCTAAGTCGATGTCTTGTATAAATAAAGGTTTGTGAGTTCATTTTGAAGTGTGGATTGTGTGGATGAGAGTGGTGTAGCGAAGAGAAGTGCGAAAAGCAGAGCAGAGGCTTTTGGGCTTAAATGGAACTGATCTAGACATGGTAAAGATGTCATTCTCTAGTTCAAGACTGTGATTCTTATCACTTTGTAGACAGTGTGTCTCCTTGTAGGCAGTGGGCCTCTTTGTGAGCAGTGTGCTCGGGCAGTGAGCCCTAATTGGCAAGTGCCATTCTTTTTCTTATTCTTTTAACAGAGAATAATTCTTGGGTTAATCACCCTGTGGTTTTTCCCTTAACCGGGTTTTCCACGTTAAAATCTTGGTGTTCATTGTGTTGATGTTTATCTGCTCTTGTGTTTGTGCATTTAACTTTCATGGATGATTAATTGATATGCTGTTAACTAACAAGACGAATCAAGTGTTTGAAATAGAGAGCAAGTTTTTATACAACTGATTCACCCCCCCTCTCAGTTGTATGCCCTAGATCTAACAATTGGTATCAGAGCCAAGTTCCTCTGAAAGGAGCTTAACCGCTTGAGGAGATCCAGGATGTCGTCATACAAAAAGGATAGTCCGAAGTTTGATGGAACCAATTTCACTCGCTGGAAGGGTCGCATGAAATGTCACTTGGAATGTATGGGAAAAGCATACTTGGCCATGGTTTCAAAACCATATGTACCTCCACAAGGTGGTCCGACAACTCTGAATGAAATCACAGATGCTGAAAACAATCTGCGGACCAAGGAAGCTCTTCTAAGCGCATTGAATGACTCAGATCTCTCAAATGTTATTGACCTACCAACTGCATATGAGATCCTGACTAAACTGGAACTTCTGTATGAAGGAGATGAGTTTGTCAAGAGTGCAAGGTTGCAAAGTCTGAAAGGGAAATTTGAAAGATTGAAGATGAGAGATGATGAAAACATCACTACTTTTATGCCAAGAGTGAATGAACTGGTGTGTGGAATTAGAAATGCTGGTGGAACTCTGGATGAAAATGAGATTATTTGCAAAATCTTGAGATCCCTTCCTGCTGCCTACAAAATCAAGGTTGCTGCAATTGATGAATTCAGAGCCCACACAACTGTCACAAGAGAACAATTGGCTGGCAAGCTAGCTGCATTTGAAATGACCGAGTTTGGAGATGATCCTCCCAAGACTGAATCTGCTTTCAAAGCCAGTGCCTATGTGAAAGGCAAACAGAGATTTGATCCGGGAGAAAACTCTTCAAGGAAGATGTCATGGTATGATCAAGCAAGAAGAGACATGGAAGAAGAAGAAGAAGCAGAAACAGCTCAACTTGAAGCCCTCATTGCAAAAAGACTACCAAGAGGATCCGGTAAGTATGAAGGAAAACTACCCTTTAAGTGCTTTAACTGCAATAAGATTGGTCATTTTGCTTCAAGATGTCCGGAAAGATCTGCAAGGACTAATACTAATAGACAAAGGCTTCAAAAGAACTACTATTATGTTCATGAAGAAGATGACAATGAAGGAGTAACAGATGATGAATCAGAACTAGGAAGCAAATCTGGAAATGAATGGGTGTTTATTGCCATCAAGGAAGAAGATTCAATACTCTCTGAATCTGTCAATCACAAAGTTGTGGAAAAAGCTTTGGCTGCTCAAGTGGAAGAAAAGGATGATTGGATTATTGACAGTGGATGTTCTCACCATATGACTGGTGACAAGGATAAGTTCCTGGATTTGGAAAGGTATGAAGGAGGAATGGTAAAGTTTGGTGACAATTCTGCTGGCAGAATCAGAGGTAGGGGAACTATTTCCTTTGATGGAAAGAGCAAAATAGGTAATGTACTATATGTTGAAGGATTGAAGCACAATCTTCTCAGTGTTGGTCAGTTAGTAGACAAAGGCTATGATCTCCAGTTTAAGAATGGAAAATGCAGAATCTTTACAAGCTCCGGAACTGAAATTGCATCCGGTACTCAGACAAAAGGTAATATCTTTCATCTGGTTGGTTCAAATAAAAGTTGTCTGTTTGTTCAAATTGATCAGAGTTGGTTATGGCATAGAAGAATGTGTCATGTAAATTTTGATAACATCATCAAGATAAGCAATACTCAGGTTGTAAGAGATCTTCCAAAATTGATGAAACCTACAAATAGTTTGTGCAAAGAATGTCAGCTAGGTAAACAAAGCAGAGTCTCCTTCAAAAGCAAAGATCAGTCCTCTACCGGATTGTTGGAATTGATACATACTGATCTCTGTGGTCCGACAAGAATCAAGAGTCTGCAAGGTAATAAATATTTCATGTTGTTAATTGATGACCATTCCCAGATGATGTGGGTTACCTTCCTAAAAGAAAAATCAGAAGCATTTGAGAAGTTCAAAATCTTCAAAGCTATGGTAGAGAATCAAACCAGATTGAAACTGAAGTGTCTAAGGTCTGATAGAGGTGGTGAATTTACATCTGGTGAGTTCATTGACTTTTGTGTGAAGCAGGGTATAAGGAGACAATTATCTGCTCCTAGGACTCCACAGCAGAATGGAGTAGTTGAAAGAAAGAACCGGACCATCCAAGAAGTTGCCAGGACAATGATGTTGGAAGCAAATGTTCCTCAGATGTTCTGGAAAGAAGCTATTAGCATTGCAGTCTACACTCTAAATCGAGTTCAAATCAGAAACAATACCGGTAAGACCCCCTATGAACTCTGGTTTGGCATCACTCCTACTGTGAAATATTTCAGAGTATTTGGTAGCAAGTGTTATATTAAAAGAGATGAAGATCTAGGAAAGTTTGATGCTAGAAGTGATGAAGGAATTTTCTTGGGTTACTCCACTCAAAGCAAAGCATACCGGTGTTACAATAAGAGACTGAGGAAGATGATAGAAAGCACTAATGTGAAAGTTAATGAAGGAATTGAGAAGCCCTCAAGATTTTATGAGTTTGATGATGATGACCAAGACGATATTCAGGATCAAGGAACTTAATCCTCTCCGGTAAGACAGAGTCAGCCTGATCCGGTAAATCAGGAAGAAGAGATAGGTTTGAATGACCCTAATCAAGAAGCAGCAGTGCAGGATACTCCCAAAATTCCAAGGTATGTAACACTGAACCACTCTGAAGATCAGATCATAGGTGACAGAAGCAAAGGTGTGCAAACTAGAAGAAATGTTGCTCAATATCAGGATGAATGTTGTCTGATTTCAAAGATTGAACCTAAAACAGTAAATGAAGCCTGCAATGATGAAAACTGGACCAAAGCAATGAAAGATGAATTAATGCAAATTGAGAGAAATCATACTTGGGATCTTGTTCCCAGACCTAGAGACAGGAATGTGATTGGAACCAAATGGGTTTTCCGGAACAAATTGAATGAAGCTGTTGAAGTAATCAGAAACAAAGCAAGATTAGTCTGCAAAGGCTACTCTCAAATAGAAGGAATTGATTTTGAAGAAACCTTTGCTCCGGTGGCAAGAATTGAAGCAGTCAGATTACTCCTAGCATTTGCTACCTTCAAAGACTTCAAGGTATATCAGATGGATGTCAAGTCTACCTTCCTAAATGGTGATCTGGAAGAAGAAGTTTACATTGAACAACCGGATGGATTTCAATTGTTTGATAATGATGATATGGTCTGCAAGTTGAAGAAAGCCTTGTATGGTTTAAAGCAAGCCCTAAGAGCATGGTATGAAAGGTTGGATAAGCATCTTGTGCAGATTGGATTCAACAAAGGTACTGCTGACAGCAACTTATATTTCAAAATTGATCATGAAAATATTTTGATTGTTGAAGTGTTTGTGGATGATATCATTTTTGGAGGAAGAGATAGTATGTGCAAAACTTTTGCAAATCAGATGAAAAGTGAGTTTGAAATGTCTATGCTTGGTGAAATGAATTTCTTCTTGGGTCTGCAAATTACTCAAACAAAGAAAGGGATCTTTATTTCTCAGACCAAATATGTGAAAGAATTGTTGAGAAAATTTGGTATGGAAGATTCAAAGCCAATGAACACTCCCATGGCAACCGGATGTAAGTTGAGCAAAGATGATGACTCCCCAAAGGCAGATCAGACAAAGTATAGATCAATGATTGGTGGATTGTTGTATCTCACTCAGACTAGACCAGATATAATGCAGGCTGTTGGTCTTGTGGCAAGATTCCAGGCTTATCCTAGAGAATCTCATGTTATGGCAATCAAAAGAATTTTTAGGTACTTGAAAGGAACAGTCGAGTATGGTCTATGGTACCCTAGAGATCCGGATTTCTCTCTTCATGATTACACAGATGAAAATTGGGCAGGAGATGTGGATGACCGGAAGAGCACCAGTGATGGAGCATTCTTTCTGGGGAAGAGATTGGTTTCTTGGCTAAGCAAGAAATAAGATGCAATATCTCTGTCTACAACTGAAGCAGAATACATTGCAGCAGCAGGCAGTTGCACTCAAATCTTATGGATGAAGCAGATGCTAAGAGATATTAAAGTTGAATATAAGAAGCTTATTACAATTTTCTGTGATAATTCAAGCACAATTAATATTTCTAAGAATTCGGTATTGCACTCTAAGACTAAGCACATATCTATCAAGTTTCACTTTTTGAGAGAACAAGTGAACAAGGAAGAAGTCAGGTTGGAATATGTTCCTTCCAAGGATTAGATTGCAGATATCTTTACTAAACCTCTTCCCAAGGACTCTTTTGAATATCTCCGGGAGAAGTTAGGGGTCATGGCCCCTCCGGTAATGAACTAAGATGCACTAATGTGCATCAATCCGGTGGATATCACAGTCATATCTTGTGATCCAGATTGATGATGAGGAGCTGCTACTAAGGGGGAGCAGCTGGTATGAGTCTGATGTGTTAGAATTGCAAATATGAGCCCTTTGCCATTGATGTCAAAGGGGGAGAGAAGACATGTGAAAAACAAGTGGTTGATGATCAAAGGGGGAGCAGTAAATGAGGAGAAGACATGTTGCTGATAGGGGGAGCTGTGACAGAAAGGAGAAGTTCTTGTCTTGATGGTTTTTCACATCATATGTTGCCATCAATGACAAAGGGGTAGATTGTTGCAAGTATGAGGTGAACTAGTGTTGTCATTGATGTCAACATACTCATATTGCATTGACAAGAAGGATTGGATGAGCAGTGTGCTGAGGATATTGAGAAAATTAGCCTCAGTCTAGAACAGTGATAAGAAGAAGGCAAATGTATTGTATAGGATGCGAACCGGAGGATGCGGATTAAAGGGTTTGTAGATATGAGTCTTGAGATGCTTCAGTTAAGATTTCAGAGGTCCGCATGAAGATCTGAAGGAGTTGTGGTTGTCGGTATAGAACCAGTTTCGGCAAGTATTCAGAGGTGACAGAGGATCACAGAAAGGTCCGGTGAGGTCCGGAATTGTATAATCCTAATTTGCGGATTGGAAGGAGTGTTTGGGATGTCCTTGTAATGTGTCATCTCGAGTTGTGTATGATTTTGAGGTCCGGAAGTGCCTTTTGCATTGTGACAGTGGCGACAGACTATGTTCTTGAAGTTTCGGATGAGGAAGAGAAGAGATTCCAGTATGTAGAGAAAGTGCGGATGTGCCTGGTCATTCAGGCAGGGTTGTGAAGGTTCTTGGATCATGATGAAGTTGTGTTGTTGGTCCGCATTGATGGTAGAGCCCGGAATTGAAGTTATTCTTCCGGATGAAGTTCTTATTCTGACTAGCCGACCGGATGAGTTGTTCATCCTGTGAATATTCTTGTGATGGCCGACCGGATGTGTTATTCATCTTGCGGATATTCTTATGGTTGATTGGCGACTTAGATGATTGTTCCTAAGTCAATGTCTTGTATAAATAAAGGTTTGTGAGTTCATTTTGAAGTGTGGATTGTGTGGATGAGAGTGGTGTAGCGAAGAGAAGTGTGAAAAGCAGAGCAGAGGTTTTTTGGCTTAAATGGAACTGATCCAGACATGGTAAAGATGTCATTCTCTAGTTCAAGACTGTGATTCTTATCACTTTGTAGACAGTGTGTCTCCTTGTAGGCAGTGGGCCTCTTTGTGAGCAGTGTGCTCGGGCAGTGAGCCCTAATTGGCAAGTGCCATTCTTTTTCTTATTCTTTTAACAGAGAATAATTCTTGGGTTAATCACCCCGTGGTTTTTCCCTTAACCAGGTTTTCCATGTCAAAATCTTGGTGTTCATTGTGTTGATGTTTATCTGCTCTTGTGTTTGTGTGTTTAACTTTCATGGATGATTAATTGATATGCTGTTAACTAACAAGACGAATCAAGTGTTTGAAATAGAGAGCAAGTTTTTATACAACTGATTCACCCCCCCTCTCAGTTGTATGCCCTAGATCTAACATAGCTCAACAATTTTCTCATCTACTTCATGCCCCATTGGCACGATCCAGACTGTCCTTGGCTCCACTGCCTCCATTAGGCATTGATCAGTGTCTACCATAAAGTACACTGTATCCTTGTATTTCTCAACCAATGATTGGGGGATTCTTTCTCTTGCCTGCATCAAGTTTTGGAAGTTTTTGAAGTAACCCAACAGTGTTGTGTTTTGTGCCTTGGCATCACCAAGCCCATGCAAATAATCCCTGATTTGTATGGCAACAGATCTGTCATTTTTCCATATCCAGCCACTAGATCCGGGTAGCTCATTCATGTAATAGAAGAAAAGACAGAGTATCAAGCCACCGTATTTGAAGGAATTCTTCTTATCCTTCTTTATCTTCTACAAATTCTCCAAAAGTTGGTTCAGAAGGAGCTCACAAAGGTCATAGTCAGCATTCTTTCTTAACATTTCATAAGTAGTGTAAATTACTGTTCCGAATACAGAATTCTCTCTGCTGGAGTGATATATCTTGTAGCCAATTATCATGGCGGCAAACTTGATGTCTAGATCTATGATATCCTCAATTGTCATTGCTCTTTTATCAAATTTAGATCCGGTAGCCTCACTCACAGTTTAGTTTTTGACTGATTTGAGAGTAGGTAACTCACCAGATGAGTGCAATCCGGTTACCGCCCTAATGGCATCTTTAGTGATCTTAAACGCCTATTCAACCACATGAAGTTGTCATGCACTCTGCTCAAAACATACTGGATCCATTCATCTTCTGCAAAACAGGGGAAATGGATTCAATGTCCAAAATGTTTGTCTCGGATAGCTTTGTACTGAGGTTTGAGTTCAAATGAATCATCTATTAACTGCTTGTGGTAGGTATCCACCAGCTTGGATTCCCCAAATTCTTCAATGTTCGCATGAATGTATGCCCTAACATCTTCTACATGTAAAACCCCATGCGGAATGCTAGAAAATGCTCCTAGGGGATCAACTTCTAAAGATTTGTAGGGATGTTTCTTGAATTTAGGGCACGGCCTATCAGAGATCTTCACAACATTCAGAGTGGCCATATTTCAAAAGATTTAGAGAGAGATTTCAAGAGCAGAAAATACCTTTTACACTTCTAGGGTTCACGATATGAGCCGGATCAAATTGTTGAAAGAATCGACTTCTGCAGTTGATCTTTGAGGGGCTAGAGACAATTTCGTTGCAGAGCTCCTTTTCTCTTTTTCTTGAATGCAAATGTATAAATGATGAACAAATGAACCCTTTTATTTTTGCGCAAACCCTAATTCCATTTTGTAATAAATGCACAACTTAGGTTTTTCCGATTGCCAAGTTTTCCTTGCTTTTGAGAGAGATCTTTCCGGATCACTAAGATGCACTTAGAGTTATTCTTGGTGAATATCAGCAATCTATCTATCTTTATCCAATCATTACATTTATCTATAGATCAGGATACCTCAATTTGAATCCTACCGGATCTTAACTGTGAAAATCTTATTTTTACCGGATGACTGTTAAACCAGATCAATCTTGGTAGATTAACCTCCTAAATTTCTTGCAGATCTTCCATATCTTTACCAAGGCTTATCTAGATGTTTTTCTGAGAACCCTTTAATCTGCAACTTTCCATGTGCCAATTTCAGGCACTAATTGACTGGCTGGGGGAACTTGTTTTCTTTTGTGACTCCCCCTGAGCCAGAGCTCATCTATTTAGTTTCTGGAAGGAATATCAGCACCAGATTCTGGTGCGGATCCATCCTCAACATTTTCTATACTCCTCTTCACCCAAATCTTATTCATCTCCCTTTGAATTTCATCCACATTCACTTTTCCTTTTCCTTTGTCTTGGTTTTGATTGTGATGCACCGGACCCTTTTTGTCCTGATTCTTACTTCTATATAATTTGGCAATATGACTGGATCTATTGCAATTGTAGCAAACAATATTTCTTTGCATATTTGACTGATATCCTCTTGATCTACACTGATTAGCCATATGTCCAATTCTATTGCATGCAAAGCATCTACCATTAAATGAATTGTTCATTTGCATATTTCTACACTCATGAGATTTTTGACCATACCTTTTGCAATTAAAACACTATCCGGAGAAGGATGAATTAGTCTGATTCATTCTTCTTCTACACTGATTTGCTTTATGACCAAAGTTATTGCAATTGTGGTAGTAGCCATTGAAGGATGGATATCATTGAGCATTTGGTTGCCTTACCGGAGGTTTCCTAGGCATGTTCCTTGGATTTCCTGATCCAGAGTTCTTCTGACCAGATCCAGGGCTTTCACCTTTCTCATACCCCAAGCCTTTCTTGTCATCTACCCTCTTTTGGCTTTGAAGAAGAACTTCAAGTTGAGCAGAGCTTATCTTGAATTTCTCTTTGTATTCATTTACTGTTTGAAGATCCCTTTTAAGAGAGTCAATCTGATTCTCAAGTTGTTCTTCATTATCTCTTGCTTCTTCAAGATCAGATTCCAGATGCCTAATTATTCTATCCATTTTATGGCAGTCTTCTGACTTCTCCTTGAGAGATTGTCTTAGATCATCTTCAACTTTTCTTTTCTCTTCAATTTCTTGGGTGAATTTCATAACCCCTGATTCCATTTCATGTCTTACCATAATGATCTCTTTTGATAGTTTCTCACATAACTTGTTCTTCTCTTTCAGATCTTCATCAGTATTATTGGTTTCACTTTGACTTGCTAATTATTGAAGAAGTTCCTTTCTCTTTTTCATAGAGATACTCAGTTTCTCTTTTAGTTCATTTATGAAATCATCAACTTGTTTGAGTCTTTCCTTCAAGTTATTGACTTCAGAGTGAGATTATTCAAGATCATCTAGGGCAGACTGAAGTTGTTCCCTCACACCATACATATCCATTGTGATTCCCAGATCTTCCTCAAGCTGTTAGGCTCTGTATGGAGGAACTTAGCTCTGATACCAATTGTTGATAATTGAGAGGGGGGGTGAATCAGTTATCTTAATTAATTTAACTTTATGTTCTTCTTTAACAACTAGTGTAGTATCAAAATAGATAAGCATCCATAAGCATGAAAGCAGAAACAGAAACAATACACATGACACAATGATTTGACATGGAAAACCCTTTTAAGGGAAAACCCACTGGGTGACTAACCCAAGATTGTATTCTCTTTTAGAAGAATAGAAGTACAAAATGGCACTTGCCAATTAGGGCTCACTACCTGAGCACATTGCTCACAAGAGGCTCACTGCCTAAAAGAGACTCACTGTCTACAAGGTACAAAGAAAGTAACTAGGTACTTGAACTGATGAGAAGCATCCACATATGTTGAGTTTTAGTTCCGGTTAGGCTCAATACACTAATCTACTGCACTTCATTCTTTCTTTTCTTTGGTGCTGTTGTCTTGTCACATACCAGACCTATAATACTGCTTCCACACTGCTTTATGTTTTTCTTCGCAACTTCACAACACTCCACACACACCTTCTCATCAAAATCCATCTGGTATATATATCCGCACAAAGGATTTCAACATCTTTCTAGTCAGCATCCAAAATACTCAATATTTTTCTAAACTCTGGTTTGTCGGCTGAATCCTTGCTTGCCAAGTGATGTGTATCAAAGAGATGCTTATAGAAGTCATCAATCATGTCAGCCAATCATGAATGATACCTCAAGAAACTTGATCACCATCAATATCTCATCTGGATTAAGGTCTGATGCTCTGTCAGTCAGGTCTTCCACAATCTACTCTGCCAATCAAGAACCCAACACTCAGGTGCTTATAACTTTTCACTCTTTCATCACTGGAGGCTTAATCTCTAGAATATATCAGTCATGATACTCCTCTTGACTTCCCCAAATCTGCACTTTGCTAATATACTTCTTCTGAGAGATCCGGACCTAATTATCGGACCTTGTTGTATGCTCTGTTCTTGCTTACCGGACCACAACACTCTTCAATCTGGCTTCCGATATAGACACAGCATGTCTTGCGGATGTGTGGGATGGACTTTGTTGCCATCAATGACAACCCTCATGAAGCCACACAGTGTCTCTTGCCAACATATATATCTGCATCAATGATTTCAATCATCTTTCTAGTCGGCATCCGGAATACTCAATACTTTCCCAAACTCTGGTCTGTCAGCTGAATCCTTACTTACCAAGTGATGCGTACCAAAGAGATGCTTATAGAAGTCATCAATCATGTCGGCCAATCAAGAATGATAACTCAAGAAACTTGATCAGCATCAATATCTCATCCAGATTAAGGTCTGATGCTCTGCCGGTTAGGTCTTCCTCAGTCTACTCTGCCAAACAGGAACCTAACACTTAGGTGCTCATATCTCTTCACTCTTTCATCACCGGAGGCTCAATCTCTAGAATATATTAGTCATGGTACTCCTCTTGACTTCCCCAAGTCCGTACTTTACCGAGATACTTCCTTTGAGAGATCCAGACCTGATTGTCGGACCTTGATGCATGCTTTGTTCTTGGTCACCGGACCAAAATACTCTTCACTCTGACTTCCTGTATAGACACACCATGTCCTGCAGATGTGTGAGATGGACTTTGTTGCCATCAATGACAACACTCATGAAGCCACATAGTGTCTCTTGCCAACAATCTCCCCCTTTGGCATTGATGGCAACACTTAGTGAAAAATGACTAAGTGTCATACTATACTCACCCTTGGCTGATGCTCTATTCTAATGTACATTTTTCTGGAGCTCCCCCTTAGCTAGAGTCCACATTTTTCACTACTCCTCACTCCCCCTTTGACATCAATGGCAAAGGGTAGGATCCGCATACCAAAATTTCCAAAAACAATCTATACTTGGCCGCATAAATATATATACACAACATACTTACATATACTGAAGTATATCTGCAAAAGTTGTCTTCAATTGGACAAATTTTGTTGCCCAACTCTGCTTCATCCTGTCCAAAATTGAGATGTGACCACTCAATAGGAATGCAAAAGCTTCTGCCCTCTTTAGATCTATCAGATCACTGGTCCGGGCTATGGTCTGAGCATCAATTAGAGCCTCATGCATGGCCTCTAACTTAGGGATAATTATCCCTCTAAGTTCACTTAACCTGCATATTCTATTTTTCTTCTCCTTCTTAAGCTTCTTTATTTCATTTATGACTGTAATAGTCTGACACTCTTGATTTACTATGGAAGAGGTGAGAGGATCAAAACTTTGAGATAAACTTGATAGTTTGCTCTCTTGTTCTTCCACCTTCTTAGTAATGTCTGTTGTTATAGTGGACCAAGATAGACAAAATTTGTATAGATCTCCACCATCTTTAAGAGCATTCTCTAGGCTCTTTATTCCAATATTCAAATTTCTTCTATCATTTGTTATAAATCCTTGTACCTTAGAGAATCTCTTACTCAAAAACTCTTTCCGGACTTTATCTTCAGCTGACTTCTCCAAAGAATCAAAATGTGTGCTAATTGAATTAACAAGAGATTTTAAGTTATCGGATGAAGAGGCTGAAAGATCCTTCTAGAAGGATGGCATGATTTTCTCTAATGCACCAGATGAAATCTCTATTAGCTCACAGTCTTCCATGTGAGACTTCAAAAGTTTTTCTTTTGCTTTGGCTTGAGCAAAAGATGGGACCTTCATTGTTTGGACTGGAGAGAGGGAATCAAAATTGATTGGTGCTTGAAGTAGCTCTGGTTCATCTAATTCCATCATTTCTTTTGTCAGAAAATCTTTGACTGCTTCTGCAGTGTCTCTTGCCAGAAACAGAGTTTTCTTTCCTTCTGCAACCTTAGAACTGTCCCCTATGATCTTTTCTGTTTGATCTTCTTCTTCTCCCTTCACTTCTTCTTCTTGACTGATTCTCTCTTCTTTTCTTTCTTCTCCTTCAATTTCAAAGTCTGCTGGGGGATCTGAAAGAGAGCTGTCTACTTCTTCATGGACTCCCTCTTCCGGTGCAGAGGAATCTAAGTCCTTAGTCTTCTCTTCACTTGTCTCCTTTGTCTCTTCTGCAACTTTCTTAGTACTTGATCCTTTGACATCTGTGGCAGAGGGTTCATCACTTATATCCTCTACAATAGGGAGATTAAAGCTTTTATAGGCATTCCGGAGGATGTCCTCAGTCTCTTTAGCCACCTGATCAATTTCTCTGAGCATAAGCTTGTTCATTCTAGCTTTGCTCCAGAACTCATCCTTGCAATCTTTGAAAATCGTGTTCATTTTCTTTGGAGTGATAGAGGGATAGAGCTGAATAGCTATTTGTTCCCAGATTTCCATATCTTTTTCTTTGGCATTATCTTTTCTGAGTTCATGAACTTGCTCTAAACTCTTGGGGATTAGATAAATGATTTCAATGAATGCATTATTATATATGTTTAGGTATTTAACTGTGGCTTCTTCCAATATCCTTTTATCTGCATCATTGTATTCATCATAGAATTTTGTTATTGGTTGCAGATTCCCATCTACAGTAACTGCCTTGACTACATCATCAACACACAGAGTAGGCCTTTCAACAAACTCTTCTACCTCTTCTTCCTTGCCTTGACCGATAGAGGATTGACTGGATACTTTCTTCTTCTTCTTCATTTTCTTGACTTCCTCATCGGTTTCAGTTTCTTCATCATCCTTCAAACTTGTATAGGATCTTGTTGCCTTTTTCTTTGTTCTCTTCTCTCCCTTTCTGGATGTCTAGGCTTCTAGTTTTGATGCCTTTTGGCTCTTTGAGGTGGCAGGTGCAGAGCTCTTGGAGGATCTAGTCCGGGAAGGGGCTTGCACCGGATCACTTTATTTTTTTGCATCTTGTTTCTCTTTCTCTGCCTTTTCCAGTTTTTCTCTATTTGCATCAAGTGCTTCTTTTGAAATGCCATACCTTTTGGCAACATCCTCTACTTCTTTTCTCACTTTTCTTTTCATTTCCGGTTGTCTTAGCTCTACATGAATCTTCACACTCAACTCTTCAAAGGTTCCAAACCTTTCTGCCTTAAGGTCCTTGGGTTGACTCAGCAGGTGTTGAATATGTAGTTCTAGAATTTTCTCATCAACTTCATACCCCATTGGCATGATCCAGACTATCCTTGGCTCCACTGCCTCCATTAGGCATTGATCAGTTTCTACCATAAAGCATATTGTATCCTTATACTTTTCAACTAGAGATTGGGGGATTCTCTCTATTGCTTGCATCATACTCTGAAATTTCTTGAAGTAGCCCCATAGTGCTGTATTTTGTGCCTTGGCATCACCTATTCCATGCAAATAATCTCTGATTTGTATGGCAACAGGTCTATCATTTTGCCATATCTAGCCACTAGTTCCGGGTAGCTCATTCATATAGTAGAAGAATAGGCAAAGTATCAGGCCACCATACTTGAAAGAATTCTTTTTATCTTTCTTTATTTTCTACAAATTCTCCAACAGTTGGTTTAGGAGAAGCTCACAAAGATCATAGTCAGCATTTTCTCTCAGCATTTGATAAGCAGTGTAAATTGCAGTTCCGGGTACTAAATTTTCCCTGTTGGAGTGATATATCTTGTAACCAATTATCATGGAGGCAAACTTGATATTTGGATCAGTGATATCTTCTATTGTCAAGGCTCTCTTGCCAAATTTTGATCCAGTAGCCTCACTCATAGTTTGGTTTTTGACTGATTTGAGAATAGGTAACCCTCCGGATGAGTGCAAACTGGTTACCGCTTTAATAGCATCTTTTGTGATCTTAAATGGTCTATTCAACCACATGAAATTGTCATGCACTCTACTTAAAACATACCGGACCCACTCATCTTCTGCAAAATAGGGGAATTGGATGCACTGTCTGAAATGCTTGTCTCAGATAGCCTTGTACTGAGGTTTGAGTTCAAAAGAATCATCTATTAACTATTTGTGATAGATATCCATTAGTTTGGATTCCCTGAATTCCTCAATGTTTGCATGAATATATGCCCTAACATCTTCTACATGCAAAACCCCATGCAGAATGCTTGAAAAGGCACCTAGGGAGATCAACTTCTAGGGATTTGTATGGATGCTTCTTGAATTTAGGACGTGGCCTATCAGTGATCTTCACAACATTCAGAGCAGCCATCTTTCAAAAGATTCAGAGAGAGATTCAAGAACGGAAAATACCTTTTACGCTTTTAGGGTTTACGAAATAAGTCGGATCAAATTGCTAGATAAATCAATTTCTGTGGTTGATCTTTGAGAGGCTTGAGATAATTTGTTGCAGAGCTCCTTCTCTTTTCTTCTCGAATGCAAATGTACAAATGACAAACAAAAGAACCCTTTTATTCCTGCGCAAACCCTAATTCCATTTTGCAATAAATGCACAACTTAGGTTATTCTGGTTGCCTTATTTTCTTTGTTTCTAAGATAGATCTTTCTGGATCACTGAGATGCACCTAGGATGATAACTTACAAAGTATCTCCTTTTAACCAATCATTCCATCTAGCCACAAATCCAAATATTTCAATTTTATATTATACCAGATCTAACTATGAGAGTTCTACTTTTGTCGGATGACTGTCAACCCGGATTGATCTTGGATGATTAACCTTTTCAAACTCCTTGCAGATCTTTCAAATATTTACCAAGGGTTATTTAGATGTTGCTCTGAAGGCTCTTGTAATCTGCAACCTTTCATGTGCCAATTTTAGGCACCAATTGACTAGCTGGGGAAACTAGTTTTCTTTTGTGACTCCCCCTGAGCCAGAGCTCATCTATTTAGTTTCCAGAAGGAATATCAACACCAGATTCTGGTGTGGATCCATCCCCAACATTTTTTGTACTTCTCTTCACCCGGATCTTGTTCATCTCCCTTTGAATTTCATCCGCATTCACTTTTCCTTTTCCTTTGTCTTGGTTTTGATTATGATGCACCGGACCCTTTTTGTCCTGATTCTTACTTCTGTAGAATTTGGCAATATGACTGGATCTATTGCAATTGTAGCAAACAACATTTCTTTGCATATTTGAATGGAATCCTCTTGATCTACATTGATTAGCCATATGTCCCATTCTATTGCATGCAAAACATCTACCATTGAATGAATTATTTATTTGCAAATTTCTAAATTCATGAGTTTTGTGACCATACCTTTTGCAGTTAAAACACTGTCTGGATGGGTTAGACTGATTCATTTTTCTTCTGCACTGATTTGCTTTATGACCGAAGTTATTGCAATTGTGGCAGTATCCATTGAAGGATGGATATCTTTGAGCATTTGGTTGCCTTACCAGAGGTCTTCTAGGCCTATTCCTTGGATTTCCTAATCTAGAGTTCTTCTGACCGGATTTGGAACTTTCACCTTTCTCATACCCCAAGCCTTGCTTGTCATCTACCCTCTTTTAACTTTGAAGAAGAACTTCAAGTTGAGTAGAGCTTATCTTGAATTTCTCTTTGTATTCATTTGTTGTTTGAAGATCCCTTTTAAGAGTGTCAATCTGATTCTCAAGTTGTTCTTCATTATCTCTTGCTTCTTCAAGATCAGATTCTAGATGCCTGATTATTCTATCCATTTTATGGCAGTCTTCTAACTTCTCCTTGAGAGATTGTCTTAGATCATCTTCAATTTTTCTTTTCTCTTCAACTTCTTGGGTGAATTTCATAATCCCTGATTCCATTTCATGTGTTACCATAATGACCTCTTTTGATAGCTTCTCACATAACTTGTGCTTCTCTTTTAGATCTTCATCAGTATTATTAGCTTCACTTTGACTTGCTAATTATTGAAGAAGTTCCTTTCTCTTTTTCATAGAGATACTCAGTTTCTCTTTTAGTTCATTTATGAAATCATCAACCTGTTTGAGTCTTTCCTTCAAGTTATTGACTTCGGAGTGAGATTGTTCAAGATCATCTAGGGTAGACTAAAGTTGTTCTCTCATAACATACATATCCATTGAGATTCCCAGATCTTCCTCAAGCTATTAGGCTCTATTTGGAGGAACTTGGCTCTGATACCAATTGTTGATAACTGAGAGGGGGGGTGAATCAGTTATCTTAATTACTTCAACTTTTTGTTCTTCTTAAACAATTAGTGCAGCATCAAATCATATAAGCAAACATGACCATGAGAGCAGAAATAACATCAATACACATAACACTATGATTTTGACGTGGAAAACCTTGTTAAGGGAAAAACCACGGGGTGACTAACCCAAGATTGTATTCTTTGTTAAAAGAATAAGATAGTACAAAAATGGCACTTGCCAATTAGGGCTCACTGCCCGAGCACACTGCTCACAAGAGGCTCACTACCTACAAGAGACTCACTGTCTACAAGGTACAAAGAAAGTAACAAGATACTTGAACTGATGAGAAGCATCCACATATGCTGAGGTTCAGTTCCGGTTAGGCTTAATACACTGATCTACTGCACTTCATTCTTCCTCTTCTTTGGTGCTGCTGTCCTGTCACATACCGGACCTGTATTACTGCTTCCACACTGCTCTCTGCTTTTCTTCGCACTTCATAACACACCATACACGCCTTCATACCGAACTCAATTTGGTATATATATCTGCATCAATGATTTCAATCATCTTTCTAGTCGGCATCCAGAACCAAACTCCGGTCTGTCGGCTAAATCCTTGCTTACCAAGTGATGCGTACCAAAGAGATGCATATAGAAGTCATCAATCATGTCGGCCAATAAAGAATGATACCTCAAGAAACTTGATCACCATCAATATCTCATCTGAATTAAGGTCTAATGCTGTACCGGTTAGGTCTTCCTCAGTCTACTCTGCCAAACAAGAACCTAACACTTAGGTGCTCATATCTCTTCACTCTTTCATCACCGGAGGCTCAATCTCTGGAATATATTAGTCATGGTAGTCCTCTTGACTGCCCCAAGTCCACACTTTACTGAGATACTTCCTCTGAGAGATCCGGACCTGATTGTTAGACCTTGTTGCATGCTCTGTTCTTGGTCACCGGACGAAAATACTCTTCACTTTGACTTCTGATATAGACACACCATGTCCTGCGGATGTGTGAGATGGACTTTGTTGCCATCAATGACAACACTCATGAAGCCACACAGTGTCTCTTGCCAACAAACTCACCTACAAGACGTTCATAAGGCTTAGGAGCAGGGTTGAAAGCTTAGAATTTATGCAAATTGACAAGTGTTGCAAAAGTGTCGAAAACAGAGAGAGAAAACGACAAAGAGGAAACAACACAAGGCAAGAAAGAAGACATGTCATCAAGAGGTCTGCTACTTAGAGGACATTATTTCACACTTACATGTACGTGACAAGGATTAAAATCATCATAGGGGTCCTCGTGGAGGCTGTGCGTGATTTTTGTGCTTATAGGTTTAGCGCCATCCAGTCGCATAGTGGTGCCATTTCCCTGATTTGTGGCACCATTTTCAACTATTTTGGTACCATTTTCCAACTGCATTTTGGGCCTTTTGTTAGGCTTAGCAAGATTTCGTATTGCATTTTTGAGGTTTTTAGGGGATTCTAGAACATCTTGCTCTCTGTTTTTAACAGTAATACACAGGTGTAAGGAGGCATAATGTTTAAATTTCTCTAGAAATGCTTAAAATATGTTGCTTGTCTAACACCAACTCATTTTTCCTCACACTAACAATTTTTATTATTGTGATCTTTCTTCTTTGGTGGTTAAGGAAGAATGGAGGCCATCTCACCCCTTTTTATCTATTTATTTTCAACTAACCATCTTTTTAAAACATATCTAGAGGGATTGTGTCATTTTGCCGCCATATACACACAATTTGACGCCATCTGAACCAAGAGACAAAAGGTAAGATAGGTAAAACCATAGTTTAGCGCCATCCATCCATACTTTGGTGCCATCTTCTGCTTTGGTGCCATTCTATGCTTTGGCGCCATCTTCCAAATCTTTGGTGCCATCTTATGTTTTAGCGCTATCTTCCAAATTTTTGGCACTATCTTTTGTTTTAGCACTATTTTCCTCTATTTTGGCGCCATCCGTATAACTGTTTCTTGGGATTTGTGCAAGACATTAACACATCTGTGTAGGGAAAATTACGCTTGTCAAAGACCAAACATCAAACTACTAACGAGTTTCCTTGCAGGATTTCCACTTTTGTGTGTGTCTTTGCATGCTTAAACCTAGGAACATTTCATCTTGGTGCTTAAAAAGAGCTTAGATTTGCTTGGCATGTTTGGTGCACTTGCACATTGTGTTAAGTAGATCTCAAAGGGTAGAATAAAAGTATCCTCTCCCCTCACCTTCATAAGGATCTTGGGTGAAGAGAAATTATTCTATTCTTCTTTTTTATTTTTAGAAAAGGGCCTGCCTTGGTGGGAAAAGAGGTACTCACCCCAAGGGATGACCCTAAGTGGTACTTTCGTTCGGTCTGCTATATAAAAAAGGATACGGCGAAAGCCAAGTCTAACCGGTATTAACGCTTAATGTACAGTGCTAGTTTGAATGGAGGCATACCTTGTGTAATATATGAAACTCCTAGTATGACTAGTTAAAGCCTTAAGTGGCTTGCTGGACGATCGTAATGTGTCAGTCCCCCAAATATCCCCCACTAAATGTAATGTCCCCTTCTTGATATATGGTTAGTCCATCATTGGGTTCTCGTGGACTAGCAATTTGGTTAGGGAACTGTGGTTGGTTTGGTCATGGAGGTGTTTGTCGGTGATGGAGATGTGGTTCAAAGTCAACGGATCTAGTTGGCACCCTCTGAGTTGGCTCTGTTTGCTCTTGGCCATTACTATTTTTAGTAAGTTCAGGTTTGGTGTCGGATCGAGATTTTCGGAGTGGGGTTGGATTTGTCTCGTCGAGGGCTTTCCAACTAGCTATAGATCATTACATTCTGGCATCATCTTGGCATCCATTTTAAAGTCCATAAGTCAAGTGAAACATTTAAAAAGGGACTTTATAAATATTAAGCAGTGACTTACTAAAAAGGCAAATATTGAGAAAGTCACTTAAGGAGGACATGGGTGCCCATCCCAAAGGAGATTAAAAGTAACTTTAAAATATAATTTGCCTCCTAAAAGGCCAACACTCAAATTGAGGGGATAAAAGTGAAAAGTGGATTTCATTTTATTATGCTATGTTTATGATATTTCTCTTGTTGAGCTCTGCTAGGGTTTGTTCTTAAGAAGGGTTTGAGGATTCAAACTAGAGGCTCTTAGAGATGAAACCCTCCCTCAATAACGACATTCTACAGGTGTGGAAGATCACCCAAAGGTGCCATTAGAGGTGAATACATTCAGTGTTCACAGTTATGCTAAAGTGGAGTCCGTCGGATGAGATTGTAAGGGTTTATTGACATATCTTTTGCAGATTTATTTGAGAGTAGCAAGACATATTTCCAGTGGCAGATTTGGTGATTGTGAAAGGTCCTTGGGGCAGCCATACCATTCTCTTTGTTGTTTGTACCAATGTGTAGCAGGTCGTACCTTGGTTGAGGGTTGTTTGGTGTGGGTTTTGGCATATATATTACCCTATCTTGGTCACCCAGCTTTGGGAACTATTGCAAATTAGTTTTAGAGCATATCCAAGGAGTTTTCAGTTGTATTCATTACAAATTTCACCTACAGCCAGTCGTACAATGTACTTGGAAGACGTGGGTCTTTGCTGATTCATTTGTTACTTGTTTGTGGCTTCATTTCCCTCTGTTGGAGGTATTTTGTGCTCTCAAATCATTGTAATCCTTTGTAATGTCAAATACTTTCGATCTAATGGAGATTTGAGGTGATTTCAGCCATACCTAGTTGCTAGTCTGGCAACAACATAAATCTAAAGTTGCATTTCTGAACATGGGTGTGTGATAGTAATTATTATTTGGCCATTTTACCATCTGGGCAGTTGTTATTTTCTTCATATCTGTTGTATATTTTCTGGGTTTCCATTCTATGCTCTATATTGTATGCTCCGACAACACATCTGCAGGAAAACTGAAAACCCATTTTACGTCTTATGTCTAGTCTATAAGAACACCTCTAAAAATTTAAATAACACATAAAAAGATCTTTAAAAAATACAAATAGGTACGACACATTACACTAAACGCCTTTGGTTAGAAGCCTACCCTTTTTGACCTTGTGGCTGTTTGTTGAAGGCAAGAGGACACATAATCCTCTCAAGATTCTCACCATATGGCTCCCTAGAGATGAGATGGGAATCCTCGACTTAGCATAAGCTATACGTAGCTTTCTAGGGAAAGGGTGATTGGGTCATCCTTCCATTCCAAGAAGCCCCTATCCATCCTCTCTCGCAAAGACAACATAGTGTGCACGCCATTCTAGGTGTGTTGACATTTGAGTCAGAGATTCCAAGTTGTGGGCTTGACAAATCGCCATTCACCTTGACCTTTAGTAGATTAAGCATTATCTTCAAGTGTTTTCAATTATGTTCATACCCATGGAAATTTGGCCTTGAGGGGCTATTGAATATACACATAACGCTTATACTTCCTATCAAACATTTAGCCATTGTGTCTTCTTGCTTGCATTATCTATTGCCAAGAATCTTTGAGCCAAGAAAAATCAAATTCATCCATCAATCCAACAATTTTCAAAACTTCCCAGTCTTTCAGCACCTTCAGTCCTCTGTTTAGCGCCATTTGCTCATCCTTTAACACCATTTGTTCATCTTTCATCTCCATTTCTCTTAGTTTTAGCACCTTTTGCATATGTTTTAGTGCCTTTTTCCTCCATGTCCAAAAAACAAAAATTTCCATCAAAAACATCAATTTTATAAGCCCATTTTTCAAAAAAATTCCAATCAGGGGCTACGCCCTTGAACCGCTGTCAGCGAGGTGGGTCGCGTTTGCACCCCCCTCATGCTGGGCTGGGATTTCCTCCCAACACCACTAAACCACCCCCTCCATTTATCAAATCCCATCATTTGAGCTTAATTAATCCCCATCTTTGAGCTTAATCCCATTGTAGACATCTAAAAATGTCTTCTACCATCTAACCGACTCCATGCAACCTTAAACACACCAATTTCCCTTCTAACCAATTAATTAAATTTTTATTTAATTAATTACTCCTTTCGTTTTCCAAATCCACACCATTCTATCCCTAAAATTGAATTAATTTCATTAATTCAATAGTCCAAACCTTAGCCAATTAATTTAATAAATATGCAATATTTATTAAATCAATTTCCCTTTTTTCTCTAAATCCAATTAATTAGTTAAAACCATGGTAACTAATTAATTCAGCCTATAATTAACCTATCCCTACCCTTGACAATTAAATAGCTATTATTTAATTGCCTACCCTAACCTACCTCGTCCTAGCCCTAAGATTAATTAAATAAAACCCTTATTTAATTAATCTTAACCCCTTCATTTAGGTGGTCAAACCTTGTTTAACACCCTTCCCCACATCCTCCAAATAAAAAATTGAATTAAATCCACATAAGTCAATTTTTTATTTAAAAACATCCCACATCACATTTATTTCTCCTTACAACCCCATACTCATTTATTTCCTCTCTTCCCCAAATAAATTTTTAATTCATTTACATTCCCCCATATGAATCTTTTATTCCAACATAATCCTTCATCCCCATGTTTATTAAATAACCCCTTCTTTCCCAAAATGAATAAAAAAATCACTTTTATTCCTAGCCCTCCATTCATTCAAAATTGAATTTAGGCCCTCCACATCACTTTTATCTTCCACTATTGATCTTCTAAATCAATCTCCACCCTTGGATCAAAATCTTTTCTAAAAATCTATAAATAGAGCCTCTCCCAAGCTATTTTCATCATCCAAGTTTATGCAAAGTTACTATGCCAAAATAACTCTTGAGCTAGAATAGTGAGTTGTAACTTTGAGTAGCATTTCACATTTAAATCCATTGTCTAGGGATTATCTTTGTCTAGGAGCTTGTTTTGGGTGCAAAAGGCTCCTTCCTCCCTTGATGGGATTGGACTTGCTTGTAAGGTATAACTTGGTGTTTATTGTATTTTGTTTAGTATTTTCACCTTATTTGCATCTCTAATCTACATTGGCATGCCCAGTGGGACTCACAAGGTCCAAGTCTAACTTGTGTTATGAGTTCTTGTTGTAAGATACATACTTTTATAGGTCTGGGGCCATCGTACCTGCGCAACGATGCCACCACTAGCTCCTTTTAGCGCCATTTCTTGTTTTGGTGCTATTTTTGCACAGCACATTTCTATTCATTCACTCACTCACATTTCTTGTTCTCATGATCTTCCTACCATTTTTGGCGTTCATTTTCTCTCAGTTTTCACATAGATATTGAAATTGCAAGGGGAGATTATGTCAAAAAATTTATAGGAGGTCTAAACATGCATTTTAGCTTTGTTTTTATCTTGTCTTTCATTTACTCAAACTAACAAGACCTCGATTTTGCTGTCTGACCCTTTGTGTTGTGAAGAAAAAATCATTTTTTTGCAGGTCAAACGTGTTCAGTGTCGTATCAGGGCTATCTCTTAGATCGACGCTATCCGCAGGATAAACAAGCTCTCTGAAAAGTTGCACAATGGCGCTTTCATATACCTATATCAGCGCTATCATCTATTTTGTCGCTTTCCACTTGATGTATTAGCGCTAAAATATTTATTAGCGCTTTCATTGTAATAGTTTAGCGCTATCTTATGTTTTGTCGCCATATGTGTAAGTCAGGTTGTTCTACCTGTAGTGGCGCTATTAGACATCTATTTTAGTGCGATTTTGGAAAACTGACTTTTCTATCCGTGCAGGTACTGATAAGTGTGTTGCAGGTCATATTGCGGATACTAACAAGCTTTTTTGCAGGATGGTTTGATTTCTAGTTAGCAAACACTTCGATTTTGCAACTTAAAATGAACCCTTTGCATGTTAGTTAGTCAAACATTTCAATTTGGTGCAATTAAAATTGAACAAGCAAACTTGTGTGTGTGTGTGTGCCCAAACATTTAAATTTGGTGTCCTAAAATTTACATTGTGTGCCAACAACAACAATCCAAACACTTCAATTTGGGCTTTAAAAAGAACCACAATTTGCATAAATCAAAAGCATTTTGGTTAAAAAGAACAACAACTTGCATCTTTCATGCATATAATCAAGAAAATTATTTTTTAATTGTGTGAAGTGTCTTGTGCTCTTTTTGCTTGTGGTGTGAAAAAGCGTATGCTCTTCCCTCGCACCATTTTAGTGACCTTGGGAATCAAAAGCTTCTCACTAAACTTGCATTAATCACACCCCATTTAATCCAAAGATCTAAAAATGAACCATGTTTAGTGTGATGCAATCATAGAAGATACGTATGCTCTCCCCTCGCATCTTTGAATGAACTTGGGGGATCAAAAGTGTTTTCATGATTGTATTGCTTTTGTAAACCTTAGAGGGCCTACCACCCCGCTTCGAAAGGTGGGAACGACCCAAGCGGCATCAAGCTAAAGCCAAGCTCTTCCAAACCGCTATATAAAATAAGACGTTTGGAATGAAAGTCTCAAGCGACAGGTGTTGTTGTGTTATACCGACAGCCAACCTCCCCAAAACCCTCCAAGGCGTAACCCTTGGAGGCTGGGAGACTCCATAACGGAGAGTAGCACTGCCGTACATATAACCACCTAAACAGATGCCCTTACTACGAACCATTGTTTAGCAAGCCAAAATCCTTCTATTTGTTGGCGCAGAAGGGAAACCTTTGAAGCGGCCCCGATTCATGCAGTTCTTAGCTGAGGTAGCAGGGATAATCTAAAGGTTTGGTAAGGGACAAGCCTAATAAAAAACTTGGATCTTGGTATGTGTGAGAAGTGTGTGCAATTGTAAGGAGGAGCCGGTGCTACCAAGATCCTGGAGCTACCCGCTTTGAATAGGCGCAGCTAGGGGATTCAACAAATACTGTCACATTCTCACCTTAGGTTGTTCAAAGTGCTTGTTAAATAAAATCACACATCTTTTAAAACAAAGCAGAATCTTGATTATTGTGTGATTATTGTGCTTGAATTGTTTGCAACAACATTTCCAAGAGACAAACCAAATCATTTGATCACATTCCAAACAAAGAAAATCCAAAATTGTAATAAAAAATCTATCTTTTTAGGACATTGACAAACACTGTCTTGTTTTAGCGCCATATCTGTCTGATTGTGGCGCCATTTCACCTGTGGATTGGTGCTATTCTTAGATTGACTTGCCTAAAATAGAGACCTATCCATTTGTTAGCTTCACCATCTGCTCTGCCATAATCCATAGTCACATCCCAAAAATCTGATAAACCGTACATCCATTTTCTTCCAAATTTTCCAAAATCACACCTTCTCTTTGACCTTAGAGAATTAATCACCACCATTGTTGGACCCTACCTCATTTTTCATAGCCACCTCATATTTATTCACATACCTTTTGGACCAAACCAAGATTCTTGTCATAAGAAAATCATTCCAAAAATACCCAAAATCTCCCAAAATTAAAAAACCTCATCAAAATTCGTCATCCTTTTGGGCTAAAGTTAGATCTAGATTTCATCCTTCACATCATATCTTGCTTGGAAAGTCAATAGTCTACCTTCCAAGTGAAATCATTATCCCTCTTTGCGTAAGGTCATTATTCTACCCCAAACAAAGAAAAACATCCATTTGTGCAAACACAAATCTAGGTCCTACCTAAGCTCAATTTGTTGACTATCAAAATCATCCACATCAAAATCAAACATCAACAAAATCTCTTCAGAGCAAACGTCATCCATCACCTATCTCTTTGGTCCAAAATTGTGTAGAAAATCAATATCGCCCATCTATATTACCCTATGGTTAAAACCTTTAGACAGACATATCGATCTTCCACCACATCCTCTACATCTCACTACCACATCCATCTTTGGGCCCAACATAATCAATCAGATTCTCTAAGGTCTCCATCCCCATCTCATCCTACATCTAGAAATCAACCCCATATGCATGCATGCCCACCACAAGAGCACAACACAAAAAGAATCAAGAAATGGCAGAACATTGGCAATTTGGTATGCCTAACACCAATAGCAGCAACATACCCAACTATCAAACATACAACCCATCTTCATACTCGTACCTCCCCCATATGGTCCCAATGAAAATCCTTTTCATTACTTACAACAAAGACAACCAACACCACCACCACCACCAACACAAAACGTCCCCAACATTTCCCAAGATGATCTAGATGTCTTGAGCTTTACACAAGACACTGATAACATGGATCTACTTGATAAAATCCTAAGGTCTGACCCAAGTAGATATCTTGATCATCTTCTCAAAATTGGTGCTCAACTCCCCCCCATCATGACATCATCACAACCATCCACCTCTACAATCGTCCCTACCCCATCAAATACCCAAACATCTACATCACATGCCCAACCCACCATCTCTCAAACATCAACACCTATCGTATCTACCACCTCCACAACCTCAACCGCTACCACATCTACAATTCCCACATGTACCGCTATCCCTACCATCTCCCAACCCGTCATCACTTCTACTACCACAACTACCATAAACCCTTCCGCTTCACAAATCACCATGGGCATACAAGGCAACATCACGTAAGCAAGTACCTCCACGAGTGTGCCCCCACCCAACCCTCAAACCATTGCATACCTATGACAATTATTCTCACAAACACCTCGCAACACATCTAACCAATCCAATGTCCACATACCCAACGTCAACCCATCTAATGTCACCTACCCACATAATCCCATAAATCAACATAATCCCAATCCCCAAATACCACCACATGTTCTCCAACAACTCTACACGCATCAACAACATTAGGCACCAATCAACCAAAACACCAACACGCAATACCAACACCTCAATCAAACAAATCCCCAATATCAAATCCCACCCCATCTCCAACATCTCACCAACTAATAGACGTACATACAACAACCACAGGATCTCACAACCGTCCTACAAGGCTTAATCCAAAAGGTAGATGACCTACAAATTGGGGGCAAACGCAAACACTATTCCTTTAAGGATATTCGCCCCTACCCATTTGATCACACATTGTACATGCCCCCCTTCCCCAAGAACTTCAAGACACCTAAATTTGACAAATACAAGGGAAAGGGAGACCCTGGGGACCACCTTAGGGAGTTCTACATCGCTTGCTTAGAAGTCTCTAATAATGACACCTATCTAATGAGACTGTTCCCAAGAAGCCTCGGTGGTCAAGCCGCTGAATGGTTCACACATCTTCCCCCAGGTATTAGGACTTTCCTTGAGCTTGCAGAGAAGTTTGTGAACCACTTCTCAATTTCGAGCACGAAATGTCTATGACAGACCTTTGCAACACCAAACAAAAGAACAGAGAAGCCTTTGCTTCCTTCTTGCAAAGATGGAGAGGCTTAGCAAGCAAACTCCCATGGCCCATTCTTGAAAAACAACACGTCACCATGTTCGTAGCCAACCTCAATCAGGAATTAGGATTTCATCTACAAATTCTTTGTGCATCTACCTTTGAAGAGGTCATCGACAAGGGCACCACCATCGAATGAGCCCTCATTGCCAAGGGCTCCATCAAACTATACGACCACAAATCCAACAACAACAACTACTACAAATCCAATAACAACACCCCCAATACAAACAACAACGCCAACACGCAATCAAACGACAAATCACATTATTGGGGGAAGAACAAGAACAATCTGAACGACGGCGTCACGGATGTGAAAGTCATCCAACATATACAAAACCAAACACCTGCGCATACATATGCAACAAATGTAAATAACCAGAGGAGCCCAACTAAACCACGTAAACCACGCAGACAATTCACACCCTTATGGGAACCTGTCGAAGACATCCTTGATAGATGTCTCAAGCAAAATTTGATCACGCTCCCACCCATTAGACCCCGTCAAGAGAATGAACTAAAAGCCGCGTGGTACAATGAGAACAACTACTGTGAATACCATCGCGTTGCGGGCCATAAAACAGCTGATTGCATGCAACTAAAACATTGCATCCAAGACCTTATCGAACAAAATCTAGTCGGTCTCGATCACAGCGCCCAACCATCACCAAACACCAACCTAGGAGCTTACAAGGATCCCCTACCTAATCATAACAAAGCCTCCTCGTCCAGTCCAACCAAGCATACAATGTCACCCCATCGCCCGTGTCTTACGACTCTATTGTAGGACGTATAGAAGCATCATCCCATCATGTCAATACAGTCACCATTCAGGTACAAGCACCTGATTGCACTGTTACAACTCGCCGTGGCCATGTATCTATCCGCATAGCCCCTCCCATTGAACAAATGCTTGCATCCACATCAAATCCCCTACCTCCTTGTCCAACTGCACGTCCATCACCTACCCATCAGTATAACCTCCTAGAACACCTAGGAAAGACACCCGCACAAATCTCCATCCTCGAGTTGCTCTGCACATCTCCCCTTCATAAAGACGTCCTCGATAAAGCGCTCTTGCAAACACAAGTCCCTGCCAACTTGAATGTAACTCAATTCCAAGCCATGGTAGGAGACATCGCCGTACCCCACCATCTCACCTTCTTAGAAAAGGACCTACCCGCCTTCGATCACATACATAATGACGCCCTGCACATTGAAGTCCACATCCACAAGCACACCATTAAAAGAGTCTTAATAGATGGTGGCTCCGGCCTCAACATATGCACTCTAAAACTGCTAAAACACTTGGAGTAGTCCGATGTGGTTGTCGACACCAGCGAGTGCATCACGATCAAAGGCTATGATGACACTGAACGGCTCTTTGAAGGCACTATCAAGCTTCCCATACAAGTGGGCTAGAAAATATTAGAAACTAAGTGTCAGGTTCTTGATCTCGACTTACCCTACAACATCCTTCTCGGTAGACCATGGATTCATGCCATGCAAGCCGTCCCATCCACCTTCCATCAATGCATCAAATTCCCTCACAATGGCACAGAAGTCACCATCTATGCTGACCCTCACCCCTTCCAATACTGCAATTTTCTGGAAGGCCACAACCAAACATTCTGCCCATATAATAAGGCCACCACTGAAGCCAATCCAACAGCATCAAACTCATATGTCGACCCCGCAAACATTGCCTCCACTTCATCTCAAGCAACTCCACCACCCGAGGTCCATACCAAGCTATCTGACATGGGATGTGGGGAATTTGACCTGCACGGCAACTTTTGTGTGGGCACATTACCCAATCCTAAGACATTCAGCATCCCAAAAACAGAGGTAGCCAATACAGTCATTATCAAGTGCAAACCCTCGCCCATCTTCGAGAAGAGGCATCTCCTGGATCAGGATGTACTCGAAGATATCTCATCTTGGCTTTACAAGGATGAAGAGCCTGAGCAAGAAGCCCCCACAATCCCAACAGAAATCTACGACAAAGGTTCTGAAATTGTCAAAAGCATGGGCTATAAATGACAAGGCGGTATAGGCCTTCATGAACAGGGAACCGTAGAACCACTGCAAGCAACAAAGAATCCCTATACTCAAGGGTTAGGGTATGGTCAACCACAACACATAATCACTACCGGTGAGTGTATCTTGGCCAAGGTCGCTACGGTCTCCTTAGATGTCAACAATGTTAACGAAACGGGCCTTCCAAACTCCTTTAGCGATTTCGCCGACTTCTTCGACTCATCCATTTGTACCATCTACTCTGTCACCACTCTCGCTTCACCCTCCAATAAATTGCCCGTAGTTTACCCCAACCTCATTGATTGGGACCAACGGAGACCTCCTGTCTTCGACATCGCACCTAACGACGAGGCCATCGCCGAAATGATAAGGGTAAGAGATCACTTCCCTTTGGGAGATCATCGAGCAGGATACATAATGGAACTTAATCTGGATGCCTATTTTGGGGAGACAACCCCTGCTTCCAGTCACAAAAACACAAAAGTAAAAGACGTATCTCCTGGTGAAAACCTTCACGAGGCACCAGGAGATGGAAGCATGGGCCTCCCTAAGATAGACAAAGTCTATCCAAACAGATCACCCATCTTAGTTGAACCAGCTTAGGAAATGAATCTTGGAACATAGGAAGAGCCGAAAATCACATACAGAGCAGAATCTCTCAGCATACTGAAATAGGAGAACTTCTTGTCCTTCTTTACACACAGAAATCACAATTTTGCGTGGACCTATGCAGACATGCCAGGGCTAGATCCCACTTTGGTGGTTCATCACCTTGTAGTACGCCCTGATGCAAAACCAGTCAAATAGAAGCTTAGAAAAATGAATCCTCAGGTGGCTCTCCTCGTCAAGGTAGAGCTAAAGAAATTACTGGATGTTGGGTTCATTCGCCCAATCGACTATCCTGAATGGGTTTCAAACCTTGTACCAGTTGCTAAACCGAATGGATGAATCTGCTATTGTACTGATTTCAAGGATCTCAATAAGGCCTACCCGAAAGATGACTTCCCACTACCAAACATCAACATGATAGTGGATCTCACGGCAGGATATGAAATGTTATCCCTCATGGATGGTTTCCCAGGATACAACTAGATAAAAATCACCAAAGAGGATCAGCACAAAACAACCTTCATATGTCCATGGGGAACATACTGCTGGGTGGTAATGCCATTCGTCCTGAAGAATGCAGGAGCCACCTATCAGAGAGCTATGACCGTCATCTTCCATGACCTCTTCCACCACATCATGGAAGACTATGTGGACGATTTGCTAGGAAAATCAAAGACCAGAGAAGAACACCTTGATGTGTTGGCCAAAATCTTTGATAGGTTAGAGCAATACAATGTCCATTTGAATCCAAAGAAATGCGTCTTCGGCGTCACCTCAGGCAAACTTCTGGGATACATAGTCTCGAGAAGAGGAATCGAAGTTGATCTTGCAAAGGTCAAGGCTATCACCGAAATGCCACCTCCAAAAATATTGAAACAACTGCGAAGCCTACAGGGAAAACTCCAATCTATCCGACGATTCATTGCCCAACTTGCTGATAAGTGCCAACCATTCCACCATCTGCTCCGAAAAGACATAGCTTTCCTTTGGAACACCCAGTGTAAGGATGCCTTTGACCAACTAAAGGAATACCTAGCTAATCCTCCTGTGCTAACTCCACCAAGGCAAGGCGAACCCCTCATTCTTTACATCTCCGCAACAAAGATAGCTATCGGAGCCTTGTTAGCACAACTTGATGAGCAGGGGAAAGAAAGAGCCATTTACTATATCAGCCACACCTTGATCTTGTATGAGCTCAATTACATACAAATTGAACAAGCATGTCTAGCCCTTGTCTTTATGTCACAAAAGTTGAGACACTACATGCTCAATCACAAGACCAAGCTCATTGCTAAGATCGACCCACTGAAGTACCTGCTAAACAGAGCCTCTCTTACTGGCAGAATGGCTAAATGGGTCATGATTCTCATGGAGTTTGATATAGAATACACTGAGAGAAAGGCCATCAAAGGGCAAGTAATAGTAGATCAGCTGGCTGAAGCACCTATCCCGGTAGAACATCCTGCAATAGCGGAGTTTCCTGACGAAGCTATCTTGACAATCACACCAACCATAAACACATGGAAAATGTATTTTGATGGATCATACACTCACAATGGCTTGGGGGCAGGCATCCTGTTTGTTACCGCTCAAGGCGACACAATCCCTAAATCCTTCAAGATCACATTTCCATGCACCAACAACGTAGCAGAGTATGAGGCCCTCATCACAGGTCTCCGCATGGCCATCCAATGGAAAATTGAAAAGTTGATTGTGTATGGCGACTCTCAACTGGTCATCAGGCAGGTCAATAATGAATACAAAACCAAGGATGACAAGCTCCTTCCCTATAAGAAGATGATCGATGATTTCAAAGACTACTTCGAAGACATCCATTTCAAGCAAATCCCAAGACTCAATAACAAAGCAGTAGATGCCATGGCAACTATCGGATCTCTGGTGGACATGAAGAAGGACAGCAAGAAATGCGAGTTTCTGATCGAAGAACTCCCCATCCTAGCATACGATGTTCCTCAATCCGAACTAGTGTGCAAGGTCGTTGGTCCCTTGTCCCCGTGGTACCAAGAAACATACTTATACCTCCACGACAACATCCTCCCCCCTAATCTATCCACCTCACAAAGAAAATCATTCATCCGTCGCGCCTCCCGATTCATCCTTGTAGGCGATACATTATACAAAAGGAGTCTTGATGGCATGCTTCTACGATGTTTAGACTCTAGGGAAGCTGAAGTAGCCTTGGAAGAGGTACACGCATGCATCTGTGGGGCGCATTTAAGTGGACCCACTCTTTCTAAAAAGATCCTCAGGATCAGATATTATTGGCCCACAATGGAACACGATTCCCATAGGTTTATCAAGAAATGCCTCCCATGTCAACAGCATGGTGATCTCATCCATGCACCAGCATAGGAACTGCAATCGATCACAATGCCATGGCCTTTCTCATAGTGGGGACTCGACCTCGTAGGGAAAATACATCCTCCATCCTCCAATGGCCATAAGTTCATTATCACTGCTACCAAATACTTCACAAAGTGGGTGGAAGCAATACCACTCACCTTCACCACAGGCATCCAAATCTCAAAATTTATCCTCCACTATATCATCTGCCGATATGGTATCCCCCACTCCATCATCACCGACAATGGAAAGCCCTTCAAAAACCAAGAAGTTCGCACCTTGTGCGAAAAATTTGACATCAAACACCACTTCTCCACGCCGTATTACCTCCTAAGGAAACGGTCAAGCAGAGACTTCTAATAAAACCATCCTCCGCATTCTCAACAAGACAGTCAATGAAGCTGGCCGTGACTGGCACCTCCAACTCAACCCCACCCTATGGGCCTACTACACAAGCATCCGTACTCCTACAGGAGCCACTCCATTCTCACTAGTATTCGGATCTAAAGCCATTTTACCTATAGAGGTCAAGCTCCCATCTCTCCGAGTGTCCTTGCAAAACATTATCTCTGATGAGGACTACCGCGTCGCAAGGTTGCATCAGCTAGAACTACTGGATGAGAAATGCCTGAATGCGTTGAATCACTTACAGGCATATCAAAACCGCCTCAGAAGAAGCTACAACAAAAGGATCAGAAACTAAAAATTTGAGGTAGATGACCTTGTCCTAATGGAAAATCAAGGGAACCTGCAAGAGCATCCTAAGCAAGGAAAGTTTGAACCTAATTGGCTAGGACCTTATGTCGTCACGACCGATTATGGGTCAGGAGCCTATCAGCTTGCAACACCTGAGGGGCAGCGTCTAGATGAGCTGATGAACATCCTGCATCTCAAGAAATTCTATGCATAACCCATCTGGTACCCCAAGTCAAAAAAAATCAAAAAACACCAAAAAATCAGAAATCAAGAAAAATTAGAGTGTAATAAAAACTTCCAGTGGTGAAAATCACTTCGGTGATGCCTTGGATAAGTACCATGGTGAAAACCTATTTCAGGCGCCATGCATAGTGGCCGGTTCTACCATCTAATAAATCCTCTTTCCGTCACATCACTCCATATCTCACGCATCCCATGGCTTGGAATTCTAAAACATCAAGTCCTATCGCCCAACCCATCCTATCCCACCCAAAGGCCAACTCATGGAATGAGGATCTTTGTACGCTCCCTTTGTACATACAAAATCAAAAAATCCAAAAACATCGCAAAATCATAAAATACAAAAACAATAGAAAATACAAAAAACTCCCAAAAAAAAAAAACAACACATCTCATCGCAATCATCAAACACACAATCAATCTTCATCACATCACACCCATCCCAAACCATTCCCACATCATCAAGTCTTGCCAGAACTACATATTCATTTCACCCGCATCTTAAAAGTACCTTGATCTCGTGGACACAGGGTATGTAGGCAGTCTGGAATACGAAGGATGTTTCCAGTACTCAGGTATATAAGATGTACCCATCCAACTCGTTTGGATGGTCCCCATTCACTGAGCTTTTTGGATCTAATAAATGATACACACGCTACGTATACGCTTGAAACATGCTCCCTAACGCAAAAATCATCAATCAACATACCAACTATAATACTACATATGGCCAGACTGTTCTTTTGCCCATCTTCCAAAAATTCTCCAATCAACACCAACGGATCTACATCCTTGGATATATCTTTCCTACAATGGACAAAAATCTATCATTCTATCATCACGTATCTTGGCAAGAGCACACAAAGGCTATTTGTATCTTTTTGTTGGTCTTTTTGATTATTGATTTTTATCTTTTTGTCTCGCTCTAAGTCATCTCCAAAGCTACCTTGATCTCATTATATCATGGTAAGTAGCGGATAGCACCTGGAGTAGACATAGTCATTGTTTATGCATGTCGTGCTTGTGGGTTGGTTTCATTACTCCAAGAATAGTATTCATATCTTGAAGTCCAGGTCGGTTCTAGCATCATGTGTCCTATTTGCATATACAGGCATCAAAACTTTATATGCATTATTCGCACTCATCACTATGAGTCCCTTTCCTCGGCTAGACAAGATTATACTACCTTGGGCATGCATGAAATCAACCAATTGTTTGTGGGTCTAGTCCATGCAATCGTAGGGTATACATCATCACCTAGGTCATTTCATACCTTTGTGAACTATATCCTACATTGCTACATTAAACTAAGAAATGCTCTCAATTAATCTTTTGCAACTACTGTTACTAGCTCAAAATCATCATCCTAATCACTCAATCAACACTCTGATCTCGGCCTAGATTTGATCATCATTTTCCCCCCACCCCCCCACCAATCTAATCCCCTCACTAATCCCATTCCCCCACCATATTTCCACTCAACACATCCTGAATTGAAGCAAATCTCCCCTCAATGACGTGGCGTCTTATGACCGAACAATCCTCTCATCTCCCCACCGCCAACTTCTAGACGCTCCCACCCCTATCCTCTCCCCACCTAATTCCCTTTCCCACAACCTCACCACTCAGGGTTAAACAAAGAACATCAGGTGTATCAGGACTGGATCATCTCACCTATCACCTAGTTTGCATACCACCTATCGCCTAAACTGCATCTACGCATATCATTTAGCTACATGTCATGATCATTTAATTGCATATCATTTTAGGTGGATTTTAATCCATTTAATTGCATATCATTTTAGGTTCATTTCAATCCATTTTACATATCATTTAGGTGCATTTTAATCCAAATAATTGCATATCATTTTAGGTTCATTTCAATCCATTTTGCATGTCATTTAGGTTCATTTTAATCCTTTTGCATGTCATTTAGGTTCATTTTAATCCTTTTGCATATCATTTAGGTTCATTTTAATCCTTTTGCATATCACTTAGGTTCATTTTAGAATGAGTTTAAAATACATACTAGTTAGGTTCATTCCAAATCATTTAAGTTAAATTGCATTAACAGCTGATAGTTTGCATAATAATTAGGTTCATTCTAGAATCATTTAGTTGCACATTATACATCACATTTCATATCATCTCATAAACCAATTAGTCACATTACATCGTCATATAAAAATCTGGCTGCATATGCATATTTTTACATTTCCATAATAAACATTCCTGAAACATTCATTTACATTAGATATCATATATCTATCATCAATGCATCCATAAAATCAAAAACATCATTGCATAAACACAACACATCCATAGCATATAAAATCCATAAAGAAATACTGCATCCATCACATAGGCATCATCATAATAGAGCATCACAATCATAGCATCATAAACCACTAGAATGCATCATATCATATAAAATCACTGCAAAAAATGTTCATCGCTCATATATACATCAAAAATAAAATGTCCTGATACAAAATGCCTCCAAGGGCTATCATGATATGGCTATCACATAGAGGATCCCCTCTCTGATGGAGTGGGAGACTCTGACCCTGGTCGAGCCTGTGACCCTGTCGGCGGCTGCGGCTGTGGCAGTACCTGCACTTGAGGAACCTGTTGGGGCACATGTGAGGGAGGAGACATTGTTTGCTAAACTGACTGAATAGATCTTGATCTATGTGATCTCGATGCCCTCGATCCACTGACCTGGCTATAGCTCGCTGCTCTGCTGGCACGGTCGCATAATACAGGCCCCTATAGTACTCCATCTGCCTACTACTCTCTATCAACTCCCCCTGAACCTGGCTCAACTGTCCCTACAGCTAATACGACTGTGACTGCGCCTGAGACGACTGTGTCTGCATCACTACCAACACCAGGGCAAGTCCACCACCTAAGGCCTGTAGGCTACCTAACGCAGTCTCTACCTGCTATGCCCTGCCAAGTGTTGCATCTCGCTCTCCTGTCAAAGTGACTATGTCACCCTGAGCCTGTGCTAACTCTGCATCCCGGCCCTCCAGTGCCTCCTGTAGGCTCGCCATCTATGCTCTCAGGGCCTCCATCTCCTCATCCTCATCCCGTCGCCTCCGACGAGGTGTAAGCCTCTCACCCTCGGCCTCTCCAATTATCCTTGAGGGACCTGCTTGCTGCCCTCCCCCAACCGCCTACTATTGTGCTACCTGTGGTGGGGGTAGATCACCCCTATCTGCCCTCGGCTGTCCCCCACACCGCCAAGGTCCTCTAGGCTGTCGCACGATCCCAACCTGCACTTGCTCAACAGGAACCTGCTGCACAGGTACCTGCTGCCCCACCTGCCCCTGTCCTGCTGCCACTGCCACCAGCACATCTATCAGTTGGCCATCCCTACCAACCACTCTCTCCTCTCCATCATTGCCAACCTCCACAAGGTAGTCCTCAATAATCTCCCCCCCCTCCACCCAGTGATCCTCCCCATATAAGTCGTCTCCACCATCTGAATCATCACCCCCTGAACCTACTGTCTCCTCTGCTGGATCCGTCAACCAAGTAGGCCGATGCATATGCCACCATATATCATAGGTAGCTGTAGTCCTTGCATCCCTCACTGTGCTCCTCCAATCCCACTACACTGGCCGTAGAGCTGCAAAATTTGCTAAGGTGACTTGTGGCTGTATGGCTGCAGGCCAGTAGGCCGCATCTCAAGGAGTCCGCGCAAATATTGCCATCTGCTGCGGAGTGTCCTGTATCAAACCAAACTACCACATGACCCATGAGGGTAGATACATATCTATTATATGGTCTCCTCGAGCCATCGGGTATTGCTGCTGAAACGCAAAAGGGAGATGAAGGTCATCATCTAGCCACGGCTCTACACCAATGTATGGTCATTGGGTCACACTAATCACATCATCTAGCATCCTCCTCCAATGTTGCACCTACCTAGTATACGTGTACTCTGCATCCCGATATAAAAACACAAAGGCCTCAAACTACCGTCGATAATACCCACATATCGGCCTGGTAACTGGGATGTGCTCCCAAATCCATACGTGAAGCAGAGTAACTCCAGCCGATAATGCTCTATCATGCAGGTAGGTGACTGTATGCATCTCATGATATAACTGCCCTAGCATAGCCAGTCCCCATACATAGATGGTCTCATGCGTCACCATCCCCTCTATCATCCCCCCAGCCAACTGGAAAACCCCTGCCTCGCCTGTCAGGCATCACAACGCCTCCAATCAACTCACAAAGGAATAAGGCAAATGGATATGCACCCGCAGCCAGTGTCCCCTCATAGTCCATCTCCCTCCCATCCGGAGAGAGAACAAGACGGTCCACACCAAACACCCTGACTAATGCACTCCGCCCTCTCCTTGTGTCATATCTAACACGCCGGCCCTGGATAGGCAGCTTGAGGATGCGATAAACATCCTCAAGTGTGATGGTAATCTCTCTAGTAGGCAACAAAAAACTGTAGGTCTCAGAGCGATACCGCTCCACCTCGCTGTCATCAGAGCTCTATGAGCTCACAAAACTAGCATCAATGACACCGTTAGAAGCCCCAATCTCGCCAGTCGACCCCGCGTCGCATCATCAAAACCCTCAAAAAGTGCAATCACAGATGGCACCTGTCGCTCTCGTGAAGCAAGTATAAATCGCTCTGTATCTTGTATACACAACATTATGGTTAGATGTCAACCTATCTATTTCTAAATCAACCTTTTTCTTCTAAGTTTCTAACAAGCCAACATCAGGTGGCATGAAAATAGACAACTCCTTGTGCCATTTTTTAAAATGGCGCTAAACTTTCCTCTATATGGCACTAATACAAAAAATAGCACCACTACGCATAATTATTTGCGCCAATCCACAACATACCGCTACTGCGCGCTATCCATCACGCCATTTCTCCTAACCACATCACTATTGGCGTTAATCTGCCCAATGGCGCCAATTTCCCCAATAGCGCTAATACACATGATAGCGCTAAAACACAGCATAGCGCTACTTCCCAGGATGGCGCTATTCCAGACAATAGTGCCACTTTAACCCCAATTTGGCGTTAAAATGCCAAAATCCTATTCTTCCTTGAATGGTGCTAATCCAGACGATAGCGCTAAAACACCTCCCTAATGGCGATAAACCGCCCTAACCCTACCTGGGTGGATAGCGCCAATCCAGATGATGGCGCTAATCCGCCTTGCCGTTGGCGCTACGCGCTCCAACCCCAAATCCCAAAACCTAAAAAAATGTACATAAAACGAGAAAATTACAAAGTCAGGGTTAGGCCCTATCGGGGTTCCAGCCCCTGGTGCCTAACCAAACTCTCGGAACCGCTTGGAGATGTGTCGAAGTCGCAGGAACTGGGGGTTGCGGTCAGCCATCTCTCCTTCGTCCTTTCTTCTCCAAAGTCAAAAGTGTGAAAATGTGGCACTCTAATGGCCCACTTTGCCTAATATAGTGGGCCATGTCATACCTCCCCCCTCCTTTTCCCTTTAGGGTGCAGATCTCAGCCTTTTTTCTCTGTTTTTCTTCCTATCATCATCTTTTTCTATCACCTTTCCAACTTTCACTCCCGTCACATCCTTTTCGAGAACTCGCCAGGAAAATTTTTATTTTCCCGCTGACCTCTCGAGGGGGCATCCCTTATCCATCTCATACCTGCCCGGCAGCTGAGGCATATTTTTCTTCGACCTGACGCCACTTCCCTCCTAAGTCCGGACGCCACGTCAAAGAGGGGCAAATGTAGACACCTAAAAATGTCTTCTACCATCTAACTGACTCCATGCAACCCTAAACACACCAATTTTCCTTCCAACCAATTAATTAAATTTTTATTTAATTAATTACCCCTTTCGTTTTCCAAATCCACACCATTCTATCCCCAAAAATGAATTAATTTCATTAATTCAATAGTCCAAACCTTGGCCAATTAATTTAATAAATATGCAATATTTATTAAATCAATTTCCCCTTTTTCTCTAAATCTAATTAATTCGTTAAAACCATGGTAACTAATTAATTCAGCCTATAATTAACCTATCCCTACTCTAGACAATTAAATAGCTATTATTTAATTGCCTACCCTAGCCTACCTCATCCTAACCCTAGGATTAATTAAATAAAACCCCTATTTAATTAATCATAACCCCTTCATTTGGGTGGTCAAACCTTGTTTAACAGCCTTCCCCACATCCTCCAAATAAAAAATTGAATTAAATCCACATAAGTCAATTTTTTATTTAAAAACATCACACATCACATTTATTTCTCCTTACAACCCCATACTCATTTATTTCCTCTCTTCCCCAAATAAATTTTTAATTCATTTACATTCCCCCATATGAATCTTTTATTCCAAAATAATCTTTCACCCCCATGCTCATTAAATAACCCATTTTCGCAAAATGAATAAAAGAATCACTTTTATTCCTAGCCCTCCATTCATTCAAGATTGAATCTAGGCCCTCCACATCACTTTTATCCTCCACCATTGATTTTCTAAATCAATCTCCACCCTTGGATCAAAATCCCTTCCAAAAATCTATAAATAGAGCCTCTCCCAAACCATTTTCATCATCCAAGTTTATGCAAAGTTACCATGCCAAAATAACTCTTGAGCTAGAATAGTGAGTTGCAACTTTGAGTAGCATTTCACATTTAAATCCATTGTCTAGGGATTATCTTTGTCTAGGAGCTTGTTTTGGGTGCAAAAGGCTCCTTCCTCCCTTGATGGGATTGGACTTGCTTGTAAGGTATAACTTGGTGTTTATTGCATTTTGTTTAGTATTTTCACCTTATTTGCATCTCTAATCTACACCCATATTGTCCTCCTAATCACTCATCCCATCATACCTCTTTCATTTCAACCATCCTAATCATCCTCATCATCCTTAATACAAATCATTATCATTGTCTTAATCTAATTTCTTCATCCATTTGATCAATTTCATCCAAACTAAATCCAAAATCCAACCAACATTATCCAACTAGAAACAACATTATCCAAATCCCCATCCAAAATCAACCCCAAGTCAAAATCATAACATCAATCAAAATCTGAAATCAAATCCAACATCAATCATCCCTCATCCATTATCCACTCCAATCAAATATTCCAATCCCTAATCCTTAATCAACAATCATCCTTTGCAAATCAAACTTTGGTTAAGGACTTAGTCTCCTTCATCCTCCATCAACCTTCATCCAAAATCCCAATCGTTATCAAAATCCCCCAACACCATTATTAAAATCCAAACCAACCCAATCAAAAATCAAGACCTTAGTTGATCATTATCAACCTTTATCCAAACTTGCTTGAAATCATTACTCTATCTTAAGTAAGACATCTAATCAAATCAACCCAATCAACTCTATTGCTTAAGTGTCATTAGTCTACCTTAAGCATAGAGAATCGTCAACCATCCATCAAATACAAATCAAAACAAATCATCCTAAGGCCTTGAAATTTGATCCTCAACATCACAATCATCCATTATCCTACATCATCCCATATCTCTCCAACAAAATGGATCCTTATGTGGCAATGCAACATTTACAAAGAGTTAAATATGTGCACATGTGGACTTTGATCCTATCACTAAGGAGAAATGTAAAAACATCATTAAGGATATCCCCTTAGCACACTTGATAATTGGAGAATCCCAAACCCCTACCCCATCTTCATCATATCAACCTTCATCATACCAACCTTCATCCTATATATCCACCCCATCAACCTCGTATCAACCTTCAACCCCATATCAACCTTCGTCATATCAACCTTTACCCTCATATCAATCTTCATCCCCTTATACATCCATGCCATCATACCTATCCAACCAATCAATACCTCCAACTTATCCATCCCCCAACCTTTGTTATCCTAACTTTGATCAAGGGAACAACAATCTAGCACACCTCATGGCCGAAATTCAAAGCTTACATCAAAATCCATTTCCCCATGTGAATCCCCCATCTTCCAATCCATCAATTTCTCCAATCACTCCACCACAATATCCCTCCAACCTTATCAACCTTAATCCATCATTCTATGTATCTCCCAATCCATCAATTCCTATCACCTCTCCATCATCTAATTCACCATCTAACCCACCATCAAACCCTCCAAATCCTAAGCCCACAACATCCAACAAATCCTTGAGGAATTTTTTCCTAAGAAGAAGCAAAGCTATAGAATCCCCCAAATCCCCCACCCCTCCAACACTACCATCTAATCCAATGCCTATCCTTGAACCCATCCAAGAACCATCACTACCTAATCCCATCACCCACCTATCCAATCCCAATCCTAATCCTACACCATCCACCCTTATTATCCATCCATTATATTGCTCTTCAACCCATACACTCATGAAGGATGTCATCCATTGGCTATTGGCAAGGAATCAAACACCCCCATGCAATCCAACACCCACCAAAACTCTTAAACAATATCCTTTAATAAGTCAAGAACCATCATGTAGTCATGTTCAAGAACCCATAAGTCAAGCACCTATCACATCCATCCAAGCACCCACCACATCTATCCAAGTCACTTCCACTTCTATCCAAACACATGAGCTATGTCAAGAGTCAAATCCAAAGCATGTTGAAGCATCAATCCCTCATCCTAATCAAGATCTAACCATCCCATCTAATCCCATCGCTAATCCCCTCCCATCTAATGATCACCCTATCCACAACAACCCTATCACTTCTACCACAACAACCCCCATTGATCCTCCCACACCATCTACCAATCCCATCCCAAGTCCATCCCCTTATCCACCTAGAAAAAAAACATTCATCTATGGTGGCTCTCTTGTAGGAGGTGAACAACTTCCATCCACCACCTATCCTCTTCCAACAAATAATAGACTCGCATCTTGTTTCCAAAGAACTAAACAACCCATTGCATGTCGTATGCTCCAACATATGAACTATCAAGGCAAAGGCTTAGGCCTTCACGAACAAGGCATCTTGGAGCCCATCCACACCACATTACATCCATCCTCGCATGACCTTGGCTATACATCCCAAGGCAAACAATCTAAACATGTTGATAACATCGACGCATCCTCCAAAGTCCATTCATCCAATTCCAAATCCGATGCACCTCATCACACCTCCAAATCATACGTCACCATCCCTCCTCTATCATCATATCATTTGCAAAATCATATGATCATCCATCTTCCTCCATCAAATTTACCTCCACTACTTCCAACTCCAAATATCCCTATTAAACCCACTTTACTTCCTATCCTACCAACACCAAACATCCCTATCCACAAATCCTCTTATCCTCCCATTCTCCCAACTCCTAATATCCCTATCCTCAAATCCCCTCATCTATTTATCCATAAATCCACTTTTAACCCCTCCACCCATAAATCCCCTAAAATTCCAAATCAAGACCAACAAAAGCACACATCATTCAAACATGAAGCTTCCACCAAATCCATGGGATTCAAAAGTAATAATTTGAATGCCTCAACTCATAAATCACAAAAGCCTGAAGATGTTATCCCTTCCAAGCAAAATAAAAAATCCAAAAGGCTATTAAAGCCCACACCATCAAAGAAAAAGCAAAAACAAAAATGGTGTGGGTCCCTAAACAAAAAGCAAGCAATCCAAATGAGGCATCCACACCCCAATCTACCCCAAAGTCCCAAACATCCCACCTAAAAATCCAATAAATTCTAAGTCTATTTGGGTCCCTAAAACCCCAAATCGACCATTCAAAATTCCCCTATCTCAATCCCCATTACTACTCACCCCTCATCTAAAATATAAGCTTCAAAATCCAAAATGGTGTGTGCAACCGTTGGTCTTGGTTCCCATCCACCACATGGCATTCCCACATACCCCCATCTCTCCATCGTTCGTCCACTATCCTACATATCTTCCCCATCACATCCCTATGGTCCATGCTTTTGCATAAACCCTACATAATCCACATCATAATTCACATAATCCATGTCATAATCCACTACCCACCATCCATTACATCTTCTTCTATCTACCCACATCCATGCAATCATCATCCATAATGCTATCCAACATGGGATCATCTTCTTCTTGCTATGGAAATAGATGCTAGAGTCCCCATTCCATCAAAAAAAACAAAAATAAAAATAAAAAAATAGTAAAGAGAAAAAATCCGTCCAATGGTGAAAACCACTCTTTGTGGTGCCTTGGGCAAGTACCATGATGAAAACCCCTTGGTGGGCGTCATGTGTAATCCCTTTTCCCATCCATTTGTACCTACACTTTGGGGCAAAATCATATCCTTCATCTTTTACATATCTTACCCATCATCCATCCTTATCTTATCATTTTCCCATCTACCATCCTCTATCATATCATTTCCCATCCATCATATCTACTATATATTCCTAATTATATCTTGATAAAGACAAGGGGCAAAATATCAAAACATGCTTTGGACACCTCTCAGCATATGTCTCTTTCCAAGCATATCCTCCATCCATCTATTTACTACAAAGTCCATCCATCCGAACATAAGTCCATCAGGCATGGGGCATATGATCCCTTGCAACCTAGTCCTTGGAGAAAATCCTTATCCCCATCTTCCATCTATCTAACATGTATCCTTGTCACTTGTCCATTCATCTATCATGAATCACCTATCCATCATCTTTCATCGCCAATCCCCCTATCCAACCCCATCACCTTCACCTCTAGACTTGGTGTTCCCTTGTCATTGGTATCTAGCACTTAGGCTATCCAAATGAAATCCAATGCAACCATCTTATAATAAACCATTCCCTATCCAAAATCACAAAAATCCAAAAAAAATAAAAAAATTACAAAAATCCAAAAAAATAAGAAAATCCAAAAAAATCAAAATATCCAAAAATCCCAAAAATATCCATCATAAAATCAACATTGTTCCATCAACATCTCATCACCAACCTAAACACCTTATCCCCAATCAACCATCCCACATCACCACCACAAATTAGAACTACATATCATCACCACCCGCATCTTAATGTGCCTTGATCATATCGATACAAGGTATGTAGGCAGTTTGGAATACAAAAGATGTTTCCAGTACTCAGGTACATAAGATGCACCCATCTAACCCACTTGGATGGTCCCCATACCCTGAGCTTACACTAGATCCAAACACAATATTCAAAGCATCACATCACCTATCAAAGTAATCATCCCTTAACAAAAATCATCTATCAAATCAACATCAACCACAACTTGTAACCATCATATCTTGCGCCAATCTTACAACATCAACCATCAGAACCATGCCCTAGGATATATCATTCCTATAATGGGCATGATCCAATCATCCATCGATTCCTGCCTTAACGGATATATCGTTTCTACAATAGGTAGAATCCATCATCCTATCATCATCCATCTTGGCAAGAGATACAATGGCTATTTCTTGGGTCAGTTGGTCTTTTGGTTATTGATTTTTATCTTTTGTCCCATTCAAAGATCACATCAAAACTACCTTGATCTCACTATATCATGGTATGTGGTGAAAACATCTAGCATGGGGCATAGTCTTCCTTGTGGGTTGGTTTCATTACTCCAAGCTAGTATTCATATCTTGTGGGTCAGTTCTAGCATATTGATCTCCTTTTGCATCTAAGGTTCTTCATACCTTTTGTGTATTAAGGGCTTATGCTACGAGTCCCCTTCCCTCGTCTAGACAATGTTGTACTATCTTGGGCATGCATGGGATCACCCTCTTGTCTGCATGTCCAGTCCATGCAAATGTTGGATAAACATCATCACCCTAGTCTTCTATACCTTGGTGAAAATATCCACTTAACTATAACAAACCTAGGATTGCTCTAAATCATTTTCAGCACAATAATCATTCATCAACCAATCTACCTAAAATCATCAATCTTTCATCTCACCCATTATCCTTCAAATCACTTCAATCAATCCGTTCCATCCATTTCGAGAGCACACCCGTGTTCTTGCAACCCGCCTATCCTATCAAGGGGGCATCACCCTTACCATCATCCCTAGACCTTACCCTATTCTTCTAAGCCAAAATATTTTTCTATCCAATCCAACTCTATATTTTAAACTTTTTTGAAATAATGTTACTTAGCCACAACACTATTTCAAAGAGGGCCAAATGTAGACACCTTAAAATATCTTAACCCTTCAACCACCTTTCGACATCTTCACATCACTAACTATCCCTTCCAATTAATTAAATAAATTCATCTTATTTAATTAATTTATCCCTAATCATCTACCCTTAGCCATTTATCTATCCTCTCTGATCAATTAATTCACTTAATTTATCACTTTACCTTATAACTATATCCTCATTGATTAAATAAATATTCTTAATATTTATGTAGTTAATTTCTCAATCTCATATTCTTGATTAATTAGATAAATCATATTTATTTGATTAATCCACCCTACTAATCAACCTAAACCTAGCCTAGTTGATTAAATAACAATTATTTAATTAGCTACCCTAGCCTACATGACCCCTAGACCTAAATTAATTAAATAAACCCTTATTTAATTAATTTTAACCCTCCATTAGCTCATCTACTAGTTTTCTCTAGCCATATTAATTAAGTTAAACACTTAATTAATATGGTCAAATCTCACTTAACACTCATTCCCACACCCCACAAAAAAAATAACCTTTATTCCATATAAGGTAATTTTTTATTCTCACTTGTCCTAAGCTCCATTAATGAGCTCTTACGCACCTAACTTGTCTTAGTCTCCATTTAATGGAACTCTTCCCCATGCGAATTAAAAATTCATATTTTATCCCCTCCATCTAACTTGTCCTAGTCTCCATTAATGAAACTCTTCCCCATATGAATTAAAAATTCACTTTTATTCCCATCCTCACACTCTCCCATGGAAATGCATTTTTTATTCGTTCCTCATCCTTCCCAATGTGAATTTAAAATTCACAAATAATGGGAGCCATCCAATCTTATTGACCAAATCTTAGCCTTTGATCTCTCTTATCCAACCCTCTTGTGACACTTGTCACAAGACTACAACTCCAATCCAAACCCTAATCCTCAAGCATTCCTAACCATTGATCTAAACTTTCAATCCTCACCCTCCATCTTTTTACCAAAAATCTATAAATAGAGCCCTCGTCTAAGCCATTTTCAATCACTTCTTCATCCTATCATAACTATGCCCAAATTTCTACCAAATCTCTCCATCATGCCATCATAATGCTGAAATCTCCATAGCCAAACCATCTCTCACCTTCATCCTTTATCAAATCCATCTCTATCCTCATCATATTGTGTTGAAGAAAAGGAGCAAATCCACATTCTACTACATTCAACATTGGGTAAAGCTAGGAGCTCTTGGGTGCAAGCTCCTCAACCTTATCAAGGAGAGAGAAGATTTCAAGGTATAAATGGTTTGTTTTATGCATTTCATCTGTGTTTTCTACCTTTGAAGTTTTCCTCATCTTCAATAATATTTATTTAATTCATCCAAAATCCCCTCTCATCATTAGTTAAATAAATAAACCAAGTTTGATTAGCTAATTAATCATTTACACATTCTTCCACCACTTTGTTTAAAATAGTCAAGATCAACCTTGCACATGGCTCCAAAAGATACATTTTCAATCTTTACCTTCCATCCAAATAAGAAAATCTCCACCCTTCATCTGTTTCAATCTTTTCCCTGATCATGAGCATTAATCCCAAGCTTACACTCGTAAGCTTCTCATTCTCCCTTACAAATGGATCAACCTCATCCCTCCATTACACAAGATCAAATTTAGCCATCCATGGCTCTCATCCCAAAACTATAAATTCAACATTCCTCAAGCCATTTTCAAGAGTTAAAATTAGATGCATAGCAAGGTCATGCTACTAGAATACTTGAGCAACTACATCAACTCTCAACAACAACATTCATCTTGAGCATATCCTATAGGCATCAAGGTTTGTGTTGGTGAGAATCTTGTTTCTTTTTCACCATTTGTTTGCATTCCTTAGTTCAATTGAAGGTGTTCTAGGCTTGAAATTAGGTTCCTTTGTTTTCCTTGGTTTAGTTCCTTTTTGTTTCAAATCTTAGCATACATAGGTGGTTAAAAAGTAAATTTTAGTAGATTCCTCAACTTGGGCACTATAATTGAATAGTGGGCCATTTTGCATTATCAGTGGGGTCCACATGCACGGGTGGAGGTGAATTTGGATGCCTACCTTGTGATGTGTGCCATTATGGAGGAGTTACTTTAAGGGTAAAACGTGAATCAATCAAATGAATTATATAAGACCCAAACATCAACAGAATAGGAGATAACAAGAAAGATTAAACGAAAATAGCAATGAATAACACAAAGCAAACCTTCCTTGAAATCGATGCTTCTGTTGTTTGCCTATTACAACCGTCCTTTTGCAAATGAAGTGAGCCCTCAGAGAGTGCACTCTTTTAGTTGTTTGTAGGAAGTTGATGGTAAATGGCTATGGTGATATGCAATGAAGATGAGCTTCAAAGCAAGTATGTGATCTCAAGCTTGTGGATGGTAAAAGGGTGCCAAAGGCGCGCTGGTGATATTTCTACAGAGTAACGATGTCAAAAGCTTGGATGAATAGAATGGAAGAATGAGGTTTCATTTATAGACTTGGAAGAATGGGAATCAACGGTTGAGAGGAGATATGAAGATCAACGGCTGAGGATGGTTGAGGAATGTGCAACCAGTAGAAATGTGACAAGTGTACTAGCTCCATCATGAAAGAGGGGATGTGACAAAATTGATTGGAGAGTTAACTCCATTGACTGAACAGTTAACAGACTTGATTGATCAGTTAGAAGAGTGGATTATGGAACTGACTGAATTGATTGAGGGATTGACTCAATTGACAGTTTAGTTAACATTTTTGATTGATTAGTTAACTAACCTCTGATTTGAGAAGAAATAGGACATGTGGGTGAGGGAAAATAAGGTAATTAAATATTTAATATATTTAATTGCATGTGCAACCAGATGAGGTGGACAAGGTGAGGTGGAAAAGTGAGGTGGATTTTTGGAATTAGAACTTAGGATAGAGGAATTTGGATAAATTAAATAATTTATGATTATTTAATTAGGTAGGACATTTAGAAGAATTTTAATTAAATAAATTGAATTTATTTAATTATGGAGCAGTGAATCGATTAAATAAATTTGGAATATTTATTTAATTAATAGAAGAATGGAATAAATATTTAGAATATTTACTTAGGATGATTCGTGTCATTTTTAGACGTATACATTTTGCCCCTCTTTGATGCAATGTAGTTTACAGCGTTGCTTCAAAGAAGTCGATAGTCTGATAGTGATACATGCCCCAGTTTGCCCCTGGTACAGGTTTACTAACGATAGGATGCCCCCTCGGGAGATTGGACGGGAAAAGGGCGAAAGATTCAGAGACGGACAATCTCATGAAGACGAAGGGGTTAGGATAGGCAAGAGGAAAAAGGACGCGTTTCAGGGAAACGGGAAGAAAACTGGAGGAAAAACGGGCACGGGAATTAGTCACAGTCATCACCTAGCCAGAATTAGGGTTTGGAGGCTATAAATAGAAGTTGGGTCCACAAGAATAGTCATTTGTACACTTGTTTGCTCTGGATTGGATTAAGAGAGCTTGGAGCAAACTTGGAGTAGCATGGCAGCCAGAGCAACAGACATTCCACGCGAGGAGCATCGATTCGAGCGAGTCCGTCGATTTGGGCGGCCAGCAGAGGCAGGACCCCCGGTACGTGCTTCAAAAAATTTCTCCTAGGGTCGATTTAGGGTGTCATAAATGCATGTAGAAAATAGGTCAAACATATGCGTCAAAATGCAGAACGGCGCATATGCTGCGCGAAGCGGCGCTTTTGTTGTTACGTGGTGCATATGCCGATTTCGGCGGCGCATGCATGAAAACAGCACATACGTGCATTGTAGCTGCGCTTGTGTAATTAGGCGGCGCATGGGTATTTAATCGGCGCATATGTCGAAAGTAGCGGCGCATGTGTGAAAGCCACACATATGTTGAGTTTAGCGGTGCTTCCAGAATATGGCGGCACATATGCCGAATGTTGCGGCGCATGTATTAGAACTGCGCATATGTGTACTGTAGCGGCGCATCTATGTTTAGCGGCACATATGCTAATTTTAGTGGCACATACAACAAGAAAACGACACTTTTACCACCTGTAGTGGTGCATTTGCCGTGGATAGCCAATGTACTTAGCCAAATTGAATCGATTAGCATCCTATTTGACGCGGGAATCGATGAGCTATCTCTGAGATTGCAGGAATCTAGTCAAGAGATGTAGTGTGCTGTTGTGATCAATTTGAGATGCTAAGTTGAGTTGATATAGTTCAGTAGGTATGTTGAGTATGGTATATGCCGTTTGAGACTGACGCGTTGCCTTGTGTGCTTGTAGGAGGATATTTGAGACACACTGCAGTTGAGGGAGACGTTTCCCATGCCCCTATTGCAGAGATACATGCTGACAAAGACTGACAGAGTGGCGCTTGGTGCCATGGGTTTGGACTATGTTTGCTTCATGCCCGAGGTGCGGGCGAACTGAGGATTGCTGACAGCTGCTATGGATAGATTCCACAGTGAGGACGGGACCTTCCACTTTCCTACTGGAGAGATGACGGTGACTTTAGAGGACGTTTACTGGATACTGCACTTACCTGTGGTAGGTGAGTTAGTAGAGTATGATGCACAGCGGGATGCGGGACTCGCCGAGTGCCAGCGAGTGTTTGATGATCCTAAGCTGGTTAGACAGGTTATCCCGTGGCACGATATATACGACTGCTATGACTACTTCCCTGGGATTGTGGCTGGATTGATCAGGGGCGTTGTATGCCCGGACAGGAGATCGCATGGGTTCCCCATTGGATGGGGCAGGATCATGGAGCGGATGCTGACTGAGGGCACCCGATATGCATGGGGAGTCTGCGTACTGGCCCATTTATACCATGACATGCATCAGGTGGTGTACCACCACAGCACGAGTCTATCGGCTGGGGTACTGTTGCTACAGTTTTGGCTGTGGGAGCACATAGCGGTGACTAGGCTGATATGTGTCTTCGCGAGGCAGCGAGGAGAGACATACAGTTATGGCTATGCAGGAGTGATTTCCCAGCACAAGCTGGGGAAGTTAGAGTGCTGGAGGCACACCTTGGATGGAGTAGATGTGGTCGTCTGGCGGCCATATCTGGATTGCGAGCCCTGGGACGACGAGGGAGACGAGCTGCCATATTGCTTTCAGACCAGGTGGCTGATAGGCCGTACACGGCATATACTGGAGAGGCAGATGGTGGGCCGAGTGTTGAGATAGTTTGGCAAGAGGCAGGGCATGCCACAGGGACAGGCACTTTTTGCATAGACACATGCAGAGAGGGTCCGATGGGGGCCGATGGCTTCGTATGAGGAGGCCCTAGCAGAGTTCCGTCAGACTCCCTATGTGGCGTGGGATATGCAGACAGAGATAGCATATGCAAGGGTGACACAGGATTATGAGGATTGGATGACTGCACATCCTTTCCCGAGATATTCAGGACCTGGCATGCTGGTGCCTCGTATTGATGAGGCAGACTCAGAGGAGGAGGGACAGGTTGGCCCAGGGCGGAGGGGAGCTAGAGGAGGACGAGGACGAGGTGGTAGAGCCAAAGAGAGGCTGAGACAGCGGAGGAGGATAGGCCAGGCCGAGCAGGCAGTGCCAAGACAAGTGGCACAGCAGTAGATACCTCAGCAAGCACAGATGCCGCCACCACAACAGGTACCATAGCAGCAGGTGCCCCAGCCACAGGGGCCAGGACAGGCAGAGGCAGCACAGGGGCCAGTAGAGGTAGAGGTACATGAGAGGGCCATAGCCAGCCTGAGGGGACAGGTGCGAGCGTTGCAGGCACAGCTGAGGAGGGCCGATGGTAGGTGAGAGACGGATGCAGCAGTTATTGCTGGGTTGACTCGCGAGAGAGATATGGCAAACGCACGGGTACGCATTGTCCGTGTAGAGCGGGACACTGCTGTGGCCGCCATGGGGACAGATGCAGCGAGTTCATTTTTGGTTGGGCAGGTGCAGCAGGCATAGGCACAGGTAGGCCAGTTGCAGACGCAGTTGGCACAGGTATAGGCAGAGCTTGCTAGGGTACAGTCACAGGCTCAGTACTACCGGGGATTATACCATGGTGCCGTGGCATCAAGTCAGAGGGTAGGGAGCTTCAGGAGTCAGTCTGGGGCTACGCATAGAGTAGGTCCATCACAGTCAGGGGCTTCCGTGATGGGTCCCCAGTAGTCAGGAGCTGGCAGTGATGGCCCACAGCAGCAGGGGTAGATACAGACCAGATTTTGTACATTTTGGGACATGTATCACCGTCCATTTGGATGTATATTGTATATGACACTTTGATTTTTGAGAGAGATGGTGATGTTGTACATTTGGACCTCTTATATGATAGTATATATGATGATGCAGCTTTGTGTATCTATTGCATGTGTTATGAGATGATGATTTACTTCTATTGTATGATGTGATGTATGTGTAGATTTAGATGGTCTATCCGATGCTATATGAGATGCTTTTTGATATGATGCTATATGATGTCTATATGATTTAAGGCTTCGAATGTATGCATACGTAACAAGATTTTTATGTGATGATGCAGCTTTGTATATGATGTTATGGGATGTCTATATGATTTAACGTTTCAAATGAATGCAAATGTAATATGATTGCTATGTGATGATGCAGCTTTGTATGCAATGCACTTAGCTATGTTGTTTGTTGGTTTTCTGTGCTTTAAGATGTGATGTAATGCTGATGTGTGGATGACCTAATGCATTGGGTGATGTATTCTATTGACTTAATCCCGTTCATGACTAGCCCTACATATGATATGATATGCTCCTATATGCTTTGTTTTTGTGAAGTCCAAATGTACTCTATCGACACAAGAATGACATGATAGATAGAAGAATGGTTGTGATAGAATGACTTAGAAACTTCATTTGATATTGTTACTCTACATAGTTTGAATAATGAGGATTGCATGGGATACGGATGCATGGATGTGTATATGGATATAGGATGGATGTTTTGCTTTTAGAGTGCTTTATTTCATCATTGGGCTTTTTTTTTTTGGTACATTTTCTGAGATGTTGTAAGTGAATACAAGCATCTAGGTATAATTGAACTGAGATGACCTGAGTATCGCTTACATGGATTGTGATTTAGCAAGTTAATACAAGCATCTAGTCAAAATTGAATCTAGATGACCTGAGTACTTCTTGCGTTTCAACAAACAAGGATTGCCCCCGTTCATGTTATACCTTTGATGTCCTCGATGATCTTTTGCCAATCATGTCCTTAGATAAGGTGTTACATTACTAAAGTTTAATCCACAAACAACAAACAAAGAAAATAATCATGCCCCCATCATAGCATCTCTAGCTTTTGGCATCCTCGAGTAGCATAGGAAGGTATGATAGCAAAAATCCAGACTCGAATTATTAACCATGTTTCTAATCTACAAAGTATATTTGCATTGATATGTGTTTAGTTCTTGCCTTAATTTGCATAAAATCATGTAGAAGACCTTGGGTATTTGCTTTGCATTGGATAGGTTAAGATGCGCACAGTCAAGATTTCTGCTTGAGGCGCGGGTTCCGCTTGCATTTGCTTGTTTGGTGAGAAGATTGCACAATCCTTATTGGGGAGGCGGACCCTAAGGGACTAACCTAGTGCCTCGGGGGCTCGTTGCTAAATGGCCTTGCCTACGTGACGACGCAGAGGCAACGTAGTTCAAGGTAAACCCTAATGGACCATGGATGGACTAGAAGAAAGACGACAAGAATGAAGACCAGAAAGGGGATGAATGGGACCATGGAAGAAATGGAAGCCTCGGGGGCACATTAGAATAATGGCCTTGCCTACGTGACGGCGCAGAGGCAACGTAGTTCACAGACTTGGACCATGGACACTGACAAGAGACCCTATGCTAGGCTCACATTGAGGAGACGGTATGGAATAAAACCTTGGTTGACAAGGCCACAAGGAGAGTATCAAGCCATGATAGGTAACTGTCAAGTGTTGATTTATGGGATAGGTATGGGTCGAATGGGGCAAATGGAGAAAGAATGGACTCAAGGTGATTGGATTCCCAAAGATGGAGAAGGTGGTTTATCACAAGTAACACCTGTTTACCAAGTTTTCATTACTTGCTTTTATTTGCATGAGAAGCTAGAGAATAAACATGACCCCTGTTTGCCAGGTTCTCATCATGATACCTATCCAAGGTGCCTGTTTGCCAAGTTTTCACCAAAGGACGATTTTTTTTTTTGTATGCTTTCTATTTTTTCCAATTTTTTTGAATTTTCTCTCTTTTCAACTTTTTGATTTTTTTAATTTTTGATTTTTGATTTTATTGTGCCCCCTTGCATTGGGGTTCTCCTAGGTATAGAACCGGCGAAGGTGCATGTTGTTGATTGGATCATCTAACAACTCACCCTCTGAAGTGGCCAACTGATATGCCCCTGATCCATAAGCAGCTACAATCACATAGGGTCCAAGCCAGTTAGGCTCGAACTTACCTTTCTTTTCTCTGTCTTGTTGATTGCGAGGGTTCTCTTTTAGAACTAGGTCCCCAACCTTAAAGCATCTTGGACGAATCTTGTGATTATAACTTCTGGACATCATCCGTTGATATGCTTTAAGATGATCGAAGGCTTTCTGGCGCCTTTCTTCTAGCAGCTCTAGTTCTTGTAACTTGGAGACTCTGTATTCTTCGTCGGATATGAGACCTTTCAACGACACCCTGAGGGATGGTAGTTCAACCTCAATGGGGAGGATGGCTTCTGAACCATAGACAAGGGCGTAGGGTGTAGCACTTGTGGGAGTGCGTATACTGGTTCTGTAGGCCCATAGAGCGGGATTGAGTTGGACATGCCAATCACGACCATCCTCATTGACAGTCTTCTTTAGGATTTTCAGAATGGTTTTATTCAAAGCCTCAGCTTGGCCGTTACCTTGGGGGTAGTATGGAGTGGAGAAATGATGTTGGATTTTGAAATACTCACAGAGTTCCTGGACATCCTGATTTTTGAATGGTCTTCCATTATCCGTTATGATGGATGACGGAATGCCATATCTGCAGATAATGTAATTTAGAATGAAAGAGGAAATTTGCTTTCCTGTGACGGTGGTTAGGGGAACGGCTTCAATCCACTTTGTGAAATACTAAGTGGCGGTTATGATGAATTTGTGGCCATTGGAAGAGGGTGGATGAATCTTTCCCACAAGGTCAAGTCCCCACTGACAAAAGGGCCAGGGTGTTGTTAAAGGTCTCAACTCTTGGGCAGGTGCATGGATCAGGTTCCAGTGTATTTGGCACTGTTTGCACTTTTTGACAAACTAATAGGAATCCATTTCCATGTTGGGCCAGTAATAACCCAAACACATGAGTTTCTTGGCTAAGGAAGGACCGCTGGAGTGTGTTCCGCAGATCCCTTCGTGTACGTCTCGCAAGGCAGTTATGGATTCTTCTTGTTCTAAACAACGGAGCAAAGTACCATCCAGACCACGTCGGTAAAGGGTATTGGCTATGATGGTGTAACGAGAGGCTTGTCGGATGAAAGTTTGTTTTTGGTTGGAAGAGAGGTCCGGTGGGAGAATATTGTCCTTGAGGTAAGTGTAAGTCTTACTGTACCAAGGTGAATTAGATCCGACTAGGAGACAAATGGAATGGGTTTCAAGGAGATCATAAGCCGGTTGCCAGATGGTTTCCACTAAGAACTCATACTGTGACTCATATTCAGGAATTTCTAGAAGAGAGGCTATAGTAGCCATGGCATCTACTGCTTTGTTCTCTATCCTGGGTATTTGTGTGAAGGAGATGGTCCCAAAGTGTTCTTTGAAGTCGTCGACCATCCGTTTGTATGGGATGAGCTTCTCATCTTTGGTTTGATACTCATCATTGACCTGATTGATGATAAGCTGAGAATCACCGTAGACATATAGTGCTTGGATTTTCCACTCAGTGGCCATCTTGAGACCAATTACCAAGGCCTCATATTCTGCTATGTTGTTTGTGCATGGAAATAACAACCTGTAGGACTTCAGAATTGTGTCGCCTTAGGGAGTGATAAACAGGATACCTGCCCCCAATCCATGGTTGGTGTAAGACCCGTCAAAGTAGAGTTTCCAAGGAGATGTTGATAGAGTGAATAAAGACTCATCAGGAAACTCAAACTGCATTGGCTTGTCATCTTGTAACAGTGCATCTGCTAGTTGGTCAGCGATGATTTGTCCCTTGATGGCTTTTCTGTCCACATATTCTATATCATATTCACTAAGAAGCATAACTCACTTTGCTAGTTGTCCTGTGAGAGCTGCTTTATTGAGAAGATATTTCAGTGGGTCGATCTTGGCAATGAGTTTGACAGGATGTGCCAACATGTAGTGTCAGATTTTTTGTGAAGCAAAAACCACCGCAAGGCATGATCGTTCTACCTGTGAGTATTACAACTCGTAACCCACTAAGGTTCGACTAATGTAGTATACAGCTCTCTCCTTGTTCTCGTAGTCTTGCTGCGCTAGAAGGGCCCCAAGAGCAGTGGGTGTAGCAGATATGTAGAGAATTAAAGGTTTTCCTTAGATCGAAGGCATGAGTATGGGAGGATTCATAAGGTACTCCTTTAGCTTGTTGAATGCCTCTTCGTACCGCTCATCCCATTTAAATGGAATGTTCTTATGTAGGAGATGGCTGAAAGGTTGGCACTTGTCTGCCCGCTGTGAGATGAACTTGCAGATGGCCTGCAGCTTGCCCTGTAGGGATCTCAACTGAGTTAGAGTCTTGGGCGGTGGCATGTCCATTATAGCTTTGACCTTGGCTGGGTCTACCTCTATTCCATTTGTCGACACGATGAAGCCTAGCAGCTTGCCTGAAGTTACCCCAAACACATATTTCTTCGGGTTCAGTTTGACTTGGAATTGGTCCAATCTCTAAAAGACTTTATCTAGGTGTGAGTCCCTTGTGAGAGATTTTGCTAAGATATCGTCAACATAGTCCTCCATAGTTACATGCATCATGTCATGGAATATAGTTGTCATGGCTCGCTGATATGTAGCACCTGCGTTTTTCAGCCCAAAAGGCATGACATTCCAGCAAAAGGTACCCCATGGACAAGTAAAAGCTATTTTGTGTTGATCCTCTGGTGCTATTTTGATTTGATTATACTCTGAGAATCCATCCATGAGTGATAGCATTGTATGTCCTGCAGTTAGGTCGACTATGATATCGATGTTTGGCAATGGAAAGTCATCCTTGCGGCATGCTTTATTTAAGTCTCGAAAATCATTGCATAGTCGAACCTGGCCATCTGGTTTAGACACTGGCACAATGTTAGATATCCATTTTGGGTAATCTATGGCTCTAATGAATCCCACATCTAGCAATTTCTTGAGTTCTTCTTTGACCAAAAGGGCTATATGAGGATGCATCTTTCTCAGCTTCTGCTTTACGGGTTTCACCCCTAGATCCAATGGTAAATGATGTAGAATCAGGTTTGGGTCTAAACCTGGCATGTCTGCATATGACCAAGCAAAGCTGCCTCTCTTCTTCTTAAAGAATGGTACAAATCTGGTTTTCTCTAGTGGTGTGAGAGATTTGGCAAAGTGGATAATCTTGGGCTGCTCTTCGGTTCCAATATTCACGGGCTCTGTCAGCTCTACCACAATCTGTGACCTTTCCTGGTACATATCACTAGGGAGAGTGTCAAGCATTCCATCGTCGGGTGCCACAGTTGGGTTTTCACCGTCAGATGCGTCCTTTCTTTTTACTGTTTTATGATTTGACACTGCCGCAAGGCGGTTTTCACTGTCAGATCCATTTTTGATCTTGATATTTTTGCGACTGGAAGGCTTGGCACCCTCCCCGAAGTAAGCCACGGTATTCAGTTCGATAGAAAAACCAGCTTTATGATCTCCTTTTGGCAAGTGGTCCCTAAGTTCCATATAATCAATGTAAGCATCATCGTTCTAGAACATATCTAATTGGGGGGTTCCTTGCAGATCCCAGTCAATAAGCTCAGGGTGTAAGAGGGGAAGGGAGTCGGATGAGAGACCTGATTCATTGATGGTGTGAATGGAAATGTTAGGAGCATTGGTGGGGGTAGAGTTCAGGGTGGTACTTTCTTCCAAGTTGTTTATCGCAATGGAATCTAAACTTTCCTCGAAAGTCATAATCTCAGGGGTGGGGAAATCAGACTCCAGTGGTCTGTCCCATTGCGTTTGTCCCTCACGGTAGGGGCTAAGAGTTTGGATGGTGTCAACCTCTTTGTCATCGTAGGAGTGCTCTGTTAGCTCATCCCACTCATACTCATTTGAATCATCTGAATCTGTGTCACTATCCACTTGGAGTGTTTGGATTGTTTCCACAAGGCAGGCATTTTCCTTGGCTTTACCCTTGCCTTTGTACCCTAGGCCAGTTGTGTTTCTAGCCGAAGAGGATGAAGAAGGTTGTATAGGTTTAATGATTTCCTTCTTTTCTGAGGCCTATGGGGCCTTGTCCTTCGTACCCCATCCTGTGCAAAATAGTCTCACCCCGCCCATAGAGTTCTGTAGGGAGTCTAGGTGGTTCTTGGGGTGTGTTTTCTTCTTCAGCATAAAGCCATTGCAGGAGATCTCGCTCCTCTGTTTCATCAGATAAGGTCCCCCATTTTACAAAGGGATTTGCGGGAGCTGCAGGAGGAGCAGATGGCTTTGGAAAATGGTTGGATGGACGCTTGGGTTGGCCAAAGGAGCGAGGAGACAAAGGCATCTTGGCAAGGTTTAGGCTGTGCTCAATGGAGTATTCCCCCATGCCACTTTCTTTTATGGTAAGTTTCAGTGGTTTGGGTCTGGAGGAGGAAGCTTCAGCAATATGGTCCTGTTGTAGGGTAGGGGAAATGTAGGCTCTGTTGTTGGGTATGACACATTCGGGTTTTGCATGGAAAGAATTGCAGTGTTGGTAGGGGTCGGGGTCGCCTTAAATGGTGACCTACTTACCATTGTGTGGGAACTTAATGCATTGATGATAGGTTGAGGGGACAACCTTCATGGCGTGGATCCATGGTCTCCCTAGTAGAATGTTATAAGCAAGCTCCCGATCAAGGACTTGGCACACCACATATTTAATTACCGGTCCCACTTGAATGGGTAGGACAACCATTCCTTTTGTGGTTCTTTCTTCCTCGTCATATGCCTTAATGGTAATTTTCCTCCTTGGATCAACTGCTTGTTCGGAGAACCCCAGTGCAAGGACTAGCTTCAATGTGCAAATATTTAAACCAGCACCCCCATCAATGAGAACCCTCTTGATGCGGTGCTTGTGTATGAATGCGACAATGTGCAGAGGGGTGTTGTGGGGTTGAGATACAGAAAGGTCATCTTTCTCAGTAAATGATATGGAATTGGAGGATGTCAGATTGCCTACCATGGTTTGGAACTTCTCTTGAGCCAGGTTAGTGGGGATAGTGGTTTCTACTAAGGCTTTCTCAAGAATCTCCTTATGAGAAGGAGATAGACGCAATAGCTCCAATATGGAAATGTGAGCCGGAGTCTTCTGTAACTGGTCGATGACATTGTACTGACGGAAGGTGGATGGAGATGGTGACGACCTTGGAGGAACGGTATTGAGCGTGACTTTACCACTGCGGGTAATTATACTACAACCAGTTCGGTTAAGTCTTGGTTGTTGGTTGGGTGAGATGACATTGACCTGTGGAATATGTTCAGAAATGTAGTTTATGGTGTAGTCAAATGGAACACTTGCATAGTTAGCATTACTCGTCCCGCTATTCTGATTTGGCCGGTTGCGATTATTGTTGTTGTTGCCGTTGTTGTTGTGGCCATGGTTGTCGTTGTTGTGGCCATTGTTGTTATATGGCCTGTTATGATTCAGAAGTGGATCCCTGTAGGCCACATGAGTTTCATTGGAGGTATGCTGTTGTGTCCCTCCCTGATTCTGATCCAGTATATCTTGTATGACATTTTTGAGGCAGATGCAGTTGTTAGTTGTATGCCCCCTTCCTCGATGATATTCACAATAGTCTGTGTCCTTCCAGTAGGGAGGTTTGACTATAGGCTCATAATCACTTGTTGGCGGTAGAGAAATTTCGTTGTTAGCCAACAACTTCCTTAGTGCAGATTCTTGAGACTCTCCTAATGGTGTGAATTTTCTCCTTGGGTTTGAATTGAACCAAGGTCTAGGCTCTCGAGAGGGTGGTTTGTTGATTGCACCATTGTTTGTGTCCCCCTTAAGAGTTAATATGGGTTGTTGTTTAGGAGCTGCCGCCTTGGCGTCAACTACCCCATCGTTGACCACATTCTTGTTCTTGGTCCAAAACTTTGATTTATCCGTTGTGTAATTGGAATTAGGCATGTCCTTGTATAGCTTGATAGCTCCTTTAGTGATCACAGCCTTTTCGATGAATAAGCCCATTTCGATGACTTTTGAGAATGATGTAGGGCATTGTATCTGAATTTGATAGCTAAGATCAGTATTCAAATTGTGGACAAACATTTCCAACAGTTGCTTCTCAGGTATATCATAAGAACACTTACTAGCTAGCTGTCTCCATCGTTGTAAGAAGGTGGTGAATGACTCACCACTCTTTTGTTTGGTGTTGCATAGATCTAGCATAGATACCTCGTGTTCTATGTTGTAAGAGAAGTGCATTATAAATTTATTGACAAGTTCATCAAAAGTTTTGATTCCTGGTGGGAGGTGCGAGAACCACTCCATAGCTTGACCACCTAAGGATTGTGGGAACAATCTCATCAAGTAGGTCTCGTTGTGAGCTACTTCTAAACATGCGGCATTGAATTCCTGGATATGATCTCTAGGGTCCCCCTTCCCTTTGTATTTGTCGAACTTTGGGACTCCGAACTGAAAGGGGAAGGGTTTCATGACCAAACTTTTGTCAAAAGGATACGGAGCTATATCTTCCAAAGAGTATTGCTTGGAACTTGTACCGGTCTTAAGGTTGGATATTTCTTGCTTTAGACTTTTGATTTGTTGTCTCACATCTTCCATAGGAGCATTTTGATCTATGGGTTTCTTGCCTCTATCTTTTGTATCTCTCTCATTTGCATGTGGGACTGTGTCATTCGTGCCCCTCTCATGATCATCACGTCGTCGCTCATGATCATTGTCTACATTTTCCATGATGGAGCTTATGTCAAAGTCTGCGGGGAGTTTGACTCCAAGATTAGCAAGATGGTGGAAGTATTTATCGGGGTCTTCAAGGAGCACCCTCTCTACCAGGCGTTGGAATTTTCTATCTTAGATGTGCGCTACTAATTCTTCATGAGAAATTTCTTCGTCACCACCACGTGGTGGGGCGAGGTGATCAGATGAGTCGGCCATTTCAATTTGCTTGTTGTACTGGGATCGAGTAAGAACCATGCAAGGTGGGGTGGGATGAAGTGGACCAGGATTAGAAATTTTGGTGAGGTGCTAACTGAGACTGTTGTGAATGGGATACCTAGGACAAGATTTGGACAAAGGATTCTCTCGCTCAATGACTTCAAGTAAGACGGTTGACACAAGACGCTAGCCGCTAGTAAAGGTAGTCGATACCAGTCTTACTGTGTAGGGCTTAGTCGTTCAACAAGACTACTAGCAAAGGTACAGTGACCTACTAGGCTTACGTGAATTCACTAATGAAACGAAGAAGGACCTATGTCGAACCGGTATGGGATAGATTGATTTTGGGACAAGAGGCGTTTGGACAGAAAGTGAATGAGACGATTGACAAAAGAGAGACTTGGGTGAAATGGATGAAGACTGACTGCAAGGTTGAATTTGATCTCAGAAAGTGAAACTAGGCTGAAATGGGTGCTCCAATCAAGTGAAAATATTCTCTCAAAAATAGGGCAAGTGCTCACTGTCGCATATGCGCTGAAACAAATGTGCAGCAGAAATGAACAAATGTGCCATAAGTCTCAGTATATGCGCAGCTCTGGTTAAGTACAAATGCGCAGCAACAGTGTGTATATGCGTAGCAACAGTATATATGCGCAGCAAGTCATTATAAAAGCGCAGCAAGTCGCTACAAATGCGCAGCAGAAAAGAGTATATGCGCAGCTCTAATATTTTTGGCAAATTTTTTTGGATTTTTCTTCTGTTTTTGGTATTTTTTGGCTGGAAAAGGTCTTCCTGATCTGATATTATGAATTAACAGCAAGAAAACACAGCAAGCACAAAGAATATTTTGTAGTTTTTCATTATTTTTGTAGTTTTTTTCCGACTCTATTTTAGACTAAACTGAACAAAAGCAAGCACAAAAATCCTAGGTGAGAAATGGATTATAAGGGATTTGGGCCACTAGAACAAGAGGTATTTAATGTGGGCAACCGTTTAAGTAGTTACACGTGCTGTGGCACTACTCTCCATTATGGAGTCTCCCAGCCTCAAAGGGTTGCGCCTTAGAGGGTTTTGGGGGAGGTTGGCCGTCGGTGTAACATAACAGCACTCGTTGCAAGAAGTTTTCACCTCAAGCACAATTTATTTTAAGTGGCTTGGTAGGGCTTGGCGTTAGCCTATTACCACTCAAGGTTGTTCCCACTTGGACAAACGTGCATCCAAGGGCAGGCCCCTCCTAAAGGTTAAACAAATAGAATGACAAGTTTGGCACTCTGGTCACCCAGTTAAGGGGAGAGCATAAGCCTATTGTCATTCGCAAGCACAGAATACACTGGTTAATCCAACCTAGTTAAAAGTGAAAAACTAAATGGGCTAATCTACTCAAACACAGAACTTTGAAGTGATTTTAGCAAGATAGCATTGGTTGAGTTTTAACCCCAGAAAGCAGTGGTGAGTTCAGTTTTAAACCGCGTAGCACGAGATAGTTAACTTTGAAGTTTTGGTCTCACGACATAGCAATAGTTCATTTTAACCTCAAGATCAATGGTGAGTTCAGTTTTAAACCGCGTAGCACGAGATAGTTAACTTTGAAGTTTTGGTCTCATGACATAGCAATAGTTCATTTTAACCTCAAGATCAATGGTGAGTTCAGTTTTAAACTTAGATAGCAATAACTTGGAAGGTGTTGCAATGCAAGCAAGAAATAATCTAGTTACTACTTTCCTAATTAGATCTAGGTGAGGATTTGAATGCACATCAGTTTTACTATCCCTTGGAAAGTGAAATGTGAACTATTTAAATGCAACTATATGGAACTAAACCCGAGCCTATCCTGCAAAACAGCTCCAGCAAACACCTGCGAAAAGGTTAGCGTTAGCAAATTCTCCTAGAAAAGTACTAAAACCTCAGTCTATTACAAATGCGCAGCTTCAGTGATTAGATGCACAGAAATAATCAACAGAAGCGCAACAATAATAAATGCGTCGTAATATTGCATGTATGCGCAATTAAAAAGAATAAATGTGCAGTAATAATGGATGCGCAGTAACAGTCTTCAAAAGCGCAGTAAAAAGGAACATATGCGCAATATAATCAAAAGCGTCGTAACAGTGCGCAAAAATGCAAAAAAAATACACAGATGCGCATAAATGATAGAAGCGCCGTAACAGTCTTTATATGCGCCGCAGAAATATTTAAATGCGCCGAAGTAACCTGTGTGTGACTTTGTGTGACCTGTACGGAACCTGCCTTCAAAAAAGCTCAGATTTTGATGAGATAAAAGGGCAAAGGGCCCCACAGTGGGCGCCAAAAATGTAAGGGTAAAACGTGAATCAATCAAATGAATTATATAAGACCCAAACATCAACAGAATAGGAGATAACAAGAAAGATTAAATGAAAATAGCAATGAATAACACAAAGCAAACCTTCCCTGAAATCGATGCTTCTGTTGTTTGCCTATTACAACCGTCCTTTTGCAAATGAAGTGAGCCCTCAGAGAGTGCACTCTTTTAGCTGTTTGTAGGAAGTCGATGGTAAATGGCTATGGTGATATGCAATGAAGATGAGCTTTAAAGCAAGTATGTGATCTCAAGCTTGTGGATGGTAAAAGGGTGCCAAAGGCGCACTGGTGATATTTCTGCAGAGTAACGATGTCAAAAGCCTGGATGAATAGAATGGAAGAATGAGGTTTCATTTATAGACTTGGAAGAATGGGAATCAACGGTTGAGAGGAGATATGAAGATCAATGGCTGATGATGGTTGAGGAATGTGCAACCAGTAGAAATGTGACAAGTGTCCCAGCTCCATCATGAAAGAGGGGATGTGACAAAATTGATTGGAGAGTTACCTCCATTGACTAAACAGTTAACATACTTGATTGATCAGTTAGAAGAGTGGATTATGGAACTGACTGAATTGATTGAGGGATTGACTCAATTGACAGTTTAGTTAACATTTTTGATTGATTAGTTAACTAACCTCTGATTTGAGAAGAAATAGGACAAGTGGGTGAGGAAAAATAAGGTAATTAAATATTTAATATATTTAATTACATGTGCAACCCGATGAGGTGGACAAGGTGAGGTGGAAAAGTGAGGTGGATTTTTGGAATTAGAACTTCGGATAGAGGAATTTGGATAAATTATATAATTTATGATTATTTAATTAGGTAGGACATTTAGAAGAATTTTAATTAAATAAATTAAAATTATTTAATTATGGAGCAGTGAATCGATTAAATAAATTTGGAATATTTATTTAATTAATAGAAGAATGGAATAAATATTTAGAATATTTATTTAGGATGATTCGTGTCATTTTTAGACGTATACAGTTACAACTCAAAGATGACGTCTATTATTAGTATAGAGGTTACTTTTGCTATCCATGGCTCATTGGGAGCTAATTTTACTATTCTTAAATAAGATCCTCTTCATTTTAGAGGTGAGAGTTTTTCATTTTACCATGGTTTGATGATACGTTATTTTGGGGAACCATTTGTGGTATTCCTCTCCCATTTCTCTATAAATTGGAGGTATGAGATAGTAGTTTCATGAGTTATTTTATGGGTACACAAGTGTAGCTAGAATGTTGTCAGATTGAAGAGAATTAGAGTGTTCATATGTATATTCTACTTGAAGATTAATACATTATTGAACCTCTCTTTCATGGTGGAGTTTTTTCTCAAAAGGGTTTCTCCACATACATCCGATATCATGTGTTGAATCTCTACAGTTTGTTGATTTGATTTCTTGCTAATTTATGCTTCACACTTAATCTTTTATGGGTAATCCAATGTTATACGATTAAAATCAAATTTGCTTACTTTGGAAAATTTTTTTCATTGCAAGCGTTATTCATCTTAATTTAACAATAGAAGGGAGTCTCTAGAATGAACAAATGATGTGACTATGGGTCTGTTGAAGACCTATTCCTTGGGCTTAGGTTCTTCTTCACATATAGTTAGTTGGTAGAGCATGGAGTAAGCAACATGAAACTCTTCTATAGGATGTATGGATGATTGAGAGTGTGCTTCTTACAAGTGAGTATATACACCAAGAATAGAGAGTGGCCATTGATCCATTTCCACTTCATATCTTTGTTTTTAGTAGTATGCCTCATATGCTATCTCCCCTTTTATCTCATCCAACATATCTCTTGGTTTTTATATCCCGACAAGCATAGCCTCCTCAAATTGAATTATTTGATGCATTTTGGCTCTAAATTTTGATTGTGATATTACTTACAAAATTCCTAAAAGTAAGATATAGTTGGATGATCTATTTGGAAAATGTGGCAACAAACATAAGGGCATTGATATTGTGTATGTGGTTGTTGAATGTGAGTACAACAATAGCGAACATCTAGATGAAGATTGTTCATTGTTGTAGTGCATATGTATGTAAAACATTAAATGGGCTCTTCTAAAAATTTAGGTTTGGTAGCACGGAGTGACCAGGTGAATGAGAGTGCTCTAGTAGAGAGTAGACAACTATGATTTCCTCATTGAACACCACGTGAATGAGAGTGCTCTATAAAGAAAAATTCCTAAAATTTCCACCAAAAATATTGTAATATTTTTAAGTTGTTCATTGGGTTCTTTCAAAAATGAAGTCCCACTAAACATAAATTAATGAGAGATTCAAGAATTAAGTCCCACTAAGCATGCCAGAAATTGTTAATGCTTCGAAATGACACACCCAACATAAAATTGAATATGTCAAGCAACCTTCAAATAAGGTTGGTTCCTACCTAAACTAGAAATTAAAATGAAAAGGGATAGAAGGGGGGGAAGGGTATAGAAAAATAAAAAGAAAATGAGGTGACACACTAAAATAATAAATTAACTAGTTCCCATCTACAACATTTAACTATTTATTTATTCTAAATATAATGACTGCAACCATCACACACAAAATATCAAGATAGAGTACACTCTATGAGGTGAGATTTTAAACAACAAAAATATAGACTTGTGTTGTTCAGAACGTGACTCAGACATAACACAGGTGAATCAAACTTTGACATGACTCATGAACCATGTCCTTGTAGTGGGTGACCTCCCAATCACTCCTGCTCTTGTGGCATGAGCCAGTCGAGTGGGCAAAAAATTGAGGAGTTGTTAAGTTCATGAGGACATGAAACATCATGGATCATTATTGGGTTGATTGTGTGATGTGTGGATGTATGTTTTTGGTGGAAGTTGTGATTTTGTAGTCAACATTGTATGGTTGTAGTGGTTGTGATTGTAATATAATCCGAAGGGTCACTTGTTCTAAGACTAACTTTGAGATTGTTTTGTTCTTTTATGATACAGAGGTGATCTAACCTCCTTTCTTCTCTTTGAATGACTTGTTGTATGAATCTTTGTCGATGCTCTTCAATTTGTCTTCTTTATTCTACTTCTCTTTAAATGAGCCTCAAGATGAGTTCTTGCTCTTGGGTTGTTTCCTGAGTGGGAATTGGTTGAGGGATGATCTCCCTAATCTTGTCAATGACAAATTTAATCCAATCTTCCCTTATGCCTGGGCACATTGAATGCCAGACAAAAAGGGGGAGAGTTTTTGTTAAAGATCATGTTTTGATTGTTGACCTTGTGATAAAATCGAGGGTTTGCTTGATCACTTGGTTTTTATGTTTTTGAATGTTTTGGTATTTTCTATGAATTCCTAAATGAAATTAATGCTAAATGAATGCAAACAACCTTTTGGGTTCCTTTTTTGGATTTTGAAATGAATTAGTTACTATGAAGGGAAAATGTATGCAACTAAATGATTTTTTTGTATGTAATTTAATCTATGTTTTTGTGTATTTTCATGGATCGATTTTAACTTTTAATCTAATGAATTAAAATTTGTAATTTAATCTAAGTACAATGAAAATAAATTTGTTCCAATAAAGTAAATAAAGTTAATCTAAGTGATTTAAAAGCAAACCTATTCTAAGAAAGCAATTTAAACTACCTATCAAGAGAAAATCAAACAAAGTTTTACTTCCTCAAGGGTAAGATTTATTTTTCTAAATTACTATGAAAGCATGAAAAACTTGTATGAATTAGGTGGCAGTGATTGGCATAAGTACTTAGAGGTTCTTTTTGGCAACCGTATCTTCCTTTGTAGCAGCAAGGTCCTCCTCTTGGCAACAAGGATAAAAATGGGGATGTGAGGGAATTGGATTGAGTTTAGAAGCTATGAAGGTCAAATGGAAATGGATCAAGCATAAACATGCTATTGCAAAATCAAAACAAAAGGCATAGAAGGTCTTGCATAGAGCATAAGAATGATATGGGGAAATTTTGTAAAAGCTTGAGCAAACCAATAATGCAATAATGAATTTTGCCTCCTTAAATGAATAGAGGAGTGGGGTATTTATAGGTTTAGAATCCACACCAAAGTAGTGGTGATTAGGAATTAATAAGGATTGATTGAGGAGTGATCTAGCTTTGATTGGAGGAGAACAAAAGGTTGTGTTAGAACACAAGCAATCTATTAAGATGGGGGGTGAATTAGTAGATCAATAAAACTTAAAACTTCAAGCTTCTAGAATGTAGATCAAATTAACTTTCAACGCAATAACATCAACAACAAGAAATCCTACACACATGAATACCAGATATACATGGAAAACCCAATACGGGAAAAACCACGGTGAGAAAATGCTGCTAGGATCTATCGTCCTAATCCAGCTTCACAAATGAAACCATGTTGATTATAATGTTTAAGAGCACCAACTCTAAGGAGACTACAATCACCTGATCTGAGAACCAACTCAGTCCACAAGAGGCACCAACCTCACTGAATCTTTACATATTCAAGTATGCAACCATTTGGTTCTTCATAAACCTCAAATGCACCTTTTTAATTCATACACAGTCTTCTCCTCACTCTACTCACCCAAACTCTCTTTGCACTGAATTCTACTCACGCATACTTCATCATCTTCGTATATCTTATTTTGTTACAACTGCTTTTATATATATCCACCCTTTTTCATGTATTCACACATCTGCATGTCCGCACTCTAATTTTTTAGCATGTTAAAACTCTCACTTTTCTACAGTCCTACTTTTCTGCACGTCCAGGAAAAACAACTCTGCATGTAGCTTTGTGCATGCAATAAATCTACTTTTCTGCTGTTATAGTTCTATTAATACCTTAGTGCATGCAAAAGTCTAGCTTTTCTGTGTTGCTTTTACCATCATCGCCATGCATCCATTGTTAGTCCTTAACAATTAATTAAACATCCAATCTACGCGCCAAAAATAGCCATTTTATTCATTTCAAATCTGATCCGTCAATCTTTGTTCTCTATCGGCAAAAATACCTTTTTACTAACCTTGGCCTTCAACTCCCTTATCGGCAAAATTAACATTTCACTAACCTTGGCCTTAAGTTGCTTTATCAGTGAAATATGTCTTTTTCAAACTTTAGCTTTCAGCCCTTTATTAGTGAATATTTATTTCTTCAAACTTTGCCCTTTGTCTTCTTTATCGACAAATTTGTCATTTCGTCAACCTCAACTTTTAACCCTTTATTGGCGATTTTCACTTTCTTTGAACTTTGGTCTCTAACTCCTTTATTGACAAACTTTACCTTTTTCAAACTATCCTTTTCTATCACCTTTTCCCTTCTATCGACAAAAGTTCCAAAACATGAACTTTCCTTTTATCAGCCAAACAAGCTCTATACAAACCATCACCTTTATTGCCTTTATCGACGATTTTGGGAGATCTCAAACTAACCTTTCTTTGCCTCTATTGACTAGTCAGCAAATCAGAGAAAAACTAAACTTGTAAACAAGTTCATAAAATAGAGATTTTGCTGATAACTGAATCCTTTCTTCAATCCTTTCTCCAAGCTTTCTTTTTCCTTGCCCTTGTCGCTCAGTTGACGAATCAACGAAAACTGAATGCACGAACTAGTTCTCAAAAAGAGAACTTTTTCGATAACTTAAACTTTTTCTTTTCTCAAAGGCTTCAACAAGAATGCTTCCCTTTCTTCGAATTGACAAAAAATATAACTAGTGAACCTGTCAGTTTTTGAACCAAACTTTTTGCCGACTAAGGGCAAAACTTAATGCCTTAGTGTTTTTCTTTCCCTTCTGTCTTAGACACTTTTACTTCTATGCACTCCTCTGCCTTAGACTCAAAACTAATGCCTTAGACATCAACTATTGACATCAATGACAATATATATCAATAGGTTGGAGAGGAGATCACAAAAGACTGTTTGGAAGATAACAATATATTGATCAAGAGATAACAATAAAGTGATTGGGAGCTAACAATAGAGTGATTGAGAGTCTAGGAATAGTTAGGGTGAGTCAATAGTCAGTTGTGCATGGAGGGACTCGTAATCAAAAGATAAAATGGAGTTAAATTGAGCTAAATTGGAAGAAAACTTACATAGAAAAATATGACAAGGTTGCCCCTTTTAGGAAGTGGGTCACCCCTTTTAGTAGGGTAGATCCCCCCGAGAGAACCTACTTAAGTTGCAAGTTCACCCTTGGAGATCCTACAAGTTATAGGGGTGATTTAACCAAAACGGATTGAACAAGCAACAAGAAGGTTAGAAAGTGAGTTTGAAGGTTGAATACAAGAAAAAACACATATGGAAAGTGGGTCACCCCTTTTAGTAGGGCATATTCCCCCAAGAGATCCCACTTAAGTTGAAGGATCTCCCTTGGAGATCCTACAAGTCATAGGGCGATCCAACCAAAATGAACCAGGAAAGTGGTTAGAAGGTAAGTAGCTCCTTGGAAGGTTATTTGGAGGGTTAGGGAGGCAATAATAAAGGGGGGAAATATTGAGGGACACATCATCAAGAGAGAAGAGGTGTATATTCATGCCTATGTGGCTATGATTAGGACTCTAAATCATAATTAGATTGTCATGTCAGTCTGTGCACCTTTTTCATACTTACAAGACCATATACTAATTAAAAAAACTAGAGACATATATAAAGAGGGGAAACCCTATATCTGTTTATTTCCAAAAAAGAGAAGGGTGAATAAAAATAAAAATAAAATGAGGTGATGCACCAAAATAATAAATTAACTAGTTCCCATCTACAACAGTCAACCATCTATTTATTCTAAATATGACGACTGCAACCATCACATACAAAATATCAAGATAGATGACACTCTATGAGGTGAGATGTTAAACAACATAAAAACATAGACCACATATTGATTAATGTAAAACCAAAGACATCTACAAAGATGGGAAACCCTATATTTCTATATTGCCAAAAAGGGAAGGACAATCATTAACGTTTTGATCTAAAAGGAGAATTTGATGGACAAGATCAAAGAGCATGCTAACCTAAAAACATGCCTCCTTATTAGATTACTTTCCTCATACTCCTCATATGGTGGAGGGGAAGTATTAGATTGAATTAAAAAGATCACTTCAAACTTTCCTACTCACACGCTAAGTACTCTATCGAATTTTAATAAAAGAGGGGATTTTATTAGAATCAAAGTGGAGTGAAAAATTCACTATAGTACCATAAACTTGTAAATAGAGTACAAATTGCTCATAAACACCTCAATACAACTATATCATGAAATGACAAATACATGATTAGAAGATAGTTTCTTGACATTGTTAGAGGGGTAACCTATATGTCAGAATATTTTAGATTATTTGGTTTTCCTATTTTATTCATCGTACAAAAAACATGTTCTAATTTATAGTTGAGTGTAAGGATGTTTAAGATTACCATCTTGAATATGCAATAGATATTACAAGCTCAGGTAGTGAAGGTTCTAAGTAAAATCTTAATGCAATGATTAATTCAAGTATAATGTTAATGTCATGTTTGCTATAGTTGTACGAACTCAGTAATCTAAATTAGAATGCAAAATACCTCTAACTATTTTAATAGAGAGCAAGATCACGAGAACTCCTTTTTGCCAACTACTAAGCCAATGTGACTCCCTTGTTATTTCAACCCTTACAAGAGAAACTCCTTTGCTTCATTAAATAGTTCCTTCATGGGAACCAACATTGAAGAGTGATACATAAATAACTGTAACACAAATGCATAAAACAACATTAGTAACATACATGCAAATTCACACCAGAACATAAACATGTATAGACAATAACAACACCTCTTCTTTGAGACATTACAATTTCAAATGTAAAACAAATAAGGTCATTTGAGTGATTATATTATTCTTGTAATTGACATCATCATAATGCTACAAACCCCAATGATCCCCTTAAAAGATTTATATAAGGGCAAGACATTATTTTTAGGTGCCTAACATTTGATTTAGAAGAAATAGTTTAGGTCAAAAGTTTAGTGAGATTAAACCAAAGGAGTATTGAATAATTTAATAGTTAATAAACTTAGTATATGGTCACAAATAATTCAAGAGTGTCCAAATTAGTCACTAGTCAAAGAAAATCATTAACAATGCTCAAGAGTTTTCAACCACTCGTTATATCTCAAATTATAGTCACCAAACTCTAAAATTCTAGAATTGATTATATATCTACCATGAATGAGGAATATGATACAAATAGCAAATAAGTCAAAATTGTGACCTTAATTTTTTTAATGGGTTGGTTCATATTATTATTTTAGCAATTGTCTAGTCATGTAATTTCTTACACAATCACCAAGTGATACACATAAAGATTGTAAAGAGTATGACTCAGTTTTAAGAAAAACATATCCACTCTATCGTGTTGGATCTAATTCTCTCGAGCGTAGTATTAGTAAAATGATATGTCACTATAAATTTATAGCTATCTCACTATAACTATAGCAAGGCTCAATTTTAATATGTATAAGGATAGGCTAACAAATGAAATTTAGGTTAAATCAATGTGTTAAACATCACATAGTTTACAAAACTAGAAGTAAAAAATCATGAACATTATATATTTTTGTCAAAGCCCATCTAAGTAAGTGAAGTACTAAAATAATAGTTTGGTGTTTATAAAACTTTGACGTTCATAACCATTGAACATATTATAACTAAACCCTTCCAATACTAACAAAAAGAAGACATCATATACCCATGGAGTAAGCCCTTTTCACATAAGGTTATGATATTGGTTTGCAAACTTGGTTTGGTTTTAAACACACAAAAAAATTCCTCTATGGTTATAAAAACTCTTTAAATGAACAATACACTCGTTATTATCAATACTATAGTCCGTACTACTATGCTCTAAATAACATCATTTATTTGTCATGCCCAAGATTTGTCTTATAACAACAATTAAATCCATGTTTCAAACATAGAAGGGTCATGCTAAACATCTCCATTTATACAATAATATCAAACAAATATAGTTCCTCAAGCCAGTATTGGATTAAATAATTCTTATAAGTTCTAGTTTATATGAATTTGTCCTTCTAGCGATGGGTTATAAAAAGTTTAAAGTAACATTTGCAAACACTTGGTCAAGGCTTGTGAGAATCATCTATGAACAATGCCAGTGAATGGTCCATATGTCCCCATTGACACATAACATACCGTGTCAATAACATAGCAAAGATAGAAATCACACTACATCATTGCTTCATACACAACAGTCAACAACCCATTCCCAATGCCTTGTCATTCGCAAGTTTTTCTTTCAATGCTATGATCAATGTAATCAAATTAGAAAAGGTCTACACCCTAAATTCATTTAAATTAAGAAATCTATAAAAATAACCCCTAGCATGTATACCCATTGCACTAATCCCTTCAAATATCTCTTATTCTCTTCACTAGTCCCCATTCTTGTAACTAGATACTAATAAATACATTGTGATTATCCACTATCTTGGAAAATCCAAATCCCTCTCTCTTAGAAGATAATGGATTAACATGGATCAATAATATTTTAGTTATTCTTGGCAAGTCTTCCTCGTGTATATATTGTTTATTATGTCAACTTTACACAAGTGCCTCTTGCATGATTCTTAAACTTGGAAAATGAGGTGGAGTTATGGGAATAATTAACAATATGAGCGACATAAGAGACACAACATTAGAATCAAAATCAATGCCACCATAAGCATGTGTACTATAACGTAGAAAATTACATACCCTCACAATTTCACGTGTTTTGACTTGCTTTGGTGTCCACTCTCGTAGCATGTTTCTAGGCCACTAGAGCTTAACCTTGGCCTATTTTCCCTACTCACCAAGGTTTGCCAAATTCTACATCACATTCTTATCTTTCTTATTATTCTAGGAACAAGTGCTAAAATCTTGGAGGATTTTCCCAAGAAGTGAGTGCGACGCACATACGTCTGCATGACATGCTGGCATCTTGAAGATTCTAAAATTTCAAATTGTTGTTTTTCTACCTAGTCAATTGATTTTATCGGTGATAATGCTCACCTGACTATGAAACAATCTTTGTAAGTGTGCCCGACCCTTGGATTCTCTCTTTATCCAATATATAATCCCATTTTTGAAAGGTCCTTCCACTTCTTCTCATACTCGCTTTTTAAAAACTCTAAGAAAAAAATCTTTGCACTCACAAAAGAACTCTTGTATCTGCTTTCCTTGAGTTGAAGCATCTCTCTCTCATCTTCTATTGATCTCAATCTTGCAGCTTAGTCATTGTGGAGGCTCTCATAAGGGATTAACATTGTTTGCACAATGATTTGATCCTCAAGGAGCTCGCAACCTCCTCCATTGTCTCAAGCTCATAACATTGTTTTATTGTGAAGAAACAGTGTTATTATTTTTCTTATTGCATCTTCCATTGTTTCCATTTTGACAAACTTGTGGTGTAGACCACCACCTTATTTTTCTTTACACACACTCTGGTATTCTTCCCCATAGACTAGAATTGATACTCATAGTTTTTTATTATTGTCGCTATTGTTATTTTCCTAGACACACATAGGAAATAAGAGCACACACTTATTTTCAATCTTTTCGATAATGGCTATTTATGGAGGTTGAAAGACCAACATAGGAGCTTGACCTGAAGGCAAGGTCCCAAACAACCCCAACAATTTTTCTTTGGTCTTTGTATTCATAGGTATTTTAAGGTATTCAACCACATGGAGGTTTGCTGATCTCTTCTCTTACATTTACACATTTTATTTATCATTTTCATCATTCAAACTAGTTGATTCAATATGCTATGTAATAGATTTTATTATCTTGTACGTTACTGGGTCTCTTTTATGGTTTTTTGTGCAAGCTGGGTAACTTGTTGGACTAAATAAAGAAATTTGTAGAAGGTTTCCTTTATTTTTCTACCATACAAACAACAACGCAACCTACAAATGTCCACACGATGCGCTGGCATCCTGGGCTGAGACTTCCCTCTTTTGACCAAGTGCCTCTTTCAGCCCTCTTTTAATTTTTGAAATTCTTTTTGTGATTCAGTATTCTATTTCTTAGGAATTATAATTTTATCATTGTTCTTTTATTCTTTAACTTAGTCAAAATAGTTATTTTCTAAGTCTAAGGCAACCATAGGGTTTAGCTAGAGTTGTTTTGCTCTTCCTACTCAGATAGAAACAAAATACTCTTCCTTTGAAGCTGGTTAGATTCTAATATAATATTCTTGGATTGTTCTAGTTAGAAACATTTTTATTAGATCACATTTTCCCATATTACATGTACTACCATTGACCAAAACTCGAGGCCGTGCTGGTGCTATAACATCATTGTCAATGCGAGACATGTCATAAATGGCCAATGCACATGTATTATGATCAATAATATTATCATGACCAATAATAGATGAATCATCAACTCTTGTGTAATAGACATCAATTTAGAAGGTTGAGAAGAATGATTGTCTTATACACCATTGAAGGCATTGCCACCAACAAAGTATTTGTTCTTCCCTTCTGTTGGTTCTCAATCCACTGGATGCTTATTCCTAGTTATCCCTACAAGGTAGCCATCAATGATTAACAGGATCTCTGGGCTAGTGGCCAATAGTATAGGAGATAGACTCTATAAATATCTCTTCTTCTTTAGGCTCTGCAGAACCAAGGGGGGTATTCCCTATTCAACATCCGTGAGATGTGCTTATGGACTGATTGGGATGTTGATACAAAGCAGATAAATCCTCCTTTATGTAGACCAAAACTGTGAGATAAGTGCAAAGGGGCTAGCTTTGGGCCTATTTTCAGTTTTAGACAGAGGATTTGGGTCCTAAACTACTCCTAAAGTCCTAATGGTTTGATTTTGATGTTTAAGTTTGGTTTCAAGTGGATGCAAAACTAGGACCTTGGGTATAACCTCAATACAAGACTAGATTGGTGCCTATCCAGGGCTCGGAGTCAGTAGATGTACACATGTGAATGCCCTGCATGAACATATACTAAAGACTGGATATCAAGGGGTTTTGTAGTATCTGCCTTACAGATACATCCCAGGATAGGGTATCCTGCTACCTCTACTTACAATATCCTTACTGCAAGATGTTGTTCCCAACCCTTGATCTAAAACATTTAATCTACTCCTTGAGCAGAAGTAAGAAATCAAGCATTCAATACAACAAACCTGTATTCTAGAGTCATAAACACCCCTTAGATGCTCAGATTCAGAAGAAGAACATAATCAGTTTGGAGATAGATGACAGAACACGTGCAATATAGCATTACTCATTTAAATTAACATGATACCAGTGGGTTGATGCAGAAAACACACAACATGAGACTCATAAACTCACAAGACATCCAGAGAAGGGCCACCAAAGAAGTTGTATTGTGTCACAACACCAAAATTTTATCCAGTTTTCAACAACAACAAAATGAGTAACCCCACCTGCTATATATAGCAGGAGGGTCCTCATCATTAATTACATGGCAAAAGTTAAAAGTCTGCTAGATACAGTTCCTTCTAAGGAAATGGCACTCAAATATTGAATGCAGTAGGTGGAAGAGGAGATAGGGAGTCGCCTCGAGCCATGCGCCGTCACCTGGGGATTCATATCCTCAATCAGGTACTAGATCTGTCCATGCCTTCGCCCATACCCTGTAACATCTGCCATTAATGGTGCACCAACCTGCGGCCATTGGGAAACGGAACATACTGTGCATTTCGCAGCTTTTCCCGCCAAGAGACATCACCCTGATATTTCAAAATCATGTGGAAACCAGTTATCCCACATGCACCTTGCGGTGACCTCCTCAACACTTTATATACTAGGCTGTGAGCATATATAATGTCAGTGATTTTGCTCCCGATGGCACCAGTATAAACTTTCATCATCATCCTTCCGCATGATAACCTGATGTGAAATACCGGGGTGATATTTCAGATCGCCCTGATGACAGCATCACGTGATAAGAAACATCATCCTGATATTTCACCCTCATCGGCACAACCTGATGCATTGGAGGAAGATCCTCATGCTTTGCCAATACCGTATGTCTCGCCGATGATCCACCTGATCATGTCCGCAAATATCCTGATGACGTCATCGTCATATTGACAAAATAGGGGGATATTCGGAAGATCACCCAATATGTGAAATATCACCCCCTCCGCAAAATATCCGGCTACACTGTAACTTCATTGTAACATTGGGGTGATGTTTGAATATGACTGATATTTGGAAATATCATCCCCCACTTCAAAATATTATGAAGCCAACAGATAAGCAGATATCACCCTGACATAAGAATGGCGTCAGCAGCATCAAGGTGATAAAATAACATCGGGGTGATTTTAACTAAGATCACCCGATGTTCAAAATATGATGACCCCACCACGAAAAGTCGGGTCACACTTAGAACCTTGCAACAATAGCATCAGGATAATCTTAACTAAGATCACCCGATGTTCAAAATATGATGATGATGACCTCCTCCGAAGAAAATATGATGCTGACACTGAAAAAGTTGAGGAGGCCCAAAGACTTAGAACCTTGATAGTCATAACTTCCTCTCCAGGCCGAATTTCAAGGTGACATAAGAGGCAATCATGCTTGGAATTTTACACTCCTCCACATGGTAGGCTCCTTAAAGCAAGATTCAGACCTTGAGCTTTTCAGATCTCCAACCTCAGGACCACAAATATACTTGACATGATGCTCATGCATATTGAAAAAATGCAGCATAGACAGAAAACTTGACATGTCATAACATCATGCCACATAAATTTTAGGATTTGAATGAAAAATATTGCAAACACTCAAGCTCAAAACCCTAGACATAAATGGGTACCAACACCTTCATTGTTTCATGGACCATCGTAAGTATATGAGGCACTGCTCCTTATCATCATCAATCTTTAAGGGGATAGAAGCAAATATGTTTTTGCAATGTCTTTTCCTCTAGTGTGGGTTCAATAATACCAATTTAGATTCCCTCATAAAAGATAAATATTTTGGATGTTCTCAACTCAACAATTTGTGTCATAAGTATTTTGACATTTGGCATAGTAACATAAACTATTGTGAATGTAAAGGGCTCGATTCAAGTCTCACCTAGCTTTGTATTAAATACTAAAAAAAATCAATTTGCTTCATAAGATTTTGATTTAGGTCTTATAATTTATGATACTTATCTTATTTTTGACTTGGTTAATACACTTGAAATTTGTGATCCTACCAAAGCTAGCTTTCCTTGAAACACATTGCGACATTAGTACGTACCTAGACAAACTTAGATGTTAATATTATCTAAGGAGATTCATTTGTTCTCAAGGACACGATCTTAATATTGGTTATATAATTTAATGTGATATTTTGAATAACTAGGGATTATAACCAAGTGATTATGTTATATAATTTGGGTTTTTATCCCTAAGCATGAATTGAGAAAACTATAATATGTATTATTTTATTTATAGAATCATTATATAGAGAAGAGATTTGTCTTATTGAGATTTATAGGTACAAATCTATTATGGACAAGGAAGTAACCTACAATTTGCATTTTGAACATTTTGCCTATATTCTATAACATGTTATTCCTAACCTTGTCTAGGAACATTATACATAGACTCTATATGTTTAATTTATGCAATTGTTTGATACACCTTAATTATATGATCCACTTGCTCTATGTGAGTAGATTACTTTATAGTATGGAAACGTCTTTTTATATTCACAATACATTTGACTATACTTAAAGCATAAAGTAACATTACACATTTAGATTCCCTACAACGAGTGCACTACCTCCTTTATATCAAAACTCATCCCTCCAAACGTAAAACACAAATTATATATATATAATCTTACAATAAACTAATTAAAAAAAGATAAACCATCCTCTTCAAAAACACACACATCTTACCTAATATTATTAATGTTAGAAAAAAAAAAAACCCAAAATAATAACCTTATCTTTTGGATTGATGATCACATTTTAACTATAGATGATTTTCTTTTAAGACTATTGGAATAGAAATATCACTGAAACGCACTCATATTGATATTGACCCAGCCCAAACAGACCAAAACCGATCCATCATGATAAACATATGAAACCCTTTGTGACCATACAAGAAGCATATAAGAAGCAAATATTTACATCATCTTGCTGTCTATAATGACAAAAATTTCATAATTATATGCTTGACAATTTGTAAAAGCGGTCTTTTTCTTTCGACAATTAAAAAGTGGCGTTGGGATGACGGAGGAGAACCTGTAAAACCTCTTCTCTTTCAACTCGGCCTGCTCTCATTTTTCGCAGAGAGGAATAACAAAGGTACGATTAAATTTTCTTGATATAAATTACTTTCGAAGCGGTTACATTTTCAATGTCTTTTGTTTGATTTAGATATTTTTTTAATTTTTGTTTTATTATACTCTTTCTGTGCATTTTGGATCGAAATATGGCTGCGGTAAGGGTATTTTTAGTTTCTTTAGTTTTTCTGTCTTCTTTTTGGGTTTTTTGATTCTTTCATTTTGAAGTCCCGAAACCCTAAAATTTCAGTAATAACGGAGGCAAAAACCGTGGTATGAACTGATTCCAGGCTTTGATCTTTGGCGTTAGTGGGGCATTTAGGCCCATTTTAAAATTTGAAGGCATTAGGGACGAAAGTAGTTGCTTTGACTGTTGTGTGTTGATTCTTAGAGTTGTATATGCTTTAAGATGTGGAAAAGTTTTGAACTTCAGGCTTGAGGACGTTTTGTAGTGTTGTTTGTTTCCGAGTAGAGATGGTAGCTTCGACCTAATCGAAATATTTAGGGATTTATAAGGTTTTGTTGCAGTTATTCAAAAAGGGATTGTCTTGGTCCAGTGGGCCAGGGTCTAGTTGTAAGTGGGAAGCGATTGCCATGATGATGACCTGGGTTTGTGTCTTGCTGAATTTGTTCCCTGATGGTCATGCCGCTTGGTTGTTGAGCAGGCCACCACTGGTAGAGGTTGGGTGCAAGTATCCTTTTGGAAGGTTCCTTTTCAGCGTTTCCCATCTATTCAATGCAAAAACGGGGGGATTGGTCGCTCTTCCAGGTGTGTAACTGAAAAGCCCTGGAAAAATAGATCTGGACTTACTGGAGTAAATGATCGCATCATGGTCTGTATTTGTTGGTAAACAATATTATAGCATCTTTGGAAGAATGTCTTAATTCATATTCCTTTTCGTCAGCCGTGTTTTACTAACCAGGCAACTTAATCAATGCTTCGAGGAAGTTATACTTAACAAAAGCTTAACTGGATATTAGTCCAACAGGCCATGATCTTGTATAGGAAGGGCTCAGGAGAGATTGCCATGATGATAATTCAGGTTCAACCCCACTTGTCCTCCTCTTCAGCTACTTGTGTGTCCGAGTGATTAAGGGGGGAATCAACAAGATGAGTTCATTTGATTTTTGACAGAATAGAAACCCTTTGGACTTCAGTTTCTTAGCTGAAGGGCTTTCAAAGTTTGTTGATGTGCCATGGTCGCTTTTGTTCTTAGTTTTTTCTATTTAACTAAAATTGCATCTGGAAGGGATCTGTAACTTATCAGCACTGAATAGTTCTGCCAGAGAATTTTTCCTTGGCTGAACTAGCTTAAGTATTAGACCAGAAATTTCTTGTATTATCTCTCAATCAACATCAAGAACTATTTGTAAAGCACTGAACTCAAGGAGGTTTAGTTAAAGATAATGCTGTCCTTATTAGATCCCCTTTCAAACAAAGGAAAATTGTGATACTTGACATCCTCAAGATATGGGTTTCAACTTTCAAGTAATCTGGGATAATTTTTAAAGTCTGTAATATTTCAATGAGAGTGTGTTAAGAGTTAGGTAATATGATAATATTCCTAGCCAGTCTAGATGGAGTGCCTTTAAGCCCATCTTCCTACTGTGCTCGTTCTGAATTTTAAATCTTTATTGTTTAAAGTAAGACTGTAACTGGTGAGTTTGTTTGGATTATATCACAAAGAATTGCCTAGCACAACATTTTACCTATTTGCATTTATAACTCCATATTCTCTACCACTTGAACCCCATAGACATAGAATCTTTTGGGCAATGGCTAAAATCCCCATAGATTTAGCTCTTTTGGGTCACGGCTTTGTGTTTTCCCTATTCATTGTAATCCCTGTGGTACGTTCACTTTGTGTTCCCTCAGTCAAGAGTCTTGCATATTTTAATCTGCTCATTTCATCTCTAGGTTTTAGTGAATTTTGAGGATATGTAGATAGTTGTTTCAGTTTTATGGCTGGGCGGTTGAACTTGCATTTATTCTATTTTCATTTCTGATGTATAATGCATGATGGAGAACTTTATTTTCACTTCTATAATTTTCATTTCAAGAGCAAACTTTTGGCAAAATTTTGCTTTATCTTCTTGTGTTTGATTTACAGGTCTATCACCATTCCAGCTATTTTATTGGAGCTTTGAGATAAAGTAGTACATTTCTTGGGTGCAATTACAACACTTTCAGGTCAACCTTGCTGGCTATCACATTTAGAACATAAAAGAGTGTTGACGTTGTCTTACTCTTAACTACATATGCTTCCGATATTTGAGGGAGCGTTTGCAAGCAGCTGGTGAGTTCAGAGGGACTGCAGCTTCTCTGCAAACATAAATCAAGAGGACATGTACAGGGATCGGAGTAAAGGAACGGAAGGGAGAACTGGGGTATCAAAATCTGAACTGGGAAGTCTGCGGGATTCCACAGATAGGAAGAGGATCAATGATGCTCTGGATAAGCACCTTGAAAAGTCCTCTCTGTTAACTAACAAAGGAAGTAGTGGTAAGGATAAAGACTTGTCATCATTTCCATCAACATCTGCGGGTAGAAACCCAAGCACAGGGAACTCATGGGATGCAAGGGAGCCACGAAAGAATACCTTTGACAAGACAAAATACCCTGATGAAGGTCAGTGAATATCCTATACCCACACAACCATGGTGATTTATATGAATATTAATTTAATTTTAGCTGACATGGTTATCAATTTGGCAATTGAAAATATATTAAACTTCAAATTGATATGGTATGTTTACAGCATCACTCATAAGGCTGCAAGGTCACTTCCATGTTTTTTTATTCCAAATTTCAATTCTGTTGGCAATAATGCTTTATCAACTATAATCAGAAATGAATGCTTTTTAAAAAAGGTCTCAATCAGCAAGAAGGCCATAAAGTTCTGTACTAAACTAGGGAAGAGTTAGCAAGTTTAATCACAGTGTAGTTGGTGGCTTTTACAGATTTTTCTCACACTAACACTTAGTACAGAGCTAATAAAATAATCAGTGAGCTTGTATTACACATTTAGCGAGTCAAGGTGATCATCAATAGCATTCGTGGTTACCAGAGTCAAGATGGTTAGCAATTCATCCAGCAGTTATCAGGCGGTATTACAGTTTTAAAGTGCCAATATAGTAGGCACTGAATTGCATGCTGAAGATTGTGAGTGCCTCATGTGGACATGATCATGTGTCAACATGTCCACTATGTGTGCTAACATTGCCTTGTAGACAAAAGCAAAATTATAAGGTTAGCTGTATGTATGTGAACAACAGTAGTATCTCCAATCTTCTCTGCCTGTTTAAATCTGTTACAAAGTGAAGATTCATGTTGTTATCTTTTGGTCCTAAGTAATTGTTACTGTTGGCAATGGTGGATCTAATTATTAAGGTTGCCGTCATTTGATGTAGGATTTCCTAGGATTCCTGGTGAACAATATTGCAAGTATTTTCTGCAATTTTGAAATCATTGTAAGGAGACCCTTCCTATTGTGATTTGTCTGTAATATATATGAAGGGTTCACATGTACTTTTGAATTATTGGAGGCACGTGAGCAAATCTATGTAGGGATTATAAATATGATACCTACAGCTATTAAGTGTTGAATATTTTTTCCTAATAGAGATATCCAAATAGAGACTTTAGCCTATTCTAGGGACAGAAAATAAAGGTTTGAGCAATTGTACATAGGCCCAAGGTGAGAATAAATAATTGCAGAATTGTAACATGTGATAAAAACTATTTGTGTGAACAATGATTGAGATTCTGAAGCAGAATGGACATGCAGATTAATGAAGGTGGAAGGTGAAAGATTGTGTACTTTGTCAGAAGAAGAAATAGTGATGCTGTGTGTGAGGTCAAAAGGGTTCTTTCTTCAACTCAAATTTGTTTTTTGAATTGAAGAAAATGGCCAAAATTTTTGAATAGAGAGTGTAAGGACTGATTGGGAGCCAATTTACAATCACTAGACTAAGTGGTAACACCAAACAGTGTGGTGATTCCATCTCCAGAAGTGACAGGACTGTGAAGGTAAAAAAAAAATTAGATCTATTTGTAATTACGAGTAAAGTAGTTTTTACCATAGAACATGAAAATGCTTATTTTATAAATGGCCTTCAGTATAACATAATAACATTAAAAACATTAAAAACTCTTGAAGTGTCTTATCGAATGACCTTAAGAGAGAATTAGGTCTATTAGTAATTACGAGTAAAGTAGTTTTTACCATGGAACATGAAAATGCTTATTTCATAAATGGCCTTCAGTATAACGTAATAACATTAAAAACTCTTTAAGTGTCTTATCGAATGACCTTAAGAGAGGAGGAGAACTTGCCTAAAATGAAAAAGAATCATAAAAGCTAAACAAGGTTAGTACACAAGGATCAGTATTGAGTTTCTTTTAGACTTTAGTGACATAAAGCAAGATAGCAGACAAGAAGACTATCAAATGTGAATAGATTTAACCCCAAGGTAGGTTTCAGGATCGTAATATGACTATAGGTGTTGCTCAATGTATAGCTGGAGGATATCATCAAACAATTTAGCAAGGGGAGAAATATAATCCAGAGTTAAAGTTGTGAGCAAATGGGACACAAGGGCAGTCCCAAACATATTTAGAACCCTGAAAGACTTGAAAATGGTGTATGTGCAGTATTTAGAACTTGGAACTAAATTTGAAGCTGCTAAATAATGTAATCACATTTAGTCTAGCCACAAGAAGGGTTGCATGTAGCATGCATGAGGATGAATCTCTTCCAAGAAAGTCTGAATAATTATAGAATTACTGTTCTGAAGTTGGAAAAGTAATTATACTTGTTGATGTGGGTGCATCGGTACAATCTCAACTGAATTAATTGATAATAAGCACATCCTATCAAATCATGAAACTATGAGGTTCTTACTAGGACACAAATTGGGAGGAGATGATGGGTTTTTTGTGATGCTGAAACTTGGAACATATGTTGATAGTGTGCCATGGGCATGGTTCCCACAGATATGTTCCAAATAAGGAAGACTTTGGCATTATAATAATAATGTAATCTGCAATAGACTGGAAACTGTTTATCCATTAACGGGGTATGGTAGGAGCCTAATGTTGATGCTATCACAAGTTGGAATGGATACCGAAGCCATGATATAAATTAAACCTCCTATTCATGGTGTATGAATGCAATGGCTAGATCTATGAAGAATAACAGTGATGTTGGTGAAAACTAAAAACATCAGACAAATACGGCTATAGGGAACAAGCAAAGGATATCTAAGAGGATAAGCCACAATTAAGCTAAAACTAAAAGGTATGCTAGTGGGCTAGATGCCAACATAACAACAATACTAATCATGTAATCTGCTATAGACAGGAAATTGTTTATCCCTTAACGTGGCATGGTAGATGCTATCACAAGCTGGAATGGAAACAAAAGTCGTGAATATAAATTAAGCCTCCCATTCATGTTGTATGGGATGAAATGGATAGATGTTCATGTATGAGGAACAGTGATGTTGGGGAAAACTAGAACATCAGACAACTTGAGCTATAGGGAAGAAGCAAAGGATATCTAAGAGGATAAGGCACAATTAAGCTAAAAGGTATGCCAGTGGGCTAGAGGCCAACATAATGATAACACTAATATGTTGAAGCCAGAAAAAGACATCACATCAAGATCACCAAAAATGAAAACTGGATGAAATGGTTACCGGTAATAAATACTTGTAGGTTTGATAATTAAATAGGCACCAAACACATTGCAGGAATTGTTTTGGATATGCGTGGGACATGATGCCAGAGTCATAGATCTGTGCCTTGTAATTATTAGTTTGGAATTGATTAAGGGGCCAATGAATTCCTGCATCGAATGTATTTCTGCTACTTTGGATGCTTTACATCAACATGGTATGATTTTGTGGTCTTCTTACAAGCCTTTCAAGCATTTGGCTTCTACTCCAAATCCCTTATCTGGACAAGTGTTCATTTGTTTGCAGTGACTTAAATGGTAACTAGAATGAATTCCCTTGACCTTGAGTTTTTTAAGACCTCTCTGAGAAAAGGCTTTATCAACTTCCATTACTTTCCTTAGAAACAAGTTTAATGATTCTTACATTTTCATTTTCTCCCAGAATATTCTTAATGAAGCAATTGGCCTCGCTATATGCCAGATGTGTGCTCCATATAATTGAAACCAATTTAGAGTACTGTTGACTTCATATTGAGAGCACTGAAGATCAATTTCAGTATTCTATGTACTTCCCAGTGCCATTTTTTCTTTTCATCATCTTGCATTTATTCCTCAAAATATGGCACTGTTTTTTATAGATTTGAACTGCTGTTACAGCCCTTTCGTATCCAAGAACTTGAAGGAGAGAAATTTTGTTACAAGGCAGGCAGTTATGATAGGGCTTTGCTTCTCCTAGATCGAATATAAAGTACTCTGAGGGTTCAAGGATGCTGCATCTAAGTAGTTTATGTATTTCCCCCCTAAGTCATCTTGTTACTCTACTGAGGAAAGATATGATGTGTTCAGAACTTCAGTGTCATTACTTTCTGTGACTTAACTCGTTGGATCTTGAATCAGGCAGGGCATTCTGCATTTTTTATATATTTTGGAATCCAGTTTAGCTTTTTACCCCCTAAATTTTTCTTGCATTCCTGCAACGGTCCTTTAACAATGGGTTTTTTCCTATGGTCCTTTTGAAGTCTTATGTATTTCTCATCACCATGTTCTAGTGATCATATATGGCATTGTTTGGAGTATATGCGAGGCATAGGCATAACATCAATTTTCTAAAAGCTTTGACCAAATAATTCTTTTATAGGATCACTTGAGCCTCAAACATGTTCACTCCTACCACAATTCTTGCTACCTTCATGCTGTGTAGTTGCCGTGTAGAATATATTTGGCTTTGCTTGACTGATAGTAATTCCAAATTTAAAACCCTTCGGCCTATATAACTGATTATTATTGTTGTATCTATGTCTAATAAATCTTGCTGATCATATTGCAAACTATACTTGCATTTATCTCATTTCTATCCGAACAGTGTTCTATCAATTAAATGTCACCAAAATGTGGAAATATTCTTTGTATGGTTCAAACATATAAAAAATTAACAAGTATCTAAATCTTTTTTTAATTGTATTTCTTTCTCCAACTCATGAAACGTTTTCTTTGTTATTGTCATCTTGTTTTAATGCTCAGAAAATTGCTGCTCTCCTCCAACGGTAGTAGGTTCTGCTCTTGATAGGATACAGACACTTTTTCAATATGTGTAAGGCATTTAGTGGAGATAGCTAGTATATTGTCTTTAGTGTGGTAAAGCTACCTATTTGATAGGTTACTGAATAGCAACCAAATTGGCTCCTTGGAGTCTAGTTAATAGTTAATAAATGTTATGGTGATCTAATAGAAAACTAGAACCTGGAACTGAAAGTCTAATTGGAGGAGTTTCTTTATTTCAGATAACCAAAATCCTTTCCCTTTGTGTTGCAGATACTTCACAAATAGTTTGTGAGATAAAACCTTGTTTATTTGTCTACAGACTCTACACTATAATACACAATTGATAATTATCTTATATCTTCCTTAATAATATTGAGCAGCACGCTCAAACCTTGTAACTGAAAGCCTAATTGGAGGAGTTATTTTATTGCAGATAACCAAAGTCCTTTCTGTTTGTGTTGCAGATACTTCACAAATAGTTTGTGAGATTATGAGATAAAACCTTGTTTATTTGTCTACAGACTCTACACTATGATACACAATTGATAAATATCTTATATCTTTCTTAATAATATTGAGCAGAACACTCATCGCAAGAAGATAAATATAGAAAGAAAGAAAAAACTATATTAATGCCTATCAAGGTAGGTCAGTTGGACTCAAAAGTGAGTTACCACAGAAAATAATTGGGGCAGAAAGGATCATAGGGGTTGAAAAAGTAATCAACAACTTGAAAGGAAATAATAACAATGCTTAATAAACTTTCACAAGAGAAGCTATGCTAACAGAATTTCAAATGCATCAGAAACTAAACAATAGCACACCCAAAGATGACACGATGATTAAATAAACTTTCACAAGAGAAGCTATGCTAACAGAATTTCAAATGCATCAGAAACTAAACAATAGCACACCCAAAGATGACACGATGATTTACCTTTGGGAGAAAAACCCAACAAAATAACACCTCTCATTGCACTGACAAATAATATTCACAATACAATAAGCTCTCTCTTGTGCTAATCCTTCGGCACTAGTTTGTGCTTCTTGGTTAACCTGTTGTCTTTTTTACAATTCTATGTGCCTATATTTATAAGCACAACATTCATAGGAAACCACCAAGTGGTTTTACACAACAATGGGCACAAAACCATGCGCCAAAAACTACCATGAGACCAAATGCCTTGTTACATGTAAAGACAAAATCAAGGAGCTACACCTCCTTAAGCTAAAAGACAAACAAGAAGTTGCATCTCTTAAGCGAAAGAACAAACAAGAGGTTTCCTGAAGGAGCTGAAGTCCAGGGTATCTAAAGACAAAATCAAGGAGCTACATCTCCTTAAGCTAAAAGACAAACAAGAAGTTGCACCTCTTAAGCAAAAGAACAAACTGCACAGTCCAGGGTATCTAAAAGAGCTGAAGTGTTTGGAATTTAGACGTTTCCTGTTCTAAAGACTGTTGGGCTTCTCTTAAAAGCATTCTTTCACTCTTGTTGTATAAATAGATTTCCTAACTCTGTTTTATTTGCAAGTCTGTAGAAACTATTTTTAGTGAAAAAGCATTCTGATTGATGGAAGCCTAAGCATATAAACTAACATCTTTTTGGACTTTATCTTGAGTATTTGAACCAACAATCTGCTTCATCCCTTGTTCACATTACATCTTCATTCATTCAATTGAGAATGGGTTCTAGATTTCTAGAATTGCTAGTTTCCACATTTATATCCTTGACAATTTGTAGTTCCCACATTTGATATATTAGAGCTCAGAGAAGAAACATCTTTTTGGACCTGCCTGAGAGTAGTTTAATTCACAAGTTGCTGCATACTATGTGAAGCAGTATTTAGTTTTATTAGATTATGCGCGGTTCTATATTCAGGAAATTGATAATTGATATTTCTCACATTGACATATTCCATGATGAATTTTGAATATCTGTGACCTCAAACTTAATATTTCTGGCAATTACATTGGGGATATCTACTTTTTCATCATGACTCATCACTGATAGATTTCATAGATCTGTTTTGTTTATGAGAGGTTGAAATTCTTCCCATTGAAAATGTATTCTGATTGATGAAATCCTAAGCATAAAAGAGTAAAATGTTTTTGAATTTTACCTTAAGTAGTTGAATCAACAAGTTGGTTCGTCCTTGAATCACATTCAATCTTCACGCATTAGATTGTGAGCAAGTTTATGTTTTCAAGAATTGACGTCTCTTTCATATCTTCTCAGGGCCATCTGTGTTTGGGTTCATGAAAGAGAAAATGCCACAAAAAATGTGGGAGTTTTGTTTTCTCTGGCATTCTGAGGGCAAATTTTCTTTAGTAAATTGTAGAGCCATACCTGAGTATCTTCCAAATGCTAGATTCATTACAAAAACATCTGATATCTAAAATGAATATATACACATTATCTTTGGTGGTTGTGGTTTTTCTTTAACATTATATATTTGAGTCTTCTCATCTTCGAACTAATCTAACTGAAGATCCTAGTTGAAATGTTTAGAAAGCAAAATGTTTAAGTTGGTTGATTCTGACACATTTTTTTCGATTGTATAATTGTAATCAGGCATTAACTTTGACATTACTGATTTGCATTTAATGTTTCAGTTTGTTTTATTGCAATTCTTGTGTGTTTTTGATTTGTGCCTTAATTTAATATGGACGCATTTCTCTATTCTAATTGGTCCTTCTTGTTGGGGTGACAATGTTCCAGAGGAGGATTCAGAGACAGACACTGAGGAGTCAGATGTCAGTGGTTCTGATGGAGAAGACACATCCTGGATCTCATGGTTCTGCAATTTAAGAGGCAACGAGTTCATTTGTGAAGTTGATGATGAGTATATTCAGGATAATTTCAACCTTAGTGGACTTAGTAGTCAAGTCCCTTACTATGAACATGCTCTCGACTTGATTTTGGATGTAGAATCTGCTAATGGTTAGTATATTTATGAGATTTGTTTTAGAGGACTTCCTGTTGCCTTACAAACATCAGAGTTTAGTGTGTAACACTTATTTAATTTATGTTAGCATTTTGGTATGTGCTAATAATTTTATTATATGGTATGTATTCATGAAAAAGTTTAGTTCTGTATTTTATTTCTTGGTTTTTTGCTTTAGGTCTCTTTTGGTGTTTTTCTATGTTCCATGGAGTTCTAGAACAGGGGGATGCATGGATGGGTTTCGGGGATGGGGGGACTATGGACCCAAATTTAGGGATAGTGGGTGATGGCGGCTGGCAGTGCAAGTATAATGCATATATAAATACATATAATTTTAATATATGTTTTTAGATGGAATAATTGCAGGTTCTATTGGGGCCTGCTCCCTTAGAGAGAACTATTACAAAAGACCAATAATGGCCACAAAACAACTACTAATGCTGTAACAATCAAACTGGGAACCTTGAACAAAACGTTACAATAGTTAAAAAACTACCCAGCACTCATCATGCTTTCTGACCTTGTTTTCATATGAGATCTAAGAATCATATGAGAAGAGGCTTTTCTTTCTTATGCGGAAGTGATTCTCTATGGGAGACTGTTGTCCATCCCCCTTTCTGTGGGTTTACGTCCCTAGATTCTAAATCCCCACACCCTTCACTAGAGGGGAAACCCTCCTCCGAAGAACCCAAAAAGCATAGCCTTTGAGGGAGACACTTTGGGAGCAGGACCCTTATCTGTAGAAATCTCACATGACGGCACATAATTTACAATTTCCACAGAACTTACAATATTCTTCTGATCTGCCAAAGGCTTCAAAAGCTCCACTTCCTGTGATGCAGGTTTATGGGAGAAGATGAGTTCACATGCAAAGCTGGGCATTCAGCAGAAGAAGGGGAGCCACACACAGCCAGCTTTCCTAAAGAATCTGCAAATGATTTTTTAGAAGAGGTAATACAAACATCAGAAGATATATCATCTGCCTTTTTAGAAACCCTAACAGCTGTAGAGGATAAAAACGCCCAGGCCTCTCCAACCTATTTCGAGCAGCCTGAGAATCAGCCCTGCGTTCCCCATTCAGCAGAGATATAGAAAGCTGTTTTCCTGGCATGACAGGAGCAGCATCATCAAGAGCAGCAGCCGCTTGATCAACCCCCATTATCCGCTCCATTCTTTGGCAAAAAACAGTCTGGTGGTGCATCCTTCAAACAATATCCAGGAACAGCAGGAGTGTGAATGGGAGTGTAGGGTTTGCAGGAGAAGCCACAGCCATTAGATCCTCCCCATTATATATATATAAAACTAATAAGTTTATATAATTGTAGTTTAAAAACTCGGACTCGGCAATTACTCAGCCGACCCAAAAATTTTAAAAACTTGGGACTTGGCAAAAACTCGGGGGTTAACTCGGCAAAGATATCGAACATTAAAAAATGATTAATTTTTAAAAATATGCTTTAAAAACATGCATATTACCGAGTTTATGGACCATATTATTGATTTCCTTCAGATATATATCAAAATTAGACTCGGCAATTACTCGGCTGACCCAAAAATTTTAAAAACTTGGGACTCGGCAAAAACTCGGGGGTTAACTCGGCAAATTTATCAAACATTAAAAAATGATTAATTTTTAAAAATATGCTTTAAAAACATTCATATTACTGAGTTTATGGACCATGTTATTGATTTCCTTCAGATATATATCAAAATTAGAGGCCGATATCCCACATTACTGCTGTGTTTAGGATTTTTTTTTTGAAATTTATTGACTCTTGTTCTAGGGCACACGTTTATTGTGTTTTTGAATTTTTTTGAAAAAGCAGACACTAAACAACCTGCAAAAACTCTAAACACAGCAATGAGCATTTGTAGCAGTAAAAATCGTGCCGTCTGTCTGCATTTTTGGCAAGGCAAGATGATTTTCGGTGGTTTTTTCAGCAAATGTTGTCACAAATTTTTTGCAAAAACTTGGAGCCGAGTAATTGCGACGATAACTCGTGAGCAAGATTTCATGGCAAGTATGCGCTGAGTTTTTAAACTATGTATATAATTATTAAACTAATTAGTAATACATATTTATATTATTATAAATATAAGTCTTCCCTGCGATTCCTATGTTTTCTCTGACACCAAATCCTTATTATTTCTCATCAAATCTTCATTCTTCAGATAACTAATGTTGAAGCTGGGGAATCTGACTGGTCTAAATGACGAGGGCTGCACAGTTGAAGACAGGAATATTGTCATTCTTGAAACTTTTTGTTTGTCTTCTTTGTTTTTTTGAAACTCCTTGGCTTACAGCAGTCAGCAGAAACTCACAAACATTTATGAAAACTTGATAACATCCACCACCGTCCCAACCTCGTTGCTTCCTCTACTCTCTACTAAGCCTGAGGTGTCTGTGATGTATGGAATAATAAATATTTGATCACTAACTTCCTAAAGTTACGATAAGAGAGTGCATCTGAGTAAACAAAAACAATAACAGCTGTTTTAGTAGTCTATTTTGCCTTTGATACCATGTAAATATTCCCTTTTTCTTCCAAGCTCAACAATTTGTACATCCCATCATGTTGTCTGTCTGTTCAAAGCTTTGACACAAATCAAAATTGTTATCATGACATAGAAACTTTATTCAGCATGGGATGTCCTCCCTGCAGGCAGTGGGGGGGGGTGGTGAGGGGATGTTTTGCCTCTATTCCCAACCCTGAAACAGCATTTTTTTGGGTGGAGGACAAGTCCGTGGATCACTGAGTGTTTTTGAGGTGGATGAAAATTCCAATTTTTTGAAAAATGCTTCTTGTAAGACACAGCTAGCTAGAAATGTATGCAAGTGTACTTACCACATGTCATTCTTTGACAGAGATGCGTAAATATTTGCAGTGGTGTAATGATATGAAGAAAAGTGCAGATTATGTTATGGATGCACTTTTTAATAAAAAAATTTGTACTTAATTTTTTTTATTATTCTGCATACTTTTGTCGACTGACATCTATTTGCACTATTCTTGCTAGAGCGACATTTCTAAACTTATTTATTGTTATTACCTTTATTTATGCTGTCTTTGTAGAATCTTGTGGTCATGACATTTTTCGTAATTTGGGGTTGACTTATCTGTCAATATAGTGGATTATAATCATATGCAGGTAGAGTAGGTGTTAAAAGTTATTCCCATATACCATGTCTAGTCTGCAGAATCTTCTCCACCATCCATCAAATAGGTACTCAGTTTGTATTTCTAGTAAAAATAATGTTCAAACATTGTGGAAAAAGAGCTGGTGGAGTGGCAATAACAGAATTATGTGAATGATATGAAGGGATGCTAAAAATAAGGTTGTCACTTGCAAAATAAATATCTTATTATAAAAGTACTTCTGATATTAGTTTGAGATATTGTAATCCATCCTGATCATGAAATCTGTGTAGTGAGTAAAGATGAAAACCCCAGGGTCTGCCGAAGCTTCTAGTGCCACCAGATTTCTGAGGATTGCCTCTATGTTGGCATAATTTAACTTTGGGAAGGCAAAACGTGGCAGTCATTTTGTCGAAGTGTATTGTGGTAAGGTCCCCATCTGTGGCAAGGAATTTTATTCCTGTTGAATGTAAGCTAGAGATGGATGCAATGGCTAGCACTGCTTTCCCATAGGCTGGGCTATGGAAAGTTCTTAGGTTTTTAATATTTTATTTATATAAATTTATGATATATTTATTTTATATTTAATATTGATTAATTTAATAAGTAAAACATTTATAAAATCATATATATTTTTTAATAATTAATCTATTATATATTATAATATTTATTATTTATAAAATTATAAATTATTTTTTTATTTTTAATATATATATATATATATATATATTAGATAATTTAGTGGGGGCTCTATTGGGGCCCTCACCATTGAAATTCAAAGTTCATTGCAACAATAAACATGAAATATTAGCAGCTATCAGCATATCCAGAACTGTCAAAAAGACAGGCAAATAAACTCAGATTCAACTTATTGTAAACCTCTTTTCTTTTTACTTTGAGACCTTAAGATTCTATGGGAATCAGAAATTTTCGTATACTTCTCTTTTCGGTTAGCTACTGTCATCCATCCCTCAAACATAGAAGGAGCCATATCCATATCCTCCTCTTCTTCAACTTCGATTCCTCCATCCAAGGAAAATCCTCTTCATAATATATATGATCAATACCCTCAAAGTCCTTAATTTTATCTAAACATTCATCCTCCTTTACATAGTGTTGATGATGCTTTCTTGACAACAACATTAGAATAAAACACCAAGTGCTCTATCCTCTCTTGAACAAAGCGTCTCGAATGCTAAACTACATGATCAAACAAGAACGCTCCAAGGTTCCTTGTACGTGATTTGCAATGGATAGCCTCGGTGGTATGATGTGATAATGTTGTTTACACAAAGGGACTTATGCAGAATTTATTCATCACTCCATTCAAATATGTACTCTTTCCTTGTGAAATGAAACTTTTTCTAATCAACTACAAAAAGAAAAGGCAAAAGGCAAGGGTTAAGAGGGCTAATCTAAGGACAATGATATAATGCACATGCTATGATACACAAATTCCCTTCCACAACCTAGCTCTGCTTCACCATGAGAACCAACAATTACACGGAGTAAGTGCAATCTCCTAAGGTAATCATATGATTTTCATGCTGTGAACTTCCATCCAAACATTCACAACTGGTGCAGTTTGAACGAGCATCCACAACCGAACTTATGCAAACAAGGTTTAGGCTAACTTTGTAAAGTGAGTTACCTTCGGCAATCCACGAAAAGTATGAACCAAAAGGGATTCATCAAATATCTTCACATAAGAAACATTATATCAATGAACTTCTAATTTATTAACTAAGCTACTTTGGAAACAATTCTTAACCATCTTGGAGACAATGAAGACTGTGCTAACATTCCAAAATCACAAGATCACCATGAAACATTCAACAATGAGCTTGCATTAATCTTGAAGTGTATCTTTACAACAATCTCTCAATATCTCTTCAATGACTTCGAAGAGTCTCCTCTACTCTACTCCTTTCTAATCTAATGTATATTTTACAAATGAGAAGAATGAGCCTTTTATAGACTCCAGAAATTACATGAAGGGCCAAGATTGATTTAGCAATCAACGGTCGAGATTGGGACGACTTTTAGAACATGAAAGAGGCAATGAAGGCACGTTTCCCAATGTGATAAGCATCTTTGGAGCATCTTTATGGTGGGCCCTCTTTATCCATTTGTTTGCTATAGACAACCTGGACTTGAATGAATGACATGGTAGAATGTGATTGGCTTGATGATGTGTACGTGCCACCTCAACATCTTTAAACGAACTAGTCTAGTTCACCTCATGTTCACTTTACTTAGAATATTTTCTTCTTGTTGTCTTGATGTAACTTATGGATCGCTTTGATGATCATGCTCATCTCTCATCTCGTGACGTCCTTGTGCTTGTGTAGGGTTATGCCTCTGGACAGTTGCATGAAGTAGAAGATATGTTGTGCACGAGTCCTTGGAGTAGATTACATGATGATTGTCCTTTTGGCGCGTGGAATGAATCACTGGAAGATGACTCCCTCTCATGCGTGGCGTTGATGTCTTCCTCATCTAGACATACAAAGTCTTCAAAGTAAGATGAACTTGATGTAGGAGGTCCTTCGTGTGGTGATGATGACAAATTTGAGCAACTTTCCTCCACCTTCCAAACTTCTCATGTATGAGCTCTCGCCATTCACCTTCTTGGATCCTCCATTACCTACAAAAAGAAACACATCAAATTAAGACTTGATATAAAGGATTTTCAATAACAAATTACATTCATCTTATGCATGTGGGATCAAAAAATGACATTTCAAAACATACCCTTTTGCGTCAAATCCATGCCTAAGTGCCTAGGCGGGTTTAGAGGGGTAGTATGGATTGATATGTGTGAAATTCCTTGTCTCAGTGCCTAGGCCGACCTAGCCAGGCGGGTTTGAAAGGCTTGTGAGGAATGTGTGATGAAAATCCAAGGGTCATGGTCTAGGCTGCCCAGGCTGGGCGGGCTGGAAGAGGGTGTGAGGATTTTTATACTTAGGCCATCCTTGCTTCATTTTCATGATCTTTTCCTTCCTCCTTAGCATGACTTAGTGTTCTCTTCATGTAAATTACCTTCATTTGAGTGAAGTCAAGAAGTGATCTGAAAGGCATTTGAGGTATTCTCCATGTGCAATGGTGGAGCCGCCTATGATGAGCAGCCTTGAAGGGGATGTGTGGATTTGACGCCAATACTTATGATTTTCACCTCCTTATTGGACTTGTATGTGTGTGGAAGCAGATGGGTGGAGTTGGTAGGCAAATGATGAGTGGCATGAGCGCTCAAACACTTGATTCCATGCTCACCTCCCTAGGCCGCCCAGGTAGGGTGGGTTTGGGAGTATGGTGTGGATTTTGACTAAAACATGCTTATCTTTGTCTTTGAGCAAGCTCCTTATCTTCCATGGTTGCAATTTGCCTTTATCATTATCATCATCTTCATCTTTTCCTTGCAAGTTTCCTAAGATCTTTCTTTTGAATGGTTTGGAGGGGTTGAATGTGGAGTAGTTCATGTAAAGATCAAGGAATCCAAGACCTCATGTCTAGGCCACCCAGGTAGGGCGGGTTTGGAGGCGAGGCTTGGACTTTTACTTAAAATCTTTCATGCGTGTTCCAAACTTGCAAGTTATCCATGTCTTTGTTCAAAACTTAGTGTTATTCATCACCTTCCGTCTCTACACTTGCAAATTTCATGTCATCTCTCCTAAGCGGGTTTGTGAGTTTAGTTAGAAAGAGATGCATGAGGAACATGGAAAAAATCCAAGACCCCCTCTTGAGGCCGCCCAGGCTGGGTGGCTTTAGAGGTGATGCATGGAATTTTCATCAAAATGTGTTCTCTATCTTCAACCTTGCAAGTTAAACTTAGTTTTAGACTCCATCATCACCTCCTAACTCTCTTCAATTGGGAAAACCTCCTGAAAATGTTCTAACTTTCCCTGGGGCGGATTTGGAGTAGGTGCATGGAGCTACTCTCATGGACAAGACATAATCCAAGCCCAGGTGTTATTCTCGCCCAGACTCGGCGGGTTTGGTAGGTGTGCTTGGAATTTCACACTTAGACAACTTTTCAGTCTTTGAAATTCAAGTATATTTCAAAATATATTTAAGTATATGCCAGATATTTAAATATTTTGAAATATACTTCCAGGATGTTTGAGATAGGTCTCGGATCCATAGGATTTGACATGCAGATTCTAGATTTTTGAGGATCCACCAGATTTTAGACTTAGCCATTTCTTCAGGTTTTCAAGATATCAGACTTAGTCGATTTTAGGACCTCAAACATGTGTCAGGATTGATCTCAGGACCTCATTCGCACCCACTTAATCCATCTCAAGCTACATGGGAGAAAGTCATTGTCCAATTTGTGGAGGAGACGTGATTGCATAACACTTCCTATGGACTTCTACAAGCTCAAAATTGCAAAAAAAAAGGGGGGTCCCCATTTGCAATGGGGCGATGTGTGATTAGGTCACAACACGTAGGAGACTGCTGATGACATCAAAACATCCTTCTGCTGCAGATCCAGGCATAACTTAGAGTTACCCTTCAAAGGAACTTCATTTTGAATCTCCTCCATTTCAGAAACCTCATGTTCATCTTCCCACATCACCACCTCCTTGAACATTACATTCACTTCTTTCAACTAATCTTTGCTCTGTCATTTTTCTCCCTCTTTTCAAGCTGAATTTTTCTTCATGTTGGAAGGAGAACCAGCCAAAGAGCTGCCAACCAGTAGATACTGCGAGGACACATTCAACCCCCAAGACGCTATCCCAGCTTTACTTGTTTTTTCTCGTCTGGGCATAACCGTGACAAGTGCCCAATCCATGGCAGTTCCAACATCTAAACACTTGCTTCTCATAGTCCAACATCCGCTTCCTCAAGGAGTTGCCTACTTTCAGCCATATTTCCGCCGGTAGACCCAAATATATGCCCATATCGACAACCAAAATATGGGCATAAGAAGTTTGAGATCTCAAATGGGTTTCAGAAGATGAAGAAATTAATTTACCTGATGAGTTGCCTATAGCCTCCAGAGAAGAGGTAAGCCAGAAGTGCAGCGGCAGATTTGGGAATCTAACCCAGATTGGCAAAATCTTAAAATTTTTATTAAGGGGGTTAAAGCTCGGATACTAGGGTTTTATACAAAGAGCAGCATTCTCCCATGACCATGGGTCCTTTGCTTGTATTTCCTCTCGGACAATAATAAAAAAACCTTGAGAGCAAAAATAAATAACTACAGATTCTTTAAGAAAATGCCAAGTATTTGAGACCCATTTATACAAAATCTGGTAAACTAGGCCAAAAAGAAGAGAATCTGCAGATCAGCGCCATCTCTGCATGGTACTCTGCTTCTTCCTTCACTCCTTCGCCCAACTCCAGCAGCGGAATCTTCTCAACCTGTTTAACCAGGTGGCTAGCACCATTACTTCTTTCATGCTGCTCCACACTATGTTTCCTTTCCTTCTCACACTGGGGCTGCAACAAAACTCCTTCAGTGGCTGCCTCCAAAAAAGTTTTATGCCTCTTTCCTGGCGTAACTGGTGCTAGGAAAGAATTAGAGCACCCGTACTCAGTGAGTCAGCAAGATGCTTATTAACAAAACCATCCAATAAAGCAAAAGTATCCATAGATGGCCCTTTAGGCAGGTCCTTTCCAAATATATATATTATGCTGTACCCAGCTGTACTGAACCAGGGGGAAAATTGCCATACCGGCATACCCTAACTCGTACTGATCCTGTAGCTGAACTGGCAACTTAGACCACAATAGGAATTTTTATTGTAAATACTAACCAGAGTTACGTGCTGTCTTCGGATTTATCTACATCTCTGTAAGTGAAGTTTTCAATCTGCCTCCCTCGAAATACTCTGAATCTTTTTTGGATTAAAAAATTCACGGGTTCTTTATCCTATGGAGGGACTTTTGCATATCTGTCCTAAGTTGTCCTTGGATTAAATAGTGTAACATGGAAGGATACTGAAAATGAGGTTGTCGCTTACAGAATAAATCTCTCATAAAAAATACTTATCAGTTTTGGATATGGGGATCTATTTTTAAAAAGTTTTGAAATTAATTTTTTATTTTACATATATGATGAATATGTTGTAATACAAAATAAGAATAATGTGTGAATTTTCATTTGTTGAGTTCATTGTCAATGACGTTGAAACTCTTTTACCTTTTGATTTTATTTTCCAAAACTTATCATCCTTGACCTCGAGGCAAATTAGAATCGAGTTTGTTTCATACTGCTGGCATATTATAATCATCACAAAATTTTAATTGTAGGTACTATGCAAAGGTACTGATGTATTATCCTCTGATTAGTAACCATATTTTCCCTTAACATATGTGTACTTGCTGTCTTTGGATTTATATATAACTCTGTAAGTGTTTTTTCAATCCGCCTCCCTAGAAATACTGTATAAATTTTTTGGCTTAAAAAATTCACAAGTTATGTATCCTATGGAGCGACATTTGCATGTCTATGCTTAGTTAGCCTTGGATTAACTGGCACACGAATTAGGTCTTTATAAGGGACAGGACACATGAATAATTCAGCCATGTTTTCATTAATTCCCTTGAGATCCAGAAACAATGGTGTTGCAGTGAGAACTTCTGAGAGAGAACTACTCAAATTTGAAATACTAACATCTTTATTAGTTGGTGTTAATTGTCATACTTTGTACATCGACATTAAATGATTCCTGTCTTTGGATTTATATATGACTTTGTAAGTGTTTTTTCAATCTGCCTCCTTAGAAATACTCTATAAATTTTTTAGCTCAAAAATTCATGAGTTATGTATCCTATGGAGCGACTTTTGCATGTCTATGCTTAGTTAGCCTTGGATTAACTAGCACACGAATTTGGTCTTTATAAGGGACAGGACACATGAATAATTCAGCCACGTTGTTTTCATTAATTCCCTTGAGATCCAGAAAGGATGGAGTTGCAGTGAACTTCTGAGAGAGAACTACTCAAACTTAAAACACTAACATCTTTATTAGTTGGTGTTAATTGTCATACTTTTTACATCGACATTAAATGATCCTAGGTTTGGGCATTGACCTCGACAATGGTAATCAGGTAGCAACAGCAGAAATTACTAGTCAGCATTTGTTATTATCTCCTTACTAGAGGCAGCAGAAATTTGGCAGACAATTGCCAGGACTTGTGAGGATTCAAATCAGAAAACCTTTCAGTTATGAAGGTAGCAACATGAGAGAGTATGGAATACATATCTAAAGAGCTGGGTTCTTTCTCATCAATCATGCCCATTGCATCTTATATGTTACTAAACATCATGCTCAGGTTTTCTGAAAATGCCAATTGCATCTTATATGCACTTTGTAAATTCTATTTAGGATTTACCATCTTGGTCCAACCAAACAACTGTAAAGGTTTCAGAGAGCTTAAATGAAATAATTTCTAAAAAACGTCACAAATGAGCAAGAGCTCCTGAAAGAAGTTGATACTTAATATGAGTAAACTTCTTTCTTTTGAGTAGAACTTGAGCTTGATCAGTGAGTCCTTGTTGACAGTCATACTGGGCTTTGATCTAATCCCTTTTCTTTGGTTTTACATTTCAAGAAAAAACACACTGATAGGCTGCACCACATATCGGCTCCTCTTTTTGGCTTAGATACCAGGACTGAGCAATATATAATATTCAAAATATGGGCAGGGCTTATACCTGGACTCATTCTTGTGTTTCTCATGCCATTGGAGTGGGAGACTCTCAATGTAATGGTTGACAACATGAAATTTATCAACCTCACTGGCGAACTGTGGCCCTGTTGGCTTGACCCAATAATGGGAATCACTATTCAAATTATCTGAAAACAAATGAGACAGAAGCAGATATGGTGGTTTATCGACAAATCATTTCTTGCAATTCTGTGAGGTTTCAAATAACTGTAGTGAAATATTTACAAATAATATTGTGAACTGAGATCTGCTCTATTTAATCTGAGCAGTTGGTTATTTCACAAGTAAATCATGACACTATGTCATGTAGTCTACTGGGGAGACTAGGAAAGATGTTTGTAAATATTAAGTAGGTAACTATTGACAAATCCTCAGTTCATGTAATAGAATTACTAGTGAGTGACAGGGAGGCAATCTCCTAGGCCTGCTGTTGCCAAAAGGGGCTTTAAAATGAAAAAAACTTGATATGCCATTATTTTGGGTTGAATGTTCAAGTAATTTTCTTTTTGTAAATTTCAACATATTTGATAATGATAAGGTTGTAGAAATGCTTTGTGGTGTTCTGCACATTCTGAAAAAGAATCTAATATAGTTTTAAAAAGAATCTAATTCTGAAAATGTGTAGCCCTAGGACTTATGCATGCTTTAGGGAGGATATTAAGTGGCAGTTGTGGCAATGTGGAACTGGTTGAATAAGCTCCTAGGATGATTTATATGAATTACAGCGTGTAGTCTTCCTTTTTCAAATGTAATTAATTTTACTTGCAGAGGATATCCTAACCGAGGACCAGAATGAGCTTGTGGAATCGGCTGCAGAGATGCTGTATGGTTTGATTCATGTTCGTTATATCTTAACAAGTAAAGGAATGGGTGCAATGGTAAGTACTATCCAGCTAATATGATATTGAAGCAAGTACTTGTTAGTGATCTCATAAATCATACCCTTAATGCTTATCCTAATGTTTATCACATGGTGGTGATGTAGCTAGAAAAGTACAAGAGTACAGATTTTGGAAGGTGCCCTCGAGTTCACTGCTCAGGACAGCCATGCCTCCCAGTTGGTCAATCAGATATTCCTCGTACGAGTACTGTTAAAATATACTGCCCCAAGTGTGAAGATGTATACTACCCGAGATCCAAGTATCAAGGCAGTATCCTTTACAAATAAATAATGTTCTTACTGCAAAATTGTTTTTATTTGCTAGATTCTTTTGGGGTTCTTGTAGTTTTGTATTACAATGTGCATGCATAGTTGTTTTCGTATTTCTTGTATCATTTTTACAGTGTGTGCTAGAATCTGTAGGATATAGTTAAGGTCTCTAGGTTTCTATGTGAACATATCTGTTCTGCATATGTTTGACATCTCATCTAACTTGTTTTCTCCTTAAGATGCTTAAATTTGATGTAGATATTGATGGAGCATATTTTGGCACAACTTTTCCGCATCTATTTTTGATGACATACCCGTACATCAAGCCAACAAAGCCTGTGCAGGGTTATGTCCCTAAGATATTTGGATTTAAAATCCACAAGAGTTTACGGTAGACCAAGATTATTAATGTCAAACGGTGATAAACTCCAGTCTTTTCTGCACAAACCTGTGCAGGATCACATCATCTTGTGGGTAGCATTATTTTTGTTTCATTAGTCATTACATCTTATTTAAGACAACTGTATTTATGTGTTTCTTTTTCCTTATGGCCATTATGAATTTGAAAAAGGGTACTGAGTGCCCTCTTGAGTTGTCAGTTGAGACTGTGAATAGTTGCGCTTGTCTTTTTTGACTGACTAGTCACTTAACCAATAACCTCATTTATTCTGAATCTGAGAAAAATGTCATTTATTTGCTTTTAATCTTAGGTTACTCCATGCATATGTACTAATCATGCTTGAATGGCATCATTTTTTGTTGCTTGTATGAGAAAAATTCTTTTAGCATGAATAATATCTTTGCTTCTATTTATTTGTTTTCCATTTGTAGTGTTATTTTATTGTTCGTAAGCCCACTTATCTACATGAAGCTGATTGTCCTGTGGCTAAAGGATTCTGAAGTTGCACTAATGCACAATAATCTTCAACAGATAAAATGGGATAGAGGGTTTGCAAATTTACAGTTATTAGGAAATTAATTAAAGCTTAAATCACCCTAGAGGAACACAGATATGGATGATTCAATCAGTTTGTGGATGGTTTGAAGTCTTACAATAATAAAAAATGGAATAAAAAACATCCCTATGGAGTATTGGATGGAAAATTATTCCTCTTATGACTTATTGCCTTGGAACTGATGTGGTATGCAGATTCAATCATCCATGCAGGGTGAAAGGCATTCAGTGCAAGCATCGAAGTGGTCTTTTGCATCCAAACACACACAGTAGTGTGTTACACTTAATGTTGGCACCGGAAAATTTCCTTTTACATAGCTTTGCGTATAGTTAATTTTGAAGCTTAGCTTATAGGTAATTTTGTATTTTCAAGTTTGGCCGATGCTTTTGGAGTTCAAATGTATTATTAATGTAACAACGCTGCTTGTGTTTTTTAATCATGTTTAACTTTTAGTGCATTACTAATCATAAATGAATATTATTATACATTGTAGAATAATTTTTGAAATTACTGTTCCATGTGCTGGGATGATAGATTCAGCATCTCTTGATCTTAGAGAGTCACAATATTCATGTTTTTTTTCCTTTTGAAAGAATTCTCTTAGTATTACATCAAAGAACGAGTGACCATCAGCTGATCAAATGATCTACTTGGAAAATCTCACTCTCTGAAAGTTATGAAAACTCTTATTTGTCCCACGTAGAATCTTCATAATAAGCAATCTTGGTTTGTATAAAATCTGAGCTTATCTAGTGTTGTAATATTTAGCATTTGATCTTTATGTGGGTAGTATATCAATATTCAAGTCACCACTTTAATGACTACTTTTTCTGAGTAGTCATTTCATTATGGCCTATTAATAACTTTTTAAAATTGATAATGATCACAATGGAACCCACAAAGCACACAATTCCTTGAAAAAGGATCTTAGCAGCAAAGAAGGTTGTGGATGAATTTGAACTTTAGAAACTTACTGATTTTTAAGGAAGTTGTTTTCATTGAGTAAGGTCTCGTGCATATGCAAACACAACACTAATCTTTATGTGTGTTAAACACTCTACCAAACTTTTCCTTGTATTATTGTTAGTAGAGTCGCTTCAAAAAGGCTTTCCCCTTTTAAATTGTAATTTCTTTTGATTCTATTTTTGCTCGCAATTTGTGAATTCATCAAACATTAACATTATTTTCATGAGTTCATCATGTTACGAGATGTTTTGGGTGATTGATTTTGTTCAAAGTGGAAAGTGATTAATTGAAAATGTAACAGAAAATGATGAAAAATTTGGAAAATTTGAAAAATTACTAAAAGTGGAAATTGCCTTGCCCTGTGGACTTAACATGCACATTTGTGCTGTTGACATTTGTTTAAAAGCGTGTACAATGTGCGCTTTTTACCAAAGGTCCTGAAATTTTTTTATTAAAGGAAATAAAGGTACGTGCAGTGTATCTAGGACACTCACTTAGAATTAAAAAAATAGATTAAAAGATGAACATGAAAAAAATGAAGCATGAAGAGGGCATGCAAAACATGACACGCATGTTTGCAAAATAATACGCTAGAAACTCACTTTTGTAAAGGTTAAAAAACTGTACACTAGGTGCTTTTTTCACAACTTAAAAAAAAAATGTACATAGCGCATTTGTGCACCCATTTGGATTGTAGACTTTGCCATCCATTTTCATGTTTTTCATAATAACGATCACGCCCACAAGAGTTTTGTGCCGTTCATAGAGATTGGTGATTTAGGTTAGCTTTGTCTTTGTTGTTAGAAAGATTGTTCGAGGCAATGTTCAAGGTTTGCAAAAGAAAGTCGGCGTATGAGAAAGGGCACGTTGTTTGAATTCTTATTGGAGCTAGGATTTTTGTGTCGGTTTAAGGTTTGAAACGGAGAGGTAGCTTATGGAAGGCAAGATTAGGGTTTTAGAGTGCACTAGGGGATGCTTTCACCACAAATTCTCCAGTGTATTCAGAATTAGTCCTAATCCTTCTTAGGAGTACCAAGTTGTTTTTGTGCATCTTAATTTTTCCTCTATCAAGAGAAATCAAGGGTTAATATAAGGAGCTAGGGATTTAAGGGGATTCTTTAGGAACATGATTAATACAGTTGAAATTAAGGTCTTTATGAGAGTTTTTTTTATTTTGAGGTGAAATTCATAAACGTTGCACATTTTTATGGAGCATCAAACTCAATCTAGAATAAATATTGTCTTCCAAGTTTGTTGAGATGAAGTGCCTATTTTAAGGTACCACCCCTCTTTGCTTTTGCCTAATATTCGAGGTGCAAAATAGGTTATGTAGTTATAGAAAAGTGTAGATTTACAAGATAAACCAAAGAAGTGAATATACTAGTATAAAGGTGAATTAGGTTTGTGACAAGTAGTTGCATTCCTTGGTTCCCCTTATGAGTGCTTGCTTACGTTGGATTTTGCAACCAAGAAATTATTGAAATTATGACATGAAGAACAGAGGCTACAACACAACAATTGCTCAGTCAATCATCTTCAACATTCCACATTATTACATTCAATGGCTTTATAAGGCCTTTCAGCTTTCAAACTATTTAACAACTAACATCTAATAAATTAACATTAACATGTTAATTTATTATTTATTACATCATACATATGTCATGCACTAATTCCTAACACCCCTTTAATGCTGATGTAGGAATTTTATTTTAGAGTGGCATCAACAGTTGGCTTTGGTCAGTCATCACCTTCGTTTTCTGAGTTGCAGTTGAGATCCAACTGCTTGTGTAGAATCACCTTTCCTGTCACACATTTTGGATGGAACGGTTGAAAAGTGAAAGTTGTTCCAATATGGCGGATTGAGAATTTCTTTTATTGCTGTTTGGATCTCCACTAATTCAATGAAACCACTGCCCGCACTTATATTCTAAATTTTGTATTTTTAGGAGTAAAGTGCTATCAGAGAGCTTTCCATTACTAGTCGTGACTTTCATGATCCCAGAAATGATTTATTTTGCATGAATTATGCCTTATACTTGATGATTTGTATGAATGCTGGCCAACAGATACTTATTCTCTACCACAAACTACTTCTTGCATTTAAACTACATCTTAATCATGGGCTTCTTGTCGAGGTTGATAATGACCTTGAAAAACTAGAGCTTCATGTCGCTCTACACTGACAAATCACAAAAGATGTCACATACGGTAGTGTTGATCGGTTGCCTTGGTCATTTGCAATGATCTCCTTATGGTCATGCTGCTTACACCAACTAGCACTAAAAAACTTAGCCCTTCGACGAATTTCATCAGCTGTAACAAATCTTAGAAACATAATAACGTAGTTTGATATTAACTAATCTTGACTCTTCTCAAGAAATGTATCAATCATTCACGTTACACTCTACAATTATTTTAACTGCTTGAATGCGAGATAAATGTAATTGCTGTACAGGACATAGTACAAACTTCATCCTATATCAATGCATACATTCAATTGGAATCCTCAATAATGCTTGCAATCTTAACGCCCAATAATCACAATGCAACAGATTTATACATCAAAATAGCTATTTCTATGTGTCATTCAAAATGTCTCTCTTCAACCTTTAACTCCCAACAGATTTTAATGATCTAGGGTAAGCAAAAATAGAAACTCAAACCCTTAATTTTTTCAAACTGTGTAAAACAAGTGGAAGGCACAACCTTTCATTTCCATTGAGGCATTCTTCAGGGCTTTGAACATGAGTGTTGAAGCAATGGGAAAAAATGCAGCTGAAATTTTTAAATTTTTTTGGATAATGAAAATGAACAAAATGGAGTGAAAACAATGAAAAGAGTGAATTAGGCAGAGAGAGGAGAGAAACTAGATGTAGATGAATGGTGAATGTCACAAGTTTGCACGTGGTCTTAACTGCATCATTGTTGATAAAAATGCAAGAATGACGGACGAACAAAACAATGGCTACTACACGTGGTCATCACTGTATCATCATTATATGAATTGCTTTGGAGAAGAAAGGATGATCGAATGCAAGGCAAACATAGAGGTCAAAGAAAACTTGCTTTGATACCATATTGAAATTAAGACATGAAGAAGAGTCAAAGGCTCCAACACAACAATCACTCAATCAATCACCTTCAACATTCCACATTATTACATTCAATGGTTTTATAAAGCCTTTCAACTTCTAACTACCCAACAACTAACAAACAAACTAACAACTAACATCTAATAAATAACATTAAAATGTTAATTTATTATTTGTTACGTCACACATATGTCATGCACTAATTCCTAATAGAAACATGGTAAATTGAAGGTTTTGAGCGACAACTATTAGCAAAGTTGAGAGGTGACGTGAGGAACTCTTTTTAAAACCATAATAGAAATTGATTTTGAAGATTGTTTTACATAGTGGAACAATAACTCGCAATTGTTTTTGAAGCAAATTATAGGAAAGTGACTCACAAAAAAGTAGGCAAGAAGAATCCCTAGAACATTAAGAAGAGATGAATTCAAGGACATCTTAGGGAAGCCAAGAAGGTAATTGAGGAATGGGGAGATCTTTATTTTCCACTTTCCAACCTACCTATATTCGAGTCAATGGGTATGAGTAAAGCTTAATATATTACCAAGGTGAATAATGATAGGTTGATTTTCTTGGAATGTTAGACATTAACTTTCTATCCATGAGTTTCTTTGGTCAAGGCATAAGTTAGGAGCAAGGTTGTCTATTAAAATCAACTACTATACTTGTAAGTTGAATGACACTAAATGTGTAGATACTAAATTATCAACTATCAATTTTAAATTCTTTCAAGTGAGACCCTATGACTTAAGAGAAGTTGTAGAAGGAAAAAAGAAAGAAATGGGGACACATTCCTCATTATGAGGGTTTTGGCCTGTTGCATCCCCAAATTTTCGATTCTGGGCCTTATCCTCTTCATCGTTGTTTGCCAAGTCTCAATGCCTTGCCTTTCCTTTGGTTGCCTTAGTTAACTGTAAGGGTCGCGTGTGTTAAGAGTTTTTCTAACTTAGTCGCTAAATTCCTGAAGTTCACAACCCATGTCGTACAGTTATAAAGTTCCCTAACTCGCCGACTCCCCAACCTTTCATTGCATATCCAAGTCTTAGCTCTTGCTCTGGGTGTCGCTAGGTCGGAGGTTTTCAAAACTTTGAAACCTCCGACTCAAGGTTCTAAAGTTCCAATATTTCGCGACTTCGTGACAAGGAGAGAGTTGTTTAGTTCCCGAGGCTCATAATGATCATTAAATGATAAGTACAACACATGAAGGGAATGTCTTTTCAGAATTATTGGGAAGTGGGTAAATTTAAAGGGCTATGTCCTCGAGGCATGCATTGAATGCCACGTCGACTCAGCATTTAAAATGCTTAGTAATTTTCCTCTAGCACATGCAATCTCTCATTCTCTTGCCGAATTTTTCTAAGTAATGCAGCCATCATTCCACCCGTACTTTGCTATTGTTCCTTCTGTATTTAGTTGTTCTTTACTCTGCAGCGATAGTGAAATTCAAATACCAGGGAGCTTCTCATGATTCTGGAATTGAAAATATTTGGTTTGGTTTTGATGATACTAAACTTGTCACATTGATTTAGAGGAGTTCTGGCCCTGTTTGTAGCAAGAAAATAGGTCGCCCATTGTAGAGAAGATACTACAAAGTGGTTTGGCACATGCGGGAGGGTTCCCCATTTCTGTGCAGAGTGAAGAATTGGTCATGGCTTGCGCGAGAAGATACATCCCAGAGACTTTTGAAATTAAGGCCAGAGATAGAACTGTGTTGGGAAGAATTAATCCAGAAAGTATTATTCGTGCATTGAAAATTCCTGAGAAGCAAGAGTTCGAAGAAATGTCTGTAGCTATTGGAATGGATTTCTTTCAAGCTAATGAAGACTGGTGCAAAAACTCCATTGCGTGAAATTAGTTGAAGTCAGAGAAGGTAGGTAAGTCTCAACTGCCTCAAAAACTTAGAAGAGCTCATTTCAAAGATGAAATTTCAGACATGATTACTTTGTTGCATAGAGTAGTAGGAAGTGAGAATACAAATTCTTTTGAGGAATGGATGTGCCATTTCATTTTGTTAATATGTAGTGAAGATAAATACATAAATTGGGCTGAGATTAGCAGTTTTCATTTGAATGAGTAGTTAATGAGATTTTAGGAAAAATTGACCTTCCATATGTGTTCATACCTGGTTTACATTCTGGCCAGTCAAGAGGTTGTTTGGGCTGGGTTGAGACCACATGGGTCTTTAACTCCAAGCACACCTGTGTTCAGTTATTTTTCTCAATTGAAAAGAGATGTTGGAATGAAAGACTACTGCCGTGTGAATGATGCTTTTCTGATGTATATAGTGAGAAAATTAGAAGCAAACTCTGAACTAAGAATTTCACCAGATGCCGCTTCCCTAATCATGCAATATGGGAGTTTCTATATTCAGTTCGATAGGTTTACCTATCTAAGAATAGGGGGTTATGAAAATGCTCCAACAATATTGCCAAGATATCCCAGCGATTTTGTCATTTTTCTGGAAGCATGCAAACAAATGTCTGTGGTGAATGTTAAATATTGCAGTATGAAGAAGAAGGGGTATGATTTTCCATTGAAATTATCCTCCAACACGTGTAAAACAAATGAAATTGCCAGGGGAGCAAAACAAGTTTTGGCTGAGTTCAATTTGCATTCCTTGTCAATGAGATCTTATTTTGATAGTAAAAACTATGTGAAGTAGAATTTTCATGGCTCTGGTTCTTATGAGCATCGCCCCACTTTGGAAGATTTTTGGGAAGATTGCATGGATGATAGGGAAGTTCAGAGGAGGAACTGTATGAGACTCACTCTAAGTCAAATTTAGGCTTTTGGTCTCTCTATTTACATCTCGAAGGGGGTTGAAGAAAATTCTGAAATCATTGATGAAGAGTATCAATCCTTGGTGACTAAACCTCTTCCCCGAATCAATTGGTCTGAAAAAGAGATTGTAGATTTGAGGGTTCTCTCTGCTGTTGTGATAAAAAGAACTGAAGATTGGCTAACTGGGAGATGGCGTGGGAATGCTGGTTCACCACATGACTCAGGGAACCCTAGAGCTAATGATCAGAGACCCACATAGAGTTCTGGTGCACGCGTTACATCAGGGAGGCAAGAAACTCTACAGTCTAGTTCCAATTCCCAATCTAGAGGAGATGGAGAAAGGCTTGATGAAGCCTTAAAATTAAAATCAATCTCTGAATTGGATAGCATCCCTTCATCCACTTCTACCAAGAAAAGTACTCCTTCCAAGCCATCGCCTGTGTCTTCGAATCCTATTTTTCAACACATTGTTGATGATGGTTCTTTCCCTCCATTTTTGGAGATTCCTTCTTCCCCCGCTACTGAAGAAGTGGCTATTTTTGTTTCCATTGACAATCAAGTTAATAATGTTTCTAGCAATGTTAGTACTGGTTTAGTATCATCCTCACCAAACTGGTTGAAGAAGGCTATAGATAAAAAGAGAATCTATGCCCACTATTACAGTCGAGAAAGATACAGTTGCTAAGTTGCTATAGACCACTTCTAAGCTTAAGAAGGCCAGGAGAATGTCAAGGATGGTCAATGATGCTACCACTGGACATCAGATGCTAGAAATTGCAGATCTTGTGAAGGATTTGAATGAAGAAGATATTACTGAAGCTGACTATAAAATAAGTCACATCGATTTGGGTCCCTCTACTTTGGAGGGGGATTCATATCATGCTAATTTTTCTGTCAATGCTTTAATCAAAAGAGCTAAAGAAGAAAGGAAGGATAATATAAAGCTTCAGTCTCAAATTCTGTCTTTAACTAAATTCATTCAATCTATTGTATCACCCATACCACAGGAAACATCCAATTCAGAAGTGATCAGAATTGATGCCAGCACTGTTCAACAAATTAAAAAGAATCAAAACTTTGCTAAAGCTGTTGTAGAATGGGTGGAAAAGTTGTCTTGTGATATGTTATTCTTCTTGACCAAGATGATATAGAGTTACTCCCAGGTTCATAGCAAAAGGACAAAGTTGATAGGTGAGCTCCAATAGGTGAGGAAAGAATAGGGTAGTACTTATGTACTTTCAAAAGAGGTTGCTGAACTAATAGCCTTGGATCCTATAACACTCATGAAAGAAGGTTTAGCTAATGATCCCCGTGAGATTGACCCATCTTGGGCTGATTCGTTGGATTGGAAGCTAAACATGTATGATAATCTTATAGAGCAAATTAATAAAGCGTTGCAAGATTATCTGGATCTAATGATTGGTATTCAAAGGGATTGCCGGACACTGGATGTGAATATCCTAGATGAATTTGGAGGAAATCTGCAGGACCCTAAGGATATCACTACAGAGGCCAAAGATATGCTTTATAAAGAACTTGCTGATCCTGAGATTGTTTTTGGTGAATCACTGGGCAAATTGGGTTTGATTTAGGTTTACCTTAGAGGATTCAGAAACAGAGATGAGCTCATTCAGGAAACTAGGGCAGGAATAAACCAAACTTTGGCAAAGTTTAGAACCTGGCTACAGATCACCTCAACACCAGGGAGTAAGAACATCACAACTGTCATCACCAAATATCGGGAGTACAAGTTAAAAATAAAGTACATGAAGCAATAGTTGAAGACCAAGGTGGCGAAAGTGTCAAAGACCCCAAAGAAGGCGAGGGGGTGGCGAGTTGATTTTATTTTCTTTCATGCATTTCTAATATTTGGCTCTTGAACTTCTTCAAAAGACTATTTTAAAACGGTTGTCTCCAAGAAATCGTTCTATTTCTAAAGACAATTATTATGTGAACATTATAAATATGCTATAGGCGACATAGTATGGATCTTTCTTTTTGGGCAAACTTTGATTTTCTCAATTGAGTTAGATACTTCTGATACTTGTTTCAATTTCTATCTCTTTCAATATAGAAAAGACATACTATTGAGTGGTTTGAGCATATGTAGTCCTTGTGCTGTGGTGTTTTGGATCATCATTCTTCTTATGTTGAATGTTATATCGATGGTTTTCTTTCTTTATATTGGAAGTTTCAGGTGGTGATCTTATTACTGTGGATGTCTATCTTTGAATAAATATGTCATGGTGATGAGAATTTAATTTTTTTTATTTGAGCTGATGTTCGAAGCCTTTGAGCTTGTTATAATCATTTAATTCATTTAGATGTATGGGATCTGCTTTCAAAGCTTTTTGGTTAAAAGCTTGCTTTCTGGTAAAAAGCAACCTACAGTTTAATTCATTGTATATCATTTGAAGGTAGCTGCCACTTTGTAAAACAAGTAGAGAGTTAGTTATAAAACATAATTGTGACTGACTCAACTGTGGTTACATTTGTCATTGTTTGGGCGAGAGAATATATAGTTAAATGACAAATCTGTAAACCAACAGATTTTTGGTGACTACTGGGGACAACTTGTCAGATATGTGTTGTGAGTTGTTTTAATGGTTCTTTAGAGGCGTAACACCCCAATCCTTCAGCCTAATGTAGATTGGCTTGTAGGTGATCAGGAAGATATTGTTACTGGTCTAAGATTACTTGCTTGGCAACACAGAAGAACCAATTTGCAATATCATTAAGTTAATGAAGTATTAGAAGAAGAAGAGGAACTTGGTGAGATCATAAGAGATAATGCTAGACGTTTTGAGAACGCTCAAGAAATTGTTTTTGTTGAGGCTATAGTACCTATGCCGCGAAGAGAAAGAGTTTTTTTTGTTCAAGCACTTCAAAATGATAGGTGCAGAAACCCAGTGGCCAACCAAAGAAACCAATTGAACAATCAGCAAAATCTTCCACGAGCTAATCAGTAAGTGAAGTTGGCGACTTTGTAATATTAAGTTTTTATTGTTTAAATTTGGCTTAAAAAAGGCATACTAGAGGAGATAGAAAGAAAGGGGTTTGGGACGAAGATTTTGCATTATTGGAAGCTAGTAACTTCTCTTCTTCCCCACTAAATCGAAAGGTTAAGTCTAAGTCCATCAGTAGACCTCCATCCCTTCCTCCTAGTCAAAGCCCTACCAACACCTCGGCCACATCTTGTCAGGCACTTCTTTTGCACGGAATTGCCCTCCCTTTACAAGTAAACTTTCCTGTTCCTAATCCTCAAATTATGGCTCAGCCTCCACCTGTCCCATGGGGAGCCACCATAGGTCCACTCATCCACATTTATAGAGCAACGATTATCATATATATGTAGTAATTATAACTAGTAAAAGCACCAAAGGTGCTATCAAATGGCCGATAGGCACAAATATTTATAGGCCTATCACCAACTAGTATATATTTATATTTTGATATACATAGTGTAATCGCTCCTTGTATGTTTTGGCCATTTTGATATGCATAGTGTAACTATTCTTACTATTCTGTGTAACGTATCATCATGACTTGATTAGTTGATCCTTTTAATTATAAAACATAATTTTAAAAGGATGGAAAAAAATACGTGCAATTCAACTCTCTTATTAAAATAATACTTTTTGAAGCATGCCTTAGAAACCTGTTTGATGAATGTTGTAAAAAATCTTACATGAACTCTACAATGTAGATTTATGATACCATTCTTACATCCTACAAAATTTGAGATATCCTTATTCTAATCCTAACCATAATCCTAACCCAACCATAATTATAACCCTAATTCTTATCCTAACCTTAACCCTAAACCTAATTTAACTAACCTAACCCTAACCCTAACCCTAACCCAAACTACAAATCTCACCCTAACCCTAACCCTAACAATAATCTTAATGAATGTGAATGAATGTTGGCATTCACTCTATGTCCATGCATGTCTATGTTTGTGTGTGAAAAGTTAATTTTGGCACACTTTGTCTAGTGTGGATGTGTGTGTGTGTGTGGAAAGTTAATTTTGGCATTCACTTTGTTTGAAGTGCGTGTGTGTGTGTGTTTGAACTAACTTTGACGTTCACTCTATGTGTGGCTTTGGAAGTTAACTTTAGCATTCACTATGTGTGTGAATGAATGTTGGCATTCAATCTACGTGCATGCCCATGTGTGTGTGAAAAGTTAATTTTGGTATTTACTTTGTCTAAAGTGGATGTGTGTGTTTATGTGAAAAGTTGATTTTGGCATTCACTTTGTTTAAAGTGCATGTGTGTGTGTGTGTTTGAACCCTAACCATAACAAAAATACTTTGACATTCACTTTATGTGAAGGATATGTACAAAAATACTTTCAACCTTCAATGATGTTTACTTTGTGTGTTTGAACTGACTTTGACTTTCATTGTGTGTGCATGGGTTTGAAATTTAACTATGGCATTCATAGTGTGTGTAAATGAATGTTGCCAACCACTCTATGTGCATGCACGTGTGTGTGTGTGTGTGTGTGTGTGTGTGAAAATTAATTTTTGCATTCACTTTGTGTGAAGTGTATGTGTGTATGTGAAAAGTAAATCTCTGCAGGCCTCCAAAATGGCTTTACATATTGAAACAATATCATCTGCAACGATCCATGCATCAAGTAGAACTACCTCTGAACAACGCTTTGAATGAAAATTACAGGGCATTAGCATTCAATCGAGAGGAAGTTGACAAATTTGATATTGCAAAGCCAGCCGCATTGTGAAATTAATTCTTTTATGTCACAAACTATGTTTATATAATGACTGGGAGGGATTCCATTCAATCACCCATGCCAATGGGTAATATGAAGGGACGCCGTAAATATATATTTGTTATTTTTGGTTTTTTGATGTATTATGATAACTTTTTTTTTATGACTAAAAAAAGGAAGGACCACCAAAAAAATAATTTTTTTTGGGACTACCAAATTTGTGGCAGTTACAAGATGTGTGCACATATAGAATGGCCTATCGGCCAAATTAAGACAAATACAATCGACCCTTTTAAAAGGAAGTTTAAATTAAAGATTTTAAACTTAGGCCGACCTCCTTCCTTGAGAAAATTTGAAGGTTTACAAATAAATACTATGTAGGCTGATTTATCCTTTGGCACCAAGGTTTTTGAAGATTCAAAATTGAATATTAATGAAAGGCTGACCTCTTGTTTGATGTATTAATAATTTCAAATCAATACATTTTCAATGTGGCCGACCATATATATGAAGTACTCCTCACATGAGGACGAAATCGTCCCACTAAAAGACAAATTTGTCATATATATAAATGGAGTAATGGAAAGGTGTGATTAGAGTAGTAAAGAAGAGTTGCATTTGTTAATAAAGAGTTGCATTCCTTCATGAGGTTCATTCTTGTCCAAGAATATATATAAGGACATTTGTGATGTATGGTGGAAAGCGTGAGTGTGAAGAATAAAAGAAGATTAGAAAGACACATTCAAATCTGCATCTAAGGAGTTAGAGGAAGATAATTAGAAGGGTGTTAACACAGATATAGAAGAGAAGATTATACAGATATAAAGGAGAAGATTATGCAGATATAAAGGAGAAGATTATCTAGTTATAGAAGAGGAGTTTAAGGCAGATTTATAAAGAACAATGTAAGTAGATTTGGAAAGGAGAACTTGCTGATTTGAGTGTGATTGTTCATCATCCATTGAAGAGGACATTCACAAGAAGAGAGTGATCTTGTTGCATAGAAGGTTGGTGCATTAACAAAATATTGGTTTCTCTCGCTAAGTTGGTGCTTAGCAGTGGGGGTTGGTGCCTCCAGTAGGTTGGTTTTATCCCACAAGGGTTTCCACATAAATCTTGTGTTCTCCTTGTGTTACATAATTGATAGATCTTGTGTGATTGATATTGCTATAGTTGTTAAGTTTTGGAAAAGTTGGTCGCATGGGTTCGAATTTGACCGATGGAAGATTGAGAAAATGAAGTTTTGAAAAAGTAAGAAGATTGTATTATACCGATTCACCTCCCCCCTCTTAGTATAATAGTGTACTCATCAATTGGTATCAGAGCGGCTTCCTTCAAATAGTCTAACTGCTAGAAGGTAGATTTTGGAAGCACACATGGAAAAAAGAAAAGGAAATAAGGGAAAATGAAATACCAAGCAGAGCATTGATCAACTAGGACCAACAAAACCAAATGCAAGTGATGATAGAGAAACAAGAAAAAGTGATGGGGTGATAAATGGAACACACATGGCAACAAAAATGAAAGATGAAATCTTCAAAAGAGAAGACGACTTTGTGAGTGAAAGAAAATAAAAGTTAAAAGGGGAAGAGAATGTTGAAATGGATTTAGAAGAAGAAAAATATGATGAAAAGGTAGATATGAATTTAGAAGAAGAATAATATGACAAACAAAAGGAGTAGTTGATCTAGAAGCATAACTCATTTCTGCACTAGATGAGATCAAGAGGCCTAGAAAGAAGAACCAGAAACTAGAGCTACAAATTCAAGAGGATAATAAATCTAATGTAAGTTAGTATGAAGTCTTGAAGAATCCAAGAAGATAATCGTTGAGCTAAACATTTAGATTGAAGAAGGAAATAGGATTAAAGAGGAAGTGAGAATCCAATTAGAGAAAATGAAGAAAATTGTGAAAGGTTAGAATCTAAAATTGTCTCCTTGAGAAAGGAATTGGAGAAAGCAAGTGCTCAATTGAACAAAGACCTAAAGAGTGAGAAGAGTACGGAAATGTTAGACAATATTCTCAATTCCCAAAGGCCAACTTACAATAAAGGTGGTATTGACTATGAAGAAAGTAAAAGCTCAAATACCAAAGAATCCTCAAATAAGACAAATGAAGAAAATCTGAAGAGTTATGCATATGCCCTCAAAAGCTCCATTACTAATAGCAACAAGAAGAATGAAAATAATGCTCCACAAAAAACCAACACTTCTCTCAAGGACAACAATGATAAATTAAAAAGATCCTTACGTCTAAGGCAACCACACGTGAACAAGTTTAAACATTCTATGGTAATTGTTATTCTTGTAATAACTTTGGACATAAAGCAATAAATTGCTGGACACTTGCAAGAAAATTTGGTTGGACCAAGAATAGAAGTTCTTATGAGTTGCCAAATAGAAATTACAATATCATATGTTATAAATGCAACAGCTTTGGTTACAAAGCAAGAGATTGCAGAACACGTACAATAAATTATGGTTGGAATAAGAATAGAAGTTCTTATGAGTTGTCAAATAGAAATTGCATCATATGTTATAAATGCAACAACTTTGGGACATACAACACGTTTCTGTGTTTTGTAGAACCATTTAGACAAAGCAAGAAGAGAGACACCCTTGGTAAGCATAAGGAAGGACCTACAGAAGTATCGAAGAGGAAGCAAGATAATTTAGAAAGAAAGTGGGAAGACTCACAAAAAAGATAAAAAAGGATGACCTTCTTTATTTAGTAGCCATGGATAAGAGAAGGAAGAATTGAAGGCATTCTCTATCTTGTAAGATGCATAAAAAATGATGAGATAGTAAAACAAGTTCTTGATTTGTTAAACTTAAGAAGATGATCCAAATTATTTTTAGATAGTTATAGAGGAAGCATGCCACCCAAGCAACATAGAAACTGTTGGTTCCTAAATCTACATGCATCGAATCCTAAAGACTTGTCACTTCTTATACTCAGGTTCAATGAGAGACTTGGCCAACAGAGTGGGAGATTATCTCCTATCTCCCCCGCACTTCAAGTTCTTCCGCACCTAGGGGGTATTCCCTTATTCACAATCAATAAATATAGCTTTTCCATACTAGGCAGAATGTTCTCCTGTATGCAAATCAAGATGTGTAAAATTAAAATAAGACTGGCAATACTCTTGATTTATCTTCACAGTTGAAATCAGAGAACATGCAAGACCTAAATTAAAACAAAACAAAACATAAATTGTTTTGAGTGATTTATCATTAAATTATGTTTTTCTCTGAACCTTTGGGCAAATAAACCCTAGACCAGTGCTTTATCAGGGCAACAGAGTCAAATGTTACCAAACAAATATTTTCTATTTGACATCTAAAACTTCGTATTCAGAGGGCTGGAACCATCATTACTGCCTTACAGTAATAGCCCAAGAAAGAGTATCACCTGTGACTCCTCTTCAATAATCCTTCAATACAAAATACTTTCCCCTATATCTGATTTAAAGCAGTTTTTAATGCATTCCTTGAACATATGCAACAAATCAAATATACAACATAGCAAATGTATGCAGACAAGCTCAGAAACCCTTCACAACCTTACTTTTCACAACCTTACTTGAAAGAAAAATATTCATACTCAAGGAGGCAGTCACAGATAACACACACAAAAGTGTTTTTCATAGATTGCACCCTGAATAGAAAACTGTCATACAGAAATTTATTCACCTACAGGAACATTCTCCTCTGAAATCCAGACTCTATAGCATTCTACAAAAAATTATTTCCCAAACATGTGGATAGCTTGTATCCAAAGCCCAGAGAAAAAATCCCTCTATTACAATTGTGCAGGCCCTATATAAAGAAAAACCATGTCGGCCAAGACTTCCCATCACACACATTTTTAATTAATATTTGGAACTTGGGAATTTGCATCTCTTTTCTGGATTGGCTCATGTTGGTAATATGTTTTCTTCAATTGATCTTGTTTATTGATGCTTCTTTGAAATCTGTTTTCCTCCTTGAAGATTGTAAAATCCTGTCCATTTGATTCATTCAATTTCTTGCTCGGGACTGCAAAGCTCCAGTTGCTTATATTCCCTTGCATAAGTTTTCTCCACCAATAAGAGCAAAAGATTTATAATCAATTCTTGTATGTTTCTTTTGCCAATACTGGCCAATAGAAGGCCTTAGCGCACTAGCGCACATCTGGGAAAGGAGAGTGAGGTGGGTTGTACGCTGGTGCGCTCAGCCCCCAAAATGCCTTCATTTTATCCATAATGTATAAACATTATATCAATAATATTTATTTTGACTTTTATCACCCAAACCATTACATTGTATTTGCCGAACTTATTCTTTTCATTGCTAGGTCATTTTTCTTGATGCAGGGGCATTTTTGCAGTTGCTGGCAATTAGAACACATCCGAAACACACTTAAGATCACTTCCCAAGCATTATGAATGATTCGTAGATGACTTTAGACTATAATTGAGCAATTTTGAGCCCAAAGATACCCCCAAAACTTTGCTGTAAAATAAAAAATGTGATGATCTTCATTCTGCCAAAACTCTCTGCTCAACTCTCACCAGGAAAGCACCAGAAACACTTCCAATGGGGATAGAAGACCGAATTCACCTGTTCAGAATGATCCTTAACCAGAGTTTGCCCCAAAATGAGGCAAATTGCAGTAGTGCAGCCATTTTAAAAAAAGGGAGTGGGTTGTGCGCTTAGCCTATTTTTGCCCTTATTTTTATGTTTGCAAAGTATAAACATTATAGTATAATGTTTGTTTTATAATATTGATTATATTGCCAATACTTTTTTAAAAAAAATGCATTTTTTAACTTAGGCAAATGGAAATTATTTAATTTATCTTTCTGGGCAAACGACGCATCTTCACCATGGACACATGGGATATCCAGAGGCCATAAAAATTTGCGTAGGGCAATTATCAATTATTTAGAACATACCCATTTCCTCAGAATTCGCATTGCCAGAAGATTTTTGGGACCTCCTTTATAAACTGGCCTGTCGAACGTGTTTGCCGCAACTAAAACACATTAAAATAATGCATCGTATGGACTCCACTTTTGATAAAAATAGAACTGGAGATGTTTTAGACCAAAACAAGAAATGGGTCACCTTCAGAATGGTGAAATTTAGAACTTTCTAGAACACCCAATCTAGCCCAGTCGCAGTCAGAAAAACATTAAATACTCCGTCATAACTCATCCAGGAAGCACGAAACTGAACAGGCGCACTACCATATGTACCAGAAAACTTTCTACCAAATGGATTTGCAAGATGACCTTTGAGTTGCAAAATTTTAATCAGCGAAGATGGGCTACGGGGTAGATTGAGCAGTATGTTGACTTAGCCTCTGTTGACACATCGAGAAGAGATAGGCACTTCAAATTTGTAAAATTTGAGGGTGCCATCAGAAACAAAGGATAGAGAAGAGAGGATATTGTAGTAGATGTGAGTACTAACCACATAGAAGATAAAGAGTTGAGTAACATGCTTATAAGGCATGGTGAAGAGATACAATAATGAGAAAAGAGAATATGAAAGTTGAAGAAGATCACATGGATGTTTCCCATGACCTATTTGTGGATGGAAGTACAAGTTTAGGGGGAGCTAATCATTGCATTATTTTTCATCTCTGTGAAGAAGACAACTCAAAGGATGAAGTCTCACAAAATATTAGAGAAAGAGAAGATATGGTTGAAGAAAAAAATGAGTAGTGGAAGAATTTCTTGATTATGCCATAAAGACAAGAAAAGAGAATGATATGGTAGTAGCAGAGTACATATTAGAAAGTTACCTTATAATGGAGTGAAGGAGAATTGATTTTAAGATGATAGAGATTCTAGAAGGCTTGAGACAATGAAAGAAGGAAGAAATCATGATAAAGATGCTATGGGTGAGAGAATATGAATGATGATCACAAAGCTCTAACTTTTTTATCATGAGAAGATATGAAGAATGATGAACACACGTTGATACTGAGAGAGGGGGTGAATTAGTATCTAACAAACTTTTACTTTTCAAACTTAAATCAATCACAATAAATCACACATGTAAGATCTAACAATTATGAACACACAATTTTATGTGGAAACCCTTGTAGGAGAAAACCATGGCAAAATTGCTTATATATATGTTGATTCTTCTTCTATAGGCACCAACCTAATTCTCTTACAATTCTTATTTTGTGAGCACTAACCCACTGGAGACACCAATCTCGTCTTATAGAATTTGTAGACACCAACCCTCACAACTGAGCACCAACTCAGTCAGAGACACCAATCTCTAGACATACGAATTCTTCAATGAATGATATCGTTCTCCTTTACTCACAATCTGATCACTACTTCTGATTCTGTATGATGTAAGTCTTTCCTTTTCAAATCAGGTTCACACACTTATAATTTCTTCCCTCACAAATCTGATCCAAATCAAGCACAACTTCTTTACACAAAGTTGATCATTTTCGACTCAACATCTTCATATAAGTTTTTGCTCATATCATCCTTAACATTTATCTCTTAATCTTCACATATATTTGTTATATATATTTGCATTTGTCCTTCATGTATGGTAGCATATACTTTTCAAAATATATCTAATTGCACTTCATTTTTTGCCCCTTCTCTTCTCTCAATTTTGCTCTTTTACTCAGATAATATTCATTACATTCTTGCTTTTTCAAACATTCTAATTAACTCTCTTTATATATTTGCACATGAGGAGACAACTTATTTCAAGAGGGCAGTTTTTCTATTTTTCTAATGTTCATTATAGGAGGGGGCTCTATGAGTGTTTGAGGGTTTTGCTACCCTCCATGAACTTCTGGTAAGGCTCTCCTTGTGCATTGCATTTGTCCCATTAATTTTCTATTTGCAGGAATTTGTATGTTTCAATTTTTAGATTATTGCTTGATTTTGTTTCGATTGTTTCATTCTTGGGGATGAACTTTTGCAATCATTATTTGTTCACCTGTTGAAATCTGAAATTTGAATTTGAAACTGTTCCCGCCTATGCCTTTTTGGGGGGAAGGGTAGTTTATTGGTCATAGTGTCACCTATGCTCATAGGCCTGAAATGAGGTACCTTTCCGATCGGGGAAATTACTCCTCAGCCGTGAGAAGCTATGACAAGGGAGACTAACCAGGAGGAAGGTAGAATAGGAGTTATTGATGAAAATAAGAAATCCTTCTGAGAGGCTCTGAATTTACAGGATGCCCCCAATTATAACCAAAGATGCTCATTTCAAGATTAGCCAGGGGTGAGGAACACTCGAAAATAGTGGTGAACTTGCCAACAACAGAGGAGAGAGTGATAAAGGAGTAGAGGAAAAAGGTAAGACACTCCTCATGCTAGGAAAACTGATCTTGAACCCTAATGGAGATATTTTGAATGCCATCAGAAATGAGGAAAATAGACTTAAAAATATTGTAATTTTCTTTGTGTGTCTCAATGATAATAAATTGCCTTCATGAAGATTCTTAGACAATTGGATAAATGTGGCCTAGGGTAGAAAAATGAGTATAAATGTTTCATTTTGCAGAATGCTTGGCAAAGGTCTTTTTGTGGTTTTTTTTAGGAATCAAGCGATGCAAAAAAAGTCTTAGAGAGGGTGTTCTGGAATGTGGGTCAAACTCTATTTAAAGTATTTTCGTGGAGGCCTGAGGCCTTGCACCAAGAAATCATATTCTGCTCTATGCCCAGATGGGTAATTGTAAAGAACTTGCCAGAACAACTCTGGTCTTTTCTACCCCAAATTTTAGAACCTATGGGTAAAATGATGAGGATGGACGCCACTAGGGCCATTTTGCCTCATATGGATGCAAGGGTCCTTCTGTCACTCAATGCGGGGATAGATATACCTAAAACCATTGAGATTAGGGTCGGAGATAAATACTATGAATGTGAAATGATTGGTCTTGGAGGGCTTAATTCATGCTTTTTCTATAAAATGGATGGACATAAAAGAAGGAACTACCCTAATGTGAAGAATGCTAATCCAATTTTTTTTTTGAAAATAACGTGCATCCTATTAAAAAAGGCAATGTAGACCTTAAGGCAAATTATGTGCCCTCGAGCCTTGGAATTTTGAGGGAACAAAACATGGTTGTTAAACAAACCGAGAAAAGCCTTGACCCTCCTCAAAATAACAATATAGTCCTTGAAGCTTCTTTGAGAGAACCGAGGAATAGTCTAGAGAAGATTAAACTTGATGATTCTTTGCCCGACCCCTTATCAGTTTATAAAACTCGAGTTCATAATCTGAGTTCCTTGTTGGCTCCCCTTCTTATTGCGATGACCCGGCCTCGGGGGTCCTCCCAGTGAGGATAGAAGTAATGTTCTTTCTCAGGAGGGTGAAGGGACAAGTAAAACAAAGATTGTGGACAATCCTCTGTTTGAAGAGGAGCCTCTTGGTGCCAACCTCGAATTGACTGAGGAAGGTAAAGAAATTTGGGAAAGTTTGTTGAATGGACTAGAGGTGCCCATTGCCAAGAGCTTGGAATCAATTGCTACTCAAGGAAAACCATCCAGTGATCTTCAGGAAGGGGCTATTGAAGTCCCCAGAAATGAGGTTAAGGCAAAAATATGCTCAGCAGCTGGCTTTATTAAAAATAAGAGAAAACATTTTGGCTAAAATGTTGAAGAAGGTTATTGAAGAGGTTGGCTCTCTAATTAGGTTTCAAACACTAGACCCAAAGGAGCTTAATTGTGAGGTTCCCAATGAGAAGGTAGAAAACAAATCTGTTATCAAATCATCTAGAGATGATGATGGTTATTCTGTGAAAAAGGATGAGGGTAGTAGAAAAAGAAGGTATGCTCATAAAAAACAAAGTACAAAAAAAAGTAAAAGGAGTCAAACTCTTGAAGTGCTTTGACAATTTTGGTATCAACAACACTGGTGCCGAGGATAGGAAACTTCCAACCAAACAAATTGATAATGAACTGTGTTAGTTGGAATGTTAGGGGACTAGAGTCTCCAAATAGAAAGTACATTGTAAGGGATTTCTGCAATAGGAATAAAAAAGTTGATTGTTTAATGTTGCAAGAAATTAAGGCTACCGGATTCCAATTGGATAATACATTAAGATTTATATGGAAAGAGGCTATTAAATTTTATTCCAATCATGAAAGAGGGAAAGGAGGCACTGCAATTCTGATCAATAAGGAGTGGGGGGATCACATATCCCAAGCTGGGTGCTCCCCTTGCAATAGGTTCATCTGGGTGGTTATTGTCAAGGAGAGTATGCAGTTTGGTATATGCTCAATATATGCCCCTAATGAGCATAGAGAAATAATTCTTCTTTGGAGATGGATGACTGACAACCTTCCAAAAATTCCTTGGATTATTTCTGGAGATTTCAACATGGTAGAGCACTGTGAGGATGAGGTTGGGGGAAAGTTTGCAGATTGGAAAGGGAATGAAAAATATTTTTGGGTGAGAATGAAAAATCTCTAGATCTAAGGGACCCACTAGAAGGAAATAATGCCAAAAGTAGAGGAATTTGGTACTCATGATGCAATGCACAGAAAGATAACAAGAGGATCTTTTGTCGGCTGGATAGGTTCTATGTTAACAAATATTTTTTTCATTTCCAAAATGATAAGGGGGATAATGTAGTTAGAGTCATTCCCAATACCCTTTCAGACCATCACCCAATTCATGCCTGTATTAATACTGTGGATTTTGTTAAGGTCAGGGGACTCAGAAAGGATAGTATGTTCAGGTTAAACACTCAACTTTTTGCTGATTCTGATTGCCTTGATGGTACCTATAATTTGAGATGCATTATGAAATCTATGAATAAAAATGATAATCCTATTCATTACTGGAATGACTTTACTAAAGCATGCAAATAATTTTTCAGGATGTACGGAAAGAAAATGGCATTGGATAGAAGGAAAGAGGAAAAAATACTACAATGTAACTTCATTGGTGTGGAAGGAAAATTGCAAAAAAATCCTGAAGACAGTGAACTAATCAAGCAGCTTAGTGAGACTAAGAATTGTCTCAAGAGATTGGAGACTTTCAGAGCTCAAGGGACTAAAGTCAGGGCTAGAGTTAATTGGTTGAAAGATGCTGACTGAGGCTCCAAATACTTCTTTGACATCCTCAGATCTAAATTTAAGAGAGAAAACATTGGGGCTATTAATGAAAATGAGGCCACTTTTAAAAGTTTGGAGGATATAAAGAGCTTATTCAGAAACTTTTATCAAAATCTGTTCAAATTTGAAGATCAGAGGGCAAATTGTTTGGAAGCTCATGACTTATACTTGAATATTTTCCCCAAAAAAAGTGATATGGAAATGTATTTCAAGTGAAAGTAGTCTATATCCAAAGAGGAAATAAGGGCTGCCATCATTTCTATGGAGGATGGAAAATCTCTAGGTGAGGATGGACTGCCTGTTGAGTTTTATAAGGCCAATTTGTCCTAGGTAGTGAATGACCTTTGGGAGGTTTATCAGGAGGCTTGTAACAGAGGTTCCTTGGGGAAGGATATAAACAGTGGGGTTATAAAATTATTGCCTAAGGATGGAGATAAACCAAATTTAAGGAACTGGAGACCAATTTCACTTTTAAATGTCTCATACAAGATTGTAGCCAAGGTTTTAGGTAGGAGACTCACTGACATACTACTCAAAATTATAAACTTCACCTAGATAGGGTTTATCAAAGGTAGATATATCTTAGAAAATCTATTGACAAGCTGGGAGGCATTACATTGCATTAGAACTTTAGGTCAAAACATGGGCATTTTACTGTTGGATTTTGAAAAGGCCTATGACAGAGTGGAATGGTCTTTTATTTTAATAGTGTTAAAAGCCTTTGGATTTCCCCAAGAATTCTATGACATGGTAAGTATACTCTTTCAAGATGCATCAACTAAAATAGATGTTAATGGTTCCTTGACCTCTCCTTTTGTGATGGAGAGATCTATTAGGTAGGGCTGCCCATTAGTGCCTGGATTTTTTGTAATAGGATCTAAAGCACTTTATAATATGTTGAGAATAGAAAGAATTTTTGGGATGATGAGAGGAATTACATTGCCTGATAACAGTATGCTACTAAACATGCAATTTGGAGATGACACTCCTGAGCTTGAGAAAAAAAATCTCATAAATATGGAATATAGACTGAGTATGTTCTGTAAATCCTCAGGGGCTAAAGTGTCACAGAATAAATCTATTATATTGGGATGGACCGAAAGGAAGTTAGGTGTGTGGAAATTGCTTCCTACACTAATCTAATGAGGGGGAACCTATACAAATTCAAACTAATCCTTACAATAACAACAATATGAAACATGTAAATGAGATATTGCAGCAATACACATGAACCAAAAAGAAGACAGAAGAAGAGAGACAAAGATATAACATGGGGAAAACCCTAATCAGGTGAAAAACCCCACACTCAGAAACCTGCACAATGTATTATCAAAACTGAATATGGTTTACAATACACTTGCAATGCAAGCTTCAATGGTCTTCAACACTCGTGTCTGGAGTCAATCCAACAACATAACAGTACCTGTCAATCCTGTAATACATCTCCTCCTCCAAGAACCTGTTTATATAGAATATATAAGGCAATATTGGTCCTATCTTAGAATGGGCATCCAACTTGGCCTCATGGCCCAAAACCATGCCTAAGGACACTTGGTCAACATTGTAGAATGTTCCTAACACTTGTCTATAGCTCCCACTCCAAAGAGGTCACCTATTTCCAAAATGGGCTATGATAGATGCTCTTACGACTCTTACGACCGTCATAGAATTTGTCATAGCGGTTACAACTTACAACTATAAGAGAATCTATCATACACAGGCTATAAATAGCATATTCTCTTACAGCATGTCATAGTCCACCTTGGGGCGCCCAAATATGCCTTTTTCAAAGATGCTTCATGACACGTCTTCACCTGTCTTACAAGCTTCTATTTCTGACTCTTACATGTCATAACTTCGTCATAGGTATCCGTCATAACTGTTTCGGTCAAACGTTCCCTTACACAACATCCAAGATGCTGACACATGGAAAAATGCTCCTACCATAAAGTGGGACACCTATCTCCTCATGTGAGGACAAAATTACAAGTTATCTTCCATGTAGGATGACACATCACCGTGCCACATCCCACAAAATGACAATATGGAATTTACAATTAATTTACAACATAGGCAATGAATTAATAAATACAATCATAAATAATGCAAGGAATTACCAAGATTGAGACACCTTAATTCCCAACATTCTCCCACTTGTTGAACACCTTGTAAGAGCCAATGGAATAACAGGATTTAACTGCTATAGGCTGAGAGGTCCATAGACTCTGAACACCATCTGAACTTCTCTGTGCTCACTGGCTTTGTCAATGCATCTACAACATTCTTTGAAGTATCTACTTTCTCCAAATTTACCTTCCCATCCTCTACCATGTCTCGTAGGAAGTGAAACTGAACATCAATATGCTTTGTTCTGGCATGGAAAGTTGGATTCTTTGCAAGGCAAATTACACTCTGATTATCACAACTGATTGTAATCTAACCTGCATCAACACCAATATCTGAACACAATTTCTTAAGCCAAATAGATTCCTTACAAGCATGAGTTGCTGCCATATACTCAGCTTCTATCGTGGACAAAGAAACAACAGGTTGTCACTTACTCATCCAACTAATAGCACCACCAAATAGTGTAAACACATAAGCACTGGTGGATTTCCTGCTATTAATGTCACCTACCCAATATGAATCCACAAATCCACGAATATCAACAGAATGCGGCGGTCTTGTAACATTACCATGATAGCATATGGAATACATGGAAGTACCCCTCAAATATCTAAACACTTGTTTAACTGCATCCCAATGAACCCGTCCAGGATTAGCCATAAATTGACTAAGGAATCCCACTGCTTGGGCAATGTCTGGTCTTGTGCAAACCATAGCATACATCAAATTGCCAGCAACACTAGCATAAGGTACTCTGCTCATATCCTCCACCTCACTAGGAGATTTTGGACAATCCTCAACAGACCACTTTGTCCCTAAAGAAACAGGAACACACAATGGTCTACAATCTGCCATGCTGAACCTATCCAACACGGTCTTCACATACTTACTCTGGCTTAACCAAAGTTTTCTGTTAGCTCTGTCTCTTTTGATTTCTATTCCTAGAATGTACCTGGATGCCCCTAAATCTTTCATTTCAAACTGTGTTGACAACTGAGATTTAAAATTAGAAATCATATTCTTACCATTTCCAATGAGCAACATATCATCAACATACAATGCAACAATGAGAATATGATCACCATCAAACTTATAATAAACACAGTGATCCAATTTTGATCTCACAAATCCAATTGACAACACAAAGGTATCAAACTTCAAGTACCACCTCCTAGGAGACTACTTCAAACCATACAAAGACTTCTTTAACTTGCAAACCAAATTTTCTTTACCTTTCACCATGTAATGCTCTAGCTGTGACATGTAGATTTCTTCCTCCAAATCACCATGAAGGAAAGCTATCTTCACATCCATCTGTTCTACCTCTAAGTCATAAGCTACTGCAAGAGATAACAGGAATCAAATGGATGTCAGCTTTGCAACGGGAGAGAAGATCTCACCATAATCTATACCCTCCACTTGTGAATACCCCTTCACAACTAATCTAGCTTTATACTTCTCAACACTGCCATCTGCACCAAATTTCTTCTTGAACACCCATTTGCATCCAACGGGTTTTCGTCCAGGAGGCAAAGGCACCAAGTCCCAAGTTTGATTCTTTTCCAAAGAAGCCATTTCATCCTCCATGGCCTCCTTCTAGTAACCTGCATCTTTCATATCCAAAGCCTCTGACACAGTTCTAGGTTCATCACTGTTAGTAATCAAAGCACAAGCACAACTAGAATCAAGCAATGTAAAACCAAACCTTTTAGGTTGCTTCCTTATTCGTGTAGACCTCCTCAAGAGTTGAGGTTGAGGTTCAACTTCTTCATCTGAGCTTTCAGAGCTGCAAGAGCTCTCCTCATCATCAGGTCCAACATTGTCTTTCTGTTCAGTCTTCTCAGGGGTAGCAGGAAACTGAACAACATCCTCTTTCTTTTCTTTTTCTTCTGGCTATAAAACAGTCGAAGAAGGTGCAAGCTCTCTGAAGATGACACTTCTACTATACGACACTTTTTCAGCCACAGGATCCCAAAGCTTGTATCCTTTCACACCGACACCATATCCAATGAAGATAGATTAACAACCTTGTTCTCTAATTTTGACCACTTCTCCCTAGGCACATGTGTATACGCCTCACAACCAAAAACACTAATATGCCTTATTGAAGGCTTTCTACCAGACCACACCTCCATGGGTGTCTTACCAACAAGACCTGATGTAGGAGATCTATTTACAAGATAGCAAGAAGTGGCAACAGCTTCAGCCCAAAACTTTTGTTCTAGGCCAGCTCCACTAAGCATACTCCTAGCCTTCTCCATCAGTGTCCTGTTCATCCTCTCTACAACTCCATTTTGCTACGGGGTGTATGGAGTTGTCTTGTGTCTTTCAATCCTAAGTTCCTTGCAATATTTATCAAATTCTGTAGAACAGAACTCACCACCATTGTTAGTTCTCAAACATTTAATCTTTTTACTAGTTTGATTTTCAGCAAAGGTCTTAAACTCCTTAAACTTACTAGACTTCAGATTTGCTTATGAGAAAATATATCCATGTCCTTCTACTATAGTAATCTATGAAAGATACAAAATATACAGCTTTTGATAACGAAGGAACATTAACATGACCAAAAACATCAGAATGAACAAGGTCCAACACACCAGAAGACTTATGAGAACTTGAATAAAACTAAACACGATTTTGTTTTCCATATATACAATGTTCGCAAAAGTCAAACTCAAGATAACAATCATCTAACCCCTCAACGAGGTTCTTATTTTTCAGGGTGCGCAGACCCTTCTCACCAATGTGGCCAAATCTCTTATGCCATAACATTATGTTTTCAGTAGGAAGCTTAACTTCCAAGGCATGATTACAACCATCAGAACTAGAAACAACAGATTTCTTCACTGCTTGTTCAGATGGTGGGGATGTAGTGACTACTTCCCTCTTCCTTGAGTCAGAAGAACTATTGCATTGTGAAATGCATGCCTTCATCTGAAACAAAGTACCTCTCCTAGTACCATTAGCAAGCACCATAGTTCCTCTAGTCATCTTGCATCCTTCTTTTGAAAAGACAACTTGCACACCTGCATCATTCAACATACTTACATAAAGCAGGTTCTGTGCTAAGCCTAGCATGTGCATAACCCCAGAGATCCCCTTCAATCGTTCATCAGGGAATCAGATAGAGACTCTTCCACGACCAACAATCTTCACATGAGAGTTGTCACCCAGGTACACCTTTTCACCATCAAACTCCTCATACTTAGTGAACCAATCTTGATGCGAAGTCATGTGGAATGATGCACCAGAATCAATCAGCCACACATCATTAGATGCATGGGTTGCCAGGGCTGCGATGAAGGCATCACCATCATCTTTTGACTTGTTAGAATCTGAATCTGGGTTCTTCTTCTTCTTTTTGTTTTCCTCTTTGCATTCCTTTCAGAAATACCCAGATTTACCACAGTTCCAACAGAGAGCCTTGGACTTTCTAGGAGATTTGGATCTCCCACAGGATTTGGATCTACCCTTCTTAGCTTTCTTGTCCTTTTCCCCTTTCTCTTTGGGTCTTCCATGAACTATAAGAGCCTCTTTGGCTGCCTCAGAAGACTTTCTCCGCATCTCTTCAGACAACAACGAAGAAACCACTTCATCCATTTTGAATGTGGATGTGGTTCTTCCAATAGCCATGACAAGATGATCCCACGAGTTCAGCAAAGAACAAAGCAAGGCCATACAATGATCCTCCTCCTCCATATTTACACCAATGGATGTTAATTGTGTAACCAACATATTGAAAGCATTCATATGTTCTACAATGGATCCTCCATCCTCCATTCAAAGGGAATACAACTTCTTTCTCAGAAAAAGTTTGTTAACTAGGGATTTGGCTTGATACACATCTCCCAACTTCTTCCAATGTAAGTTTGTAGTAGTCTCGTCATGGACATTTAACAGGACAAAATCATGAAGACTAAGTCTTATGAGACCCTTAGCCTTCTGATCCTTTAGATCCCAATCAACTTGTGACATTGCAGCTGGTTTTGTTCCACTGATAGTTTCCCAGAGGTCTCGATCAACAAGCATGTCTTCCATCTTGAGCTTCAACAGCTTGAAATTATTGCCATTGAATTTCTCCACTTCTATCCTTTTAGATGTGCGTGCCATCTCCTTGCTGCAATAAGATTCAGAATACTCTACATAGACTCCCACTCAACTTAAGATCAGCTCAAAAAACCCCTACCCAACAACTAGGACCAAAGGTGATCAAGCTCTAATACCAACTGAAAGGAAGCTAGGTGTGCAGAAATAGCTTCCTATACTAATCTAATGAGGGGAGACCTATACAAATTCAAATTAATCCTTACAATAATAGCAATATGAAACATGTAAATGAGATATTGCAGCAATACACATGAACCAGAAAGAAGAGAAAAGAAGAGAGACAGATATAACGTGGGGAAAACCCTTATCAGATGAAAAACCCCACACTCAGAAACCTGCACAATGTATTATCAAAACTGAATATGGTTTACAATACACTTGCAATGTAAGCTTCAATGGTTTTCGACACTCGTGTCTGGAGTCAATCCGACAGCATAACAGTACCTGTCAATCCTGTAATACATCTCCTCCTCCAAGCACCTGTTTATATAGAATATACAAGGCAATATTGGTCCTATCTTGGCTTGGGCATCCAACTTGACCTCATGGCCCAAAACCCATGCCTAAGGACACTTGGTCAACATTGTAGAATTTTCTTGACACTTGTCCATAGCTCCCATTCCAAAGAGGTCACCTATTTCCAAAATGGGCTATGATAGATGCTCTTATGACTCTTACGACCGTCATAAAATCTGTCATACACGAGCTATAAATAACATATTCTCTTACAACATGTCATAGTCCACCTTGGGGCACCCAAATATGCCTTTTTCAAAGATGCTTCATGACACATGTCTTCACCTGTCTTACAATCTTCTATTTTTGACTCTTACATGTCATAACTTCGTCATAGGAATTCGTCATAACCGTTTCGGTCAAACATTCCTTTACAAAACATCCAAGATGCCGACACATGGCAAAATGCTCCTACCACAAAGTGGGACGCCTATCTCCTCATGTGAGGACAAAAATACAAGTTGTCATCTTCCATGTAGGATGACACATCACTGTGCCACATCCCACAAAATGACAATATGGAATTTACAATTAATTTACAACATAGGCAATGAATTAATAAATACAATCATAAATAATGCAAGGAATTACCAAGGTTGAGACACCTTAATTCCCAACATGGATTGATGACCCTCCAAAAGAGTTGAGGGAAGGTGGATGGCAATGGGGGGGACCCCATAGGCAAGTAAGATTCCTAGGGTTAACTTTTACTGTTAGCCCTTCTCTTAAGATGATGTGGAACTGGATGTTCTCCAAAATTGAATTAAAATTAAAAATCTGGAATAAACAAATCTTGTCATTAGCAGGGAGATTACAGGTATGCCAAAAGATACTTTTTCCATACCCCATCTATTATACCTCTATGTGGATTTTTTATAATCAACAAATAGACTATATACAAAAGCTCATTAGAGGTTTTTTGTGGTCTGATGGCAAAGATAAAAGGAAAAGACACGTGGTGAAGTGGGAATGGTGTGGCATGAGTAAGGAGAAAGGTGGATTGGGGCTTAAGGATCTAAGGATCCAGAGAGTGACTTTGGTGACTAAATGGATAATTAGATCCTTAGAAGGGAATGAACCGTGGAAAGTTCTTATCAGAAATAACATCAATAATTTTTTCCCTAAAAATGCTCCCATGTGGAACAATCTACATCCTCATGAATTTCTCTTTGGGAACTTCAAAATTAAGACATTTGCATCTATCTGGAGAGCTTGGGAATCAATGAAAAAACTTTTTTTAAATATAGAGGCAGTAAATGACAGATGGATAGGGGGTTGCAAGTCACTACGGTGGAACTTAAGGCACAAAAACAAACCACTTGCCTTGCTACAAGACTGTTCTGCCCTAAAGTGGTGCTAAAAAGGACCGAGTACCTTCAATGAACTGGTTTCTAAAGGTTGTATTAAAACATGGAAGGACATCATATTGGAATTTGGATTGGCTGAGACTCAAAGGAGGACATATACTATAATCTCCTCTACTTTTTCAAGTAGTCTAGGGCATGCTGATATCCTTGGTGAACTAGACTGGTTGGAAAAGATCAAATGGGAGGATGGATCCTTGCTTGACAAGGGAGAGCCAAAGAAACTGTACAAGCTGCTTGCCAACTCTCCTAGGATCTATGAGCAGAGTTTTAAGATGTGGGAGTTAAATGTGAGTCATAAACAAATCTCTTTTGCTTTCAGTCTTTGTTGGTCCAAATATATAGAACCCAAAAAAGGTAGTTTTAAATGGCTCTTACTGCTTAAGAAACTTCCAATTGGTAAAAATAATTCTATGTGTTCTCTCTGTAATGTTGTGGAGTCCTGTGAATATATCTTCTTTGAATGTCCCTTTGCTATACTTGTGTGGTCATTGTTTATTGGCAATATAAGTGGTTGGTTAATAGTGAACAAAAACTATAGGAATGAAATCTTGTGTGGGTTCTTAAGTGGTTTGAATCTTAAATATAACATTTTTTGGCTTTGTCTAACAACTAAAATTTTATGGATTCTATGGAAGAAAAGAAATGAAGACCATTTTCATGGCATGAGGGGATGGATTACTAGGTTTGATTGTAGAATCATATTATCTGATGTGTTCATACAGGTAGTGATGATGATGGAGCTCCCCATTGAAACGTTTATGAAAATTATAGGTGAAGGTTCAAAGACTATCTACATGGTTGATATAAAATATGCTGAGTTTTGGCCTCATGACTTAAGGAAGATACATCATAAGTTCAATGAGGAGTAAATAGACTTCCAAAACATGTACTGTAAACATCATAAGTTGGAAAAACTAAGGGTTGAGGCACAGAGGGGATTAGAAGTTACCTTCCAAAACTATAATGTGGAAAGAGACCAACTCAGGGCTTCTCCCCCAATTGGCACCTTCAGGGGTGTGGACTCCTTTGATGAAAGCAACAACAAGGATTACTTAAATAGATCTTCTAGTATAGTAGAATTGATGGCAGGAGGCAGGCTCAATGAAGAAGATAATGCTTAGGTCAAGGAACTATGTAGGGAGAATGTGCAACCTAATGCAGTGCAGTTTCAGATAGGTACAGACTAGCAGATAAGAGGGTCAGTTAATGAGGTTGTTTGGTAAAATGGCTTAAGGACAAGAAGGTTTACAATATGATATGTAACTTTTTGGTAATTGCTGTAACAAATTGATCTTGAAAAACATAAACTTATAAGTATCTAATATAGTTTTACTGGTCTTTGAGCATCTCAAATGATGTTAACTTATTTTGAATTGTAACTGATGTATCTTGCTATGTGGCTCTCTTGGCCACAAAACCTTCACTATGTACTGATCTTGTTTTGATATCAATATATGGTATACTATCTACAATTAAAAAAAAACTTATTTCAAGAGACATGTCCTATCCAAAAGATACAACTCTACAGTTAAATCCACCGCTTCATTACCACTTTTAATTTAAAACACCTCTTAATATGGATCGCTGCCATTTTAGTATTTTAATCGCTACTCTTTCTCTATAATACAAATTGCTCCACTTCATGTATTAACTACACCGATCAATCACACTACACCTTATTTAATCGGTCCTCTTTATGTTAGCAATATTAATCACTTCAATTATGTATCTTAAATAAGACATTTTGTCTTATATGTGGAGTGCTAATTCTTTGTATTAAATCACAGCTCTTCATGAACTTTAATTGTACCTCATAATATTACAAGTTGCATCACTTCATAATGAACTTAATCACACACCTTTCTCTTAGTCGTATTACTTCATATATACGCATCAGTTCATGTCTTTAATCACATCTTTTTGTCTTCTTTGAATTGTGCCTTATTTTGTATTGTTAATCGCACTTCTTACATGTATTAATACAATCTTTAGCACTTCATCTATGGGAAATCATCTGCTTCTAAATAATGCTTGACCCTTTTAGATACTGTTATGTCGTAAAATGTCCCCTTAGGACTTTTACCTCCTAAGTTTAACTCCTAGGTCCCCTTAGATTAATCATGCATGTAAAACTTGTCCCAAAATAAAATCCCCCGAAACCCATGTCAAATGGGGCTTAGGGGCCTATCTCAATGCTTAATCAAGACCAAAAATAGGCCTCTGGACTTGGGCACCTATGCCCTAGTCTAGAACTATTTTTTCGGGACCCAAATTTTAAAGTGTTGGTTAATGACCGTTAAAAGGTTTCCCTTTGTTGGCCTTTTCAATTTGAATTATGAATGTTAGCAGGAAGGCATATATAAACATGTTTAGGATTTCATTTTAAACCTAGATGAATAATGCAAACTTGTGATATTGAGCTAAAGATATTCAAGGCTTTCATTGTGTTGTAGAGCAGTATTGTGTTGTGTTTGTATGGGTTTTTTTGTAGATTTGGCTTCATCAATCCATCTCCTCATGGTGTGAAAGATCTTCATTTCCTCGTGAAGGCTTCACCTCCAAGGTGATATCTATTTTTGTTTCAATCAATCTATTTTATCATTTGATTTTTCCTCTGTCCACCAAGGACACACACACTCTATCTAACAACGGTGTTGGAAGGTTTGAATGCCATTTTGGAGCTTGACCAAGGTAAGCTCTTAAACACCACAACCCCCAACCCCTCTCTTGTGATTGCAGGTTACAGGTGTGAAATATTACGAAGAGTTGCAGGAGATCAAAGAAGGAGATAAAGATTCAGAATCCGAAGAAAACAACAAAGAATATTCCCTTATGGACAAGGGTGATTGCCCCTATCCTCCAGATTGCCATTGTCAGAAACCGTGAAGCAGGTTGCAGTCTTCATCACCTTATAGTTCCAGATCTATAGAAAAAGTTGCCTGTTGGACTAGGGCGCTCGCCCCAGTGTCCCTGAAGTTTCTACTTTCTAAAATCTAAATCCTGGTATGTTTCTAATTTGCATTTAGTGCCTTCATATGCGATCATTTGTTGTGTTTCATCTGTCTGTATACAATTTCATATAATTAGGGATTAAGGCCTAATCGAATTAGGGTTTAACAAATTTATCAACATATTCCCACTTTCCTTATCATCTCAAAGTGACACCAAACTTGTAGCTAAGTCCTCTTGCAAGAGAAGCAACTGAAGTTGGTTTATGTCCTTGAATGATTATATGTGAAAGGTGGGTTTGATTAAATCTATCTAAAACATCAATAACCTCATCATTCCCACTTTTCATAGATAACATATACTTAAACTCTTCCTTCAAAGAACATATGGTGCCAATATGGGATTGGCCAAAATTATGATAATTGTTTAAATCTTCAATTTGAACATTACAATTGACCTCTTTAACATGATGATAATTGCTGCTCCTCTCTCAAATATAATCGTTAGTTTTCATATCATTGAATGCATTTATTTAAACTTCAAGGTATTTGTCTTTGTCTTTGTCTTGAGCATCAAACCTTGGAGTCAACCCTAATGATAATGTGAAGTTGGCCAGCATATTGGAATATGATATATATTATTTATCTTCAATGTACTCCTTGAATTCTTGGCATCAATGATAACCAACTTGTCTATGTACTTGACATCAATGACAACATTTTCATGCACCTTATACTCTTGTCTATTCATCAATCATGACTAACTTCTTGACATCAATGAGAACATGTCAAACAATCTCCCCCTTCGTCATTGATGGCAACATGAACATAATCCTCTCTTTTTTCTTTACTCCCCTTACTTTATCTCTCCCCCTTTGACATCAATGGCAAGGGGAAGTTAACATGCTTCTCTCTTTTATGATGTGGTTCTTCCTATTTTCTGTGATGCTTCCCTTATCTATAAGGCTTCTCCTTTTGTCTCTATGTTACTTGGGTGATATGCTTCCTCTATAATTGTCCAACAATAATTTGGATGATCTTCTTAAGTTTGACAAATTAGGAACTTATTTTGTTATCCCATTATTCACTACGCATCTTACAAGATGGAAAATGGCTTCAATTCTTCACAACAAATCTCCCCCTGTCTGTAATACTCCTTGACATTAATGACATCATTCTTCTTTTTCTTATAATTATTCCTTGTTGTACCTCTCCACCTTTCTATAATTCTCCCCCTTTTTCATTAACGGTAAAGGGATATTCATTATACCTCTATCCACTATCTTCTATGGCATCATTACATTAATAGGAACTCGAACATAAGTACCAACATTGTTGATTGCACAAGACAACTGAGAGGTGGGGTGAATCAGTTGTAACTTATAATTCCAAAACCCTCACACATAATCAAATCCACATTAATTCAATTAACCCTTAAATTGTTAAGATGATTAAGCATGAAAACAAATAATAGAAACTGAATCAAATCAACATCATACAAGAGAACACCAGATTTACGTGGAAAAACAAAGAAGGGAAAAACCACGGAAAGGATTATCTCACAATATAAAGTAATATCAACACTGAATACAATAGGTCTCACTACCCAAAATAAAGGATCACTGCCAAAAGAAAGGCTCACTACCAGAACAGAAAAGAAGATAGAGAAGAATGTTACAATGAGAAAATCATCTCAATGCAACATAGAAGTCCACCACAACATCACCAAAACCATCGCAGTCATACTAAGGAATTGTAGACAATTTCTACTCACTACATCTAGTAATCTAACACATGAAAGCTTGCACTACACTTCTCACTTTACCACATTGTTAATCACATCTCATACGCACACACTTCTACCTCAACGACTCAACACTTATTTATACCATCTTCAACCTTGAAAAAATTCTCTAAGGTCAGAAATACACCTTCACCATGCAAATTCAAATTAGGTTAGAATCAAAACATTCCCACTATGGAAAGGAATGAAGGTGGACCTAAATCCATTCATGCACGCCACACCACTCTTCCACAAACACCAAAGTACACCTGCAATTAGTGTAAACACCCAAGGTTGGCAAAACCTATTTTAACACCATAATCTTTTAAGTACACACTTCCTCGAAGACAAAGATGACTCGTGGACCACACACCATGTTTGAGCACGATCTAGAATATTCCACAAACACCATGAAATCTAACAAATTCCTTCGCAACAACTTTCACCTGCCAAACAAACTTATCCTATTTACCCAACATACTCAAACATCTCTATCACACACTACAACATAAGAAGTTAGCTTCTGGAGCACCAAACCACGAGCAACTTTAACTGAAGATAGATATGAACCTTATAAACACACTTCTAGAACCACAAGACTAGAAACCACTTTGTTGAGAAATGCGGAGCAAAAACATTTCTCCCAGACACCTCTGCAATACACAGTTCACACACTGGTGAACACACCTTCCTCTGCACATTGATCTAATACACCAAATTCTGAATGAAGCACCTCTGAACACCTTTGATCAACATATCCAAACTATATGAGTAGATATTCAACATAGAAGTAATGCAGAGCAAAACTAGAACACCACTCTGTATGCCAGAATACCTTTGCAACACACTGTTTCCTCTTCTATTCAAATTTTCTCAAAAGCACTTGGAAACCAAGCACCAAAAGCATATCATCAACATCTTTAGAACTTCCTCATCATCAGAGACAACATCAACTCACTACCACTTCTCACACTCTTGCAATAATCTCTTGCTCATACAATTGACACTAATGACAACACAAACTTGTTGACATCTTGATGACAACACTAATTGCACATACTTGCAACAAACATTACCATCCAACTTACTACTATCTATTTCTTTTGATTTTGTCAACACATTCTTGTGTGTTCTAGCAAAATCTTTACAAGCATACTCTTCAAGCAAGGACTCCTTTGGATCATTCTCATTCTCTTGTCAGGTTTTTGGAAAACTCTTTTATCAAGAAACATTTTTATCACAATGTCTTCCTTCTCTCATTGTCTTAACCCTTCTAGGATTTTTATTATCTTCAAATCAATTCTTCTTCACTTCATTATATGGTAACTTTCCAATATGTGGTCTGCTACTACCATATCATTTTCTTTTCTTATAACTCTTTCCTTTTGATCAATGACAACAAAATGTTCATATAGAATATGCATTACTTGATCTATCTTGAATTATCTTCTCCATGGAGCTAAAAGATAATGCAATGGTTAGCTCCCCTTGAACTTGTACTTCTCCTTATGAACTAGGTGATACCACTTGTGCATGAAGTGTAGTTTGCACAAGCATAGATTCTTCTTTCTCTTTCTCTTGTTTCCTTCTCCAAACTTTTTCATTTTCTTTCTTTTGATTATTCAAGGCTTCCACTTTCTTGTTTTATCTAGGGGGTTCCTCAAAACCACTTCTACACAATCGTGCTACATGCCCATAATTGTTGCACTTGTAGCATATAACATTGTAATCCACCAAAGGAGAAAAAGAATTATAGTTCCTTCTTGAAAATTTGTAAGTACTTCTACTCTTGTTTCAACCATCATTTCTTTCTTGTGTTCTACAATCTCTTGGCTTATGGCCAAAGTTGTTCTTATTTGACAATCCATAAGAACTTCTATTCTTGTTCCAATCAAATATTCTTTCATGTGTCCAACAATCTATTGCTTTATGACCAAAGTTATTGCAAGAATAACAATAACCATGAAATGAATGTTGAAACCTATTCATTTGAGTTTGCCTTGGAGGAAATGATCTTGTGAATTTCTCCTTGTTGTATTTATGAGAGATATTAGTTTTTTGAGGGACATTATTTTCCTTCCTCTTGATGTTCTCATTATTGATGGAACTCTTGAGAACATTTGCATGGCCTTTTGGTTTTTCTTCATTTCCTTTCTTTGGTGGCTCATTTGAAATTAGATCTTCCTTTGCTTCATAACCAAGACTTGTCTTTATACATGATGACCTTTGCCCATTTATAATATCATCCATAATCTTGGTACTTTTCTCAACCTCGATCCTCTTGTCTGGCTTGGTAGTTGTTCTCTCTAATTATTTCCTTAAGTAACCAATTTCAGACTCATTGGGATTTGAGCTTTGCCTTTCTTCATAGTCAATACCACCTTCCGTACTCTTCTCATTTTTCAAGTTCCTATTTGATCGAGTACTTGCTTTCTTCAATTCCTTCCTCAAGGAGGTAATTTTAGATTCTAACTTTTCACAATTCTCTTCCTTTTTCTCTAATTGGACTCTTACTTCCTCTTTCATCTTGTATCCTTCTTTGATCTCAAATTTTAGCTCGTCTATTATCTTCTTAGATTCTTCAAGGCTTCATACTAACTCTACATTAGATTCATCATTCTCTTGAAATTATAGCTTTAGTTTCAGGTTCTCCTTTCTAAGCTTCTTGATCTCACTATAGGCATAATGGAGTTCCTGCTCAAGATCCATTTCTTCACCATCTTTGTCATAATATTCTTTTGGATCTTTCTCTTCTTTTCTTTCATCTTTTCTTTTAACTCACACACATTCAAAAGCACAATGATCAGTTTTACCACAAATAAAACATTTGTACTTACCTTTGTATATGTCGGATCTTTCTTCCATTGCATCCAATTCATTGCTAGAGCTATCACATGATTCAAGATTTGAATTCTTCATCTCCTTTGATGCTTTGAATGTTTCCTCTCTTTTAGATGAATTCTCTTCTTCTAGCTCCATATCTACCTTTTTATCATATTTTTCTTCTTCTAAATCCATTTCAACATTTTCTTCCCCTTTTAACTTTTCTTTTCTTTCACTCACAAGGTCATCTTCTTTTTCAAAGATATCATCTTTCTTTTTTGTTTCCATGTGTATTTCAAGTGCCACCTCATCATTTTCATTTGGTTTTATTGGTACTAGTTGATCAACATTCTTCTTAGTATTTCCTTTTCCCTTATTTCCTTTTCTTTTTCCCATATGTGCTCTTAAGATCTACCTTCTAGCGGTTAGGCTATATTCAAAGGAACCTGTTCTAATACCAATTGATGAGAACCCAGTGATACTGAGAGGGGGGGTGAATCAGTATCTAACAAACTTTTACTTTTCAAACTTAAACCAATCAAAATAAATCACACATGTAAGATCTAGCAATTATGAACAGAAAGAGAACACATGATTTTACATGGAAACCCTTACGGGAGAAAACCACGACAAAATATTGCTTATACATATGTTGATTCTTCCTTTGCAGTCATCAACCTACTTCTCTTACAATTCTTCTTTTGTGAGCACCAACCCATTGGAGACATCAATCCTTGCTTGTAGAATCTATAGGCACCAACCCTCATAACTGAGCACCAACTTAGTAAGAGACATCAATCTCTAGGCACCAACCTACAAATTCTTCAATGAATGATATCATTCTCCTTTACTCACAATCTTATCACTACTTTTGATTCTATATGATGTAAGTCTTTCATTTTCAAATCAGGTTCACACACATATACTTTCTTCCCTCACAAATCTGATCTAAATCAAGCACAACTTCTTTACACAAAGCTGATCATAATTGAGTCAATTTATTGATATAAGTTTCTTCTCATTTCATCCTTAACATTCAACTCTTAATCTTCACATATATTTTTCATATATATTTGCATTTGTCCTTCATGTATGGCAGCATATACTTTTCAAAATATATCTGAATTGCACTTCATTTTCTGGCACTTCTCTTCTCTCAACTCTGCTCTTTTACTCAGATAATATTCATTACATTCTTGCTTTTTCAAACATTCCAATTAACTCTCTTTATATATCTGCACATGAAGAGGCAAATTCTTTCAAGACACATGTCCTATTCAAAAGATGCAACTCTACAGTTACATCCACCGTTTCATTACCACTTTTAATTTAAAACACCTCTTAATATGAATCACTACCCTTTTAGTGTTTTAATCACTACTCTTTCTCTATAATACAAATTGCTCCACTTCGTCTATTAACTGTACCAATCAGTCACACCACACCTTATTTAATCGGTCCTCTTTATGTTAGCAATATTAATCACTTCATAATATGTATCTTAAATAAGAAATTTTGTCTTATAAGTGGAGTGCTAGTTCTTTGTATTAAATCACAGCTCTTCATGAACTTTAATCACACCTCATAATATTACAAGTCACATCACTTCATAATGAACTTAATCACACACGTTTCTCTTAGTCATATTACTTCGTATATACGCATCACTTCATGTCTTTAATCACATCTTTTTGTCTTCTTTGAATCACACCTTATTTTGTATTATTAATCACACTTCTTACATGTATTAATATAATCTTTAGCGCTTCATCTATGGGAAGTCAACTGCTTCTATATAATGATCGGCCCCTTTTAGATACTTAAACTCTTCCTTCAAAGAACATATGGTGCCAATATGGGTTCAATCAACATTATGATAATTGTTTAAATCTTTAATTTAAAAAATACAATCGACCTCTTTAACATGATGATAATCGTTGCTCCTCTCTCAAATATAATTGTTAGTTTTCATATCATTAAATACATTTATTTAAACTTCAAGGTATTCGTCTTTGTCTTTGTCTTGAGTGTCAAACCTTGGAGTCGACCCTAATGATAATTTGAAGTTGGCCAACATATTAGAATATGATATATCTATTATTTATCTTCAATGCACTCCTTGCATTGTTGGCATCAATGATAACCAACTTGTTTATGCACTTGACATCAATGACAACATTTTCATGCACCTTATACTCTCGTCTGTTCATCAATCATGACTACCTTCTTGACATCAATGACAACATGTCCAACAAAGAATATTGTGATAAAAGATGTTTCTTGATGACAAAGATTTCCAAAAGCCTAATATGAGGATGAGAACAATCCAAATAAGTCTTTGCTTGAAGAGTATTCTCGTGATGATTTTGCTAGAACATGTGTTGGCAAAAGTAAAAGAAATTGATAGTAGAAAGTTGGATGGTTGTGTTGATTCTTAATTTTGACTTCACATTAAAGGAGTTCCTATTGATGTAATAATGCCATAGAAGACATGGATGGAAGTATAATGAACATCCATTTACCATTAATGTAAAAGAGGGAGTGTTATAGAAAGAGGGAGAGTTACATCAAGGGAGAGTTATAGGAAAAAGAGAATGATGCCATTGATGTCAAGAGGAAGTATTACAGAAAGGAGGAGATTTATAGACGGGAGAAGATTTATAGACAGGGGGCATCATAGAAAAGAGGGAGAATCACATCATGAAGGAAAGAAATGTTACTTCCCTTTGCCATTGATGTCAAAGGGGGAGATATCTATTAAGGGGGAGCAGTGCAAAAGGAGAGAATTATGTTCGTGTTGCAATCAATGACAAAGGGGTATATTTTGGTAATATTGTCATTGATGTCAAAGTTATATATGAGATTGTTGGTGAGTATTATTATTGATGTCAAAGGAGTGAAAGACAAGGATGGCAGTGCGACATTTGGAAATAAGAGTTGTAAGGCATAACAAGTATAATTCAATGACAACAAGCATCTTATGTATTTAGTCATAATATCATTGAGTTATTGGAGATGATGCAAGGAAATGGGTTTCATGGTCTAAGGAACATTCTAACCATCATTATGATAGTGTGCAAAGATAAATGGAATTACATGTGTAATTAAGAAGTCAACTATGAAAGAGAAATGTGTTACATGTTTACTAGCTGACTGCCAAGACATAGTTATACACATACAAATCTCCAAGTAAAGGATGCTAAGAATATATATAAATTACAAGGCAACCATTATCATTTGATAATACGCAATGACTACATCTTCCAAGAACACCGATGATATCTTAAAGGCAGTGACTACAATTAAAGAGTAGCAAATTACATTCACAAATACAATGATTATCATCCCCATTTATTGAGCAATGATTATCATATATATGTAGTGACTATAATTAAGACAAATACAGCTGACCCTTTTAAAAGGAACTTTAAATAAAAGATTTAAACTTAGGCCGACCTCCTTCCTTGAGAAATTTTGAAGGTTTACAAATAAATACTATGCAGGCTGATTTATCCTTTAGCGCCAAGGTTTTTGAAGATTCAAAATTAAATATTAATGACAAGGATGACTTCTTGTTTGATGTATCAATAATTTTAAATCAATACATTTTCAATGTGACTGACCATATATATGAAGCACTCCTCACTTGAGGACAAAATGGTCCCACTAAAGATAAATTTGTCATATATATAAATGGAGTAATGGAAAGGTGAGATTAAAGTAGTAAGGAAGAGTTGCATTTGTTAATAAAGATTTGCATTCCTTCATGAGGTTCACTACTGTTCAAGAATATATATAAGGACATTTGTGATGTATGGTGGAAAATGTGAGTGTGAAGAATAAAATAAGATTAGAAAGACACATTCGGATTTGCATCTGAGGAGTTAGAGAAGATAATTATAAGGGTGTTAATGCAGATATAGAAGAGAAGATTATGCAGATGTCAAGGAGAAGATTATGCAGATATAGAGGAGAATATTGTGTAGATATAAAGGAGAAGATTATGCAGTTATAGAAGAGGAGTTTAAGGTAGATTTATAAAGAACAGTATAAGAATATTTGTAAAGGTTTTAGTGTGATTGTTCATCATCCATTGAAGAGGACATTCACAGGAAGATAGTGATCTTGTTGCATAGAAGGTTGGTGCCTTAACAAAAGATTGGTGTCTCTCACTAAGTTGGTGCTTAGTAGTGGGGGTTGGTGCCTCTTGTAGGTTGGTGCCTAAAAATTGAGGGGATTGGTGTCTCTTATAGGTTGGTGCCTATGAATCTTGTAAAAGAGTTTTATATAAGCAATATTTTGCCATGGTTTTCTCTCATAAGGGTTTCCACGTAAATCTTGTGTTCTCCTTATGTTACATCATTGATAGATCTTGTGTGATTGATATTGCTATGGTTGTTAAGTTTCAAAAAAGTAAAAAGATTGTATTATACTGATTCACCCCCCCTCTCAGTATAATTGTGTGCTCATCATGCTTTACCTTGTGAATGTGTTTTCTAGTTGGATGAGGTTATTTTATAATCCTCTCTCTGGTGGATTGGAATTTGTAATATACCCCCCATGTTTAGTTTCTTTTGCCTCAATTGCTCAAGCTTTTGGGGAAGGTGTTAAAGTTTGATGATACTAAATCCTCTCTTCCCCACATGAATGCTAGGATTTTGAAATCATTGGATCATTTGAAAGAATGGCTAGACTCTATTGAATCTCCACTGCATGAGAAATTGGTCTCCTATAAATTAAATGGATTGGGTGGTCTTGTCTTTATTTTTTGTGTATGAAAGATGGAAATGTTAGAACCAATTGTCTTAATATGAAAATTAAAAAAATCCTAGTTAAGGAAGGAGAAAAAGTTAGAAAAGGGGCTTGTTCAAGTGAGGGTAAGATTGAAAACCTTGTAGCTATTATTTTGTTTGTTGATAACTTTAAAGAATGAGATAATGTTGAAAATTAAGTAATAAGTGTTAGTGTGAACATGTTTACCTATCTATCTTAACTAGGTCTTATTCACACTACACTTAAGCTCACTTAGAGAGACTGTTTTACTTTTGTCTTACCTCATGTGGGCTCAACACGTGTCCTAAAACTTGTTCCAAGTGTTCCCACATGTGTACTTCACTTTGGAAGAAGGTTTCTTACTCGTCCACACTTCATGAGGTGTTAATTCAAGAGCCTTATAAGGAGATTTGTTAATCAAGTAACAAGTGGTACACATAGCTCCTTCCCCAAAGCATTTATCCAATTGTGCATCGCTCAACATACTTCTAGCTCTTTCCATAATTATTTGCTTCATCCTGTTTGCAACACCATTATGTTGTAGTGTATATGGAGTTTTCTTTTGTCTTATGATAATTGTATGCTTACAGAACTCATCAAATTCCTTAAAGCAATATTCACCTCCATTGTCAGATCTTAATATTTTTATCTTAAGTCCTGATTGATTTTCTACTAAGACTTTAAAATCCTTAAACTTAGTGAAAACTTTAGATTTTTTCTTCATAAAATAAATCCAAGTAAATATGGACAAATCATCAATGAAGGTAACAAAATAACAAGATTTTTTGATAGAATCATTATGCACTTGACCAAACACATCTGAGTGAATAATTTCTAACTTCACTTTTTCTCTATTACTTCCTAAAAGAAATGATGCTTTGTGTTAGGGTTAGCCGACATAAGATATCAATTAAATGCAAATAAAGATTAAACAGAGGAATGGAGATACACAGAAATAATAACAGTGAGAGACAAGTTTTAATGTGGTTCACCCAAACTCGGGCTACATCCACCAACAGAGAGTCCAATATTATTATCCAGTAAATCAAACCGATTACAACCAGCAATCTTTGCAACTCAATATCGTAGTAAAATGCTACAATACATCAATGGAAACCCTAATCCTTAGCTGATTTTATGAAGCCTTATGTCGGTTACAAAAATAGGGTTTTTTTATGTCGGCCAATAGAAAAATAACTCCCGATGTCTTTATAAAATAATAAAAAATCATTGGAGGTTTTGGGGGCATTGCCCCCAAGCCCCTGCGAGGGCACTGCCCCTTGACCTCACCCTGTATCACGACAGGGAGCGCGCTAGGGGTGCTGCCCCTTGACCCCGTCTTGGGGGCACTGCCCCCAAACCCTCATAAGGGGCGCTGCCCCTTGACCCTATTAAATAATTTGGGGGGGAAATTGCACCGATAAAAGTGGGGTAAATTTAACCTTTGAGTCTGATTAGGCTCCATATAACAACACAAATGTAGAAAGGACAACATGAAGTTATTGAATTAAATCCCTTGAGGTGAAGTTAAGTTTAGAACTTGGCAATTTGGTGAGAGAAACAACTTGGGTAATATGTTAAGTGCAATCACTTATTATGTTGTTTCAAATGAACACTAAATTGAGTGTCAAGCATAGAGTAGAAATTATAGGGAATGTAATATCTAACTCTACAAAAAACACTCCTTGAGCCATCTCTAATGTGCATCACCATAACCCCTATGGAAAAATTTCACTTTGATTCACATTTTGTGACCAATACACCTCTTGGTACATCTTCAACTCACTACCATGACTCATCATCTAAATTCCATGAGTCTAATTAAGGCCTTCCATGAAGGTGTACTTAAATTCTTCATGACCCATTATTAACTTAATTTAGATCTCTAAGTCTTCCACTCCTCCTATAGACCTATAATAATGAAGCATAAAATGAGCAAACCAAACAAGCTAATCTACTCAATTCATTACTATAAACTACCTCTATATTAGATTAAGGAAACCTATGCATAAAGATGAAACATAAACACAAATAATCTCACCAAGGCTCTCTTGTTGCATCGAGTGAATGGTGGATTTGTCCAAGGAGATGAATTAGGGAGATTTGAAGGTGTTGAGTGCTCAAATTAGTAGAGTAAAAATGTATTCAAGAGTGATACATATAAATGGCCTCCAAAAGGTCCTATTTATAGATTTTTTGGAATGGGGAATGGAGGGCTCAGATCAAATTAGGAGATCAAGGGTTCCAATTGCTTGTAGGATTGGAGGCATGAGAAGCATCCAAGTGGCAAGAAATGAGAGATGGCCAAAGGAGTGCCCTTGACTCAAGGAGCATTAAGGGTCAAGACTATGCTTTGGCAAATTTGGATGGTGGGGATAAAAAAATAACTTTTTGGAAGGTAGTGTAAATCTCCTCCATGCTTCCAAGTACCCCTCTTGTACATGTTGATCGACAAATGTACCCATATGAGGACTTGACAATATAATGCCTTGATTAATCATGGTCATGCATGTGCAAATGATTAATGATGGTAAGTGATTTGATTTAGCAACTTAATTAAAAGTGTACAAAATGCTAAATTAAATAAATATAGAAATTTATTTAATTTTTGGTGATGTGAGATGGGCTTAGGTAAGTAAATATTTCTATTTATTGACCTAAGGTTGAACTATGGGAGGAATAGTAATTATTGAATAAATAGTCCAGGCTATTCAATTAATTATGGATGAATAGTGTGGCAAGGTGTGCGAATAGTGATTTTATAAAATAAATAATAATGAAAATTATTTAATTAATGTGGGGATGAAAATGGATAATTAATTGAATAAATATGCATTCATCCAATTAATTATGGAGGAAGTGGTCAATTGATGTCTTGATGGAGGTCAGAATAGTGGTAAGACGATTTTGGGTGTCTACACCTCCATCTAAACTACTATATTTTTTTCCAAGTTTACTTTCCTAGGATGTCTCTCAGACTTAACAATAAGCTTCTAGTTTTCTATCAGATGGATTCCATTATGTCTATTTATCTCTCTTTTATAACTACATGACTCCTCTACTCAAGTTATCTCTTTCTCCTACTAACTAGATGGACTTCCTTCAAACCCTTTTTTCCATCATGATCAAACATGCCCCAAGAACTATGATCTCCAATACACTATAAACCAATTTTCTTATCTTCATCCCTAACACTTTCCCATTATGCCACTCTAATTTAGACATAGCATATTCTTGATTTAGAGTGCTCAAAACTCTCATACTAGATAGATGCCTTGTTTCCACTTCTTATAGCCAATTTGAATTTACTTGCTAGACAAATTTCTTCCATAAGTCCAATTAGATAGACTCTATGTCCTCTCCTCAAAGGATAAGTAGTTGATATTCCTAATCTAACATATATCCATGCCAAATACCAAGCCTTCTAAATTTACTCAATTTGTCATTCACATTAACATTTTTCATCCTTATTTCTTTCCTCTTTGTTTCTTGCTATAGACTCACCTCTAGACTTACTCCTTGAGTACCTATGAACTCTTCAAAATATCCTTGCATTGGGACCTTGTCTATGAAGTCACAACACATTTTATTCATGATGTTAAGGTCCTAGACCTCACCAGGATTGCTCTAAACATTGATAACATTTTGGAAAAGTGTCCAACACTACTCTCTGCCTTCATCGTTCCAAGGAGATCATAGCTTCTCAAGCTTAAAATTCAACCTCAACAAACATGATAATGTAGACACCAAAAACTAACTTACGTATTTCTATGTCATCACGCTTCACCTACATCATTCTCCTAATTCGTCGATTACTAACGTATTTTTGTGTCATCTGTCATGCCCACATTTCCCATGCAGTCACGACATGCAATGCACGTGTCATGTCCACATTTGTCATGTGGTCATGACACGAAATATACAAAATTTTCTATGCATCCCTAGAAACCCCCTTGCACACATCAGCGTGCTCGGTGGCAATACACATAAGGCGTAAATATGTCAATCAAATTCAGGGTAATGCGATCACAAGTGCAATCCCCTACATGATGATAGCTGACTAAGGGGGTCAATGCGATGCGAGAAGCATCGTCCATTAGGGTTAGGATTAATTGATCGAAACCCTAAGTTTTCCTAAGTGAGTGATGGGATTTTGACATGAGTCGAAATCAAAACCCTAATTCTAATAACATTAAAAGAATTAAATAACAACTTAAATAAAACATCTAATTTGCAGGAATATTAAATAATTACTCATCACAAGTGTTAAATCACCTAAGGAAATTAACCCTAATTCCTGAAAAAATATGGTAGCATAACACCTCTATAGCATGTATAGGAATTATTCTAATAATTAAGTCATACTCAAAGGTTCTCTAACATTGATTAATTAAAAAAATATTTATGCTAGGGGAATTAAATTGCCACACTAGGTTTTCCAATCGATTAACTAGAACAAAAATTAAATTAATTATATAATCTCCTTCAATTAAATTCCAACATATGATTAAATTAATTAACTCGATCTTATAAAGAAAATAAGGATGCTTTAATTAATCTAAGGGTTAACATATAAATAAAATTAAACCTCAAATATAAATAAATTAAAAATCATATTTTCCCACATGTTCATTTAAATAATCTCTAAATGAACCAATACAACTAATAGTAAAGTTAAACCCTAACCTTTAAACCAATAAAATTACAACATATGATTAAATAAATTAACTCGATCTTATAAAGAAAATAAGGATGCTTTAATTAATCCAAGGGTTAACATATAAATAAAATTAAACCTCAAATATAAATAAATTAAAAATCATATTTTCCCACATGTTCATTTAAATAATCTCTAAATGAACCAATACAACTAATAGTAAAGTTAAACCCTAACCTTTAAACCAATAAAATTACAACATATGATTAAATAAATTAACTCGATCTTATAAAGAAAATAAGGATGCTTTAATTAATCCAAGGGTTAACATATAAATAAAATTAAACCTCAAATATAAATAAATTAAAAATCATATTTTCCCACATGTTCATTTAAATAATCTCTAAACGAACCAATACAACTAATAGTAAAGTTAAACCCTAACCTTTAAACCAATGAAATAACAACTAACAAAAAATAAAATTACTAAGAAGAAAACCCACTTTTAAATAAATCTTACCCCCTTTACCCCATTAAATAATTACAAAAGAATAACTCCAAAATAAAAAGAAGAGGGAAAGAATAATAGACCTAAATTTAAAATCAAAAGAAAACCTAAAAGCTTTCTCAATAAAAAAAATACTTTCCTTATGGAAAGAATAGAAAAGCCCTAACCCTATTCAAAACTCTCTCATTTTTTTTTCTCTATTTTTTATTGTTTTCTCCTATCATTTTCTTTGTGCTTACAGGTTTGAATGGAAGGGTAGCCATGGCCGCCACTCAAAGCAGAGGTATATACATTGTATATACACATTTTTATTTTTAAACCCCCCCTTTTTTTTGAAACACACACACACACATTAATAAAGAATAAATGTTGCAGGGGCAATTCAAGGGCCAAACGACCGTTATACCGGGTGATAGACCGAGGGTTTCAATTCCTTCGCCATAGGAAGACCCATTCTCATGCGCAGGTTAAACATATATGTAATAAGGATTTTGGGGTGTGGGCTGGGTCGAAGCCCCCCCCCACAAACCCGCCATAGCAAGCAAATGAAAAGTGTTGATGGGGGGGGCGTCGCCCCCCCTCCTCATACTCTACTATGCGTAACACTCACAGCCCAGTGCCAATGGATTTATCCGATGCGCGGACTGTGATGAAAAGTTGTCTTTCCCCTTTTTTTTTAGAAGAATTTCTTTAATTTGCAACCTCTAGCATTAAAAACACACACACACACACACACACACACATATATATATATATTATATTCATATTGTGTATGCTAGAAGTTTTACAGTGTGTCATATATATATATATATATATACTAATGGGATATATACATAGTTTTTACATTTAGCTGATCTATTCAAAAGAAATACAGTCATCTATAATGATTCTCTTTATTTTTCCAATAATAAAATAACACATTTTACCATATATATATATGATTTACACATCCACTCATAGGCTATTTTTTTGTAAAAAGGAAATGCATCTCACTATATATATATATATTTGGATATGAAAACAAAAAAGCTTATTTGAACATTGTGTAAAAATTAACTATCTCCCTATCCAACTACATTTTTTTTTCTCTAAAAATAAATCAGCAACAACTATACATTTTTTTTTGATACATTCACTAGAAAACAACAAAATATATATATTCCATTTTCATGAAAAACACATGCCAATGAGAACAAAGGATAAATATATTTTTTGTCAACAATACACCAAGAAGATTATAACACTTTGTAACCTCTAGAATGGGGTAACATAAGATAAATTCACTTAAACTATACAAATGAAGAGCTTATTTATTTTTCTCTTTCTTTTGGTACAAATTATACAAAATCTAAACATGGCCAAGGCTCTTAATAGCCAAAAGGCAAACTACAAAAGACCAAATTTATAGCACTTCTTCCAAGCTTCAAAAATCAACAATGATCCTACAAGAAACCAAACAAGGGAGAGGAAACAACCCACACAATACCGCTCTCCTCCCTACCTTAGACTCACTAATGAGTCACCCCCGAGCTTGGAGGTTTTCCACACACAAGGATTCCTTCACTCCACAACACAACAAAATACAAACCAATAAAACATGAAAAACACCCATGGTTTACACAACATAAAACTCATAAAAATGAGTTTGAAGGGGTAGGGAAGTGGACATCACTCTACTCAAGAGGCCACTCCAATATCTCAAAATAAACTTAACACAAACAAGGCCTCAAGCCCAAGTATTTATACCAATAATCACATATTTTTCTCCATGGCTCTCAAGCCATACAAAATACTCATACTCATAGTTTTGCCCTCAAGGCCAAAATACCAAAACTAGGAGGGTGACCTCGAGGAGGTTGACTCCTCCCCCACCCCACACATGTTGAGCATTTTCTCCAAATGGAGAGGCTCTTACAAACACCCTAAAAAAACCACAAAAAAAAATACAAAACACACACCAACAAACACACAAGTAAAGCAAATACATAAGGAAAGGCATCAAGCCTTGAATCCTACCTTAAATAGCCCAACAAGGAAGATAGTTGAAGTAGAGCCCTTCCAACTCCACCTCCAAGTCCTTCTCCAATTGTGCCTCCAAAAAACCTCTAACTCTCTCCCCAAATTCAAATAAAATGGAAAAAAGTAATGAAATCAACAACCCTCTCCCTCTCTTCAAGAGGGATTAAAATAGGCTCTCTTCATGAGCCTTGAGGAATGAGAAGGTGACACATGTCACCTTCTCCTTCCTCCTCACATCCACTTGCAAGCTTCATGAAATGTGGGGGTGACACATGTCACCCTCCCATTCCAGCAAGTCTTGCTCCCTCCACTTATGCTCTCTCACACATGTGGGAGAGAAAGGTGGAGCCCAAAAAGGATGAGGGTACCACAAGTGTACCAATCTAAACCTCCCATGAAAGCCCACAAAACCCCAAGGTACTCTCACCAATGTGAGAGAGCGTTGGAGTTGGGTCCTCCACAATTAGGGGTCTTGAAGACTCCCCAAGCCTTCAATGCAAGGTACCCCAAAGCTAGGAATGAGGTGTGGATAAGGTTGAGTGTTTGACCCAACCTTCCACTCCTCCCCAAACTTCCATTTTCGTCATTTCACTTCAGGGTAAAGTTTAATTGACCATATGGGAGTTATCCTAGGTTAGACAAGCTCAAATAGTCCCTAGACCCTAGGGGTACAACCTAGGGTCACTTTTAACCCAATTTGAGCACCATAGGATGTATAAAATCACATGAAAAGGGGTCACAAAAAAATTAAACAAAAATAAAGTCAAATAAACATTACACCTTCGCAAAACTATAATAAAATCAATTGAAAATAGGTAGACTTAGCCCAAAAGACACACACAAACATTACAAAAATTTATCATGCATTTACACAGTTGATCTTGGTTCCTCTTGGAACTAGATCGGTTCAACACGAGATTTACAAAGTGTGTGGGATGATCTCCAATTTTTCCGTGGCTTAGGAAAAATCACCTGCGCACTTAAACAAAAGATTAATCCAACATGTATATCATAGCTGAAGCAAGTAAAAGCATTCACTCACACCATCGCATAATTAATTAAAACATCATAAACATCATAAAATCACATCATAATTAGATTCATAATTTGCATTTCCATAAACCATCTCAATATAAAAATCACATAGTAAATCCATAACATAATCTCACAACTAGTATCTCTAATAGAATCAGAATACATATCACATGTCTAATCATCATTAGTGAATAAAAAATCAGGATCTAATCTCATCACAACATACTAAGCATAACTAACCAAAAAAAAAGAAATATAGTCTAAAAGGTCTGTATATCAGGATCACAGTCTCCAAATGTCTAAAATGTCATCAACAGTAATATGAAATGAGCAAAAATAAGGGAGTGAAATAGTAGGCCTCACATCCTCCCCTCTAAAACTAAACTTTCTCCTGGAAATCGTCAAAGAGTTAAGGATAAAGTGTCCTCAATCTAGCTGCATCCTCCCATGTTGCCGTGACCTCATCATACCTGTCCCACTAAACCCTAACCTGGTCCAACTCTCGACCTTGAAGGCCTAGTGTCTGATGAGCCGATATGCAAATTATCTCTAAAGCCAGCTGCCTGTCTGCCTCTACCTATAGAGCACTCCAATCCAATACGTGAGATAAGTCAGATATGTAACACCGCAAAATAGATACATGAAAAACATCATGGATGCACGATAGGCTAGGTGGCAAGGCTAGATGGTAGGCTACGGGTCTTATCCGCTCCAAGTTCTCAAAAGGCCCAACAAACTGTGGTACAAGCTTATAGCCCTTTCCATAACAGATTGGACTCTTGTGTGGCCACACTCTCAAGAATACTCTGTCACTGACTGAGAAGCTCCGATCTGATCTCTTAGCATTAGCATACTTCTTCTGTCGATCCTGTGCCTCTTGAAGTCTCTGTCTAATCAAGGTCACCTACTGCTCCATATCCTATACCAGCTCTGGCCCAATAGCAACCCTGTCCTCTATCCGGTCGCAACTCAACGGTGTCTTGCAAGGTCTGCCGTACAAGGCCTGAAAATGAGGCATACCCAATGAGCTGTGATGCCCATTATTGTAGGTAAACTCAACTAGATACAGATACTCCTCCCATCTAGACTAGTGATCCATGACATACATATAGAGTATATCCTCTAAAACCTAATTCACCCTCTCTGTCTGACCATTTATCTCTAGGTGATAAGCTAAACTGAAGTTGAGCTGTGTGCCCAATGCCTGTTGTAATGCCCTTCAAAAGGCTAATGTGAACACTGAGTCTCTGTTAGAAATGATGCGGCAAGGTACTCCATGTAGTTGAACAATCTCATCCAAGAATCCTCTCACAACTGATAGTGAATTGTACGTCGTGCGTACAGGTGAGAAATGCACCACCTTGGTCAACTTGTCAACTATCACCATGATGGCATCATGGCGACAAGATGACATAGGAAGACCAACAATGAAATCCATGGAAATGATGTCCCATTTCCATTCAGGTATCTCATGAGGGTATAAAAGACCTGTTGAATTCTGATGCTCAGCCTTGACCCTCTAACACTTAAGGCAATGAGCAACATACTTTGCAATATCTCATCTCATACCCGCCTAATGGTACAATTGTTGCAAGTCGGCATGCATCTTCTTCACCCCCGGGTGTGCTGCATAAGATGCTCTGTGAGCCTCTGAAAGAACTACTGCATGTAGGTCACTTGCACGGGGTACATAGATGCACTGTCGATGTCTAAGTAACCCATCTGCCTCAAGTGAGTGTCCTGCAAACTTTCCCACAAGGGCCCTCTGTGACTGGATCTCCTGCTGTACCTCAATAAACCACTCATCCTTAGGCAGATGCTGTATGATGCACCCTCTCAAGTCCACACTCAAGGTCAAGGTCAGGATCTCGTGGTGCCTCCGAATCAATGCATCAACAACCACATTCTCCTTCCCTTTGACGTAGTGGACATCAAAGTCATACTCGCAAAGAAACTCCATCCAACGCCACTGGCGGGCATTCAGATTTGGATGCGTGAAAATGTACTGAAGACTATGGTGATCTAAATGAAGCTCAAAGTGATGACCCAATAGAAAGTGTCTCCAATGAACCAGAGTATAAATCACTGCTGTGAGCTCTAAATCATGAGTGGGATAGTTTAGCTCATGGGTCTTGAGCTTTCGCGACTCATACGTGATCGCTCTACCACCTTGCATAAATACATCTCCCAAACCCTCAAGTGATGCATCAGTAGAAACCACAAAATCCTCTGCTAGATCAGGAACCGCTAAGATGGGAGCACTGGTAAGACGCTCCTTGAGGACCTCAAAGGCCCTCTCGTACTGCTTAGTCTAAGTGAAGATCTTCCCTTTCTGCTGAAGTGAAGTGATGGGGTGTGCTATCCTGGAGAAGCCCTTTACGAATCTACGGTAGTACTTGGCTAACCCCATGAAACTCCTAACCTCTGTCACACTAGTGGGTGTTGGCCAATCTCTGATAGCCCTAATCTTTGATGGATCTATGGAGATACCATCGCCAGATAGGATGTGCCCCAAATACTGCACCTCAGATCTGAAAAAAGGCACATTTCGCCAAGTTGCCAAAAAGCTGATGCTCTCTCAAGCACTGCAAAACCTGACGTAAGTGCTCCTCATGTTCCTCCTCAGCCCGCGAGTAGATCAAAATATCAAGGAAAATGATCATGAACCGATCCAAGTGCAGAACACCCCATTCATGAGACTCATGAACACTACAGGGGTGTTTGTCAAGCTGAAGGGTACCACAGTGAACTCATAGTGACCATATCGAGTCTGAAAGACAGTCTTATGGATGCCCAGCTCTGTGACGCGCAATTGATGATAGCCAGACTTCAGGTCTATCTTAGAGAACACTCTAGCTCCTTGCATCTGGTTAAAAAGATCATCAATCCTAGGTAGAGGATAACAATTCTTCACCGTCACCTTATTAAGTTGCCTATAATCCATGCACATATGAAGAGACCCATCCTTCTTCTTCACGAAGATGACTAGTGCACCCCAAGGTGAAACACTAGGTCGGATGTGCCCCTTCTCAAGAAACTCCTCTAACTGCAACTTGAGCTCCATGAGCTCTTGTGTGGTCATCCTGGAGGGTGCACGAGACACTGGCTCGGCACCCAGCACTAGATCAATGTGGAAGTCTACCTCTCTGCAAGGTGGCATACCTGGTAACTCTGGTGGAAAGACATCGACAAACCCCTCAAGATAGGATGGTCATCTAAAGACACCTTTGGCTCATCCTGGAAGTTGGCCTGGTGGCTATCAACCACTTGAAACATATGGTGGGATCTACCCACATCTCTAATCGTCTACTCTGATCCTTCTGCACGAAGATGTTCCCCTGCCATAAAGCCCTGTGGGCACTCTCTGGCTAAATGTACTATCCCACCACAAACATAGCATGGGCCCTGAGCTTGTACCTATCCAGTATGTGTCCTACTACCCTGCTATTGTCCAGTCCAACCCGTGGACCCCTAAGAACCCCTGTATGACTGTTGTGACCTAGCAGGTCCCGCAGGTAGTCCCTATTGTCTTTGATCCCTATGCGGGCCCTGCTACTACCACCCATGATTCTGTCCTCCCTGTGCCCTCTACTGAGGCCTAGACAACTGCTGATACTACTGCTGCTGATGCTATGGAGGCCTAAGAGGTAACAGTGCAGAACTAAATCCTCCTCTCTATGGTGGTGGTTGTGGTCAACGGAAACTCTGCTGCTGCTGCTGGCTACGATCCTGAAACTAGGGATGTGAACTTTGACCTCGCCCTTGAATCTCCTCTATGATGCATGCCTTCTCAATAGCCTCACTCATGGTTTGGGGGTCTTCCATGCGCACTGGTCCTCATATTCCATGATTCAAACCCCTGATAAATTTGTGAACTAGAAGTTTTTCATCATGGAGGTACTCTGCGTACCGTGACAACTCAATGAACCTGCTCTCATACTGTGCTATGGTAGAACCTCGCTGCTGCAAGTCGTGGAACTCATCAATCTGACGCTACTTGTAGTAGTCTAACAGATATCATGTAGTAAAGCGCTTTATGAAGGTGTCCCATGTAAGAGTGTCCAATGATAGTCGATGCTTGCACTCCTCAGTACGCCACCATGTCACCGCTACGTCTCTCAAAAGGTGAACTGCCATGCATGCCTTTGTGTTGCTTCCATAAGGATGCAATGCAAAGCACCTATCCAAATTGATAAGCCAAGCCTCAGCCTCGGTTCCCTTTGTGGTCCCTGTGAAGGTGGGTGGATTCAGCCTAAGTAAATCTCTGATGGGGTCCCCTCAGTCTCTGTGTCCTCTGATAAGCTCATCCACACCATAATCATAAGGCCCATGATAAACTTGCTCTATCCTCATAGGCTCCTCAGTTGCCTCTCATGATGTGGAGGGCTCCTACTATGAGCTCTGCAAGTTGAGCCGACCTCCTCTACTGTGGTGAGAGGTATCTCTACATAAGGCTCTACATAAGGCTCTATATGTGGCACCTCTCGTGGCTTGACACGGGGCTCTACAAGTGGCTCTACACGAGACTCAGTATGTGGCTCCTCTTGTGGATCAATGCGGGGCTTGACACACGGCTCGATACGTGGCTCTATTGCGGCCGGTGGTAACTTCTCTAACATTGTTTGTAATGCCTGTAAGATATGTGGTTAGAAATCAGGTGCGGATGGTGCTTGTGGTGCTGGTGGTCCCTGGCCCTCAGCTGATGAGTCACTATGTACCTCTACAGATGCAGTAGCATGTGAACGTGCTCACCTCATTCTGGGTGGCATCCTACAAGAACAAGGTATTCATGAATTAGATGAATTTGCGGAATAACAATGTGCCCAAACAAGCCCAGTGTTTAAACTTGGGCTCTGATACCAAATGTCATGCCCACATTTCCTATGGTCACGACACGCAACACACGCGTTATGTCCACATTTGTCATGTGCTCATTACATGAAATATCAAAAATTTTCCACGCATCCCTAGAAACCCCCTCGCGCGCATTAGCGTGCTCGGTGGCAATACACATAAGACGTAAACATGTCAATAAAATTCAGGGCAATGCAATCACAAGCACAATCCCCTGCGTGATGATAGCCGACTAAGGGGGTCAATGCGACTCGAGAAGCGTCATCCATTAGGGTTAGGATTGATTGATCAAAACCCTAAGTTTTCGTAAGTGAGTGACAGGATTTCGACACGAGTCAAAATCAAAACCCTAATTCTAATAGCATTAAAAGAATTAAATAACAACTTAAATAAAACATCTAATTTGCAAGAACATTAAAATATTACTCATCGCAAGGGTTAAATTGCCTAAGGAAATTAACCCTAATTCTTGAAAAAATCTAGCAACATAACGCCTCTATAGCGTGTATAGGAATTATTCTAATAATTAAATCGTACTCAAAGGTTCTCTAACGTTGATTAATTAAAAAAATATTTACGCTAGGGGAATTAAACTGCCACACTAGGTTTTCTAGTGGATTAACTAGAAAGAAAATTAAATTAATTATATAATCTCCTTCGATTAAATTCAACATATGATTAAATAAATTAACTCGATCTTATAAAGAAAATAAGGATGCTTTAATTAATCCAAGGGTTAACATATAAATAAAATTAAGCCTCAAATATAAATAAATTAAAAATCATATTTTCCCATATGTTCATTTAAATAATCTCTAAACGAACCAATACAACTAATAGTAAAGTTAAACCCTAATCTTTAAACCAATGAAATAACAACTAACAAAAAATAAAATTACTAAGAAGAAAACCCACTTTTAAGTAAATCTTACCCCCTTTTCCCCATTAAATAATTACAAAAGAATAACTCTAAAATAAAAATAAGAGGGAAATAATAAATAGACCTAAATTTAAAATCAAAAGAAAACTTAAAAGCTTTCCCAATAAAAAAAATACTTTCCTTATGGAAAGAATAGAAAAGCCCTAACCCTATTCAAAACTCTCATTTTTTTTTTCTCTATTTTTTTTTGTTTTCTCCTATCATTTTCTTTGTGCTTGCAGGTCTGAATGGAAGGGCAGCCATGCCCGCCACTCAAAGTAGAGGTATATAGATTATATATACACATTTTTATTTTTAAAACCCCCACTTTTTTTTGAAACACACAAACACACATATGCTGGTAGAAACACTAGAGATATTTATTATAATGGCCAAGCTTAGGAATATATGCTCTATATATATATATAAAGAATAAACATTGCAAGGGCAGTTCAAGGTCCGAACGACCGTTATACTAGGCGATGGACTGAGGGTTTCAATGCCGCCACCGCGGGAAGACCCATTCTCATGCGCAGGTTAAATGTATATGTAATAAGGATTTTAGGGTGTGGGGGGGGGGGGAGGGGTTCGAACCCCCCCAAAACCGCCATAGCAAGTAGATGAAAAGTGTTGATGGGGGGGCGTCGGCCCCCCCTCCTCATACTCTGCTGTGCATAATACTCATAGCCCAACGCTAATGGATTTCTCCAATGCGCGGACTGTGATGAAAACTTATCTCTGCCCTTTTTTTTTAGAAGAATTTCTTTAATTTGCAACCTCCAGCATTAAACACACACACACACACACAGATATATATATATATATATATATATATATATATATATATATATATATATATATATATTGTGCTTGCTAGAAATTTCACAGTGTGTCATATATATATGCAGTTTTTACATTTAGCTCATCTATTTAAAAAAAATACAATCATCTACAATGATTCTCTTTTTTTTTTCCAGTAATAAAATAATACATTTTACCCCATATATATATATATATATATAAATATGATTTACACATCCACTCATAGGCTATTTTTTTGTAAAAAAGAAATGCATCTCACTATACATATTTATATTTATATATATTTTTTTGATATGAAAACAAAAATGATTATTTGAACATTGTGTAAAAATTAACTATCTCCCTATCCAACTACATTTTTTTTTTATCAAAATAAATTAGCAACAACTATACATTTTTTTTATACATTCAATAGAAACAACAAAATATATATATTCCATTTTCATGAAAAACACATGCCAATGAGAACAAAGGATAAATATATTTTTTGTCAACAATACACCAAGAAGATTAAACACTTTGTAACCTCTAAAATGGGGTAACATAAAATAATTCACTTAAACTATACAAATGAAGAGCTTATTTCTTTTTCTCTTTCTTTTGGTACAAATTATACAAAAGCCAAACATGGCCAAGGCTCTCAATAGCCAAAAGACAAACTACAAAAGACCAAACTTTATAGCACTTCCTCCAAGCTTCAAAAATCAACAATGATCCTGCAAGAAACTAAACAAGGGAGGGGAAATGAGCCACACAATACCACTCTCCTCCCTACCTTAGTCTCACTAATGAGTCACCCTCGAGTTTGGAGGTCATCCACACACAAGGATTCCTTCACTCCACAACACAACAAAACACAAAACCAATAAAGCATGAAAAACACCCATGGTTTACACAACACAAAACTCATAAAAATGAGTTTGAATGGGTAGGGGAGTGGACATCACTCTACTCAAGAGGCCACTCCAATATCTCAAAATAAACTCAACACAAACAAGGCCTCAAGCCCAAGTATTTATACCAATAATCACATATTTTTCTCCATGGCTCTCAAGCCATACAAAATACTCATACTCATAGTCTTGCCCTCAAGGCCAAAATACCAAAACTAGGAGGGTGACCTCCTTCCCCACCCCACACATGTTGAGCATTTTCTCCAAATGGAGAGGCTCTTACAAACACTCTAAAAAAATCACAACAACAAAATACAAAACACACACCAACAAACACACAAGTAAAGTAAATACATAAGGAAAGGCATCAAGCTTTGAATCTTACCTTAAATAGCCCAACAAAGAAGATAGTTGAAGTAGAGCCCTTCCAACTCCACCTCTAAGTCCTCCAATTGTGCCTCCAAAAAACCTCTAACTCTCTCCCCAAATTCAAATAAAATAGAAAAAAGTAATGAAATCAACAACCCTTTCCCTCTCTTCAAGAGGGATTAGAATATGCTCTCTTCATGAGCCTTGATGAATGAGAAGGTGACACATGTCACCTTCTCCTTCCTCCTCACATCCACTTGCAAGCTTCATGAAATGTGGGGGAGACACATGTCACCCTCCCATTCCACCAAGTCTGGCGCCCTCCACTTGTGATCTCTTACACATGTGGGAGAGAAAGGTGGAGCCCAAAAAGGATGAGGGTACCACAAGTGTCCCAATCTAAACGTCCCATGAAAGCCCACAAAACCCCAAGGTACTCTCACCAATGTGATAGAGCCTTGGAGTTGGGTCCTCCACAATTAGGGGTCTTGAAGACTCCCCAAGCCTTCAATGCAAGGTACCCCAAATCTAGGAATGAGGTGTGGATAAGGTTGTGAGTTTGACCCAACCTTCCACTCCTCCCCAAACTTCAATTTTCGCCACTTCACTTCAGGGTGAAGTTTAAGTGACCATATGGGAGTTATCCTAGGGTTAGACAAGCTCAAATGGTCCCTAGACCATAGGGGTACAACCTAGGGTCACTTTTAACCCAATTTGAGCACCATAGGATGTATAAAATCACATGAAAAGGTGTCACAAAAAAAAATTAAACAAAAATAAAGTCAAATAAACATTACACCTTCACAACACTATAATAAAATCAATTGAAAATAGGTAGACCTAGTCCAAAAGACACATACACAAACATTACAAACATTTATCATGCATTTATATAGTTGATCTTGTTTCCTCTTGGAACTAGATTACTTCAACATAGGATTTACAAAATGTGTGGGATGATCTCTGAATTTTTCGTGGCTTGGGAAAAATCACTTGCACACTTAAACAAAAGATTAATCCAGCATGTATATCATAGCCGAAGCAAGGAAAAGTATTCACTTACACCATCGCATAATCAATTAAAACATCATAAACATCATATCATAATTAGATTCATAATTTGCATTTCCATAAACCATCTCAATATAAAAATCACATAGTAAATCCACAACATAATCTCACAACTAGTATCTCTAATAGAATCAGAATGCATATCACATGTCTAATCATCATCAGTGAATAAAAAATTAGGATCTAATCTCATCACAACATACTAAGCATAACTAACAAAAAAAAGGAAATTAGTCTAAAAGGTCTGTATATCGGGATCACAGTCCCCAAATGTCTGAAATGTCACGAATAGTAATATGAAACGAGCAAAAATAAGGGAGTGAAATAGTAGGCCTCACATCCTCCCCCCTAAGACTAAACTTCCTCCTGGAAGTCGTCAAAGAGGTGAGGATAAAGTGTCCTCAATCTAGTTGCATCCTCCCATGTCACCGTGACCTCATTGTACCTGTCCCATTGAACCCTAACCTGGTCCAGCTCTTGAACTTGAAGGCCCAACGTCCAACAATCCAATATATGAATTAGCTCCAAAGCTAGTTGCCTGTCTGCCTCTACCTATAGAGCACTCCAATCCAATATGTGAGATAAGTCAGATATGTAATACCGCAAAACAGATACATGAAAATCATCGTGGATGTGCGACAGGATAGGTGGCAAGGCTAGACGATAGGCTATAGGTCTTATCCACTCCAAGATCTCAAAATGCCCAACAAACCATAGTGCGAGCTTAGAGCCCTTTCCATAACGGATTGGACTCTTGTGTGGCCGCACTCTCAAGAATACTTTGTCACTGACTGAGAAGCTCTGATATGATCTCTTAGCATTAACATACTTCTTCTGTCGATCCAGTGCCTCCTAAAGTCTCTGTCTAATCAAGGTCACCTGCTGCTCCATATCCTATATGAGCTCGAGCCCAATAGCAACCTTGTCCTCTATCCAATCCCAACTCAATGGTGTCTTTCAAGGTTTGCTGTACAAGGCCTGAAAAGAAGGCATACCCAACTAGCTGTGATGCCCATTATTGTAGGCAAACTCAACTAGATACAGATACTCCTCCCATCTAGACTAGTGATCTAGAACATACATATAGAGCATATCTTTTAAAACTTGATTCACCCTCTCCGTCTGACCATCTGTCTCTAGGTGATAAGCTGAACTGAAGTTGAGCTGTGTGCCTAACACCTGCTGTAATGCCCTCCAAAAGGTTGATGTGAACATTGAGTCTCTATCAGAAATGATGCAGCGAGGTACTCCATGTAGTCTAACAATCTCATCCAGGAATACTCTCACCACTGATGGTGCATTGTACGTCGTGCGTACAGGTGAGAAATGCGCCACCTTGGTCAACTTGTCAACCGTCACCATGATGGCATCATGGTGACGAGATGACATAGGAAGACCAACAATGAAATCCATGGAAATGGTGTCCCATTTCCACTCAGGTATCTCGTGAGGGTATCAAAGACCTGCTGAATGCTAATGCTCAGCCTTGACCCTTTGGCACTCAAGGCAACGAGTAACATACTCCGCAATATCTCATCTCATACCCGCCCAATGGTACAACTATCACAAGTCGGCATGCATCTTCTTCACCCCCGGGTGTGCTGCATAAGGTGCTCTATGAGCCTTTGAAAAAACTACTACATGTAGGTCACCTACACAGGGTACATAGATTTGCTGTCGATGTCTAAGTAACCCATTTGCCTCAAGTGAATATCCTGTAAACTTGCCCACAAGGGCCTTCTATGACTGGATCTCCTGCTGCACCTCAAGAAACTACTCATCCTTAGGCAGATGTTGTATGATGCGCCCTCTCAAGTCCACACTCAAGGTTAAGGTGAGGATCTCGTGGCACCTCTGACTCAATGTGTCAGCAACCACATTCTCCTTCCCTTTGATGTAGCAGACATCAAAGTTATACTCGGAAAGAAACTCCATCCAATGCCGCTGGCGGGAGTTCAGATTCGGCTCCGTGAATATGTACTGAAGACCATGGTGATATGAATGAATCTCAAAGTGACGACCTAACAAAAAGTTTCTCCAACGAACCAAAGCATGAACCATTGCTGTGAGCTCTAAATCATGAGTGGGATAGTTTAGCTCATGGGCCTTGAGCTTTCACGACTCATACGTGATCTCTCTACCACCCTGCATAAGTACAACTCCCAAACCCTCAAGTGATGCATCAATACAAACAACAAAATCCTCTGCTGGATCATGAACTACTAAGATGGAAGCACTGGTACGACGCTCCTTGAGGACCCCGAAGGCCCTCTTGCACTGCTCAGTCCAAGTGAATCTCTTCCCTTTCCGCTGAAGTGAAGTGATGGGGTGTGTTATCCTGGAGAAGCCCTCTACAAATCCTCATCAGTCATTGCTGTCAGTTTCTTGGCTATTCCTTCCAATGGCCTCCATAAATCCTTCTGATAGAGATAATCCTCCATCTGCATCTTCCATAATTGATAGTTCTGCCCATTGAATTTATCTACCTTCAATTTACCCTTGTTTGCCATTGCTCCCACTCAACCGTGAGACTCCCACTCAATCGTGAGACCTTCCTGCAGATGATAATCGAATACAACCCACTCTGATACCACTTGTTAGGGATTGCATGTAGAAGATATCAATTAAATGCAAATAAAGATTAAATAGAGGAATGGAAATACACAAAAATAATAACGAGAGACAAGTTTTAACGTGGTTCACCCAAACCCAAGCTACATTCACCAACAGAGAGTCTGATATTATTATCTAGTAAATCAAACCAATTACAACCAGCAATCCTTGCAACTGAATACTGCTGTAAAATGCTACAATACATCAATGAAAACCCTAACCCTTAGCCGCTTTTATCAAGCCTTATGTCGGTTACAAAAATAGGGTTTTTTAATGTTGGCCAATAGAAAAATAACTCCCGACGCCTTTATAGAATAATAAAAAAATTGTTGGAGGTCTGCCCTTGGACCTTGCAAGGTGTGCTACCCCTTGACCCCATCTTGGGGGCGCTGCCCCCAAACCCCCGCAAGGGGCGATGCCCTTTGACCCCGTTAAATAATTTGGGGGGAAACCGCATCGATAAAAGTGGGGTAAATTTAACCTCTGAGCCTGATTAGGCTCCATATAACAACACTAGTTTTCTATTAGATGGATTCCATTATGTCTATTTCTCTCTTTTATAACTACATGACTCCTCTACTCAAGTCATCTCTTTCTCCTACTAACTAGATAGATTTCCTTGAAACCATTTTTCCCATCACGATCAAACTTTACCCAAGAACTATGATCTCCAATGCACTATACGCTACTTTGGTTATCTTCATCCCTAACACTTTCCCACCATGCCACTCTAATTTAGATTAGCATATTCTTGATTTAGAGTGCCCAAAACTCTCATACTAGATAGATGCCTTGTTTCCACTTCTTATATCCAATTTGAATTTACATACTAGACAAATTTCTTCCATAAAGCCAATTAGATAGACTCTATGTCCTCTCCTCAAAGGATAACTAGTTGATATCCCTAATCTAACAAGCCTCCATGCCAAATACCTGTTGGCATAATAGTCATAGTAACAATGGTATTGCATTGTTAAATTTGCACTTATAGATTAGTTTATGCATATTAAATAAATGTTAGCAATAGTTAGTTTGTGGGAGTTACATTCCCGTATGGAGGATATGTAGGTAGTTATCAAATAGTTAAAAGGGAAGAGGCTTTTATAAAGCCAATGTAATGCAATGTAAAAATCATCCAAAGACAATAATATATTATTTTATGTTTTAATATTGCTGTGCAATAATGGTGTAACTAGTTGCATTTTGTCCTACCATATTTCAATAATACCAAGCCTTCCAAATTTACTCAATTTGTCATTCACATTAACATTTTTCATCCTTATTTCTTTCCTCTTTGTTTCCTGCTATAGACTCACCTCTAGACTTACTCCTTGAGTACCTATGAACTCTTCAAAATATCCTTGCATTGGGACCTTGTCTATGAAGTCACAACACATTTTATTTATGATGTTAATGTCCTAGACCTCACTAGGATTGCTCTAAACATTGATGAGAGGAACCTCCTGCAACAATATAATGAAAAATGCACGAAATAATAGAAATAGCAGAACATAGAAGGAATTTATTGATCATAGGCCACTTCGAGGGGGTAACCTCCTTTGAGCAAGCTCAATACAATAAACTCATGGATGCCTTCATTGGCCTCAACACGTACTTATATACTAAGTCTAATCTAAACAATATTACTTCCCATGAATGTGGGATAATACAATATACTCATGGGATGACTTACAAAGTATATGCGTCCAAATGTAATATACTAACAAAGTAAAGAGAAGGGTTAAACACGGGTTCCTAACATCCCCTCCCTCTTAGAAAAGCTTTGTCCTCAAAGCGTAAGATGTGGAAATTGTTGCTAAATCTGAAGGAGTGGTTCCCCTATAGCAATCTTTGGGTGCATTCCATGCCATTGAATTAATACCTCGGTGATGGATCAGGAGAGAAGAGGCTGAGTGTGCTTGTCAAGGATTACCTCTAGCTCCAAAAGGATGGATCCTTCATTATCCAGTTGTGGTAAAATAATGTGTGCTTTGTCGTTGGCACCAAGAAATTTCTTTAGAGAAGAGACATGAAATATTAGATGAACGCAGGAAGAAGGAGCTAGCTGATGATCCCCAATCTATTCCTGGGTGTGGAGAACCATGTTGACTGCTTGAACTCGTGAACTACTGGGGGAGTATGGAAGGAGCGATGGCGGTGCCTGACCATAGACTGCTTCATATGGAGTCATGTTATATGCAGTGCGGTAGGAGGTATTGTACCACCATTCGGTGAGAGGGAGCCACTTTTCCCACTGATGCTGTTGTTTTGAGGTATCACATGCAGCCACAATTTGTTGAATTGCCCTATTCATTCCCTTCCAAAAGAAGTGACGCCATGCTCGCTCATAAGTTTTGAGGAACCTAAAGTGTCCTACCAATGGAGAAACATAGAGTTCATAGAAGACAACCTGCAGAATAGATTCCAACCAATTTGGAACAGACATAGAAATAGCTGAAAGAGAAGCTTGGTCATCACATGTGCGAGAAAGAGAATCTGCCACAATATTGTCCTTACCCTTCTTGTAAGTGATCTCATAGTCATAACCCATGAGTTTATTGATCCATTTCTGTTGTTCTGGGGAGGAGACCCATTGTTCCAGGAAATATTTCAGGCTCTGGTGAGCAGCCCTGATGCAAAAATGATTCCTTAGTAGGTATGGCCACCACTTCTGTACTGCATGCAAAATAGCCATCATTCGTTGTAGAGCTGAAGGAGTAGTGGAGACCATAGATGGTTGCATCTGAATGGAGTGAAGATGAACAATGACACCATGAGAATTCTTCTTAAGAAGCTTTTCCAGGTGATGTGAACTTATGATGCTGAGAGACCCTGGTTGTAAGCCCTTCAATGTGTGTTTGTGCCCATTGTCTGAAAACTGCATCCAAAGTTTAGCAAAATCCCATAAGATGGGTCCAAGTGTGCGTAACCATTGGGCACCCAAAACCACATCACATTCGCCTAAGGGCAAGGCAAACATATTAGAGCGTAGGTTATAATCTCCAATAGAGATATGTACATTGTGACACTTCCCTTTGCAAGGTAATGTGCCCCCATTGGCAATCATGACTTCAAAGTTTGAGCAAGGATGAACAAAATAATCAGCCTGTTTGGCTATTTGAGGGTCAATGAAGTTATGAGTACTACCAGAATCAATGAGTATTGTAAGAGGGAGCTGCTTGAAGTAACCCTTGACCCGCATGGTTTATGGGGTGGTGACTCTTGCTATGGCATGGAGAGAGATCTCTGGGTGGTCTTCCTGAGAAGTAGGGTCAACAAGCGACTGTTGAGTTTCAACCTGATCAGCTACTGTATCTTGAGCATCTGCATAAACTTCAGTTTCAGACAGAGAATCCACATCCAAGAGATAGAGCTTTTACTCAACACATCTATGTCCCCGAGTGAATTTGTCATCACAATTATAACAAAGCCCTTTTTCTCTACGTGCCCGCATCTTTGCTTCAGTCAAATGCTTGATAGGAGTTGTTTTAGGAGCTAGCATTATTTGAGGGCTTTGGGGATCCATATCTCTGAATGGAACAAAATTGGATTTGGAGCGTTGTTGAACTATGATCTTGTCCTCCACCAACTTAGCCAACCCTAAGGCTTCCATCATTGTGCTTGGACAGAACATTTTAATCTCAGAGCGAATTGCATCCTTCAAACCATTGACAAAACAACTCCTGAAGAATTCATCAGAAATCCCTTTGTGTGCTTGGACAATTTTTCAAATTCTGTCTGATATTCTCTCACAGTGCCCATTTGGTGCAATTTTGTGAGTGCTCCTGTGAAGTCATCGAAAGCACTAGGGCCAAATTGTTGCAAAAGGAGTTTGCAAAAATCTGTCCATTTTGGCTCTTCATGAGCTTTGATGTACCAACGGAACCATTGAAGGGCTTCATGTTCCAAATGGAAGGAGGCAAGTGGGACTTTGTTGACATCAAAAGTATTATGTAGATTGAAATATTGCTCTGCTCGATATATCCATCCAGTCGGATCATCACCATTGAAGCAAGGAAAATCAAGCTTTGGTCCATGAAAATTGCCAGAAGAAGAAAATCCTATATTTGCAAAAGACTCTGGCTGCCGTCTATTCTTCATGGCTGAATGCTAAAGATTGAGCCCGAGAATTTTTTTCATCCAGGTCTTGGAGTTTGGTCTTGATGGCTGCAAGTTCCTCCTCCATGTTTTTTGCTCCTAAGCGGGTGACAACCATAACTAGGATTTTTTTGTTTTTGTTTTGGAATGGGTAGAAAAATAAAAACATAAACTTTTTTAGTAAAGGAAAATTTGGATTTGGGAAAAACTCTAATGGGTAATTGGGGTTTGACTAGGTTTTGGACACTTTCTGAGGCACAGGGAAGTAGAAAATAAGGATTTCAGAAGCGGGGCGAAAGAATGGGAAAATTTGTCCAAGAGGGACAAAGGAGTAGAAATAGGAAATGAACACTGTGGCAAAATTTGAAGACGATTGGGTGAGAATCGAAGAAGTTATGGCAAACCCTAAAAATAGACAAATGTGGGATTTTTGGCTTCGATAAGTGGAATTTGGGATAGGGTCCTCAAGGAAGGAAATATGCAGAATGGAATTTTAGGGGTTCCAGTAATTTTCAAAGGAAACGGAGCTAAAGCAAGGAAGATATGGCAAAAAAATAGAAATTTTTTTACTTTTTTTTGGTAAATGATCTGCAACGGGATCTGCAAAAGGATCTGGATAGATTCAATCTGTTATTTGTCAGTTGGAAATAGATATGGACCCCAGGTATGTTCAACTTCCTAAAGGTTCAGGGGATTCACTCGGCTACCAATGCTGTCTAACGACTTGCGTATTGGGGCAGTACCCCTCACTCCACGGCTCAGGTAAACTAATAACTGCTTTGCCACAAACGACAGTTCTTGGTTTACCTCACAGATGGGAACTAGTCAATCAGGTAGGGGTCGTTGCCCTTTTCGCTGGTAGGTCCTCTCAATGGGCCAGCTACTTTGGGGTTCTTGTGGTACTCCTCACAATGAGTTTTAGGGCTATGCCCAGGCACTTCCCACAGTTAAGCGGATAGGGGTTATTCCCTGATTCGAACCTGCAATTGAAATGAACAATACAGATGCAAAGAAAAAAGAACTACTGCAATAATCACAGTGCCTGGAGGCCATTGCAAAATTTTTTTTGGCAAAAATTCCACCCAGTGAGCCCAAGAAAGCGCTCTGATACCAGATGAGAGGAACCTCCTACAACAATATAATGAAAAATGCATGAAATAATAGAAATATTAGAACACAGAAGGAATTTATTGATCATAGGCCACTTCGAGGGGGCAACCTCCTTTGAGCAAGCTCAATACAATAAACTCGTGGATGCCTTCATTGGCCTCAACATGTACTTATATACTAAGTCTAATCTAAGCAACTATTACTTCCCATGAATGTGGGATAATACAATATACTCACAGGATGACTTACAAAGCATATGCGTCCGAATGTAATATACTAACAAAGTAAAGAGAAGGGTTAAACATGGGTTCCTAACAATTGATAACATTTTGGAAAAGTGTCCAACACTACTCTTTGCCTCCATCATTCCAAGGAGATCATAACTTCTCAAGTTCAAAGTTCAACCTCAACAAATATGATAATGTAGACACCAAAAACTAACTTACATATTTCTGTGTCATCATGCTTCACCTACAGCATTCTCCTAATCTGTCGATTACTAACATATTTCCATGTCATCACGCTTCACCTACATCATTCTCCTAATCCATGGATTACTAACATATTTCCATCATCACATTTCATCTATATCATTTCTCCTAATCCATTCTTCTATTCGTATTAATTAAATAATTTTTTATTTTTTGTTTTATATACTAGCACTTCTTCTATGTGTTAATTAAATAAATTCATACATTTTATTTAATTAATCACACTAATCTTTATTCCTCTTCCAACAAATAAATAAAATTTTATATTTTATTTATTTTCTTCATTTTCATCCTCACATGAAAATTAAATAAATTATTTTATTCAATTCCCAAGATTTTCTCCTAATTTCTCTCAATCAATTTAGAAAATTACGCAACTAAATGACAACTAATTTAGCAAATGACGCAACTAAATGATGCAAGATCAAATTACGCAAATGACGTAAATGACACAAAATAGTTAATTTTTGTTAACTTCCCTCATCAATTCTTCTCAACTAATTTCAACCATTGATTCTACATGCCATCCTCCACTGTCAATCTCCATTTTTGAGAGTCTATAAATTCATCCTTATTCAAGCCATGATCATCACATCCATTTTGTACAATCACTCTATCAATTTATCTTTGTGAAATCACATCTTTTACATGAAAATAACATCATTTTATCCATGGTTATGCTGATTAGTTAAAGCAATCCACACACACTCATATTTCTAATTCATCCATGAGCATAGCTAGTAGGACATGGGTGTATTCTACTCCACTCGAACAAGGAGAAGAGGCTGATTAAGGTGAAGGTATAATTGTGTTTATTTATCTTTGTGTTATTCCTCTTTCACCATTTTTCATCTCTTTCAGATAACATCTAACATAAATTTAGACATTGCCTTGATGTAAACTCAATCAATAGTCTAAAGTACCAAAACTCAAGAAATTAGTAAAGATTACCTTATTGATGTGTTGTTCCCACATATATATGTCCACATTAGAACTCTATCTAGTAACCACAAGTTCCATCAACAAATAAATCAATTGTCTACTAGTTTTCAATATTTCTTCCAAAATTTAGACTACCCTCGGTAGTTACAACTAATAGCTTAGCACTTCCTTTGATTTCTAATTAAAACTCCATCTTTGATCAACTCACTGATCTACTCCTAATCCCACTCTTAGACAAACTTCAATAAAATACTAACTTAGTTGATACCTGCTTTGATTCCAAATCAGACTACCAATATAGCTCTAATACCAACTATCATGGGGTTGACATCCAATGCCTATGCAATACTAGAAATTGTTACAAATCCCCGCATTATGGATAAATTTTTTTGTTGATCCCAAATTATGCCTCCTTTTATAGTCCAAGTTGTCCAAGGGAACCATGTCATCCCACTTATCTACCAACAACAAACTAATTAATGCAACATAGCAATGCAACACTTGAATACACAACTCAAAGTTAGGAGAAAGATAAACTTCTTCGATTAAACCAAAAAATCTTCACACAATTGTCCATGTCCTCAAATTATTTTACTCACACGTCTAGGCTAGGCATTAGTGATAATGCCTAGAACACTTACAATGAAAACACCACATCCCAATAGCTCTACATGACACAATCCTTAGTCCAGCACTAGAACATGACACATTCACACAATTTTAGAACCTCTTGGAACTTGCCTAAATAGTGCTTGAATAATTATGCTAAGTCCTTGACCTCACTTTACTCTTTAGTTTATAGTCTTTTGGATCCTTTAAATTATCAGATTTATATCTTTCTTAGATTGAGTCCATGACTCATTTTCTACTCACTTAGTAGAAATACCTTGGTCACATCAATATCCTTGAATTACTTTCTTGATTAAAGTCCATGAATTCATAACTCATAACACTTGTTCTCAAGGCACTCTTTACTTACTCACTCCAAAGTTTTCTTTTGCTGATTGTGTACTTACTCAATAGTTCATGTCTACCCTCTATAAGCTTTCTACTACTACATAGACAATTAGGTACCACTCACTATGTTCATGCCATCGCCTCTCAATCTTTCTCCCATGTTGTAGAGATCCTTGATCCATAATCTCTTGGCTTCCACCTCACTAGACCTCCATTAGCATGTATGTATTCTATCCTCACATATTACCTTGCATTGCCTTTCTTAGAGTAGTCCTCAACTACTTCTTTCAACATGAGTCCTTGATCTCCTTAGCCACACAAGACTTTGCCTACTCATTTTATAGTCCGTTTATGCCCTCTACCTATTTAACAATCTACATGTACTTATTGTAACTTTCTATTACCCACCATTGCCTTGAGTCCACATGAACACTTTCACATCACTTGGGATCCATGATCCCTTTGGTCTACTTCAATCTTCCTTTAGACTTGTCTGATCCCATTAGATTCCCTCTGCTTGAAGCTTAGCTTCTCTAAATTTTGATCCATTTGATCCCGTTGATGCCCTTTTCCTTTCACCTCAACATCTACTACTTTTGGATCCATCTAATCTCATCTTGGATTCCCTTCTTTCATGTTTTTGAACTCTAGTTCCAACTTTGACCCTCTACCTTATTCAACCAACATCTCTGGAATGGGACATTTTACTTTCGCTCCTAGCCCCCTCATGAGCTTCCAACATTTACTATATTTTAACCCTTCAACTTCAAAGCCTTTCAACTTGTACTTAGCTCCCTAGAGCTTCAATCCCTACTCTTCTATTTTTCTTTTCTTTTCTTTCACAATGAGTTACCTCTCCTTTGTATAAGGTTTGACACTCCTAAATAATCTTTCACAACATGGCCAAAGTTCAAATGCAATATATGATAGTTGTAGATGAACCCCTAGACCCAATGGTCCATCCTAGTAGCATGCCCCCTTGAATGACTCCAATTATTCAATGTTGAACAAATTATCAAATGTCCACACCCATTACAATCTTCAAGACAACTTGACCCCTTCATGGCATAAGTCCAACTCTACCATTTATTAAATATCCACTTTGCATAGTTTTGAGGTAATTAAGTTTTTAGTTTACCCCTTAGCCACTTCAATGCATGGGTCCCACTCACATCCAAAATATTAAATTATATAAGATATACAAATTGATACCCTCCCTTACAATGATAATCACATTAATGAGTTGGTTGAGTGAAGGAAAAATGCATTAGAGCTCAACAAAAGGTTAGGGTTCACTACAAATAGCCATTGTGGCCACTACCATGACCACTGATACTTTAAGTCTTAAGACTAGTGGTCTTGATCCATTGAAAGATTTTTCAAAAGGTACTTTTAGTTTTTATTTTATGTTGTATGATTTTAAAGTCTTAGATCGCTAGTTTTCAAAACTCCGCAACCTCCAATACAAGGTTCTAAAGTTTTCGTTTCCTGCGACTTGGAGACAACTAAGCCAAGGACCGGATGTCGAGGTAATTAATGACTATTTAATGCAGCATACAATACAACCAGCGAATGTCCTTTGGGAATTTTTGAAAAATGAGCAAATCTTCAGGATACACATCATTTTAGACTAAGTCTTAAGACTTGTGGTCTTGATCCATTGAAAGATTTTTCAAAAGGTACTTTTATTTTTTATTTTATGTTGTGTGATTTTAAAGTCTTAGTCACTACATGTGTCTATTGGAAAGGCCATAACTAAACCAAATCATTCTCATTTTGCAAAGAACATTGAATATGACACCTAAAGTTTCATTTTTCCATGATTTTCTATGAAAAAAAGCTCTAGCTTTTTCTGAGAAAGTTTTAGTTGGAAAGTTTGTGTCTTTGGCCAAAACCCAAAACCATGGATGATTAGATCAATCTCCAGTAGAAACCCTTGTTGAAGGGTAGAATAAGCATTTGGTTTTGCGGAAGACGATTCTATGCTTTCTTCTTTGAGATAAAAGGAGGACAGAGATCTAATTTTTAGAAGTGGCCCATATTTCATGGGGGCAAGAGGACTATATTTGAATCACTAGGTGGTTTTTAACCCAATAGAAAATATACCCAATGCAGTCCTTGTTTGGGTGAAATTTCCACATCTTCGTCTTATTTTTTGGGATGATAAAGTTTGGGCTACCATTGGCAACACTTTGGGTCAGTGCAAGAAGTTGGGTCCACTTTTTGGCCAAAAAGTGGAAGTGTTTTCCCTGATTTTCAAAATTTGTCACATTTGACCTTAAAATTTGAAGCACTTAGAGATGGAATCTTTAAAAAAGTCACTAAATATAAAATGTAGTACTCGGAGTCTAGTTTCCAAATATGTAATTTTTTTCAATACACAAATGATACAAATTGCTTTTCAATAGGCATTTCTAAAAACCACTATTTAAAAGTCACTTTTTTTTAACCATACCATGCATGTGTACGGGCCAACATAATTTGACCTAAATAAAATTATTTTTCAAAATCCTTTTGGGAAAAGATGTGTAGTACAGTGAAGTTTGATGAGGATATTTTTTTATAATTTTTTTCCAAATAATTGTTTTTTTATTAATTTTTTATTAGGCCTAATTGCTACTTTTGAAAACCCTTTGTGTACGGCCAACATAATTTGAGAAAAAAAATCATAAAATTAATTTTTTTTTTCATTGTGTAAAGAATGATGTGTAGATTGATGACATAATTTTTTTTTAAATTTAAAAATTAAAAATTATTAAAAAAATACAAACACCTGTCATTTCAAGTTTTTGGACCAGTTTTCTCATAAATTAAATAATAAATAGAAAAACAAGTCCAATCCAAAAAAAAATTACATATTTGAAAACTAGACACTATGATCTGTAATGGGTTTTAATTTCGTAAAAAAAATTAGAAAAAAATGTCATCAGCCATATAGGTGAAGTCAGTCTTTCCTCTGGTTCTGTACTTAGAGAAATACTTACAGGTCCAAGGCTCAAGGTCAGCTGCCTTTCTCGAGCCTAAAAAGAAACCAAAAGCGTGGGTGTGAAATTTAAAATTTTAAAAACAGGTACCCGTTCTAGAAAACAATAGAAAATAAAATGGGTACCCGTTTTCATTCTAAAAAAAACAAAAAATAAAATGGGTACCCATTTCTAAAAATAGAAAAAATAAAATGGGTACCCGTTCTATAAAAAAAAAGGTACCCATTCTAGGCTCGGGTGCCCGTTCCTAAACGGGTACCCGTTCTCTTTAAAATGGGTACCCGTTCCTGTCAGGATTTTTTTTTTGCACGACACTTCCCCTATATGTGGACCCAACTTCTTGCTTTTACCCCTTTGGGTCATTTCATTAATAAGGCCAAGCCAAAAGGCAACCTTGCATGTGCTTGAATTTGCATGGAAGTAGATTTGGAGAAAGTTCTCCCTAAAGCAATTGAACTCAATTTGGATGGATGGTCATATACGCAAGAACTTGACTATGACCAATTGCCTTTCAAATGTAATAAATGCCATGCGTATGACCATTTTTCTAAAAACTACAAAAAAGAACAAAATGTGCTTTAGACACCCCAAAACTGTTAACACACTTTGATCATAGCCAAAACAAATAGACATGTCCAACAAAAGAATGGTCAACAAAATCAAGATATCAAACAAGATCAAGCTACTATTATTTCAAATAGGTTTGAAATATTTGGAGAAAATTCTCAAGGCCTTTTGGAAGAGGAGTTGCATAATCATATTAATGTCAGTTTGAAAGAAATGCATAGAGAGGTAAGACAACAAAGCCTTTTGGAGGGAGAATCTAAAGTTGCTTTGAGAGAGAAACAAAATGAGGCAAAACTGTAGCAAATAAGAAATTAAAAAAAAAAGTATAGAGGCAAAACAATAGAAAATAAGTTAAACAATAGGGATAGTTCTAGAGTTTTCTTGGAGCGAGATTACCTGGAGTGAGATTTTTTACTGTAATTTCTTACTTGGGGTTTTTTACTATAATTTCTACTTGGTTTTTTACCCTATTTTTACCTAGGATTTTTGGAGGGTGTTTTGTCCTCTTTGAGCATGGAGGGTGCTGCCGATGGCAGTACATCGGAACCCCCACCTGTATAGGGTGCTATTCAACAGCCCCATTGGAAAAATGCCCTAACGGGCACTGTTGCTTCTCATTCCACCATAGCTTAGCCAGCGGACTGTCAGCTTAAGGAATCATCAGAGGGTTCATCCCTGGTCATCCCTGATAACCTCGTGGACAGAATTGTCTCCTCTATGGATCTTACCCTAGTGGGTAAATTCTTTTCCCTTTGCTCGAGCATTGACATGGTTCGAAAATGGATTTCCACCCGATGGCATCTTAAAGGCAGCGTCTCGACAATGGCAATGGCGTGCGGGATGTTCTTGTTCAGATTCATGAGCAAGGAGGACATGCTGTCCATTCTATCTGGAGGGCCTTGGCTTTATGGTTCTCATTCCCTCTCTGTTTGCTGCTGGAAACCTGGATTGGACCCAGCTGCAGATCTCAACCACTGCGCCCCTGTTTAGGTAAGATTACCTGGTTTCCCCCTTGAGTTTTGGGATGAGTCTGTTTTCAAAACTATCGGTAATTCCTTTGGGCATTTTGTCACTTTAGACATTCCTACTAGTACCAATACTCGCTTTGTTTACGCGAGATTCTGTGTGAATGTAGAAATTCATAAAACTTTACCCTCCTCCATTGAGCTTACTTCCAAGTTTGGTACATGGACCCAACCCATTTCTTATGAGAACTCTACTCTTTTTTGTCAATTCTGCAAGAGGAAGGGGCACCTCATTTCCCACCTCATTTCCCATTGTAAGTCCAAGAGATCTGAGGAAGGGATAGAGGTAAAAATAAGTTGACAGAGGAATGCTCAATCAAGCCTACAGATAATGGGACAGTGGGGGATAAGGATCTTATTCCTCAATTAGGGGTGCCAAACCCCACTCCTAGCTTCAGGAATGTGGATTCTGAGTTAACCCCTTTATTAGAAGAAGGAGAGATTTTGGAAATGGTAAAAGAGACCCAACACCCAAATATTACTGATGCTAAGTTGGATGAAGATTTAATACAGAAGAAGGTTAGTCCGGTGAAGGACAAGATCCCCTCGATGCAAGAAGAGGATAATATATTTCAGATCCAAAGGGATCCTGTAGTTGCTCAGGAAACCCCTTCTCTAATTGATAGGAATTTTTCTGTCAAAGAAAACATCCCCCCCTTCTCAGAACCTGGATCATATTTCGCTTATTAAGTTGGGCCATAATTCTTTAAAAGGGATCTCATCCCCTGGGAAGAAAGCTTCCATAGTGAGTTCACCTGGAGCAAGCACGAGTGCTTCGTTAAGTGACCAGTGGGAATGGACATCTCAGAAGAAAAGAGGAAGGAAACCTAAAAAGACTGCTGATGTTGGTATAGATCCAGCAAAGGGCAAGCCCTCCATGCAGGAAACCAGACAAAGAGAGGTAGTGGGGGAGATTGCCAATGGACGGCAGCAAACTCTAGAGACTCACTCCAGGAAGATTTTTACATGAAGATTCTCTCTTGGAATATGAGGGGTCTCAACAACCCCTCAAAACAGTTCGAGGTTAGAAATTGTATTTTGGATTACAAAGTTGATATTTTGCTGCTCCAAGAAGTCAAAATGACAGAGGATAATTTCAAGACTGTTGCTAACAATATCTGGCCCAATGCTTCCTTCCTCGTTAGCCCGACGATTGGAGCCTCTGGTGGCATTGTCACTATGTGGAATGCTTTAAAGATCAAAGGTTTACTTGTTCACCTTAATAAGCATTGTTTAGCTATTGAGTTCTCTTTGCCTTCATTCAGTTGGTGCCTCATCAATGTGTATGCCCCTAATACCCATGTTTTAAGGAAGAACCTCTGGGAGGATCTTTCTGGGAAACTTGATTCTCACATAGCCTCACACTGGATGCTGGCTGGGGATTTTAATACCCCTTTATACCCTTCTGAGAAATCTGGAGGTATTGTGGATTACTCAGACAATATGATGGATTTGGCGAACTTCATCAACACTTGTGGTCTTACGGATATTGATTTGACTAATCAGCAATTCACTTGGTCCAATAGAAGGAGGAGAACACTTAATTCAAGTCAAACTGGACAGGGTTTTAACCTCTAATAATTGGCCCCTCAACTTCGCCCTCTCTCTTAAAGCGCTCCTCAGAACGGTTTCAGATCATAAACCCATTATTTTGGAGTGGGCTGATGATAGAAGAAAAGGACCTTTTCCTTTTTGATTTGAAGCAATGTGGATCAAGCACCCTGACTTCAGAAATCTCCTTTCTAGTTGGTGGCAAATTAAGGTGGTCGGTACTCCTATGTTCCGTTTTCACAAGAAACTCCTACACATCCGACATCAGGTTTATGGCTGGAATAGGTACAACTTTGGTAATATCTTTTCTAAGAAGAAATTCATCTCTGATAATCTTGAGGACATACAGCTTAGGATTGCCCAGGGAGATAGGTCTGTGTCTTTGGCTACTTCCGAAGACAACCTCATTAAGGATTGGAAGGATATCATGTACAAGGAAGAAATTTTTTGGAAACAAAAGTCCCGCATCCAATGGCTCAAAGAAGGGGATTGGAACACGGCCTTCTTTCATAAATCCGCCCTTAAACATAGAAAATTCAATACTATATCCTCTATTAAATTGGAGGATGGTAGTCTTATTACTAGAGATGAGGAGATTGGAGATAATGTTGTTAGTTTCTTTCACAACCTGCTGTCGGAGCCTGGGCCAATTGCTGACAATTTGCTGTCTGTCTCTCAACTATTAGAAGAGTTACCTTCTATTTTGACTGTGGAAGATAATGCTGACATTTTGAAAACTGTTATTGAGGATGAGGTCAGGGCTGTTGTCTTTTCTATGGGCCCTTATAAAGCTCCTGGTCCCGATGGTTTTCCTCCGGTGTTTTTCCAAGAATTCTGGGAAATCATTGGGTTTGAGGTCACTACTACTATTAAAGACTTTTTCAGGACTCGTAAGCTCCTTAGACAATTTAATAACACCTATATTGATTTGATTCCTAAAAAACCCAACCCTGATATGTTCAAGGATTTCCGGCCTATAAGCCTTTGTAACACCTTTTATAAAATTTGCACTAAGTTGTTGGTTTTCATATTGCAACCTTATCTGGATAAGATCATTTCTCCCATGCAAAAAGGTTTTGTTCCTGGCAGACAGATTTTGGATGCTGTTCTTGCTACTCATGTGACTATCCATTCCATGGAAAAAAGTCAGATACCTAGCATGGCTCTCAAACTCGACATCTCTAAAGCTTATGACCGGGTTTCTTGGCAGTTTCTGTTTAAAATTCTTCACAAAATTGGTTTTAATGATAAACTCCTCACTCTTGTCAAGGAAGTTGTTACTACTGCTAAATATTCGGTCCTTGTGAATGGCATCCCAAGAGGGTTTTTCTCCCCTTCTAGGGGGATTCGATAGGGAGACCCTCTCTCGCCCTACCTTTTTATTATGATTGCTGAGGCACTAGGTAGATCCTTTCTAAACAAAGTCTCTTCTAAAGTTATCACTGGGATTAAACCTGCCACCTCCCTTACTCCTATGACGATTCAACAGTTTGTGGATGATACTATTCTTTTTGGCATTTCTTCCGTAGTGGAGGATTCTGCTTGGAAAAGAGTTCTGAATGAGTATGCTAAGGCTTCTGGGCAACATATAAATTTTCAAAAGAGTAATGTTTTTTTCTGCAATACTCCTAATAATCTTTAGAGAAAAATTGTTAAGATTCTTGGTTGTGCTACTGCTAATCTCCCTTCTGTCTATTTGGGCCTACCCCTCACTGTTAAAGATGTCACTCCTGCCTTTTGGCACAACATTATTGAAAGAACTCAGAGGAAGCTCATGGGCTGGAAAGGCAAACTTCTTAGCAATGCTTGGAAACTTCAACTTTTACATGCCTCCCTTCAAGGTATTCCCACGTACTTCCTCTCTTTTTAAGATGCCTAGATACTTAGCTGAAAAACTGGAACAAATATAAAGGACTTTTTTATGGACTGGTATGGAGGAAAAGAAGAGGATTTCTTTGGTCAAGTGGGAGCAGGTCTGTTGTCCTAAATCTCATGGGGGTCTTAACATCAGGACTATCCAAAGCATGAATAAAGCTTTGCTGTCCAAGGTTATGTGGAACTTCATCAACAAAAATAAAGATTGGGGAGACATAATGAAGGCTAAATATCTCAAAGATTCTGATAGCTACTCGGTTCTTCATCATGAAGGTATTCCGCCTGGTTCTGCCATCTGGAATAAAATGCTAAAAACTAGGAGCATCATTAGAAAAGGAATGAGATGGAAATTAGGAAAAGGTTCTCTCATCAACTTTTGGGACGACCCTGGTTAACTAATCAGGCTCTCTCAGCCCAAGTTGATAATAAAGTTATTGTTGATTTGGCCAAGCAATTTTTTTGCTCTAAAGTTAGTAATTACCTTACCCAAGACCATGGGCTTAAAAGGTGGAAGAATCTGTTACAATGCACCAGGAATAACCCTGAGTTTCATCAGAAACTGAATATGGTTCAACAATTACTGATGGATATCAGACTCCTTTTATTCCCTCGAAAGGATGAACTCCTGTGGCATGCTGACAAAAAAGGGAGGTTCTCGGTAAAATCTACTTACCTTCTGCTGGTGGAGGATGTCAACGAAGATGAGATATGGGAGAAAGTCTGGAATTGTAAAAGTCTTCCTAAAATCAACTTCTTTTGGTGGATTGCCACCCATAATAAAATTTTGACTCAGGATAACCTCCAAAGTAGAGGGTTGCAACTTGTGAACAGATGTGTTCTTTGCGGCAACCAAGAAGAAACTGTGGCACATCTCCTCATTCATTGTGACTTTGCCCGTGAGGTCTAGAGCAGAATTATGGAAAAATTTGGTATACAATGGGTTTTTAACAGAGAGATCCGTGATTGTATCGCCAGTTGGAATGTTCCCCTTAGTCACCCTTGGTTGCGGGAACTGTGGAAGCAGACCCTTCCTTCTCTTGGGTGGGCCCTGTGGAAAGAAAGCAACAATAGGATCTTTAGGGACACTCATAGGTCTTCGATGCAGGTTTGGATCTCTTTATTTAAGACTATTGTTGAAAATGTTTCTAATGCTAACATCAAACCTACAACTCAACCTTTGACCAAACAGGATTCTTGGGTGGCTTCTAACTGGGGTTTGCTGAACTAAATCCTAGATTTTGATGATACGAAACTTTGGAAAAGACTTAACACTATTTGGACCCTGCCAGAGCTGGGGTGGTTGAAACTTAATTTTGATGGTGCTGCTAAAGCTAATGGTTGCGCTAGCGGAGGAGGTATATTTAAGGATGAACATGGGGATCTTGTTGTGGCTTATGTCAGAGGTCTTGGAAAGCATTCTAACAACTTTTCTGAGGCTATGGCCCTCCTCTGGGGTCTCAAAGTGGTGATCTCTATGGGGATTAGCCATCTCCACATACAAGGTGATCTAAAATAATTTTGGATGCAGTTACCGGTCTCTCTACTTGTGGGTGGAAGCTGAGTGACATTATTTCTGATATTCAAACCATTCTCCATGGCATCCCCAATGTCTCTTTCTCCCATACTTATAGGGAAGGCAACTCGGTTGCTGATGGTCTTGCCAACTTTGGGCAGGAATTTCAATTATGGCAGGTCTGGCGCCAAATTAGCAGCATTCTTGGTCACATTGGAATGCTTATTCAAAAGGAGAAGAATGCTATTATTAATGATGTCCAATCAAGTGTTGAGTGATGAGGTGGTGTGTTCTCCCACCCTGTCTAGGCTTATGCACGAGTCCCGTGCGAATTGGCAGCTACGCTTGTACTCCCTCCAGGCGAACTTAATCTTCATTACTTCACTTGCACTTTGGAACTTAATGTTTCATGATTGGCGTCGGCTGGGTTTTAATCATATGAATACTGCTTGCTGGATTCCTCTAAAGGGTATTCTGCAAATTAATTGTCTTCTTCTGCTGGGTATTGCGGCGTGGGCTTTCATCATGGGTGGTGAAAGAATTCGCACTAAACCTAACACCTGCAATGATTTCAAAGATAATGCCATTGTCTGGCATTACTGTAAGGAAGGGGGCATAATTCCATTCCTGGAATGCCTTAACGGGCATGATGAATTGTTATCCATCCAGTGTGCTTCTTCGTGGGTTGATAGACGGGTCACCATTGGCAGTGTTAGCTTTGAGTTTTCAAAGAAAAGTATTGCTGAAGCGACGGGCTTATCCCTCAAAGGCATTAAGTTGCCGAGAAAGAAGAGGGTTTCTGAAGCGTAGAACCTAAAGCTTTTCTTGGGTGACGGCGAAGAGTTGGTTCCCTACCAGGGAGGGTTCGAGAGGGCGAAGCTTCCTCAGCCATGGGCAGACATGTACTTTTTAATTATGAAGTATTTCACTTTGGAAGGTCGCTATGCCAGGTTTTATTACTACCATCTTCTCCTGCTCAATCATTTTCGTAGAAACTTGGCTATTTGTTTCCCTTTTCACTTGCTTTCTTCTTTAGAGCACTCGGTTAAAACGGTTCATAAGAATTTAACCTCTAGGCCGTTGGAGAACCCTGTGCCCCTTCACCAAGGCCTCATTCACAGGCTCTACCAGTTTCACTTGGCCCTGATGCCCCCTGCCACTCTCCATTACCCGGCTGTGGAACCCTCCCCCAATACTCCATCGGCTTCTATCAAATGTGATCCTCTCCACACTCCTGTGACTAATAGTCATGATGGCCCGACTTCAGCGTCTGTGAAAACTAATACCCCCACTCCTAGGTCTACCTCTACCCCTAAGAAGAAAGGCTTTGTTAAGTCTAGGAAGCGGCTTCATCGCCTCTCTGAGCTGGCTGAGGAAGCGGCCATTCTTAGCTCCCTTAAAGATAGTCAGGAGACCCCCAAAGGTGTTAACTTGTCTGCTGAGAATCCTGCTAAAAAGACTAGGAAGGGTAAAGAGAAAAGCATTTCCACTGGTGTCAGACGCTCTACTAGAATTGCTGGGAAGCCAGCCCCCATGGTTAAACTCATATACTACTCAGAAAGTAATTTTGAGGTTTCTTCTCCTGATAAGGAGGCAGATAGTGATGAATTGCAGGAAATTTACATGGAGGATCCTGTTTCTGGGGGGCAGTTTGATGACCACGACTCTCCGCAGAATGTTTATAGGGACGGCCTCGAGAATGTGATGGATACTGGTAGTGATAAGGATGAGGTTGACCACCAGAGCCCTGTGGACGCCTAGTATGATACTGACGAAGGAGAGGAGAACTTTAATGACCAGAACCCTGTCGGTGCTGAAGAGGTGGAAGCGAACAGTCAGTCTGTCCCTAAAGAGGATGATGTCAGGGCCACTGCTGAGAATGACAATGAGAATGAGAACAGGGACAGTAGCTCTCTCTTTGCTGAAGTGACTCAGTTAAAGGACAAGATGGTGGCTCTACAACTCAAGATGTCTACTCTTTGCAAGTTCATTACTCGCATGTTGTGCAGATCTTCCATGACCAACTTAACCCTTTTGCAGGATTTTCAACTTCTCTCCCAGGGAACTGACAATGACAGAACTCAGGAGCTGGACAAAATCTTTGAACTACTTGCTAATGACTGGGAGGACTCTCTGCCCTAGTGTGCCTTCTGCTGCCTGGTTGCTGGTTTTTTGCTGTTGCTTATTTTCTGCTGTTTGTTAGCTGGTGTTTCCTGGGTTTAGTTTCCAGGCTCTTTTTCTTTTCTGAGCCTGTGCTTTTTCATATGTTATCTCTATAATGGGTTCGGCCCCTTGTTTTTGCCGCCTGATGTAATAAAAAACAATAGAAAATAAGTAATAATAATAAAAAAAGTATAGATTCTCTAAAGATGGAGGAAGTGGTTAGCCCTTTGACTTTTGTTGCTCCAAGAAATGTTGAGGGTTTTACTCCTTTCAAAACCTCAGCTCATTTCTTAGTTTGGAGTTTTGATTCTTTTTAAAAAAATCAGCAGACTAAGGATGAAGACAAGCAATTAGATGATTCCTCTTACTAAAAATGGCTTCTCAATGAAAAGACTATGAATGATGATAGACGAGTCATTCGTTCTTCAAAAAACTTTAATTTTTGATGAGCCCAAGTGTAACCTTTGGTAAAGCTTAACCAGTCAGTACGTTGTAAAATGCCTGATTGGTCAAAATCTTGTTGATGGAAATCCTTTCGACAAATTGATCGACATATATGGTCATTAAACAGGTCGAGACAATCACAGTGAAGATGTCAATAGTAAAGATCGACAGATACCAGACTCAAAAAATCCGTAAACAGTCGGCATGACAATGTGCCGGCTGTTTACGGTGGACTGTAACCTTTTTACTTGTCTCTATTTATCTCGTTTTATGGACTCAACCCATTACATTGACTTTGAAACATACTACCCTACCATCTACTTTTCTTTTGTGATTAATTTGTAATATTTCTTTGAAGTAATGTAGCTCTTTCCATTAAAAAAATTTAATTTTAAATGCCAAAGCACACCCTCCTTACATTGTTCCATAAATCCGTGCACAATCCCACTGCAACTATGTTTCAGACATCCAATCTCAGCTCAAATTGGAACACAACACCCATGCAACCACCAGAACTCACATCACAACCCCATCAGACACCTCACAAATTGGGCTCATTAGCCTCGAAACTCACAGCCCCTTATAAATAATGTATCTGGAAACAAAGTTCTAGAAAATTAAGAAAAGGAAAACAATCAATATAGTAAAAACAGACGAAATCCTGTTTCTCGTTTCACAACACCAAGATTAGTAGCAGCCAAAACGAAAGCTTTTATTGATCCATATTTATAATGTCTGCAATTAACTTGGGAGTTAACCGAAGACTTGGAGAGAAGCATATCTGAGGAGGTTACATAAAATAGTCTATTCTAAGTAAGTCAGCACAGGATATGAAGTAATTAATATGTAGATTTCAACGCCTTCGCGCTGCAGTCTCTCGTTGGGCGTTGAAGTAGATCGCAGCAACTGGCAATCCCATACCATTACTCTCTGCAAACTCTCTTGTGTTGAAATGGTGACGCGAAGGAGGAGCTTCTATTCTTCCCCTCCCATTCTGCTCGAACAACACGAATACATATCGATGAATTCCAATCATTGGCCTTGGGCTCTCATAGCTCAGCACTTGTCGACCTGCATGGAAATACTCGAATTACTACTGAATTGAAATTTACATGAAATTTCTCATGGGAAAGAAGTTAAAGTAGGAAACATTCTCTTCGATTATGATATTTATTTCAGGATTTAACTGTATAGTTTTTTGAGTCAAATTCATTGATCCATGTTTCATGAGTAGTGGTTCACATGAACCCATCTCTCATGAGAATGAGCGCAGTTTTTTGAGTTGAACTCATTGACCCATATTCCATGAGTAGTGGCTCACATGAACCCATCTCTCATGAGAATGAGGGTCAATGAGTTCTACTCATAACTCAGCAGTTGTTGACCTGCATGGAAATACTCAAATTACTACTGAATTGAAATTTACATGAAATTTCTCATGGGAAAGAAGTTAAAATACGGAACATTCTATTCAATTATGATATTTATTTCAGGATTCAACTGCGTAGTTTTTTTAGTCAAACTCATCGACCCATATTTCATGAGTAGTGGTTCACATGAACCCATCTCTCACGAGAATGAGTGTAGTTTTTTGAGTTGAACTCATTGACCTATATTCCACGAGTAGTAGTTCACATGAACCCATCTCTTATGAGAATGAAGGTCAATAAGTTTGACTCAAAAAACTAGTAGTGATTCACATGAACCCATCTCTCATGAGATTGAGTGCTCATACTCAAAAAACTAGTAGTGGTTCACATGAACCTATCTCTCATGAGAATGAGTGCTCATTCTCATGAGAGATGGGTTCATGTGAACCACTACTCATGAAATATGGGTCAATGAGTTCGACTCAAAAAACTAGACAGTTGAATCCTAAAATAAATATCATAATTTGACACGTTACGAAAAATATCTCCTACTTATCAATTCTCCTCCATTACCAAAAGAATTGGGTTGTGTTCCAGGTATATCCGTCACCATCCTGCAGAAGTTAATACAAGGACTAATTAGATCACTGAAGAAAATGTTCCAAACCTATAACAATCTAACTACAATACCTACCAGTGAAGGTACTCGCGCCCAGTAGGATCACTAGGATTAGGGGCATCTGGATCTGTCATTATCTGCAAACAAAACACAATTGAACCCATGATTATGGTTCGTATGACATGAATCATTGAATGAAATGAATGAAAAGCATATCATTATTATTACCAAAGTGTAGAATTTGCGCATGTCAGCCTCAATAACTTCAACTTGAGGCGGAGATGTGACAGCAGATGGCATGAATTCGCAGCCATTCTTGACATGGGCGTTTGTGTTATACACGACGCTCAGTTTTACTGTTGGAGTGAAGAGATCGAGAACATCTCCAATCACTCCCCCTAGTTTCAGTGGTTGTATCCATCTCGACGTCATTTTCTAAGCCTTTTCTTCTCTAAAAAATAAGAATACTTCCAGATTGAAATAAAGCTTGGCTTGCCCACTCCATGCTGTACTTACTTATACCCATCAAGTTACATCTCTTTGATGCGAATAAAGCGTAGCTGTACACGTTTCTAAAAATTCCATACTTTGGCTGGGCAGAAAATTACAGGCAACATTCCGCAAGAGGAATTCTTTCTTAAAAATTAAAAGCGTAACAATCTGAAACGAATAACATTGTGTGTCACAGACATCAACGTGGGCTCCTTACCGAGATGAGCATTGAATCGCACAATTAAAAGCAGCTTTATGGTATGATATTACTCTAATTCAAGAAAAGAGCTGTTACACTAAATGTAAGGTGCACATTCTTTCCACACAAGTTCCAAGTCCCTGCAAACTGTTCCGTATAATCTATTCCCAGACAACTCATCTGACATTTCCATGCTTCTGGATTACGCAACCCCAAGCAGTTTCTTGAAAAGCATTTATTTAGGTGAAAGGAAAGGGACCCATAGGGATGTAGTCTGCCTGGATTTTCTTGTTAGCCTCAGCTATGGTAGGATACCACACGGATCAATAATTGATTATTAATTGTACAATATAATTGATTAAAAAAAGTTGTTATTATTATTTAATGTCTAAGAATTCAAAGATATATATTTTTATTTTATTTTATTTACTCATCCTATAACATTGTGGTCATTCTTGGACTCCCCCCTCCACTAGTTATAGCAAATTGATCCTATAACTTTGTGGTCGTGCCTCACTCCCCCCTCCACTGCATATAGCAAATTGATCCTATAAGTTTGTGGTCATTGCTCACTCCCCCCTCCACTGCCTATAGCGAATTGATCCTATAACTTTGTGGTCGTGCATCACTCCTCCCTCCACTGGATATAGCGAATTGATCCTATAACTTTGTGGTCGTGCCTCGACTCCCCCTCCACTGGATATAGCAAATTCAAAGATATATATTTTTATTTTATTTATTTATTTTATTGTAATAATTATTTTTTTAATAATTATGTTTTGGGACATGTGCCATTTACTAAATAGAAATATTTTAAAAATTGAACTCATTATGATATCTATTATTTGCAATTTAAACAAGTGCCACGTAGCCAGGTAGTGTTGTAATAATAGGATGTGTTTTGTAGTTGAAATTTATTTTGTTAGATTAAATATTTGTTTAATATTGATGAGGAACTAATTTATTAGTAAATAGTCTTCATAAATTCATTAGTTGATTTGAAGTTTGATTTAATACTTGTTTGGTTAGCAAACACTTGAATTGGACAAGGTCAGAAATTGTGAAATTTAATCTAATATTGTCAATTTTTGAGTCTCTTTTTTTATTTATTATAGCATTTTAGTACTTTCTATTATTGCTCTCTCACTTAAAATTGGGATGACACCCATCATTAGTTTATGTTACAAGGTTTGACAAATTGCATTCCAATTAGCCAAATTAACTAGTTGAATACAAGATCTTGCAAAGAGTAATGACAATGACAATGAATTGTTGAATGTATCATTCCTTATTATGGCATTGAAAACATGAAACATGCCAGTTGATTGTATATGCAAGTTGTAGCATTTATAGATCAACACACACACACACACACACACACACACACACACACACACACACACACAAGTGTTAATTTAATTGAGCATAAAGTTAAATAATATGGAAAATTATTTGGAATAAGTTGTAAAGACAATTTAAATTTAAATTCTATTAAAATAAAAAAAATACTATTTTAATTTTTTAATAGTATTTTATTTTATGAAAAATGGTAAATTAAACTTTAATTGTAGAAGTCCTAAGTCATTTTGGAAATATCTATCATAATGAAAGTAAGACGAATGTCATTTGTGGACATTAATTTACAATTTGTTTTCAATAATCCAGTAATGTCAAAAAGATAACTAACTTTAAACCGTTTTGTTCTTACTTTTAAATGTCTTAAAAAACTACCTAACTCCGTCCTTTTGTTTATCCAACCCACTCCTTGGTTATGTTTATCATGTTGGATTGTTTACATTATGTTTTTATTTTACTATAATATAACATAAATATAAATACATTCTAATGATAATTCTAGTAATTTCTATAATCAATAATTTAATATACATTTTATTATTAATATATAATTAATTATATTATTTTATTGATATTTAAAATATCAAAATTATAATCACATTAATATGAATATTATATTAATATAAATATTACAATTTTTGTGAAAATATTTGCATATAGATAGTGCACTAAATATAGCATTTGGTAAGATTACCCTCTCATATACAAGGAAGTGATATCTCAGAGAGTTGCGAGGAGGGAGGGCTCTGAGGTTGATCAAGGGTTGAGTGAAACCCTCCGTGATCTTCCTAATTGTATCCTCTCTCTCTTTTTTTGATTGTCCCTGCATTATGTACTTTCCATAGTCTTATGAGTCCATGGTTGGATTATATATGTCTTTTTTGGTTTCTAGGGTCTAAACTATTATGCTACGTATTTCCAATTTCAAATTTAAATTTTAAATTTAAATGTTTGTTTGGCCTATTACCTGCCCTAGCTTGTGTGTCTTAATTGATTGGTATAAGAAGAGTTATTATAGGTCTAAACTATTATGCTCCATATGCTCTCTGACTGAGTCATTAACTACTTGGCCATGAGGAGTTATGGATGGCAGTGAAGAAATAAAAGATAGGGAAAAGGGATAGATGATGGAAAAATTATAGAGAGGCACTCCAGTCTGAAGATGTTGAAGCTCCGCTAGAAAATGCGGGCTTCAAGATCATAAATGTCTTTGGAGCCATCAGTAGATTCACCTACGAAGGCAGAAGCGAGGGAGAGAGAGGCGAAGAGGAACAAGGTAAGTTCTCTCCCTATTCTTGAACTATATTCCTTAGCCCTAATGATGAAATGGTTTTGGCGATTAAAAATGAGGAAAGCAGAGTTAAGAATATTGCTATTTTCCTGGTTTGTTTGGATGTAAATAAATTGCCTTCTAAGAAATTCTTTGACAACTAGTTAATGATTGTCTAGGGGAAAAAACTTGGAATTCATGTTTCGTTTTGTAGAATGATGTAGAAAGGCCTGTTTATATTTTCTTTAAAAGTCATTTGACGCAAAAGAAGGTAGTGGAAAAGGGGTTCTGGAATGTTGGACAAACAATGTTTATGGCTCATTCCTGGGAACCAAACACCTCTAAAGAAGAAATATTCTTTTATTCTACCCCTAGATGGTTTTGTAACATCCATATCCGAATTGACAAGAAAAACTAGGTTTTCACAAAGGTAATTTTTTTTTACTAGGTAATCAAATACAAAAGATCTTATCTACTACCAAGTATAACATTTTTCACTTTAACTTAAACATAATTTCATTTTTCATAAAACTGAAAGAAATGATATACAATAAACATTTTGTTTTCTAACAGTTTGAAATTTTCTTGAAACAAATAAAATATTGGAAACATACCATTAACATGCATCTCGATTATCGACCCATCACATTCAAGACTCGGCAATCCTCAGTATTTGGAAGAGAAAGTATCTTCAAGGAGCTTAACCTCCAACCACAGACCGTCGGTCTCCTGCACTCCTTCCTAACCGGAAGTGGCCCTACCCTACTCAAGAGGATAGACTTAGGATAACCATTGATAACCATCGGTGTTTGCCATCTGAGCTCTAGTGTTGTAACTTACGTGTCTTGTTATCATGTAGATCCCTAGATACCCTCTAGTCATGCACGACTCTCCACAAGAAACGCCATCCAGTCACAGTGAACATTCGATGCACTTGAGGATCGTGCACCACCTTGGCCAAAGGATTTGTTTTTAAATAGCATTCTAAGAATGCATGAACTTAGTTCACCCACCCTACTTGACTTGAACTGATCGAAATCCTACAGTTTCCTATTTGCAAGGTTTAAACAAATGTCGACCTCGATGACCTCAAGGTTTTAGGATTTTCTCTTGCAATAGCGCATGGCGCAACGTTTACTCTAATCCCGAGTTCATAGTTTCATAATCCCATATTCGTATAAAACATTGTTTAATAACACCCACTCCTAAGTGGTTTCAAACTTGGTTACTCGGTTCCCATGTTTGTACAACATACTCAAGGATCTAAAACAATTTCCCATTATCCTAGAATTTAAGGGTTTTAGACTCATAAGGTCTACAAAATAAAATGATACTAGAACCATCGCATGCAACGTAATCTAGACTCAAAATGCGGGCTTTTCCCACCCTATTTGTTTATTACAAATCCATGACGGCTTTTAACCAAGAATAACTACTTAACCTACAACTTCACACCTCTTACCAAAATAAATAGTTTTACGAGGTTCAATGAGGTAAGAATTAAATGATAAGGTTACTAAAGGACTTGGAATCTCTCTATGACACTAGAGATGATCAAACTTATATGTCGACCTTTATTTGTAAATCTAAACCGAATAAGGAATTAGATGACAACATTTGTTGACATTAAATGTCTCATCTTCAGGATTCATATGTCATAAAAGTCGTGGAATGTGGACACCCAAAGTCATCAAAGAGAGGAAATATTTCAAGTATTCAGAGACGTTTTGAGGTGAAAACACAGTCATGTGAAATGCTACCAAAATAAATGAAGCAATGTATTTCAATAACAGGTTGTGGTTTACTTTACCACCAAAACAATAATCATGCATACAAGGATGTTCTCACCGTAGGTATATAGTTTAAGGTTTACACCAAAGGACAACAATGAAACTATTTCTGAGGTTTTAAACACCAAAAGACAACAATGAAACAATTATGTTGATAAACCTCACATAGAAATCGCAGTAGGATTACGTTGTCATCATATTCTATTCATTGTAAATGTATTTATCCTTGCATAGATGAGACACACTTACTGGTCTAAACTGTGAAAAATAAGAGAATGGGAAATGAACCTGTCGACAGAGTTGAAGACTACTGTGGCAAGTTCCCGGCAATCTTTGCAGATTCTCCACTCTCTGCACACCTATCCACGTTCTCCTCTAGCAAGACGTGCCTCCTCCGGACTTCTAAACATAATCTACCCTGCTAGTCCAGCACAGTGAATGCTAAAAGAACCCTGATCAATCCCCTCTCTACCATTTTTTTCTTGTTTTTAGACAGCGACAGCCTCCACCATGCTCTCTCCACGTCGATGGTGTGTCTCTCCCATTTAACTCCCTTCCTCTCTCATTTTCCAATCTCTAAAACTACCACCTCTTCCCACGATGAAGGAGTAAACAACATTCATCTGTCGTTCCACTAAATTCTCCCCCCGTCACTCCTACACAGCACAACGAAGAAAGAAAAAGACCCTCCACACTGCGGTTTCTATGGTTTTTTAACAACCACAGCCCCCTCCATGATGATGGAGCCTCCACATTTATTTCAACGGTCACACTTATATCACAAACGCCTAACCTCCTCCCTCTCGTGCCCATGAAGAAGGAATCTTTGCCTCGTACCCACGGCCATCACATGCCTAAACACAAGGGTTGACATTAACTGCAGCTACCCGACTCCTCTTAAGCAGCGGCCACACTCAAAACGGAGGTTCTAAATGATGACGTGGCATATCAACTTTGTCATTCTTCCACAAGGAAACTTCTAACCTTCGACAAAAGCAACCTAACAAAGCTAGTGGAGTGAAACTCACACAAGGTGATATCTAATAAATGCAAAAGGTGACTCCAAGGTCGACAAGAGGTAAAGAATCAAAATCGACTAAAATAATAGAGTATGGGTTTGATCCAAGACAACTCAAGTCGTAAACTCGAAAAGAAAAAGACGTATTCACAAGGGATGATGTCTCAACCGACAAAGCTTGGGTGTAAATCAACATGACTCGACGAGAAGCTGACATCAAGCAATCTGACAAAAAATACCTTCCGTTAACTAAATTATGACTAAAATGATTTTAGAATATCCTTCCAAATGACGAAAAGAACAGTTATAGCATAAATCAACTTCCCATTCGACTTCTGTCGATTAACAAAAGGGAATAATTCTCAACACATGATTAACGCGATTTGACGACAATCACGACGGATTGGTCATAACGCTTCACAAGGTTTCTAAATCGTTTGACGCACAAAATGACTTCTCGTATCCTTCGACTACGAGACGTGATCAACAACTCTGCCATAAATAGGTTCATCTATTTACCTACAAATGAAATAATAATCATCTATATAAGACGACTCGTTTTGGTGGACTTGCGACAACAAGGTCGATTCCAATAATCAATAAGACGACTTACGAAAAGGATGCTACACCCTATCTTCAGACGTTGACATCTAGTTTAACTATCCCAGTCAACAATCAAGACTTAATATATGGCTTCAAGGGTTAACTACCTGTTTGGTGTTTTCAGTAACAAACACCCATGGTTAATTTCCAGAGTCTATACTCTCTCTCAAAGATACTTTCTCTGCCCATCGAACATGGTCCACCTATTCCTGTAACGACAGTCTCACATACAATTTTGTGGTCAAAGCACCTATGTTCCAAATCAAAGCATAATATATCCAAAACATCATTTCACTTAACAAAAAGGACATTTAGTCTACAATATCACATTGATCATAATCAATAGATTCTAAAATTTCATAGAACTAACTTTGTATAATAAATCATCAGTTTCCATGTCGTCCACAACATATTATATTACTGAAATTTGTAAGAAAGTAAACAACATAATCAATTCCAAAAAGAGGGACGTAACAGGTTTAATATTAAGCATGTTCTGAAGCAGTTGTGGGTATTCTTACCTTAGATTCTAAAACCCATAGGGAATACCCTTAAAATTGAGGAGTCCAGAAATACTCTTCCTCATATGGATGCATGAGTATTGATTTCCATCAATACTGGAGTGGTTATTCCGGACGAGATTGAAATTGATTTACTTGATAAATCTTTTGTTTTGTGGAATCGAAGCATTAGGGGGACTAAGTGCTTGTTTCTTTTGTAAATTAGACAGTCACCAGAAAAAAAACTATCCTAAGTTATACAATAGGGATAAAAGGGGTTTTATAGAGAGCCGAAATAGCCACAAGGAGCAAGTTAATAAACATTCAGGAGAGGTTGATGTTTCTAGAGGGGGAAATTCTAGTAAAAAAGTTGACACGATTAATGGGTCTAAGGCTCTTAATCTAGAGGTTAGTTTGAATGGGGATTCACTCTCTAAAGAGGTGAAAGAGAGAGAAAGGGAACTGCTTACTTATCTTGAAAGAAGTTTGAGCAGATTAAGTCTTGAAGAAGGAGAACTCTCTATAGCTCCTAAAGAAGCATTGACTTCTATAAGAAACCTTGAGACCAGTGTCAAAGGGGTCATAGAATATCTGACAAGAGGAGATATGCTCCCTAAGTTAGTTTCCCTAGTAAATGATGTTGTCAACCCAGAGGAAACAGTTGAGATAGGTTTTCACTCTGTCAAGGAAGATAGGACCTCTAATAAGTTGAACTGCTTGATAATTCTGTTGAATCTCAAGGCATTCTAGAAGGAAATGTTAACCTAAAGAAAGAAGGTTACTATACCAAGGATAATAATCTTTCGAGGGAGTAACACGACAAATTCACCAAAATTCTGCGATGATAAAGGGGAAGAAGCTTACCTTTTACAAGATTCTATTTTTGAGACTAACCTTATAGGTCACAAAAATAATGCTCAGGAGTTTGTTTTAAACAAGATGAAAAAACAAATTCTAGCCAGAAAAAAATTGGAAAAAATAGACTTAGCAAAGTTGACTATTTCCCCAACAATAACAGATCTTGAGGGGTTAACACTTGAATCTGACAAGGAATGTGGAAAAATAATGCAGTACAAACCTCAAGAGGAAACTAATCTGCAAGGGCATAATAATGAAGGTGACTCAATTACAAATAGTGAAGTGGTTAAAAAATAAGGAAATACATAAGTAGAAAAGGAAGTATGCTTAAAACAGGTAAAAAAGGGAAAGGGGACAATGTACCCCATTATTTTGATAGGTTGTATAAAAGTGCAAAAACTACAAATCTATAATAGCCCTGATTATGATATGTTTCAGCTGGAATGTAAGGGGACCAAAATCCCCAGACAAGAAATATATAGTGAGACTTTTGTAACAAGAACAAATAGATGGATTTTTTGCTCCTACAAGAAATTAAGGCTACATGTTTCCTCCTAGAAAATAATTTGAAATTTATCTAAAGGGAAGCTAGCTGCTTCTTTTCCAATCATGATAAAGGTAAAAGGGGTATTGCTATTCTTATAAAAAAATAGGATAATCATATAATTCAAAAAGTTTTTTCTCCTTGCAATATATGTTTATGGGTTATTATGCAAAAAGATAATTTTAAGTTTGGTATCTGCACTATTTATGCTCCTAATGACTATAAGGGCAGAACTGAAATATGTAAATGGTTAACTTCAGAGTTACCAAAAATACCTTGGATTCTAGGGGGAGACTTTGACATGGTAGAGAATAAAGAGGAAAAACAGGGAGGCATCAGCTAGGATTGGAAAGGTGATGAAAATTTCTTTTTGAATACGATGAAGAATATGCTTAAACTTTTTGATCTACTTCAAAGTAAGAAAAAAGATAGCAAGCGTATTTGGTTTATATGGTGTAATAGCCAACAACATAATAAAAGGATCTATTGTAGGCTTGACAGATTTTATGCCAATAAAAACATCTTCTATTTTCAAGGTTTTAAGGGTTTTAATAGTGTTAAGGTTTTCTCTTCAACACTCCCTGATCACCATCCTATTGCTACTCATATAATGTGGAAGGATTATGAAGATAATAGGATCAGGAAAGATAATTTTTTCAAACTTAATACTAGTTTGCTACTAGACCAAGATTGCCTAGGAGTGTTTAGATTGAGATTGATTCTGAAAGCAATGGCCTCTAAAGAAGATATAAGGTATTACTAGAATAACTTGATGAAGAATTGTAAGGTTTTCTTCCAAATAGTGGGAAAGAAATATGCTTTAGACCGTAGAAGAGAACAATCCCTCCTTCATGAAGAAGTCCTAGTAGCTAAAGAAAATGTGTAGGCTCACCTAAATGATAATGAAAAATTCAAAAACTGTGGGATATTAAACACAGACTAAGGAAGTTGCAAACCTTCAAGAGTTAAGGAGCCAAAATCAAGACCAAATTAAATTGGCTAAAGGAAGGCGAGAGGGGAACAAAATATTTCTTTAACATGCTCAAAGTTAAGAATGTCAGAGAAGCTGTTGGTCCAATAATAGAAGATGAGGGTTTCTATAAGGATAATAGTGATATTAAAAAGATTATCAGAGATTTCTATAGTAAGATCTTTATAGTAGAAGATGATACTAGAGATTGCAAAGCTGCTCAAGAGTTTTGCCAAAGAGTTTGCCTATTAAATTAAATTCATATATGAGGCAAGTTTTAAATAGAAGTATCACCTTAGATGAGATAAGAAATGCCATTCTCTCTATGCAAAATGGGAAATCTCCACGACTAGATGGCATGCTTGTTGAATTCTATAAGGCTAATCTAGATTGGATCATAGATGATTTATTTGATTTATATCAAGAATCTATTGTTAAAGGTACTCTTAGGGAGGATATAAACAAAGGAGTGATTAAACTATTGCTCAAAGAGGGGGATGAATGTAACAAGAAAAATTGGAGACCTATTACACTATTGAATGTGTCCTATAAAATAATTGCTAAAATCCTTGCTATGAGACTAACAAGAATTCTCCCCCTTATTATAAACCTAACCCAAACTGGGTTTATAAAAGGGAGATATATCCTTGAAAATTTGATCACTAGTTGGGATGTGATGTAGGAGCATCTAGTGGTGTAAGGGAAATCTTGCATCACCCAAAAAATGTTGATTTTCTTTTCTTTTCTTTTGAAATTTTGTATTTTTGGACACCCAATTGCTTGAATAGTGATGTAGAACCTTTAGTTTTTCCAACCTGTAAAAATAACCAACTGTTATTTTTTGAAAGTTTGCATTTGAGCATGTATGGAATCATAAAGTTACTCAAAAATTTGAAATGAAAAAATATGACCTTTGGTGAAGGAATTGGCCAAAGATCACTTGTGGGCTAAAAGATATTAAAGTTTCTGTTTCTTTAAAAACCATTGAAAAAGCTTCAAAGTAAGATATGAGGCACTTGAGGCCTTGTACGATCCTAAAAATTGGAAGAATCAATAGATCAAATTATTAACATTTAGAGAACTTCATAATCCTTCCAACGCATCAAACATTTCGTCAATCGGACACCCGAATCAAAAGTTATGGCTCTTAGAAGTTGGCCTATTTTTGGAGGGAGTTACAAATTTCAAAATATTGGCTGGAAGGCGCCAAAAAGGGCTATTTATGACCATTTTTGGGAATCCTTTGGGGTAGTAGAGAAAAGGGGGAAAGTGGAGAGTCAAGAAAAGGAGGGAAAATAGAAACACTAGCTAATTTGAAGCTACATAAGGTAGAAGGTTCCTCAATCTAGAGAAAGGAAGTTGTAGTGTGTTGTAGGTTGTTGAGGATTCATGCTTTGATTTGATTTTAGTTTCTAAATGTAATGTGTTGTCCAAATAAAGAAAAGAACATTCCTATTTTCTGTGTGTAATTTTTGTTATTGTGTGTTCTATAATTGACCCCCTCATCAAGTGGTATTAGAGCAGTAGTTCCTGAGTGCATTTAGACAAATCATCGAGTGTGAGGCAGTTTGCACTAGGATGTGAGGTTGTGGGTTTTTTGTAGAACTCAAAAATGCCTCCACAAAGGGATTGTTGTGGTGTTGGGAGAAATGCTTTGACATAAGAGGGTTTTAGAGTCCCGCAAAGGCAAATTGATGATTTGCAAGAGGAGCTGCGAAGAGGGTTTGAGCCAAGAATAAGAGAAGAAAGAGAAGATGAAGCTGAAGAAGAAGAGTTATCTGAGGAAGAACAAGATGATGCAGGAGATCCTACATAATTTAGGTTATTGAGGGCCATTTCAAATATTGGAAAGAGGCCTAGGATTGAATTTTCTACTTATTTTGGGGCTTTGAATCTGGAAGAGCTTATTGATTGGATCAACGATATGGAGGAATATTTTGAGTATGAAGAAATGGAGGATCCAAAATAGGACAAGTTTGCAAAAATGAAGTTGAAGAGCCATGCCAGTATTTGGTGGAAGGAGGTCTAGTCAGCGAGAAATAGAAGAGAAAAATGAAAGATTAGCAGATGGAATCAGATGGTGGACAAACTAATGAAGCAGTTCATTCCTATGGACTATGAGATGGAGTTGTTGAAGAGGCTACAGGGATTGAAGCAAGGTAACAAGTCTATTAAGGAGTATACATAAGAGTTTTATAAGATTATTATTAGAACATGACATGCAGAGGCCAACAAGGAGAAGGTAACCAGTTACATTAATGGGTTGAGGCCAAGTATTCAAGAGGAGCTAAGCTTGGTCAGAATGACCACTATAGAAGAGGTGTACCAATTTTCTTTGAAGTTGGAAGAGAAGCTGAATAAAAGATTTGAAAGAAAGAAAAGAGGAAGAGGTCAAGGTGGAAAGAATGGTGGAAAATCCTATGGGGGCCGAAATGAAGATCAAAAGAAAAGTGAAGAAGCGGGTACTAATCAAAATTAGAGAGGAGATAATGCCTATTGCTGCCATGACCAAAATAATGGTGAGCCAAGAGGAAGAGGAAGAGGAAGACCTGGGAAAGGATTTGGAAGAGGAGGTTTCAGAGGAACCTATTTCCAATGTGGAGAAGGACATCGAGCCTACAAGTGTCCCCAACATCAAGGAAGGACAAAGAGAAGGCCTGAAAGTAATGCACAAGTTTCATATGTAGATTAAGATATGTAGTCTAAGCATTCTAAAGAAACTAAAAGGGGAGAAACCCTAGTTGTTAGAAGAATCTTGTTAAATGAGGAGAAACAACCAGATCATAGGAAGAGTTTATTCTGCGCAAGGTGCAAGTGTGAAGGTAAGTGTTGTGATATTATTAGTGGAAGCACTACCAATCTTGTCTTAGAGGAGATGGTTAACAAGTTGAAGTTGACAAGGAGAAGGCATCCACATCTATATTAGATTGCATGGCTACAGAAGGACCATAGAGTTTTGGTCAATGAGCAGTGTTTAGTCAAGTTGAAGACTGGAGACTACCATGATGAGGTGATGTGTGACATCATACTAATAGATGCATATCCTATGCTATTGGGAAGGCCATGACAGTATGATAGGTGTGCTATCCATGATGGCCATGCAAACACCTATTCCCTGATAAAGAATGGAGTTCGTCATAAGTTGAATCCCTTGAAGGAGGTGGAAGAAAAGGTATGTAGTACTACCATAATTTTCTTGGTAGAGGGTAGGAAATGTTTAGATGGTATGAAGCACGAGCGTCATTACTTTGCGTTGATTCCTAAGATCAGCCAAGAGAAATGTGAAGATGTACTAACATAATTCTTAGATTTGGTGGAAGAATTTTAGGACATTGTCTTTGATAATGTACTAGAAGGTTTACCACTGGTGAGGAAGATAAGTCACCAAATGGATTTGATAGTAGGATCTACTTTTCTGAATAAGGAAGCCAATAGAATGAATCCTACAGAGAATGATGAGTTGATTAGACAAGTTCAAGAGTTGAAGAAAGGATTGATAAGGGAGAGTCTAAGACCATCTATGGTACTTGTAGTACTAGCACCGAAAAAAGATGGAGAGTCAAGAATGTGTACAGATTCCTGAGCCATCAACAAAATTACAATCAGGTACAGATTTCCATTGCCAAGGATGGATAATATTATGGATTGGTTGAATGGAGCTAAGTAATTTACAAAGATTGATTTGAAGAGTGGATATCATTAGATCCGAATCAAAGAAGTAGATTAATGGAAGACAACCTTCAAGACTAAGGAGGGTCTATATGAGTGGTTAGTCATGCCATTTGGGCCAACCAATGCACTGATCACATTCATGTGGCTCATGAACAAGGTATTGAAAGAGTTTTTAGAAAAAAATGTTATTGTTTATTTAGATGACATTTTAATTTTTAGTAAGACTTGGGAAGAGCATCTGATGCAAATCAGAAGAGTTTTAGAGAAGTTGAGGGAGGAGAAGTTGTTGATTTATTTGAATAAATGTAGTTTTGAAAAGGAGTTGGTATACCTGAGATTTCTTGTCTCAACTGAGGGTCCTGAGATGGACCCATAAAAAGTAAGGGCTATTGTTGAATGGCCCATGCCAAGGAGTGCTACAGAGGTAAGATCTTTTCATGGTTTGACAAGTTTTTATGGAAAATTTATTAGGAATTTTAGTAGCATTTGTGCACCCCCAACTAAAACAATGAGAGGGGATAGAAAAGAGTTTAAATGGACTACAGGAGCAGCCAAAAGTTTTGATAAATTGAAGCAGAAGGTCACAAATCAAACTATTTTGGTACTTCCAGATTTCAATAAGGTATTTTAGGTAGATTGTGATGCTAGTGGTAGTGCTATAGGAGCTATTTTGAGTCAAGAAGGTAAGCCCATTGCTTATTTTAGTGAGAAGCTTAATGAAGCGAAGAAAAAGTTCCTATTTATGATCATGAATTTTATGCTATAGTTCAGGCCTTGAAGAAATGGAGACATTATTTGTTGCCAAATGTTTTATATACTAATCATCAGGCTTTATAATATCTTAATAGTCAAGGGAAGTTGAACCAAAGGCACTTAAAATGGGTTGAGTTTTTGTAGAGTTATACTTTTGTTTTGAAACATAGGAGTGGAAGATCAAATGGAGTTGTAGATGCCTTAAGTAGGAGGCAAAATTTGTTGACAGAGATGAAGATATATGTTGTTGGGTTTTAATGAACTCAAACGTTTGTATCCTAAAGATCTAGATTTTGTAGAGGCTTGGAAAGCTTGTTTGGAACCTATTATTTTGGATAGGACAAGGTGGTTAGATTTCATGATCCAAGAAGGTATGCTATTTAGAGGAAGCCAGTTGTGCATTCCAAGGAGTTCCATAAGAAAGAATTTGATCAAGGAGAAACATAGTGGAGGATTGGCTAGACATTTTGGTCAAGATAAAACCATTTCTCTTGTTAGTGAGAACTACTATTGGCCACAGTTACATCAAGATGTGAAGAAATTTGTGCAGAGCTACAGAATATGTTAGACGGCCAAAGGGGTAAGTCAGAATACAAAGTTGTATTAGCCTTTACCTATACCAAAGAGACCGTGGGAAGACATCAACATGGATTTTGTTCTTTGTTTGTCAAGAGTGCAGAGAGGACATGACTCCATATTTGTGGTGGTTGATAGGTTTTCAAAGATGGCACATTTCATTCCATGCCATAAGACTAGTGATGTTGTTCATGTTGCCGAATTATTTTTTAGAGAGGTGGTAAGACTGCATGGTCTACCAAAAAGCATAGTTTTAGATCAAGATACCAAGTTTGTTGGGTATTTCTAGGGTAAGTGCAAGAAGATGAGTTCACTTTTTGGCTAAAAAGTGGAAGTGTTTTTCCTATTTTTTAAATTTTGTCATACTTGGAGTAACAATTTGAAGCACTTGCACATAAAATATTAAGATGATGTAAAAATAAAAAATGTAGGATTTTGTCTTTAGTTTTCAAATATGTAATTTTTTCTAATACCTAGATGATGCAAGTTGGGTTTTTATTAGATGTACAAAAGTGGCTTTTAAAAGTCCCCTATTTTTTGCAAAAGCATGCATGTATATGACCAACATAATTTGAATTAAATTAATGTATTTTTCTAGTTCCTTTTGTGGAAAGATTCCCAGGATATTAAATTTTGGTCAGGATATTTTTTGTAATTTTTTGATAAATATTTTTTTAAATTAATTTTTTAATGGCCCTAATTAGTGTTTTTTAAAACCCCTCATGTACGGCCAACATAATTTGAGCTAAACTAATCAATTCAGTAATTTTTTTTCATCATGTAGAGAATGATGTCTAGTTTGGTTAGACGTAATTTTATTTTCAAGAAACTTTCAAAATCAAAAGTTATTAAAAAATAGTAACCTATGTTATTTCAATTTTATGAGTTAGTTTGTTTAGAAAATAATCAATAAATAAAAAATTATGTTCAATAGTAAAAAAAAAATATATATATAATTGAAAACTAGACTTTTAGATATATAATGGGTTTTAATTTTGTTAAAATATTCTGAAAAAAAAGTCATCAGCCACAGTGGTGAAACTGGTGTTTTCTCCCATTATTTTCATAGCTTCGTAGTTGTAGGTTGGTTGCAGGTCCAAGGATTAGGCTTGAGTTTCCAAGCCTTTACCAAGCCTAAAACCAATGCAAATTAGTGGGTGTCATATTTCAAAAAATAAGAAATGGGTACCCGCTTGTAACGGGTGCTCGTTACAAACAGGTACCTGTTTATTTTTCTTTTCTGTAAAACGGGTACCCGTTTCTTATTTTTTACAATGGGTACCCATTTTAAAATGGGCACCCATTTCTATTTTAGCTGTTATTTATTTTTTTCTCATAAATTGGTAGTACGACTGAAACCTTGCAACATTCCCTTATACCAGTATGGCTGACAGTGGTAGATTCTACAATTTTTTTATGTACAAAGTGTCTATTCGAGCTCTCAATGGGGCATATCTTATGCAATTTTTACAGGGATTCAATCATAAGGAGATATTTCAGATGGAATGAAGTAGAAAATCTATTTTTTATGAGCATTCAATTTCTTGGAGAGACATTCATTTTTACCAATACACCGACAACGACTAATTCTGTGATTTTAATATGCAAAGTGTTAATTCGAGCTCTCAAGAGGACATATTTTATGCAATTTTTACAGGGATTCAATCATAAGGAGAATTTTCAAATGGAATGAAGTAGGAAATTCATTTTTTATAAGGATTCAATTTCTTGGAGAGATTAAACAAATATCAAGAAACTATTATATTGAACAAAGAATCTATTTCTACTTGTATTTCATACATTTTTAAGAAGGGATCCAACACATTTTGGTAATCATGGGATCAAATAAACGTCAACAAAAAAAGAAGAGGAAGGTTATGACAGTTGAAGAAATTGAAGCACATTGAGAGAAAGAGGCAAAAAGATAAAGAGATAGGAGAGAGAGGATTAAAAAAATGAAGAATGATGTAGCATCTAGTTTGAAGACTATTGAAGAGGAGAACATTGAGGAGGAGAACATTGAAGAGGAGAATTTTGGAGAGACCAATTTGGATGAAGTGAATGTAGAGTATGCAAATGTGGAAGAGGTCAAGAACATGGAAAATGCAAATATAAGAACGAATCCAGGTATGTCCTCGAATCCCTTGAATGATAATGAGATTAAAGATTTAAATCAAGATGGATATAATATTGATGAGATAAATGCTTCTACTACAAACAAGACAATAAAAAATGAAAATAAAAACCCTTGTATGCATGAAAATGAACATGTTTTTGTTTTTAAAATTGAAAGTAATGTTTTGAAGGATCTTCATGGTAAGATATCTTGGAGACAAATTCAAACAAATGCAAATAGATTATACAAAAAATTTTTTATAGAAAAACTCTTGGATTTTAATGCCAACTTGTATTACAATTGATGAGAATGTAAAAAATGAGAAAAGTAATGAAAAAATTGGGCATTTTTGTAAAACCCAAAAAGGTGGATGAATCAATGGAACAGGTTATATCTAATGTTACTAATGCTATTGGTTCTATAGGAAAAAATAGTTGATCTAAGGATAAGAATGCAGGACGTCGAGCAATAACAACTGCTTTAGTTAATAAATCAATTGTGAGCAAAATAATGATACGTAAAATAAGTGGATATTTAAATGTGCATGCTATAAATTTAAGAAGAGCAACAAAGAGAAGAGTAAGTATTGAAGAGGATCCAATCAACCAATTTTAGACTTTTAGTGGTAGACTCCCAAGGTTTGACATGAAATTAAACAATGAAATTAGGTCTTTGATTGAAAATATTGACATGATAATACAAGGGTTTCATCAAATGCTAGATATGTTTTGAAATTAAGGGTGGGGTCAAAAAATCATGATCCTCATCCAAAACATCTTTTAGACATGACTCAAACAAAATTATATAGAAAATTTCTAGATGATTCAGTTATAGAAAATTTTAGTATAAGTCAAAGATCATTTGAGAAATGCAAATATTTGTATGTCAAGATTAATAAGCAATGAATCTCTTGTTGTTGTAAAACTCATGTGCAATTTCATTATTTTTATGATTTTTTTGATATATATGTTGTACTTTGTATAATAACCAAATTATACAAGAATGTGGTATTAATATGCCACCTACAACAGTTAAGGATTTTATAACAAGTATACTTTGTAAAACAACTGATGGGCAATTCTATTTTTCAAAACCATGTGTTTTTGGACAATGCAATAGATGTGGTAACCTTTCATTGCTAGAAGAATGCATGCATGAAAGTAGTTCACATGATTTTGGACAACAGTTAGTGGATGTGAAGAGGTTCACCAATGTTCAATATCCGTTAAAGGATGGAAAAATTAGAAAGTGTTGTGAGTTAGTCACAAAACAAAGTAGTGTACATGCGTTCATCATAGAGTTCAAGAATAAGATTGTGTATAAATATGTGAAACATTCTCAATATCCTTGGTGGCTTGATGAACAATTCTGCATATGTAAGAACACATTTCCAATTGCAACTATACTTTTAGTGGTTGACTTTGTAGAAAACTATACACTTGCTCCACAAGAGGAGATTCAATAACAATATTATAACTCAATATAGGTGACCATATTTGTTCATATAGTATACAGACATGCAGTTGACAGTACAAAAGATGATAGGAAAATTTTGAGAGTATCATTTCTATGTGAGTGATAACTAGTTACATTCATCAGAGTTTGTGCAATATTGTTATGTCTAGTGTTTGTTGATGTTAGTTTTATTCAGCATAACAGAGATAAAATTCACAAAGAATCTTAGCTTATCTTGAAGAATATGGAGAAATATTGGAAATACTTCTCAATTCCAAGTCTATGTTAACCAGGTCATGGTTGTGTTGAATTCACTCAGGGTTCCATGTGAAGCAATTTTGTTTTAAGGGGCCTTACGTGATTTAAGTATCTTGTGATGACTAGATTAGTTTATTATATGCAAATAATCTTAAATTTTATCAAAGTAAACATCTCTTTGCATGTATTTACTACTTTCCTACAAAGCTTTACATGAATATGGATAAAACTCACTTTGTACCTCAAATTTATATAAAAACTGCTAAGATCTTTATAATTCACCAATATTTATGCAAATCAATAACAATTTCCTTTAGATAACTGCGTGCATGCTAATTATTTAAAGATTTTTGGAGAAAAGATAGAAAAGATAGAGTTAGAAACATCTATTTTAGATAGGATAGAACATTCTGCTATCCACATATGACAAGCTTAAATGATCCTGAACAATTCAACAACCATTAAATTCTTATATGTAAATCCTGAGCATTTTCATGAACATAAATAAAGAATTGCAATCTTTTAAAGAAAGATACATCAAACAAACACTTGAATCAGAAAACACTCTGAATTAGATGCAGAATTCTGAGGTTTGCATTCATTTGATATATAAAGTCATTTGAATTTACAATGTAGCTATGACTTTTATTGAATTAATCAAAATTATTGAAACTCACAAATGTCTTGACAGGTGCATGAAAGAGGCAGGACATTCCACACTCTCCTTTATGTAGACACAGGCGACCTCCTCTCTAAATCACTATTTCTCAAAGTATTCACTTAAGAATCACTTCCTTTTGCAGTAAAGCTACTAATTACAGTCTAAGGCTAAATGTTATGAATCCTTATGAATCCCTATGTAATTAAAATACAAGTAGCACGGTTCCTTATATAGATTTGAATCCCCCTCTACTACGGTTAGAAAAAACCCATCAATGGTTCTAATTCAAACTTGAAAAATCAATGATGAGAAGCACTTCCCAACTGATCTTCAAAATATCTCTAGGAATATTCCCTTTGGGTCAAAGGATGCCATTTGGATCTTTTAAACATGAAATACTTTCCCTTTGACATTCTCTGTCTGTTGACTTTTCACAAAATACAAAATTGGAACATCAGAGCACTTGATATACTCCAAAAGGAAATTATCCGCTGCTGCTAGTGCTTGTCTTTGAATCTTCTCCCCTGTTCTTCAAGTATTCTGTATACTTGGCTATCAATGCTAGAATAGAAGTATGAGTACTCCTTTGGCTTTCCGTCCATGTATATTGCAGTAATTCAAATTTTTCTTTCAATATCCCTGTTTGCTTTTCTACATCTTCTCTATTTTTCTGACAATTCTTTATCTTGGCATTTAATTCCATAATGGAATCAATCATTTTAGTACTCAGATTAGCTGCAGGGCTTTCTAGGAAAGGTTAGTAAATGGCCTTGAATTCTTTTACTACCATTCCTGCATCATACACTAGAATTTCTAGGCACTCATGCCCAATAAGTCTCTGTATTATCTTCATGTGTTTCTTTATTATTTCATCAGCAATTTCTTCCAACTCCCGAGTATTCTCTATGCAACCTTGTAAATGTCATCTTCAAATTTCAACTCTAATCTATATTTTGATATTTGGTTTGCCATTTGAGGTGTTAGTATTCCCTTGTTTATCGATTCTTCAACCCTCTCATTCATGGCCTCAACTTGCTTTAACTCATAATTGTTTTCTTTCACTCTAGATTGGCAATGATGTATAATGATATTGCAATTGTTTTTCTCTGCAAGTGCGATGGCCCAATTGGTAATTGCCTATCTTATTGTATTCACTGCCTTTTGAATAAATGCATTGAGCCATTCCTAAAAAATGTTTGCCTCAATTTTCTTATTTTCCATCTCATTTACTTGATCCTTTGATAAAATAGTCAGTTCTTCAAGTAAATTTGGCATACTGACATTTGGGTCAAGCATCCCCTAAATGAACTGCTGCAATTGGACAATGTGTCCCTTCAAATAATCAAATTTATCTTTATCTTTTCTCAATGTGTTGTTCTCTAGTCACATACCCAAGATCTATGTTGAGCAACTGATAATCCTCCAGGCTCATCTCTCCTTTTGCTTTGTCTTTCTGGGGTATAACCAACTCTAAAGTTCTCGATCCAAATGGACCTCTCTTTATAGCAGACATGGTCCTTGATTTTCTTCTTTCTTTTTGTGAGGTGTGAGCACCCAATAAGCATTTTATGTCAATGGGAACTAGTTGCACTTCTGCTTTTTCTATTCTGACATCCGAGCCCATCCAAGCTGGTGCTTCCTTGCTAGTTTTTGCTCCATTTTCATTTATCACCTCTTCCTAAGGTTTCTTTGTCTCCATTTGTTCATGTTGTTGTTGTTGTTGTGGTTGTTGCTGTGGTGGAGGATTTTGATCTGGAGGTGGTGGCCCATGTGGTGATGATGGTGATGCATTGTTTTGTTGTTGTGGCTCTTCTTCTTTATTCTCCTTTTCTGCTTCCTCCTCTTCTGTATCTTCTCTAGTATCTTTCTCTATATCTTCCTCTTCTAATTTCTCCTTTTCTTTTCTTTGCTCAATATTAATATTTGGAACACTTGAAACATTAATACCAGAAACACTTGATGGTATTGTTGCCCCTGTCTGCACCTTAGTTTGAACACATACATTTTCAGGCATGCTTGCCTGGTCTGACTGTGATGGTTGACTCAAAGATATATCAAGTTCTTCTGTAGTTTCTCTTCTTCTTTTTCTACTTTTGCTACTTTTTGTGCAACAACCTGCACTTCTTCTATGATTTCTAGCGACACAAGTTGACCAAAAGGATCCTCTACTTCTTGGTCTTGTATATTTTCTCTTTTTTCCATTGGGGTTTGTGCCCTCTACATAGACATCTGAGCACTGTGTTCTTATAGTATAGGGGAGCTCTTTGATGTTTCTTCATCCTCTTCATTCTCTACCCCTATATTTTCTCCAAGTTGTGCTTCTTCATCATCACTACTATCACTATCAATGTTAACAATTTCACTCACCTTTTTGACTTTTTGGGCCTTTGACTCTTGCAGCTTCTCCTCAGTCAACTCTTGTTTGACCTTTATGTAGCTCTACTTTCTCTCTTCATATGTAGAATCTGTAGATATAGGTCCCTTTCTTACTTCTACTTGTGGAGCATCCACAATCACTGTAGGTGCCTCTGCTTTCCCTTTTGGAGTATCAATTATCAAAGCCGTTAATGGACCTTGCACCTCTAAAACCCTTGGTGATTGTACCTATTCTGTATTAGCCCCTTGGCTTGATGTTCCTACTTCTATGAATGTACCTGAAGAAATGGTGACTGTGACACCCAGTGCATAAGGATCCATAAGTGTTGCATTCTTATCCTTTTTAACAATTGTAGCTTCTATAATTTTCCTCCTCTTTTCATAGAAACACAATAACTCATCCTCATTTTCTCTTTCTCTCTTCTTTCCCTTCTTATGATATTTGGCTACAATACCCTGAGCCTTAAGCTCTTCCATCCTATCATTCATCCATGTCTTGGAAAACAAAATAACTGGCTTGGATATCACCTCCAAGGATGTCTCCTCTGGCTCTTCCCAATTTGGTTCATTAATGGGCAGTAGTGCCACTCCCTTACTTTCATAGCTTTTGTGTAATACTTTACCATCATCTTTTGTAATTTCTTGGGGTACACTGATTTCCCCCACGGTTCTCATTTATTCCAAAGTCAATATTTGATGAGCCCTCTTCCTCACCTCTTTCTCATTCTCGCAATTTGACCAAAAGTCCTCAATGCAGACTTGGTGCCTAAATTTCTTATCAATGTAATTTTGGATTCTATGGAAAGGGTCAAAATGCCTAACTAAATCAAATTCTTCAAATCCATAGTATCTCAACTCCTTCTCTATTGTTGAGCTACCTCCTCATTATAACATGAATACTTATCAATTACCCAAGGGAATTTGATGTTGCCTCTGCCATACTTCTTCTTATACATTTTGAACACTTTCAGAATTTGCCTAGTGAATTCTAATACAATTAATCTATCTGGAGGATACCTTGGTAGCCTGAATGGTTTTCCCTCAAACCCTCCAATTCTTATTTATGTGAAGGTAGGAAATTGGATATACTAAGAGCTAAAGAGGATTATGGCATTTGCTACTTCTTCTGATAACCTTCTATTCTTATCCCCTGTTAAAACTCTTACCAAGTAAGTATAAAATACATCGTTGACTCTTGCATACTTTCTTTATGCATTATCCTCCTGTAGATCAGGATAATGGTCGTAAACTAATTTTTGTCCTAGGCCATTTCCCAGGGTACCAACTTTGTCAATCCCAGCTAATGGTGGCATTTCAACTGCACATGCATAAATCACATAAGAAGACATATAGAATTGTCTATTCTTCTTAAATGCATTTACTTGTTTAGATATTATATGTTGGAAACAAGGCAGATAACTGAGAAGGGGGGGTGAATCAGTTATCTTAAACTTCTTAACTTTCTTTTCTTCTTTAACAATAGTGTAATATCAAAACATATACGTATAAATGAACATGAAAGTAGAAATGAAATCAACACAAATAACACAAGATTTTTACGTGGAAAACCCTGTTAAGGGAAAAACCATGGGGTGACTAACCCAAGATTGTATTCTCTGTTAAAAGAATAAGAAGTACAAAATGGCACTTGCCAATTAGGGCTCACTACCTACAAGAGACTCACCGTCTACAAGGTGTGTAGAAAGTAACCAGGTATTTGAACTGATCAAAGGCATCCACATATGCTGAGGTTTAGTTCTGGTTAGGCTCAATATACTGATCTGCTGCACTTCATTCTTCCTCTACTTGGTGCTGTTGTTCTGTCACATATCGGATTTGTATAACTGCTTCCACACAGCTCTCTGCTTTTCTTCGCACACTTTTTCACACCACACTCACCTTCACATCAAAATCCATTTGGTATATATATCCACACCAAGGATTTCAACATCTTTCTAGTCGGCATCCAGAATACTTAAGATTTTCCCAAACTTTGGTCTGTCGGCTGAATCCTTGCTTATTAAGTGATGTGTATCAAAGAGATAGTTGTATAAGTCATCAATCATGTCGGCCGACCATGAATGATCCCTCAAGAAGCTTGATCACTGTCAATTCCTCATCTGGATTAAGGTCTAATGCTCTATCGGTCAGTTCTTCCTCAGTCTACTTTGCCAAACAGGGACCCAACACTTAGATGCTCATATCTTTTCATTCTTTCATCACTAGAGGCTCAATCTCTAGAATGTAGCAGTCATGGTACTCCTCTTGACTTCCCCAAGTCCGTACTTTGCTGAGATACTTCCTCTGAGAGATCCAGACTTGATTGTTAGACCTTGCTGCATGCTCTGTTCTTGCTCACTGAACCAAAATACTCTTCAATCTGACTTTCGGTATAGACATACCATGTGCTGTGGATGTGTGGAATGGACTTTGTTGCCATCAATGACAACACTCATGAAGCCACACAGTGTCTCTTGCCAACAATCTCCCTCTTTGGCATTGATGACAACACTTAGTGAAAAATGACTAAGTGTCACACTACACTCCCCCTTGGCTGATGCTCTGTTCTTATGTACACTTTTTTGGAGCTCCCCCTTAGCTACATTCCACATTTTTCACTGCTCCTCACTCCCCCTTTGACATCAATGGTAAAGGGTGAAATCCACACACCAAAAATTTGCAAAAAATAACCTATACATAGCCACATAAATATAGATACAAGCTATACTTACATATACTTAAGTATATCCACAAAAGTGGTTTTCAACTGGTCAAATTCTATTGCCCAACTCTGCTTCATCCTGTCCAAAATTGAGATGTGACCACTTAATAAAAATACAAAGGCTTCTGCCCTCTTTAAGTCTGTCGGATCACTGGTCCGGGTTGTAGACTGAGCATCAGTTAGGGCTTCATGCATTGCCTCTAACTTAGGGATAATTATCCCTCTTAGTTCACTCATTCTGCTTATTCTATTTTTCTTCTCCTTCTCAAGCCTCTTTATCTCATTTATAGTGGCAATAGTTTGGCACTCTTGATTCATTATGGATGAGGTGAGAGGATCAAAACTCTGGGATAAACTTGATAGTTTGCCCTCTTGTTCTTCCACCTTCTTTGCAATGTCTGTTGTTATTGTGGACCAAGATAAACAAAATTTGTATAATTCTTTGCCATCTTTAAGAGCATTTTCTAGGCTCTTTATTCCAATATTTAGATTTCTCCTATCATTTGCTATTAGCCCCTGTACTTCAGAGAATCTCTTACCCAAAAACGCTTTCCAAACTTTCTCTTCTGCTGATTTCTCCAAAGAATCAAAATGTGTGCTAACAAAATTAACAAGAGATTTTAGATTACCAGATGAAGAGGCTGAAAGATCCTTCTGGAAGGATGGCATGATCTTCTCCAACACACTGGATGCAATCTCTATCAGTTCACAGTCTTCCATGTGAGACTTCAGAAGCTTTTCTTTGGTTTGGCTTGAGCAAAAGATGCTACCTTCATTATCTAGACTGGAGAGAGGGAGTCAAAATTGATTGGTCCTTGAAATAGCTCCGGTTCATCTAATTCCATCATTTCTTTGGTCAAGAAGTCTTTAACTATTTCTGCAGTGTCTCTTGCTGGAGACAGAGTCTTCTTTCCTTTTGCGGCCTCAGAACTGTCACCTGGGGTCTTCTCTATTTGATCTTCTTCTCTTCCCTTTACCTCTTCTTCTTGACTGAGTCTCTCTTCTTTTCTTTCTTCTCCTTCAGTTCTGGAGTCTACTGGGGGACCCAGAAGAGAGATGTTTACTTCTTCATGGACTTCCTCTTCTAGAACAGAGGAATCTAGGTCCTTAGTCTTCTCCTCACCTATCTCCTTTGACTCTTCTACAATTTTCTCAGTGGGATCTTCCTTTGATACATTTAATTCTTCGACATCCATGGCTGAAGGTTCATCACTTATGTCCTCTATAATAGGAAGATTGAATCTTTTATATGCATTTTAGAGGATGTCTTCAGTCTCTTTTGCCACCTGATTAGTCTCTCCGAGCATAAGCTTGTTCATTCTAGCTTTGCTCCGGAACTCATCCTTGCAATCCTTGAAGGTCATGTTTATTTATTTTGGAGTGATGGAAGGATAGAGTTGAATAGCTATCTGTTCTTGGATCTCCATATCTTTTTCCTTGGCATTGTCTTTTCTGAGTTCAAGTATTTTCTCTAAACTCTTGGGGATTAGAGAGATGATTTCAATGAATGCTTTATTATGGATATTCAAGTACTTGACTGTGGCTTCCTCCAATATTCTTTTGTCAGTGTCATTATACTCATCATAAAATTTAGTTAATGGTTGCAGATTTCCATCCACTGTGACTGCCTTGATAACATTATCAACATAAGGAGTGGACCTTTCAACAAATTCTTCTGCCTCTTCTTCTTTATTTGCACCGATAGAAGATCCACCTGATGTTTTCTTCTTCTTCTTCTTCATTTTCTTAATCTCCTCATCTGTTTCTGTCTCTTCATCATCCTTCTGACTTGTATAGGTCCTTGTGGCCTTGGTTTTTGTTCTCTTTTCTCCCTTACCGGATGTCTTGGCTTCTGGTTTGGAGGCTTTTTGGCTCTTAGAGGTAGCAAGTATAGAGCTATTGGAGTATCTAGTCTAGGAGGGGACTTGCACTAGATTACTTTCTTTCTCTGCTTCTTGTCTCTCCTTCTCAGCTCTTTCTAATTTTTCTCTATTTGCATCAATTGCTTCTTTTGAGATGCCATATCTTTTGGCAACTTCCTCTACTTCCCTTCTCACTTTTCTCTTCATTTTTGGTTGTCTTTGTTCATTATGAATTTTTACACTCAATTCTTGAAAGGTTCCAAACCTTTCTACCTCAGGGTCCTTGGGCTAACTTAGTAGGTGTTGGATATGCAACTCTAGGATTTTCTCATCTACCTCATATCCTATTGGCATGATCCAGACTGTCCTGGGCTCCACTGGCTCCATTAGGCATTGATCAGTGTCTACCATGAAACACACTGTGTCTTTGTATTTTTCAACTAATGTTTGTGGAATTCTTTCTCTAGCCTGCATCATACTTTGGAAATTCTTGAAATATCCCCAGAGACCTATGCTTTGAGCCTTGGCATCACCAAGCCCATGCATATAATCCCTGATTTTTATGGCAACAAGTTTGTCATTTTGCCATATCTAGCCACTAGTTCTGGGTAGCTCATTCATATAGTAGAAGAATAGACATAGTATCAAGCCACTGTACTTAAAGGAATTCTTCTTATCCTTCTTTATTTTCTACAAATTCTCTAATAGTTGGTTCAGGAGAAGCTCACAAAGATCATAATCAGCATTTTCCCGTAGCATCTGATAAGCAGTGTATCTAGCTGTTTCAAATACAAAATTCTCCCTGCTAGAGTGATATATTTTGTAGCCAATAATCATAGAGGCAAATTTGATATCCGGATCTGTGATATCCTCTATTGTCATTGCTCTTTTGTCAAATTTTGATTTGGTAGCCTCACTTACAGTTTGGTTTTTGTTTGATTTAAGAGCAGGCAACCCACTGGATGAGTGCAATCCGGTTATCGCCCTAATGACATATTTTGTGATCTTAAATGGCCTCATCAACCACATGAAGTTGTCATGCATTATGCTCAGAACATACCGGACCCATTCATCTTCTGCAAAATAGGGGAAATGGATGCAATGTCCAAAATGCTTATCCCGGATGGCCTTGTATTGGGGTTTAAGTTCAAATGCCTCATCTATTAACTCCTTCTGATAAATGTCCATCATCTTGGATTCCCCAAATTCCTCAATGTTGGCATGAATGTATACCCTAACATCTTCTACGTGCAGAACCCCATGCAGAATGCTAGACAGTGCGCCTAGGGGATCAACTTCTAGGGATTTGTAAGGATGTTTCTTAAACTTAGGGCAAGGCCTATCATGATCTTAACAACATTTAGAGTAGCCATCTTTCAAAAGATTTAGAGAGAGGTATTCAAGAGCAGAAATACCTTTTTATGCTTCTAGGGTTCACGATAAGAACCGAAAAGATTGCTGGATGAATCAAATTCTGTGGTTGATCCTTGAGAGGGTTGAAGCAATCTTGTTGCAGAGCTCCTTCTTTCTTCTTCTCAAATACAAATGTGCAAATGATGAACAAAAGAACCCTTTTATTTTTGCTCAAAGCCTAATTCTATTTTGCAATAAATGCACAACTTAAGTCATTTCGGTTGCCTTGTTCTTCTTGTTCTGAGAGAGATCTTTCCAGATCACTGAGATGCACTTAGAGTTATTCTCGGTGATTATTGACAATCTATCTTCCTTTCTCCAATCATTCCATTTATCTGCATATCAAGATATTTTCAATTTTTGAATCATATTGGATCTAACTGTGAAAATCCTGCTTTTGCTGGATGACTGTCAAACTGGATTAATCTAGGATGATTAACCTTTTCAAACTCCTTGCGGATCTTTCATATTTTGACCAAGGGTTATTTAGATGTTTCTCTGAGAGTCCTTTTAATCTGCAACACTCCATGTGCCAATTTTAGGCACCAATTGACTGGTTGGGGGAAATTATTTTCTTTTGTGACTCCCCCTGAGCCAGAGCTCATCTATTTAGTTTTTGAAAGGAATATCAGCACCAGATTCTGGTGTAGATCCATCCTCAACATTTTTTGTACTTCTCTTCACCCAAATCTTGTTCATTTCCCTTTGAATTTCATCTATATTCACTTTTCCTTTTCCTTTGTCTTGATTTTGGTTATGATGCACCAGACCCTTTTTGTCCCGATTCTTACTTCTACAGAATTTGGCAATATGACCAGATCTATTGCAATTGTAGCAAACAACATTTCTTTGCATATTTGACTGGTATCCTCTTGATCTACATTAATTAGCCATATGTCCCATTCTATTGCATGCAAAGCATCTACCATTGAATGAATTGTTTATTTGCATATTTCTACATTCATGAGATTTGTGACCATACCTTTTGTAGTTAAAACACTATCCAGAGAAGGATGAATTAGCCTAATTCATTTTTCTTCTGCACTAATTTGCTTTATGACCAAAGTTATATTGTAGTAGTATCCATTGAAGGATGGACATCTTTGAACATTTGGTTGCCTTACCAAAGGTTTTCTAGGTCTATTCATTGGATTTCCTAATCCAAAGTTCCTCTGACCGGATCTGGAGCTTTCACCCTTCTCATACCCCAAGCCATGTTTGTCATCTACCCTCTTTTGGCTTTCAAGAAGAACTTCAAGTTGAGCAGAGCTTATCTTGAATTTCTGTTTGTATTCATTTGCAGTTTGAAGATCCCTTTTAAGAGAATCTATCTAATTTTCAAGTTGTTCTTCATTATCTCTAGCTTCTTCAAGATCAGATTCCAGATGCCTGATTATTCTATCCATTTTGTGGTAGTCTTCTGACTTCTCCTTGAGAGATTGTTTTAGATTATCTTCAATTTTTCTTTTCTCTTCAATTTCTTGGGTGAATTTCATAACCCCTGATTCCATTTCATGTCTTACCATAATGACCTCTTTTGATAGCTTCTTACATAACTTGTTTTTCTCATTCAGATCTTCATTAGTATCATTGGCTTCGCTTTGACTTTCTAATTGTTGAAGTAGTTCCTTTCTTTTCTTCACTGAGATACTTAGTTTTTCTTTGAGTTCATTTATGAAATCATTAGCTTGTTTGAGTCTTTCCCTTAGGTTATTGACTTCAGAGTGAGATTTCTCAAGATCATCTAGGGCAGACTAAAGTTGTTCCCTCATACCATACATATCCATTGAGATTCCCAGATCTTCCTCAAGCTGTTAGGCTCTATCTAGAGGAACTTAGCTTTGATACCAATTGTTGTAAATAAGGCAGATAACTAAGAAGGGGGGGGTGAATCAGTTATCTTAAAATTCTTAACTTTCTTTTCTTCTTAACAATAGTGCAGTATCAAAACATATAAGCATAAATGAACATGAAAGTAGAAATGAAATCAACACACATAACACAAGGATATTTACGTGGAAAACCCTGTTAAGGGAAAAACCACATGGTGACTTACCCAAGATTGTATTCTCTATTAAAAGAATAAGAAGTACAAAATGACACTTGCCAATTAGGGCTCACTGCCCGAGCACACTGCTCACAAGAGGCTCACTGCCTACAAGAGACTCACTATCTACAAGGTATATAGAAAGTAACCAGGTATTTGAACTGATCAAAGGCATCCACATATGCTGAGGTTTAGTTCTGGTTAGGCTCAATATACTGATCTGCTACACTTCATTATTCCTCTACTTGGTGCTGCTGTTCTGTCACATACCAGATTTGTATAGCTGCTTCCACACTGCTCTCTACTTTTCTTCACACACTTTTTCATACCACACTCACCTTCACATCAAAATCCATCTGGTATATATATCCGCACCAAGGATTTCAACATCTTTCTAGTCAGCATCCAGAATACTCAAGATTTTCCCAAACTCTAGTCTGTCGGCTGAATCCTTGCTTATTAAGTGATGTGTATCAAAGAGATAGTTGTAGAAGTCATCAATCATGTCGGCCAACCATGAAAGATCCCTCAAGAAGCTTGATCACCATCAATTCCTCATCCGGATTAAGGTTTGATGATCTATCGGTCAGTTCTTCCTCAGTCTACTCTGCCAAACAGGGACCCAACACTTAGATGCTCATATCTTTTCACTCTTTCATCACCGGAGGCTCAATCTCTGGAATGTAGTAGTCATCGTGCTCCTCTTGACTTCCCCAAGTTCACACTTTGCTGAGATACTTCCTCTGAGAGATCCGGACCTGATTGTCAGACCTTGCTGCATGCTCTGTTCTTGCTCACTGAACCAAAATACTCTTCAATCTAACTTCCGGTATAGACATACCATGTGCTGCAGATGTGTGGAATGGACTTTATTGCCATCAATGACAACACTCATGAAGCCACACAGCGTCTCTTGCCAACATTATAGTACTGATAACTTTAGCCCAGTGAATTGTTCTTGGCTTTTCTCTAATAAACTGAATGATGGTGAACATCCATGGTTCAAACTTTGTTGCATCTTTTAACCCAACCATCCTGCTCAATAATGTGATCATTATGCATTTTTCTTCTTTGAAATCAATCTTGTATTAATTATTTGGCACTCTTACTATAGCCTTTGGTTTATTTTCTATTATATACCAATTGTAGAAAATTGCAGTTTTGCATTCTTTCTCAGTTTTAGTAAAATCCAAAGTATACTGATCCATATCAACATCCATCATTCGATCTTGAATCTCCAACCCAAATGTTCTAGCTATTTCCTCTGTAGACAAATTTGCAACAACCACCCCATTGTGCATTACCTTTCTGGTATTCAAATTATATTGACTTATGCATTCTAATATCAAATCTTTGGTTTCCATCGCCAACATAAAACCAACAGCCTTATACAACCCTTTTTCCCAAATTTTGCTCATGTCTGAAGTGGCATCCGATGCCATGATTTTCTGTAACACATCCTCTGCATCTTACTAACCCATGTTTGTATCTGTGACTGTTCCTCTTGTGCTATATATCAAAGATGAATATCTCCTAACTAACGGCAATTCTTCCCTAACCGCTTCTTTTTCCAGTTTACTTTCTTTTTTTACCTTCTCTTTTTCACCAATTGACTCGGTATCCACTTTCTTTTGCTTAGGTGCCATCCTGTCAAGAAAATTTATACATTTTTACCCTCTCGTTTGTGCACAATTCTAGGGTTTCACCATGGATTTTTACTCTTTTAACAGTTACCCTAGGGTTTTTGTTATTTTCGCTATTTGAAATTTACATAATTTAACAATATCAAATCATTTTGTATAATTAACTACAGTAACGTGCACTAACTTGCCTCATTTTCTTAATTAAAATTACTGTAACTAATCCTAATTTCATTTAACTGAATTTCAATGGTGTGTAAAGTACATACCTGTATCCACAACTGGTTCAACTTTAAGAATGTTGACAAAATTTACTGTTCAAACCTCACCCTGTTACTGTTCTCAAATTTTCGTTCAGCTCCCAAATCACCATTTCTCTAGCTTTGTGAAATTCTCTACAATTTTAACCTTCGAATGCAATTATGAAAACAAACATAGTCAAATTTCACTTTTTACTTGTTCAAATTCTAAGTTTCTGGTGGTAGATGCACTTTGAATGCTGTAATTAATGCATACAGTTCAGTTTGTGTCTAACTTTTTATTTACTTCATATTTTGAACTTTGTATACATTAATTCTACACCTTAACTTTGTATAACATGCATACATACTTCATCATTCAAACTTTTTGTATATCAAATTTTTGTATATTCCTATGTATATTTCATACAATCATCAAAACATACAAACTTGGATTCTAGTGGGTTTATGAAACATATTGCATTTAATTTCATGTCCAGCCTTGTATCTAACTTTTGTATTTTGCAATGTATATGCAACGTATACATTCAAACCTACAAGCGCAGATTTAATGAATGTATCAACTAGTTTTAACTTTATGTTAATTCTGGCATTGTATCTTTACCTTTGTATATCGTGTTTGCATAACACATACAACATTACATACATACAAACAGTGTAGACCTTAGTTTGTTATGAACCATATTTGAATCACTATCTGGTCTGCCTTTGTATCTCCGTTTATGTATATTACCCCTTGTATATTGGATGTCTTATGTGAATACACTTGTGGGGCTCGCCAACTTTAATCACTTTTAATTTTTTATTAAAACCCGAGATTGTACCTATATTTTAGATATAGACAAATATACATACAGATATACAATATAACCTTTGTTTAGATTTTTGACTTTTATAAAATGGATTATATATTCCTTTTGGGTTTGGTAATGTACATTCCTTTATTTGTAAATTGAATGCGTGAATTTAGACATACAATACAATACCCAAATACAATCATGAAATCCAATTCCTATTCAATTTACCTCAAAACCTAATTGGGTCTGTGTTTGCATCTTTAAGTTTAAACATTTGAGATACATATGCAAAAACACGATACAAAACCTGATTGTACCACAATACAATAATATTAGCATTTCATATGCAAATAAATTTGTACATGAAATACAAATTTGATTAAACACTGCACTTTCTCCAAAACCACCCTATTTCACAAAATACTAGGAATTTCAAGTTGATTCAAAAAACAAGCCTAAGTCATTTTTCATGCAGAATTCACTAGTAGCCCTTGTTTTCCTCTAGTACCATGCATTTTGGTTTTTCAAGCATTCCCAGCACCAAGTACTTTTCCCCTTTTACCACCAAGCAGGACCAAACCACAAGAAAGCAAAAGCAAACAGGGTCCTCATTTTGCTAGAGGGTAAAATGGGACATGTTGTGAACATCACAACAACTAGAAATGAAATAAAACAACCAAATTCAAACCATTAAGGAAACAAAATGAAATAAATTCATAATTTCCAACTTTCTTATATGTAAGACTATTAGTCATCATAGACTGAATGTATTTAAGAATATACATGAACTTTTTGAAAGAATTTATGTGTGTGCAATTGATTCATTCCCTCCTTTGGCAAAGTAAGAAAACAATAAACATTTGCATTAACCTACATAGTTGGGTTTAACCTTTTAAGCCGAACCTGGATAGAGCCTTGTTGCCAGTAGACGTCCATAGCCTCGACAAGGTTATCACCTATAATTCCCCCAGATAGAACCCTACTGCCAGTAAGTGTCCATAGCCTTGGTAGAGTTATCTAGATGACCTTAAGATAATAAATTCTCTATCTTATTGATCTTTTTTTGTGTAAATATATACCTTGCTTGTATATAAAGTATATCATTTCAGCTCATTATTTGCACAGTAATAGGATCTGTTGCATAAGGATAGGAATTATAGTGGTAGCAAAGGCTAACCTTTATATTTTTCACTTAATGCAAACATCTACCACCTCCCACACTAATTCAAATAATCTTAATGTTTGTAGTTATATGACTCTTAATGTTTGTAGTTATATGACTCTTTGAATGCTTCATGCTACAGATATTGAATAAAATCCTTCACAAAATAACAACCCACATCTATGAAAGTTCACAAGCTATGTATAAATGTCAAATGATTTATCTGAATTTTCCAAATTTTATTGTTTTCATTGGTTGTCAATCTGCTCCTGCATACCTTGAATCAAAATAAAGACCCCAACAAATAGAAACACAACAAACCAACAAAACAACCTGATGTAGGAGCATCCCTAGTTCAAGAACAATCTTGCATCAACCAAAAACATTTGCATTTCAGTTTGTTTGTATTTTAGTTTGTTTCTTTTCATTTTCCAGTTCAGTTCAGGCAATTCAGTCAGAAGCAGTTTTTGTATTTTGGTCCAGTTGCATTTCAGACCTTGTGGAGCTAGACTTAGCATCTAGATTCATTTATCTACATCATATCCAAAATTTAGAGATCCGTACATCATTACCAGAAATATACTGTTATCAAAAGATCAACTGTTTCTTAAAATAGAGCATCCTGATAATCACAGACAACCACTTGAAGGAGAAACTTGTGGAAGCATTTCCTAATCTATGGAGCCTAATGACACATCATTCAATGATCTTTAGTTCGTGGCCACCCTTCCCCAAAGACCTGCACATTATTTCATGCATTTTCTGAAAGTGTTCTATGCATTTAGGTTTGACTTATCCATGTATACATGTTACATCTCTTCCTTGGAATTTGTGATCTTCCTTGGCCGACGTGGAGGAATCTATTAATCTGAACCTGATATATATTGATTTAATAGATCCTTAGGAAAGTAGTTCATAAGTTACTAAGTTCTAGATAGATAGCTTATTGATTTTCTGGTGAAGGAGCTTCAAAGCTTTATCTTGCGCATGTGTGTAATCAAGCTTGTGAGCCCTAATTGTAAGCCTGCATGTTGTCGACTGATCTCTATTTGAATTCTATGACATATTGAATGACTAAATTTGCATTTGTTCTATTTATTTGAGTTGTTTCCATTGTGTTTACGCTTGCTTCATGGTCTAGATAGTTCATTCTGTGAACCCTCCTACCGTGACTACACTAAGTGGTATCAGAGCGAAAGTTTGAATGTTTAGGAGCAAGTTGAGTGAAGTTGGCGAAGGAATTCTGTAAGATCTTAATATGGATAGATCACCAAACTAAGGCAAGTTACTTGCATCACAACCAATCACTGATTGAGAGGCAGTTGTCACCTTGTAGCCCGATCACCGAACTTGAGGTAGTTTACAATTGATCCTAGGAAGAATGCCGCCGAGGAGAGTTGCTACTATTGGAAGAATGGCTGGTAGAATGAATGAAATGATGGAAATGATGAAACTAATGTGAATTCATTTGGATGTTGTTGAAGAAGATAGGTGAAGAGGGTTGACACCGAGACCTAATGTTGAAAGTGAGGATAAAGAAGAATTTAAATCTGTTGAACAAACTAGTGAAACCCTAGGAGGTGATGATGAAGAAGAATCGGATCAAGTAAAGATGCTATGAGCTATTTCAAAAATTGGAAATAGACTTAGAGTTGATGTGTCGAACTATACTGGTAATTTGAACCCTAAAGAATTGATTGATTGGATAAATGATATGGAAGAATACTTTGAATATGAGGAAATTGAAGATCTGGAGAAGGTGAAATTTGCAAAGACAAAGTTGAAAGGACATGCTACTATATGGTGGAAAGAAGTTCAGTTGGAAACAAATAGAAGAGGAAAAGAAAAGATTACAAAATGGGATAGGATGGTGACAAAACTGAAGAATCAATTTATACCTGCTGACTATGAGTTGGAGCTATTGAAAAGATTGCAAAACTTGAGACAAAAGGAGAAATTTGTGAAGGAGTATATTGAAGAATTTCATAAAATGATCATAAGGATAGGACATAGTGAAGCAAGCTAGGAGAAAGTGGCTAGATACATTAATGGACTGAGATTGAACATTGAAGAGGAACTACGCTTGGTGAGGATGACATCTCTAGAGGAAGCATATCAGTTTTCCCTGAAAGTTGAAGAGAAGATGAATAAAAGACATGATCAGAGATAGAAAGGTAGAGGAGGTAAATTTTAGAGAGGTAGAACATTTTCTGAAGGAGATAGATCATATCTAGAGCAGAACAAGTTTGATAGCCCATTTAAGAAGGATGATAGAGATAACAATGCTTACCAGAGAAATGACAAAAAATTTCATCCCAGAGGCAACTATAATTCGTACCAACATGAAGGGTATAGAAGAGAAGGAAGAGGATTGGATAAGAGAACATTTAGAGGTACTTGTTTCAAGTGTGGAGGTGAAGGACATAGAGAATTTGAATGTAATCAGGGTAGTACAAGTAAGAGGACAAAAAATAGTGGAAGAGCAACATATGTGGAAGAACCTGTTGGATCCCCCAGTTCAGTTGGAAAACCTAAGAAAGGAGAATCACTTGTGATGAGGAGAGCACTATTTCAAGTAGAGACAAATGACGAACCACTGCAGAGGAAGAGTCTGTTAAGAACTAGATGCAAATCTGGAGGTAAGTGTTGTAAAGTTGTAATTGATAGTGGTAGTTTAGATAACCTAGTTTCAGAGGAGATGGTGACTAAGCTAAAGTTGGAAAGATTGAAACACCCTAAGCCATATCAGATAGCATGGATTTAAGATGATCATAAGGTGCTGGTGAGTGAACAATGTTTGGTGAAATTTCATATTGGATCTTATCATTATGAAGTCTTGTGTGATATTATGCCTATGGATGTATGTCATATCTTGTTGGGTAGACCTTGGTAGTATGATAGAAAAGATATACATGATGGGAGAAAGAACACATATACTATAACAAAAAATGGGAAAACAATTACTTTGATTCCTTTGGAGGATGATCCTAAAGATGTGGTATGTAGAAATGCTAGATTCTGTTTGGTAGATGGAAGGAAATTTCTAGATGGTTTGAGACATGAGAATATGTGTTATGCCTTGATTCCTAAGAAACCTAAAACATTGAATAAGGAGACTGACAAATCACAACTGGAGGAGATAAAGGAGTTGCTGACAGGATATGAAGACATCATATCATAAAATGTACCTGATGGATTGCCACCTATAAGGAGTACTAGTTATCACATGGATCTTATACCTGGAGCAAGTTTGCCTAACAAAGCAGCACACTAGATGACACCGACAGAGAATGAAGAACTGAATAGATAGATACAAGAACTACTAAGGAAAGGTTTGATCAGAGAAAGTTTGAGTCCTTGTGTAATACTTATAGTCTTAGCACCTAAGAAAGATGGAGAATGGAGAATGTGTACTGACTCTAGAGCAATCAACAAGATCACAGTTAAGTATAGGTTTCCTTTACCTAGGATGAATGATATCATGGATTGTTTGAGTGGAGCAAGATATTTCACCAAGATAGATTTGAAGAGTGGATACCATCAAATCAGAATCAGAGAAGGAGATGAATGGAAGACTGCTTTTAAGACAAATGAAGGATTGTATGAGTGGTTAGTGATGCCCTTTGGATTGACAAGTGCACCAAGTACTTTCATGAGATTGATGAATGAAGTTCTGAAGAAATTCTTGGGTAAGTTTGTGATTGTATATTTGGATGATATTCTGATTTTTAGTAAGACAAAAGAGGAACATTTGTGGTATATTAGACAAATTTTGCAGAGGTTGAGAAAAAAGAAATTGCTGATAAATACCAAGAAGTGTAGTTTCATGAAGGAAGAGTTAGTATATTTGGGATTTGTGATTTCTGCAGAAGGATTGAAGATGGACCTTGAGAAAGTGAGAGCAACTATTGAATGGCCTACACCAGAGAGTATTGGAGAAGTTAGATCATTTCATGGATTGGCTAGTTTCTATTAGAAGTTCATCAGAAATTTCAGTTTAGTTTGTAACCCTATGACATAGACAATGAGAGGTGACAGAAAGGATTTTAAATAGACATCAGGAGTAGATAAAAGTTTTAAATTGTTGAAGTAGAAAGTGATAGAGCAACCTGTTTTGGCATTACCGAATTTCAATAAGGTATTTCAAGTTGATCGTGATGCTAGTGGAAATACAATTGGAGTAGTGTTAAGTCAAGAAGGTAGACCTGTAGCTTATTTTAGTGAGAAGATGAATGATGCAAGAAGAAGATATTTAGTTTATGATCAATAGTTCTATGCCATAATTCAAGCCTTGAAGAAGTGGAGACATTATTTGTTGCCTAAGGAGTTCATGTTGTATACAGATCATCAAGCTATGCAATATTTGAATAGTCAAGGTAAGTTGAATTAGAGACATATGAGATGGGCAGAGTTCATGTAGAGTTATACTTTTGTGTTGAAGCATAGGAGTAGAAAATCAAACAAAGTTGCTGATGCATTGAGTAAAAGAAGAAACTTGTTGACAGAGATGAGAGTTGAAGTGTTGGGTTTTGATGAATTGAAGAACATGTATGAGGGAGACATAATTTTGCAAAACCTTGGGAAGCATGTAAGAAACCTATTGTGATAGATAGGAGTAAGTGGTTGGACTATTTCATTCAAGAAGATATGTTGTTTAGAGGAAACTAGTTGTGCATACCTAGAAGTTCAATGAGAGACAATTTGATCAAGGAGAAGCATAGTGGTGGATTGGTAGGACATTTTGCCATTGATAAGCCAGTGGCTTTGGTGAGTGAAAACTACTTTTGGCCTCAGATACATAAGGATGTTTAGAGATTTGTACAGAGTTGTAGAGTTTATCAAGTTGGAAAAGGGAGTAGTCAGAATACTAGATTGTATAAACCTTTGATAGTATCAGAGAGACCTTGGGAAGACATAAGCATGGATTTTGTGATGGGATTGCCTAAGACACAGAGAGGACATGATCAAATATTTGTAGTGGTGGATAGATTTTCAAAGATGGTTCATTTCATACCTTGCAAGAAGACAACTGATGTAGTGCATATTGCTGACCTATTTTTAAGGAGATTGTGAGATTGCATGGATTACCTAAGAGTATAGTTTTAGATAGAGACACAAAGTTTGTTCAATACTTTTAAAGAACACTTTGGAAGAAGATGAAGACAAATTTGAAGTTTAGTTTAGCTTTTCATCCACAGACTAATGGACAGACAGAGGTAGTGAATAGGAGTTTGGGAAATTTGTTGAGATGTTTGAGAGAAGACAAGAAGTTGGGATTTGATTCTTTCACAAGTAGAGTTTGCATAAAATAATTTAGTAAATAGGAGTACCAGAAGAACATCTTTTGAGATTGTCACTAGAGTGAACCCTAGAGTAGTTGTAGAATCAAGAGATGTCAATATGGAAGAAAAGAGAAGTGTAGAAGCAGAAGAATTTGTAGATCATATGAAGACAATACATAATCAGGTGAAGAAGCATTTGGAGAATATGAACAATAAGTACAAAGAGAAGGCTGCTGAGAAGAGAAGACATAAGGAATTTGAGGTTGGAGATGAAGTGATGGTGTACTTAAGAAAAGAAAGATTTTTAGTTGGGACATATAACAAGTTGAAGATGAAGAAGTTTGGACCTTGTAAGATACTCAGGAAATTTGATTCAGGGAATGCATATGAAGTGGAGCTACCAGAGACATTGGGTATTTCACCTATTCTCAACATTGCAGACCTATATCATTACCATAAAGTAGAGTTCCGTGACAACATGGAAGAAGACTTGAAGAAGCAGTTACCACAACAAGCATTGAAGCAGATTGAAGACATTTTGGACAGTAGAGTTGGATGCAACACTAGAGGAAGACAATACAAAGAATATCTTGTGAAGTCGAAAGGCAGATCAAAAGAAGATTCCTCATGGATTTCTCAGGCTGAGGTGGACCGTCTTGGTTCTCCCCTAGCCCTAGCAAAGTGAGGGACTCACTTTTTCAATAACCCTAGATGTCTAATGCAAGAGAATCCCTGGTTCAAGAATAATCTTGCATAAACTAAAAACATTTACATTTCAGTTTGTTTGCAATTCAGTTTGTTTCTTTTCATTTTCCAGTTCAGTTCAGGTAGTTTAGTTAGAAGCAATTTCTATATTTTGGTCCAGTTGTGTTACGGGAAAATTGGAGTAAACATGAATAATCAATATATCAATAATAATAATACCCAAAACTCAATGAAATATAGAAACAAAGAGATCAATCAAACAAAAGAACTTCAAAAACCTTTGCAAACCTCAAAGATTCATGGCTTCCATTGGTTGCCTATCTCAATCGATCTTGCATGTATGAATAAGGTCCTCAGAGAGTGCACTTCCTTGCTATTCCAAGATTGCCAATGGAGAATGGCTATGATAATGCTTTGTAATGAAGATGAGCTTCACAACAATGGTAGTGATATGGTAACAAAGTGATCGCAAGCAAAAAGAATGACGTGGGTGCCAAAGGTGTGCTGTAATTCCTGCAGAGTAACAATACTTAAATCTTGGATGAATGAAATGGAAGAATAGGGTTCAATTTATAGACTTGTGAGAGAAAAGATCAATGGTATAGAAAGAATGAGATGATCAACGGTATAGAACAGTTGAGGAACATGCGCGAATAAGAAGAAGACAAGTGTCACACAAAAAGCTATTTTATTTGAGTTAACTACTTTCTTTTCTAAAGATAAGACATCCTTTTCATAAATTAGAAAGCTTTTTTCTAATTTAAGAGATATTGATAAAAACAAGGTTGATTGAGCCAGTTAACTCAACTTGAGATTTGCTTTTGCATGATTTGAGAGAAATTAAATAATAAATTATTTTAATTGTGTGTGCATGGAGAAGAAGACTTATTTTTAAAAGATTTAGAAGATATTTGAAGATAGGAAAGCAAATTAAATAAATAGATTTATTTAATTGTTGTGCATGATTTGGAAGAATAAATAAAATATTTGATTGTATTTTATTTTATTTTTGGAAATTGAGAGGATTTAAATAAATTTGATTTAATTTATTCAAGTTTGGAAGAAGAATTGACTTAATTAAATAATTAAGAATTATTTAATTGTAGATAAGAATTTGGAATAATTAAATTAAATAAAGGATTTTATTTAATTTTGACTTTAGAAGAGATAATTAAATATTTTGATATTTAATTAATTTAGAGGAATGTGAATCAAATAAATACATTTATTTATTTATTTATTGATAGAGGAATTAGGAGGGAATAAATATTAAGAATATTTATTTAGACTGAATCGTGTCATTTTTAGGCGTATACATTTTGCCCCTCTTTGATGCAATGTAGTTTACGACATTGCTTCAAAGAATAAATAGTCTAATAATGATACATGTCTTAGTTTGCCCCTGGTATAGGTTATGACGATAGGATGCCCCCTCGGGAGATTGGACGAGAAGGCGGCAGAAGGCGTGAGACGAACAATCTCACGATGAAGGTGAAAAATAGATTGGGGTGAAGAAATTGGTTGAAGAAAGAGCCGAATGGTACATGATGCAAGATAGAATGATAACACACAAAAGCAAGCAAGTATGCACAAATGATACAAGAACAAACAAGGTATTGCCCCTGTCCATCTATAAACCAATGATATATTGATAACGATATATGATAGTGTTGTCATGGCGGGGAACGATATATCCCTAGACCAACACAACAGGCGCGTTGTCATGGTGGGGAATGATAGATCCCTAGAGAAACACAAAGGATAGTGTCTGGTTTTAGGAAATGAAATATGTCATGTAAGACATGTGTATTAGTCTGATTTCGACAATGTGACATCCTGTATAAGACAAATTGATTGATTATAACTGATTGAGTTGGTTTACAACTAGACAAGGATCAAGACCACTGATTGTGATTGGATCATTTGACAAGATTGACTTGACTTGATTGGTATGGATTAAGGATGGACTTGCATTTGGATCATTGCTCAGACTGACTAGATTGAGATGAGAGATACAATGATAGATAGAAAGTTGACTGATAGAAGAATGACTTGACAGAAGGAATCACAAGCTTTTGCTATGCATAGAATCTTTATTGCATGGGATATAGATGCTTTATGGATACGCTATGGATATGGATATGAAATGCAATTGGATACGGTATGGATATGGATATGGATATTTGTCATCTTAATATTGCAAGTATTTTGAAGTGCTTATTTCATCATTGGGAGATTTTTTTTTGGGTACTTTTTTTGAATGTTGTAAGTTAATACAAGTGTCTAGGTATAATTAAACCGAGATGACTTGAGTATTGCTTACATGGATTTTGATTTAGCAAGTTAATACAAGCATCAAGGTATAATTGAACTAAGATGACTTGAGTATTTCTTGCATATCAACAGACAAGGATTACCACCGTTCATGTTAGACCTTGAAGTCCTCGATGATCTTTTGCCGATCATGTCGTTAGACAAGGCTTCACATTACTAAAGCTTAATCCACAAACAACAAACAAAGAAAATAATCATGCCCCCATCATAGCATCTCTAGCTTTTGGCATCCTTGAGTAGCGTAGAAAGACATGATAACAGAAATCAAGACGCTGCAACCTAACCATGATCACAACCACAAAACATTTTTTGCATTTAGATGTGTTTGTTTCTTGCCATAATTTAGGTAAAATTATTTTTGAGTGCTTTAGGTATTTGCATGTTTTGATTTGGATAGGTTGAAGTCCTGCATCAAAATTTTTGCTTGAAAGTGGGTTCTGCTTGCACTTGCTTGCCTTTGAGAGAGGTTCCATAATCCTTATTGGTGAGACGGACCCTAAGGGACTGACCTAGTGCCTCGGGGGCTCATTGCTAAATGGCCTTGCCTACGTGATGACACAGAGGCAATGTAGTTTAGGGTAAACCCTAATGGACCTAAGACCTAGGTGATAGAAAGTGGCGTGGACTTAGACAGATAGAAGGACTAGACATGTGATGGATGGGACAGCGGAGCCTCAGGGGTGCATTTAAATAATGGCCTTGCCTACGTGACAACATAAAGGCAACGTAGTTCATGGACTTGGACCATGTGGATACTGACAAGAGACACCATGCTAGGTTGACACTATGGATAGGATACGAGATAAAACCTTGGTTGACAAGGCGACAAAAGAGATAGAGTATCAAGCCACAATAGGATAAGATGACATTGTGGATAGCCTTAATGCTAGATACCGATGATAAGGAAAACACCATGGATAGGTAGATGGTTGGGTTATAGTTGATATGGATGGTTAGGTAGAAGGAAACAAGGATGTGATCTCCAAGGACTATGTCGCATAGGAATAATGTGCCTTATTATAAGTAGAATACTTAGGATTTTTCATGGCAATGCTTATGACGATAGGAGGATGAGAGGATAATGAAGGATTGGTGTGGCTTGGAGGGATAAGGTATGTCAAGAGACACCTAAAACATTTGTCAACATTGTGCTCCCAATCTTTATCAAGACCAAAGAAAGTAGAGGAGTATAGGTATGTAATCGATAGAAGGATAGGATAGGGAATGGTGCGGAAGGGAACTGATAGGAGAAGAGTGATATGTCGATGAGACAAGGTGCCCCCAAGTGTAGGTGATGTAGAAGATCAACTTACACATGATGCCTATTTGCTAGGTTTTCATCATGGTACTTATCCAAGGCACCTGTTTGCCAGATTTTCACCGTTGGACGAAGGGATTTTCCTTTACTCTTTTAATTTTTTTTTTTGAATAGGAGAAGGTGAATATGGAAGGGAGAGACTCAAGTATCTAGTTCCTTGAAAGGTGATAATCCCACTAGATGGATGCTTGGTGCAGGAGCACCTATCACTAGGTGGCCTCCATGAGGCATTTAAGTTCATGTTCTGTTTTAAAACATGTTTTATGTTGTAATAAGTCTATTCGACCAATGCATTTTTCCTTTCTATTTGTAAGTCCCTAGTGACTTAGGTCACTTTTGTCAAGTTGTTAGTTTTAGACAGTTGGAATCAGTTAGTTTTCTCCCAGCCACTTGGAATCAGTTAGTTTTCTCCCAGCCGCTTGGAATTAGTTAGTTTTCTCCCAGCCGCTTGGAATAGGGTTGGTGTTCCTCGAGGCAAGCTTATAAACCCCAGTGAAGTGAATCAAAGGCATATAGATTAGATAAAATTGTAATCAGATCAAAGAGGAGATTGAATGTAATTGTACGAATGTAATTGTGCATTGTGTTAAGGAGAAATCGAACTATTCTGTGTCTTCAATTTGTTTTTCAATTCTCTGTAATTACAAATTGCATAGCTATAGATTCTTTTCCTTTTTGTACTTCCGTTGTTGTTAAATGTTGATATGAAGCATTCCACTGATGAGATTTCTATCAAAATTAGTGGAATGGCTTCATTGTACCATATTCATTTGTTTCCTATTATGTTTCATGGTTCAGCGGTGCAGATGTTCCAGATCAAGGGTTGTGCACAATAGGCGGCCTAGCATCTCCATGTGCTAGGGTTTGATCAGAGGAGTTGGAGCTGATATCGGTGAGACAGAGGCCATCAGAAAAGCATTCCTTTCTTAGAGCGATGAGGATAGTCTGGCCGAAGGGAGGTTCAAGCCGTTGAACGGAAGTCATGGCTTGAGGTTCATATCGGGGTGACAAAGTACATCAGGTAGGTGATTTGGTATTGGGTCAATAGTGTTGATCTCACCAATAGAAGGTATCGGTCGGACGTGGTGTGTCGGTGAAGTGTTTCCTACCATGGCCGATGGAAACTATCTTAGCGATAGGCGAGAACCATAGAGTCATCCATCGGGGAGAGTTGTGGGGTCAGAGTGATAAGTTACAAGGTGGTCGATGGAGTAAGTCTTATCGACTGAGGCTCCCCATCATATTGGTATCAGAGCCAACGAAAGCTCTAGGTGAAGGTGTTGTGTATTTGATTTTTGTCACTAATAAGGGATATGAAGAATTACTCGTGCCATCTAGTGCGAGAAGGAATAGGATTCCTGTAGTGTGTGGGCAGATGATGATGAGGTCTGTCAAGACCATTCATCAATAGAGATTTGGCTAGAAGAGGGTGCAGAGTGAGTCCACTACGAGAGAGAGTGGTAGTGCATCTCTAAGATCTGCTATTGGATGAGAGGAATGGGTCTATGAAGTAGCATGTAGGATGGACATCTGATTGAGCAATGTTTTGCAGGAGTGTTGGCATTTGATACTGTCTATGAATATTTATGTCAGACAGAGAAAGTGAAGGAGAGGCTAGCGATATGCCTCCAAAGGGGATGACCACTGAAGTGGTCAAGAAATTTAAAGAGATGGAAGAGATGATCAAAACTGGAGTTAGGGAAGCACTCTAGGCTGAGTTGAAGACACTGAAGATAGGAAAAAGGATAGAGGAAGATTCAGATGAAGAAGAAGAGAAAGAGGAAGAAGCAGAAGAACAAGAAGAGGCAAAGATACCAGCTAAACAAAAGCAATTCCTGGAAGCCATCAAGGCAATTGGTAAGGATTCTTTGGAAGCTCAGATAGATATTCCCATGTTCAGTGGAAAGATGAATGCTGATGAAGTCATGGAGTGGATTGAGGCTCTAAACAACTACTTTGAGTACAAGGAAGTTCCTGAAAGTAAGAAAGTTAAGTTTGTAAAAACTAAACTCAAAGGTGCTGCCCTTACATGGTGGAACTACACCCAAGGAGAAAGGGTAAAGAATGGGAAAAGTATGATCTCTTCATGGAGCAGAATGCTAGAGAAGATCAAGTCCCAGTTCCTTCCATCTGACTATGAGGTGCAGATTTATAGGAAAATGTAGAACCTTAAGCAAAAAGATATGGATGTGGCTACTTACACTGAGGAGTTTCACAAATACACTCTTCGTTGTGGGTACATGGAGGATGAAAAAGCCAAGGTAGCAAGGTATTTAAATGGTCTAAGGACAATATTCAAGATGAGATAAGTTTATTGACCCCTGAAACTATGGAAAAATGCTTTCAAGTAGCATTAAGAGCTGAAGAGAAGATGAAGAGGAAAGGTGAGCAGCAGAGTAGAGGAAGAGGTGACAGAAATTTTAGAGGCAGTTTTGGAGGTAGAAGTCCTAACCAGAGGCCTAGTGGTGAGTCTAGCCAAGAAGAGCAAGTTGGAGACTCAAGTAGTAGAGGAAGCTACCGAGGAAGGAGGCCAAATGAAAGAGGTGGGACAAATGGATCAGGTAGAGGATCTAATTTCTCTAACATGAGATGTTATAACTGCAATCAGATAGGGTACCCAACTTATAAGTGTCTAGAGAAGGCCTCAACTTCTCATGGTAATGAGAGAAGAACCACATTGACTCAAGAGGATGTAGGGAGTGTGACATCTCCTAAAGTGAATTTGACATCAGAAGTGGGAGAAAATTTGATGATCAAAAGGATGTTGCTCAAAGCACCAATGAAGACTGAACCATCACAGAGGAGAGATCTTTTTAGGATCAATTACAAAAGCAAAGGTAAAATATGCAAGGTAGTCATATATTCTGGTTCAACAGATAATATGGTGTCCAGGGAAATGGTGGATAAATTGAACATAGAAAGGATTCCTCATCAAAATCCTTATAGAGCATCTTGGGTAAGTGATAGTCAATCACTTTTCGTAGATGAACATGCATATATTGATTTTCAAATTGGAGAATATAAGGAGAGAATTTTATGTGACATTTTACCCATGGAGTGTTGTCACCTACTTTTAGGTAGGCCATGGCAATTCGATAGGCAAGCATTGTATGATGGATATGCTAACACATACACCATCAAGAAGGATGGAAAGACTTTTGTGATGACACCATTGCAGGAGGATTCTGAAGCAAAGAAGGTAGCCAAGATCATTTTGGTGGGTAAGAAAGAGTTTGTGAAGATGCATGAAGAAGAGACAAGGATAATTATGGATACCTCAAGGAGTGGGGTTGTCAAAGACCAAAGTTTGAAGGTGATTTTAGATTTGAATGATGGAGATCAGATGGTAATGTTTGAGATGGATCAACAGAAGGTCAAAGAGCAAGTCTGCAAGTAGCCACAAGTTGATTGGAAAGAAGAGAATGCTATCATAGTAGGGACCATTATTTGTCCTCTAGAGCGAACAAGAGTTGGAAAGCCAACATATTCTACCATAGTAAGAGTACCGGAAGCATCAAACAAGGTTTTGAATGCAGATGTTCAGGCAGAGCTAACAGTGAGGAAGAATGGCGAGCAAAGTATGGGTTTGGTTGCAAGTACTCACTCATGGCAAGGTGTGAATAGAGCCTACAATGCTAGGCATGAGTTTTTGATTCCATGAAAGCAAGTTGTAGTCTAGAGATCGTGGGGAAGGCATGAGGCAACAAAGAGTAACAATGGAGCTCGACATAGAATCAACTCATGGGACACGAGTTCTTTTCTAGGTGTGGTGTATGGTGCAGGAGCACCTATCACTAGGTGGCCTCCATGAGGCATTTAAGTTCATGTTCTGTTTTAAAATAGGTTTTATGTTGTAATAAGGTCTATTCAACCAATGCATTTTTCCTTTCTGTTTGTAAGTCCCTAGTGACTTAGGTCACTTTTGTCAAGTTGTTAGTTTTAGATGGTTGGAATTAGTTAGTTTTCTCCTAGGCGCTTGGAATCAGTTAGTTTTCTCCTAGCCACTTGGAATAGGGTTGGTGTTTCTCGGGGCAAGCTTATAAACCCCAGAGAAGTGAATCAAAGGCATATAGATTAGATAATATTGTAATCATATTGAAGAGGAGATTAAATGTAATTGCGTGAATGTAATTGTCCATTGTGTTAAGGAGAAATCAAACTATTCTGTGTCGTCAATTTGTTTTTCCATTCTCTGTAATTACAAATTGCATAGCTATAGATTCTTTTCCTTTCTGTACTTCTATTGTTGCAAAATGTCGATATGAAGCATTCCATTGATGAGATTTCTGTTGAAATCAGTGGAATGGCTTCATTGTACCATATTCGTTTGTTTCCTGTTATGTTTCATGGTTTGGTGGTGTAGATGTTCTAGATCGAGGGTTGTGCATAGTAGGCAGCCTAGCATTTCCATGTGCTAGGGTTTGATCGGAGGAGTTGGAGCTGATATCGGTGAGACAGAGGCCATCAGAAAAGCATTCCTTGCTCAGAGTGATGAGGATAGTCTGGCCGAAGGGAGGTTCAAGCCGTTGAATGGAAGTTGTGGCCTGAGGTTCATATCGGGGTGACAAAGTACATCGGGTAGGTGATTTGGTGTTGGGTCGATAGTGTTGATCTCGCTGATAGAAGGTATCGGTTAGACGTGGTGTGTCGGCGAAGCGTTTCCTACCATGGGCAATGGAAACTATCTTAGCGATAGGCGAGAACCATAGAGTCATCCATCGGGGAGAGTTGTCGAGTCAGAGTGATAAGTTGCAAGGTGGCCGACGGAGTAAATCTTACCGAATGAGGTTCCCCATCAATGCTGTCGTATGGACCATGTCAAGTGTCATTCATAGATGTTGGTAGGGGATTGCATGAATGTGAGATGGAGAATGGTAGATATTAGATTATGGAGGGTGTGATAGGGGATGATGATGTAGAATATGGAGGACTTATGTAAGGATGGATGAAAAGTCTATGAAAAAGCATGGGCCATATGAATAGGATGAGGAAGATATGTAGGATAATAGTGGAAGAAAGGGGAGATGGAGGTATATGGAAATGTTGTGGGATGGAAGGGAATCATGACCAACGGTTGCACATACCATGATAAACATTGAAGCTGGTGATGGGAAAGTAGTGTAGGAAGAAACATAGACTTTTGCTTGTGGATGAATGACTTAGGCATGTAGGGATCCACATAGACTAAGTATTTTTCTGATCTTTGCTTGTCAGGTGGGATGGAAGAATTTGAGACTTTTGGATGGAATGGGAGAAAGTGGATGGTTGAGATTCTTGAGAGGTGGATGCCTCATATAACTTGAGGGTTTTTTGTTTAGGTACCCAAGCCTTTTTGCTTTTAGATAGTACCTGTGAAGGTATGGGCTTGGGTGTATGCAGCTTTTGTGTAGCTTCGGAGGTAATTATGTGTTGGATGCAGACCCACACTTTTTTCAGTTTGGCATATAGATGTGTGGGTGTATGCATCTCTTGAAAAGGGTGCTTCTTTGATTCTTGGCTTTTGTATCCTAGGTAATGAGAACTCTTAGGATTTTTGACTTTATAGGTAGAGGCATCCAAATTTTTGCTGGTGAATTCTCTTGAGATGGTGGAAGTGGAGTGGGTGGAAGCTCTTTGTTTAGAAAACATGTGCATCTGTTGGTCATGATCGAGATTGTTAGAGGATTTATTGGTGGATGGATAAGGGATTGGAAGAAGTGGTGGTAAAATGCATGGAGGGATGTTAGGAGTTGGAAGTAGCGGAGGTAGATTGGATTGTGGAAGGTGTATGGTCACATGATTTTGACAATTGTAGGATGATGGAGGTGGAATAGCGACATATGTTTTGGGGATATGATAGGGTTTGTGATGGAAAGTGGTGGATTTAGAGGGTATGGAGGAAGTACCAACATCTTGAGATTGTTCACCTTGGGGTGTGTATCCAAGGCCATATGAAGGAGGAGGAATATTGACATGGACAGGCTCCAAAATACCTTGTTCGTGAAGGCCTAAGCCTTTACCTTGATAGTTCACATGTTGGAGTATGCAGTGGACAGGGAGTTTATGTGTAGGCGGAACACTAAACACAAGTTCTTTATTGGATGGAGATGATGAGATAGAGGATAATGGTGCTGGTGTTCTAAGGAGGAACCCTCATGAATGAAGGCAGTAAGACCAAGGATACATGGTGAGGGATTTGCAGCATGGTCAATAATGGATGGCGGAGGAGTATTTTGGGTTTGATCTTCTATGCTTGCTTGGGAGGTAAGTGTCTCATCAAGGGAAGTGGAAGTTGTTGGATCTTGGATAGGAGAAGATGGGGTTATAAGCTTGAGACCATTGAATGCATAAAGTGGGCTAAGAGGATCATCATGGTCTACTTAATCATAGATAGACTCGTGATCATAGATGGGATCTTGATCATAGATAGGATTTAGCGTGATGGAATTAAGGTGCTCTTGTATAGGTTCGTCATCAATGATAATATCTTGATCATAGAAAGGATAGAGGTCATAGAGAGGCTGAAATTGGATCTCTAGCTCATGTATAGGATCAAGTTGCTCATGGATAGCTTCTTCATCAAAGGTAGTATCTTGATCATAGAAAACATATAGGTTATAAATGGTTTGAAATTGGACTTCTTGCTCATGTATAGGTATAGGATCATCAAAAAGATAAAGGTTATGTAAGGGTCAGATGGGAGTGCTTTGATCTTGATTTAGACAAGGGGTTGATGTTTCCACATGTTCTAAAGTGTGCTCTTGACATAACTCTTGATGTGCTTGAATTGAAGTTGAGGTAGAAGACTCTTGGATAGGCTCTTGGTAAACAACATGAAGGTATGACGGACCTTGACTTTGGTGCATGTTTGAAGACTCTTTGATAAGGTCAAGGACCAAAATTTGGGGACATGGTTGACTCTCTGCTAGTAGCCCTTGGATCACATCCTGCATAGGTGTATGGGTAGATGAATGAGGTAATGGATGGGTGGATTTGGAGTTCTCCATGGTAGGATTAGTATGCTTTGGGCCATGTGTTCTAGGAGATGGTGAAGGAGGACTAGTAGATGGAGTGGTATATGTTTTTCAACTTGAGGTGGTGCTTGCCTTGTCAAGAGTATCATGAAGATGAGAAAAGGATGTATGCTTTTGGGGTGAGGTGTAGCTAGTATTGGCCTATTTAGCCTGTAAGATTGTCATTTCTTGTTGTATCACTTAGAGTTCTTAGGCAATTGCTATACGATCTTGGGGTGAGATATCGAGGTTTAATTGTTCTTACAGGTATTGGAGTTTTTGAGCAATTACTTCTAATTGGTTTGTCATTTCAATAGAAACTGACACAAGACTGAAATGGGTACCTAGAAAACCTAAAATATTTCTCTGAAAAGATGTGGAAATGCTCACTGTCACGGATGCGCAGAACCAGATGTGCAGCAATAGAGGATATAAGCACAGAAATTCAACACAAATACACAGTATTGGTAAAAAGCATATGCGCAGTAACAGGTGATATAAGTGCAGCAAGTCAGTACAAATGCACAGCAAGTCAGGACAAATGTGCAGCTTCAGATAACAAATGTGCAGTTCTGATTTTTTTAGTGTTTTTGCAAAATTTTGGCAATTTTCTAATGTTTTTGGTATCTTTGGCTGTAAGAAGGTTTTTTTGATCTGATTTTTTAAAATTATGGCAAGAAGACATAGCAAACACAAAGAATGTTTTTATGGTTTTTTTAATTTTTTTGTGATGATTTTTTTGACTCTTTTTGGACTAAAAGAAAGTAAGTACAATCCTAGGTTTCAAAGGACAATATAAAACCAAATTCTCACTATCTCTAGTGAAGCATCTTCGAGAGGTGATAATCGTCCTTCCCTACACTAGATTATAAGGGTTTTTGGTCACTAAGACAAAGGATGAGTAATAAAGGCAACTGTTCGAGTGGTTATACATGTGACATCACTACTCTCCATTATGGAGTCTCCCAGCCTGCAAGGGTTGCACCTTGGAGGATTTTGGGGGAGGTTGGCTGTTGGTATAACACAACCGCACTCGTTGTTTGAAGCTTTCACTCCAAACATAATTTATTTATAGTGGATTGGTAGGGCTTGGCATCTAGCCTGTTACCACTTAGGGTCATTCTTGCTTGGATGAATGGCATCCAAGAGCAGGCCCCTCTAAAGGAAAAACACATGTGAAAATGATATGTTTGGCATTTTGGTCACCCAAGATAGGGGAGAGCATAGGCCTAGTATCATTCCCAAAACACAGAAGATAGTGGTTCTTTTCCCCTAGTTAAAATGAGAAAAACTAGATGAGCTATCTACTTGGGTAAGCACAAAAATTTGTTAACTTTGAAGTGATAATGAGATAGCAATGGTCTAGTTTTACCAAGATATCAATGATGTGTTCAATTTTAGCTTAGATAGCAATGAGTTGTTAACTTTGAAGTGATAACAAGATAGCAATGGTCTAGTTTTACCAAGATAGTAGTGAGTTTAACTTTGAAAGATAGCATTATAACAATGATTCAATGATATGCAAGATAGCAATGATTCAATTACCGCCTTCCTAGTTAAGACTATGTGAGATTTGTATGTGCATCTATTTACTTTCCCATTAGAAATTGAAGTGTGAGTTAACAAGTGCAACTATATAATTCTAAACAGTACCTAGCCTGCAAAATAGATCAAGAGTGTTCCTGTAAAAAGATGTCAGCGTTAGTGAAAACTTCAAGGAAACCCTAAAAATCACTGCCTAGATCAGATACGTAGCTTCAGTTATTGAATGCGTAGAAATAGATCTCAGAAGTGCTGCAGTACATATGCACTAAGATAGAGGGCAAAAGTGCAAGAAAATAATATATATGCACTAAATTGATAGGTGCGCTGTATCAGAGGATGAATGCACTGAAACAGAGTCTATGTGCACCAAAAAGATGTATGCGCCAGAACAGACAACAGGTGCACCAGATAGAAGACTGCATGCACCGAAGGAATGTATGCGCCATAACAGATAGAAGATGCATGTTAGGATGTGTCAGATGTGTAGTTTCCTCGTGTGTATGAATTTCTAAAACACAAAAACTTAATTTTTTGGGTTAAATTGGGGCTAGGCCCCATGGTGGGCGCCAAAAATGTTATGGGAAAATTGGTGTAAACATGAATAATCAATATATCAATAATAATAATACCCAAAACTCAATGAAATATATAAACAAAGAGATCAATCAAACAAAAGAACTTCAAAAACCTTTGCAAACCTCAAAGCTTCATGGCTTCAATTGGTTGCCTATCTCAATCAATCTTGTATGTATGAATAAGGCCCTCAGAGAGTGCACTTCCTTGCTATTCCAAGATTGTCAATGGAGAATAGCTATAATAATTCTTTGTAATAAAGATGAGCTTCACAACAATGGTAGTGATATGGTAACAAAGTGATCACAAGCAAAAAGAATGACGTGGGTGCCAAATGCACGCTGTAATTCCTGCAGAATAACAATACTTAAAGCTTGGATGAATGAAATGGAAGAATAGGGTTCAATTTATAGACTTGTGAGAGAAAAGATCAATGGTATAGAACGGTTGAGGAATGTGCGCAAATAAGAAGAAGACAAGTGTCACACAAAAAGCTGTTTTATTTGAGTTAACTACTTTCTTTTCTAAAGATAAGACATGCTTTTCATAAATTAGAAAGCTTTTTTCTAATTTAAGAGATATTGATAAAAACAAGGTTGATTGAGCTAGTTAACTCAACTTGAGATTTGCTTTTGCATGATTTGAGAGAAATTAAATAATAAATTATTTTAATTGTGTGTGCATGGAAAAGAAGACTTATTTTTAAAAGATCTAGAAGATATTTGAAGATAGGAAAACAAATTAAATAAATAGATTTATTTAATTGTTGTGCATGATTTGGAAGAATAAATAAAATATTTGATTGTATTTTATTTTATTTTTGGAGATTGAGAGGATTTAAATAAATTTGATTTAATTTATTCAAATTTGGAAGAAGAATCGACTTAAATAAATAATTAAGAATTATTTAATTGTAGATAAGAATTTGGAAGAATTAAATTAAATAAAGGATTCTATTTAATTTTGACTTTAGAAGAGATAATTAAATATTTTGATATTTAATTAATTTAGAGGAATGTGAATCAAATAAATAAATTTGTATAATTTATTTATTGATAGAGGAATTAGGAGGGAATAAATATTAAGAATATTTATTTAGACTGAATCGTGTCATTTTTAGGCATATAGAAGTTGCATTTTAGACCTTGTGGAGCTGGACTGAGCATCTAGATTCATTCATCTACATCATATCCAGAATTCAGAGATCTACACATCATTATTGGAAATATATTTCTATCAGAAGATCAACTGTTTCTCAAAACAGAGCATCTTGATAATCACAGGCAACTAGCTGAAGGAGAAACTTGCAGAAGCATTTCCTGATCTGTGGAGCTAATGATACATTGTTCAATGATCTTTGGTTCATGGCTGACCTTTCTCAAAGATCTGCACATCATTTCATGCATTTTCTGGAAGTGTTCTATGCATTTATGTCTGACCTATCCATGTATACACATTACATCTCTTCTTTGGAATTTGTGATCTTCCTTGGTCGATGCAGAGGAATCTATTGATCCAGACTTGATATATATTAATGTAATAGGTCATTAGGAAAGTAGTTAATAAGTTACTAAGTTCTAGATAGATAGCTTATTCATTTTCTGGCGAAGGAGCTTCAAATCTTTATCTTGCGCATGTGTGTAATAAGGCCTATGAGCCCTAATTGTAAGCTCGCATGTTGTTGACTGATCTCTATTTGAATTCTATGATATATTGAATGACTGAATATGCATTTGTTCTATTTCTTTGAGTTGTGTCCATAGTGTTTACTCTTTCTGTATAGTTCAGATAGTTCATTCTATGAACCCTCCTACCATGACTACACCACAACCCAAACCAAATAAAACAAAACAAACAAAACAAGACTATACACATTTACAATAGGGTACACCATAGGGTTAAATCACATTCTAGGCTTGAAAATATTGTTTAAGATACTGACCATTAATAGGTAATGGTACGTCCTCACCAGTTAAAGTTTTAAGCCTAAATGTATTGTCTCCTATGATCTTTGAAACCTATAGTGGACCTAATCACAATTTATCAAATTTACCATGATTTCCTTTCTTTTCATGGGCTTTGTCCCAACATAAAACTAAATCAGATATCTTGAATGTTTTAACCCTAGCTATTTTATCAAACCACCTTTTAACCATGGCCTAGTCTCTTTTGTCATCTAATTGTAGTAACTGGACCAACCTAGCCTCCCTATGGTCATCAAAACCTAGATATTCATTTGCAAACTTCCATGTAGGAATTCTCAGATTGACTAGGAGTATTGGATCAGTCCCATATACTAAGTGATAATGAGCATTCCCTACTGCTGCCTTGACTTTGGTTCTATCTACCCATAATGCATATTTCAATAGTGTATTCCATTCTTTACGATTTTTAGCAATTAGCTTTATAATGATATCCATCAAGATTTTATTAGTTGACTCTGCTAATCCATTACCCTGAGGATAATAATTGGATGAAAATTTAAGAACAATTCCATATTCAAACACTTATTTAGAAAACTTCAAAGAAGAGAAAATAAGGCCATTATCACATACCAGAGAATAATATGCTCCAAACCTAGTGATGATGTTCTCTTCTAGAAACTTGATGACAACCTTAGTAGTGGAAAATTTACAGCATGTTGCCTCTGTCCACCTTGTACAATAATCTGTCACCATCAAAATGAATTTGTGTCCAGTTGATGATGGCAGATTAATAACTCCAATAAACTCAAGTCCCCATTGTGCAAAAGGTCTGGACTCTATTACAGGCTGTAATGGATGCGTATGGTATCTCCCTTTATCTGTTGTTGTCTAACATGTATGACAACTTCTAATGTGATCTTCTATATCTTTAAATATGGTGGGCCAAAAGTAACCCGACCTTAAAATCTTATGTGTTGTTGCTAGATGAGAACCATGTGCTGTCCCATATTTGTCATGAAGTTCTAGCAACACTTTATGTACTTCATCTCTACTCAAACATCTTAAGTATATCCCCTCATGATTTTTCTTGAATAACAAACCTCCTTGTATCATATACCTCTGAGCTTTAACTTTTAGGGCTCTCCTTTGAGAAGATTTCATACGATTAGGGTATTTTCCTGATATTAGAAATGTAGTGAGATCATCATACCATCCTGGTGTATTGCTGGTATTTAGTACATACTGTTGCTTTATCAGATTAGGATTAGTATTGGCTATGGTTTGCACTAAGGACTGCCCTCTTACTAACTTCATAGGTATGATTTCCCTGTCAAATTCTTGCAAAATTGTTATCCATTTAGCCCTTTTCTCTCTAGGCTCATTCTGCATCAATAGCATCTTTATTGCTACATCAGGTACTATAGCTTTGATCTGACTTCTCAGAATATAATGTCTAAATTTCTCTACTACCCTTACCAATGCAACAGCCGGCCTCTTAGTAGCCAAGTATTTCAACTGAACATCCTTCAGTGGAGCACTCATAAAAGCAATAGGCTTTTCTTCATTCTCTTCTCCTTTCTGTGTTAAAGCTGCTGCACATGAATGTTCAGATGTAAAAGAGTAAATATAAAAGGGTTTAGTCTAATTTGGACTAGCTAGTACTGGAGCATCAGAAATAGTTGCTTTGATGTCTTCAAATGCTGCTTTAGCCACTGGTGTCCATTCTACCTTGACATTCTTTTTCAACATAGCATTCAATGGTTGCACACTTTCTGCAAATCCAGTAATGAATTTCCTGAACAAATTAATTTTGCCAAAAAATGATTTCAATTATTTCTTACTACTTGGCAATTGTAACTTGTTAATCTCTTCCACTCTATCTGGATCAATGGAGACTCTATTTTCAGAAATAATATGCCCTAGAAACTTACCCTTAGTCACACCAAATGAACACTTCTTTAGGTTTAGAGAAATCCCATACCTCTCGCATCTTTTCAACACTTTTCTTAAGTCATCTACATGAGTAGACATATCTTTGGAAAACACAGTTAGATCATCCATGTAAATCACATTGCATTTACCTGTTAAGCCTCGAAATGCAATATCCATGGCCCTTTGAAATGTAGCACCTGCATTGATTAGGCCAAATGGCATTCTTCTGTATGCATAATTACCCCATTTACATGTGAATGTGGTCTTTAACCTATCCTCCTTGTCTACCAAAACCTGATTATAACCAGAAAAACTGTCAAGGAAGGACATCATTTTAGCTCCATTCACCGCTTGTAAAACTTCATCTAATGGAGGCAAAGGGTAATTATCTTTTTGAGATGCCTTATTAAGATTTCTAAAATCAACATAGAGTCTGATGTCTCCATTTTTCTTTCTTACAGGTACTAAGTTAGCTACCCAGGTAGAATGTCTTACTGGAAAAATTATCCTTGCAAACAATAATTTTTTGACTTCTTAAAAAATTAGGGGCTCTAATATAGCATTCGGTAGCCTTTGTTTCTGTCTAAAGTGTTTCACCCTTGGCCTTAATGGGATCATGTGTGTTATGATAGAAGTATCATATGTTTTTAGATCTTCATAGGTCCATGCAATCACATGTTTATACTCTTTAAATACTCCTACAATCTCTTTCCTTAATTCATCAGAGCAAGTTTTTTCAATTAATACATTCTGAGGATTTTGCTCAGTCCCTAAGTTGAAAGAATTACACTTACCTCCTTTAGTTTTAGGAAGATCCTTTTGTCTAACCACTCCATAAAAATCAAAGATCTTCTCTAATTCTATCAAGCCCTTGGGAAGGAAATTACTTTTCAAGTCAATTATATCATCTTTATCCCAAGAGGCCTCTGGTCTTTCTCACTCATCAATGATTTGCATTTCAAACACATCATGATAGGTGATAAAATCCATGATCTGTTGATCACCTTCAAACACTTGGAAATGCATCACATTGTTTGGTATACTTGGTACATTTACCAATTCTACAACAAATCATTTCAGACTTGACAAAGTTAGGGGTTCTAAAGAACTAGCAACAACTGCTAAGGCATCTGGTTGTTGATTCAATTCCCTGTTGATGATTGTTTTTACATATTCATAACAAAAGTTAAAATTCACAAAATGAACCTAAACTATCTTGAAAGATATGAAGAAATCTCTTAAGAGTTCTTAATCCCAAGTTTCTATATGGTCAGGTCTTGACCTTGTGGACAATTCAGTAGGTTGATGTGAAACTGTAATATTCAAGGGGCCTTACTTGATTTAAGATAATCATGGACTTATTGGACTCAAACTATGCAAATTGTAGCAAATATCAAAAAAGTATTCATTCTTTTGCACAAATTCACTATTTTACTACAAAGCTTTGTATAAATTTCTATGAAACAAACCTTGTCTTTCAAATTAATATGAAAATTGCCAAATATTAGCACAAATTCTTCTTGCTTCTTTCAAATGTAAGACAATTTCCTTAAGATTTCTGCGTTTAAGCTAATTATTTTCAGTTGTTGGAGAAAAGTTAGAGAAACCTAAACTAAGTATCATTTCAATACAGGATTTAAATGTTCTATTACTTATGTCCTAAAGCATACAGTAAATTGATCAAATCAACACACTTAAATCTTGAAATGTAAAATCCTAAACATTTTTCATGAACATACATCAGAGATTGCAATCTTTTAAAGAATAATAACTTCAAATACCAGTAAGAGTCAGAAAACACTCTGTAATAGACGTAGAATTCTGAGTTTACTTGTATTCAAAGTCCAAAGTCATAAGATTTATAATGTAAGAATGACTTTTGTTTCATTAATCAAATCACTAAACAACTTACATACATTTTTATAGATACATCAAGGAGACCAGACATTCCACGTACTCCTTGCTACAGACACAGGCGGCATCCTCCTCTAAACTAAAGAAATACTCTTCTATTCAAATATTCAAGCAAATTACAAGTGCAAGCTACAATGGTAAAATCCCTATGTAACTAATATACAAGTAGCAAAGCTTCTTATATAGAATTTGAAGCTTCATACTGCTACAGCTACAAAATCCAATCTACGGTTAGTATTCCTCTATTCTCGATCAAGGGTGTACATTTGTTCTTAACCGTTTCTCAAAATATCTTTATGGTATCTTTTCTACCTCAAAGGATGCCATTGGAATCTTTTCAAAATAAGATTCCCTTCCTTTGACTTCTGCTTTCCTGTAGACTTTGCTTGCAGATACCTTTTACTTGACTCTTTTATTAGTATTGTTTGCTCTTTTCTACACTTTCCTACTCTTTCAAATATGCTTTGAAGTTATTTGTTACACCTTCTATAAAGGTGCGATTCCCCCCTCAACTCCTTGTCCATACATATTCCTACATTGTGACTCCTTTCAATTTCTTTTCTTCTTTACTTGAACCTTCACTCTTCTTGTATTTCTTCATCTTGGCACTTTCCTCCATCACTGAATCAATCATTTTTTTACTTAGATATGCCTCTAGATTCTCCATACATGGTGTAGAAATGGCCTTGAATTATGTTAATACTCTTTGAAGTTCATATGGTGGTGTCTGTCCCTACTCCACTTGTACTGATCAATGAAGGGTACCCTCTATGTATTGGCAACTCCTCCTCTGTTTCTTTGCACATTGTCCTTTCTTTTTTAACTTCACCTCCTTTATCTACCTTTTTCTGCTTTGGGGCCATCCTGTAAAAATGCATTTTTTTAACTTTCTGTTTTACCTTCTTACCTAGGGTTTTACTACGAATTTTCTTTTTTTTACATTTTACCCTAACCCCGTTATCTTTTCCCATTTTGACTTTCACATTGTTTAACCCAACCCAGCTAATTAACAATTAAACACATTAATTTAATGATTCTTATATTTCAAAATGAAATTACTAAAATTTACTTTGCATTTTAACTAATTGAACTGTAATGGCGTTTAAGATAAATACTTGTTTCTTTTGACAATTCAACCTTATGTCATTGACTTACTTTACCATTTTTTACTCTGTTCTAGCTTCTGGAATTCCGTCTCGCGATGAATTTTTTGTTCAATTTTCGTAGCAACTCTTCTTTTTGCAATTTGAATTTTGACAATGCAAATCTGAAAGAAAAATAGCTTTTAATTTACCCTAACTCGTTAAATTTTACTCTTTTAAGTGTTAGATCGGTAGTAATTACAACAATTAATACGCCTATGGCTTCAGCTTCTTATTTCAATGTTTTATTTTAAACCATCTATCTGTTAGTTTACTTTCTGCACACATCACGTTTTCTTGTATCTTTCTTTGTATATTGTTCTTTGTATGTCTATTTGTATCCTTTCAATATACAAGTCTATATGCAACGAGCCATACACTATGTTATCCCTTTTCTTTTATATCCGCACTTGTATCTTTGGTTTGTATCCTTGCTTGTATCTTTAGTTTGTATATCGTAATGTATGTGACATAGATACAAGCGCGCATACAAACAACCCACACAAGCCCTTTTTATCTTTTATCTTTCTGATGATGTCCTTTATTTCTTTGTATATAGGGATTATATATCATTAACATACAATTGCCCAAACATACAAAGCCTTACCTTTATTTAATTTCTTTTTCAAATCTGTCTTGTATCACGGCTCCTTGCATCTTTGCTTGTATATCGTATTGTATATGCTCTTGTATATCCATCTATTGGTACAATACACAACCTTGAGATACAAGCCATGGGACCCACTTTACCTTTCCACTTGTATCATCGATGGAACAATAATACTTGTATCTATTCTTAGATACAAGCCTCCATACATGCAAACTCCCTTGTATAATCATCCCAGACTCCCCATCTTTTATAAACCATATTACATAACCTTTCGGCTCCACACATGTATATAAAGTGAATGTATCTTTCAATATGCATTAAGGTATGATACATCACTTACATAAGATTTAATTCCCTTTTGACATCTGCGCTGTATGTATACCGAAAGATACAAACTCAAAACATGCAACATACAAACCATGAAACATACTTTAATAAAACTAAATTTCATATTCTCCTCGGGTCCGCGCCATGTATATCATGTTGTATATCACCTTGTATCTATACCTTTCGCCAAACATACAACCCAAGATATAACCTATGGACTTAACCAATTATCCATTTTACTTCCGAATCACATCGGGTCTGACTTGTATGTAAAGAATAAAACATTAACAATATGCATACAAAATACCATGATTCATAAACCCGACAAACCTATGTGATTAATACAATGACTCCACATACAAACGGCCTTGTACATATAACATACAAACCTTCCTATAATGTATTTTACCAAAACAAGCATATCTTGCAGAATATTGGGAATTTTGAAATGGTTCAAAAAGAAACCCTTATTCATTTTTGACAAAGACTTCAACCCTATTCTACTTTGGTATTCAATGCTAATTTTTTCTAATTTTCAACAAGGTTTGTAACCTTTACCTCCTTTTCTAGTTACCAACAAGTAGACCCACACACAAGCAAAAAGCCATAGCCGCAACAGGGGTCCTCATTTTGGTAAGAAGTAAAATGGGGCATGTTGTGAGCATCACAACAACTAGCAACCAAACAAAATAATTAAATTAAAACCATTAAAGAAAACTAAATGAAATAAATTCGTAACTTCCAACTTTCTTTTCTGTAGATCATTATTTAACTTGAGACCTAATGTATTTAATAAGGTGTATGAATCTCCCAATTGAGTTTAAGTGGGTGCATGTGATTAATAATCCTCATCTTGAAAATAAGTTGAACAAACCATTGACTGATAGTAAACTACATAGTTGATGTCATTCCCTCATAGCCAACCAGATAGAGCCTTGCTGCCAGTAGGCATCTATAGCCCTTACAAGGTTATCGTTACAATTCTCCTAAGTAGAGCCCCACTGCCAGCAAGCATCTATAGCCCAGGTAGAGTTACTTAGATGGCTTAATCTAGATTTTCAGTAAAATCCATTTTATTTATTTACTTATTATTATATATTTTTATATTTTGTGTAAAATAGAGACTTTATAAGATATTACATTTGTAACTTCATGATGCAAGGCGTGGTCACTTGCTAAAATTAAGTTGAGAATTGTAATGGTAGCAAGGGTGACCTCTAATTTTTCACCTAACATCTACACTGGTATGTTCAACAAACCTAAGGATTTTAGGTGTGTCATTGTGAGAAACTTCCCTTGAATACTCAACCCACAGTTATTGAATACAAAATTTCACAAGCCAAACCATTTTCTACATTCATGACAGTCACAACAAGTTATGCATAAGTTTCAAATAATTAACCTGAATGTTCTGAATTTTGTGTTATTTTCAATGGTTGTTAATTTGCACCTGTATACTTCAAAACAAAACAAACATCCCTACCAAGGAAACACAACACATAGACCCACACAACAAAACAAGAAAAATTAAAAATAAAACACAACCCAACCAAACTATACATTATTTACACTATGATACATAACATAACAACTACCCTCACCTCAAGCTTAAAAGTAATGTTTCAAATGTTGGCCATTAATAGGTAATGGCACATCTTCTCCAGTCAAGGTCTTGAACCTGAACATATTATCTCCTATTATCTCGGCAACCTATAATGGACCTAACCATAATTTGTCGAACTTTCTATGATTTCCTTTCTTTTCATGTGCTTTATCCCAACACAACACTAAGTCTGATATTCTAAATGTTTTGACTCTTGCTCTTTTGTCAAACCATCTTTTGACCACTACTTAGTGTTTGACAAATTTTTCAATGGCTTGATCTCTCTTCTTGTCTAATTGTAACATTTGGATTATCCTAGCTTCTCTGTGATCATCAAATCCTAAATATTCATTAGCAAACTTCCAGATAGGTATTCTTAAATTTACTAGGAGTATGGGATTAGTCCCATAAACTAGGTGATAAGGTGCATTGTCTAAGGCTGACTTAACCTTAGTCCTATCTACCCACAATGCATAGTTTAACAACGTATTCCATTCTTTGGGATTTTTTACAATTAGTTTCTTGATTATATCCAATAAAATCTCATTTGTGGACTCAGCTAAACCATTCCCCTAAGGATAATAATTTGAAGAAAATTTTAAAACTATCCCATATTTAAATGCCCATTTAAAAAATTTCAAAGAAGAAAATGCAGGGCCATTATCACATACTAGCGAATATGGAGCTCCAAACCTTGTTATGATGTTTTCCTCAAGAAATCTGATAACTACCTCAGTAGTAGAAAACTTGCAACATGTGGCTTCAGTCCACCTTGTACAATAGTTAGTCATTGTCAATATAAACTTATGTCTTGCAGATGTTGGAGGATTTATAACTCCAATGAAATCCAAGCCCCACTGTGCAAATGGCCTGGAATCAATGACTGGCTGTAATGGATTAGCTTGATTCCTTCCCTTGTCTGCTGTAGTTTGACAGGTATGACAACTTCAAATATGACTCTCTATATCTTTAAACATTGTTGGCCAATAGTATCCCGCTCTTAATATCTTATGCGTAGTAGCTAAATGAGAACCATGAGTAGTTCCATACTTATCATGCAACTCTGACAATACCTTATCTGCTTCAATTCTGTTTAAACATCTTAAATATATACCTTCATGGTTCTTCTTGAATAGAAGACCTCCTTGTACCATGTACCTCTGTGCTTTAATCTTTAAATCTCTCCTTTGAGAAGACTTCATCTTACTTGGATATTTACCTGATATCAGAAAGGTATTCAAATCATCATACCAGCCTGATGCATCATTAGAGTTTAGTATATACTGCTGCTTCACTAAATTTGGATCTATGTTTGCTATGGTCTGTACTATTGCATGTCCTCGAACCAACTTCATTGGAATAATCTCCATATCAAACTCTTGCAATATTGTAATCCATTTGTCCCTTTTCTCTCCAGGCTCATTCTGCATTAGCAGCATTTTTACTGTTGCATCTGGCACTATGGCCTTAACTTGACTTCGTAAGATGTAATGTCTAAACTTTTTAACTGCCCTTACTAGTGCGATTGCCTATCTTTCTGTGTCTAGATACTTCAGTTGTGCATCTTTCATAGGTGCACTCATGAAAGCTATGGGCTTTTCTTCATTATCTTCTCCCTTTTGTGTCAAGGCAACTGCAACTGAATGTGTAGATGCAAAAGAGTATATGTAAAATGGTTTGGTATAATTTGGACTTGCTAACACAAAAGCATTAGAAATGACCTCCTTAATATCTTAGAATGCAGCTTTGGCTACTAGTGTCCATTCTATCTTTGCATCTTTCTTGAGAATTGTGTTTAATGGTTGCACAATCTCTGCAAACCCTATAATAAACTTCCTGACAAAGTTAATCTTACCAAAAAAGGATTTTAATTCCTTCTTACTGTTAGGTAATTGCAATTTTCTTATTTCTTCTACTCTGTCAGGATCAATGGATATTCCATTTTTAGAAATGACATGTCCTAACAATTTTCCTTCAGTTACACTGAATGAACATTTCTTTCGGTTAAGAGAAATCCCATACCTTTCACATCATTTCAGTACCCTTCTCAAATCTTCTGCATGAGTGGATGCATCTTTAGAGTACACAGTTAAATCATCCATATAAATAACAATGCATTTACCTGATAATCCATGAAAAGCAATGTCCATGGCTCGCTGAAAAGTGACACCTACATTGATTAAACCAAAATGCATTCTCCTATATGCATAATTACCCCACTTGCAAGTAAAAGTAGTCTTCAACCTATCTTCTTTATCAATTAAGACCTGGTTATATCTTGAAAATCCATCTAAGAAAGACATCATCTTGGCCCCATTTACTACTCGCAGTACTTCATCTATTGGAGGCAAGGGATAATTATCTTTTTCGGAAGTTTTGTTCAAATTTATAAAGTCAACACATAACCTAATGTCTCCACTTTTCTTTCTCATAGGTACCAAATTAGCTACCTAGGTTGAATGTCTTACTGGGAAGATTATCTTGGCAGACAACAATTTTTTCACTTCCTCAAAGATTAAGGGCTCTAAAATAGCATTCACAGGCCTTTGTTTCTGTCTAAATGGTTTAACTTCTGGTTTTAGGGGTATTAGATGAGTTATGATGGATGTATCATATGTCTTCAAATCTTCATATGTCCATGCTATTACATGTTTGTATTCCTCCAAAACATCCACAATTTCTTTTCTTAACTTCTCAGAGCAAGCTTTTCCGATCAGTACATTCGGTGGACTTTGCTCTGTTCCCAGATTATAGGGATCACATTTTCCCCCTTCAGTTTTGGGCAAATCTTTTTGTCTAACTACCCCATCAAAGTTGAAAATCTTTTCCAACTCAATTACCCCCTTAAGTAATAAATTACTTTTCAAGTTTATTATGTCTTCTTCATCCCAAGACACATCAGGCCTTTCCTATTCATCAATGATTTGAGCTTCAAACACTTCATTACAAGTGAGAAAATCAACGATTTGTTGATCTCCTTCAAATACCTGAAAATGAGTAACATTATCTGGTATGCTCGAGACATTTACTAATTCAACAACAAATCATTTTAAACCTGACAATGTTAAGGGCTCCAAATTGCCAACAACAACTGCTAATGCATCTGGTCTATGATTCAATTCCCTAGGGATATGCTCTATGTTAAAGGCATCAAATGAATCTATTAAATCCCACACCCTATGCCTATAACAAACCATCTTCTTATAATTGCATACATATAACTTTCTCACTTGTCTGACCACTAACTTAGAGTCTGAAAATACTCTGATCATTTTCACCTTTTTCTTGATAGCCATAACAAGTCCATAAATCAAAGCTTCATATTCTACTACATTATTAGTACAAGGAAATTGTAGCCTATATGTTGCTAAAAATGACTTACCATTAGGGTCTATAAGTTCAACACCCACACCTGCACCTTGTTTAGATTTAGACCCATCACATTTCAGTGTCCACATGCCTTCTTTATTCCTTTGACCCTTTATTTTGGCATGCCTCACCCTTTTTGTTACCTGTGCTGTACTATCTTGTTTCTTCATGGGTGATTCGTTTTGACCTACTTGCATATTTATATTCTCAATTTATAAATTAGAATGATAGACACTCTTGTCTTTTGTTCCTTTCTCTAAGTCTAGAATTAATACATCCATGTTATCCTGCAAGTATAATACTAGTTTTTTAGGATTAACTTTTCCTTTGTGTAGTTCCATCCCTTTTGTGCACTTTATGTATTGATATTCTATAATCTCTCTGCACATTCCACAATTCTCTTCAGAATGAAGCTTATTATGGACTCTGCACATATTTTTGTACAACTTGCACTGAACTAGAATTTTTTGTTCAATGCACTTTTCTATTTCCCGCCTAATGATCTGACCAAAACTATTTACTACATTGTCTTCCTCATAAGAAGAATTGCAATCAGACTCAATGAACACTACTGTTTCTTTAATGACATGTTTTTCCCTAAAATTTAGCATGAGGATTTATTCAATTTGCACTCCCTTACTAGTGACTCTATAAACACCAGGTTCAAAAAAAACATATAATATCTCATTAGTCCTTTTGTATTCTATAATCATGTGTTTCATTCTGGGTTCAACTTCTATCCCGATCTGATTTGGAATACCTATCCAAGGTAACCACATGTGTGAAAAATCAGTGGCCATATATCCGTTCAATGTTTTGGACCAGTCCCTACTCAACAACATCCTGTAATTCATAGGTATATCCACTACTTGAATGTCAATAAACTGATTCACCCTAGGATCTGAGGCTAACTACATTTGAATATGCATTAATTCTCCTATCACATTGACCTCTATTTTGTCTAATTGTGTAACAACCTTGGCATATTTGGTAGGATTCAGCCCTAAAGTTTTGCATATCCCTAAAGGCATTACATTAGTTGATGCACCAGAATCTACCATGCAATTATGTATGTTCTTTCTAAACATCCTAATGGTTAACAAGAAAGGAGGGGCTTCCCTCTTCTCTGCATACATGACTACATTAGTGTTGGAAGGTTGTTCAGTTTTCTTACTCTTTTCTTTGGACTGTGGATCTTTAATAGGAACATTCATATCAACAGAGACCTCACTTGTCACAGATGTATCCAAGGACTTTATGAAAGCATTTTTGACTCCTAGACTTTTCAACAATTCACATAAAGGTACACTGACCTTGATTTTTTTATCTCTTCAGACAAGTAACTCATTAACCTCATTGTTTCCACTGTCTCTGTTTTCCCTATTTGGACTTTTGATGCTACTGTCCCACCATTCACATGATGATTAGCCTTTAGTATAGCAGGGTTATTACTGGCATGTGATTTGGAGGAGTATTGAGATTATTGGGACGAGTGGAAGTAGTGAAAGGACCTCTAGGCCTAGTGTTACTTCTCAAATTGTAGGTATGATTTTTGTTAGACTGTTGAAAAGCTTGTACCTCCTCTGTTTCATATAACACTTCATTTTTAGTTTCAAAGGGAAACTAAAATGCATTCAATACTAAAGCTAATTCAGGATATAAGTTCTCACAAAAGTAAGGCTCATCTTCTAACAGCTGATCCTCTTCTTCCCTGGTTGCACAGGTAAAAGTCTCTAAGACTAAAGTAGTCTCAAATCCCGAGGGCACTATTTCATTACCTTTGAGAATTAGAAACTCAGAGGTGGGACCTTATACATCCACATTGAAAATACTTGCTTCCAGATGAAACTGAGGCCAATCTAGTTCAACATGTGCATTGGTATTATGAATCTTGCACCAATTTTTTAATGCTACGTTGGCCATTTGAATTCTAGCTATTTGTTTTGTCTCTTGATTATCCAAATTCTCAAATGGAGAAGCTAGAGTGCCATTATTTGGCCCTGTGTTCCATTTCCTAGGTGGCCTTGATTGATTCTGATTTCTATTGTTATTACCCTAGGCCTTGTTATCTATAGCAGGTCCTCTATTCTGCATTGCTTGTCCCTGATTATGATTTTGACCTTGATTATAATTCAGGTTTTGATTTGAACCCTAACCCTGGTTATGATTCTGGTTATGGTTCTAACTGTATCCTTGATTATTTCTACCATAGAAATTTTTATTTCTTAGTTGTGTCATTTCAGTAGTCAATCTTCTCAAGTGTGCAGTAATTTCTTTGATTTCTTCCCTATCCTCTTGTGTTTTTTCTACAAATGTATCTTGAGGAGGCTGGAAGAATGACTGACCATTACGCTAATTATTATTAGTACTATTACCAGTATAGGGGACTCTAGTCTGGATTGGGGAAGGATTATACATAGGTGTGTATGTAGGAATTGGGTTCAATAATAGAGTGTTGATGATTGTTTTTACACATTCATAACAAAAGTTAAAATTCACAAAATAAACCTAAATTGTCTTGAAAGATATGAAGAAATCTCTTAAGAGTTCTTAATCCCAAGTTTCTGTATGGTCAGGTCTTGACCTTGTGGACAATTCAGCAGGTTGATGTGAAACTGTAATATTCAAGGGGCCTTACTTGATTTAAGATAATCATGGACTTATTGGACTCAAACTATGCAAATTGTAGCAAATATCAACAAAGTATTCATTCTTTTGCACAAATTCACTATTGTTCTACAAAGCTTTGTATAAATTTCTATGAAACAAACCTTGTCTTTCAAATTAATATGAAAATTGCCAAATATTAACACAAATTCTTCTTGCTTCTTTCAAATGTAAGACAATTTCCTTAAGATTTCTGCGTTTAAGCTAATTATTTTCAGTTGTTGGAGAAAAGTTAGAGAAACCTAAACTAAGTATCATTTAGTATAGGATTTAAATGTTCTGTTACTTACGTCCTAAAGTATACAGTTACTTACGTCCTAAAGTATACAGTAAATTGATCAAATCAACACACTTAAATCTTCAAATGTAAAATCCTGAACATTTTTCATGAACATACACCAGAGATTGCAATGTTTTAAAGAATAATAACTTCAGATACCAGTAAGAGTCAAAAAACACTCTATAATAGATGTAGAATTCTAAGTTTACTTGTATTCAAAGTCCAAAGTCATATAAGATTTATAATGTAAGAATGACTTTTGTTTCATTAATCAAATCACTAAACAACTTACAGACGTTTTTATAGATACATCAAGGAGACCAGACATTCCATGTACTCCTTGCTGTAGACACAGGCGACATCCTCCTCTAAACTAAAGAGATACTCTTCTATTCAAATATTCAAGCAAATTACAAGTGCAAGCTACAATGCTAAAATCCCTGTGTAACTAATATACAAGTAGCAGAGCTTCTTATATAGAATTTGAAGCTTCATACTGCTATGACTACAAAATCCAATCTACGGTTAGTATTCCTCTATTCTCGATCAAGGATGTACATTTGTTCTTAACCGTTTCTCAAAATATCTTCATGGTATCTTTTCTGCCTCAAAGGATGCCATTAGAATCTTTTCAAAATAAGATTCCCTTCCTTTGACTTTTGCTTTCCTATAGACTTTGCCCACATATACCTTTTACTTGACTCTTTTATTAGTATTGTTTGCTCTTTTCTACACTTTCCCATTCTTTCAGATATGCTTTGAAGTTATTTGTTACACCTTCTATAAAGGTGCGATTCCCCCTGGACTCCTTGTCCATACATATTCCTGCATTGTGACTCCTTTCAATTTCTTTTCTTCTTTACCCGAACCTTCACTCTTCTTCTTGTATTTCTTCATCTTGACACTTTCCTCCACCACTGAATCAATCATTTCTTTATTAGATATGCCTCTAGATTCTCCATACATGGTGTAAAAATGGCCTTGAATTCTGTTAATGCTCTTTGATATTCATATGCTAGTGTCTGTCCCTACTCCACTTGTACTGATCAATGAAGGGTACCCTCTATGTATTGGCAACTCCTCCTCTTTTTCTTTGCATGGCTTCCTTTCTTTTTTAACTTCACCTCCTGTATCTACCTTTTTCTACTTTGGGGCCATCCTATAAAAATACATTTTTTAACTTTCTATTTTACCTTCTTACCTAGGGTTTTACTATGAATTTTTTGTTTTTTACATTTTACCCTAACCCTGTTTGTCTTTTCCTGTTTTGACTTTCACATTGTTTAACCCAACCCAGCTAATTAACAATTAAACACAGTAATTTAATGAATGCTTGTATTTCAAAATGAAATTACTGAAATTTACTTTGCATTTTAACTAACTGAACTGTAACGACATTTAAGATAAATACGTGTTTCTTTCGACAACTCAACCTTACGTTGTTGACTTACTTTACCATTTTTTACTCTGTTCTAGCTTCTGGAATTCCATCCCATGATGAATTTTTTGTTCAATTTTTGTAGCAACTCTTCTTTCTACAATTTGAATTTTGACAATGCAAATCTGAAAGAAAAATAGCTTTTAATTTACCCTAACCCGTTAAATTTTACTCTTTTTAGTGTTAGATCAGCTTTAATTATAGCAATTAATGGGCCTATGGCTTTGTCTTCTTATCTCAACATTTTATTTCAAACCTTCTATTTGTTAGTTTACTTTCTGTATACATCGTATTTTCTTGTATCTTTCTTTGTATATTGTTCTTTGTATGTCTATTTGTATCCTTTCAATAGACAAGTCTATATGCAATGAGCCATACACTATGTTATCCCTTTTCTTTTTTATCCGCCCTTGTATCTTTGGTCTGTATCCTTGCTTGTATCTTTAGTTTGTATATCCTAATGTATGTGACATAGATACAAGTGTGCATACAAACAACCCATACAAGCCCTTTTTACGTTTTATCTTTCCAGCAATGTCCTTTATTTCTTTGTATATCGGGGTTGTATATCATTAACATACAATCGCCCAAACATACAAAGCCTTACCTTTATTTAATTTCTTTTTCAAATCCATCTTGTATCGCAGCTCCTTGCATCTTTGCTTGTATATTGTATTGTATATGCTCTTGTATATCCATCTATTGGTATAATACACAACCTCAAGATACAAGTCATGGGACCCATTTACCTTTCCACTTGTATTATCGACTAAACAACAATACTTGTATCTACTCTTAGATACAAGCCTCCATATATGTAAACTCCCTTGTATAATCATCCCAGACTCCCCATCTTTTATAAACCATATTACATAACCTTTTGGCTCCACACATGTATATAAAGTGAATGCATCTTTCAATATTCATTAAGGTATGATGCATCACTTACATAAGATTTAATTCCCTTTTGACATCCGCGCTGTATGTATACCAAAAGATACAAACCCAAAACATGCAACATACAAACCACAAAACATACTTTAATAAAACCCAATTTCATATTCTCCTCGGGTCCGTGCCATGTATATCGCATTGTATATCACCTTGTATCTTTGCCTTTCACCAAACATACAACCCAATATACAACCTGTGGACTTAACCAATTATCCATTTTACTTCCGAATCACATTAGGTCTGACTTGTATGTAAAGAATAAAACATTAACAATATGCATACTGTTAGTCTATTCATGCCTTCTCAGCTCAAATAGCTAGCATAAGTGTCTTGGAGATGTAACAGGTCCGAGGTTTTGATTTAAGAGTTTTTAATGCTTTTCGCAAGGTAATGAATCTACCCTTCTTGTATCTCCTTAGTATATAGAGTCTTCAAACTTTATTACACTAGTCACCATGTAAACCAAGGATTGTAAAAGATCTAAGCATCGAGGGATTAGTGTATCCATATACTTATTGTGTGTTTCAAAATCCAATGGAGTTTTAAATTGGAAGTTATAAGTCTTCAGACTTTGGAGTTTTAAATACCATCTTCCTCTTCTCCAAAGAAGTTTATATAACAATGAATGTTTTTTGTTAGATCTAAACTTTATAAAATCACTTGACCCACCCAAAAGAGAGACCTTTTCACATTGTATGAGGAGTTTTTTTAGGTTTAATTCAACAAAATCAAAATCACTTATGTACAAAAGATTCTTAATAACTCTCAAACTTCCCGTACCATACGCTTGGGGGGGAACTTCTTCAAAATTGTGTCTATATTATCCTCATGTTTCTGAGTTGGGTTTGAGGTCAGGTGAAGTTGAGTTTGAGTTGGTTGTGAGTTAGACTCAGGTTTACTCCCAGTCCTAGGGTTAGGTCTTTTGTGTTGTTACTTTCTCACAAACATTGTAGATGCAACTTAGGTCTATTGCAGATATAAGAATAATGGAGGCATTTTCATACAGTGAAGATCTTGAAAACAATAAGAGTTTCAAGTTAGAGAGAAGAAAGGTATTTAGATTTTCCTTACACAGTCATACAAAGATCAGAGGAGGTTACAAAGACCTAAAGTCCAAACATTCTTAGGGAGCAGCTAAGACAAGAGAAATGTGATTGTCACAGTTTGTTTTAATAGATGAAGAAGTGCCTGAACTCAAGGCATTAGCTTCCATAGAGGATCCAAATAGTTTTCTTGTTGTATTTCCATCTATAGAACATATCAAACACATTGAAAAGGCAAATGAGATGAAAGGATCATTGGAAACTTGCACACTTCCTTGAACATGTCAAGCATTAGTAGACCAAGTTAAAAGATAGAGAATCTTCAAGGCATTTCAGAACATCCAACTAACAAATATAGAGTATCATGGAGTAGTGGAGGATTTTCTTAGCATTATTGATAAGAGAGCATGGCTGTCCACAGACATATCACAGCCATACCCCATGAGATAGCAAGTAGTCGACTTTGAGGTAGCTGATTTATTTATTTTATTTTCCATGGACTATCTCAATATCTTATATCTGGTATTTCTGCTAAATTGTTTTATGCCAAAGGTTTTAGATATCTACAAAGCATGTAGGGACAATCATAACAATGCATAATAGTCCTACATTAGACTATATCTAGTGACAAAAGATGAAGATCAACAAGCAAATAGAGAGATGGTGCAGCAGATATAAACAACAACATGTTAAATGGGACAACACAAAAACAATCATAAGGGACAACAAAAACAAAATGAAATAACAGGTTTGACAGTCTAGAATAGTCACTATAAAAGAACAACAAAACATCATGCATGACAACAACAAAATCAGAATGGAACATTAGTAAGCTAAATGATTGTAATGTGCTCAAAAATAGTCATAGAGCAGCAAAAAAAATAGTCATATTGACTGTCATAACAGCAGCAAAAAAAGTCATCAAGTGCAACAAGAAAAAAATGTCAAAGGAATAGTCATAAGGAGCTGGTTGAGAGCAGCAAAACATTTACAAAGAGCAATAGAAAAATTAGTAAGGAACAACAACAACATGTTAAATGGGAGCAGCAGACTGTCAGGACTATGGTGGAGCAATCAACAATATGAAGGAGTTTTATGAACCATGGGCAGGTATGATAGAGAAAAGGAAGTGGTTGTAATTTTCTTATGTACAAGATTTCTAGGTAGTTTTCATGAAAAGTCTAAAATAGTGATGTAGTTTAGGGTTGTTAGAGTTCAAGAAGCATATCAAACACTGAGGTCTTATGATCACATAAATTTGATAAACCATATTGAAGAATTTGTCAAGTTTTGTAGACTCTGCATAATTACCTATAGGTCTTCTAAATTTCTATGAACATTCATAAAATTGTTAGAGCATAATAAGTGTTCCTGAGCACTATCAGGTAGTTTTTGAGTACTATCAGGCACTATTGAAGTCTTCATATAAAATAAACTCTTCCACATTGTTTTAAAATGGTTTGAATGGAGCGTACGAGTGGTATAATAGTCATAGAAACTCTGTTAGCAATATATAAGTCTACTTACGGGTCTTTGTTTTAGACTTGTTAAGAATTCCAAGGGTTGGTAATCACTAGAGGTAAAGGGATTTAAAAGTCTGTATAAAGCCTATAGGGGCAATGATGGTAGTAAGGAGTCATTCCACTAGTCTACAGAGGGTTTGAATCAGCTACAAGGCCCTTATTGTATTTTAGAAATTTGTCAAATGTTTTGAAGACACACAGGAGCTAGACCATACATGCAGGCATATTAAGATGATATTGTATAGTGTGATCTTGGTGAAGAAGGCTGTAAAGAGCTATGTACTCTACATACCCCTGAACCCTTGCATAGTGTATGGTCTCATGAGGTCATCAAAGGAACCTTGATGTAATGAAGAATTAAGTTCTATCTAGATCATATACCTGCTGACTTTGTTAAGTGATACAAAGTAGTTGAGCAGTGGAAAGCACTAACATGTCTATATTAGAATCTTGGGTCTTACAAGACTTATCAAGATAATGGTCTCTACAATGTAATGAAGATTGGGCAAAGATGCTAGGAATGTAGATTGTGAAACCTGTTAGATTCAAGACAAACAACTGAGAGGGGGGGTGAATCAGTTGTCAAAACTTTCTTTCCAATTACACACTTAAATCCTTTTGTGATTTAGAAACATATCAATAAATCAATCATGGAAACATAATGCATTAAATCAAGAGCAAAAACACATCAACACATAAGACACCAGGATTTTGATGTGGAAAACCTGGTTAAGGGAAAAACCACGGGGTGATTAACCCAAGATTATATTCTCTGTTAGAAGAATAGAAAGAAAAAAATGGCACATGCCAATTAGGGCTCACTACCCAAGCACACTGCTCACAAGAGGCTCACTACCTACAAGAGACACACTATCTACAAAATGATAAGTATAACATACTAGAACTGGAGAATAGCATCTTCACCATGCTTGAATTAGTTCCATTTAAGTCCATTACTTCTGCTCTGCCTTTTAGTCTCCTCCTCACTACCACACTCACATCTCCACAAGACACACTTTGAAATGACTTTACAATCCCTTATTTATACAAGACATCGACTTAGGAATTATCATCTAAATCGGCAAACAACTACAAGAACATCCGCAGGATGTGTAACTCATCCGGTCGGCCAGTCTCAAGAAGAACACCATCATCCAGAAGTAGTTCTTCAATTGTAAGCTCCAACTCCAATGTGGACCACCAACATGAACTGGACATGATCCAAAGACTTCCACAAGCTTTCCTAAATCACCAAGAACATCCACACTTGATCTGCTTACTGAAATCCTTCTCTCCTTCAACCAAAACTTCAAGAACACATTTTGTCATCACTATCACAAAGGAATAGATGCTTCCGGACCTTCAAACCATGAACCAATCAAGTTGACACTTCACAAAGACTTCCTCAACACTCCCTTAGATCCGCAAAATAGGATAATGCATTTTTGGATCTCACCGGACCTGTCTGTGTCACTCTATCACCTCTAAACACCTGTCAGAACTGGCTTAACTTGAGTGGGCACAACTTCTTCAGATCTTCATGCGGACCTCTGAAATCTTTACTGGATCACCTTAAGACACATATCTACAAGCCATTTGAATTGTATCCTCTGAGAGTCATCTTATCTTGGATCTTTACCTTACTATCTTCACTGTTCTTCTCTGTTCCTGATTAGGACTAATTTTCTCAATATCCTCAGCACTCATCTCATCCAATTCTATTCATCAATGCAATAGGAGTATGTTGACATCAATGACAACACCGGTTAGGCCCATACTTGCAACAATCTCCCCCTTTGTCATTGATGGCAACATATGATGTGAAAAACTATTTTAACCATCAAGACAAAAACTTCTCCTTTCTGTCACAACTCCCCCTATCAGCAACAACCATTCACATATCTTTTTTTTTCTCACTCCCCCTTTGATCAGAAACCACTTGTTTTTCACATGTCTTCTCTTCCCCTTTGACATCAATGGCAAAGGGCACATACTTGCATTTCCAACACTTCAGAATCATACCAGCTGCTCCCCTTGAGTAGTAGTTCCCCATCATCAATCCAGACCACAAGATATGACTTTGATTTCCACTGGACTGATGCACATTAGTGCACCTTAGTTCATCACCGGAGGGGAAAGAACCCCTAACTTCTCCCTAAGATACTCAAAAGAGTCCTTAGGTAGAGGTTTGGTAAAGATGTCTGCAATCTGATCCTTGGAAGGCACAAACTCCAATCTAACTTCATTCTTGTTCACTTGCTCTCTCAAAAAGTGAAACTTGATGGATGTATGTTTAGTCTTTGAATGCAACACCAGATTCTTAGATATGTTTATTGTACTTGAATTATCATAGACTATTGTGATAGGCTCCTCATACTCCACTCTTATGTCTTTTAGCATTTGCTTCATCCACAAAACTTGAGTGCAACTATCTACTGCTGCAATATATTCTACTTCTGTAGTGGACAGAGATATTGCCTCTTCTTTCTTGCTTAGCCAAGAAACCAATCTCTTCCCCAAAAAAGAATGCTCCACCACTGGTACTCTTCCGGTCATCCGTATCTCCTGCCCAATCTGCATCTGTATATGCATGAAGAGAGAAATCATGATCTCTGGGATACCACAATCCATACTCTACTGTTCCTTTTAAATATCTAAAAATCCTCTTGATTGCCATGACATGAGATTCTCTAGGATCAACTTGAAATCTAGCAACAAGACCCACAACATTCATAATGTCAGGTCTAGTTTGAGTGAGATACAACAATCCTCCAATCATTGACCTATATTTTTTTGATCAGCCTTAGGAGAGTCATTATCTTTGCCCAATTTACATCTAGTTGCCATGGGAGTATTCATTGGCTTTGAATCTTCTATCCCAAATTTCTTCAACAATTCTTTCACATATTTGGTTTGAGAAATGAAGATTCCTTTCTTTGTTTAAGTTATTTGTAGACCCAAGAAGAAATTCATTTCCCCAAGCATGGACATCTCAAATTCACTTTTCATTTGATTTGCAAAAGTTTTACACATACTATCTCTTCCTCCAAAAATGATATCATCAACAAACACTTCAACAATCAAGATATTTTCATGATCAATTTTGAAATACAAATTACTGTCAGTAGTACCTTTGTTGAAACCAATCTTCAAAAGATGCTTGTCCAATCTTTCATACCAGGCTCTTGGGGCTTGCTTTAGTCCATACAGTGCTTTCTTCAACTTGCAGACCATATCACCATGATTAGACAATTGAAATCCATTCGGTTACTCAATGTATACTTCTTCTTCCAAGTCACCATTCAGGAAGGCAGACTTGACATCCATCTGATATACTTTGAAATCTTTGAAGGCAGCAAAAGCAAGAAATAATCTGACTACTTCAATTCTTGCCACCAGAGCAAAAGTTTCTTCAAAATCAACTCCTCTGTTTGAGAGTAACCCTTGCAGACCAATCTGGCTTTATTTTTGATTACTTCACCAACTTCATTCAGTTTGTTCTAGAAAACCCATTTTGTTCCAATCAAATTCTTGTTTCTAGGTCTGGGAACAAGATCCCAAGTGTGATTTTTATCAATTTGCATTAGCTCTTCCTCCATTGCTTTAGTCTAGTTTTCATCATTGCAAGCTTCATTCACTGTCTTAGGTTCAATCTTTGAAATCAGACAATACTTATTTGAGTCTTGAGAAATTCTCCTTCTTGTTTGTACACCTTTTCTTTTATCACCTATGATCTGATCTTCAGAGTGGTTTAGTCTTACATACTTGGGAACTTTGGGAGTTTCTTGCACTTCTGATTCTTGATCAGGCTCATTGAAACTTATCTCTTCTTCCTGATTTACCAGATCAATTTGAATCTAAATTGCAGAAGGAGCTTGGGCTTCTTGAATCAGAACACCATTCTGATCATCTTCATCATATTCATAAAACCTTGAGGGTTTTTCAATTCCTTCATCAACCTTCACATTTGTACTTTCTATAATCTTTCTCAGTCTCTTGTTATAACATCGGTATGCTTTGCTTTGAGTAGAGTAACCCAAGAATATTCCTTCATCACTTCTAGCATCAAACTTGCCTAGATCTTCATCTCTTTTGATGTAACATTTGCTGCTAAAGACTCTGAAATATCTCACAGTAGGAGTGATGCCAAACCAAAGTTCATAAGGAGTCTTACCAGTATTGCTTCTAATTTGTACTCGATTGAGAGTATAGACTGCAGTGCTGATAGCTTCTCTCCAATAGATTTGAGGAACATTTGCTTCCATCATCATTGTCCTAGATGCTTCTTGGATGGTCCGGTTCTTTCTTTCCACTACTCCATTCTGCTGTGGAGTCCTAGGAGCAGACAACTATCTCTTTATTCCATGTTTCTCATAGATTTCTATGAAATCACCAGATGTAAATTCTCCACCTCTGTCAGACCTCAGACATTTCAATTTTAATCCAGTTTCATTCTATACCATAACCTTGAATATTTTGAATTTCTCAAGAGCTTCTGATTTCTCTTTTAGAAAGGTTACCCACATCATCTGGGAATAGTCATCAATTAGTAACATGAAGTATCTATCACCTTGCACACTTCTGATTCTTGCCAGACCACAAAGATCAGTATGAACTAAGTCCAATAATCTGGTAGAAGATTGTTCCTTGCTTTTGAATGAGACTCTGTTTTGTTTTCCCAACTGACATTCTTTGCACAAACTATTTGTAGGTTTCACCAGTTTTGGAAGATCTCTTATAGCCTGAGTATTACTTATCTTGATGATATTATCAAAATTCACATGACACATTCTCCTATGCCACAACCAACTCTGATCAACTTGAACAAATAATAAACTTTTACCAGTACCAACCAAGTGGAAGATATTACCTTTAGTTTGAGTACCAGATGCAATCTCTGTTCTAGAACTTTAAAAGATCTTGCATTTTCCATTCTTGAATCAGAGATCATAGCCTTTGTCCACCAACTGTCCAACACTGAGAAGATTGTGCTTCAATCCTTCAACATATAGTACATTACTGGTTTTGTTCCTTCCATAAAAAGAAATAGTTCCTCTACCTTTGATTCTACCAGTAGAATTATCACTAAACTTTACCACTCCTCCTTCATACCTCTCCAAATCTATGAACTTATTTTTGTCACCTGTCATATGGTGAGAGCATCCACTGTCATTGACCCAATCATCCTTCTCTTCAACTTGGGCAGCCAGAGCTCTTTCCACAGTCTTATGATTGACAGATACAAAGGACATTGGATCTTCTTCCTTGATGGCAATGAACACCCATTCATTTCCAGATTTGTTTCCTGTCTCTGATTCATCATCTATTACTCCTTCATTATCATCATCTTCATGTACATAGTAATAGTTCTTTTGGAATCTTGGCTTGTTAGGATTTTGCCTTGAAAATCTTTTCAGACACCTTGAGGCAAAATGACCAATCTTATTGCAGTTAAAACACTTAAAAGGAAATTTCCCTTCATACTTATCGGATCCTCTTGGTAGTCTTTTTGCAATAAGAGCTTCAAGGTGAGCAGTTTCAGATTCTTCTTCTTCTAGGTCTTTTCTTGCTTTTTCATACCATGATAGTTTCCTTGAAGAGTTCTCTCCCGGATCAAACCTTTGTTTACCTTTTACAGAGGTACTGGCTTTGAATGTTGATTTAGTCTTTGGGGGGGCATCTCCAAACTCGGTCATTTCAAATGCAGCCAGTTTACCAACCAATTGATCTCTTGTGATAGTTCAATGGGCTCTAAATTCTTCAATGACAATAGCTTTGATTTTATAAGAAGCAGGAAGGGATCTAAGAACTTTGCCAACAATCTCATCTTCATCCAAGACTCCACCAACACATCTAATGCCATAGACAATCTCATTTACTCTTGGCATAAAAGTGGTGATATTTTCATCATCTCTCATCTTCAGGTTTTCAAATTTCCCTTTCAAACTGTAACCTTGCACATTTAACATACTTATCTCCTTCATGCAGAAGTTCTAGTTTTTGCCAAATCTCAAAAGTAGTTGGTAGATCAACAACATTTGAAAGCTCTAAATCAGATAATGTGCTTAGAAGAGCCTCTATAGTCCACAGATTGTTTTCAGCATCTGTGATTTTATTTTGGGTTTTCGGGCCACCCTATGGAGGAGTATACTTTGTTGAAGCCATGTTCCAGTACTGCATTCCCATACATTGTAAGTGATATTTCATGCGACTTTTCCAAAGATTAAAATTGGTTCCATCAAATTTCGGACTATCCTTCTTGTAAGATGACATCCTGGATCTCCTCAAGTGGTTAAGCCTTTTTAGAGGAACTTGGCTCTAATACCAATTGTTAGATTCAAGACAGACAACTGAGAGGGGGGGTGAATCAGTTGTCAAAAATTTCTTTCCAATTACACACTTAAATCCTTTTGTGATTTAGTAGCATATCAATAATCAATCAAGGAAACATAATGCATTAAATCAAGAGAAGAAACACATCAACACATAAGACACTAGGATTTTGACGTGGAAAACCTAGTTAAGGGAAAAACCATAGGGTGATTAACCCAAGATTATATTCTCTGATAGAAGAATAGAAAGAACAAAATGGCACATGCCAATTAGGGCTCACTGCCTGAGCACACTTCTCACAAGAGGCTCACTGCCTACAAGAGACACACTATCTACAAAATGATAAGTATCACATACTTGAACTAGAGAATAGCATCTTCACCATGCTTGAATCAGTTCCATTTAAGTCCAATACTTCTGCTCTACCTTTCGGTCTCCTCCTCGCTACCACACTCACATCTTCGCAAGACACACTTTGAAATGACTTTACAATCCCTTATTTATACAAGACATCGACTTAGGAATTATCATCTAAGTCGGCAAACAACTACAAGAACATCCGCAGGATGTGTAACTCATCCAGTCAGCCATTCTCAAGAAGAACACCATCATCCAAAAGTAGTTCTTCAATTGCGAGCTCCAACTCCAATGTGGACCACCAACATGAACTGGACATGATCCAAAGACTTCCACAAGCTTTCCTAAATCACCAAGAACATCCACACTTCATCTACTTACTGAAATCCTTCTCTCCTTCAACCAGAACTTCAAGAACACAGTCTGTCATCATTGTCACAAAGGAATATATGCTTGCGGACCTTCAAACCATGAACTAATCGAGTTGACACTTCACAAAGACTTCCTCAACACTCCCTCAGATCAGCAGAACAGGATAATGCATTTCCAAATCTCACTGGACCTGTCTATGTCACTCTGTCATCTCTGAACACCTACCGGAACCGGCTTAACTTGAGCAGCCACAACTTCTTCAGATCTTCATATGGACCTCTGAAATCTTTACTGGATCACCTTAAGACACATATCTACAAACCCTTTGAACCATATCCTTTGAGAGTCATCTTATCTTAGATCTTTACCTTACTATCTTCACTGTTCTCTGTTCCTGATTAGGACTAATTTTCTCAATATCCTCAGCACTCAGCTCATTCAATCCTATTCATCAATGCAATAAGAGTATGTTGACATCAATGACAACATCGGTTAGGCCCATACTTGCAACAAAACCTTCTAACAGAGAACCAATATAAAGTGTTCAGGAATGCAATCCAAATGCAGTTTTAAGCTTGACAAAGACCCTACAGGGGTAAGGGATGAAGTGAAGAGTGTTTTCAAGCCATAAATGGATGGTTATGAGAAGTTTGAAGACTCCTAATAAAGTACAACTTTTCCAAATGCCCAAGGAAGTTTTGAGTCATTCAAATAGCAGAGACACATGTCCTATTTGCATGCAAATGATAGTTGGGAGGAATGAAGGCAAGTAAGAACACTAGGCAAGTATTTGTGGGCTAGTTGATAAGATTTAGGGGGCAATTTTGACCCAATTTTTGAGCATTTATCAACATTTAAGAGTTGTTTATGAATCCTTAATGATAGAAGAGGTCAAGGAAAGACTTTTTCAACACTCAAACAACTTTTTTGAGTAGTTTAAGGGGCTAAAAAGTAGAGATTATTGTTTTGGACGACCAAAGGAGGTTTGACACAGCAAGATGGAGTGAAGACTTCCTCAACACATGTTCCTATTCTTTTGTAAGCTATTGGGCAGAATAAAGGTAGGCTTTTGAAGCATTTTTCAGTTAGTTCTTTTCTCTCTAGGCATGTATTGTAATTTTTTCAAGTTCTTTCATGCTGAGACAACAAATTGTAGCTCCATTTTCAAGCTATACAGCTGTATGTAACACCTTTTTGATCAATAAAATAATCTATTTTTACCTTCTCATGACTGTTTTATTGTGCAAACCATTTAGATAGTTGATAAGTTATCTTGTGGTGATAGTTTTTCCCCTTGATTTCTGTCCTAATTTCCTTGCCTTTGAGCAGAATGTATGCATTTTTATAGGTCATAGCGTGTGTTAACTAGTTGAGATTAGAGTTTATGATAGCAAGCATAAATTCCTTCTAAATGTTATTTTTAACATACCAAACCTTGTTTTATTGTGTAAACCATTTAGATAGTTGATAAGTTATCTTGTGGTGATAGTTTCTCCCCTTGATTTCTGTCCTATTTTCCTTGCCTTTGAGCAGAATGTATGCATTTTTGTAGGTCATAGCATGTGTTAACTAGTTGAGATTAGAGTTTATGTTGTGATAGCAAGCATAACTTCCTTCTAAATGTTATTTTTAACATACCAAACCTTGTTATGAAACACGTTTGTAAAAACATACAAAATATTGAGTTGTGTATGTGTTTGTTTTAGATTGTTGACCATTTTTTGGGTCTAAACAATAGTATAGACTTTGGAAACATCATTTGGTGCATCACCTTAGGAAGAAGTAGGTTCATTTTCATGTTTCCTTCTTACTCTTTTCCTCAACAAACCTTTAGTTTAGTTAGTTTAGGTGAAGTTACCAAGAGAACCAGCTCACTCTGGAGGTTAACTCCCACATCCTAAGCCCACAATCAGGGGAGTTATCCCATGTTTCACCAGTAGGCTGAGTGATTTCATCATCTCAGCAAAGGGTGCACTATTTGGTGATAACACATACAAAATACCATGATTCATAAACCTGACAAACCTATGTGATTAATACAACGACTCTACATACAAACAACCTTGTACATATAACATACAAACCTTCCTATAATGCATTTTACCAAAACATGCATATCTTGCAAAATATTGGGAATTTTGAAATGGTTCAAAAAGAAACCCTTATTCATTTATGAAATTCAGGATGATTGATAATTTTTGTTTCCACATCTTCACTTGGAATCTTTAGGAACCTATTGGCATCCTCATGGAAATGCAACATAGGCTCTCTAAGAGCACCCTTTCCTTTTTGTTTCCCCATTAATTCTACACACTTACTGTGATGATATTCAATTATGTCTCTGCACATTCCATAATTTTCTTCAAAATGAGCAGTCTTGTGAACTCTACACCAATTCCTATACAAACCACATTGGATAGGAACTTCCTATTGGATGCATTTCTCCATTTCTTGTCTTATGATTTGACCAAAATTACTCACTGCGTTATCTTCTTCATCAGAAGAACCATGATTAGAATGAACAAACACATTTGTTCCACTATTAGTAAGTTTTGCTCCAACATCAAAGGCTAAAATTTCTTCTATTTGGACTCCTCTATTTGAAACTCTATAAACACCTGGTTTGAGAGAAGCATATAGTATCTCATTTGTCCTATTATACTCTATAATCATGTGTTTCATCCTAGGTTTAGCCTCAATTCTAATTTGGTTTGGAATGCCCCTCCAAGGCAACCACATGTGAGAGAAGTCTGTTGCCATGTATCCATTCAAAGATTTAGACCAATCTCTACTCAATAACATACCATAATTGATTGGAATATCAACAACCTAAATGTCAATGTACTAATTTACTCTAGGATCAAAAGCCAATTGCATTTGAATATGCATCAGTTCACCTACCACATTGACCTCAGACTTATCTAATTATGTAACAACCTTCATAGACTTTGTAGGGGTAAGCCCTAAAGTTTTGCATATCCCTAATGACATAATGTTAGCTGATGCTCCTGAATCAACCATACAGTTATGTAATTTTTTTCCAAAAATCATCAAGGTTAACAAAAAAGGAGGAGATTCCTTCTTCTCTACATACATTACTACATTAGTGATTGCAAGCTGTTCAACATTCTTAACTTTATCCTTGGTTTGTGTATCTTTACCATGATTATTTGAAACTACTGAATTCTCTCTAGGTCCTGATTCATCTAGAGATTTTATGAATGCATTCCGTACCCTTGGACTTCTCAGTAACCCATATATAGGTACATTAACCTTTATCTTTTTAATTTCTTCAGATAGCTAATTCATTAGTTTTGAAGCTTCATTTGAATCTGCTTTTCCTATCTGAACCTTTGATGTTGTAGAAACACCAACCCCTTGATGACTAGCTTTAGGAGGCACTTGGTTGTTACTTGCATGCTGATTAGGTGGAGTGTTAAAATTATTTGGAGGTGTGGAGGTAGTAAAAGGACCCCATGGTTTTCTATTACTCCTCAAATTATAGGTATGACTTCTATTAGACTGTTGAAAGGCTTGTACTTCGTCTGGTTCACACAACACTTCATTTTCAATTTCAAAGGGAAACTGGAAGGTTTCTAGCACTAAGGCTGATTATGGATATAAGCTTTCACAATAATATGGTTCATTTTCTACTATTTGATTTTCTTCCTCTTTGGTTGAGAATGTAAAACTCTCTAATACCATAGCAGACTCAAACCCTGAAGGTACTATCTCATTTCCATTAGGAATCAGGAACTTAGATGTAGGGGCCTGTACCTCTACATTAAAGATACTAGCTGCTAAATGAAACTGTGGACAATCAAGCTTAGCGCGTGCACTAGTATTATGAATCCTACACCAATTTTTTAGTGCTACATTAGCCATTTGTACTCTAGGAGGCTATTTAGATTCCTAATTATTTAGATTCTCAAATGGAGAAGCTAGAGTTCCCTTATTTGGTCTTGTGTTCCATATTCTGGGAGACTTGGGCTGATTTAGATTTCTATTATCATTTCCTGAAACTTTACTGTCTCCATTATGCCATCTATTTTGTGATCCTTGTCCTTGGTTTTGATTCTAATTTTGATTCTGAGGATTTCTACCATAAAAATTGTCTTTCCTTAACTGAGTCACCTCAGTTGTTAACCTCCTTAAATGTGTAGTGAATTCTTTCATCTCTTCCCTATCCTCTTGTGTCTTAGCCATGTATGTATCTTGAGGTGGTTGAAAGAATGACTGACCATTGGCCTAGTTATTACTATTACCATTACCTGTGTATGAAACTATGGCCTGAGTAGGGACAGGGTTGTATACTGGTGTGTAGGTAGGCACTAGATTTAACAATGGAGTATGATGCATAGGAACACTGTTCCATGGTTGTACTTGGTTTGGAACTATAGTATTCCCTACACTTACAAAAGGATTATAAGTTGTTTGTCTCATTTCTTGGTTGATTTTCACTGTTTCTTTATAGGCTTTTGACACAGTATCCACAACAAGTATTTGTCTTTTGATAAACATTGCAGTCAAAGGATCTAAAGCAGCATAATACATTGCCAAGATTATGTTAGCAGTCACAGTGTATGGATCAACTAATTTTGAATAAGTCTTTTGTAACCTATCATTAAAGTTGCTTATGAGTTCTCCTTCACCTCTCTTGATTTCTGCTAATTTACGATACAAAAGTGAAGACTCAAGTGGACTCCTAAACCTGGATAAGAATTCTTCTTCCATTAGTTCCCAGGTGGTAATGTGACTATTTGGAAAATTTACATACCAATTGGAAGCGTGCTCATTGAAAGTGAATGGGAACAACCTGCAAACTACATCCTTGTGCTCTAATCTTGCTCTAAAGCAAGCCGCTTTGAAAATTTAGATATAATCCTTGGGATCTTGAAGTAGTTGATACTTAGGATAAATTTTCTCAAGATTCTTAGGCATTTCATGATAATCAACAAACAGTATGGGAGAATTAACATTGAAGTATGCCATAGTTGGACCTCTAGGTGGACTAGGACTTCTAGGACTTGGATTTCTAGGTGGGCTAGGACTTCTAGGAGGACTTGAACCTCTAGGTGCAGCCAAACCAAGATTCAATGACCTAAATGCAAAACTGTCAGGGCTTACTATGTTTGGTATACTCAACAGTAATCTTGGAGGAGTACTCGATGAACTTCCTATCTGTACTACTTTAGAATTCCAAATCAAGGGACTCTTATTCTGTTGTCTATCAGGTAATTGTGTGAAGATGTCACCTATATTAGACCTAGACCTGGTCACTCAATCTGTATTGTTAGCCAGCTTGTACAAAGTTAACATCAAATCCTATCAGGCCCTCCTTCTAGTGCCAAAAACTATTGATGTTGGTTTTATTCAGCATAACAGAGATAAAATTCATAAAGAATATTAGCTTATCTTGAAGAATATGGAGAAATATTAGAAATACTTCTCAATTCCAAGTCTATGTTAACCAGGTCATGGTTATGTGGAATTCACTTAGGGTTCTATGTGAAGCTATTTTGTTTTAAGGGGCCTTACATGATTTAAGTATCTTGTGACAACTGGATTAGTTTATTGTATGAAAATAATCTCAAATTTGATCAAAGTAAACATCTCTTTGCATGTATTTACTACTTTCCTACAAAGTTTTACATAAATATGGATAAAACTCACTTTGTACCTCAAATTTATATAAAAATTGCTAAGATCTTTATAATTCACCAATATTTATGCAAATGAATAGCAATTTCCTTTAGATAACTACATGCATGCTAATTATTTAAACATTTTTGGAGAAAAGATAAAAGATAGGGTTAGAAACATCTATTTTAGATAGGATAGAACGTTCTGCTATCCATGTATGACAAGCTTAAATGATCCTGAATAATTCAACAACCATTAAATTCTTATATGTAAATCCTGAGCTTTTTCATCAACATACATAAAGAATTGCAATCTTTTAAAGAAAGATACATCAAACAAATGCCTGAATCAAAAAACACTCTAAATTAGATGTAGAATTTTGAGGTTTACATTCATTTGACATATAAAGTCATTTTGAATTTACAATGTACCTATGACTTTTATTGAATTAATCAAAATTATTGAAACTCACAAATGTCTTGACAGATGCATGAAAGAGGTAGGACATTCCACACTTTCCTTTATGCAGACATAGGCGACCTCCTCTCTAAATCACTAATTCTCAAAGTATTCACTTAAGAATCACTTCCTTTTGCAGTAAAGCTACTAATTACAGTCTAAGGCTAAATGTTATGAATCCTTGTGTAATTAAAATACGAGTAGCAGGGTTCCTTATATAGATTTGAATCCCCCTCTGCTACGGTTACAAAAAACCCATCAATGGTTCTAATTCAAACTTATAAAATCAACAGTGAGAAGCACTTCCCAACCGCTCTTCAAAATATCTCTAGGAATATTCCCTTTGGCTCAAAGGATGCCATTGGGATCTTTTAAACATGAAATATTTTCCCTTTGACTTTGTCCGCCTGCTGATGTTTCACAAAAGACAAAATTGGAACATCAAAGCACTTGATATACTCCAAAAGGAAATTATTCGCTGCCATTAGTGCCTGTCTTTGAATCTTCTCCCCTGTTCTTCAAGTATTCTATATACTTGGCTATCAATGCTACAATAGAAGTATGAGTACTCCTTTGGCTTCTTGTCTATGTATATTGTAATAATTCAACTTTTTCTTTCAATATTCCTGTTTGCTTTTGTACATCTCTATTTTTCTGATACTTCTTTATCCTGGCATTTAATTCCATAATGGAATCAATCATTTTAGTACTCAGATTAGCTACAGGGCTTTCTAGGCAAGGTGAGTAAATGGCCTTGAATTATTTTACTGCCATTCTTGCATCATACACTAGAATTTCTAGGCACTCATGCCCAATAAGTCTTTGTATTGTCTTCATGTGTTTCTTTATTATTTCATCAGCAATTTCCTCCAACTCCTGAGTATTCTCTATGCAACCCTGTAAAATGTCATCTTCAAATTTCAACTCTAATCTATATTTTGGTGTTTGGTTTTCCATTTGAGGTGTTAGTATTCCCTTGTTTATCAATTCTTCAACCCTCTCATTCATGGACTCAACCTGCTTTAACTCATAATTGTTTTCTTTCAATCTGGATTGGCAATGATGTATAATGATATTGCAATTGATTTTCTCTGCAAGTGCGATGGCCCAATTGGTAATTGCCTATCTTATTGTATTCTCTCCCTTTTGAATAAATGCATTGAGCCATTTCTAAAAAATGTTTGCCTCAATTTTCTTATTTTCCATCTCATTTACTTGATCCTTTGATAAAATAGTCAACTCTTCAGGTAAATTTGGCATACTAACATTTGGGTCAAACTTCCCCTAAATGAATTGCTGCAATTGGACAATGTGTCCCTTCAAATAATCAAATTTATCTTTATCTTTTCTCATCATCTCAATAGTCACATTGTTCATGTCCTCCCACTCTAGAATGTGTATTTCTCTACTCACATACCTAAGATCTATGTTGAGCAATTGATAATCCTCTTGGCTCATCTCTCCTTTTGCTTTGTCTTTCCTGGGTATGGCCAACTCTAAAGTTCTTGATCCAGATGGACCTCTCTTTATAGAAGACATGGTCCTTTCTTTTCTTCTTTCTTTTTGTGAGGTGTGACCACCCAATAAGATTTTTATGTCAATGGGGACTAGCTGCACTTCTAATTTTTCTCTTCTGACTTTCGAGCCCATCAAAGCTGGTGCTTTCCTGCTAGTTATTGCCCCCTTTTCATTTATCACCTCTTCCTGAGGTTTCTCTGTCTCCATTTGTTCCTATTGTTGTGGTTGCTATGGTTGTTCCTGTGGTGGAGGATTTTGATCTGGAGGTGGTAGCCCATGTGGCAATGATGGTGATGCATTGTTTTGCTATTGTGGCTCTTCTTCTTCATTCTCCTTTTCTTTTTCCTCCTCTTCTATATCTTCTCTAGTATCTTGCTCTGTATCTTCCTCTTTTGATTTCTCCTTTTCTTTGCTTTGCTCAAAATTAATATTTGGAACACTTGAAACATTAATACTAGAAACACTGGATGGCATTGTTGCCCCTGTCTGCACCTCAGTTTGAACATGTACATTTTTAGGCATGCTTGCCTGGCCTGACTGTGATGGTTGGCTTGAAGATATATCAAGTTCTTTTGTAGTTTTTTCTTCTTCTTCTTCTACTTCTGCTACCTGTTGTGCAACAACCTGCACTTCTTCTATGATTTCTGGTGACACAAGTTGACCAAAAGGATCCTCTACTTCCCAGTCTTCTTGTATATTTTCTCTTTTTTCCATTGGGGTTTGTGCCCTCTGCATAGACATCTAAGCACTATGTTCTTCTAGTATATGGGAGTTCTTTGATGTTTCTTCATCCTCTTCATTCTCTACCCCTATATTTTCTCCAAGTTGTGCTTCATCATCATCACTACTATCATTATCAATGTTAACAATTTCACTCAACTTCATGAATTCTTGGGCCTTTGACTCTTGCAGCTTCTCGTCGGTCAACTCTTGTTTGACCTTTATGTAGCACTACTTTCTCTCTTCATATGTAGAAACAATGGATACAGGTCCCTTTCTTACTTCTACTTGTGGAGCATCCACAATCACTGTAGGTGCTTGTGCTTTCTCTTTTGGATTATCAATTACCACAACCTTCAATAGGCCTTGCACCTCTGAAACCCTTGGTGATTGTACCTATTCTGTATTAGCCCAATGGTTTGATATTCCTGCTTCTATGAATGTACCTGAAGCAATGGTGACTGTGACACCCAGTGCATATCCATAAGTGTTGCATTCTTATCCTTTTTAACAATTGTAGCTTCTACAATTTTCCTCCTCTTTTCATAGAAATACAATAACTCATCCTCATTTTCTCTTTCTCTCTTCTTTCCCTTCTTATGATATTTGGCTACAATACCCTGAGCCTTAAGCTCTCCCATCCTATCATTTAGCCATGTCTTGGAAAACAAAATAACTGGCTTGGATATCACCTCCAAGGATGTCTCCTTTGGCTCTTCCCAATTTGGTTCATTAATGGGCAGTAGTGCCACTCCCTTACTTTCATAGCTTTTGTGTAATACTTTACCATAATCTTTTGTAATTTCTTAGGGTGCACTGATTTCCCCCATGGTTCTCATTTGTTCCAAAGTTAATCTTTGATGAGCCCTCTCCCTCACCTCTTTCTCATTCTCACAATTTGACCAAAAGTCCTCAATGTGGACTTGTTGCCTAAATTTCTTATCAATGTAATTTTGGATTCTATGGAAAGGGTCAAAATGCTTGGCTAAATTAAATTCTTCAAAACCATGGTATCTTAGCTCCTTCTCTAATTGTTGAGCTACCTCCTCATTATAACATGAATACTTATCAATTACCTAAGGGAATTTGATGTTTCCTCTCCCATACTTCTTCTTATACATTCTGAACACATTCAAAATCTGCCTAGTCAATTCTAATACAATTAATTTGTCTGGAGGATACCTTGGTAGCCTGAATGGTTTTCCCTCAAACCTTTCAGTTCTTATGTATGTGAAGGTAGGAAATTGGATATACCAAGAGCTAAAGAGGCTTATGACATTTGCTGCTTCTTCTGATAACCTTCTATCCTTATCCCCTATTAAAACTCTTACCAAGTAAGTATAAAATACATCGTTGACTCTTGCATACTTTCTTAATGCATTGTCCTCCTGTAGATCAGGATAATGGTTGTAAACTAATTTTTGGCCTAGGCCATTTCCCAGGGTACCAACTTTGTCAATCCCAGCTAATGGTGGCATTTCAAATGCACATGCATAAATCACATAAGAAGACAGATAAAATTGTCTATTCTTCTTAAATGCCATTACTTGTTATATATTGCAGTACTAATAACTTTAGCCCAGTGAATTGTTCCTGGCTTTTCTCTAATAAAATGAATGATGGTGAACATCCATGGTTTGAACTTTGTTGCATCTTTTAATCCAACCATCCTACTCAATAATGTGATCATTATGTGTATTTCTTCTTTGAAATCAATCCTGTATAAATTCTTTGGCAATGTTACTGCAGCCTTTGGTTTATTTTCTGCTATATACCAATTGTAGAAAATTGTAGTTTTTCATTCTTTCTCATTTTTAGTAAAATCCAAAGCATACTGATCCATATCAACATCCATCAATCGATCCTGAATCTCCAAGCCAAATGTTCTAGCTATTCCCTCTGTAGACAAATATGCAACAACCGCCCCAATGTGCATTACCTTTCAGGTATTCAAATTATATCATCTTATGCATTCTAATATCAAATCTTTGGCTTCCATCACCAACAAAAAACCAACCTTATACAACCCTTTTTTCCAAATTTTGCTCGTTTGAAGTGGCATCCGGTGCTGTGATTTTCTATAACACATCCTCTGCATCATACTAACCCATGTATGTATCTATGACTGTTCCTCTTGTGCTATATATTTGAGATGAATATCCCCTGACTAGCGTCAATTCTTCCCTAACCGCTTCTTTTTTTGGTTTCCTTTTTTTTTTACCTTCTCTTTTTCACCAGCCGACTTGGTATCCACTTTCTTTTGCTTAGTTTCCATCCTGTCGAGAAAATTTATACATTTTTACCCTCTCATTTGTGCACAATTCTAGGGTTTCACCACGGATTTTTACTCTTTTAACATTTACCCTAGGGTTTTTATTGTTTTTGCTATTTGGAATTTAAAGAATTTAACAATATCAAATCATTTCCTATAATTAACTATAGTAATGTGCACTAACTTGCCTCATTTTATTAATTAAAATTACTATAACTAATCCTGATTTCATTTAACTAAATTTCAACGGTTTTTAAGGTACATACCTGTATCTGCAACCGGTTTGACTTTAAGAATGTTGACAAAATTTACTGTTCAAACCTCACCCCGTTACCATTCTCAAATTTCTGTTCATCTCCTGAATCATCTTTTCTCTAGCTTTGTGAAATTCTCTGCAATTTTAACCTTTGAATGCAATTATGAAAACAAACATAATCAAATTTTACTTTTTACTTGTATAAATTCTAAGTTTTTTGTGGTAGATGCGCATTGAATGCTGTAATTAATGCATACAATTTAGTCTATGTCTAACTTTCTATTTACTTCATATTTTGAACTTTGTATATGTTAATTTTGCACCTTAACTTTGTATAACATGCATACATACTTCATCGTTTGAACTTTTTGTATATCAATTTTTTGTATATTCCTATGTATATTTCATACAATCATCGAAATATATAAACTCAGATTCTACTGGGTTAATGAAACATATTGCATTTAATTTCATGTCCAACTTTGTATCTAACTTTTGTATTTCACAATGTATATGCAACATATACATTCAAACCTACAAGCGCAGATTTAACGAATATATCAACTAGTTTTAACTTTATGTTAGTTTTTGATGTTGTATCTTTACCTTTGTATATCGTGTTTGCATAACACATACAACATTACATACATACAAACAACACATACCTTAGTTTGTTATGAACCATATTTGAATTACTGTCGGGTCTAGCTTTGTATCTCCGTTTATGTATATCACCCTTCTATATTGGATATGTCTTATGTGAATACATTTGTGGGGCTCGCCAACTTTAATTCGGTGTGTGCAAGAAGTTGGGTCCACTTTTTGGCTAAAAAGTGGAAGTGTTTTCCCTGATTTTTAGAATTTGTCACATTTGACCTTAAAATTTGAAGCACTTAGAGATGGAATCTTTAAAAAAGTCACTAAATATAAAATGTAGTACTCGGAGTCTAGTTTCTAAATATGTAATTTTTTTCAATACTGAGATGATACAAATTAATTTTCAATAGGCATTTCTAAAAACCACTATTTAAAAGTCACTTTTTTTTTTACCATACCATGCACGTGTACGGCCAACATAATTTGACCTAAATAAAATTATTTTTCAAAATCCTTTTGGTAAAACATGTGTAGTACAGTGAAGTTTGATGAGGATATTTTTTATAATTTTTTTCCAATTAATTTTTTTTTATTAAATTTTTATTAGGCCTAATTGCTACTTTTGAAAACCCCTCGTGTACGGCCAACATAATTTGAGCAAAAAAATCATAAAATTAAAATTTTTTTTCATTGTGTAAAGAATGATGTGTAGATTGATGACATATAAATTTTTTTTTTAAATTTAAAAATTAAAAGTTATTAAAAAAAATACAAACACCTATCATTTCAAGTTTTTGAACTAGTTTGCTTATAAATTAAATAATAAATAGAAGAACATGTCCAATAACAAAAAAAATTATATATTTGGAAACTAAACAATGTCATCTATAATTGGTTTTCATTTTGTACAAAAATTTAGAAAAAAAAGCCCTTAGCCATACAGGTAAACTCAATGTTTCTTCTTGTTTTGTACTTAGAAAAAAACTTGCAGGTCCAAGGCTCAAGGTCGGTCAACCATGCCTATCTCGAGCCTAAAACCCAAGCAAAGGTAAGGGAAAAGGCGGGCGGAGATTTCTAATTTCAAATAACGGGTACCCATTATAAAATAGGTACGCGTTACATAACGGGTACCCGTTTCTATTATACCCATTATTTCCCATATTAGGGAAAAAGTACTTTCACTGTATCCCTGCAACTTGCAAGTCTGATCAGTACGGCGCGACAACGACAATTTCTGTATTTTTTTACTTATAAGTGTTTTGTGGAATCTCTTTACAGATCATATTCTATTTAGATTTTGAAAGGAGTCAATCATATGAACAATTCTGAAGTGAAATAAGTGCATGAGCTATTTTCAAGAGGAATAAAGAAAGAGGGTTTTTGTTTTTACATCTACCTTTTACTTCAAAATCTATGGAACAAAGGATCTACATCTAATTCTACTTCAAAAGTTCAAATAAAGACATCAATTATGAAATTGGATTAAGTATCAATTGTTATTTTATCAAGAGGGTTTGGTAATCATGGGATCAAATCAACGTCAAAGGAAAAAAAAAGGAGGGTAATGACACCTCAAGAAATTGAAGCAAATAGAGAGAAGGAAGCCAAAAGGCAAAGAGATAGAAGAGCAAGGATTCAAGAGATGAAGAATATTGAAGCATCTAGTTACATGAGTATTGAAGAGAAAGACATTCAAGAGAGTATAAATGATGGGATGAATGTAGATGATGCAAATGTGGAAATGGTGAATTTAGAAGAAAATGTGTCTATAGAAACAAATGCATGTATGTCTTCAAACCCAACTTTCGAAGATATGGAAAATGCGACTATACAAACAAATCCAGGTATGTCTTCACAGCCAACTTTTAATGTTATAGAAAATAGGACTATAGAAACAAATCCAGGTGTGTCTTTGGAGCCAACTTTCAATGATATAGAACACACGACTATAGAAACAAATCCAGGTGTGTCTTCGGAGCCAACTTTCAATGATATGGAAAACACGACTATAGAAACAAATCCAGGTATGTCTTCAAACCCACCTATTGATGATATGAATGAGAATGATATCCCTTTTAGGAGTGAAAATGAAAATATTTTATTTGAGATTGAAAGAAATGTCTTAGATAATCTTCCTGGTAAGATTTCTTGGAGGCAAATGAGAACTCATGCAAATAGATTATATAAATTTTTGTTTTATAGAAAAAGTCTTGGATTTCAATGTCAACTTATGATGCAATTGATGAAGATGTGGAAATTGCGAAAAGTAATGAAAAAGTTATGCATCTTTGTAAAACCTAAAAAAAAAGATGAATCAATGAAATAAGTTTTATCTAGTGTTGCTAATGCTATTGATTCTATTGGTAAAAAGAGTCGATCTAAAGATAGCAATGCAGCATGAAGAGCTATAACAACTGCTTTAGTCAATAAATCGTCTTCTAATAAAAGAATGATAAGTAAGACAAGTGAAATTCTAAAGATAAATCCTAGAACTTTGAGAAGAGTAGCAAAGAGAAGAGAATCTATTGAAAAAGATCTAATTAACCAATGTTGGAGTTTTAGTGGTAGACTCCCAAGGTATGACATGAAATTAAATAGTGAAATCAAATCTTTAATTGAAAAATATTGGCATGATAATACAAGGGTATCATCTAATGTTAGAGATGTTTTAAAATTACGAGTGGGGTCTAAAAATCGTGATCCTCATCCAAAACATCTATTAGACATGACTCAAACTGAATTATATAAAATTTTTTTAGATGATTTAGTGTTAGAACCTTTTAATATTACCATAAGCCAAAGATCTTTTGAGAAATGTAAACCTTAGTATGTGAAAATTAATAAACAACAAATCTCTTGTTGTTGTAAAACTCATGTGCAATTTCGTTATTATTATGATCTTTTTCGATATATATGTTCTACTTTGCATACTGACGAAATTATGCAGGAATGTGGTATTAATATGCCACCTCAAACAATTAAGAAGTTTGTAGTAGGTTTGTTTTGTGAAACATCTACTAGATACTTATTTTATTCAAAAGCATGTATTTCTGGACAATGCAATAGATGTGGCAACTTTTCATTGTTAGAAGAATGTATGCATGAAAATATTTCACATGAATTTGGACAACAATTAGTGGATGTGAAAAGATTCAAGAATGTTGAATATTCTTTAAAGGATGGAAAAATTGGAAAGCGTTGTGAGTTAGTCACTGAAAAAATTTGTGTGCATGCATTCATCAAAGATTTTAAGGATAATATTGTATCCAAATATGTCAACACTCCCAATATGCTCGGTGGCTTGATGGACAATTCCATTCATGTAAAAACACATTTCCAATTGGAACTATCCTATCAGTGGTTGACTTTGCAGAAAACTATACTCTTGCTCCACAAGAGGAAATTCAATCTCAATATTATAATTCAATGCAAGTGGCCATATCTGTTCATATTGTATACAGACATGTAGATGATAGTACAGAAGATAATAGAAAAATTTTGAGGGAGTATTATTTCTATTTGAGTGATAACCGGTTACACTCTTCAGAGTTTGTGCAATATTGTTTCACAAAATTTTATGAAATTTTAAAAGAAAAAGGAATCCAGATGACACAACATTTCATATGGTTAGATAATTGTACAGGGCAATTGAAAAATGCAAGAATGTTTTATTGGCTATGTAGGGCTCACAAAGAAATCAATATCCAACATATGTGGAGTTTTTTTGAAGCTGGACATGGTAAAGGAGAACATGATGGAGCTGGAGCATGTGTGAAAAGAGCTCTTGCTAGAGAACAACTAAAATTTGAGGATATAGCCAAATTTAGAGATGCACGTGCAATTGTGGATTGGTGTAATGAAAAGTTATCTACGGGATCAAGTCAGAACTCTACAATTTGATGATTCTTTTGGTTAGTTGAAGAAGAGAATATTCCTACTCGACTTGATTGTGAGACAATAACTGTATCAACAAAATGGCATTCATTTAAGAGTTCAAATGCAAGCACATGGACTATATGGACTAGGGAGCTTGCATGTTTTTGTCAATTTTGTATTATAGGTGATTGGGGAGCATGTGAAAATACAGAATGGGTTGAAGAATGGAAACAAAGATCCTTGACACCTACAGAAACACAAGATCAACTTGAAACAACAATTGAAGATGTTAATCAAATGTTTGCATCAGATGACTATGATCGTATTTCAGACCTTGTACAAGAAGGTACTTTTGTTTTCAATTTTTTTTATTGTCATTTTTTTGTACATCCATATATAATTAATTATATATGTATGCATGCACAAATTTATGTGATTTAGATACATGTCACACTTTATTGAATTACATAATTTTTTTGTAGGACATGTCTATGCTATTATTTCACCTGAGGGCAATGAAGAGGAAACCAAGTATTGGTTAGCTTGATGTGTTGAGACAAAACAAAAGTTGTTACATCCTAGAGTAGATGATGATAATATGGAGTATCCAACAGGTCCTATGGTTGTTGTTGGCACTTGGCTATTAAAATATCTAATAAGAAGGAATGGTGTGCCTGCATTTGAAGATTATGAAACACATAAGAAGATCATACACTACTCACATTTGGTTGTGGCAACAAATATAAAACTAGTCAGATATCAAGGCAAACCTTCTAATAAACAGTTATGGACACTTTCGATGGAAGAACATGAGTCAATTATAGATGCATTACAAAAAAATGAGGATGCAGATGGTACAATGAAATAAATTTCCAGGTATGTAAACCATACTCTTACATCCCCAAGTTAAATTCTTTCATTCTCATTTCAGCTTCTATATTATTCCCCTTTTCTTAAATTTTGTATCGACTCATGTAAATATATAGTTAATTTACTTGTACATTTGAACATTACTTTTTGCAGGTGTACCCTAGACAAGTAGTCAAATTTGCATGATTGTCAATAGAAGTTTTCACCATACAAGTATGTGCTCGGTCAATTTTGTAGTCTTCAACTAAAAGTGAATGCAAATTAGGTAATTACATATATATATATATATACTCAAATATTTATCATCCATCCTCTAAAGACACCTGCTTGTACATCCCCTTAATTCAGATGTCCTCTTAGCTCCCCTTAAGCCATCCTTTTACATCCCCTTAAGCCATCAAGTTTTATCTTATACTTTGTAAATTGACTAGTGTACATCTCTCCAAGTAAGCTATCCTCTTTTGTATCCCCTTAAGACATCCTCTTCTAGCTCCCCTTTTAATTAATCCTCTTATACATCCCCTAAAGCCATCCTCTTATGTATCCCCTTAAGACATCCTCTTAGCTCCCCTTAAGCCATCGTCTTTGTATCCTCTTTTGTGTTATTTAGTACATATTGCTTTAATATTTTGTGTTTTTGGTACATATTCTTTCATTCTCATTTACATTCATTATTTCTTGCAGGTGTATCCTACAAGTAGATTTTTCCATGATTGCCACTACAAGATTTCATCGTAATGTAAATTGTAGATCAATTTTGTAGTCATGTCAAACTAATAACATGGACCTATAAGCTAATTGTATAGATATACTCATATGTTTAATAATGGACCTATTTTTTGTTTTGAGACTCTTTTTATGATCTATGCATTTAATTTTCACGGATTGAATATTATTTTATGATCTATGCTATTAGTGTAGAGGTTTAATAAGTATATATAGTTTGTATTTTTCGTATCATTTTTGTACCCACTTTAGCTATGTTTTGAGATGTGTTGATTTAGCATTTATTTTAAATATTATTTAAATGCACAAATATTGAAAAGTAGTGTCATGATAGTTAAAGGGAAATAGTCCTAGGATAGTTTGCATATTTGAAACATGGTTTAATATCACCTCTATGAATGCCTAGGTGTAATCATTGGTGTTGTAGAACTCTATTTACGACTGCTAAGGTAATAATGAGGGTTATCATGCATAGGTAAGGTATTAAATAGTCATTATTTCAAACTAAATGACTACCATAAAGGTTTACTCATTGTCATAGTAAATAGAAGATTATTGTCATGCATGAAGATTATTGTCATGTATCCAATCTAGACTGTCTTAAATCATTGAGATGTTCTCATAAGAGCAATTCAAATCTAAAAATTAGTCATAATGAGGTTATGTCATCTAAATTCCATTGCAAAAATCCATAATACAAAAATAAAACAAATTTATGATAGTCATGAAACAAATAGGACACTCATGACACAAATAGGACAATCATGTTAGTCAAGAGGTTTTCACAGTGATTGATGATCAAGTATATCATTCTAAATGGTCATTTGCTAGAGTTAGATAGACATGTATTTATGGCAACAAGTGGCCTTCATGAAATTCATAAGTGGTCATCCAAACACCTATATGATTGTCATAACAATCCCTTTAATAGCCACTTGCCTTCATGACCAATCAAAGATGTTATTAAGAACTTGAAGATAATCCCTAATACCCACTCAATAGAACTACTAAGAGAATGGCCAATCAAACGAAGACAAGAAACTACATGTATAGCAAAAGGAATCTTAAAAATCATCTAATTCCCTAGCACTAGAAACATCATGAGTAATCATTATAAGCCCGATTAATGCACCAACATTGTCAACCAATAAGGTATAAAAGAGAAGTTCTTAAAATATTTTTTTGTAGCTTATATTGTGTGGATAAGAAATTTGAATTTCCTTGTAGTTTCTTCTTTAAAAGAGTTAGTTTCTCTACAAGAGTTGAATACTACTTCTTGAATAATTTCAAAATGTGATAAATTTTTTTGTAGCTTATATTGTGTGGATAAGAAATTTGAATTTCCTTGTAGTTTCTTCTTTAAAAGAGTTAGTTTCTCTACAAGAATTGAATACTACTTGAATAATTTCCAAATGTGATAATTTTTTTTGTAGCTTATATTGTGTGGATAAGATTCAAATGAATTTCCTTAGATAGTTTCTTCTTTAAAAGATTTAGTTTCTCTACAAGAATTGAATGCTACTTGAATAATTTCAAATTGTGATAAATTTTTTTGTAGCTTATATTGTGTGGATAAGATTCAAATGAATTTCCTTAGATAGTTTCTTTTTAAAAAGATTTAGTTTCTCTACAAGAATTGAATGCTACTTCTTGAATAATTTCAAATTGTGATAATTTTTTTGTAGCTTATATTGTGTGGATAAGATTTGAATTGAACCTTCTATTTTCTTCTTTAAAAGAGTTAGAATTGAATACTACTTCTTGAATAATTTCAAATTGTGATAAAATTTGTAGTAGCTTATATTGTGTGGATAAGATTCAAATGAATTTCCTTAGATAGTTTCTTCTTTAAAAAAGAGTTAGTTTCTCTACAAGAATTGAATGCTTCATTTGAATCATGTTTTGAATGTTTTTTTAACAAAGATTTTGTTCAAAGACACTATCAAAGTGAGTCTAACATCCTTATCATTTTATCGTGATTTTGTAGGTTTATCCTAGGTAAATTACCTTGTTATAAAGTGCCCTAAATTTATCTATTAGATAATTGTAACACCATTTACCTATCTATTCCACTATGTAAATTAACTTAATTTGTGAGGTAGTTAATAGATTGTTCACTATTTCAAGAAAAACTATTGAACCATAATGCATTTAATCACTTCTTAAAAATTAAAAAATGTAGTAGAGAGAAATCTTCTAACATGTCTCAATTAAATAATTTATAATCTAGAAGTGAACAATGAAGCATATTTAACATATTTAACAATGAAGCATATTTAACATGTACTAAACTACATTCAAGCATATATACTCAATAATATATACATGTAGATCTAGATCTAGATAAGTCCATGAAATACTATAAAATATCTAGGTAGGACCCATGAAATGTGATCTTTAAAACATCTACTCACCATTAGCATATAAATAAATACAAATCACAGTTCATGAAATACTGAAATATATCTAGAACATGTAATAGCAAGTTCGACATATATAGTCAAAGTCCTGGAACGGCATATATAAAAAATAATGTGCACATCATACAGTTTAGTCTATGAAATAAAACTCTATGTTAGGGATGATCATCACTCAAGTTCAAATCTGAAAGAGGCCTCTTTTTTCCTCGTGAAATGGATGGATCTACCTCATGCTGTACACACAAGAGAAAGAACTTGCAATCAGATTTAAAAATTTTAAAAATGACATATGAAATTAAATATTTAAATGTAGGCTTTAAAGTGTGCATTTAAATTACCATGCAATCATACTCATGTAGGCCCACATTTTGTTGTGCAAGTGGTATAACTGTTTCATCTTCGTGACCAAAAGTTTGACTTGCTAATTGCTAGAATTTCAAATAAAGCAAGTTTGAAATAAGTTAGAATTTAAATTTAGCATATAAAGACCTAGAAATTGCACATATAGAAAATTTAGTAAAGTTTAGGACCTGAAAATGTGTAGATGGCTCATGAATTTGTCCCTGAGTACCAACCTGACCAATAGTCTCACTCCTATCATCCTGCACTTACATATATATGGGTGCATATATAAATTTATATAAACTCAAAAAAAGAAACTTAGTACAAATTTAGTACAATTTTTGAAACACACACCAGGGAATACTCAGGCATAATAGCTGACGATGGAGGATCAATGGAAGAAACACCTAAGCCATGTGGTTGATTAGACATGGGAACTGCCACATGACCTGAGCCTGGCTACAATAGTAGTGTTTCACATACATGTACATATAGTTATTTATTTAATTATACACTTGTTAATTTAAAATATAATATTGATAAGTTTCAAAAGAAAATTTAAACTAGAATTAGATACATATGGTTTTAGGGTTAAGATATATTGGTTTACCCCGTAAGGTGTGCTAATCTCTACAGCTGTCAATGCAAAACTCAATGTATCAAATTGTGATGTGGCCCTAGAGCGACTTGAGATCTGTACAACAAATAGTTTACAATTATATATTAATTCATTAAATTATTTATAAATATTTTGATCTACGTTCAAATTATACACTTGAAATATTTAATAAAATGTGGTCAATGTACCTGTGTAGGATTATCATTCAAATATAGTAGATCCAAGTATGACTCCACTCTGGCTGTAGCTACATCTAATGTGGATGTAGGAGCAGGACCATAACACGGTTGATTGCAATTTGTACACAAATGTGCCCCTAACATGCCTGAGGCTCTATGCTGAGATGCATCGACTCCTCCATGATGCTCTCCACCACTGAATTCAGCTGCCATGTGGGTAGCTTGTTCAGTGAGATTGCCTGAGAGTCTACTCAATGCTCCTAATGTCGACAAAACTACCTGCTACTGAATAGGTGCAGGAATCGTGGGCAAAACAGGAGCAACCATAGGAGCAGGAGGAATAGGTCGATTGGGGTCAACTCGTGCCCCTGGTCTGTGTTGTGGCATGCCACGACCAACACCCTGAAATTCTCTCATATCAAAATAATTAGGTTTTTGACCCAATTGAAAATCCACCCATAATTTTCTCAAAAAATATAGCGGCACCTCACAATTAGAATGTGGTGGGTGATCAAACACCATCCACCATTGATCCCAAAAATGTCTCGAAATCCCCTCATGCGTACACCACTTAATTGATATTCTTTTTTTTGTTGCAGCTATAGGTTGATTAGTTTTTGGGTGATGAAAAAATGGGGCTAATGTTTGTTTTGTAATGTGGAGGTCATGGATGTCTTTATATGAAAGACCATCTGCATAGAATTGCCTCCTCTCCTCCCGCCAAAGCTGAAATCTATTTAGGTCTTCATCGATAGACCTAACAGAATCAATAATGGTTTGCATCGAAGATGCAAACTGAACCACATGAGGAGGCATCAAATGAGGTTGATTATTAATCAAATTAATGTTCTCCTCAATTGTATTAATATTTTCATTAATGTTTTGCCACAATTGGGCCTCATCAAATGGAGGGGGTGGGGGTTTTTGAGGTGGAGGGGATGGGGGGTTTTGAGGTGGAGGGGGTGGGGGGTTTTCAGGTGGATCATGGGGTGGGGGGGTTTCATAAAGAATGTCATCTATTAAAAATTCATCTAGACTATGGTCATCCATTAGATTTGTCTCCTACAAATTTCCAAATATGTAAATTCATATAAAAAACTTACAAATGTATAATTTCACAAATATATATACATATGGAAAACTTACAAACAAATATCTATAAATTTAAACTTAATCTAGAATAGATCTATAAATGATTTAGTTTAAAATATCCATGAATTTAGAGAGCACGTAATACTTGAAAATTAAACACATGCACAAGTTTATCATATAATATGATCAAATGATGATGCCTCATACCAATGTCTCCTTAAATTAATCCAACATTTCCCTAAAATATTATATTCTCCTTCCTACTTCATTCCTCTTTAACCATTTTTTAGAGGGTTTTTGAACTATAGAATTGGTATTTATAGATAAAATATGGAATAATTAGAAAAAAGATCTCACAAATTACCAAGAGGAAGTTATGCAAAAAATTACAACATAAAGCTATGTCTAAATTTTTAGATCATTTTCACATAGTGGACAAGGTTGCAGGTTCTAGGTCCTAGTCATACACCAATGTGTCACTCTACCTAACAACCTTGTCGTATCATCATTTTTCTCAAAATTATAATGGAAGTTACATTTTGACACCTTATATAGTCCAAATTTAAAAGTGCATGCCAAGTGTATTAGATTCCCATTTCTCTATTAATCAGGCTACTTCTAGCTTCTAAGTTAATCTCAATTGTGACATATTTTACTATTTTGCACCATCTTCTACTTTTATTTTGAGTCCATTTGTAGTGGTAACCATCTCCTACAAGTGCATGTAAACCCTTGTATTTATAGTTAATGTTTATTTTGAGTCCATTTGTAAACCCTTGTATTAATTTATTAGTTAATGTTTATTTTGAGTCCATTTGTAGTGGTAACCATCTCCTACAAGTGCATGTAAACCCTTGTATTTATAGTTTACTTTTTCCTAATCCGGTGTCAATTTCTATTTCCATTGTCTTGTTTGTTTAACTATCATTGATTATTTCCTCTGATCATTTATCACATTATTTGGACTTCTATTTTTGTATGAAAATATATAAAATCGGCCTGGACCTCTTTCTAAACCATTTTCTTTCCTCAAATTTTCATTTTAGATTCTCATTTCTACTTTTTTTTAAATCACTTGTATCTTTCATTTTATTTCTTTTCTTCTCCCATATTAGTCCTCTCTATATCCATATTATTCCCCTTTACTTTGTTTCATTGAGTCTTATTTTTCCATCTCCTAAATTCCCTCTTTCTCCTTCAAACCTTGGTTTAAACCTAGCTTTAGTTTTTCATACCAATTTCTAGATCCTGTTGTTTTTACTCCTCCAAATAGATGACGGTATGACATGAAGATGTCTACATGATGCCTTGACATTATAGGTGGAGGCTCCCTCTCTCTAGTGATAGGTCTATTTTGTATTGTATTTTTTAGTTCCACTTCAGTTCATAAAAAAAAGTTCCAAAATTTTGTAAATAGTATTTCATTTCTATTCATTTATTGCTCTTAACTTAGAAAAGTTATATTTTCTAATTAATAGCATTATACTCAATTTGCTAGAGCTATCACATCTAATACACCTAAGACTCTTCTTAATTATCACATAGTACCTCTTCCTGACTATCAAGTGGTAGCTCATACCTATAATACCTATGGGAACAGGCAACAAAAATTCATTCCTATTTCTCTTCCTATATTAACTCCAATTTTACTATAGGCTTCTCATGTGTCTCAAAAGAGCGGTACAGATTATGACTTATCCCTTTTATCATTATTACATATACTAAGTTAATCATATCCTCAGAAAATCTAGTTTAGGCATAGTCGCTTAGATCAAAAAGAAGGCATTGAGGTCCCTATTGAGCCTAATGAATATCATTCTATGAATGGTATTAGTTATAGACCTCCTAGGTCTTCATCCTAAAATTATTTGCACGTAGACATGATTTCCTCATCTTCAAACTTATCCCTTTTATTATTCTAGTGGTAGTTCCATCTCCTACAAGTGCATCTAAACCCTTGTATTTATAGTTTACTTTTTCCTAATCCGGTTTCAATTTCTATTTCCATTGTCTTGTTTGTTTAACTATCATTGATTATTTCATTTGATCATTTATCACATTATTTGTCATAATTTAAGAGTGCATGATAGCCCATGCCAAGTGTATTCTTCCCATTTCTCTATTATAATATTTCCAATCACTTGTCAATGTAGGGTTTACTAGAGCAATAAGGCACATAAGAAACGTAAAAATTTACACTTTGGGGCATGGGCCAACAACCTCCTAGGTCTAACCCCATGCAACTAGAGTAATATACAAGGACTCATCACTAAAGATTAGAATAGGCTAGTAATGACATGATAGATGGGTATGCATGCAGATGAGTTAATAACTTTTGAAGAATGTATTTCTTTTCAATGTGGCTCATGGTAAGCTAACTCTTTGGAACTCAACACTTGATGAATGAAAACATGAAAGATACACCTACAAGCCTATAGGAATCAAAAGTGGGATTTGATATTAGAAAAGTGAGATGAGAAATACAAGCATGGAAAAATCATGGAATTCTACATAGCATAAGGTAATAAATACAAATAATGCTAGTAAGAATAATGATAATAGAAATGTGAATAATGACAGTGGTTGTAATGGAATTAATAGGAGTAAAAGAATGCTTAAAGTGGAGAGAATCTAAACGATGGAGAATTGTGTAGTCAATGGGCATGGCATGGGATTCAAATGAAACTATGGGATCCTCAAATGCAATAATAGTTACTTAGTGGTCATAAATGGAATACTAGTAAATGGTGATGAAGATATATATATAGTAAAGTAATTATAAGATATTTTTAATTAGTAGTTTGCATTTTTAGGAGGATGGAGAGTGGCTTGTTTGGAATTTCAAGTCAATTCAATATAAAATTTTGTTTGACCACAACAATTCAATTCACAAAGCTTCTTTTGAATGCTATTATGTTCCCATTAGAAGTTATTGAACAGTCGAATGCATTTGAATCATACTCACACAAAATTAAATCTTTATAATTTGGTTTTTTAGGGTTTTGGGTTTAGGTTTTTAGGGTTTGTAGGACAACATGTTTTTAGGGTTTATAGTTTGGTTTTTTAGGGTTTATAGTTTATGTTTTTAGAGTTTGCAGTACAACATGGTTTCAGGGTTTATAATTTGGTTTTTTAGGGTTTATAGTTTAGGTTTTTAGGGTTTGTAGTACAACATGGTTTTGGGGTTTATAATTTGGTTTTTTAGGTTTTATAGTTTAAGTTTTTTAGGGTTTATAGTTTAAATTTTTTAGGGTTTGCAGTAACATGGTTTTAGGGTTTGCAGTAACATACAATCACAAAAAAATCATAAAATTCTAATAACAAGTAAAACCCTAATAACAAATAAAACCCTAATTTTCATTTTAACCCTACAATTAGAAAAAAAAACATCTAAAACAAGCTAAAAATAGGCAAAGAACCAACCTGGAAGAGCTCAGTGGTGACGAGGTGGCGGGAGGAGGTGAGAGGGCAAAAAAATCTCTGCTATTGTGTTTGTTTAGTCTGCAGCAACGCATACCTGTTCTAAAGACTCCGCTGTCGCTGTTGGCCTGAGTGGGAGAAAATGAGCCCGTAGGGCTCTTTTTTAAAAATATATAATTTTTTGAAACCCGTTTAGGTTCGGGCGCTCATTCCTAAATGGTTACCCGTTCCTGGCGACATTTTTTTTGCCTGCGTGACTTCCCCTATATGTGGACCGAGTTTCTTGCTTTTACCCAATCACTTTTAATTTCTTTTTAAAACCTGAGATTGTACCTGTATTTTAGATATAGACAAATATACATACAGATATACAATATAACCTTTGTTCAAATTTTTGACTTTTATAAATCGGATTATATATTCCTTTTGGGTTTGGTCATGTACATTCCTTTATTTATATATTGAATGCACAAATTTAGACATAGAATACAATACCCAAATACAATTGCAAAATCCAATTCCTATTCAATTTACCTCGAAACCTAATTGGGTCCATGTTTGCATCTTTAATTTTAAACATTCAAGATATATATGCAAAAACATGATACAAAACCTGATTGTACCACAATACAACAATATTAGCATCTCATATGCAAATAAATTTGTACTTGAAATACAAATTTGATTAAACACTGCACTTTCTCCAAAACCACCCTATTTCACGAAATACCAAGAATTTCAAGTTGGTTCAAAAAATAACCCTAAATTATTTTTCATGCAGAATTCACTAGTAACCCTTATTTTCCTCTAGTACCATGCATTTTAGTTTGTCAAATATTCCCAGCACCAAGTACTTTTTCCCTTTTACCACCAAGCAGGACCAAACCACAAGAAAGAAAAAGTAAACACGGTCCTCATTTTTCTAGAGGGTAAAATGGGGTGTGTTGTGAACATCACAAGAATGTTGCTAATGCTATTGGTTCTATATGAAAAAAAAGTTGATCTAAGGATAAGAATGCAACACGTTGAGCAATAACAACTTCTTTAATTAATAAATCAGTTGTGATCAAAAGAATGATACCTAAAACAAGTGGATATTTAAATGTGCATGCTATAAATTTAAGAAGAGAAGCGAAGAGAAGAGTAAGTATTGAAGAGGATCCAATCAACCAATGTTGGACTTTTAGTGGTAGACTCCCAAGGTCTGACATGAAATTAAACAATGAAATTAGGTCTTTGATTGAAAATATTGACATGATAAGACAAGGGTTTCATCAAATGCTGGAGATGTTTTGAAATTAAGGGTAGGGTCAAAAAATTGTAATCCTCATTTAAAACATCTCTTAGACATGACTCAAACAGAATTATATAGAAAATTTCTAGATGATTCAGTTATAGAAAATTTTAGTATAAGTCAAAGATCATTTGAGAAATGCAAACCTTGGTATGTCAAGATTAATAAGCAATGCCTCTCTTGTTATTGTAAAACTCGTGTAATTTCATTATTTTTATGATATTTTTTGATATATACATTGTACTTTGCATATTAACCAAATTATGCAGGAATGTGATATTAATATGCCACCTACAACAGTTAAGGATTTTATAACAAGTATACTTTATGAAACAACTAATGGGAAATTCTATTTTTCAAAACCATGTGTTTTTGGACAATGCAATATATGTGGTAATGTTTCATTGTTAGAAGAATGCATGCATGAAAGTAGTTCACTTGATTTTGGACAACAGTTAGTGGATGTGAAGAGGTTCACCAATGTTCAATATCCATGAAAGGATGGAAAAACTAGAAAGCGTTGTGAGTTAGTCACAGAACAAAGTAGTGTACATGTGTTCATCATAGAGTTCAAGAATAAGATTGCATATAAATATGTGAAACATTCTCAATATGCTCGGTGGCTTGATAAACAATTCTGCAGATGTAAGAACACATTTCCAATTGGAACTCTACTTTCATTGATTAAATTTGTAGAAAACTATACACTTGCTCCACAAGAGGAGATTCTATCACAATATTATAACTTATTATAGGTGACCATATTTTTTCATATTGTATATAGACATGTAGTTGACATTACAGAAGATGACATGAAAATTTTGAGAGAGTACCATTTCTGTTGGTTTTCTCCTTAGTTGTTGTCCTTGATGTTCAAACACATACACATGGTGTTGTGAGGCTTTTAACATTGTGGGCTTCTAACATGTTTTTTGTGGACTCCTATTGATCTTATGACAACTTGGTGATGGACTCCTATTGATCTTATGACAACTTGGTGATGTTAAGTTTCATTGGTGATGATAACTTGGTGATGTCAAGTTTCATGCTCTTATACTTTGGGGCCAATCTATGTTTTCATGGAATACATGATATTAGTTTGATAGCTTGTTTTTGTTTGTGATAAAAAAATCTCACCAAAGCATCTTCCAGATATTGGTGATGGATAACTTGATTTCTTTGTCAACAACATCCTTATGATATTGTTACAGTTTGCATATCATTTCAGTGAGCATTGCACTTTTGTGGCATAAGGCATCTTTATGTCTTAATTAGTTCTCTCAGCTTGGCTTCTTTTCACATATTATACTATTGTAGTGATTGTTGACTCACATGGGAACAGTTTTATTTCTACCTATGAGTTATGGTCTATGGTTTGCAATGTTGTTCACCATGGTCGGGTGTATCTTGTAACATTTTCCTAGTAAGCACCACATGTTACACATACTCTTTGTCGGCATGCACTTAAATGTTGACCTCCCGAATAGGTTTATGGAGTTTTTCTTATGGCAAAATGCAAGTTTTACGTTGAAAGTCACTGGTCTCTTTAGGGTTACCTACAGCTCCAGTTACATGATATCTAGTGGGAAAAAAGGCATTCTATGTTTCTATGCTTCAATTGTGGAAAAATAGGACATTATGCAGCAAAGTGTCCTAATCTAAAACTTGATAGTGAACAAGAAGATAATAGAAAACAATATAAGAAAAAACTTTTCAACTTTAACAAGAAAAATACTTTCAAGAAAAGGAGTCTAATTGCTAGAATAACTAATAGTGCATAAGAGGAATCCTCTGATGAAATAGATGAAACTCTCTTCATGGCAGCAACTATTGCTGTGCCAGAAGAAGAACAAGTAGAAATGTTTGAAAATGAAGTTGACTTAGAAGGAGAATTAAAATGTGCTTTTGGTGAAATTAGAAGGATTAAAAAGGAAAATGGAGTGCAAAGCAAGTTAATATCTGATCAAGAAAAATAAATTTTTGATTTAAAATTGAGTCTTGAAGAAAATAGAAAAATTCTTTCAGATACTCAATAACAGTTAAAATCCAAGGATAAAGAATGCTATTCCAAGGAGGGTGAAATAGTTAAACTAAGAAGAGAACTTGAAATGTGTAACAATAGTGATAAACTTGTTGATATGCTAGGAAAACAAAAAGAGTATAATGACATGATTGGTCTTGGCTTCTCAAAAGGCCAATGCTCTAATGATAATCAGTTCAAAGGTAAGATGCCTTTTAGATTCTTTGGTTATTGTTTTTACTATTATCAATATGGGCATAGAGCAATTGAATGCAAGTTTACATTTAGAAAGCAGTCCCATTTTCTGAATGGCAGGACTTTTAATTTTCTAAACAAAATAAGATGATTCAACTACAAAGAACTTTGACATATTGTCAAGTTTTGTAAATCAGAAATTATTTCTCTTACTAAGTAACCCAAAATGAAATGGGTACCCAAAAACAAGGCTATGATTGTTGAAGTTGCATTTCATGCAAAGAAAAATGAAATCTCGGTTATAGACAGTGGATGTTCTCATCATATGACTGGAGATAGAAGTAAATTTACTTCATTTGAAAATTGTTCAAGTGGGTCAGTTAAGTTTGGTGATGATTATTGCTTACAGATCACAGGAAAAGGTACAGTTCTTTTAAAAGATAACACACCTCTTGAAGATGTTTATTTTGTTGAAGGACTAACTCATAATCTATTGAGTGTAAGTTAGATTTGTGATAGTGGATTTGATGTAGTTTTCACATCACAAGGCTGCAAGGTTCTCAAAAATTCAAAACAGGTCATTGCTTTAGGTTTGAGAATGAAAGGTAACATTTATAATCTGCATGGATCTACTAATGAGTGAAAAAACAATTTGTGCTTTATAAATCAAATTGAGGAAAGCAAACTCTGGCATAAGAGGTTAGGGCATATAAATTTTGATAACTTAGTTAAAATCAGTCACAACAAAAATGTCAGACATATGCCTGCTATTTCTAAGCCTGAAAATCTGATTTGTAAAGAGTGTCAACAAGGTAAACAAACAAGAAATGTTCATAAATCTAAAGAATAGTTTTCTACAGAACCTCTTCAGTTGGTTCACACTGACTTATGTGGTCCAACTAGAACAAAATCTTTAAATGGTGAAAGATATTTTATGTTATTCATAGATGATTACACAAGAATGACTTGGGTCACTTTTTTAAAGCATAAGTCTGAGGCTTTAGAGAAATTTAAGATTTTTAAAAGCATGGTAGAAAGAGAAACAAATTTAAAACTGAAATGTTTAAGGTCTGATAATGGAGGAGAATATACTTCTACTACTTTTCTTGAATATTGTGAAAAACATGGTATAAAAAGATAGTTTTCAGCTCCTAGAACACCTCAACAAAATGGGGTGGCTGAAAGAAAGAATAGGACAGTAAAAGAGATGGCTAGAACTATGCTCCAGGATGCTAGACTATCAAATGCTTTCTAGAAAGAAGCAGTTCATACAGTAGTTTATACCTTAAACAGGGTACAAATAAGGGTTAAAACCAAGTACACATCCTATGAACTTTGGTATGGTCACACAGCTAATGTATCTTATTTTAAAATCTTTGGCAGCAAATGTTATATAAGAAGAGAAGATCATCTAGGAAGTTTTGAATCTAGATGTGATGAAGGGATCTTTCTAGGTTACTCTACTCATAACAAGGCTTACAAATGTTATAATAAGAGGTTAAGAAGAATAGTTGAAGGCTCTAATGTCAAAGTGGTTGAGAATTTGCAGCAAGAACAGTAACCTCAGTTTCAACAAGTTGAAGAAATCATTCAAGAAGAGCCAAGCACAAAAGAAGAGTCAGAGAAATCTGATGAAGAATCAAATTCTAGAGTACCTCAAGGACAATCAGTAAGTCCTAAAACTAATACTCCTTCTAAATCTTCTTATACTCCTAGAAGATTGTTGCAAAAGAATCATCCAAATGAACATATTATTGGAGACTTAGACTTTGGCATACAAACTAGAAGAAAAACTGCTCAAGCAAATCAATAGGTTCATATTTGCCTAATGTCTCAATTAGAACCTAAAACCTATGCTGAAGCTAGCCAAGATGACTTGTGGGTTTAGGCTATGATAGATGAGTTAGCCTAGATAGAGAAAAATAACACTTGGGAACTTGTCCCAAGACCAAAAGATAAAAATATTATTGGGGCTAAATGGGTTTTTAGGAATAAACTTGATGAAAATGGAATTGTTGTTAGAAACAAAGCTAGACTGGTTTGTAAAGGTTACTCTCAAATAGAAGGCAAAGACTTTGATGAGACCTTTGCTCCAGTAGCGAGGATGGAAGCATATAGATTATTTCTTGCATTTTCAGTTTATAAAAACTTCAAAGTATATCAAATGGATGTTAAAACAACATTTCTGAATGGGGACTTAGAAGAGGAAGTTTATATGGATCAACTTGAAGGTTTTGTTTGTAAAGATAAGTCGCATCATGTGTACAGGTTGAAAAAGGCACTATATGGTCTTAAACAAGCTCCTAGAGCTTGGTATGCCAAATTAGACAAACACTTACAATCACAAGGCTTCACTAGAGGGGGAGTTGATAGTAATTTGTATTTTATGACTAAAAATGATCACATCTTGATAGTGGTTGTATATGTTGATGACATAATATTTGGCAGTGATGATGATGAATTAAGTGCATACTTTCCACAAGTCATGACTTCAAAATTTGAGATGTCAATGCTAGGTGAACTTTCTTTCTTCCTTGGCTTACGAGTTTCTTAGTTAAAAAATGGCATTTTCATTTCTCAGACAAAATATGCCAAAGACATGTTAAAACATTTTCAAATGGATGAATGTAATTTGGTAAGTACACCTATGGAAACTAGCTATAAACTAAGTATTGATGTTGAAAAAACCTGATATTGATCATACTTTTTATAGGTCTATGATAGGCAGCTTGTTGTATTTGACTGCCACTAGACCCTACATAATGCATGCGGTTTGTTTAGTAGCTAGATTTCAATCTTCTCCTAAGCAAACTCATCTAAACACAGTAAAAAGAATCTTTAGATATATACAAGGAACACTTGATTATGGACTTTAGTATTCTAGGCATTCAGATTTCACACTGACAGCATACACAGATGCTGATTGGGCTAGCAATCTTGATGATAGAAAAAACACTTCAGGTGGTGCTTTCTTTCTTGGTGGAAGGTTAGTTGCTTGGAATAGCAAAAAGAAAGATTCTGTTTCTCTGTCTATAGTTGAGGCTGAATATATTGCAGCCACATCTTGTTGCACTCAGATTCTCTGGATGGTTCAGACTTTGAATGATTACAAGGTTATTGTTTGTAAGCCTGTCAGAATTCTATGTGACAATGCTAGTGCAATCAATATCTCTAAAAATCTTGTGATGCATTCTCATACCAAGCATATTGATATTAGATATCATTTTCTTCGTGATAAAGTTCTCCTAAATGATGTCATTTTGGACTATGTTTCTTCAGCTGATCAAGTGGCTAATATATTCACTAAGCCACTTCCCAGAGCTGTTTTTGAGGGTCTCAGGGATAAGCTTGGAGTTCTCTCTTTTTCTTCTCTGCATTAATGTCTCTCAGTTCTTGGTTTCAGGGGGAGCTTCTTGCATACTCTTGTGTCCTGATAGTTTTTAGCTTCATGTATCAGTTCTCTTGGTCTCCTCAGTTCTCTGTTTCTGCTTACTATTATTTCCTGGTACTGATATTCTTTTCTTATTTCAGCTCTTCTGGATACTTCTCGATACTGTGAAAGTCCTGGTATGCTTGATATATTTTTCATTCCAGTTTTTCTGTTTATCACAGTGATTTGCTTTTATGTCCTCCCTTTGTCCTGATGACAAAAAGGGGGAGAAGAATCACAATATTGTTGCTATGTGTTTTCCCATCATGGACAAAGGGGGAGTATTGTTGGTTTTCTCCTTAGTTGTTGTCCCTGATGTTCAAACACATACACATGGTTTTGTGAGGCTTCTAACATTGTGGGCTTCTAACATGTTTTTTGTGGACTCCTATTGATCTTATGACAACTTGGTAATGTTAAGTTTCATTGGTGATGGACTCCTATTGATCTTATGACAACTTGGTGATGTTAAGTTTCATTGGTGATGATAACTTGGTGATGTCAAGTTTCATGCTCTTATACTTTGGGGCCAATCTATGTTTTCATGGAATACATGATATTAGTTTGATAGCTTGGTTTCGTTTGTGATAAAAAAATCTCACCAAAGCATCTTCCAGATATTGGTGATGGATAACTTGATTTCTTTGTCAACAACATCCTTATGATATTGTTATAGTTTGCATATCATTTCAGTGAGCATGACATTTCAGTGAGCATTACACTTTTGTGGCATAAGGCATCTTTATGTCTTAATCAGTTCTCTCTACTTGGCTTCTTTTCACATATTATACTATTGTAGTGATTGTTGACTCACATGGGAACAGTTTTATTTCTACCTATGAGTTATGGTCTATGGTTTGCAATGTTGTTCACCATGGTCGGGTGTATCTTGTAACATTTTCCTAGTAAGCACCACATGTTACACATACTCTTCGTCAGCATGCACTTAAATGTTGACCTCTCGAATAGGTTTATGGAGTTTTTCTTATGGCAAAATGCAAGTTTTACGTTGAAAGTCACTGGTCTCTTTAGGGTTACTTACAGCTCCGGTTACATGATATCTAGTGGGAAAAAAAGCATTCTATGTTTCTATTTCTTCATTTGATAATAGTTGAGCTTTGGTTATACATTCTATACTTAGGGTTTCATACCCTATGCAGAAATGATGAGGAGAAAAGGTCTAGATTTCATGGCAATCAATTTGACTTCTGGTAGCAGGTGATACTGTTATGATTTCCCTTCTCTTTTGTCAGCTATTTTTTACTGTGGCGGTTATGATTACTCTTGCATATAGTTTTATTTTGACAGTTATAGGCTGTCAGGAATGTTTCAGGGGAAATGTGGTTTTTGAAATATGTTTTTTTTGTAAAGCATATATATTATTTCTTTGCCACCATAAATCTTTGGTTTAAGTAATGTGAATTGGGGTTTCAACTCTGGTTAGGGTTTCAAAATGGACAGAAATTATTTTGAAATGATATCATGACTGTGTTTTGCGGTTACGACCTTGGTTAGGGTTTTGGTAAAGGAACTCCATGAATATCCTGTTTAATAAAAGATTACAAAGTCTAGTTAAATGTGTTACATATCTTTCTCTGTTATGATCAATAACTGATGTCAAAATGGGTTTCCGGCAGAAAAACTGTGTGACATTTATGGAACTTCCAAAAGCAGTTTTACCTGTAAAACAGAGAAACAAAATATGTTTTTTTTTCTTGTACATGATATATATATATATATATATATGATACTCATATAGTATGAATGATGTATTGAGTACAAAGTTTGTTCATGCATTATTGATATTATATAAGTAAGGAATTAAGTGAAACAGAGTATCCCTCTGTATGTAAATTTTCTTATGACAATCTTGTTAAAAATGCCAGTGAGGCAAGTTGTAAGCCAGTTAGGCCTATAATCATTGAGATTTTAAGCCAGTGAGACACTTTTTCGAGTGGTTTTGTGCTAGGGGCTTTCCACTCAGGACAAATCACTATGTTTTTCATTTTTGTGGTATGCTTTCAATCTGTTGTTGAATATTTCAATTTTCTACATACAATTATACAGATTTATTTATTTTATGGGCACATGCATTTATCTAGATGACACAACATTTCATATGGTTAGACAATTGTACAGGACAATTCAAAAATTCTTGAATGTTTTACTGGTTAAGTAGGGCCCATAAAGAAAATAATATCCAACATATTTGGAGTTTCTTTGAAGCTAGACATGGTAAAGGAGAACATGATGGAGCTAGAGCATGTGTGAAAAGGGCTCTTGCTAGGGAAAAACTAAAATTTCATGATGCAACAAAGTTTTAAGATGCACGTGCAATTGTGGATTGGTGTAATGCAAAATTGACTAGAGGCTCAAGTGAGAACTTTAAAGTTTAATTGTTTTTTTGGTTGGTTGAAGAAGAAAACATTCCTCCCCAATTTATTGTGGTACAATTAGTGGATCAGCAAAATGGCATTCATTTAAGAGTTCAAATGCAAGCACATGGACTCTATGGACTAGGGAGCTCGCATGTTTTTGTTAGTTTTGTATCACATGTGAGTGGGAAGCATGTGAAAATACAGATTGGGTTGAAGAATGGCAATAAAAGTCCTTAACACCTCTACAAACACATGATCAAAATGAGATAACATTTGAGGAGGATAATCATTTGTAAGCATCAGATGACTATGAGCGCATTTTAGACCTCGTACAAGAAGGTACATTCATTCAATATTTTTTTTGATACATGTTTTTGGAAATATATATTTAATTGTACATATGTATGTGTGTATATTTTTGTGACTTATTTTAAAATTTTTTTCAAGGACATGTGTATGCCGTTGTTGCACCTGAGGGTAATAAAGAGGAAACAAAGTATTGGTTGGCTCAGTGTGTTGAGGCAAAATAGAAGTTGTTACAACCTAGAGTAGATAATGATAACTTTGAGTATCTAATAGGTTCTGTGGTTGTTACTGGCACTTGGCTATGTAAATATTTGATAAGGAGGAATGGTATACCTACATTTGAAGATTATGAAAGACACAAGAAAATTTTGTACTACTCGCATCTAATTGTGGCAACATATATACAATTAGTGAGATATAAAGGGAGACCTGCCACAAAAGAATTATGGACACTTTCTATGGAAGAGCATGAGGAAATCCTAGATGCATTACAAAAAAGAGAGGATGTAGATGGTACAATGGAGTAAATGTTTTAAATGATTAACAGGTATGTAGAAATTTTTAAACTTTTAATCTTTGTCTAGGATGTGAGTTTAGGATTAATATGATTGATAACTTAACTAATTGATTGCATCTCCCCTTAAGCATCCTCTTAAGTCCCCTTAAGCCATCCCTTAGCTATGTTCCATAAGTTAGGTAAACTTAGGATTTAGTTTAATAACTTCAATATAGTTAATTGATATAACTTAGCACACCCTTACCAAAATTCTAGAGTTGATTCCATCTCCCCTTAAGACATTCTCTTAACTCCCCTTAAGCCATCCCCTAGCTAAATGATATAAGTTAGTGCATGTACCCTTACCAAAAATACTATGGTTGATTGGACCATCTCCCCTTAAGACATTCTCTTAACTCCCCTTAAGCCATCCCCTAGCTAAATTATAAAAGTTAGTGCATGTACCCTTACCAAAAATACTATAGTTGATTGGACCTGTTGGAATTAGGTTAGACAACTGAGAGGGGGGGTGAATTGGTTGTCCCACAATTTTAACCTTTTCTACTTTTAGTCTTCTTTCACAACTTACAAACAGATTAATGATGTAAACATTAAAGCATGAATCAACAACACATGAGCAGAAACAAAATGAACACACATAACACCAAAAATTTTATGTGGATATCTAGTTAAGGGAAAACCATGGTGGGGGTTAACCCACAAGATTCGTACCCTCTTAAAAGTACTTAAAAGAAATGGGAAGACACTTTCCTTTGGGTGCACTTCCCAAGCTCACTAGTTAAAGAGGCTCACTGCCTATAGGATTTTATGTTTAATACAAAAAGAATGAACTAAGAAATAACATCTTCTTCGTGCTTGGTTCAGTTGCATTGAAAGCTCACAAAACTTCTGCTCTGTCCCCAAACACTTCTTCACTATCTCTTCATCCTTTACTACTCTTGTTCTTTTGGTCCTCCTCTTCTCTACTCTGCCTCTGTACCTTTCTTAGGATTTTATCATTTTCACACAAGGACAACTTTCCACAGTTCATCTACAAGTATTTATACACTTCATCAACCTTGGAATGAACATCAAGGTCAGCTTGACTCAATGCAGATCACTGTACTATTAGCCAAACATAGCTAGGACTTGAATCTTCTTCAAACAACACGCCACATTTCATAGAATCTCTCTTAGATCATCCACAACATGCACAAAACATCCGGTTGGCCAAAACTAGAATGAACAACAACACTCAAGAAGAAATCTTCATCCACAAGCTCAAATCTCAATTTAGACCACCAACATAGTAGGTACATGATCTAGAGACCTCCATAAGCACAATGAAATCATTAGGAACAACCGCACCACTTCATATTACCAGAATCACTTGCATCTTCATACCAGAACTCAAGAACACTGACTGCCATGACTATCACACTAGAAAGATTGCTTGCGGACCTCCAAACCATGAACCACTTGAGTTGAGGATACACATCAACATCTCAAACATGCCTCTAGAACTACAGATCATAATATTTTAATGCGAAGAAATCCATACCAACTTACTGTCACTCTATTTCCTCTGAACAAATAAAAAATTTGGTTCTACTTAGAAGGCCATAACTTGACCAATACTTCATGTGGACCTCTCAAATCTTGACTGGAGAAACTACAGACCATCCTCTACAAACCCTTTAATCCACAAACTCTGATCTTCATCTTACTGGGAATGTGGAGCAATCTGCTTCACTGAACTGCACTGTCTTCATTATTTCTGACAAAGATATATGTGACTCACATGTTCCTTCTGGAGGGGCTAATTTTCTCAATATCCTCAACATTCTAGTCTTCTAAATAAGCAATAGAATAGGATACAGTTGACACCAATGACAACAAGGATATGTTGACATCAATGACAACACCAATTAGGCACATATTTGCAACAATATCCCCCTTTGTCATTGATGGCAACATATGATGTGAAAAACTGATTCAACCATCAAGACAAGAGCATTTCCCCCTTTCTCTTATCACACTTGCAACCATTTTCTTCATATCTCCCCCTTTCACTAGCAACTACTTATTTCTAAGTTTTTCACATGACTTCTCTCCCCCTTAACATCAATGGCAAAGGGCAAATATTTGCTATCATCTCTCCCTCTTCTTATTCCTTAGATCAAATCAAATTGAATTCTAGAATTAGTATTTTGACTACTCCCCCTGAGTAGTATCCCCTTAACATCAATTTGGATTACAAGATATGACTATGAATTCCATCAGACTAATGCACACAAGTGCACCTTAGTTCTGAATAGGAGGGGTAATAACCCCTAGCTTCCCTCTGAGATACTCAAAAGTATCCTTAGGTAGAGGCCTGGTGAATATATCCACAATCTGATCCTATGAAGAAACAAACTCCAATATGACTTCATTCTCACTTACCTTCTCTCTCAAGAAATGAAAATTGATGGATATGTGCTTTGTCTTTGAATGCAACACTGAATTCTTGGAGATGTTTATTGCACTTGAATTATCATAGAAGATTGTAACAAGATCTTCAAACACAATTCTGATATCCTTTAGCATTTGCTTCATCCTCAAGACTTGAGTACAATTGCTTGCTACTGCTATATACTTTACCTCTGCAGTAGACAGAGATATTGCCTCCTACTTTTTGCTCAACCAAGAAACCAATCTCCTTCCCAAGAAGAATGTATCACCACTAGTACTTTTCCTGTCATCCACATCCCCTACCTAGTCAACATCTATATATGCATGAAGAGTGAAGTCATCATCCTTGGGATACCATAAGCCATAATCAGATGTCCCCTTTAGAAATCTAAAAAATCTTTTGACTGCTACAACATGGGATTCTCTAAGATTAGCTTGAAATCTAGTAACAAGTCCAACTACATTCATAATATCAGGTCTGGTTTGAGTCAAATAAAGTAGTCCTCCAATCATTGATCTGTACCTTTTCTGATCTGCCCTAGGGGAATCATCATCTTTACTCAACTTGCATCCAGTTACCATAGGAGTGCTCATTGGTTTTGAATACTCCATTCCAAACTTTTTCAATAACTCTTTCACATACTTGGACTGAGATATGAAGATCCCCTTATCTGACTAAGTGATCTATAGATCTAAGAAGAAATTCATTTCACCAAACATGGACATCTCAAATTCACTTTGCATCTGATCAGCAAATACTTTACACATGCTCTCATTTCCACTAAATATGATATCATCAACAAATACCTCAACAATCAAGATGTGTTCATGATCAATTTTGAGATAAAGATTACTGTCAGCAGTGCCTTTGCTAAAGCCTAAATTTAGCAGATACTTATCTAGTCTTGCATACCAAGCTCTTGGGGCTTGTTTAAGTCCATACAATGCTTTCCTCAATATATAGACTTTATCTCCTTGATCAGGCAACTGGAATCCTTCCAGTTTCTCAATGTAGACTTCTTCCAATTCTCCATTCAAGAATGCTAACTTGACATCTATCTGGTAAACTTTGAAATCTTTGTAAATAGTAAAGGCAAGAAATAATATGACTGCTTCAATTCTTGCCACCGGAGCAAAAGTTTCTTCAAAATCAATTCCCTCTACCTGAGAATATCCTTTGCACACCAATCTTACTTTATTTCTCACAACTTCACCATCTTGATTCAATTTATTTCAGAAAACCCATTTAGTTCCAATTACATTTTTGTCTTCAGGTCTAGGAACAAGATCCCATGTATGATTCTTTTCAATTTGCATTAATTCTTCTTCCATTGCTTTTACCCAACTTTCATCATTGCAAGCTTCATTGATTGATTTTGGTTCAATCTTTGAAATTAGATAGTACTCCTCTTGTATTTCAGTAATTTTTATTCTAGTTTGAACACCTTTATTCTTATCTCCTATGATCTCATCTTTAGAATGATTCAACCTTACATACTTGGGAGTCTTGGGATTTTCTTGAACTTATGATTCTTGAACTTGTTCCTCAACATTGTCATTGACTTCCAGAGTAAACTAAATTTCATTTAGACTTTCATTTTGATCATCTGATTCATATCCATAAAATCTTGAAGGTCTATCCTTGCTTTCATCAACCTTAACATTAGCAATTTCAACAATCTTTTTCAATCTCTTGTTAAAGCACCGGTATGCCTTGCTTTGATTAGAATAGCCTAGAAATATTCCATCATCACTTCTTGCATCAAACTTGCCTAGATCTTCATCTCTTTTGATATAGAATTTACTTCCAAAGACTCTGAAGTATTTCATAGAAGGAGCATTACCAAACCATAGTTCATAGGGAGTTTTACTAGTATTATCTTTGATCTACACCTGGTTAAGAGTGTAGATAGCAGTATTCACAACCTCTCTCCAATAGACATGAGGAACATTTGCCTCCATCATCATGGTTCTAGTAGCCTCTTGAATAGTCCGGTTCTTTCTTTCCACAACTCCATTTTGCTGAGGAGTCCTAAGAGCAGATAACTATCTTCTTATCCCATGCTTCTCACAAAATGAATTAAACTCACCGAAAGTGAATTCTCCACCTCTGTCAAATCTTAGACACTTTATCTTCACACCAATCTCATTCTCCACCCTAGCCTTGAACACCTTGAATTTTTCAAGAGCCTCTGATTTCTCTCTCAAGAAGGTGACCCACATCATCCAAGAGTGATCATCAATTAGCAACATAAAGTATCTATCTCCTTGTAGACTCCTAACTCTAGAAGGACCACACAAATCAGTGTGTAAAAGATCCAGCAATCCACTTGAAAATTGTTCTTTACTTTTGAATGAAGTTTTTCTCTGTTTGCCTAACTGACATTCCTTGCTCATGCTATTAGCAGGTTTCACAAGCTTTGGAAGATCTCTTACAGCTTGAGTTGCACTTATCTTGACCATGTTGTCAAAGTTTACATGACACATTCTCCTATGCCATAACCAACTCTGATTAATCTAAGAAATCAAACAACTCTTACCAGTACCACTTAAATGAAAGATATTACCTCTAGTCTAAGTACCAGATGTAATCTCAGTTTCAGAGCTTTCCATAATTCTACATTTTCTATCTTTGAATCAGAGATCATATCCCTTGTCAACCAACTGTCCAAAACTGAGAAGATTATGCTTCAACCCTTCTACATACAAGACATCATTAGTGCTGTGCTTACCAATAAAAGAGATGGATCCTCTGCCATGGATTCTACTAGCTGAATTGTCTCCAAACTTCACAGTTCCACCTTCATACCTTTCCATACTTACAAACTTATTCTTATCACCTATCATATGATGAGAGAATCTACTGTCAATCACCCATTCATCCTTTTCTTCAACTTGAGAAGCCAATGCTTTTTCCACATTCACACAACTAGCAGATTCAGTTGGCACCAGATCTTCTTCTTTGATAGCAATGAACACCCATTCATTTCCAAAGGTACTTCCATTATCAAATTCATCATCAATGACTCCTTCTTCAATAACTTCTTGGACATAGTAGCATTTCTTCTGAACCCTAGGTCTATTAGGGTTTGTCTTTGAAACCCTCTCCAGACATCTTGAGGCAAAATGACCAATCTTATTGTGAGTAAAACATTTGAAAGGCAATTTTACTCCATACTTACTAGATCCTCTTGGTAGTCTTTTGGCAAAAAGAGCTTCAAGTTCTTCAAACTTTGATTCATCTTCTTCAAGTTCCTTCCTTGCCCTCTCATATCTGGTTAGTCTTCTTGAAGAGCTTTCACCTGGATCAAATCTTTGCTTTCTGGAAACACTAGCCTTAAATGTAGATTCAAACTTAGGAAGAGAATCACCAAACTCACTCATTTCAAATGTTGAGAGCTTTCCAACCAACTGATCCCTTGTAATAGTTGTCACAGTCATGATCTCCTCAATGGAAACAACTTTATGCTTGTATGCCACAGGTATGGATCTGAGCAGGATACCTGATACTGCTCACAAGTTCATTCACCTTCTGCATGTAGGAGGTAATATTTTCATCTTCACTCATCCTTAAGCTTTTGTATCTACCCTTCAGGCTCTGTAGATTAGCACATTTGACATGTTCATCACTTGCATATAGGGTTTCCAACTTCTCCCAGATTTCATGTGTAGTTTTCAATTCCAATACATTTGTCATTTTTGTATTAGATAGGGCACTCAACAATGCTTCATTAGATCAAATGTTGTGTTGTGCCTTGCACACATGCCCCATTTTGACAAATGGAGACCCCCTCTTTTGCTTTGGCTTGGAGTCTAGACCTCTCTTGCTTATGATGATGAGAAGGTGAATTTGTGCTTAGAATGCATGACTTGTTATAGATTTGGGTATTTCACATGTGTGGAGTCAGTTGATGTTTTTCATGATTGATTTGGAAGTGTCTTGAGTGGTCTTGTGCTTAAAAAATAGCCATTTGTTGCCTTCTGCATTGGGATTAGGTGTTATTGTACTTTGCTCTAAAAACCTATGTCACGGGATGTTGCCCTTGAAAGTACTTCTGCAGGATGTTTCATGTTGAAATTTATAGTTTCCAGATCTTATAGTTGCAAAATCATGTCAAATTCTATTAGATTTCACCAAGGGGTCCATAAGCTTTCACCTTGATACATGTTCCTGAAGCCCTGATTTGGCTAAGTCTGAAATCCTGAAAATCCTGAAAAATGGCTAAGTCTGAAATCTGGTAGAACCTCAAAATTCTAGAATCTGCATATGAAATCCTATGGATCTGGAACCTATCTCAAACATCCTGAAAGTATATTTAAAAATATTTAAAGTATAAGAAATTCCATATCTAAACTTATACTTAAATATATTTTTAAATATACTTTCACCCTGACCAATTCAAAATCTGGCGCTAAAAACACCTCCTGCTGCAAAAAGCGCTAAAACAGCCTCCAACCGACCTTTGCGCTAAATTTGCCTCCAACCGACCTCCCTCCAAGCCACCGCTAAGTCAGTCGGACCCAAAATCCGCGCTAAGGTCGGACGGATCCAAAATCCGCGCTAAGGTCAGACGGACCCAAAATCCGCGCTAAGGTCGGACAACCCCAAAATCCACGCTAAGGTTGGATGGACCCAAAATCCGCGCTAAGGTCAGACAACCCCAAAATCCGCGCTAAGGTCGAACAACCCCAAAATCCGCGCTAAGGTCGGACAACCCCAAAAATCCCGCTTTTTGCAGAAAATGCTAGAAAAACATGAAATTAAAGTCTGCAAATGGATCCTAATGACTGCAAAAACTTCCTAGATCAATATATTGGCCAAATGGGTACTCAAAAATGATGAAAAATGCAGAAAATCATGCAAAAATCACTAGATTTAAGAGGTTGTTTACAAAAAGGTGACATTGACAATGAGTTGTTTTTGACTGATTCGTGACTGCAAATGGACATGTTTTGATCCAAATTGATGAAAAATGGCTTGTTAAGATGAAATTGATGCTTTGTATTGTGAATTGTAGGTCTTGGAGAGCTCAAAGGAGCCAACTGGAGCCGTCTTGGAAGGATGTACACACAGATATGCAGTATTGATCCAGAGATGCAGAATCGACATTCTATCAACCAAATTGTTGCTACACATGCAAAAGGAAGTCAGTATAATGTCCAAGATGATAAAGATGAGTCTCAGGAGCTAAAAGACATAGAAGATCATGCCAAATCACTATTGTTCCTGCAGATCCAGTCCAATGTCCTAGTGATCCAGTCCGAGGGTCATAACTCCTAGCTATTTTATCAGAATTTAAACTTCTTGGACTCGTTGGAAAGATAAATCGGTTGTCTAGTTTGAGCTGCCTGGCTACTCAGGCTTAATGTCAGGCTGTTGATAGGTTTCGAGCCCCCATTCCGCTCTGAAGGCCTCCGAAAATGCAATTTACTACGATGTAGAAAATACCAAAAATTATATTTTTGATATTTTCCCCAAAATGCCACTCAAATAACCTTGGATCGGATCACCAAGACATGCATACAGCTGTCCCAGCAGGCCAGTCATCAAGAATCAGTCCAGAAAGCATCTAATTGGATATATCTTCACTAATAAAGTGCCGAATACTCCTTTTTCATCCAGTTAGCACTTGGAATCCCATGGATCCACATCAGCTCAAGTTTTCAAGCATCATGTGACTCTATTTTGGCTTTATTAGGCCTTGAAAATTGACTTTTCATCATGTATAACCAAATGGGTATCTATTTTGTCCAGATTCAATGTATTTGCAACCTGTATTTTGTCTTTTTCCTACAAGACAAAGGCAAATCCGAAAATGTAACAAACTGATGTATCTTATTAAAAGCCATGTAATCTGGACCGTCGGTGTTGAGTTAATCTCCACCGTCCATTTGAAGAACTAGGGTATGCTGCTTTCTATATAAAGGGCTGCCATTTCTACTTTTTGTAAGAGAGATTTTGATGCCAAATTGTTGACTCTGTGCCATTTGAATTAATACAAAGCAAGTTTCTGCAGCATTTCTGAGAATTTGCATCTTGTTTCAATTCATTGTGGTTTTCATGGTTTGCTTCTTGCTCTCCCATAGTTAGATTAGTTGTGCTTTTATAATGTTAATGGTTATTGCAGTATTTGATGAATGTTCCAAGTCCATACTTTTAGTTATTTGCTGATGGTAAATAACTGTGTAAAGTTAGCCTGGGCTTATTATTTGTGCTAAAGTTCAACTTCATTTTATGAGTTAAGTTGCGCCATTTATTGGGTATTCAACGAATAAATGTGGTTTGAAAATCTTTCGACTTCCATTGAAGATAGCACCGTTTTCTGCAGCACTGTAACACTCATTTCGGTTTGGTAACTCAGAAGACTGGTTTGAAGTCTAGAATATTTGTCTACTAAAGATAACCCTTGCATTGTGAATGTCACTTAGGATTCCTTCTAAACCCTTAATCTTTTGCATTTTCTTTAAAATCACTGTTTAGTTGTTAGAGTACAAAGTTTCAGCAGCATCTCACTTTGTATATCAGCTGAAAATCATAGTAGGGTTTATGTGTATTTGTTGTCTCGGCCTTGAAGATTTGCAGACTGCATGTAAGACCCCTTGTAGGTACAGCTAGAACATAACCATTGAGAAATTCCAAGCAAGCTAAGACCTAGCTGTATTATCCTTGGAGTAGTCTTACCTAGGGTAAGATACTTTTCAAGAGAGGTGTGAAACCAGCAATCACACCTACGTTGCTGCGTGCTAAAACCACCATCAACATGTTGTTTTCGGCATCTTTGAGTTCATCTAGAGTTGAAGGACCTTTCTTTGGAATATTATACTCATCTTTAGTTATCAACTAATAAGGATCACCATTACATTGCAAATGACACTGCATGTGCTTATTCCAAAGGGAGTAATTTGTTCCATCAAATCTTAGGCTGTCCTTCTTGTAAGTCAACATCTTGGATCTCCTCAAGTGGTCAAGCTTCTTTAAGAGGAATTGGCTTTGATACCAATTGTTGGAATTAGGTTAGACAACTAAGAGGAGGGGGTGAACCAGTTGTCCTACAATTTTAACCTTTTCTACTTTTAGTCTTATTTCACAACTTACAAACCTATTAATGATGTAAACATTAAACATGAATCAACAACACATGAGAAGAAACAAAATAAACACACATAAGACAAAAATTTTTATGTGGAAACCCGGTTAAGGGAAAACCATGGTCGGCGTTAACCTAGAAGATTCATACCCTGTTAAAAGTACTTAAAAGAAATGGGAAGGCACTTGCGTTCAGGTGCACTGCCCAGAGCTCATTACTCAAAGAGGCTCATTGCCTATAGGATTTTATGTTTAATACAGAAAGAATGAACTAAGAAATAACATCTTCTTCATGCCTGGTTTAGTCCCATTGAAAGCTCACAAAACTTCTGCTCTGCCCCCAAACACTTCTTCACTATTTCTTCATCCTTTACTACTCTTTTTCTTCTACTCCTCCTCTTCTCTTCTTTGCCTCTGTACCTTTCTTAGGATTTTATCATTTTTGCACAAGGACAACTTTCCACAACTCATCCACAAGTATTTATATGCTTCATCAACCTTGGAATGAACATCAAGGTTGGCTTGACTCAATGTGGATCACTGTACTGTCAGCCAAACATAGCTAGGACTTGAATCTTCCTCAAACAGTATGCCATGCTTCATAGAACCTCTTTTAGATCATCTGCAACATGCACAAAGCATCCGGTCGGCCAAAACTGGAATGAACAACAACACTCAAGAAGAAATCTTCAGCCATAAGCTCAAATCTTAATGTGGACCACCAAAATAGTAGGTACATGATCTAGAGACCTCCATAAGCACAATGAAATCATCAGGAACAACCATACCACTTTAGATTACCAGAATCACTTGCATCTTCATAGTGGAACTCAAGAACACTGACTACCATGATTGTCACACTAGAAATATTGCTTGTAGACCTCCAAACCATGAACCACTTGAGTTGAGGATACACATCAACATCCCAAACATGCCTCTAGAACCGTAGACCATAATATTTCAATGCGGAGCAATCTAGACCAACTTACTATCACTTTATTTCCTTTGAACAAATGAAAAACCCAGTTCTACTCAGAAGGACATAACTTCACCAATACTTCATGCAGACCTCTCAAATCTTGATTGGAGAAACTACAGACCATCCTCTACAAACCCTTTAATCCACAGACTCTAATCTTCATCTTACTGGGAATGCAGAGCAATCTGCTTCAGTGAACTACACTGTCTTTACTGTTTCTGACAAAGAGATATGTGACTCACTTGTTCCTTCTGGAGAGGCTAATTTTCTCAATATCCTCAACATTCCAATCTTCTAAATAGGTAATAGAATAGGATACAGTTGACACCAATGACAACACCGATTAGGCACATATTTGCAACAGGACCATCTCCCCTTAAGACATCCTCTTAATTCCCCTTAAGCCATCCCCTAGGTAAATGATATAAGTTAGTGCATGTACCCTTACTATTTAAATACTATAGTTGATTCTATCTCCCCTTAATCCATCCTCTTAACTCCCCTTTTAATCCATCCTCTTAACTCCCTTTAAGCCATCCCCTTGCTATGTTCCATAATTTAGGTAAACTGTCATCTCCTCTAATTGTTTACATCTCCCCTGAAGCCATCCTCTTAACTGTACTTAAGCCTTCATATTAATATTACTAATTCTCTTAAAGATCATGACACATTCTAGATTTTTTACATTTCATTACATTATGTAGCATATGTTTTTTGCAGTCATAACAGAGGCTCCAAACATAGAAGGTGTTAAATTTTACTTACATTTTATTTTAGGTATTCACTAGACCTATACTATTAATTATTTTAATTTATGCTTCAATAGTTCTTTCCTTTCATTATAATTTCAATGGAACTTCTTAACAAATTCTTTATTTAAATAAAATGATCTCTAGAGGTTCTAAATTTTTATATACGTTTCATCGTGGCCTGACCTCTAGATATGTTTTGACAATTTCACATGTAGTGTTGAAAGGATTCAAATCTATTGTTTCTTATTGCACTTGGGTATGATCTCTACACATGTTTCATATCTAGAGTCTTTAACTTCTATGTGTCAAGTATAAAATCTTGGATGATCTAGACTTAGAGAATAACATTGTATAAAATCTAGGTGTCTCTAGTGTCTTTGGTTCTAACTATATAGTAGGTGTCTCAACCTATTTCTTAGGTATTCTATATGTCAACTAGGTAGATAGAGACTAGAAGAAAGGAATTTAATCTAATCTAGGTGTCTTAGGTAGATAATATATATCAACTACTTGTCTAGAGACTAGAATATAAGGTATAATTTAATCTAGGTGGCTTAGGTAGATACTAGATATGTCAACTAGGTCTACCATGTAATAGGTGTCTAGAGCCTGTGTCTTATGTAGAACTATAATCTAGGTGTCTAGGTGTCTAGGTGTCTCTACTTGTGTCTTAGGTATACTATATGTCAACTAGGTAGAACTATATAATCTAGGTGTCTAGGCAACTTAGGTCCAGACTACGATAAGGTATAAAGACTATATATATCTATATATAATTTATCTAGATACATACTATACAATATGTGTCTTAGGTGTCCTACATAGAACTAGAATACATGTGTCTTAGGTCTTAGGTGAGTCCACATGAGCTTCCACCTTCACGTGGTTGGCCTTGTCAGTATAGAATATTTATATTTCTTGAAGCTAAGGGAAGCTCTTTTTCTCGTACATAGAAGTTATGAAAAACCAATTAATGCATTGATTAAGTTATTATTTAGTGCTCTTAATGAAATTACATACAAAATGCTAATTTTATTATATTTTGTAGAAATTATAATTTTTATTTTTTTATAAAATTCTAGAAGCAAATCTCAAAAGTTTTAGTAGATAGAACCAAGTATTGTTTATCAAATTTTTATATATAACAATTTAGAATTATAGGAATTTTTTTATTTTTCTTTTGATATTTAGGTTACCTATAAATTTCTCTATTTTTCTTTTGATGTAATTTAGGGTAGACTTAAATTTCTCTAATTTCTTAAATTGTAAATTTAAAGGGTACAAGTATTTCTCTAATTTTCTTTAAATTATTTTCATAAACTTATAGGGAATGTATTGATCTATGAAATGTTTAATTGATTAAACATGGTTACTAGATTGACAAATCTAATAAATAAAATATTCTCAAATATTTAACTCAATTAAAATTTAACACTTGTCCCAACATTTGACTCATGTAAATCCAAACATATTCATTCTAGTTCAACAAAGTTAATTTTCATTTTATTTTTTAAATTTATTTAGGGCAGGTACATTTAGTCTATATAAATATCCAACCTAGAGTCTGTATCTAATAAATGTTTAATAAATTAAATCAATTGAATTTTTTCTCTTATCTAATTAGAATTAGTATTTTACAATTTTACGTAATTAAACACATGATTTATTTTGAAGTGTTAAATATGAGATATATGAAATTAAAATTTGAATATAGATGCATATAGTGGAAATTCAATAAATAGGAAAATCCAGTCTAGATGAAATAGTCTATGAGATATAAATACTGACATAATAACAGTCCATGTAAAAATAGTGAAATAGTCACAAAACATATATATCTAGTCAATACTGAAATATTCCTAAAATCCTCATGAAATAAACAATCTAATACATCATCATCATGTCCATCCATCATTCATCCATCAATCTAAAACATGTGTGCACACTAAGTTTGATCATCATCCATTTCAAGCCGCCTTTTGGTCCCATGTGACTGAGAGGGCAACTCATGCTGTGTACAAGAAAAAGAAGCTTCAAATCAATTTTAATGTCAAAACTACATCCTAATTAAATTTAAATCAAATATTTAAAACCAAACCATCAAATTAAATTTTTAAATCTAAACTTCAAAATGTCTAAGCATACCACAACATGCTCATCATCTCTCTTGTCATGCTCCTGTGCAACAGATGGTGCTGATTCAGATGACAGATTAAATGTCTGTGTCACCAATTCCTGTATTTCAATAAAACACATGAATTCTAGGCTCTAGAGTATAGATACAAAATGCAAGGTTGAATGATACAAAAGACTTTGAAATCACATAGGATTTATCTATAGGACCTGAAATATGAGAGAGGACTCATGCATTTGTGCACGCTCATCAATGATAGGATTAATTAAGCCTACACCTAAACTAATCTCATCCTGCATATATATGTGTACATGTATATATAAATTCAACTTTAAAGACATGAATTTAAAATCATGAAATTACACTGGAAATTCAAATTTAAACTAAAAATGCACAATTTTAAGATACAAACCATGGCATATGAAGTAGGCTCCTTTATAGATGATGTTGCCACTGGTCTTGAATGACTAGGTTGGTTTGACACAAAAATGCTAGGACCTCCCATCTGCTTTAAATTAAAATGTCACATTTCTGTATTAAATTATATATTATTAAATAAGATATATCCAATTAAATAATCTCTAGAGGTCCTAATTTTTATACCTCATCCGTATAAGGTCTACCCAACTCTACTACTGTTGACACTAAATGATCCAGCCATGATGAAGTGGCAACAATTGATGGAGTCATCTGTACCAATCAACATGAACATACATTTATTAATATATATTTAAATTTTTTTAAAAAATATTGATAATTGATAATTGTCCAAATCTATATTAATTTGTATTAATTTTAATTTTATTAAATGTGACATACATACTGAGTCCATAGGAGCAAATAATGTGGCAAAAAAGGATTCCTCCTCCAAAGCAGATGTAGGACCAAAACATGGATGATGACATTTCTGACAATAATGTGGTGTGGACCGCAATGGTGTCAATCTAGGTGATGCATCAGGACCAGTATCAAATTCTCCTCTAGGCTGTGCAGGATCTCTAGGATTGACTTCATCTGCCAAGTGGGTAGCTTGGTCAGTTAATTTTCCTAAGAGCGACAATAACACTTTGAGTGCTGAGACGACCGTCCGTTGGTGAAAGGGCACATGAATAGAGGGTGGATAAGGGACAATAGGTGCAGGGGGCAAACGTCATGTTGGATCGAAATGTGACCTTGGTCTATGCTATGGCATTCCACCAGCTATGACATGAAATGATCTCATACCAAAATAATTGGGCTTTTTGCCCATCTCAAACTTCGCCCATAATTTTTTTAGAAAATAAAAGGGAACCTCAAAATTAGCATGAGGTGGATGGTCAAAGACCATCCACCATCGTTCCCAAAAATTATCAGCTATCTACTGATGTGTGCACCATTTGATTGAAATTCTCTTTTTAGTTGGTGGTATTTGTTCACTTGTGGAGGGATCAATGAAATATGGGGCAATTGTATTTTTGGTAATATGCAAATCATTGATCTCTTTATATGAGATACCATCTACATAAAATTGCCTCCTCTCTTCCTGCCATGAGCAGAATGTGTCTAGATCTGTGTCGATAGCTCTCACTGAATCAATAATAGTTTGCATCGTAGATGCAAACTATAAAATGTGTGGAGGGGTTTGGATTTGGCTTTGCAAGAAATTGATTTTTTCTTGCAAAGTTTGTATATTTTCATCTATTGTTGCTCTCAAGTGAGCCTCATCATGCAGTGGTGGTGGGGGGAGGGTGGGTTGGAGTGGGGGGTCCTAGGGGGGCCCTGTGGGGGGTCATGGGGGGTCATGGGCTAGATCGGCCATGTGTACAAATAAGGTCTACAAGTAGAGTTGCAATTACTAAAAATAATTAAACTCAAATTAGGAATTGAAAATATATATTAAATTGCATGCACAACATATGTTAAATATAAATATACATATAAATTGAAAACTTGGAAATATATAAATTTATGTGGTTTAAATAATACATTAAAACATTTAATTTAACATATACATGCATTCAAAATTTAAACTTGTTAGAAAATGTTTAAAATAAAAATTTATACATTTAAGAATCATGACATGAATCAAAATTTATGTCCTAGTATCTAGTCAACATTATTTTGTCTTGAGTCCTATAATCTTATTTTACTATACATGTATGTATGTACATGTATGTCTAGACAATTTCAAATGATCTTAGTTAATATATCATTCCTAAAAGTTTAATGTATAGCCTAAATGTCAATCCATCTAGGGCCATGTTACCATTTCCTAGAATTTGCTATGTATATGCTGAATTAAATTTTCATTGAACCCATGGTTGGATCTAACTTAGAGGTGAAGAAGATAATGGAAGCATGGCTTGAGGGATTGGTCTTAATTTGCTTGGCTTTACCAAACAAATTTTGAAGAAATTTAAAACTAGTTGGTATACTATAGACCTTGGTTATGACTATAATTTAGGATTAAGTGACTTAGAAGGACTTAGAAAATATAGGACTTAGAAAATCATTCATGCATAGAAGGTGGGGATCTAGTCTAGAGACAGGTCTTTACGAATACATTGGTATCTATATATGCATTTTTAATATGGTAATGATTTCCTTTCTTCTATTCACTTGCAAAATGGATATATAAAATGTATGTTTCCATAAAAACTTGCATATAAGGTATATGTCATTTATGTTAAGGTGAAAGTAGTCATGGTATATACATCGTTAATGTTCTATTTGTACAAAATAACATCCCATGTGATAAATTTTATTGTATATAGCATAAATGTCATTCTATCTAGCCATGTTACCATAAATCCTATTTTGTTCCTAATCCATGTTCCTAAGTGACTCATTTTATTCAATCTTTGAACCCATCCTATGTACACTCAACATTATTTTATTTTTTTTCCATTGTTGTTGTCCCCTTTACCCCTTTGTTAAGCGTCGAGTTGTCATAGATATATGGATATATTTAAATTAAAGATTTAAACATAATAAAATAACTTCTAGGTTTTAGGTTTAGGTTTAATAAGTCATTTAGGTTAGGTCTACAAAAAGATATTAGGGTCCTATCTTGTCTAATTTGTAGGTTTTTAGAGCTTCATGAAACGAGTTTTACACATGGTTAAATTAGGACTATGAGACTCATCTGGAACATTAAAAGCCATGAAGATCAAAGAATAAGCCTATAGCACGTATAACTAGTTCAAGGTATAGATATAGGGGAAAAGACCTAATAGGTGAGATAATATATGTGCATTTAATGCCCAATATTTTTAAAAGTTTAGTATAGTAGTTCTAACTTTAAGCTTGTTAGTGTTATACTATAACTACTAAAAATTCAATGACTAAATAACCAATCATACATGATGTTGTATCAGCCCACCAACAAAACATGACTTAATGCACACCTATTGGTCCACCCTTTTTTTGGGGAACTATTTGACACCAACAAAAAGCACTTATTTTTATCTTTACCCACTATAAGCTATAAAGTCTTAAAGGTCTTAATAGATGATTATTCAAAGTTCCTTTTGTTCCACACCATCAAAAAGGCATGAAGTATTCTTTCTATTGAGAGACTAGATAATGCTCTTGAGGAGAATAGTCTTGATAAATTTTAAGGAGGCCTCTGAAGGGAAGAAATTTATTCCTAGTCAAAAGGCCAAGAAAAACATATAAGAGGAAAACTATAGGAGCATACAGATATAGGCCAGCAACAACAGGAAATACCTGATGAGCCTAAGATAGTTGAAGTCCAACAAAAGGGTGAAGGTGATAAAGACACATCAGGTGATGATGCCGTCTAGATTCAACAGACTACAGAAGGAAAGGATACATCAGGTCATGAAGACCTTAAAATGCCAGAAGTTAGTATGTCAGGTGTAGAACGAAATGTAGCTCAAGATCAAGGTGATGCACTAGGATTAAGCACACATACATCCACGGATACAAATATGCCTCAAGGGGAGGAACATAATAAGGTGGATGAAACAGAAGAAGAGGAGGTATAGGATCAAGTACAGGATCATCATATGGATACACCAAAAGATCCTCCACCGCAGAAAGAAGTCCCTCAGGAGGAAGAAATAGAACAAGATTCCCCTCATGAAGAACATCATGAGGAAGAAATAAGGAAGTCACCTTCTCCACTCAAAACAGAAATAGATATAGGAGACCAAGGTGAAAATGATGATGATAAAAGACCACAAGGATCCAGAGATGAAGTGCCTCAGTGGCTTGAGAAGGAAATAGGTACGGAACAAGGTTTGGAAGTTCAAGAATTTGATGTTTCAACCTTGTTTGTAGAGACCATCATGAAACCAAAGAGGAAAGCTAGGTTAACCTCGGCTATCAGAAGAGATCCTGCTACAGGCAGAAGGACTGCCCAGGTAGCACTTCCCACCATAGAAAAGGAGAGGCAAAATAACCCTGTAAGAATTCCAAATCACCACAGTTGATTTGGGCTTTGCAATTGAAGACCAAGAGGGTCAAGAATGGAAGGATATCATAGATTCTTTAACCCAAAGGGTAAAGAAAGAGAAAGAGAAAAATAAACAACATAAAGAGGACATTGCTTAGCTACATTCATATATAAAGGGGTTGATTAACCCTGGTAATACACCAACAGATTCGGCAGTCCCATTGACCGTCATCTCTCAAGAGGAGGTTAATAAGTTGGACCTAATGAAGCATCAGGCCATGATCATGGATAAATGGGTGCTGACAGCCCTTACAGGAGCAGAAGATGTATTGAGAACCTCTTTACAGAGGTGGAATTATTTGAGCACTTTTAAGAGGAAAGTGGATAAAATGCAAAATGAGGCTGGAAGGAGGTCATTCCAGCTAGAAAAAGCCTTAGGTTCTCTAAGTGAAATAAAGAAGATTGATCCTTAGGTCCTGATAAATAATCAGGTATTAAATAACAACACTACCCTACTAGTAGATATTTGGTATGAGGACATCAGGTTCAAATGTGATGTCCTAAAGAAGTGCAATGGTAAGCTTAAAGATATCAGTATCAAGCTGTACAGTATAATGGTAGATGAGGCAAAAGTCCTTGAAGCTTTGGAAGGAAAAGTAGAGGGGAAGATTGAAAATCAAGATGCAGATTTTGCCATCAAGGCACTGCATGATAACTTCCAGCCTGTAGTTGATGACCCTCTCACCCACCTGACAGAAGAAGCAATGGATAAGATCATGAGGATCAAGGTCAGGGTGGAGAAGTATAATGAGACACTGAACAACAGAAGAGCCAAGCTAGAGGCACTTAAAGATAAATTTGAGGCCCATAAACATGCCATCAATAAAGCCAAAACTCAGGATGGCGGGGAAGTTGATAAGATAGTACAAGCTTATGAAAACATCAGGACAACAATAAAGGTCCATATATAGGATGATATTCATCAGGGTGATGACAATATAGAGAGCGATGATCATGATGATCATGATGATGAAGAAGAACCTGAGGAATGAAAGGAAGATTCATCCTCAAAGCGACATATGCATCAGGTACTTATAAGATAATAGATCACTCAGATGGTTGCTAGCTAGCGACTTGTGCCACAAAGGATAGTTGACAAAGTCAAAGAAGGAATATCTACCGTTGATCTTAATTGACAAATCTTGACCGTAGGTCATTTGTAACCGCTCCCTCACCTTATTCTATAAAAGGTGCAGGGATGCCATATTTTAAACATTCAGAAGCTTAATTGAAATTTGATTGCTGAAATATTAGGACTTATTTCAAAGTTGTTGTAAACATACATGTTTTTGCATACTTAATGAAAGAGAAGACCATTTGATTACAAATCATCATAAATCCTGAGTAATCTGTGTTTGAATTCTTGATACATGCTTTGGTTAGCTGTGTCCCTTGGAGTGCTTATCAGTCTGCATGTGTTGTCTTCATTCCTTATCCTTTGACATTAGCATCATCTGTATCTAGTTGTGGAACATCCTGGTGAAAATATGGTTTGATTTCTTCTCCTCATGACTGTATCAAGTGTGTATGTGGTTCAATAGCTAAAGATTTGTTGGGAATTAAGGTGTCTCAACCTTTGCAAATTCCTAATGTTGTATTTATTTATCCCATGTTGAGTTGGCATAGTCAGCACCTTGTGTATATGCAATAGGGTAAATTTTGGTGACTTTGCTAGCTGCGGTTTCCCACTTGAATAATTAATGGGGGTTTGGGGGTAGTACCCCCAAGATGGGGTCAAGGGGCGTAGCCCCTTGCGGGGTCCAGGGGCAGTACCCTTGGCGTGCTCCCTATCGTGGTACAGGGTGAGGTCAAGGGGTAGTGCCCTCGTGGGGGCTCGGGGGCAACACCCCCGAAACCTCAAACAATTTTTAATTAATGACAAGTGTCGGTGAGTATCTTTGCATGAGAGAAAGGCATCTTTGGGCGGTCAAGGGAGGTTATGACATGTAAGAGGAATATGATATTTTTAGTCAGTGTATGACAGATTCTCTGACAGCTGTAAGGTGCATAAGAGCATCTGTCGTAACCTATCTTGGGACCAGGCACCCACTTTGGGATGGGATGTTGGACAAGTGTCCTTAGGTGTGGGTTTTGGGGCATGAGTCCAAGATGGACGACCATCTCTAGAAGGTTCCATATTTGCCTTGTAAACTCTATATAAATAGGTGCTTGGATGGGAGATAGATAACTTTTGTACAAGTACTATTATGCTATCAGAATATCTCCAGATTCAACATTCAAAGACTCTTGAAAGAACATTGGCTCTGAAACTGTATTGTAATCTGTTATTGTTTACTGTAATACATTTGAACTGTGTTTTGGAGTGTGGGGTTTTTCACCCATAAGGGTTTTCCCCACATATATCTTGTCTCTCTCTCTTCTATCTTCTTTCTGGTTCTTGTGTTTTGCTGCAATATCAATTGTTAATGGTTTAACATTGCTGTAATAGTTAGGATAAAGTTGAATTTGCATAGCCCTCTCCTCATTAGATTAGTGTAGGAAGCATTTTTTGCACACATAGCTTTGTTTTAGTTGGTATCAGAGCTTGATCACCTTTGGTCCTAGTTGTAGGGTAGGTGTTTTTTTGAGCTAATCTTAGGTTGAGTGGGAGTCTATGTAGAGCATTCTGTATCTTATTGCAGTAAGGAGATGGCAAGCACATCATGAAGGTTTGAAGTAGAGAAGTTCAACGGCAGTAATTTCGAGCTATGGAAGCTCAAGATGGAAGACATGTTAGTTGACCGAGACCTTTGGGAAAGTGTGAACGGAACTAAACCAACTGCAATGTCACAAGATGACTGGGATCTCAAGGATCGGAAGGCTAAGGGTCTCATAAGACTTAGTCTTGTTGATTTCATGTTGTTAAATGTCCATGAGGAGGCTACTGCAACACTCCTTTGGATGAAGTTGGGGGATGTGTATCAAGCCAAATCCCTTGTCAATAAACTTTTCCTAAGAAAGAAGTTGTACTCTCTTCGAATGGAGGACAGAGGATTTGTGGCTGAGCATATGAATGCCTTTAACATGTTGGTTGCACAATTGACATCTATCTGTGTAAAGATGGAGGAGGAGGATCGGTGTATGACCCTGCTTTGTTCTCTGCTGGAGTCATGGGATCATCTTGTCATGGCAATCGGAAGCACCACATCCACATACAAAATGGAAGAGGTGGTCTCTTCGCTATTATCTGAAGAGATGCAGAGAAAGTCTTCTGAGGCAGCCAAAGAAGCCCTTGCAATTTGTGGAAGACCCAAGGAGAAAGAGAAGAAGAAGGACAAGAAAGCTGAGAAGGGTAGATCCAAATCCTGTGGGAGATCCAAATCTCCTAGAAAGTCCAAGGCTCTTTGTTGGAACTGTGGCAAGACTGGGCATTTCCGAAAGGAATGCAAAGAGGAGAAGAAGAAAAAGAAGAAAGCTCCTTATTTAGATTCTAACAAATCACAAGATGATGGTGATGCCTTCATCGCAGCCCTGGCAACCCATGCATCTGATGATGTGTCGCTAATCAACTTTGGTGCATCATTCCACATGACCTCGCATCGAGACTGGTTCACTAAGTATGAGGAGTTCGATGGTGGAAAGGTGTATCTGGGTGACGACTCTCATCTAAAAATTGTTGGTCGTGGAAGAGTCTCTATCCGATTCCCTAATGGTTGAGTGAAGGGGATCTCTGGGGTTATGCACATCCCAGGCTTAGCATAGAACCTACTTTCTGTAAGTAGTTTGAATGATGCAAGTGTGCAGGTTGTCTTTTAGAAAGATGGATGCAAGATGACTAGAGGATCTATGGTGCTTACTAAGGGTACTCGAAGAGGTACTCTGTTTCAGCTAGAAGCATGCATTGCACAATGCAATAGTTCTTCTAACTCAAGGAAGAGGGCAGCAGTCACTTCATCCCCACCATTTGAATGAGCAGTGAAGAAATCTGTTGTTTCTAGTCTTAATGGTTGTAATCATGCATTGGAAGTTAAACTTCCCGTAGAAAAGACAATGTTATGGCATAAAAGATTTGGCCACATTGGTGAGAAGGGTCTGCGTACCCTAAAAAATAAGAACCTTGTTGAGGGGCTAGATGATTGTAATCTTGAGTTTGACTTTTGTGAACATTGCATTTATGGAAAACAAAACTATGTTCAGTTTTACTCGAGTTCTCATAAGTATTTTGGTGTGCTGGACCTCATTCATTCTGATGTGTTTGGTCCTATTAATGTTCCTTCGTTATCAAAGTCTGTATATTTTGTATCTTTTATAGATGATTATAGTAGAACATGGATTTATTTTCTCAGAAGCAAATCTGAAGTCTATAGCAAGTTTAAGGAGTTTAAAGCTTTTGCTGAAAATTAGATTGGTAAAAAGATTAAATGTTTGAGAATTGACAATGGTGGTGAGTTCTGTTCTACAGAATTTGATACGTATTGCAAGGAACTTGGGATTGAAAGACATAAGACAACTCCATACACACCGTAGCAAAATGGAGTTGCAGAGAGGATGAACAGGACATTGGTGGAGAAGGCTAGGAGTATGCTTAGTGGAGTTGGTCTAGAACAAAAGTTTTGGGCTAAAGCTATTGCCATTGCCTGCTATCTGGTAAACAAATCTCCTACATCAGCTCTTGTTGGAATGACACCCATGGAGGTGTGGTCTGGTAGAAAGCCTTTAGTAAGGCATCTTTGTGTTTTTGGTTGTGAGGCATATGTACATGTGCCTAAGGAGAAGCGGTCAAAGTTGGAGAACAAAGATGTTAAGTGTATCTTCATCGACTATTCTGTTGGTGTGAAAGGATACAAGCTTTGGGATCCGTGGCTGAAAAAGTATTGTATAGCAGAAGTGTCATCTTCAGAGAGCTTACACCTTCTTCCACTATTTTGTAGCCAGAAGAAAAAGAAAAGAAAGGGGATGTTGTTCAGTTTCCTCTCACCCCTGAGAAGACTGAACAGAAAGACAATGTTGGACCTGATGATGAGGAGAGCTCTAGCAGCTCTAAAAGCTCAGAAGAAGAAGCTGAACCTCAACCTCAGCTCTTGAGGAGGTCTACATGGATAAGGAAGCAACCTGAAAGGTTTGGTTTTACATTGCTTGATTCTAGTTGTGCTTATGCTTTGCTCACTAATAGTGATGAACCTAGAACTGTATTAGAGGCTTTGGATATGAAGGATGCAGATTCCTGGAAGGAGGCCATGGAAGAAGAAATGGCTTCTTTGGAAAAGAATCAAACTTGGGACTTGGTGCCTTTGCCTCCTAGACAAAAACCTGTTGGATGTAAATGGGTGTTCAAGAAGAAGCTTGGTGCAGATGGCAGTATTGAAAAGTATAAGGCCAGATTGGTTGTGAAGGGGTATTCACAAGTGGAGGGTATGGATTATGGTGAGATCTTCTCTCCCGTTGCAAAGCTGACATCCATTTGATTCTTGTTGTCTCTCATAGCAGCTTATGACTTGGAGGTAGAACAGATGGATGTGAAGACAGGTTTCCTTCACGGTGACTTGGAGGAGGAAATCTACATGTCACAACCAGAGCATTACATGGTAAAAGGTAAAGAAAATTTGGTTTGCAAACTTAAGAAGTCTTTGTATGGTTTGAAGCAATCCCCTAGGAGATGGTACTTGAAGTTTGATGCCTTTGTGTTGTAAATTGGATTTGTGAGATCGAAATCGGATCACTGTGTTTATTATAAGTTTGATGGTGATCGTATTCTCATTATTGCATTGTATGTTGATGACATGTTGCTCATTGGGAAGGGTAAGAATATGATTTCTAATTTTAAATCTCAGTTGTCAGCTCAGTTTGAAATGAAAGATTTAGGGGCAGCCAGGTACATTCTAGGAATGGAAATCAGAAGAGACGGAACCAACAGAAAACTTTGGTTAAGCCAGAGTAAGTATGTGAAGTTTGTGTTGGACAGATTCAGCATGGGAGATTGTAGACCATTGTGTGTTCCCATTTCCCTGGGGACAAAGTTGTCTATTGAGGATTGTCCAAAATCTCCTAGTGAGGTGGAGGACATGAGAAGAGTACCTTATGCTAGTGCTGTTGGCAGTTTGATGTATGCTATGGTCTGCACAAGACCAGACATTGTCCAAGCAGTGGGAGTCCTTAGTCGATTTATGGCTAATCCTAGACAGGTTCATTGGGATGCAGTTAAGCGAGTGTTCAGATATCTGAGGGGTACTTCTGAGTATTCCATTTGTTATCATGATAATGTTTCAAGATCTTTGCATTCAGTTGATATTCGTGGATTTGTGGATTCAGATTGGGTAGGTGATATTGACAGTAGGAGATCCACCAGTGCTTATGTTTTTACATTGTTTGGTGGTGCTATTAGTTGGATGAGTAAGTGACAACCTGTTGTTGCTTTGTCCACGATAGAAGATGAGTATATGACAGCAACTCATGCTTGTAAGGAAGCCATTTGGCTTAAGAGATTGTGTTCTGATATTGGTGTTGTTGCAGGTCAGATCACGATTAGTTGTGACAGTCAGAGTGCAATTTGTCTTGCAAAGAATCCAACTTTCCATGCTAGAACAAAGCACATTGATGTTTAGTTTCACTTCATGCGAGACATGGTTGAGGATGGAAAGGTAAATTTGGAGAAGGTAGATACTTTGAAGAATGTTGCAGATGCATTAACGAAACCAGTGGGCACAGAGAACTTCAGATGGTGTTCAGACAACATTAGGAATTTGCAAAGGTTGAGACACCTTAATTCCCAACATTCTCTCATGTTGAGTTGGCATAGTCAGCACCTTGTCTATATGCAACAGGGTAAATGTTGGTGACTTTGGCAGTCGCGGTTTCCCTCTTGAATAATTAACGGGGGTTTGGGGGCAGCGCCCCCAAGATGGGGTCAAGGGGCGTAGCCCCTTGCGGGGTCCAAGGGCAGCGCCCTCGTGGGGGCTCGGGGGCAACACCCCCAAAACCTCAAACAATTTTTAATTAATGACAAGTGTCGGTGAGTATCTTTGCACAAGAGAAAGGCATCTTTGGGCGGTCAAGGGAGGTTATGACATGTAAGAGGAATATGATATTTTTAGTCAGTGTATGACGAATTCTCTAACAACTGTAAGGTACGTAATAGCATCCGTCGTAACCTATCTTAGGACTAGGTGCCCACTTCAGGATGGGATGTTGGACAGGTGTCCTTAGGCATGGGTTTTGGGGCATGAGTCCAGGATGGATGCCCATCTCTAGAAGGTTCCATATTTTCCTTGTAAACTCTATATAAATAGGTGCTTGGATGGGAGATAGATAACTTTTGTACAAGTATTGTTATGCTGCCAGAATATCTCCAGATTCGACATTCGAAGACTCCTGAAAGAGCATTGGCTCTGAAAATATATTGTAATATGTTATTGTTTACTGTAATACATTTCAGTTGTGTTTTAGAGTGTGGGGGTTTTCACCTGTAAGGGTTTTCCCCACGTATATCTTGTCTTTCTCTCTCTTCTATCTTCTTTTTGGTTCTTGTGTTTTACTGCAATATCTCATGTTAATGGTTTAACATTGCTGTAATAGTTAGGATAAAGTTAAACTTGCATAGCCCTCTCCTCATTAGATTAGTGTAGGAAGCGTTTTCCGCACACCTAGCTTCCTTTCAAGATTCACCAAAATTTGAAGCATTCTTTTAATTTTCTTTAAATTTCATAACATTCCATCACCATAATTGCAAATAATAGACAATCAGAAGCAAATAACATGAAATATGCTGACATCTCATAGACAATTGGAAATATATAGCATATTTAGAGTTAAAGCATGTTTAATTGATAAATATCATGCAAAGATCCAAGTTGAGACATATTATTTGAAGAAATATACTATGTAGAGTAACCTTTTTGTGTAGCATACTTGCAGGAAATAGAATCTACTGATCAAACAACGTAAGGCCCCTGAATGATTAACAGCAACACACATCAACCACTGAGTAACGTTAGTAGATTAAGAACTAATCAACGGAGACTTGGGATCACAAATTCTATGAATTCATCGTATCTTTCAAGATAAATAAAGGTTGTTGTGGAACTTTTATTTCATGTTTGCTTATGACTAACATCATGATCAACATAAATTGGCGCTAAAAGGAGGCCCAGCTTATTATCAGTAGGTTTTGTCTGATTTGATGATGTAGACAGTAAGGTAACACTAAAACACCTCTAGATTTCGAGTCATATGCAAAGATTTGTTTTAAGTTTGTGCACGCTAATCCTTTGTGAAGGTTTCAAAATTGAGCATTAATATTGCAAGCTTTGTAATCGATCATCGTGAATTTGCAAAGATAAGCTCTATTTCAGGCAAGTTTGCTAAAGCTTTGAGGAAATCTACTTGAGAGACCTGATATTCAGTTGCACATGTCACTAAGCCTCAATATCACCTCATATTTGCATTGTTTCTACAAATATTCTTTAAATATCCAGTCAGTTTCAAGTTCTAACCATAAATACTGCCTTTGCTAGGAAATTCCAATTGATCTTTATAGTAATCTGGCCAAATTTTCCCTAAACTTAAGAAATCCTAGCTCTCAGGCCAAATACCACGTCCTGATCCAGTGGACTCTTTGAGGAATTACCTGTCAGGAGATTTAGACCTAGAATTGTAGACATTCATCACACTCCAGGTTCTAGCGCATCCAGAGCTTCACCAAAACATGCGCCTATAACTCCTATTGGCTTACAAACACCTGCATGATCACCAGTCACACCTCAGGTCCAACCTCAACCAGTTATATCTCAGGCTCAACCTCCACCGGTTGCTATGTCATTCTTTGTAGCAGAATCACCTTTAACTTTCACGGCATATCATGCTTTACCAAAGAATCCTGATAAAATTTGTCCTAAGTATCATCCATATCAGGATGTTGATGATCAGATCAGAACTTTCAAGGAAGCCTGTTGTAGGGCTAGAATTGAGCATCACGACGTTGTATGTAGTTTTTTTCCTTTCTCCTTAGGGGAAGAGGCCTATAACTAGTATATTAGTCTTGGTCAGGGTTCTGTCAATTCATGGGCTGCCTTAGAGAAAGCTTTCAAGGATAGGTTCAAAATACCTATAGATCCTTCAATGAATTATCATTTATTTGCCACAATCAAATGATTTGAAGGAGAACCTATTGCTAACTTTAACGCTAGGTTCTAGAAGATGCTATCTAAGTTAGTTGTGCCTTATGTTGTAGCATATGAAGCTACTAGGAGCATCTATTACTCAGCCATGGATCCTTTAACTTCCATGTTCATCAAGAGAGCACATTCTAATGTAACAACTTTGAGAGGAGCTTTTGAAGAAGCTGTTAAAGTCAGTCAACAACTAATTCCTGCTCCTCCACCAAACATTGCATTTCCCACACTCCCTATCTATCCAACATATCCTATCCAACAACAGCCTAATAAAGCCATGATACCTCTAGCTGTGATGCCAAGTCCTTTATAGATACCTCCACTTAGTATCATGCCTCCTCCAAATGGGAATGGCCAGATGTTACAATATCCAGGACAAACATAAGTACCTCAGGGTGCAAATTAGTCCAACAATAACAATGGATCTTCCTTTTTCAAGCCTCAAACAGAGAATGTAGTGGCCAAGGTTCAGGAAGAGAAAGAAGAAATTAAGGAAATATCAGCACAATTAAGGAAACTTACTACTGAGATCACTCACTTGAGAAGTTAGAACTTCTATTCCCAGCCTAATCAGAATAGAGGCTATGCTAATGATAGACCTAATTATCCTGATAGGAGATACAACAATAACTTTAACAATAATCCTCCTAGACAACCCAGAGTGTGGAACACTAGGCCAAACAATGGTTCTTTGCCATCATCCCTAGACAATCAGCCTCCTAGTGAGCCCGAACAGACTACCAGAGTCAACCTTGCAGAGGTATCCCTTACAAATTGGTGTAGGATACATAACACTAATGCTCATGCAGAGCTAGACTGTCCTCAATTTAGGATTGCTACCAGTATATTCCAGACTGAAGTGTCCAATACTTCAGGAAATCCACCTCATGTAGAAGGAAATGAACTCGTCCCTTGTGGATATGACTCTGCCTTAGTGCTAGAAAATTTCATGCATTATCCTCATCAGCAGATGATGCCTACTCACCAGGATTACACTTAGGCATGTGAGGAATTAGCCATGGCCTTTGAATCTAACTATGTTTTCCCCTTTGAGGATGAAAATGAGCCTTCAAATGAACATGAGGAGGTACATGCCTATCAACAACAATATCAGGGTAAGCATAATTACAATTTGAGGAATAACTCAAATAGACCTACTGGTCCTTTGACCACATCCTTATCTCCAAACAATTTTAACACACCTTCTTATCCGAAGGCAAGTAATAACCCTAGATTTCCCAAGGTTAATGCTTAATACTTAGCATCACAAAATACATCACCAAAGGTTGCTAATCTGCCTCTTGAATCTGATAAGTTGGTCACTTATCTGGCAGATGAAATGAAAAAGATTAAAATCATCTTGTCACTGTCAGAGTTGCTCAAAACCCCTGCTATTAATAAAGCATTCATGAAATCACTAGATGATCCTGCTCTGAAAGAGGAAAATCACCCCTTAGGTCAGTCTGCAAATAAAGGTCATGCCACTAGGGACGTTAATGTCAAACATAAAGCCTCAGCTACTATTCAAGCTACATAAACCTCCCACAGGACCCTATACAGAGACAAGAGTGAGTCGCCTCCTTTCCTCCTTACTATAAGGATGTTTAGTAAAAATTTGTACAACTGTTTAGCAGATTCAGGAGCATCTACCAATGTAATGCCCCTCTCCATATGCAATGCTTTAGGGTTGCATCCTACTTAATCATTAAAGAAAGTAACACATCTAGACAAAACATAGGTGAGTGTGGTAGGAGAACTAACTCACATTCACATGCAACTAGCATCAGATCCCAAAATCTAGTATTATATTGATATTTAGGTAGTTGATATACCTAATACCTATGGGATGTTACTTAGCAGAGACTGGTCAAAAACCCTTAATGGATATATGGTTATTGATTTGAGTCATATGTGGTTGCCCTGGAAATGAATACCAAATCAAACAAGGATAGATGCCGAGCCTCACATGAAGCACATGATTACCGAATATAACAAAACCAACGAGATCATGTATGTCGATGTAGAACCTGGAGTTTACTCCATCAAGCCCCAACTGTCAGGATAGAGGAAATCTTGATGTATGATGTTCATCATCATGATGATGACCCTCAAGATGATAAAGTAATTGCAGAATCTAGTTGTAACCCTGAGAATGAAAATGAGGTAGATCATTTTAAGAATTTTGAGATGCACTTGTCTAGAGAAGTAAAATGATGTCAGTGGTTAAAAATACCTATTCATGATATTCTAATTGATGGATGGTGCAGGTTGCACAATGAATCGTATTTTGAAAAAAACTATAAGGCCTGCATAGATATGATGGAACTAGAACAAGCATATAGTGATGCATCAACAATATCATCATCATCATCCACGATAAGTTCTGTAGACAGTGATAGTGATAGTGACACTGATTTTTGTTTGTCTTCTATAGAAACAGAGGAATTCACATGTCATGATGAAGGTCATATTCAGATGATAGAAGAGATTCTGGTATGTAACAAGAGTAATGTTAAAAGAAACAAGAGAATAACCCCAGGGAGTGATTGTTTGGTAGAATCAAATTATGAGTTATCTGATGAAGACAGAGGCAACAATCTGTCAAAGTTTGAAGAGTTTTGATCAAAAGAGATTCAAAAAATGATACAACAATAGATATCTCCGTAGGATGTCTTGATTGAAGGTTGGTGTAGGTTGCATGAAGCACCTCATTCAAAAACTGCTTGTTCATTGTGTCTGCATATTTTGAAAAGGTATACATTGCCTAATCTAGAAGATTTTTCTTCAAATGGTAAAAAGAAAGAAGTCTCAACTTCACATAAGATAGAAAAGCTGAAGTTGGAAAAAGCTGAGATACCAAAACTAAAGTGGATATCAAGTGGCACAGCTGCCAGAGCTGTAAAGAAAAAAGAAGGCTCAGACAAACCTTTGGCTGAGGATAAGCCATGGATCCTTAGATTTGATGGATCTAAGTCAAAACAAGGAGCTGGAGTAGGGATAGATCTCATTGATCCATCTAGAAAATCCTACTTAGCAGCATGCAGATTGCAATTCCCATGTACCAACAATGTGACATAGTATGAAGCTCTAATTCATGGGATATTGTTTTCAATTAAAAAGAAAGTGAAAATTCTGCATGTCTATGGAGACTCAGAATTGGTTGTGAGATAGGTAAGAGGTATATACTCTTGCAATTACAAGAAACTATCCAATTACAGACATAGGGTGTGGGACTTGATAGAAGATTTTGATGCATTCAATATCACCCATGTACCCAGAGAACAAAATCATAGGGCAGATGCTTTAGCCCAAGCTGCTAGCACTTTGGAACCACTGTCCATATTTGGTTTGAAAATATTTTCAGTAGAATTAGTATTAGTACCTTCTATGCCCGATAATGTAACCAACCTCTAAGTATTTGATGATGATCAACATATTCTAGACTTCATTTCCAACAGGGATGTCTTTGATGCACAGATCATAGATGAGAGGAATGTGGAGGACCATGTTTGGGAAGAAAAATAAATCTTAGAGTTGCCTAGCAATAAGATTCCTAAGGGAATGATAGAGCTAGAAAGGGCATTTGATCTAGACAACATGCTAAAATAGAAGGATCTTCCAAAAGAAGATGGGGGGCAGTATTCACAGGTTAACATTGGACAAGATGATGAAAAGAAAAATGTTCTGATTAGGAAAGTCTGTACATAAGAGGAGTTGGAAGGAATAACCAAAGCTCTCAAAGATTATATCCATGTCATTGCTTGGACATATGATGAGCTGAAAACCTACGACACATTAGTCATCACTCATACCATACCTTTGAACCTAGATGCCAAGCCATTTAGGCAGAAGCAAAGACTTGTCAATGCTTTACTGGAACCTATCATTTTTGAAGAGGTTAAGAAACTGCTTAATGCCAGGATCATATTTCCTGTCAGACACTCCACATGGGTGGCAAACCTGGTCCCAGTAAGGAAGAAAAATGGTGACATCAAATTATGTGTGGACTTCAGGAACTTAAACAGAGCATCTAAGAAGGATAATTATCCTTTACGCTCTCTAGATGAGGTCCTGCAAATTGTGAATGGTGCCAAGATGATGTCCTTTCTGGACAGTTTCTCAGGTTATAACCAGATGATGGTGGACAAAATAGATAGATTGAAAACTGCATTCACCACAAAGTGGGGGATATTCGCCTACAGGCACATGCCATTTGGGTTAATAAATGCTGGAGCAACATTTCAGCGAGCAATGGACATAGCCTTCAAAGGCTTGATTGGTAAATGCATAGTCATATACATGGATGACTTAACTATTTTCTCTAAAGATAGAGGAAACCATGTAGAAGACCTAAGAAGGGTGCTAAAGAAATGTGAACACTATGGGATATCCCTAAACCCCAAGAAATGCATATTCAGGGTAACCATAGGGAAATTACTAGGTCACCTGATAACTAAAAATGGAATCATCATTGACCCTGACAGGGTGGAATCCATCATGAAGATACAATTTCCTAGAAGCAAAAAGGAGCTCAAATCTTACTTTGGTAAGATTAATTTTGTTAGAAAATTTATCACTGGCTTTGCAGAGATCGTCAGACACTTGAATGCCATGCTCAAGAAGGATGCTAAGATTGAGTGGACACCAAAAGCTAGAGCAACTTTTGAAGATATTAAAAAATCCATATCTGATGGTCCAGTTCTGATTAGTCCAGACTATACCAAGGACTTTTACATTTATTCATTTGCTTCAGAGCATACTTCTACAACAGTGTTGACATAGAGAAATGAAGAAAAGGAAGAAAAGCATATAGCCTTCATGAGCTGCCCTTTCAAAGATGCGAAACTCAGATACATAGATGTTGAAAGGAAAGCACTTGCTCTAGTTTGAGCAGTGAAGAAATTCAGACATTACATTCTAAGAAGTAAAGTGATTGCTATGGTACCTGATGCAGCAGTGACAATGCTATTAATGAAAAGTGAACCAGGTGAGAAGAGAGCTAAATGGATCACTGTCTTACAAGAATATGATATGGATATTACACCCATGAAGTTAGTGAGGGGACAAGCATTGAGCCAGATGATATCAGAGATTGATCCAAATATCATGAGCCAGCAGTATGTTATAAATGAAAAAGATGATGGAGAATGGTACTCAGACATCAGGCACATCCTGATTACTGGAAGATGTCCTCCAAGACTGTAGGCCTCACAAAGGAGAGCCTTAAAGATAAGATCATAGAAATACATGATAAAAGGGGGAGTCCTTTTTAAAAAGAATTATGAGGGGATATACCTTAGATGCCTGGAAAGGCAAGAAGTAGACAAGGTGTTAGCCGAGTTAGATGATAAGTTTGGGACTGCACATGGGTCATCCTTGCCACCACTCATGCTATCCTCATGGTAGGGTACTATTGGCCCACTATTTTTAAGGATACTGCTGAACACGTTAAATGTTGTCATGTGTGTCAGGTTGTTGCAAACAGAGAAAGATATGATGCTCAACCTTTACAGCCAGTGATGGAGATGCACCCATTCGCTCAATGGGGAATGGACTTCATAGGACTAATCAATCCTCCATCATCCTCAGGCCACAGGTATGTTTTAACTATTACTGATTACTATACCAGGTGGATTGAGGCTGTCAGCAGCAAGACATGTAATGCTAAGGATGTCATCAGGTTTGTGGAAAGTAATATAGTCACCAGGTATGGAGTTCCCTATGCTTTGGTATGTGATAATGGGTTTGCCTTTGGTTCAACAAGATTATCTAGTTGGGCTTTTGACTATGGGAACATATTGAAATTTTTCTCAAATTACTATCCCTAAGGGAATGGATTAGCATAATCCACAAATAAAAATTTATTGAACATCATAAAAAAGTTGATAGAAAAGAACCCAAGGGAGTGGAACACCCTACTGAAGTATGCCTTGTAGGTAGACAGAACCAGGATGAAAGCTGCATTAGGAAATTCACCTTTTCACTTAGTATATGGGGTGGATCCCATCCTCCCTATTAACCTAAAGATCCCTACATTGTAGTTTGCACAAGAATACCTGGGCATAGATAATAACCAAGAAGTCAGGTTGCTTTAATTGATGCACCTAGGAGAGAAAAGAAGTCAGGCAATTGATCAATTTGCCAAACATCAGGTTGTTGTCAAACACTGGTTTGACAAAAGAGCTAGGGTCATGGCCTTTAGAATCTCAGATTTAGTCCTGATGTGGGACAAAGCACATGAGAGGAATGGAGATCATGGTAAGTTTGATAAACTCTGGATAGGTCCCTTCCAAATTTTAGAAATCTTAGGAGACAACACTTACAAGCTTAAAACATTGACAGGTGAGGATGTTCCATTACTAGTCAATGGATAGTTCCTTAAACATTATTTCCAAGCCTGAGTCAGCTTCATGTAAGTCATGTGTAGCATAGTGTGCATATTTGTATAGTTGTTTGTACAATTTTTGTTTTGTTGTTTTTTGTTTGTTTGCTTGTTGAGTTTTGTTTTGGTTAGTCAAGATGATGCAGCTCATCACCCTAAGAAAATAACTAAATTGTTAAGATTCAAGTGATGAGAACAAATTCATATATAGGTTACGACTCATTTTGAGAATTGTTGGTGATTAGGTCTGTGATATCTTTTCATCAGGGTGCCCTTTCTTGACCAAAGTGATTTTTTCACAATGACTCATTAACAGCCTTGGGTTTGTTGAACACACATGTATAGGTGTTAAGTGAAAAATCTAAAGAGACTCCCTTGCTACCAATGCAATCTCCAACCTAAATCAGTAAGTGACCATACCTTGCACATTGAGGTTACATGATGACATTAGATGAATAGAATATAAATTTTGAAAATCCAAAAGAAAATAAAATTAGGCGATCTAAGTAACTCTACTGGGGCTATAGACGCCTGTTGGCAGTGGGGCTCTACTTAGGGGGATTGTATAGATAACCTTGCCGGGGCTATGGATGCCTACTGGTAGCAAGGCTCTATCCAGGTTGGCTATGAGGGATGCTCCCAAACTATGTAGCTTAACATCAGTTACTCATGTTTTCAACTTGCTTTCAAGATGAGGATAATTAATCATTTGTACACACCTGATCCTTTGTTAGCATTGTTCCCATGATGAAAACTTTATCATTTAGAAATATTATAAATGCTTATACTTAGAAAGAGTTAGAATACTATATTAGAATGTGATCACATCACTTGAATCATTGGAATTTAGTTGTTTTCTTTGGTGGCAAGTTGTTGTGTGGTTACAAAACATGCCCCATTTTGACTTGACAAAACAGGGACCCAACTTTTTGCTGCTTTGGCCTGTGTTGTTTTTTTGCTTTTCGACGGTCTCGTAAAAGTGAGTCAGGCAGGTAACCCTACATAAAGAGGGTGGATGGATCATCATGATGAGGTTATTTTGTCAAAGTCATTATTTCATATCATTAACCTCATAGTTGGAAAGTAGATAAAATTCCATGTAGGTTTGCCTTTTGGATCACCCTAAAATTTTGTAAGGGGAGAAAGTTATGGTAAGTTAAAGTTTCAGTCAAACCTGATATTCTGGGGGGGGTCATATTTCAAACATCAGTCACCTTATGTAAGGTCGCCCCGATGTCAGTTTATCACCTGATAATCATTTGGTCTGTAAAACCTAGACATCAATTTTAGGTGATACCTATATCTGTCCATCAAACAACTTCATATATTTTACAGGGGTCATATTTCAAATATCACCCGATCTTACAAATATCACCTTGTCGCAAAATATCACCCTAATGTCGATATGACGATGACATCATATAAGCCCGATGAACAAAGAAAATGTTAGGGTTAGCCGGCAGAAGATATCAATTAAATGCAAATAAAGATTAAACAGAGAAATGGAAATACACTGAATTAATAACAGCGAGAGACAAGATTTAACGTGGTTCACCCAAACTCGGGCTACATCCACCAAACAGAGAGTCCAATATTATTATCCAGTAAATCAAACCGATTACAATCAGCAATCCCTGCAACTCAATACCGCTGCAAATGCTACAACACAATACTCAAACCCTAACCCTTGGCCGCTTTTTATCAAGCCTTTTTTTGTCGGTTACAAAAATTAGGGTTTTCTTATGTCGGTCATAAAAAATAGGATTTTTTAAGTCGGCCCTAAAATTTTTTTTTCTCGGGGGCTACAGCCCTCAAACCCCCATTTCTCGGGGGCTGCCGCCCCCGAACCCCCTCTTGAGGCCCGGCCTGACCCCGAACCCCGGCGAGGATACATGGCTAGTGTACAGTACTTTCTTGATCAGTCGCCACCTACCAACAATCTCCCACTTGGAGACTGATCAGGCTCCACACCAAACAATCTCCCACTTGGAGACTGATCCTGGATGACATCGCTGCGCATGCAGCTCCCACTGGAAATAAGCACCCCGGACTCTACTATTCAATTTTTATTGTTTTCAGTCTAGAAGACCAATCGAAGCTAAAGAGGAGCTCAACTTCTCCCTTGTCACTGCCTTTGTAAACATATCCGTTGGATTTTCATCTGTATGTATCTTTTCCAGCCTTAACTGTCTATTATCCAACATCGACCGAATAAAGTGATACCTCAACTGGATGTGTTTGGTCTTTGAATGCAAGGCAGAATTCTTTGCAAGATGTATGGCACTCTGACTGTCTGTATACAAAGAACTGGTAGCCTGTTGCTTACCCAATTCTTCCATGAAAGATTGCAGCCATATCATCTCCTTGCTTGCCTCTGTTGTAGCGACATATTCTGCCTCTGTGGTGGATAAAGCAACCACCTTTTGCAACCTAGAAATCCAACTCACCGATGTTCCACCTACAGTAAAGACATAGCCTGTAGTACTCCGCCTGGTATCAATATCCCCTGCCAAATCTGAGTCTACATAACCTGCTAAATCAATATTAGAGCCCCTAAAACATAAGTGTTTATTAGATATACCTCTCAAATATCAGAGAATCCATTTGACCGCATTCTAATGCTCAAATCCAGGATGACTCATATACCTGCTAACGACTCTGACAGCATGTGCAATATCCGGTCTCATGCATACCATGGCATACATTAAACTTCCTATAGCTGAAGCATAGGGTACCTTGGACATTTTTTCTTCCTCCTCTTGTGTCTTTGGACACATCTCCTTAGTCAATTTCAAATGACTAGGCAAAGGTGTACTGACAGCTTTTGCATTCTCCATATGGAATCTCTGCAACACCTTTTCAACATAAGCAGCCTGAGATAGAGTCAATTTTCTGTTCTTCCTATCTCTGCAAATTTTCATACCAAGGATTTGTTTTGATGCCCCCAAATCCTTCATATCAAATGACTGTGATAACTGATGTTTTAACTCTCTAATGTGATCCATGTTAGACCCAGCTACAAGCATGTCATCAACATATAAACATAAAATAATGTAGTTGTCATTATCCAACCTCTTAAAATAAACACAATGGTCAGAATTACACCTACTGTAGCCTTGCTCAGCCATAAAACTATCAAATTTCAAATACAATTGCTGAGGTGCTTGTTTCAGGCCATACAAGCTCTTCTTCAATCTGCACACTTGTTTCTCCTTACCTTTGACCTCAAATCCCTGTGGTTGTGCCATGTATATCTCCTACTCCAAATCACCATGGAGAAAGGCAGTTTTCACATCTAGCTGTTCCAAATGCAAATCTTCAGCAGCCACAATACTTAAAACAATACGAATAGAAGTCATCTTGACAACCGGAGAAAATATCTCATCAAAATCAATGCCCTGTTTCTGTGCAAATCCTTTTACAACTAACCTGGCCTTAAATCGTTTCTTACCTCCATCTTCCTCTTTCAACCTGTAAACCCATTTGTTTGGTAAAGCCTTTTTACCTACAGGTAACTTACATAATTCCCAAGTCAGATTTTTCAGCAAGGAGTCCATTTCTTCTTGCATGGCAAGCTCCCACTGAACTTGTGTATTCACCTGCATAGCTTCATCATACCCTTCTGGTTCACCAGCATCTGTTAACAAAATAGAATACAAAGAGGGAGAAAACCTTTCAGGAGGTCTACTTATCCTTGTTGACCGTCTAACATTCACTAGACTTTGTGGTATTTTTGGTTGCTATTGCGGAGCATGAGGAGCCACTGGAACATCACTATTTGGAGTATCATCCAGCACCACATAATCCTTTTCTTTCTTCTCATGCTGCTGCAACTGATCTTTGTACAACACCTTCTCATTGAATATAACATCCCTGCTTCTCACAATTTTTTGATTTTCAAAATCCTAAAGCCTATAACTAAATTCATCAATGCCATATCCAATGAAGGTACATTTTATTTGATTTCGCATCCAGCTTGGTTCTATTTTCAGAATCTATATGTGCAAATGCTTCATAGCCAAAGGTTTTCAGAAAAGAATAACTCACCTTCTTGCCAGTTCATGCTTCCTCTGGAATACCACAGCCCAAAGGAACTGAAGGACCTCTGTTAATTAAATATACAACAGTGTTGACAGCCTCTGCCCACATGTTTAAAGGTAGTCCAGCATGCAATCTCATGGTCCTTGCATGCTCCATTATTGTCCTATTCATGTGTTCAGCCACTCCATTTTCCTGTGGAGTCCCTGGAACCATTTTCTGCCTACGAATTCCATTAAAGGAACAATAATCTTCAAATTCTTTGCTGCAATACTCACCGCCATTATCAGATCTGAGACATTTTAATCTTTTACCTGTCTCATTTTCAACCAAGCTTCTCCATTTCTTAAATGTTTCAAATACATCAGATTTCTGTCTAAGGAAATAAATCCAGACCTTCCTAGTTGCATCATCTATGAATGTAACATAATACCGAGAGCCACTGAAAGAAGATACCTGAGCTGGTCCCCATACATCTGTATGCACAAGCTCCAACTTTTCATTTTTCTTTTGCTTCCCATCTCTGAGAAAACTGACTCTCTTTTGTTTTCCATACACACAACTTTCACAGAAATCCATATTAATACATTTTAGACCTGGTAAAACTTTCTTAGAATGAAGTACCTTCATACCTTTTTCACTCATATGCCCAAGTCTGTTATGCCATAGTGTTGTTTCAGAACCTGTAGCAACTTTTCCAGTCTCTTCCTACAAACCTGCAGCAACTGTTCCTAAACCTGTTTGTTTTTCCTCTATAACATCTAAAGTAGAAGGAATAGTATGACCTGCACAAAGATATAAGGTGCCTACTTTTACACATTTTGCTACTACTAAGGCACCTTTTGAAACCTTCCAATTTTTATCAGTAAATGTAATAGTGCAACCTTGTTCAGTTAGCTGCCCTGCTAAAATTAAATTCCTACTGAGCCTTGGAACATGCCTCACCTCTTGTAGTAGCCAATGATTCCCATTCTGCAACTTAATCTTGATTCTTCCCTTTCCAACAATCTGACAGGGTTCGTTATCTCCCAAATAAACCAGCCCAAAATCCCCTTGGACATAATCAAGAAAATAACTTCTATGGGGCATAGCATGAAATGAGGCCCCTAAATCTAAAACCCATGAATCATCAGCATTATCTAGGGAAAGAATCAAAGCATCATCTTCAGATTTATTACTTACCACATTTGCTTCCTTATTGCCTTCTTGTTTGTCTCCTTTATTTTTCTGAGACCAGCAATCTTTCTTCAGATGACCTAGTTTTCCATAGTACCAGCAATCCTTCTGTCCTCTGGTTTGGGATCTTTTGTCCTTTGATTTTCCTCGTGACTTCCCATGACCTCCAGAACCTTTTCCTCTCTCCTTTGATCTGCCCTTGCTTTCTGCATTCAAAACACTGCCTGATTTGGATCCACCTGAGCTTTTCTTACGAATTTCCTCACTTAGAATAACACCAACAACATCATCAAATTTTAGGGTATTTGAACCAGAAACAGAGTTACTAACCGCCATTACCAAACTATCCCAGCTTTTAGGCAATGAACATAATATTAAGAGAGCTCTAACTTCTTCATCAAATTTTACATTTACAGAAGTCAATTGACTGACAATCGTATTAAATTCATTTAAATGACCTGTCACAGATCCACCTTCAACCATTTTCAAATTAAACAACTGCTTCATGAGAAATACCTTATTTGAGGCTGAGGGTTTTTTATACAATTTAGCCAAAGCTTTCATCAAACCATCTGTTGTCTTCGCTTCCGTTATATTGAATGCCACCGACGGTGCCAGGCACAACCGAATGGTTCCCAGTGCCTTTCTGTCAAGAAGATTCCAATCCTCATCAGACATTGTTGCCGGTTTCTTGGCTACTCCTTCCAATGGCCTCCATAAATCCTTTTGATAGAGGTAATCCTCCATCTGCATCTTCCATAACTGATAGTTCTGCCCATTGAATTTATCAACCTTCATTTTACCCTCGTCCGCCATTGCTCCCACTCAACCGTGAGACTTTCCTGCAGACGATAATCGAACACAACCTAGCTCTGATACCACTTGTTAGGGTTAGCCGGCAGAAGATATCAATTAAATGCAAATAAAGATTAAACAGAGAAATGGAAATACACAGAATTAATAATAGCGAGAGACAAGATTTAACATGGTTCACCCAAACTCAGGCTACATCCACCAAACAGAAAGTCCAATATTATTATCCAGTAAATCAAACCGATTACAATCAGCAATCCCTGCAACTCAATATCGCTGCAAATGCTACAACACAATACTCAAACCCTAACCCTTGGCCACTTTTTATCAAGCCTTTTTTTGTCGGTTACAAAAATTAGGGTTTTCTTATGTCGGTCATAAAAAATAGGATTTTTTAAGTCAGCCCTAGGATTTTTTAAGTCGGCCCTAAAAAAAATTTATGTGCCTCAGCGAGGATACATGGCTAGTGTACAGTACTTTCCTGATCAGTCGCCACCTACCAATAGAAAATTACCCTGAGGATGACGTCATCATTATTTTTACCTCACAGAGGTATGTATCCAACAATCACCCTTTTCAACAACATGATAGTGAAGTCATTTTAATGTAGTGTTCAAACATGCCTATCAACACACTGACGTCATCCTGATCTTTTGAAGGGAGAAGTCATTTTATTTATGGGGTCACATTTCAAACATCCCCTAATTTTAAAATCATGACCCGATATATATATGGTCAACTTTTGACCACATCACCCGATTCATTGGCATTAGTTTTGTTGCTCAAGGGCGGAAGGTCATGTTACATAGAGGGGGTCATATTTTAATATCACCCGATCTTATGAAGATCACCTCCCTCCTATTGCTTCATAACATTAAATGCACATAAATACAGTAGGTGGATTCCCGCCGAGTGCGAATGCAATACAAACACCTGGCAACATCTATGGATTTCGTGCAGAAGATCAATGGTTTTAATTGATTTCACCCAGTTTTACCCTAATCTACCCTACGGATACATTTAAAGGTAAGTTTCCAAGGTCATTTCTCATTTACCTTGTGAAGAACAAAGAATTTATAGAGCAGAGAGTCAAACCCTCATACGAGCTACCCGTGAATGGACAATAGCTTGCAGCATAACGGAGCGCGTGATCGCCATCGTTTGCTACCCTTTTCCGTAATCATTAGCCTAAGCCAGGAGATAAGCGTTATCAGGAATCCATGGCAGACATCAGGAAGAATAGATCTAGAGTAGAGTTTCTTAAACCTATGTACATTCAGCCTGAAGGAATACAATTTAAATATGGCACCATCGAAGACACTCACCAAGCAGAAACAAATTTAGTAGCATGGTCATCCAAGATGAGTGATGATAAAGATAATACCCTACTAGATGCCATATTTGTATCAGGAATGTGGCATGTGGCCAAATTGCCCTATGCTATGGAAACCTTGGAGCTGGTAGTGGAATGTGCCAGAAATTATAACCCTTAGACCAGGCGGATGGAGAAACATGGAAGGGTTTATGTAGATATTTCAATTAAAGGGATTACATCTACTTTTAATCTCCTAGTTGGAAAGAAGGTACTTAGTATGAATCTGCACAAACTGGAGATGGAGTATGAAAACAATAAGAAGAATGCCAGGAAGAGGATTGACTAGTGGAGGTCTAAAAACATGACCTATACTGCCTCTGCCAAGTTGCCAGTGAATTTACACAAATTTGATTTTGATGATGAATATCAATACATGATTTCCCTACTCAGCAGGATGACAGACCAGCCTAATGCTGGGAGTTTCAAGAATTGGATGTTTGGAATCATCCAGATGGTACTTTATACAGTGAATAAGCCATAATAGGCCAAGATCATCAGTGATGCTTTGGATGAATAGATGATGAACTCGGGAGGTTTGGAGTGCTCATTCCACATGACTTCATATGTTGTTTATTCATATGCCTACAAATGAACATTTGATGCACTGACCACAGTTGGAAAGATTGGTGGCAGTATAGATGATGCCCATATATGGGATCATTATCCTTAGTTATAGAAAAGGAACTATCTCTTTGATTACAAATTGGTTAATGATGCATTCTCCATGCATCTGGTTAGAACTATGGAAGAGGATAGAACTAAGAGATTGAGCATGGAAGCTCAAGAAGTTATATACAAGCATGGTACCTGGTTCATCCAGTATGCCACTTTTTCCTATATTAGAATAGAAGGTTTTGAAGGACAACCCTTCATGTTTCCCAGGTACCCTACTGATGGGGTAGTCCCGATGGAGTTTTTGAGATACATATCTACAATACTGGATGCATATAAAGCACAAAATATGATTCCTCTAGTACTATTTCCAGTAACTATGGGTTGGTACATGTGCCCTGATTCCCAGAGGATAAAGAATGTCATAGGGGGTCTAAACCTAATGTACCTACAACCATTTCCATTGGCTGGATCATATGACCCTTATGGTAGAATGTAGAAGATAATGGGGAAGCCCATACATTAGAAGAACTTAGAAGATTTCTGGACTGATTGTGAGGATGAAGCAGAAATAAGAAGAAGAAAATATCAAAGGCTCACCTTAAATCAGATATAGACATTTGACTACATCCCAGTGCCTGCTCAGTTAAAGAAGGATGATGGCAAGACCATGTCAAATGAATATGAAGATAAGAAGGTGTATAATGACACCATCTCAGCCCCTGACCTAACACAGCCTGAAGACATTTCCTTAGATCAGTTTACAAGTGGGGTGCTGCAGTTGACCCAATCATGGGTAAATGAATAGATAAATATACTGAAGAAGAGAGGTGTAGCCATCATAGTGGATAACAAGAGAAAAAGATAGGATATCCCTGATGAGGAATATGATGACTTTCTTGTTGAGAAAAGAAAATCTAATGGAGAAAGACTGCCTCCCCAGAAACAAAGGAAAGGACCCCCCAGAAGAAAGAGGACTGATAATGAACCTAAGGGGGTGATAATTAAGAGAAGTGCTATACCAGCTGAAGGTGCATCTGCATCAGGACAAACATCAACCTCATCTGTACTGGCTTTGATGGATAAACCTAGGACAAAAAGAATCCTGAGACCAGCTTAAGATACTATAGAAGTATAGGATGAAGACCAAACCTCACAACAAAATGTGGAAGAAGTTATCCTTATTGAGGAGGAGCCAGTAAGTAAAGGGCCTTCAGGTGATGATCCTATGATGGTCACCAGGAAGAGGAAGGCAGCATCCTTGATGTCACCACCAAAAAAATAAAGAACACATATGAGGGGTGAGATTAGAACAGACTCTATAGTATTAAGGGGAGCTAGTGGTGAAGTGTTTAGAAAAGAAATGTAACATGATGTGCCACTTCCCACTATTATCCAATTCAAGATGGAGAAGGCAGAAGAGCAAGCAAAAGATGCCTCCAAGGTAGGTCAGGGTGGTACTTTCTCCTTGGAAGACATTGTTGACCTATCGGATGATGAGGTAGTGCAAAACGTAGCTTCTTAGTAGATGGAAACTATAGCTCCTAGTACCCGCATGACCCCACATGGGACCCCATCAGCACAGATGGTAGTATTGGAGGAGTTGAAACAAATAAAGAAAGAAGAAAAAGAAAATAGCCCAAAAAGGGCAGCCCAACAAATCAGGCTGGATAAGTTGGTAGATCAGGTAACTAGCCCTGCAGTGATAGACTTGACATATAGGGAAGATGTAAGTCCTAAAGATAAAGCAGGTGAACCTGATGTAACTGAAAAGGTTGAAGAAGTCAAGCAGATAGAAGTAGAGAGTGATACTCTAGATATAGGCTAGCAACAACAGGAAATACCTGATGAGCCTAATATAGTTGAAGTCCAACAAAAGGGTGGAGGTGATAAAGACACATCAGGTGATGATGCCATCTAGATTCAACAGACTACAGAAGGAAAGGATACATCAAGTCATGAAGACCCTAAAATGCCAGAAGTCAGTATGTCAGGTGCAGAACATAATATAGCTCAAGATCAAGGTGATGCACCAGGATTAAGCACACATACATCCACGGATACAAATATGCTTCAAGGGGAGGAACATAATAAGCTGGATGAAATAGAAGAAGAGGAGGTGTAGGATCAAGTACACGATCATCATATGGATACACCACAAGATCCTCTACCTCAGAAAGAAGTCCCTCAGGAGGAAGAAATAGAACAAGATTCCCCTCATGAAGAACATCATGAGGAAGAAATAAGGAAGTCACCTTCTCCACTTAGGATAGAAATAGATATAGGAGACCAAGGTGAAAATGATGATGATAAAAGACCACAAGGATCCGAAGATGAAGTGCCTCAATGGCTTGAGAAGGAAATAGGTACGGAACAAGGTTTTGAAGTTCAAGAATTTGATGTTTCAACCTTGTTTGTAGAGACCATCATGAAACCAAAGAGGAAAGCCAGGTTAACCTCAGCTATCAGAAGAGATCCTATTACAGGCAGAAGGACTGCCTAGGTAGTACTTCCCACCATAGAAAAGGAGAGAGGCAAAATAACCCTGGAAGAATTCAAAATCACCACAGTTGATTTGGGCTTTGCCAATGAAGACCAAGAGGGTTAAGAAGGGAAGGATATCATAGATTTTTTAACCCAAAGGGTAAAGAAAGAGAAAGAGGAAAATAAATAGCATAAAGAGCACATTGCTTAGCTGCATTCATATATAAAGGGGTTGATTAACCCTGGTAATACACCAACAGATCCAGTAGTCCCATTGACTGTCATCTCTCAAGACGAGTTTAAGAAGTTGGACCTAATGAAGCATCAAGCCATGATCATGGATAAATGGGTGCTGACAGCCCTTATAGGACCAAAAGATGTATTGAGAACCTCTTTATAGAGGTGGAATTCTTTGAGCACTTTTAAGAGGAAAGTGGATAAAATGCAAAATGAGGCTGGAAGGAGGTCATTCCAGCTAGAAAAAACCTTAGGTGCTCTAATTGAAATAAAGAGGATTGATCCTCAGGTCTTGATAAATAATCAGGTATTAAATAACAACACTACCCTGCTAGTAGATATATGGTATGAGGACATCAGGTTCGAATGTGATGTCCTAAAGAAGTACAACGGCAAGCTAAAAGATATCAGTATCAAGCTACACAGTATAATGGTAGATGAGGCAGAAGTCCTTGAAGCTTTGGAAGGAAAAGTAGAGGGGAAGATTGAAAATCAAGATGTAGATTTTGCCATCAAGGCACTACATGATAACTTCCAGCCTGTATCTGATGACCCTCTCACCCACTTGACATAAGAAGCAATGGATAAGATCATGAGGATCAAGGTTAGTGTGGAGAAGTATAATGAGACACTGAATAGTAGAAGAGCCAAGCTAGAGGCACTTAAAGATAAATTTTAGGCCCATAAGCATGCCATCAATAAAGCCAAAACTCAGGATGGCAGGGAAGTTGTTAAGATAGTACAAGCTTATGAAAACATCAGAACAACAATAAAGGTCCATATACAGGATGATATTCATTAGGGTGATGACGATACAAAAAGCGATGATCATGATGATCATGATGATGAAGAAGAACCCGAGGAATGAAAGGAAGATGCATCCTCAAAGTGACATATGCATTAGGTACTTATAAGATAATAGATCATTTAAATGGTTGCCAGCTGGCGACTTGTGCCACAAAGGATAGTTGACGAAGTCAAAGAAGGAATATCTACCGTTGATCTTAATTGACAAATCTTGACTGTAGGTCATTTGTAACCGCTCCCTCACCTTATTCTATAAATGGTGTAGGGATGCCATTTTTTAAACATTCGGAAGCTTAATTGAAATTTGATTGCTGAAATATCAGGACTTATTTCAAAGTTGTTGTAAACATACATGTTTTTGTATAGTTAATGAAAGAGAAGACCATTTGATTACAAATCATCATAAATCCTGAGTAATCGGTGTTTGAATTCTTGATACATGCTTTGATTAGTTGTGTCCCCTAGAGTGATTATCAGTTTGCATGTGTTGTCTTCATTCCTTATCCTTTGAAGCATCATCTGTATCTAGTTGTGGAACATCCTGGTGAAAATATGGTTTGATTTCTTCTCCTTGTGACTGTATCAAGTGTGTATGTGGTTCAATAGCTAAAGATTCACCAAAATTTGAAGTATTCTTTTAATTTTCTTTAAATTTCATAACATTCCATCACCATAATTGTAAATAACAGACAATCAGAAGCAAATAACATGAAATATACTGACATCTCGTAGACAATTGGAAATATATAGCATATTTAGAGTTAAAGCATGTTCAATTGATAAATATCATGCAAAGATCCAAGTTCAGACATATTATTTGAAGAAATATACTGTGTAGAGTAACCTTTCTGTGTAGCATACTTGCAAGAAATAGAATCTACTGATCAAAAAATGTAAGGCCCCTGAATGATTAACAGCAACACACATCAACCACTGAGTAACATCAGTAGATTAAGAACTAATCAACGGAGACTTGGTATCATGAATTCTATGAATTCATCGTATCTTTCAAGATAAATAAAGGTTGTTGTGTAACTTTTATTTCATGTTTGCTTATGACTAACATCATGATCAATAGAAGGTAAGCCCATTGCCTATTTTAGTGAGAAGCTTAATGATGCCAAGAAAAAGTATTTTGTTTATGATCAGGAGTTTATGCAATAGTTTAGGCTTTGAAGAAATAGAGACATTATTTGTTGCCAAAGGAGTTTGTTTTATATATTGATCATAAGGCTTTATAGTATCTTAATAGTCAAGGAAAGTTGAATCAAAGGCACTTAAAATGGGTTGAGTTTTTACATAGCTATACTTTTGTTTTGAAGCATAGGAGTGGGAAGTCCAATAGAGTTGCAGATGCCTTGAGAAGAAGGCAAAATTTGTTGATAGAAATGAAGATAGAGGTTGTTGGGTTTGATGAGCTCAAAAGTTTGTATCCTGAAGATCCAGATTTGTGTAGAGGCCCGAAAAGCTTGTTTGGAACCTGTTACTTTAGACAGGACAAAATGGTTGGATTTCATAATCCAAGATGGCATGTTGTTAAGGGGAAGCCAGTTGCGCATTCCAAGGAGTTCCATGAGAGAGAACCTGATTAAGGAGAAGCATAGTGGAAGATTGGATGGACACTTTGGTTGAGATAAGATCATTGCTATTGTTGGTGAAAATTATTATTGGCCACAGTTGCAGCAAGATGTGAGGAAATTTGTGTAGAGATGTAGAGTATGTCAGATTACGAATAGAGCAAGTTAGAATACAGGTCTATATTAGCCACTACCTGTACCAGAGAAGCCATGGGATGATATTAGTATGGATTTTGTTCTTGGTTTACCAAGGACACAGAGAGGACATGATTCCATTTTTGTGGTGGTGAATATATTCTTGAAGATGGCACATTTCATTCCTTGCAAGAAGACTAATGATGCTATTCATATTGGTAAATTATTTTTCAGAGAGGTGGTGAGATTACACGGTCTACCAAAGAGCATAGTTTCAGATCGAGATACCAAGTTTGTTGGTTATTTCTAGAGGACATTATGGAAGAAGTTGAAGACAGATTTGAAGTTCAGTTTTGCACACCATCCACAGACTGATGGACAGACAGAAGTGGTGAATAGGAGTTTGGGTAACCTACTACGATGCTTAGTAGGAGATAAGCCCAAGGGATGGGATTTGATTTTACCATAGGTAGAATTTTCATACAACAATTTTGTCAATAGGAGTACTGGTAAATCACCATTCTAGATTGTATTTGGGAATAGTCCAAGAAATGCTTCAGAATTAAGGAATCTGGACAAAGGAGAATAGATAAGTGTTGAGGTTGAAGACTTTACAAAACACATGAAGAATTTACATGAAGAGGTGAAAAAGCACATTAATAAAATGAATATTCAGTACAAGGCTAAGGCAGATTAGAAGAGGAGATATAAGGAATTCTAGGTAGGAGATGAAGTCATGGTTCACTTGAGAAAAGAAAGGTTCCCAATTGGAACATACAATAAGCTGAAAATAAAAAACTTTGGACCATGCAAAATTTTGAAGAAACATGATTTAGGAATGCATATGAGTTGAAGCTATTGAGTGGGATCAACATTTCCCCTATTTTCAACATTGCTGATTTAATAGAATATCATGAAGGTGGCATAGAGGATGGACCAACAGAAGAATAGTGGAGTATTCTGACATCTACTTCAATAGAGGAGATAGAAGAGATTTTGAATAGCTGTGTGGGAAGAAGTACTCAGAACAGGTATTATGAAGAATATTTGGTGAAATGGAAAGGAAGGCCTGTTGAAGATTCTTCTTGGTTGTCTAAGGCAGAGGTTGACCGTTTGGGTTTTCCTCACACAAACACCTGAGACGTGACAGGGTCACTTCTCAAATTACCCTGGGTGTCTGATGCAGGAGCATCCAGTGGTGTAAGGGCAATCTTGCATCACCCAAAAAAAGATGTGTTTCAAAATTATTGATGTTCTTTCCATTTCTTTTCAAAATTTGTGGTTTTGGTTCCATAATTGCTTGAATAATGATGTAGAACTTTCAGTTTTTCCAAACTACTAAAAATAGCAACTTGCTATTTTAAGAAAGTTTGGATTTGGGTACAGATTGAAGTGAAAATTCACAGGAAACCTCGTAACTCAAAAATAATACCTTTGGTGAAGGAATCACGCAAAGATCATTTGTGAGCTGAAAGATATTAAAGTTTATGTTTTTTGAAAAATGCCTAAAAATTATTCAAACTTAGGTTTGAGGCACTAAATAGCCCCATATGGGCCCGAAAATGGTTGGAACTAGCATAACCATTTCTTATGCGTAGAGAACTTCGTGAGCTTTTTGACACATAAAACAGTTCCTCAATTGGACACCTAGATCAAAATTTATGGCTCCTAGAAGTTGACCTATTTTTGGAGGGAGATGCAAATTTTGAAATTAGGTTGTTGGCCACTGAAAAGGCTATTAATAACAATTTTTGGGAACCCTGGGAAGTAGTAGAGTTAAGGGGGAAAGTGTAGAGTCAAGAATAGGTGGGAAAATAGAAACCCTAGTAGATTTGGAGTTACAGATGGTAGATGATTCCAGAGTCTTGTGAGAGGAAGTTGTAATGTGTTACAACCTGTGGAGGTTTGATTCCTTTGATTGTATTTGAGCTTTTGTAATGTAATAAGTTGTCCAAATCAATAAAGAAAGTTCTATTTTCTGTGTGCAATTTATGTTGTTGTGTGTTTTATGATTTACCCCTTCATCAAGAAGATAGAAGGAGGACTCAACATGACCCCCTAAGGACAACTTCTAACACTAATTTACAATATAAGTTCCCCCCATAGGAGAGAAAATATGAGAAGATCAATGCGACCCCCAAGAAAATGAGAAGGAATAAACTCCATGTGAAGAGATGCTTCCTCCAACAACTAATAAGAGAGGAGAAATCATGCAGATTCCCCTCAAAATACCTCTTGTAGTGTTGGTAGATTCTTGACATTAGATGCTATTATGGAGTAAAAAGTAGCCACATGTCTTTCTACTCCTTGTTTATCTCTTAGCTCCCTGTGATTACATTATACATTGTAAATATTCATCCTGATGCAAAATTGCTCAAAAGCAATGTAAATTAGTAATAAGAGTCCCATGTTTTACCTTATCCTAAATCTAGAAGGGGCTCAAAGACTTGGGCACCACTGCCTAAGTCTTCCCTGATTGGTTGGGGCAGAATTAATTATATGCCAGCTTGGGACCTTTAAAAAGGTTTCTCTTTGTCAGTTCTCTTGGTTTAATTTCATGAATGTTAGTGGGAAAGCATATATAAGCGTGTTATTGAATTCATTATAGACCTAGATAGAGATAGCCAACTTGATGCATTAGAGTAAAGTGCGTGCAAAGAATTCATTGTGATTTTAGAGTAGATTTGTATTGTCATTATGTGTGTTATTGCAGGTTTGAAGTTATCATCTATCTCTCCTTATGAGTTGAAGGCCATTCATCCTCCTAAGGGTTTCATAACATAGGTGATATCATTGCTGTTTATCATCATTTGATTCATCACATTGTTATTGTGTTTACCCTCTGCTCTACAAGGGCACGCTCTCTTTATCTATCAATGGTGTTGGGAAGCTTGAATGCTATCCTGAGATTTAACTGAGGCAAGTCCCTAAATAGCATAACCCCCAAACCCCTTCTCTTCTTCTTGTGTGCAGGTTATAGGAGCAAGATCTAGGAAATATGAAGATACATGAAGATTGAGCAAGGATTAGGGTTTTAGGATCTAACAATAGTTTAGGAATATTCCTCTATGCAAGACTTGGGTGGTGGTGCCCTAGTCTTTCTGCCCCTACTAACTTTAGATCTGGCACTAGGGTAGTAACTACAACATTTCTCTAGTTTACAATTTCTACAAATTCAACCATTTAGGACTTGGGCAGTCTTGAAATAATCCTCTAATACCTCTGCTTCTAGGACATAGGTTCTATCCTCTTGCTAATCCTCCCTGTGCAATTGGTTTCTGGAGATTTTCTTTACATCTTCTATTATAATCAAATCATCATAAAACTATGGTTTAGTACATTATTGACCTAGGGTTTGATAAAGAAGCTTGATTAAATTTGATCTTTCTATAACACTCCTGAGTAAAAGATCTGTAGTTGAGTCCACCTCTATTCAGTAGTGATTTGGCTTGGTCTTGTCCTTGAATGTTATTGTGAAAGAGGGTTTGATCTAGTGTGTATGCTAGTTGTTATCATTCACCTTTTTCACACCTAACATTTTGGTGAACCTGACACTTTGAGCAACACCTTGACCACCTCAAAAGGTATCTACATTGAGGTTCTTCCTCTGTTATCTTGAAATGTGGCTACTTATATTCCATGTGGCTACTTTTTAATCCATGAGTATTAGGATCACCTTTTGCACTATACTTTTCAAAGTGGGGAGTCTCAAATTTATTAGGCATTTGAGCTCTTAGGATTGTAAAAGATAAAGGACTGTAACCACGATATGTTGGTATTATAGACACTTAAATTTGTCCACGTCTTGTAACACCTAGTTGATACATTACTTAGACATCATATGACATTTTGTCGTAATCCCACTCCTAATCCCATCCTAATCATCTAGATAATTAATTAAATAAATCTTATTTATTTAATTAATTTCCCTTTCACATGTCCCAACTAATTCAAATTAAAAATTTGAATTAGGTCCTCACCTTTCATCACAATGCAACACATGTCACATAGTACAACTTTCATTTAATACAATTCACATGTGAAACTAATTCAAATAAAATATTTGAATTAGGTCTCCTTTATTCCCCTCCGCACACTTGTCACATGAGTACAACTCCTAATTGATGGGAAACCCTATTCGATCCTAGCCGTCCACATCATTCAATTAGCCTTTCAATCTCAACCATTCATTCAAATCACTCATTTCCAATAAATCAACCCTCACCTAAGCCATTTGAACAATGAGTTTCAAAGTAGCCTCATGCTGTTGAAATTACATTAGAGCCTCTCATCATTCATCCTTATGCCATTGTTATGTTGCTGAAATAGTGAGCACCCAACATTCACCCTTTGAAATCATGCATACCTATGCAAGATTGAGAAGATCAATGGAGGTGAGCCAAGCTTAGTGTGGAGATTTAGTTTGCATTTGCTTTGTGTTTTCATTTTCATGCTATCTTGTACTTCATTGTGCTTGTTAGGGTTTGATGATTTGATGTTTGTGCATTTACCTTGATTTTTACCCTAGCTACATGTATATTAGGTTGAGAAGAAGCATTGGTTAGGTTTGTCACTTTTTGCTACAAGGATGTCATAGTTTGCAAAAGTTGGTTTAGAAGTGCATCATTAGGTGATATATTTGAGACAAGGGTATTTGATGCTGTAGTCATGAAATTAAGAGGTGGTTGGGAATAAGTGGAAGTGATGGGTGGTTGAGAAGAGTTATTCATGGCTATGGATACATGAGGTGCTGAGTTTTTGTAATTAAATGTTGTGGATTTGTAATTTTGTGAATTGTTCCCATTAGATGTTCCCATGCTAGTGGTATCATTACTACAAGCTTGTGCACTGGCAGTGAGAATTGGTGATGTAAAAATGGATATTCTAGTAGTCGGTATGGGTGTCGATACTTGTGAGCTTATATTGTTCGGTGGTGACACATTTTCTATGATATTCACGTGGCTAGCTATTGACATAAAGTTGTGATCCACTATGTGGGCTATTCCATAGAGCATGTCAACACCTTCTTGTCCTTCTTGTAATAATCCTCTTATACCATCAACAAGAGGTATCACTTCTTGAGCTAGATGTGCACCGCCTACAATTTGTTGGAAATTAGCTAGTTGTTTATCTAGTTTCTTAATTTGATATTTAGGCACATGTGTAACTATGTCAATCACATCTTTAGAATCATGAAATGTTTGTTCTTCTGACATGTTGGTGTTAGTGATATTTGTAAATATTTTGATTCACCTTTTGTAAAGTAGTTGAGTAATAGATTTTCTGATGTTTGTATATCATTTCTATTGAAAGCACTAGAACCCATTAGTCTACAACTTCTTACCAAGGTTTTAGTGTTAGGGCAGTGGGTTATGCAACTCAAGTAAAGTTTTATAATACTCAATGCCCTAACCAAGAATATGATCAATATGATTATGAATATTAAGGTAGTTATGCTTGTTGAAATACACAATGTGTAATTGCAAAATTATGAATTTTCAAACCAAGGATATGAAATGATGCAATATTTTCAAATGAATAATAAAAAATATGCTATAAATTAATACAAGATCTAATTTGAACTATCAGCAAGATGCAAATACTTGAAGATATAGGTTCACCAAAATGTTAGGTGTGAAAAAGGTGAATGATGACAACTAGCATGCACACTAGATCAAACCCTCTTTCATAATAACATTCAAGGATAAGACCAAGCCAAATCACTACCAAATGGAGGTGGACCTAGCTATAGATCTTGTACTTAGGAGTTCTATAGAAAGATCAAATTTAATCAAGGCTCTTTATCAAACCCTAATTTTATGATGATCTGATTATAACAGAAGATTCATAACAAATCTCCAAAAACCAATTATATAGGGAGGATCAGGAAGATGAGAGAACCTATGTCCTAGAAGCAGAGGTGTTAGAGGACTATATTGGGACCACCCAGGTTTTGAATGGTTGAATCTATAGAAATTGTAAACTAGAGAAATGTTGTAAAGACTACACTGGTGCCATATCTAAAGTCAGTAGGGATAGAAAGACTAGGGTGCCACCACCCAAGTCTTGCATAGAGGAATATTTTTGAGCTGTTGTCAGATCTTGAAACCCTGATCCTTGCTCAGTCTTCCTGTATCTTCATATTTCCTAAATCTCACTCCTATAACCTGCACATGAGAAGAAGAGAAGGGTTTTGGGGGTTATGGTGTTTAGGGACTTGCCTCAGTCAAATCCCAAAATAGCATTCAAGCTTCCCAACACCGTTGATAGATAAAGAGAGTGTGCCCTTGTAGGGTGGAGGCTAAACACAATAACAATATGATGAATCAAATGATGATAAACAATAATGATATTACCTATGTGATGAAACCCTCAGGAGGATGAAGGATCTTCAACTCATAAGGAGAGATAGATGATAACTTCAAAGCTATAAAAACACATACAATGACAACACAAATCTACTCTAAAATCACAATGAATGTTTTGCTGGTCTTTACTCCAAAGATTTAAGGTGGCTATCTCTATCTATGTTCATAATGAATTCAGAAAAACACTTATATATGATTTCCCACTAACATCTGTGAAATTAAACCAAAAGAGCTGACAAAGAGAAACCTTTTTAAAGGTCCGAGGTTGACATACAATTAATTCTTCCTTGACCAATCAGGGAAGACTTGGGCAGTGGAACCCAAGTCCTTGAGCCCTTTTTAGGTTCAGGATAAGGTAAAATATGGGCCCCTTATTCCTAATTTATGTTGGTTTTAGGCAATTTTGCATCAGGATGAATAATTAGAATGTATAATGTAATCATGGAGACCTAGGACCTAAACAAGTAGGTTAAAAGACATGCTACTTTTTACTCCATAAGTATTATGATAACCTTTGTCACTGTACTTTTCAAAGTGGGGAGTCCTAAATTTGTTAGACATTTGAGCTCTTAGGATTGTATTAGATAAAGGATTGCAAGCATGATATATTGGTATATTAGGTTGAGAAGAAACATTGGTTGGGTTTGTCACTTTTTGCTGCAAGGATGTCGTAGTGGTGTAGTCATGGTTAGGAGTGTCCATAAAGTGAACAATTCAAGCTATACAACAAGAGTAAACACAATGGAAGCAACTCAAATATAGGATGCAAATGCAGATTCAATCATTTAATATATCATAGGTTCAAAGTATAAACATGCTAGCTACATGCAGGCTTACAGATTAGGGATCATAGGCCTAATTATCCAGTTACAACACATGCACAAGATATAACTTTGAAGCACTTGATACAAAAGAATTCAAACTATCAAAACTATTTTTAATCATGAACTATCAATCACTACTTTCCTATGCATCTATTACATGAATAAATATCATCTTCAGATCATAAGATTTCTCCACATTGGCCAAACATGTTACAAACTCCCATGAAAGAGGTGTAACGTGTGTATACAGATAGGTTGGGCCTAAACGAATTGTATTCCTCTACAAGTGAATGAATCAATGTGTGGATCTCAGGGAACATTGGCCTTGATCCAAGGTTCCTTGAATGATGTGTAATTCAGATCTACAAGTCATGAAAGTGCTCCACAAGTCTTCTCTTTTAGCTGATTATCTGAGACTGTCTAAATGCTCTATTCTGAGAAAATTATTGATCTTTTGATGATGATATCTTTTCAGAAATTGATCCAAATGATCTGAGTTTTGGATATGATGTGCATGAAGATGTCTAGATGCTAAGTCCAACTCTGTAAGGTCTAAAATGAAACTACGACAGAATGCAAACCAAAATACAACAATTGCTACTGACTAAACTGACTGTATTGAACTGGAAAATGAAAAGAAAACAAAATCATACAAATATTTTTAGTTGATGTAAGATTGTTCTTGAACCAGGGATGCTCCTACATTAGACAACCAAGGTTGTTGAAAAAAGTGAGTCCCTCACTTTGTTAGGGCTAGAGGAAAACCAAGACAGTCTACCTCAGCTTGAGAAATCCAAGATGAATCTTCTTCTAGTTTGCCTTTCCACTTCACAAGATATTCTTTATATTGCTTGCCTTTGGTGCTGTATCCAATTCTATTGGAATTAGACCAGACAACTGAGAGAGGGGGGTGAATCAGTTGTCACACAAAATAAACTTTTTTTGCTTTTAACCTTCTTTTTTAACTTACTATCAAATTAATAATATAAACATTAAAGCATAGATCAACAACATATGAGCAGAAACATAATCAACACACTTGACACAAAGATTTTGACGTGGAAACCCAGTTAAGAGAAAAACCACAATGGGGGTTAACCCACAAAGATTTGTACCCTGTTAAAAGTACTTTAGAAAAAATAGAAGGCACATGCCTTTGGGTGCACTGCCCAGAGCTCACTGCTCAAAAGAGAGGCTCATTTCCTACAAAATTTATTTAGAACAGAAAGAATTAACGAAGAGATAGCATCTACTTCATGCCTGGTTTAGTTTCAATGAATTCTCACAAAACTTCTACTTTGCCCCAAATTCTCGTTCACTAACTTTTCACTCTACACTACTCTCTCTCCTTTTCTTCTCTACTCTACTTCTGATCCTTTATTTGGATTTAATCTATTTTGGTCAAGGATAATTTTCAACAAATCTTCAACAAGTATTTATACACTTCATCAACCTTGGAATGATCAACAAGGTCGGCCAAACTTAACATGGATCTTTACACTATTGGCCAAACATAGACGAGACTTGAATCTTCCTCCACTAACATGCCACGTTTCATAAAATGATCTTTAGATCATTCGCACATGCTAGGAACATCCGGTCGGCGAAGACTGGGAAGAACATCAACTTCAAAGAGGAAATATTAAATAACAAGCTCAAACTGCAATGCAGACCTCCAACATAGTAGCCACATGATCCAGAGATCTCCAAAAGCACATTGAACTCACCAATAACATCCACTCTAAGCCAAATTATTAGAATCATTTGTATCTTCCTCCTGAACCTCAAGAACACTAGCTGCCATGATTGTCAAACTAGAAGGATGGCTTGCAGAGCTCCAAACCATGAACCACTGGAGTTGCTGGTACACATTAACTTCCCAAACATGCCTTCAGATCCGCAGACTATAATATTTCATTGTGAAGAAATCCAGACCAACTTACTGTCTCTTTGTCTCTTCTGAATACTGCAAGATCTGGTTCTACTCAAATGGCCATAACTTCTTCAAATCTTCATGTGGACTTCTCAATTCTTAACTGGAACAATCTCCAACAATCCTCTACATAGCCATAAGGTCCGCAGACATTGAATCTTCATTAATTTTGTCAATATCCTCAACATTCTAGTCTCCTGAACATGCAACAAAATAAGGCATAGTTGACACTAATGAAAACAAGAATATGTTGACATCAATGACAACACTGCTTAGGCACATATTTGCAATGAATTCTACTATCCAAAATGTCTTCAATCTACTCTGGTGCTTGCTGTGGTAACTGCTTCTTCAAATCTTCTTCATTGTTATCATTGAGCTCTGCTTCATGATACTGATAAAGGTCTCTAATGTTGAAAATAGGTGATATACCCAATGCCTCTGGTAGCTTCACTTCATATGCATTTCCTGAATCAAACTTTTTGAGTATCCTACATGGTCCAAACTTCTTCATCTTCAACTTGTTATATGTCCCAACTAGAAATCTTTCTTTTCTTAGATATACCATCACTTCATCTCCCACTAAAAATTCTTTGTGTCTACTCTTCTCATCTGCTTTCTTCTTATACTTATTGTTCATCTTCTCCAAATGTTTCTTAACTTGATTATGCAATGTCTCCATGTGTCTTGCAAATTCTTCTGCTTCTGCACTCCTCTTGTCCTCCAAGTAGATATCTCTCAACTCTACAACTCCTCTAGGGTTAGTTCCTATCACAATCTCAAATGGTGTTCTTCTTTTGCTCCTATTCTTTGAATTATTATATGCAAAATTTATTTGTGATAGAATCAAATCTCAATTTCCTACCTTCTCTCCAACTAAACATCTCAACAAGTTACTCAAACTCCTATTCACTACCTCGGTCTGTCCACCAGTCTATGGATGAAATGCTGAACTAAAATTCAAGTCTATCTTCATCTTCTTCCAAAGTGTCTTCCAAAATTAGCCAAGAAATTTTGTATCTTTGTCTAAAATTATGCTCTTAGGTAATCCATGCAATCTCACAATCTCTTTGAAAAATAGGTTAGCCACATGAATTGCATCAGTTGTCTTCATATAAGGCATGAAATGTGCCATCTTTGAAAATCTATCCACCACTAAAAATATAGAATCATGTCCTCTCTATGAATTTGGAAATCCCAATATGAAATCCATGCTTATGTCTTCCCAATGTCTCTCTGGTACTATCAAAGATTTGTACAAGCCAGTATTTTGACTACTTCCCTTTACAACTTGACAAACTCTACAACTCTGCACAAATTTCCTAACATCCTTATATATTTGAGGCCAAAAGTAATTTTCACTTACCAAACCCACCGTCTTGTCGATGCCAAAATGTCATGACATTCCACCACTATGCTTCTCCTTTATCAAATTGTCTCTCATTGAACTCCTAGGTATGCATAACTGATTTCCTTTGAACAACATATCCTCCTGAATGAAATAATCCAACCATTTACTTCTATCTGTCACAATAGGTTCCTTACATGCTTTCTAAGGTTCTGCAAAATCAAGATCTCCCTCATACATGTTCTTCAATTCCTCAAATCCTAGCACTTTAACTCTCATCTTTGTCAGCAAGTTCCTTCTCCTACTTAATGCATTTGTAACCTTGTTTGAGTTTCCACTCCTATGCTTTAATACAAAAGTGTAACTCTGCATGAACTCTACCCATCTCATATGTCTCTGATTCAACTTTCCTTGATTGTTCAAATATTGCAAAGCTTGATGATCTGTATACAACACAAACTCCTTAGGAAACAAATAATGTCTCCACTTCTTCAAGGATTGAATTATGGCATAGAACTCCTAGTCATAAACTAAATATCTTCTTCTTGCATCATTCAACTTCTCACTGAAATATGTTATAGGTCTCCCTTCTTGACTTAACACTGCTCCTATTGCATTTCCACTTGCATCACAATCTACTTGAAATACCTTATTGAAATCTAGTAATGCCAACACAAGTTACTTTGTCACTTTCTACTTCAACAATTCAAAACTTTTATCTACTCCTGATGTCCACTTAAAGTCCTTTCTGTCACCTATCATTGTCTCTTCCATATGGTTACATATTGAACTGAAATTTCTGATGAACTTTTGGTAGAAACTAGCTAATCCATGAAATGATCTGACTTCTCCAATACTCTCAAATGTAGGCCACTTAACAATTTCTTTAAATTTCTCAAGGTGAATCTTCAATCCTTTCGCAGAAATCACAAATCCCAAGTATACCAATTCTTCCTTCATGTAACTACATTTCTTGATGTTTATCAGCAATTTCTCTTCTCTTAGTCTTTGCAATACTTGTCTCAGGTACCACAAGTGTTCTTCTTTTGTCATATTGAGAATTAGAATATCATCCAAATATACAATAATAAACTTACCCAAGAATTTCTTCAAAACTTCATTCATCAATCTCATGAAAGTACTTGGTGCATTAGTCAATCCAAAAGGCATCACTAACCACTCATACAATCCTTCATTTATCTTAAAAGGAGTCATCCATTCATCTCCTTCTCTAATTCTGATCTAATGGTATCCACTCTTTAAGTCTATCTTTGTAAAATACTTTGCTCCACTCAAACAATCCACAATGTCATCCATCCTAGGAAATGGGAATCTATACTTAACTGTGATCTTGTTGATTGCTCTAGAGTCTATACACATCCTCCATTCTCCATCCTTCTTTAGTGCTAACTCTACAAGTACTACACAAGGGATCAAGATTTCTCTAATCAAACCTTTCCTCAACAACTCATGTATCTATCTATTCAATTCTTCATTATCTACTAGTGTCATTCTATGTGTTGCTTTATTAGGCAAACTAGCTCCAAGTATAAGATCCATGTGATGATTGATACTCCTAATTGGTGGCAATCCTTCAGGTACATTATCAGATATGATCTCATCATACTCTATCAGCAATTTAGTTATCTCCCCTGGTTGTGATTTTTTAGTCTCTATCTTCAAGTTTTCAAGCTTTTTAGGAATCAAAGCATAACACATATTCTCATGTCTCAAACCATCCAAAAATTTCCTTCCATTAACCAAACAGATTCTAGCATTCCCACATACTTCACTCTTAGGATCATCTTCAAAAGGAATCAAAGTAATTATCTTTCCATTTGATGTTATAGTATAGGTGTTTTTCTCCCATCATGTATATCTTTTCTATCATGCTGCCATGGCCTACCCAATAATATATGACATACATCCATAGGCATAATATCACACAATACTTCATCATGATAAGATCCAATTTGAAATTTCACCAAACATTGTTCACTCACCAATACCTTATGATCATCCTGAATCCATGCTATCTGATATGGCTTAGGGTGTTTCAATATTTCCAACTTCAGTTTAGTCACCATCTCGTCTAAAACCAAATTATCTGAACTACCACTATCAATTACAATCTTACAACATTTACCTCCTAATTTGCATCTAGTTTAGAACAAACTTTTCCTCTGTGGTGGTTCTTCATTTGTCCTTGCTTGAAATAGTGGTCTCCTCATGACAAGTGGTTCTCCTTTCTCAAGTTTACCAATTGAACTAGGTGATCCAACATGTTCTTCTACATAGGCTACTCTTCCACTATTCTCTATCTTCTTGCTTGTACTTCCTTCATTACATTCAAATGCTCTATGTCCTTCATCTCCATACTTAAAAGAGGTTTCTTAAAATGTTCTCCTATCAAATCCTCTTCCATCTCTTTTGTATCCTTCACTTTGGTATGAATTATGGTTTCCTCTGGGGTAGAAAGTTCTATCATCTCTCTTGTATGCATTATTTTCTGTCTTCCTTCTTGAATGTGCTATCTTTCCTATTCTACTCTGCATATGATCTTTCTCCTTTAGAAAATGTTTTACCTCTTAGAAATTTACCTCCTTTACCTCTCTATCTCTACTCATGCTTCTTGTTCAACGTTTCTTCAACTTTCAGGGCAACCTGATATGCTTCTTCCAATGATGTCATCCTTACTAAACTTAGTTCTTCTTGAATTTTTAATCTCAGTCCATTTGATTGCTTCACTTTCTCCTTTCTTGCTTCACTATGTCTTGTCCTTATGATCATCTTATGAAATTCTTCAGTGTACTCCTTCACAGATTTCTCCTTTTGTCTCAAGTTTTGCAATCTCTTCAACAGTTCCAACTCATAGTCAGCAAGTATAAACTAATTTTTTTAACTTCGTCACTAGTCTATCCCACTTTATGATCTCTTTTTCTCTTCTGTTTCTATCCAACTAAACTTCTTTCCACCAAATAGCAGCATGTCCTTTCAACTTAGTCTTTGCAAATTTCACCTTCTCCAGATCTTTGATTTCTTCATATTCAAAGTATTCTTCTAGGTCATTTATCCAATCAATCAGCTCCTTAAGATTCAGATTGCCAGTATAATTTAGTACATCAACTCTAGGTCTTTTCCCAAACTTCAAAATAGATCACAACATCTTTACTTGATCTAATTCTTCTTCTTATCCTAGGGTTTCTTCATTTTGATTAGCAGATTAAAATTCTTCATCATCATCACTTTTGTCATTAGGTCTAGGTTTAAGACCTCTTCTTCGATCTTCCTCGATAGCATTCAAGTGAACTCATATTATCTTCATAATTTCCATCATCTCATCCATTCTTCAAGCCATAGTATCAATAGCAGGTATTTTCCTTGGCGGCATCTCTTCTTAGGATCAAGTGTGACTGCCTCAAATTTGGTGATCAGACTACAAGGTGACAACTGCCTCACAATTGGTGATTGGTTGACAATATAGGTAGTTTGCCTTGGGTTCGACGATTTGTTCACAATAAGATCTTATGGAATTCCTTCACAAGATTCATTCACTTTGCTCCCAAGGATTCAAACTTCACTCTGATACCACTTGGTGCAGTCATGGTTAGGAGGGTCCACAAAGTGAATAGTCTAGGCCATGCAACAAGAGTAAACACAAAAAAACAACTCAAATATAGAAGGCAAATGCAGATTTAGTGATTCAATATATCATAGATTTAAAGTACAAACATGCTGGAAACATGTGGGCTTATAGATTAGGGCTCATAGGCCTAATTCTCTAGTTACAACACATGCACAAGTTATAGCTTTGAAGCACTTGATACAAAAGAATTTGAATTATAAAAACTATCTCTAACCATGAACTATCAACCACCACTTTCTTAAGCATCTATTACATGAATATATATCATCTTCGGGTCATAAGATTCTTCCACATCAGTCAAATAGGTTACAAACTCCCATGAAAGAGGTGTAACGCATGTACACAGATAGGTCAGACCTAAGAAACTTGTATTCCTTTGCAAGTGAATGAATCAATGTGTGGATCTTAGGAAAGGTCGGCCATGATCCAAGGTTCCTTGAATGATGTGTAATTTAGTTCCACAAGTCATGAAAGTGCTCCACAAGTCATGAAGGTTCCTTGAATAATCTGAGACTATCTGAATGCTCTGTTCTGAAAAATAGTCAATCTTCTGATGATGATATCTTTCTAGAAACTGATTCAAATGATCTGAGTTTTAGATATGATGTGCATGAAGATGTCTAGATGCTAAGTCTAGCTCCACAAGGTCTGAAATGAAATTGTGGCAGAATGCAGACCAAAATATAGAAACTGCTACTGACTGAAATAACTGTACTAAACTAGAAAATGAAAAGAAAACAAAATGAATGCAAATATTTTTGGTTGATGCAAGATTTCTCTTGAAGCAGGGATGCTACTGCATCACATAGTTTACAAAAGTTGGTTTAGAAGTGCATCATTAGGTGATGTATTTGAGAAAAGGGTATTTGATGCTATAGTCATGAAATTAAGGGGTGGTTGGGAATATGTGGAAGTGATGGGTGGTTTCTATAGAAAGATCCACCTTGACCACAAGAAAAAGGTATCTACACTGAGGTTCCTCCTCTATTATCCCTTCAAGGACCAGGAGATAACCAAATTGCACAAGATACACAAATGGAACATCCTACATGTAATCACTTTAAGCAAGAGAAAGTTGTAATGATGAAAAGTATCCCATTTCATCATGAATGACTCATTCATCATGAAAAATAGAATAAAAAAGAAAAAGAAAGGAAAAGAGCAAGGCATGAGTCATCTATTGAATAAGGTAATGATTCACCTCCCTACAAGCGTCAGAAGATTTCAAACATACACAATCTTGTGAAAAAAGCATCTTGTGACTACTTCAGTAATGAAAATCAAACATGTATGAATTCCTCATCCATCTCACCACACTTGATGGAGTACCTCTTGAAGATGCTCACAAGCTTGGCCTCCTCTTAGATAAACAAATTTATATTTAGGCATATTTGTTGTGTTGTGTTCCCCTCTATTGTGTTAAATATTTGTTTAGGTCTCCTTGGACGAACCTTGATACTATATTAAGGTCAAGGATGCAAGGATGCCACCTCTGTCGTGACATTTCTTCTATTCATTTCTCTATTCTTCTACTCTCCTCTCTTGTTTCAATTGTTGTGTGTGGTGCCATGGGGGTATAACATTGTGGAGGTTGTCTTGGGGGCATCTTTCCACGTTGTGGCCCTAAGTCATTTTTATCTCCTCTCCCATTTTTCATGATTTCATTCTTTTGTTGTGCTGGTGGCTCTACTACTTAGCAGATGATGATAACAAATAAACATTGATAAGGATCGTGCATCCCTACAACAAGAATAAAAATGGACCCAGTACATATATGAAGATGGGGGTAATTTGTTACTGAAGCTTGACTAGTAGAATCACTCTTGTGTCTTGATGTGATCATGTGTTGTATTGAGAAATTATTGTAATAAACCTTTGCAATACTCTAAATTTGCTTCTAAGCACTTTGAAATGTTTTGTATCTCACCTTACAACTACACTTGGTTCTGAGATATCTAAAGTATAACCTCACGACTATACTTGGTTCCGAACCCTCAAGTGTAGCCTTGGTTTATTAAGTGGTATGTTGCCTTATTTGTATTCACAAGATGATTTGGTTTTTATATTAGCTAACCAAAGCCTATTTTGATCTTGGTAATCTTTCGTATACATGAATATTGTTAATTGTTAGCATATAATATTGATGTTTTTCTATTGTGATTGTTGGGAACAATTCAATGATTGTAAGCACATGTCACTTTGGGGTATGGGCTTTGTGAAAGCTCTTATTCCCTTGCATGTTTTCAACCTTACCTTAAACATGATTGCTATTGGCAAGCAAGATCAACCACTTTAAGGTGGGGGCATATATTGTGGTAAATGCTTGGATATCTTAGACATTGTGATAAAATGTGTGGCGTATGCTTCCTTTTCACTGTAAGGCATCTCCATGATGTAGGTGGGGTTGTGTACTTAGCCTTTGTGTGTTGTGTATGCTTCCTTTTCACTATAAGGCATCTTCATGATGCATGTGGGGTTGTACACTTTGTGCACATGCTTCCTTTTCATTGTAAGGCATCTTTGCAATGTAGGTGGGGTTGTATGTTTTTGAAAGCCCTTTTGTGGAAGGTGGGATTGTGTATTCCCTTGAGTGGTTGCACATCCTTTTAAAAATTCCTCTATAGAGGCAAGGTTAGATCTTGAGTTATTCACCCTTAAGCATGTCTTTGGTGGTTGTTGTAGCATAGCTCAATTGTTAGGTGTGTTTGGTATGTGTCTTAGATGGTGGTGCGTAGCGATGAGATCCCCTTATTGCCTATGTTTTATGTGTTTAAGACATATAGTGTGTCAACGACATACTCTATGGTGCTCATGTATCTCATGTCTTTTTTGTGTGTCTTCCTTGTTGTCTTGCATGTTTTACTAGCGAAGTGTAGTGATGAGTGTTGTGTGGTTACACAACATACCCCATTTTGCCTTAGCAAAATAGGGACCCAACTTTTCTGGCTTGTTTCCTTGTTTTTGTGCTCTGGGTGGTAATGGTAAAAGTAGCATCAATCAGTATGCATATGCCTAATGTCAGGTATATCAGTGATCTTGAAGTCTAAACCCAAATTTCCAAGGTCTAAATCTTCCATCATGAACCCAACCATGTGAAAGAGTGAAATTCTAAGCGTGGTTGCCTTTTGTATCACCCTGAAATTTGTTAAAATAAAGAAGTTATGGCCGGTCAAAGTTTGGTCAACCCAGATATTTTCCCATAGGGTCACATTTCAAAATATCAGTCATATTCATTAACATGACCCTAACTTAGGAAGATCACCTAATGCCCATTTGTTCCCTGATATGAGAACATCAAATTTAAATATGGAAGACATCCACCCATCAAGAGCCTGCACACATTCAAGAGGGGTCATATTTCTCAATATGCCCGATATGTGTTAATATTTAGATCACCTTCAAAAGTAAGCACTTAAGGATATCTCATATCAAAATTTTGGAGAGACTCATTTGGGGGTCTCATGAAAATGCTAGGTGTCGCTGATATAGTCTATGCACACCCAGTCAGTCATATTATCAAATATCCCTCATTTTCCTCAAATATGATGATGACATCATTATGTTTTGATATAAAGAAGACTCGACATGACTATGACTTCATCTTATTTGGAAGGTGATATTCCCAATGTCGGTCATATTCCTCAATGTCCCTGATCTTTGAAAGATGACCATGACGTCATCCTTTTCATTCCAAATGAAACCTCACATGATGATGACATCATCATTATATCCCGATATAAGAAGAAATCATTCATCGTTAATATCCTTCATATTAACTAATGGGCGAGTCCCACAAAGTTACACCGATATCTCATATCAGAATATCTAAGAGACCCTAAGCAGTGTCTCACCGAAACATAAAGTCACACCGATATCTCAGATCATAATATCTAAGAGACTCATTCTGGGGTCTTACAGAAACACTAAGTCACAGTGATACTCTCACCGATACGTTGGATGCATTCAAAAATTTAAACACTATAAACTTCAAATTGTTATCCACATATGTATATTTAGCATTTGTATTATATATACATGATCATATACAAAGATTTAAATATGCAGAAAGTGCATAGGATACAAAAGTGAGCCTAACAGTGAAAAGTGTCATTAAGTTGAAACATGACCCTGATGCCATCATTTATTATCTGCATAACAGTGTATATTGCGCATGTATTGTATATGCATAATCTTATGCATGCGATATACAAAGAGAGATGCAAAAACATCAGTAGAGTTTAAGAAGCCATTTTAGGGCCCGATAGCATGTTTTTTTAGTCAATGATAGTTGACCAGACACTCTCGACTACATGTGGACATTTAGATATGCAAATTTTCATAGTTGCTTAATATTCATAACCTGATATATATATGTTTGCACATTCAGATCCTGATTCACATGTAATGTAATGTTTATTTTCCTACTGATTTATTAAATGGTTATGCTTAATTCTTGTATTGCTATTGTAGGATATGGGAACTATTTGAGAGGGCCGGATGAAGATAAAATGGATAAAGTTGTAGAGTTGCAATGGTGACATGAAGTAGAGCCAAGAAATATCCCCAAATAAGTTGTGTGCTAGCTAGAGGGTGGACCAAGTCAAAGATGTTGGAATATACTATGCTAGCTGTATGATTGCCAACTGGCAGGCACATGCTGCTCATCTGGACCATTGATTACCATGAGAGGATCCTGATCATTGGATCATTGTAACCATTTTCTAGCCTTTGTTCTATAAAGAGGCCATGACTTGTCATTTGACAGGGGACAAAATATCTGGCAAAAATAAGGCCAATTAGTGTAGACCCGATAGGAGATCAGATTACTGAAACTAATGAAGATTGAATTGTTGAGTTATGCAAGGTTCTTTCTTTAGATCACTATAAGGATACTTGTCCTAAAGCATATTGGATGGAGATGAAGCTACATATTACATCCTGATTGTAAACTTTACATAATCTTCAAGTTGATTTCTGGATATGTAATGGTGAATGCTGTGTTCAATAGAAGTGCTTTCATTTTTATTGCATATTGTTGTCAACTTTTCCTTTGAAGATTTGCACTAGATCATGTAGATTTGTGGAATGTCCTGGTGAAGTATGATTCTAGTTTTCTTCTCTTCATTACTATATTAGAACATGTATGTGGGTCAGTGATCTCAGTCAAGTAATTTTGGGAATCTCACTCTCTAAACCCTATCTTTGTTATTTCTTTTTCTTAATTTCGTTAAATCACCATCACAACTGCAAATAATAGCAAATGAAAAGCAGAGTAGAGTAAATATGTAGGAAATCTATAGATATATGAATATCACATGCATATTTGAGCTAAATGAATGTAGAATTGAAAATATCATGCAAAAAAAATCACAAATAATGATAAGAATCATGGAAATATCAGCTTGTAGGCACAATATTTACATAAATTTAAAGTGTAGAAGCTAAATTGAGCCCAAATTAGTTTCAGATTAGTAAATTGAGATAGTTGTAGAAGAACTAACCATAAATCATAAAGAACTTTGAAATTAATACTAATAAGAGTAGAAATATATGTAAATATTTGCATATTCAGGTTAAATATTGAACAATTTGACATCTTTTGTTGCGAATTCACAACAAGCAGGATCAACAGAGTAGGATCAATAGAGAATAGGTGAAAACAGAGCATATCTGGATATGACAACTTCAGACTACTACGTAAGACTCCTGAATGGAAAATAGAAACACACATCAACCTCTAAGTAATGTCAGATGATCATAGCTTGATCAACGGAGACTTGGAGTCATCAGTTTATCCTAAATTGACAGTACTTTTCAAGATAATAAAGGTTTATTGTGTAAAATTTTATTCATGTTGTAATGACGAACAATCATCATCAATAGTTTTGGCGCTAGATCGAGGGCCAACCAAGAATCTGAAGTGAGGTGATATCTGTCAAACTTTTGAATAATATTTTGAATCTTGATTATCTACACAAAGATTCCACCGATATCCATCAATTCGTAGAATCTAATCATAAGCAACCCTTCCTTGTGGATGTTCATCCTAATAATTACAAACAATTTATTTAAATTTCTTCATTTGAGCTAAAGATTTGCATTCTCTGCAAAATATGCATGAATATTTCATTATTTGATACCAATGGATACATATGAAGATAATTTTCAAGTTAATATTCCTTTCTTTTAGGGAACTTTAAATAGGAAGCTTTATTCTCAAACTTTGTCTAACTTTGGTTTATCTAGGAGATTTAGGATACACAATTCTGTAAAACACGGTGAAGTTAGTTGTTTGACTTTCCTCATAAGGTTAGACTTAGCTTTAAAAGAATTAATTCCTTTCTCAGAAGTATACAGGATTGAAGTTTGGCAGGAAGATGAGAGAATTTTGGAGCAACAAGAAGATATGGCTCAGGAAATCATGAATTATCCAAAGAATGGAACAGTCAAACCAGTTCTAGGAGATAAGTACAGCGAAGAACCTTTCGATGAATTAATATACGGTGAAGTTGAGTGTTCATCACTTCATGTGAATGAGGCAAAGCACTGGCCAATGGAACTAGACACTCCACTGGATGGTGAAAATGAACTATTTGAAGAGCAATTCATGAAAATGGAGGATACAGAAGACTTTTCTATTGTTATACATGATCAGACGTCAATCCAACACTTTTTTGAAAATAATACAGGGAAGTTTTCTTATCTATTAAATGTTGAATCCTCCTTGCAATTCCTTGATATAGAGACAATAGATTTATGTGCATCAGGATATGATGATGAAGATCTTTATTTGGATGCTAATGTGTAAGGAATTAAAGAAAACATTGATGTGTTTCCTGAAGTCAAAAGTCATATAAGCTTGCAAAATGAAGAGACAAAATTGGATAACAATGAAGCAGATCACTTCAAGGATTTTGAATTGTACTTGTCTAGGAATATATGGTGTAGCCAAATGTTATGTTTACCCACTGATGACATCTTAATTGAAAGTTGGTGTAGATTGCATGATGAAGCACATTCAGAAAGCGAATGTGATGCCTACTTGGTCATGTTGGAGAAGATTCAAACTTTGGAACAACAAGAAAATACAACACCAAAAGTCATGAGTTATCCAAAAAATGGAAAGGTTGAGTCAATTCTAGAAGATAAAGATAGTGAAACATCTTTCCTTGAATCATTTTATGGTAAGATTGATAGGAGTTCTCTACTTTCTAAAATGGGTAAAGGAGAGTGCAGGTATGAATCTTTCAAAAATCATAAAGAAGCAAGTTTTTCTTATTTTTAGTCATTTGACAATCAACCAAAAAGATTTGATGAGAAGGAAAATGAATGTGAGATTGATCCTGATATATTTGATAGATACATTAAACTATTAAATGCTTGTTAGGATAATGACCTTGGATCAGAATTGAGTAGTTTTGATAAGGATGAGTTGATAAAAAAGTGTAAACAAGTGGTGGAAGAATTTAAACACACAGCTACTGAAGAAGTTCCTACAATAGCAACTAATGGAGTCACAGAAAAGAGAATAAACCCTAATTTCATAGTGGACTTCTTTAAATTGACTAGTCAAATGCAAAATTGTTACAGGTCAATGGAACTAGACATTCCACTAGGTGGTAAAAGTGAGCTATTTGAAAAGAAATTCATGAAAATTGAAGATACAAAAAACTCTGTAATTATTGTGCATGACCAGACGTCAATCCAACACTATTTTGAAGATGAAATAGGGAAGTATTCATATCAGTCAAATGTTATTTCACCTTTACAGTCAATTAATTTAGAAATAATAGATTTCTCTATATTAGAGTATGATGATGAAGATACTCACTCAAGTGTTGATGTGTAGGGAACTGATGAGAACATTGAGGTGTTTCTAGAACTGGAAGATCAGATAAGCATACAAAATGAAGAAGTTGAGGTGGATATGGATGAACAAATAATTCATCAAGAGCCATATACTCTTCAGTTCAAAGAAGGAAAGAACATGCAGTCAAATGGAGGATTAGCTGACAGTGAACAAACATGTCCAGTAGAACAGGAAATACACCAGGTTGTATCTTTCCTTTCCACAGTGAATAATGTTGAATATTATTTTGATTATGGAGATTCAAAAGATAAGACATGCATATGGATTGATCATGAACATGATGAACTTCCTCAATTGCTGACCATTAGGGATTATTCTATTAAACCCAATGAATTTAGAATACAAGAATATTCTTCATAATACAAAGATGAATTTGCTAGGATAAGAACCATAACTAGTGCCCTAATTCTCTTGCATAATCTAAGGAAGTATGCAAATACATGTGTTTGTGGGTCTAACCATGGGTTTTGTTTACCTTGTAGTGTCTTATATATAGTTTGGTAGAGTAGTTGTTTTGTTTGTTTTGCCTTCCTGTCTTGTTTTGCTTTGTTTCCTTTTTTTTAGTTAGTTGCTTGCTTTGCTTTTTGTTTGCTGTTGAGTCCTTGTTTTGGTTAGGCAACATGAGGCATCTTTTCACTTTAGAAAGCTAGTAAATTGTTAGAATTCAAGGGTTGGATATATGTTTATACATAGGTTGTAATTCATGTTGACAAAGTACTCTTGGTTAGGTCTATGGTATCCTGTTCATCAACACTACTTTCACTTGCTCAAAGAGATCTTCACCATGACACACCTAAAATCGTTGGGTTTGTTGAACATGCTAGTGTATGTGTTAAGTGAAAAATCAGAGGTCACCCTTGCTACCATTGCAATTTCTCAGGTTAAAGCAGCAAGTGACTACACCTTGCATAATGAAATTACAATGATAATATCTCATGAATCTATTTATCATACAAAATCAAATAAAAAAGGAGAAGGATTATACTAAAAATCCAAATTAAGCCATCTAAGTAACTCTACTAGGGTTATGGATGTCTGCTGGCAGTGGGGCTCTACTTAGGGGAATGACAATGATAACCTTGCCGGGGCTATGGATGTCTGCTGACAGCAAGGCTCTATCCAGTTGGCTATGGGGGATGAACTCAACTATGTAGCTTAACACCAATCACTAGTTTATTCAACTCACTTTCAAGATGAGAGATATGTTGATGATTGTTTTTACACATTCATAACAAAAGTAAAAATTTACAAAAATGAACCTAACTGTCTTGAAAGATATGAAGAAATCAATGAAGATTACTTAATCCCAAGTTTCTGTATGGTCAGGTCTTGACCTTGTGGATAATTTAGTAGGTTAATGTGAAGCTGTAATATGCAAGGGGCCTTACTTGATTTAAGGTGTTTTATGATTCATTGGACTCTAATTATGCAAAATATCACAAATATCAACATTTTATTCATTCCTTTGCATAAATTTGTTACTGTATCAGAAAGATTTATATGATTTATATTAACACAAGCTTTTCTTTTCAAGTATTATGAAAACTATCCAATATCATCTTAGTTGTTCATGTTTCCTTCAAATATTAGACAATCTCCTTTAAATTTCTGTGTTTAAGCTAAGTATTTCAAATGTTTGGGAAAAGTTAGAGAAATCTAAATTAAACTTCATTCTATTACAGGATCTAAATGCTTTGTTATCCACATTGTAAGAAGTACATCAAACTTGATTAAATCTATAGACTAAACCTTTAAATGTAAGCCCTGAGTATTTTCACGAACATACATTCAAGATTGCAAGCTTTAAGAGATATTATTTCAAATAAAAAGAAGAGCCAGAAGACACTCTGAATATAGATGCAGAATTCTAGATTCATTTATATTCAAGATAAACAGTCATATATGATTTACAATGTATGAATGACTCTTAGCATCATTAATCAATTTATAGAAAACTTACAATGCTTTACAGATACAGTAAGGAAGCTAGATGTTCCACGCATTCCTTATTGCAGACATAGGTGACCTCCTCTAAACTAAATTACTCCTTCTATTAAAAATGCTTGAACCAATTACAACTGCTAGCTATCTTCTAAAAATCCCTGTGTGTCCCTGTGTCCTACAAAAAATCCCTATGTTAAATCCCTGTGTAACTCATTACAGAGTAGAGGGGCTCAATATATAGATTTGATTATCCCCAATACAGCCACAGAACCCTAGTCAATCAATGGTCTGTATCTCAAGTGCAGCATCAATCGGTGGAAAACAAATTTCGCCAAAATATCTCTAGGTAGCATACTCATACTGAGCGTAAAAGATGCCCTTTGCAACCCTAACACCTCAAAATATCTTCTGTTGCTCTTTTAATAATGTTTCCTTCCACCTGCATTTTTCTTCCTATTGAAAGCCTTTACTCCTTTCACTTCCTCTGTGATCTGATCCGCCCTTTGTGATGTCATCACCATTAAATCTCCTTGTATTATCTGCACACCTGCCAACAGACACAAAAATGGATTAAAAAATATTCATGTTGCTTTCACCAATTTATATCTTGTCAGAATGTTAGATGGGCACTAACTACAGTAATTAATACGCCCAAGTTTGGCCTTCCATTGCAATGTTGGTGCTTTTAAACCTCTTTTGTACAGCCAGTCTAATTCTGCATATATACCCATTTGTAGGCTTTGTTTGTATTTCTTCTGCTTTGTATCGCATTCTGTATGTCTCACTATCGGCGTAACTCTCTTCAGTCAAGTTGATCCAATGATTTCACTCCGATCGCACATATTTAGCCAATGCAACTCTTTATCAGCTTGCATTTTCACCATCGGCGTAACTGTCTTCAGTCGGGGCAACCCAAAAATTCCACTCTGATCGCCCTACTCATGCCGACGCAACTCCTTATCAGCTTGTATTTCCTTTTCCATTGGCGTAACCTTCTTCATCGGGGTGATCTAATAATTTCACTCCAATCACACTACTCTGGCCGATGCATTCAACACTTGTATCAAACCCTTTTCATACAAAGCCCAAGATACATACAAGATCCCTTGTATGTCCCTTTGGACTTCAACTCTTAAAAGACTATAGTTCACTCACTTTTGATTCCACAACTTGCATAAAGTTCAATGCATCTTTTAATATACATTATGTTAGGATACATCGCCTTGCATGTATATCGAAATGTATGTCTCTGAAGCATACATATACAAAGTGTGAAACATACAACAATTATATCAACTTTAATACTCTTTTTAGTTCTGAGCTATGTATAAAGCCTTGTATATCCACTTTGTATGTTTTCCTTTTGCCAGACATACAAACAAAACATACATCCAACGGACCCAGCCTATTATACATTTAAACTTTGAACTGTTTTGGGCCCGACTTGTATGTAAGAATAAAGTCTCATCGAAATGCATACAAGTATTAAAATTTAATAAACCCGACAACTCCCACGTGCGACTTGTACAACAACCTAATATACAAAGGACTTTGTATGCCAACGACCTTGTATACAAAGGACCTTGTATATGCAACCCGATATACAAAAGACTTTTGTATATACAACATACAAACCCTTCCATTGTACATTTTACCAAAACATTCATAACTTGCAAAATATTGTGAATTTTAACATAGTTCAAAAAGTAACCCTCACTCATTTTTGACGAGGAATCCACCCATATTCCGCTCTAGTATTTAATGCAATTTTTTATTTGTTTTCAACAAGGTTTGCAACTTTCACTATCTTTTTCCCTTTTACCACCAAACAGACCCACACACAAAAGCAAAAGCAAAGCCACAACAAGGGTCCTCATTTTGCTAAGGAGTAAAATGGGGCATGTTGTGAGCATCACAACAACTAGCAACCAAACAAAACAATCAAACTAAAACCATTAAAGAAAACTAAATGAAATAAATTCATAACTTCCAACTATCTTTCCTACAAATCATTATCCAACATGAGACTTAATGTATTCAATAAGGTGCATGAATCTTCCCTTCAGTTTAAGTGGGTGCACATAATTAATAATCTTCATCTTGAAAATTAATTGAACAAAGCAGTGACTGATATTAGACTACATAGTTGATGTCATTCCCTCATAGCCAACTGAATAGAGCCTTGCTGCTAGTAGGCGTCCATAGCCCTGACAAGGTTGTCGTTACAATTCTCCTAAGTAGAGCCCCACTGCTAGGAAGCGTCTATAGCCCTGGTAGAGTTACTTAGATGGCTTAATCTAGATTTTTAGTAAAATCCACTTTATTATTATATATATATATATATATATATATATATATATATATATATATATTTGTATTTGATAGAGATTTCATAAGATATTACAGTTGTAACTTCATGATGCAAGGAATGATCACTTGCTGAAATTAAGCTTAGAATTGCAATGGTAGCAAGGGTGACCTCTGATTTTTCACCTAACATCTACACTGGTATGTTCAACAAACCCAAGGATTTTAGGTGTGTCATTGTGAGAAACTTCCCTTGAATACTCAACCTACAGTTATTGAATACAAAATTTCACAAGTCAAACAACTTTCTAGATTCATGACAGTCACAACAAGTTATGCATAAATGTCAAATAATTAACCTGAATGTTCTAAATTTTGTATTGTTTTCAATGGTTGTTAGTCTGCTCCTGCATACTCTAAATTAGAATAAAGACCCCAGTACATAGGAAAACAACAAAGCAAACAAAACAAACGGACTGTACAAACAACTACCTACGAAAGGAAACAACACAAAGCAAGACAAGAAAAACAAAGAAAAGAAACAAAACAACTATCCTACCAAACTATACACAAGCCTCTACAAGGCAAATAAAACCCAAGAAAAGACCCAAAGACACATATATTTGCATACTTCCTTGGATTGTGCAGGAGTATCAGGGCACTAGTTATGGTTCTGATCCTAGCAAATTCATCTTTGAATTCTGAAAAATGTTCTTGTATTCTGAATTCATTGTGTTTAACAGAATAAATTCTAATAATCAACAAGTGAGGAAGCTCATCACGTTCATGATTAATCCATATGCATGTCCTATCTCTTGAATTTCCATAATCAAAATAATAATCAACATTATTCACTGTGGAAAGGAAAGATACCACCTGGTGGATCTCTGGTTCTGTAGGACATGCTGGTTCGGTGACAGCTGGTCCTCCATTTAACTTTGCATTTTTATTGTTTGGCTCAACATCAAGTCTCCCTTCATCTTGAAGAATGTATGACTCTTGAAGTATTAATTCATCATCTTTATCCGGCTTTGTTCCTTCATTCTGCATGTATATTAGATTCTTGACTTCAGGAAGCACCTCAATGTTTTCTTCAATTCTCTGTACATTAGCATCTAAATGAGTATCTTCATCATCATAACCTGATATACAGAAATTTATCATTTCTAAATCATTTGACTGTGAAGGTGAAACAAGTTTTGACTGATAGGAATACTCCCCTATTTCATTTTCAAAACAATGCCAAATTGACATATGATCATGCACAACAACTCCAAAGCTTTCTGCATCTTCAACTTTCATGAATTGTTCATCAAATACTTCACTTCTACCATCTAGTAAGGTATCTGATTCCATTGACCTACAACAATCGTGCACTTAATCACTCAATTTAAAGAAGTCAGCTATGAAATTAGGATTTACTTTCTTTTCTATGACTCCATTAGTTGCTATAATAGGAACTTCTTCAGTAGCAATGCATTTAAATTCTTCCACCTATCTACATTTCGTTTTACCATAAAATGACTCAAGGAAAGATGTTTCACTATCCTTATCAAAAGTATTAGGACCAGAATCAAAGGCTTTATCTTGACAAGTGGTTTCTTCTCTACAAATTGTGAAAGATTTATACCTGCAATCCCCTTTACCCGTATTAGGAAGTAGAGAAATTCTATCAATCTCACCATAAAATGACTTAAGGAAAGATGTTTTACTATCCTTTCCTTCTAGAGCTAATTCAACTATCATATTTTCTAACCAACTAATAATTTCTAGTGTTGTGTCTACTTGTTTCTCCAGAATGTCTTCATTTTCCTGCCAGACTTTAGCCCTGAACACATCTGAGAAAAGAATTAGTCCTTTTAAATATGAATCTATCTTGGTGAGGAAAGTTAAACAATTAATTTCACTGTGTTCCACAGTCTTGTGTATCCTGCAACAACTAGATAAACCAAAGTTAGATAAACTTTGAGGATAAAGCTGCTCATTCAAAGTTTCCTAAAATAAAGGAATGTCAACTTGAAAATTATCTTCATATGTATCCATTGAAATGAGACTCTATTTTCAATTTTTAGGATTTTGAAAGTTTAATGAGATCTATCATATCTCAAAATAAAACATTAAAACTTAGAAAATTAGAAGTCCTTGAAGTTTGAGCATTACCTTTGCAAAAAAAACATTCAAATTCTTTCAAACAGAAGATATTTACAAACAGAACACTCAAATTTCCAAGAACTAAAATAATCCCCTTTAGCCAGCCTACACAAAAATCAACCTTAAATCCCATCATGCCCTCCTTCTAGTGCCCAAAATTGTTGATGATTGTTTTTACACATTCATAACAAAAGTAAAAATTCACAAAAATGAACCTAACTGTCTTGAAAGATATGAAGAAATCAATGAAGATTACTTAATCCCAAGTTTCTTTATGATCAGGTCTTAACCTTGTAGATAATTCAGAAGGTTAATGTGAACCTATAATATGCAAGGGGCCTTACTTGATTTAAGGTGTTTTATGATTCACTGGACTCTAATTATGCAAAATATCACAAATATCAACATTTTATTCATTCCTTTGTATAAATTTGTTACTGTATCAGAAAGCTTTATATGATTTATATTAACACAAGCTTTTCTTTTCAAGTATTATGAAAAATGTCCAATATCAACTCAGTTGTTCATGTTTCCTTCAAATATCAGACAATCTCCTTTAAATTTATGCGTTTAAGCTAAGTATTTCAAATGTTTGGGAAAAGTTAGAGAAATCTAAATTAAACTTCATTCTATTACAGGATCTAAATGCTCTGTTATGCACATTGTAAGAAGTACAACAAACTTGATTAAATCCACAAACTAAACCTTTAAATGTAAGCCCTGAGTATTTTCATGAACATACATTTAGGATTGCAAGCTTTAAGAGATATTATTTCAAATACAAAGAAGAGCTAGAAGACATTTTGAATATAGACGCAGAATTCTAGATTCATTTATATTCAAGATAAATAGTCATATATGATTTACAATGTATGAATGACTCTTAGCTTCATTAATCAATTTATAGAAAACTTACAATTCTTTACAGATACAGTAAGGAGACTAGATGTTCCATGCATTCCTTATTGCAGACACAAGCGACCTACTCTAAACTAAACTACTCCTATTCAAAATGCTTGAACCAATTACAACTGCTAGCTATCTTCTAAAAATCCCTGCGTGTCCCCGTGTCCTACAAAAAATCCCTATGTTAAATCCCTGTGTAACTCATTACAGAGTAGAGGGGCTCAATATATAGATTTGATTATCTCGAATACGTCCATAGAACCCTAGTCAATCAACAATTTGTCTCTCAAGTGCAACATCAATCGATGGAAAATAAATCTCGCCAAAATATCTCTGAGCAACCTACTCATACTGAGCATAAAAGATGCCCTTTGGAACCCTAACACCTCAAAATATCTTTTGTTTCTCTTTTAATAATGTTTCCTTCCACCTGCATTTTTCTTCCCATTGAAAGCCTTTACTCCTTTTGCTTCTTTTGTGATCCGATCTACCCTTTGTGATGTCATCGCCATTAAAGCTCCTCCTTGTATATATCTGCACACCTGCCAACAAACACAAAAATGGATTAAAAAATATTCACATTGCTTTCACCAATTTATACCTTGTCAGAATGTTAGATGGGCACTAACTATAGTAATTAATATGCCCAAGTTCAGCCTTCCACTGCAATGTTGGCAGTTTTAAACCTCTCTTTTACAGCCAGTCTAATTCTACATATATACCCATTTGTAGGCTTTGTTTGTATTTCTTCTGCTTTGTATCACATTTTGTATGTCTCACTATTGGCATAACTCTCTTCAGTCTAGTTGATCCAATGATTTCACTTCGATCACACATATCTGGCTAATGCAACTCTTTATCAGCTTGCATTTTCACCATTGGCGTAACTCTCTTCAATCGGGGTGACCCAAAAATTCCACTCTGATCACCCTACTCATGTTGATGCAACTCCTTATCGGCTTGTATTTCCTTTGCCATTGGTGTAACCTTCTTTGTCGGGGCGATCTAATAATTTCACTCTAATCACACCACTTTGGCCGATGCATTCAACACTTGTATCAAACCCTTTTCATACAAAGCCCAAGATACATACAAGATCCCTTGTATGTCCCTTTGGACTTCAACTCTTAAAAGACCATAGTTCACTCACTTTTGACTCTGCAACCTGCATAAAGTTCAATGCATCTTTTAATATACATTAAGTCAGGATACATCGCCTTAACCAAATTTTAAACTTTCTTTAGTTTCGCCTTGCATGTATATCAAAATGTATGTCTCTGAAGCATACATATACAAAGTGTGAAACATACAACAATTATATCAACTTTAATACTCTTTTTGGTTCCGCGCTATGTATAAAGCCTTGTATATCCACTTTGTATGTTTTCCTTTTGCCAGACATACAAACAAAACATACATCCGATGGACCCAGCCGATTGTACATTTAAACTCTAAACTATTTTGGGCCCGACTTGTATGTAAGAATAAAGTGTCATCGAAATGCATACAAGTATAAAAATTTAATAAACCCAACAACTCCCATGTGCAACTTGTACAACGACCCGATATACAAAGAACTTTGTATGCAAGTGACCTTGTATACAAAGGACCTTGTAAATGCAACCCGATATACAAAAGACTTTTGTATATGCAACATACAAACCCTTCCATTGTACATTTTACCAAAACATTCATAACTTATAAAATATTGTGAATTTTAACTTAGTTCAAAAAGCAACCCTCACTCATTTTTGACAAGGAATCCACCCATATTCTACTCTGGTTCTTAATGCAATTTTTTCTTTGTTTTCAACAAGGTTTTCAACTTTCACTCTCTTTTTCCCTTTTACCACCAAATAGACCCACACACAAAAGCAAAAGCAAAGCCACAGTAGGGGTCCTCATTTTGCTAAGGAGTAAAATGGGGTGTGTTGTGAGCATCACAACAACTAGCAACCAAACAAAACAATCAAATTAAAACCATTAAAGAAAACTAAATGATATAAATTCATAACTTTCAAATATGTTTTCTGCAAATCATTATCCAACTTGAGACTTAATGTATTCAATAAGGTGCATGAATCTTCCCTTCAGTTTAAGTGGGTGCACGTGATTAATAATCGTTATCTTGAAAATCAGTTGAACAAAGAAGTGACTGATATTAGAATACATAGTTGATACCATTCCCTCATATCCAACCGGATAGAGCCTTGCTGCTAGTAGGCATCCATAGCCCCGACAAGGTTATCGTTACAATTCTCCTAAGTAAAGCCCCACTGCCAACAAGCGTCTATAGCCCCGATAGAGTTACTTAGATGGCTTAATTTGGATTTTTAGTAAAATCTACTTTATTATTATTATATATATATATTATATTTTATAGAGATTTCATAAGATATTATAGTTGTAACTTCATGATGCAAGGAATGATCACTTGCTGAAATTAAGCTGAGAATTGTAATGGTAGAAAGGGTGACCTCTGATTTTTCACCTAATATCTACATTGGTATGTTCAACAAACCCAAAGATTTTAGGTGTGTCATTGTGAGAAACTTCCTTTGAATACTCAACGCATAGTTATTGAATACAAAATTTCACAAGTCAAACAACTTTCTACATTCATGACAGTCACAACAAGTTATGCATAAATTTCAAATAATTAACCTGAATGTTCTAAATTTTCTATTGTTTTCAATGGTTGTTAGTCTGCTTCTGCATACTGTAAATCAGAATAAAGACCCCAGCACATAGGAAAACAACAAAGCAAACAAAACAAATGGATTGTACAAACAACTACCTACGAAAGGAAACAACACAAAGCAAGACAAGAAAAACAAAGAAAAGAAACAAAACAACTATCCTACCAAACTATACACAAGCCTCTACAAGGCAAATAAAACCCAGGAAAAGACCCAAAGACACCTGTATTTGCATACTTCCTTAGATTGTGCAGGAGTATCAGGGAACTAGTTATGGTTCTGATCCTAGCAAATTCATCTTTGAATTTTGAAAAATGTTCTTGTATCCTGAATTCATTGTGTTTAACAGAATAAATTCTAATAATTAGTAACTGAGGAAGCTCATCACGTTCATGATTAATCCATATGCATGTCCTATCTCTTGAATTTCCATAATCAAAATAATAATCAACATTATTCACTGTGGAAAAGAAAGATACCACTTGGTGCATCTCTTGTTCTGCAGGACATGCTGGTTCGGTGAAAGCTAGTCCTCCATTTAACTTTGCAGTTTTGTTGTCTGGCTCAATGTTAAGTCTCCCTTCATCTTGAAGAATGTGTGACTCTTGAACTATTAATTCATCATCTTTATCCAGCTTTGTTCCTTCATTCTGCATGTATATCTAATTCTTGACTTCAGGACGCACCTTGATGTTATCTTCAATTCTCTGCACATCAGCATCTAAATGAGTATCTTCATCATCATAACCTGATATACAGAAATTTATCATTTCTAAATCATTGGACTGTAAAGGTGAAATAACTTTCGACTGATAGGAATACTCCCTTGTTTCATTTTCAAAACAGTGCCAAATTGACATATGATCATGCACAACAACTCCAAAGTTTTCTGCATCTTCAACTTTCATGAATTGTTCATCAAATACTTCACTTCTACCATCCGGTAAGGCATCTGATTCCATTGACCTGCAACAATCTTGCACTTGATCACTCAATTTAAAGAAGTCAGCTATGAAATTAGGATTTTCTTTCTTTTCTATGACTCCATTAGTTGCTATAATAGGAACTTCTTCAGTAGCAATGCATTTAAATTCTTCCACCTGTCTACATTTGTTTTTACCATAAAATGACTCAAGGAAAGATGTTTCACTATCCTTATCAAAAGTATTAGGATTAGAATCAAAGACTTTATCTTGACAAGTGGTTTCTTCTCTACAAATTTTGAAAGATTTATACCTGCAATCCCCTTTACCTGTATTAGGAAGTAGAGAACTTCTATCAATCTCACCATAAAATGACTTAAGGAAAGATGTTTTACTATCCCTTCCCTCTAGAACTAATTCAGCTATTGTATTTTCTAACCAACTAATAATTTCTAGTGCTGTATCTACTTGTTGCTCCAGAATTTCTTCATTTTCCTGCCAGACTTTAGCCCTGAACACATCTGAGAAAAGAATTAGTCCTTTTAAATATGAATCTATCTTGGTGAGGAAAGTTAAACAATTAATTTTACTATGTTCCACAGACTTGTGTATCCTGCAACAACTGGATAAACCAAAGTTAGATAAACTTTGAGGATAAAGCTACTCATTCAAAGTTTCCTGAAATAAAGGAATGTCAACTTGAAAATTGTCTTCATATGCATCCATTGAAATGAGACTCTATTTTCAATTTTTAGGATTTTGAAATTTTAATGAGATCTATCATATCTCAAAATAAAACATTAAAACTCAGAAAATTAGAATAATCCTTGAAGTTTGAGCAGTACCTGTGCAAAAAAAACATTCAAATCTTTTCAAACAGAAGATATCTGCAAACAGAACACTCAAATTTCCAAGAACTAAAATAATCCCCTTTGGCTAGCCTACACAAAAATCAACCTTACATCCCATCATGCCCTCCTTCTAGTGCCAAAAACTATTGATGATTATTTTTACACATTCATAACAAAAGTTAAAATTCACAAAAATGAACCTAACTATCTTGAAAGATATGAAGAAATCAATGAAGATTACTTAATCCCAAGTTTCTGTATGGTCAGGTCTTGACCTTGTGGATAATTCAGTAGGTTAATGTGAAGCTATAATATGCAAGGGACCTTACTTGATTTAAGGTGTTTTATGATTCATTGGACTCTAATTATGCAAAATATCACAAATATCAACATTTTATTCATTCCTTTGCATAAATTTGTTACTGTATCAGAAAGCTTTATATGATTTATATTAACACAAGCTTTTCTTTTCAAGTATTATGAAAAATGTCCAATATCAACTCAGTTGTTCATTTTTCCTTCAAATATCAGACAATCTCCTTTAAATTTCTATGTTTAAGCTAAGTTTTCAAATGTTTGGGAAAAGTTAGCGAAATCTAAATTAAACTTCATTCTATTACAAGATCTAAATGCTCTGTTATGCACATTGTAAGAAGTACAACAAACTTGATTAAATCCATAAACTAAACCTGTAAATGTAAGCCCTGAGTATTTTCACAAACATACATTCAAGATTGCAAGCTTTAAGAGATAATATTTCAAATACAAAGAAGAGCCAGAAGACACTCTGAATATAGACGCAGAATTCTAGATTCATTTATATTCAAGATAAATAGTCATATATGATTTACAATGTATGAATGACTCTTAGCTTCATTAATCAATTTATAGAAAACTTACAACGCTTTACAGATACAGTAAGGAAGCTAGATGTTCCACGCATTCCTTATTGCAGACATAGGCGACCTCCTCTAAACTAAACTACTCCTTCTATTCAAAATGCTTGAACCAAATACAACTGTTAGCTATCTTCTAAAAATCCCTACGTGTCTCTGTGTCCTACAAAAAATCCCTATGTTAAATCATTGTGTAACTCATTACAGAGTAGAGGGGCTCAATATATAGATTTGATTATCCCCAATACGGCCACAAAACCCTACTCAATCAACGATCTATATCTCAAGTGCAGCATGAATCGGTGGAAAATAAAGCCCGCCAAAATATCTCTGAGCAGCATACTCATACTGAGTGTAAAAGATGCCCTTTGGAACCCTAAAACCTCAAAATATCTTCTGTTGCTCTTTTAATAATGTTTCCTTCCACCTGCATTTTTCTTCCCATTGAAAGCCTTTACTCCTTTCGCTTCCTCTGTGATCCTATCCACCCTTTGTGATGTCATCGCCATTAAATCTCCTCCTTGTATATATATGCACACCTGCCAATAGACACAAAAATGGATTAAAAAATATTCACGTTGCTTTCGCCAATTTATACCTTGTTAGAATGTTAGATGGGCACTAACTACAGTAATTAATGTGCCCAAGTTCATCCTTCCATTTAAATTCGGCACTTTTAAACCTCTTTTTTATAGCCAGTCTAATTCTACATATATACCCATTTGTAGGCTTTGTTTGTATTTCTTCTGCTTTGTATCACATTTTGTATGTCTCACTATCGGCGTAACACTTTTCAGTTGGGTTGATCTAATGATTTCACTTCGATCGCACATATCTGGCCGATGCAACTCTTTATCAACTTGCATTTTCACCATCGGTGTAATTGTCTTCAGTTGGGGTGACCCAAAAATTCCACTCCGATCACCCTACTCACGCCGATGCAAATCCTTATCAGGTTGTATTTCGTTTTCCATCAGCGTAACCTTCTTTGTCAGGGCGATCTAATAATTTCACTCCGATCACACTACTCTGGCCAATGCATTCAACACTTGTATCAAACCCTTTTCATACAAAGCCCAAGATACATACAAGATCCTTTGTATGTCCCTTCGGACTTCAACTCTTAAAAGACCGCAGTTCACTCACTTTTGATTCTGCAACCTGGATAAAGTTCAATGCATCTTTTAATATACATTAAGTCAGGATACATCGCCTTAACCAAATTTTAAACTTTCTTTAGTTCTGCCTTGCATGTATATCGAAATGTATGCCTTCGAAGCATACATATACAAAGTGTGAAACATACAACAATTATATCAACTTTAATACTCTTTTCGGTTTTGCACTATGTATAAAGCCGTGTATATCCACTTTGTATGTTTTCCTTTTGCCATACATACAAACAAAACATACATCCGATGGACCCAGCTGATTATACATTTAAACTCTGAACTGTTTCGGTCCCGACTTGTATGTAAGAATAAAGTGTCATCGAAATGCATACAAGTATAAAAATTTAATAAACCCGACAACTCCCACGTGCGACTTTCACAATGACCCGATATACAAAGGACTTTGTATGCAAGCGACCTTGTATACAAAGGACCTTGTATATACAACCCTATATACAACGGACTTTTGTATATGCAACATACAAATGCTTCCATTGTACATTTTACCAAAACATTTATAACTTGCAAAATATTGTGAATTTTAACATAGTTCAAAAATCAACCCTCACTCATTTTTGACAAGGAATCCACCTATATTATACTCTGGTACTTAATGTAATTTTTTCTTTGTTTTCAACAAGGTTTGCAACTTTCACTCTCTTTTTCCCTTCTACCACCAAACAGACCCACACACAAAAGCAAAAGCAAAGCCACAGTAGGGGTCCTCATTTTGCTAAGGAGTAAAATGGGGCATGTTGTGAGCATCACAATAGGATATTAATCATGTACACACACTTGATCCCTTATCAATACATTGTTATATTGATGAACACGATACCATTTAGAAAGGCTAGGATGCTTGTGCTTAATAGGAGTTGGAAACACTATGTTTTAACTTATCCTCACCTCTTGAATTATTTAAATTTTGTTGTTTTCTTTGGTGCAAGTTGTTGTGTGGTTACACAACATGCCCCATTTTGCCTTAGCAAAACAAGGACCCAACTTTTTTGGCTTGTTTCCTTGTTTTTGTGCTCTGGGTGGTAATGGTAAAAGTAGCATCAGTTAGTATGCATATGCCTAATATCAGGTATATCAGTGATCTTGAAGTCTAAACCCAAATTTCTAAGGTCTGAATCTTCCATCATGAACCCTACCATGTGAAAGAGTGTGAAATTCTAAGCATGGTTGCCTTTTGTATCACCCTGAAATTCATTAAAATAAAGAAGTTATGGCCGATCAAAGTTTGGTCAACCCAGATATTTTCCCATAGGGTCACATTTCCAAATATCAGTCATATTCGTTAACATGACCCTGACTTAGGAAGATCACCTGATATCCATTTGTTCCCCAATATGTGAATGTTAAATTTAAATGTGGAAGACATCCACCTGTTAAGAGCCTGTGCACATTCAAGAGGGATCATATTTTTTAATATGCTCGATATGCGTTAATATTCAGATCACCTTCAAATGTAAGCACTTAAGGATATCTCATATCAAAATTTTGGAGAGACTCATTCAGGGATCTCACCAAAATGCCAGGTCTCACTGATATAGTCTATCCACACCTGATCAGTCATATTATCAAATATCCCTCATATTCCTCAAATATGATGATGACATCATTATGTTCAATATAAAGAAGACTCAACATGACCATGACATCATCTTATTTGGAAGGTGATATTCCCAATGTTGGTCATATTCCTCAATGTGCCTGATCTTTGAAAGATGACCATGACATCATCCTTTTCATTCCAAATGAAACCTCACATGATGATGACATCATCATCATATCCTGATATAAGAAGAAATCATTCGTCTTTAATATCCTTGATATTAACTAATGGGCGAGTCCCACAAAGTTACACCGATATCTCATATCAGAATATCTAAGAGACTCATTCCAGGGTCTTACTGAAACACTAAGTCACAGCGATACTCTCACCGATACACTAGATGCGTTCACAACGTTAAACACTATAAACTTCAAATTGGGATTTGTATTTGTATATCTGGCATTTGTATTATATATACGTGATCATATACAAAGATTTAAATATGCAGAAAGTGCACAAGATACAAAAGTGAGCCTAACAGTGAAAAGTGTCATTAAGTCGAAACATGACCTTGACGTCATCATTTCTTATCCGCATAACAGTGTATATTGTGTATGTATTGTATATGCATAATCTTATGCATGTGATATACAAAGAGAGATGCAAAAACACCAGTAGAGTTTAAGAAGCCATTTTAGGGCCCGATAACATTTGTTTTAGTCAATGATAGTTGACCAAACCCTCTTGACTACATGTGGACATTTAGATACGTGAATTTTCACAGATGCTTATTAGTCATAACTCGATATATATGTTTGTACATTCGGAGCCTGATTCACATGTAATGAAATGTTTATTTTCCTATTGATTTATTAAATGGTTATGCTTAAATCTTGTATTGCTATCGTAGTATATGGGAACTAATTGAGAGGGCTAGATGAAGCTATAATTTATAAAGTTGTAGAGTTGCAATGGCGACATGAACCAGAGCTAAGAAATATCCCCAAATATGTTGTGTGCTAGCTGGAGGGTGTACCAAGTCAAAGATGTTGGAATATACTATGCCAACTATATGATTGCCAACTGGTAGCTACGTGCTACTCATCTCGATTGTTGATTACCATGAGAGGATCCTGATCATTGGATCATTGTAACCATTTTCTGGCCTTTGTTTTATAAAGAAGCCATGACTTTTCATTTGACAAGGGACAAAATATTTGGCAGAAATAAGGCCAATTAGTGTAGACCTAATTTACTGAAACTAATGAAGATTGAATTGTTGAGTTATGCAAGGTTCTTTCTTTAGGTCACTGTAAGGATACTTGTCCTAAAGCATACTGGATGGAGATGAAGCTACATATTACATCCTGATTGTAAACTTTACATAATCTTCAAGTTGATTTTTGGATATGTAATGGTGAATGATGTGTTCAATAGAAGTGCTTTCATTTTTATTGCATATTGTTGTCAACTTTTCCTTTGAAGATTTGCACTAGATCATGCGGATTTGTAGAATGTCCTAGTGAAGAATGATTCTAATTTTCTTCTCTTCATTACTATATTAGAACATGTATGTGGATCAGTGATCTCATTCAAGTAATTTTGGGAATCTCACTCTCTAAACCCTATCTTTGTTATTTCTTTTTCTTAATTTCATTAAATCACCATCACAACTGCAAATAATAGCAAATGAAAAGTAGAGCAGAGTAAATATGTAGGAAATCTGTAGATATATGAATATCACTGCATATTTGAGCTAAATGAATGTAGAATTGAAAATATCATGCAAAAAAAATCACAAATAATGATAAGAATCATGGAAATATCAGCTTGTAGGCACAATATTTACATAAATTTAAAGTGTAGAAGCTAAATTGAGCCCAAATTAGTTCCAGATCAGTAAATTGAGATAGTTGTAGAAGAACTAACCATAAATCATAAAGAACTTTGAAATTAATACTAATAAGAGTAGAAATATATGTAAATATTTGCATATTCAGGTTAAATATTGAACAATTTGACATCTTTTGTTGTGAATTCACAACAAGCAGGATCAACAGAGTAGGATCAATCGAGAATAGGTGAAAGTAGAGCATATCTGGATATGACAACTTCAAACTACTACGTAAGGCCCCTGAATGGAAAGCAACACACATCAACCTCTAAGTAACGTCAGATGATCATAACCTAATCAACGGAGACTTGGAGTCATCAATTTATCCTAAATTGATAGTACTTTTCAAGATAATAAAGGTTTATTATGTAAAATTTTATTCATGTTGTAATGACCAACAATCATCATCAACAATGAGCTTCACCCATGTCGTGTGTCTTGCATGTTTTGTGGTAGCGCGTAGCGATGAGCTCCCCCATGCTATGTTTTTGGTGTGCTTTTGATGGTGGCACATAGCGATGAGCTCCCCCCATCGCCTAGTTAGGGTTATATAATTGTTTAATAATATCTTCTCTTCATGTATGCCTTGTGTATTGCATGACTGTGTTCATGCCTTCTTAGTGTATTGCGTACCTCTTTACTATCTTCTTTATGTATTTGTTGATATGTGCTAGACAACTGAGAGGGGGGGTAAATTAGTTGTCACAAAAACTTAATCATTTTCTGTAATTTAAACATTCATCACTTATCCATAATTATTATGATTTAACCATGAGTGCATAAAATAAAAAAATTAACCACAGATATAACATCAAACACAAGGGACACCAGATTTACATAGAAAACCCCAAGGTGGGGAAAAACCATGGAGAGGATTCACTCTCAATATATATTGCAATCTTGAATTAATGATGTTCAGGCCTGGTCACTCCACGGGCCTAAACATACTGGCTTACTACAATGAAGAACAACCAGGTCTAGCAGGTTCACTGCCTCAACCCTAAACCTAGAAAGATTACAATAAGGGTTGTTAAACCCTATTTATTGCCATGATCAACACCTTTCTCTATTTGCAACTAAAGTATAATAACTTCCCTGCCCTGCCTTTCCTCTGCTCTGCTCTTCCTCTTTTCTTCTCTTCCTCTTCTTTCCTCTGCCCCTCCTTTGCTCTACCTTTGGATCTTTCTTAATATATTCTCATTTTTACTCAAGGACACCATTTCCATGACTCAATTACAAGTATTTATACAATACATGAACCTTGAAATGATAATCAATGTCGGCATTACAATCATCAACCATTGGAACAATCTTCGAGGTTGGTATTACAAACATTTACAAAATAGGTCCTAACCTATTAAAACATCATGCAAAGGGAATGAAATGTGGATCATACCATGCCTTAGCTGGGACTCAAACATGATCTTCCATGCCACAACACGCTTCCACAGTCTTCCAGAGATCTCTGCAATCACTAGGATCAACCAGGTTGACCAAGACTAGTTACATGTTACATTAACTGGGAACAATCTTCACACACCATCTTAATTTCTTAATGCAAACCAAAGTCCAGATAGAAACATGATTAGGAGACATCCACACGCACACTATAATTATCAGGAGTAACCATATGAACCTTAACCACTTTATCCATAGGAATCTTCTCACGAAAGACATGAACTTAACTATCTTCACATAAAAGAAGGATAGCTTATGGACCACCAAACCATGAACCATTGCAACTGTAGGCACTTATCATCATCCCAGACTTCCCTCTAGAACCGTAGAGAAAAATACTTTATTGCAGAGGAATGCCGAGCCAAATACTATCTTCTTGTCTCAATTGATCTTACAGAAAAAATTGGTTTCACTCTACTGAATACTACTCACTCAGATCTTATGAGGATGACTCAGACCCAAACTATAGCATCCTTAGACATACCTCTAACTTACTTCTAATCTGCAAGCCATGATCTTCAAGCAGAAATGAATGCAGAGTAGTTTATTGGACTGCTCTTCAGGATACAACTCATTGTCTATACTGCACTTCTCTGTAACTCACTTGTTTCTTCCAGAGGGGCTATTTTTCTCAATATCATCAACATACAAGTCTTCTAAAAAAGTAATAGAATAAGATACAGTTGACACCAATGACAACAAGAATATGTTGACAACATAGATTAGGCACATACTTGCAATAGTATTACATGTTTCTTTACTATATTCTTTGTGTTTTGCGTGACTGCCAAGTGTTTTCTTATGTTTGCCTAAGATTGGGGGCTAGAAATAGTTTTCCAAAATTAAGGTGTGTTTTCTCTCTTGTGTTTGATGTGTTTGATGTGCTTTGACTATACTTTAATGCATGTACTGATCGTAAGATCATACACACATTAAAGTGGGGGCTAAATGTTATGGAGTAAAAAGTGTCCACATGTCTTTTTATCTCCTTGTTTAGCTTCTAGGTCCCCGTGATTACATTATACATTCTAATAGTTCATCTTGATGCAAAATTACTAGAAACCAATGTAAATTGGGAATAAGCATCCTATGTTTTACCTTATCCCAAACCTAAAAAGGGCTCAAATAATTGGGCACCACTGCCCAAGTCTTCCCTGATTGGTCAAGATAGAATTAATTGTATGTCGACCTAGGACCTTTAAAAAGGTTTCCCTTTGTTGGCTCTTTTGGTTTAATTTCACGAATGTTAGTGGGAAAGCATATATAAGTGTGCTTTTAAATTCATTATAGACCTAGATAGAGATAGCCAACTTGAAGCAATGGAGTAAAGTGCATGCAAAGCATTCATTGTGATTTTAGAGTAGATTTGTATTGTCATTGTGTGTGTTGTTGTAGGTTCAAAGTTATCAACTATCTCTCCTTATGAGTTGAAGGCCATTCATCCTCCTAAGGGTTTCATCACATAGGTGATATCATTGTTGTTTATCATCATTTGATTCATCATATTGTTATTGTGTTTAGCCTTTGCCCTACAAGGGCACACTCTCTTTATCTATCAATAGTGTTGGGAAGCTTGAATGTTATCTCAGGATTTGGTTGAGGCAAGTCCCTAAACACCATAACCCCCAAACCCATTCTCTTCTTCTTGTGTGCAGGTTATGAAAGTGAGATCCAAGAAATATGAAGATACAAAAAGATTGAGCAAGGATCAAGGTTTTAGGATCTGACAATAGTTCAGGAATGTTCCTCTATGTAAGACTTAGGTGGTGGTGCCCTAGTCTTTCTACCCTTGTTGACTTCAGATCTAGTGCCAGGGTAGTCACTACAACATTTCTCCAATTTATAGTTTCTACAGATTCAACCATTCAGGACTTGGGCAGTCTCAAAATAGTCCTCCAACACCTTTGCTTCCGAGACATAGGTTCTATCATCTTCTTGATCCTCCCTATACAATTGGTTTATGGAGATTTGTTGTACATCTTTTGTTATAATCAAATCATCATTGAACTAGGGTTTAATGCATTATTGACCTAGGGTTTGATAAAAAGGCTTGATTAAATCTAATCTTTCTATAGCACTCCTGAGTACAAGATTTGTAGCTAAGTCCACCTCCACTTGGTAGTAATTTGGCTTGGTCTTTTCCTTGAATGTTATTGTGAAAGAGGGTTTGATCTAGTGTGCATGCTAGTTGTCATCATTCACCCTTTTCATACCTAACAAAAGGTATCTTAAAGAGGTGAACCCGTAGCTTCAAGCATTTGCATCTTGTTGATAGTTCAAATCAAATCTTGCATTGATTCATTGCATATCCTTTCATTATTCATTTGAAAATCTCGCATAATCTTGGAAAAAGTGCATATTTAGTTTGCATCTTGCATTAGGGTTTCAAAAATTCTCTTGTATGATAATTTGAATAACATCAAACATTCATTAAATCTAATTTTGCAATTACACATTGTGTATTTCAAGATAAGAAGTGAAGAGAACCTGTGTCTATAATTACTACTTGAAACCTCATTTGTAGTCATTGGTGTTCATATGAATCACATGGTTCAAGGGTTCATTGAACCGGTCAAGAGTTCATCGGGTTCAATGGTTCAATGTGAACAATCATCATTGTGACAGAACACTATCAGCGTATCTTTGTTTGGCTCTACCAATGACTTGTGTTTCACCGATGGTAGTGACCATCGAGAAGACTTCCTGTATCGGTGGGAGTTAGGAGTTATTGACCAATATGCGATGTTTCATCGATGACATATGTCTATCGACGTAAGGATGGTCATCGGTTGAATCTATGATATACGTTCCAATAGTCTTGTGTCACCCAGATGGAGTTTGGCATCAGTGTAAGAACTTCTATCGGCCAGGCTTTGTTCAGTTTCTCCAATGGTGGATTGTCCAGATGATCAGTGAGAGATTGTTCATCGGGGCAGTGTAAAGTGTTTGGACTGATGGTAGAGGTCATTCTGATGAAGCATGGAGGACTTGGGCATCACTGAGACATGGAACTATTAGTGTATGAAGTGAAGTGATCTCAGATGGTTTAAGTTGCTCTGATGAGTCTTTAGTTTGGCATCGTTGGCAACAAAATTGCCGACAATGGTCTTACTGAGTGTTCGGGGATATAAACTAAGATGTCCAATGTGACCTGGTGCATGTGGGACTAATGGTCTCATGAGTATGTGAACAGCTATGACGGTTGGAAGGCAGCGATACTAGGGAAGTTAGATCGAATAGTTAGGGCAAAAGTTGAATAACGGTTTTGCTCTTGAAGATTGGAAATAAATACAGATCTGCTGGTATCATTGATTTTTGATGAAGAGATTCGATTATACAATTTATTCTGTAGGTGTACAGATGAAGTGAATGGATTTGTATAATTGTAGAGAATCGATACCTGAGCAAAAGAGCTGGGATCTTTATTGTAACTATCAAGTTTACCATAATAAAGATAGTCTCTCTTGTGGTGGTGGGTTTTTTACCCGAAAGGGTTTTCCCACATAAATCTGGTGTCATTCTTTGTTGTCTCGAATATTTATTCTATTTTTCTAGTGTGTTCATCTTTGTATTTGAATTGAAATTTACCTGTCAGCATTATCCCTTTGAATTAACATTAGGGAAGCTGTATTCCGCACCTCTGCTTTCCTTACAAATGGTATCAGAGCTTGGCCTGTTGTGTTATCCTTGTTGGTAGGTTGGGTTTTTTGTGTTAATTCTGTGAGTGGGAGTTCTGTAGAGGTCTATTTTATTAAATTAGATGGCAAGTTCATCAAGAAAAATAGACATTGAAAAGTTCAATGGCACAAATTTTAAGTTGTGGAAGCTTAAGGTTGAAGATATGCTGGTCGACAAAGATCTTTGGGTTGCTATGTCTGTGACTAAACCTATAGCCATGAAGCAAGAAGTCTGGGACCTGGCAGATAGGAAAGCCAGAGGACTGATAAGATTAAGTTTAGTGGATTCTGTTCTATTGAACGTTCATGAAGAGAAAACTACAAATCTTTTTTGGAAAAAGTTGGGAGATATTTATCAAGGCCAGTCCTTGGTGAATAAACTTTTCCTCAGAGAGAAGTTGTACTCTCTAAAGATGGGTGAAGGAGCATCTGTAGTAGACCATCTGAACTCATTTAATTTGATTGTTGTACAGTTGACGTCTGTAGGTGTAAAAATAGAAGAGGAGGACTGCTGTATGCTTTTGTTGTGTTCCTTACCTGACTCATGGGATCATCTTGTGATGGTTATTGGAAGTACAACAACTACGTTTAAAACTAAAGCAGTTGTTGCCTCACTGTTATCTGAAGAGATGTAGAGGAAATCTTCTGAGATGGCCAAAGAGGCCCTGTCTATTCGAAGTAGATCAAAGGAAAGAGGCAAGAAGAAGGATAAGAAGTCTAAGTCCAAATCAGAGGGGAGATCAAAATCTCCTGTCAAAAAGTCCAAGGTGAAGTGATAGAATTGTGGGTAGAAAGGACACATCAGAAGAGACTGTAAAGAGGAGAAAAAGAAGAAGAAAAAGAACTTCTCTGAGAATGATTCTTCTCAGAGTGATGTTGATGCCTTTATTGCTGCCTTGGCAACACCTGCATCTAAAGATGTATGGCTGGTGAATTCAGGAGCATCTTTTCATATGACATCTCACAAAGAGTGGTTCACTAAGTATGAACCGTATGATGGTGGGAAGGTGTTCTTGGCAAGTGATTTGTCACTAGAAATTGTTGGCCGAGGAAGAGTTTGAATCCAGTTCCTGGATGACAGAATAAAGGGAATGAATGGAGTACTACACATACCAGGTCTAGCTTGAAATTTACTTTCTGTTAGTAAGCTTAATGATGTTGGAGTGCAAGTTACTTTTGTGAATGGTGGTTGTAAGATGACTAGAGGTTCTATTGTACTGGCAAAGGGTGAATGCATTGGAACTTTGTATAGGTTAGATGCTAAACTAGTGTGCTGTAATAATGTCTCTGTAGAATCTAAAAAAGCTACTATTGTAACACATGATGCAAACTCTATGGAAGTTAAACTTCCTGCAGAGAAAACAATGCTTTGGCATCATAGACTTGGTCACATAGGTGAAGAAGGTTTAAAAATCTTGAAAAACAAAACCCTAGTAGATGGGTTGATTGATTGTAATCTGGAGTTTGATTTCTATGAACATTGTATATATGGAAAATAGAACCATGTTTCTTTTTACTCTAGTTCTCATAAATCTTCTAGTGTTCTGGACTATGTACATTCTAATGTTTTTGGTCTAGTTGATGTTCCTTCTTTCTTTAAATCAAGATACTACGTATCATTTATTGATGATTATTCAAGGAGGGCATTTGTATATTTTTTGAAAAATAAATCAGAAGTGTGCAGTTGGTTTAAAGAATTTAGAACTCTTGTGGAAAATCGGACTGGTAGAAAAATAAAATGCTTGATAACAGATAACAGTGGTGAATATTGCAATGTAGATTTTGATAAATATTGTATAGATCATGGTATAAAAAGGCATAAGACTACATGTTATACTCCACAACAAAATGGAGTTGCTGAAAGGTAGAATAGATCATTGATGGAGAAAGAAAGAAGTATGTTGAGCTATGTTGGTTTTGAACAAAGGTTATGGGCTGAGGCAGTTGCTACAACTTGTTACTTGTTGAACCGTTCTCCTACTTCAGCATTGGTTGATAAGACACCTATGGAAGCGTGGTCTAGAAAGAAGCCCTCTCTAAGACATCTTTGTGTCTTTGGCTATGAGGCATATGCTCATATTCCTGAGGTGAAAAGATCTAAGTTGGATTACAAGGCAGTCAAATGTATCTTTATTGGCTATGGAGTCGGTGTTAAAGGGTACAAGCTTTGGAATCTTGAAACTGAAAAAAGTAATTTACAGCAAGAATGCAATTTTCAGAGAGCTGAAACCTTTGGTTATTGATCCTTAGCCGAAGAAGATAGAAAAGAAGAAAGAAAAGAGTGTTGCTAATATTCCTCTAACCCCTGTAAAAGAGGAACAACAAGTACCAAGTGTAGATGATTCAAAAGTGAGTTCAAGTAGCTCTGAAGATTTAGATCCAAAGCAAGAACCTGAACCTGCACCTCAACCATTAAGGCAGTCTACACGTGAAAGAAGACAACTAGATAGGTATGGATTTTTAGTACTTGATTCAAGTTGTGCCTATGCTTTGCTTATTGATACTGATGAAGCTAGGACTGTGAAAGTAGCTATTAGTTTATCTGATTTAGATTCTTGGTTGGAAGCCATGGATAATGAAATGTCATCATTGGAGAAAAATGGAACCTGGGATCTAGTGCCCTTGCCTGAAGGTAGAAAACCTATGGGCTGTAAGTGGGTATTTAAAAAGAAATATGGTCCATATGGTAGTATTGACAAGTACAAGGCAAGACTGGTTGCTAAGGGGTATTCTTAAAAGGAAGGTATAGATTATGGAGAAATCTTTTCTCCTGTAGCTAAGCTGACATCCATTAGATTTTTATTGTCACTTGTAGCAGCATATGATTTTGAAATTGAGCAGATGGATGTGACAACAACATTTCTTCATGGGGACCTTGAAGAAGAAATTTATATGTCCCAGCCATAGCATTTTGTGGTAAAAGGTAAAGAACATCTGGTATGTAAACTTAAAAAGTCTCTTTATGGTTTGAAGCAATCTCCTAGAATGTGGTATCAAAAATTTGATACGTATGTTTTATCTTTGGGATATGTGAGATCTAAATCTGATCATTGTGTCTATTATAAAGCTAAAGGTGATCAGATTCTTATAATTGCACTATATGTGGATGATATGTTGTTCATTGGCTATGGTAAGGGGATGATCTCAGATTTAAAATCTCAGTTGTCCTTGAAATTTGAAATGAAGAATCTGGGGGCAGCGAAGTACATTCTGGGAATGGAAATCAAAAGGGACAAATCTAAGAGAAAGCTTTGGCTCAGCCAGAGCAAGTATATTACCAATGTTATTGATAAGTTTACTATGTTTGATTCTAAACAGTTAGTTGTTCCAATTTTGCAGGGAACAAAACTATCTGTTGAAGATTGTCCAGAATCTTCAAATGAAATTGACGACATGAAAAAAGTGCCTTATGTAAGTGTTGTTGGTAGTTTAATGTATGCAATGGTCTGTACCTGACTAGACATTGCCCAAGTAGTGGGAGTTTTGAGCTGGTTTATGGTGAATCTAGGCAGATCACATTAGGATGCTGTGAAAAGAGTTATGAGGTATTTGAAAGGGACATCTAACCTTGCTATTTCCTATCATGGAAACTCAATTGGATCTTAGAAATCTATAAGCATTTAGGGATATGTTGATTCTGATTAGGCAGGGGACATTGATAGTAGAAGATCTACCAGTGGATATGTATTCATGTTAAATGGTGGTGCTATCAGTTGGATGAGCAAGCGGCAGGCTGTAGTTGCTTTGTCCACAATAGAGGTAGAGTACATGGAAGCTACTCATGCATGCCAAAAAGCTGTTTGGTTGAAGAGGTTGTGTTCTGATGTTGGTTTTAATGTAGGGCAGATACAAATTCACTGTGACAGTCAAAGTTCTATATGTTTGGTGAAGAACCCTACTTTTCATGCTAGGACAAAACATATTGATGTCTAATATCACTTTGTTCGTGATATGGTGGAAGATAGGAAGGTGAAGCTGGAAAAGGTTGACACTTTGAAAAATGTCATTGATGCCTTAACTAATCCAGTGAGCACAACCAAATTCAAATGGTGTTCAAATGAAATGGGTCTTCAGGCCCATAGTTCTCAATAATTGAATGAGAATTAAGAGGTAGCAGAAATCTCTTCGACAAGTGGGAGATTGAAGAGAACCTGTGTCTCAAATTACTACTTGAAACCTCATTTTTAGTCATTAGTGTTGTTCATATGAATCACATGGTTTAAGGGTTCATTGAACTGGTCAAGAGTTCATCAGGTTTAATGGTTCAACATGAATAGTCATCGTTGTGACAGAACACTATCGGTGTATCTTTGTTTGGCTCTACCAATGACTTGTGTTTCACCGATGGTAGTGACCATCAGGAAGACTTCTTGTATCGGTGGGAGTTAGGAGTTATTGACCAATATGCGATGTTTCATCGATGACATATGTCTATTGGCGTAAGGATGGTCATCGATTGAATCTATGATATTCACTCTGATAGTCTTGTGTCACCCTGATGGAGTTTGGCATCAGTGTAAGAACTTCTATCAGCCAGGCTTTGTTCAGTTTCTCCAATGGTGGATTGTCTAGACGATCGATGAGAGATTGTTCATCGGGGTAGTGTAAAGTGTTTGGACCGATGGCAGAGGTCATTCTGATGAAGCATGGAGGACTTGGGCATCGCTGAGACATGGAACTATCAGTGTAGAAAGTGAAGTGATCTCTGATGGTTTAAGTTGCTCTGATGAGTCTTTAGTTTGGCATCATCGGCAACAAAATTGCGGATGATGGTCTTACTAAGTGTTTGGGGATATAAACTGAGATGTCCAATGTGACCTGGTGCATGTGGGACTAATGGTCTCACGAGTATGTGAACAGTTACGATGGTTGGAAGGCAGCGACACTAGGGAAGTTACATCAAACAATTAGGGCAAAAGTTGAATAACGATTTTGCTCTTGAAGACTGGAAATAAATACAGATCTGCTGGTATCATTGATTTTTGATGAAGAGATTTGATTATATAGTTTATTCTGTAGGTGTACAGATGAAGTGAACATATTTGTATAATTGTAGAGAATCGATACCTAAGCAAAAGAGCTAGGATCTTTATTGTAACTATCAAGTTTATTGTAATAAACATAGTCTCTCTTGTGGTGGTGGGTTTTTTACCTGAAAGCATTTTCCCATGTAAATATGGTGTCATTCTTTATTGTCTTGAATATTTATTCTATTTTTCTGGTGTGTTCATCTTTATATTTGAATTGAAATTTACCTGTCAGCATTATCCCCTTTGAATTAACATTAGGGAAGTTGTATTCTGCACATCTGCTTTCCTTACAAGAAGATAACACCTCTTTCAAATTTTACAATAAATCTTAAAGAGGTCTATATTTTCCTTTGTGCATGTCACTTTAACATTAGGATCACTTGGTTTGTAGTGACACTTGTGTGTTTTTGATATTTGCAAAAAGCTTTAAAAATCCAATTTCCTCAAACTAGTGCCTTGTTGTACAAAGGTCTCACATACATGGCATCTAATCAAAAAAAGGGTGGTGTGGCTCCTCCCTAATCTAACAAGAAAAAGAAGGATCCCGAACCCATCATATCCTTCACACCTCATGAGGTCACTATTAGAAACATTGATGGTCCTCTTTACATCATTGCAAGAATAAATGGAAATCCTACAAGAGGAGTTCTTATAGATCCCAATTGTATAATAAATGTTATCACTAAAGAATTTTTATACATGCATGATTTAGCATAAGATACTTTCAATCCAACAGACATAATGATAAAAGCAAATAATATCTACTTTCTTTTGGTAGTTGGAAGGATAATACTTTATATAAAGGTGGTTGGAAAAGCTCTAGAAGCACCATTTATCATCATTCCCACCTCAGATCTCTTTCGTGTGAGCTTAGGACATCCTTGGCTAAAATCCATGAAAGCAGTTCCTTGTACTATTCATAAGTGCTTAAAGTTCCCTCACAAATTTTGAGTGCACGTTTCCATCATAGTGGATGGAAACCATTAGCCACTCGCATAAATTTTAAGCTCAATTATTTTTGGCCACAACCTACATAAGCAAATCAACCAAGACAAGATCAATTCTTCTTGGCATGTCAAAAGTATAAAGAAAATAAAATAACTAAATTATCATATGGAAAGAACACTCCTAGACCCTCTCAATCCTCCGAGGCTACAATTCCTCCTATTGAACAAATAGAGAATGAAAAGCAACCTGAGCTAAAGGATCCCCCTAGACCAAGAGGAAACATAATTTTTTCCAAGGTTCGTCCTCCACCATCCTTACAAGGTTCAGGAGACAACCTTCAAGAGTGAAGCTATTCATCACAAAAGAACACTATTGTACCAGCTTCCTCTTCATAGATATTCATGAATGCAGAAATTCATGACCCCTTTATGGTGGAAAAAGAAAATCCTTTGGAAAATATCACTAACAAAACTAGAAGGAATAGAAATGCAAGGGAAAGAAGGATAAAGAGACAAGCCTTAGCTCAAAAAATGTCACCACGAGAAGAAAATATACCAAAAGAAATAGAATCAACAGAAGATCTAAAGGAAGAAGAAATAAAGGAAGAAGTTTCAAGATGGGCTATAGTACCTTATGTGCTACCTATTCCATATAAAGACCACGATTGGGAAGAAGATGATTTGATGAAGTATGACCGCTAGCAGGTAAGTTTCTTTCAGCCACACTTGATGTAGCACACCTTCGAGTTGCTCTCAAGAGTGGCCTTTTCTTAGATATAGGCATATGTTATTGTGTTGTGTTCCCCCATGTTGTGTTAAATGTTTGTTTAGGTCTCCTTGGATGACCCTTGATACTCTTGTAAGGTCAAGGATATAAGGAGACTGCCTCTATCGTGACAGTCCCTCTAGTTTTTCTCTCTATTCTTCTACTCTTCTCTCTTGTTGCAATTGTTGTGTGTGGTTCCTTGGGGGCATAACATTGTGAAGGATGTTTTGGGGGCATACTTCCACATTGTGGCCCTAAGTTACTTTTGTCTCCTCCCTCATTTTTCATGATTTCATTTTTCCATTCTTTTGGTGGCTCTACTAGTGGTGGATGATGATAACAAGTATACATTTTTGACAAGGATTGTGCATCCCTACAACAAGAATAAATATAGACCCAGTCCATATATGAAGATGGGGGTAATTTGTTATTGATTCTTGACTAGTAGAATCACTTTTGTGTCATGATGTGATCATGTCTTGTGTTGTGAAATTATTGTAACAAACCTTTACAATATTCTGAATTTTCTTCTAGGCACTTTGGAACATTTTTGTGTCTCACCTTGTAGCTACACTTGGTTCTGAGATACCTAAAGTATAACCTCAGGGATATACTCAGTTCCAAACCTGCAAGTGTAGCCTTGGTTTATTAAGTGGTATGTTGTCATATTTTTGTTCACAAGATGATTTGGTTATTATCTTAGCTAAGATTTTCTAACTGAAGCTTGTTTTGATCATAGTAATCTTTCATATACATGAATATTGTTAATTGTTAGCATATAATACTAACGTGTTTCTATTGTGATTGTTGGAAATAGTTGGTGATCACAAGCACATGTCACTTTGAGGCATGGGATTTGTGAAAGCTCTTGTTCCCTCACATGTTTTCAACCTTACCTTAAACATGATTGCTACCGACAAGCGGGATCAACAACCTTAAGGTGGGGGCATATATTGCGGTAAATGCTTAGATATCTTAGACATTATAATAAATTGTGTGGCATATGCTTCCTATTCATTGTAAGGTGCCTCTGTGTAGGTGGGGTTGTGCACTTTGTCTTTGTTCATTGCATATGCTTCCTTTTCATTGTAGGGCATCTCTGTGATGTAGGTGGGGTTGTATACTTTGTGCACATGCTTAATTTTCACCGTAATGTGTCTACATGATGCAGGTGGGGTTGTATGTTGTTGAAATCCCTTCTGTAAAAGGTGGGATTATGTATTCCCTTGAGTGGTTGCACATCCTTTTAAAAAGTTCTTGTTGAAGTGTATAGGACAACTAAGAGGGGGGTGAATTAGTTGTCACAAAACTTTAACCATTTATGAATATCAACACATCAAATTCTTAATCACTATTATTAAGATTAACCATGAAAGCATGTAACAAGAAGCTTAACATAATAACACATGAGACACCACAATTTTTACATGGAAAACCCTATAAGGGAAAAACCATGGTGGGTGTTAGCCCACAGAAATAAATAAGTTATAGCAATACCAAAAATCAGAGGCTCACTACCTTAGGTTTCACTACCCAAAATGCTCACTACAAATGTTAGGGCTCACTTCCAAGATCAGCTCACTACCAAGGGGTGGCTCACTGTCAAAGATTTGTGAACTGATTTGATAGCATCTACTTCATGCCTGAGTTTAGTTCCATTGAAGCACAGTATAACACTTCTGCACTGCTCTTCTACACCTTCGCACTATCTTTTCATTTTCACACATACACACCTTTTTTGCAACCACATTACATGATTTTATACAATTCATCAACCTTGGAATGTACATCAAGGTCAACATTACATTCATCAACCATTGGAGTAGTCTCCAAGATCAGAATTACAATCATACATAGAAATAGGTCTAGACCCAAATGAAACTAGCTAAGGAAAAGATGTATGAGGATCATGTTATACCTTAGCTAGGACTCAAATGCAATCTTCCACGTCACGACATGCTTCCATAATCTTCAATGCATCTCCGCAAGTAGTGAATATAACCAAGTCGGCCAAGACTGGTATTAACACTAAGTCTTCTAAGAACAGTCTTCATCCATGATCCAAATTTCTATTTGTGGACCAATACATAGGTAGGAACACAATTAGAAGACATCCACAAGCACATTGTAATCACCAAGAACATCCGCACAACCTCTAACTAATTTGTCAAAAGGATTCTTTTAACCAGAGCACTTAAACAACACTGTCAACCACTGTCATAAAGAAAAGATTTCTTGTGGTCCACCAAATCACAAACCATTGGAGTTGATGGCATGTATCATCATTAAAAACTAGATTCCAAAACCACTGATTGAAATACTTAACTACAGAGGAATGTGGAGCATAATACATTCTCCCTGTCACCACCAAATATATAGAAAAAACAATTTTCACTCTGGTGAACATAACTAACTCAAATCTTTATACCAAAAGCTCAAAATTGGAACATAGCATCTTTAGACATGTATCTAAATAACTTCCAATCTATAGATAAATATATCCATTCTACAAGAAATGTGGAGCAATCTATTGGACTGTTCTTTTGTAGACAAAGATACTCTGCAACACACTGTTTCCACTGGAGGAGCAAATTTTCTCAATATCCTCAATATCAGGATCTCCAATGCTTATATAGGTGAATACAAGGCATCTAACTTGTTACAAACAAGCATCAAAACTAGAGCATAGTTGACACCAATGACAACACTGATATGTTGACATCAATGACAACACCAGTTAGGCACATGCTTGCAACAATCTCCCCCTTTGTCATTGATGGTAACATATGATGTGAAAAACTATAAAGAACACTAAGACAAGATTCTCTCCCTTTCATTTTACACATCACTCTTTCTTCTCTGGGTTTTTCACATGATTTCTCTCCCCCTTTGACATCAATGGCAAAGGGCACATACTTGCACATTGATGCTTTGATCCAACTAAAATTTTTCTGTTATCAAAAACATCTAGCTACTCCCCCTGAGAGGAAGCCCTCAAAACATCAATCTAGATAAAAAAATGACACTTTGGGCACCACTGGACTGATTCATTCTTATGCATCTTAGTTCAGAATAGGAGGGGTAATGACCCCTAACTTTTCTCTGAGATACTCAAAAGTATCCTTAGGTAGAGGCTTAGTGAAAATATCTACAATCTGATCCTTTATGGACACATATTCCATCTTTACTTCATTCTCTATCACCTTTTCTCTTAGAAAGTGATACCTTATAGATATATGCTTTGATCTTGAGTGCATCACTAGATTCTTTGAAATGTTTATAGAACTTGTATTGTCACAGAAGATTGCAACTGGATCTTCATACACAACTCTTATGTCCTTCAAAGTCTATTTCATCCATAATACTTGAGTACAACAACATGTTGCTATAATATACTTTGCTTCTGTAGTTGATAAAGAGATTGAGTCTTACTTCTTGATCAGCCGTGAAACCAATCTATTACCCAAGAAGAAAGCACCTCCACTTGTACTTTTTTGGTCATCAACATCTCTAGCCTAATCTGCATCTATATAAGCACTGAGAGTGAAATCATTATCCTTTGGATACCATAAGTCATGGTCTAGTGTGCCTTTTAAAAATCTCAAGATTCTCTTAACTGCCATCACATGTGACTCTCTTGGATCTACTTGAAATCTTGCAACAAAATAAATTGCATGCATTATATTAGGTTTGGTTTGAGTTAGATAAAGCAATACTCCAATCATGGATCTGTACCTTTTCTAATTAGTCTTGGGTGATTCATCAATTTTGCTCAACTTGCAGCTAGTTACCATAGGAGTACATACCATTTTAGAGTCTTCCATCCCAAACTTCAACAACTCTTTCACATATTTGGACTAAGATATGAAGATTCCTTTATTTGATTGATTTATTTGTAGAGCCAAAAAGAAATTCATTTCACCAAACATAGACATCTCAAACTCATTTTGTATTTGACCTGCAAACTTCATGCACATACCTTCATTACCTCCAAAGATAATGTCATCAACAAAGACTACAACAATTAGGATTTGATTATCATTGATTTTGAAATACAAATTCCTATTTGTAATGCCTTTACTGAATGCTAATTGCAACAAGTTCTTGTCTAGCCTTGCATACCAAGCTCTAGGGGCTTGCTTCAGTCCATACAAGGCTTTCTTTAATCTGCACACCATATCACCTTGTTTTGATAGTTGACATCCTTCTGATTGCTCAATGTAGACCACTTCTTCCAACTCACCATTCAAGAATGCAAACTTAACGTCCATCTAATACACTTTGAAATCTTTGAAGGCTGTAAATACTAAAAACATTCTAATTGCTTCAATTCTTGCCATAGGAGCATAGGTCTCCTCAAAATCTATTCCTTCAACCTGAGAATATCCTTTGCATACCAATCTTGCTTTGTTCCTTACTACTCCATTTTCATTCATCTTGTTTCTAAAAACCCATTTGGTGCCAATAACATTCTTATCAGCAGGTCTAGGAACCAGTTCCCAAGTTTGATTCTTTTTTATCTACATCAGCTCCTCTTCCATAGCTTTTACCCAATTTTCATCTTTGCAAGCTTCATTCATAGTTTTAGGTTCAATTTTTGAAAGCAAACATTAATTCACCTATTCTTCAGCAACTCTTTTCCTTGTCAATACCCCTTTTCTTTTGTCCCCTATAATTTGATCTTTAGAATGATTAATTCTTACATACTTGGGAGTCTTACCAACACTTTTCAGAGTCTTTTCTTCTTCATCTTGATTGTCTTCTTGTTCAACTTTTTCCTCGTTTGTTATAGCATTAGGTTCATCTGATTCATAGCCAATCAGATATGATATTCTTTCCTTGTCTTCGTCGACCTCAACATTAGCACTCTCAATGATCTTCTTCAATCTCCTATTGTAGCACCGGTAGGCCTTGCTCTTGGTAGAGTATCCAAGGAAGATTCCTTCATCACACCTAGCATCAAACTTGCCTAGATCTTCTTCTCTTCTGATATAACATTTTGCTACCAAAAACATTGAAATATCTCACTGTAGGAGCTCTTCCATACAACAATTCATAAAAAGTTTTAGTACTGTTACCTTTAACTTGAACCCTGTTTAGGATGTACACAGTAATATGTATGGCTTCTCTCTAGTACACTTCCGGTAGGTCAGCTTCCTTCAACATAGTCCTAGCAGCCTCTTGAACTATCCTATTTTTCCTTTCAACAACTCCATTCTACTTAGGAGTTCTAGGTGCAGACAATTGTTGTTGCAAGTATGAGGATATCCAGTGTTGTCATTGATGTCAACATACTCATATTGCTTTAATGAGAAGGATTGGATGAGCTGTGTGCTGAGGATATTGAGGAAATTAGTTTCAATCAGGAATAGTGAAGAACAGTGATGACATTAAGGTAAAAGTCCAAGATAAGGTGAAGATTAGAGGATGTGGTTTAAAGGGTTTGTAGATATGAGTCTTGAGATGATCTAGTCAAGATTTCAGAGGTCCACATGAAGATCTAAAGAAGTTATGGTCACTCAAGTAGAACCGCTTCTGATAGATGTTAAGTGCTGACAGAGTGTCACAGATTGGTTCGGTGAGCTCCGGAATTATATTATCTCATTCTGCAGATTGGAGAGAGTGTTGAAGAAGTCTGTGTGAAGTAACAAATAGATTTGTTCATGGTTTGGAGGTCAGGAAGCACCTTTTTCATTATGACAGTGATGACAGACTGTGTTCTTGAAGTTTCAGATGAAGAAGAGAAGAATTCCAGTAAGTTGATAAAGTGCGGTTGTTCCTAATGACTCAGGAAAGGTTTTTGTGATCTTTGGATCGTGTACAATTCTTATTGGCGGTCCGCATTGAAGTTTGAGTTTGCATTTGAAGAATAACCATGGATATTGGCGTTCTTCCTAAGATAGGCTGACCGAATGTATTACACGTCTTGTGAATGATCTTATAGGTGTTTGCCGACTTAGATGATTGTTCCTAAGTCGATGCCTTATATAAATAAGGGATTGTGAATTCATTTTGAAGTGCGTCTTGGTGTGGATGAGTGTGGCATAGCGAAGAAGAAGAGTGAAAGGCAGAGCATGAGTTTTCAGGCTTAAATGGAACTGATCCAGGCATGGTAAAGATGTCAATCTCTAGTTCAAGTTTGTAATACTTGTTACTTTGTAGACAGTGTGTCTCTTGTAGGCAGTGTGCCTCTTGTGAGCAGTGTGCTCAGGTAGTTAGCCCTAATTGGCATGTGCCATCTATTTTTCTTATTCTTCTAACAAAGAATAATCCTTGGGTTAATCACCCCGTGATTTTTCCCTTGACCGGGTTTTCCACATCAAAATCTTGGTGTCTCATGAATTGATGTGTATTTGCTCTGGTGTTTAAGCTTTATGCTTTCATGAGTGATTAATTGATATGCTACTAAATAACAAAGAGGATTTAAGTGTTTGAATTAAAAGCAAGTTTCATACAACTGATTCACCTCCCCTCTCAGTTGTGTGCCCTAAATCTAACAATTGGTATCAGAGCCAAGTTCCTCTAAAAGGAGCTTAACCACTTGAGGAGATCTAGGATGTCATCATACAAGAAGGATAGTCCAAAGTTTGATGGAACCAACTTCTCTCTTTGGAAAGGTCACATGAAATGTCACTTGCAATGTATGGGAAAGGCATACTGGTCCATGGTCACAAAATCTTATGCACCTCCACAGGGTGGTCCGACAACTCTAAATGAAATCATAGACGCTGAAAACAATCTGCGGATCAAAGAGGCTCTTCTAAGTGCATTAACTGACTCAGAGCTCTCAAATGTTATTGACCTACCAACTACCTATGAGATCTGGATTAAACTGAAACTTCTGCATGAAGGAGATGACTATGTTAAGAGTGCAAGGTAGCAGAGTCTCAAAGGGAAATTTGAAAGACTGAAGATGAGAGATGATGAAAATATTACTACCTTTATGCCAAGAGTAAATGAGCTGGTGTGTGGAATTTGGAATACTGGTGGAGTTTTGGATAAAAATGAGTTTGTTGGCAAAATTCTCAGATCCCTTTCTGCTGTCTACAAAATCAAGGTTGCTGCCATTGATGAATTCAGAGCTCATACAACTGTCACAAGAGACCAATTGGCTAGCAAACTGGCTGCATTTGAAATGACCGAGTTTGGAGATGATCCCCCCAAGACTAAATCTACACTCAAAGCCAGTGCCTTTGTGAAAGGTAAACAAAGATTTGATCTGGGAGAAAACTCTTCAAGGAAGCTGTCATGGTATGATTAAGCAAGAAGAGACATGGAAGTGGAAGAAGCAGAAACAACTCAACTCGAAGCCCTCATTGCAAAGAGACTGCCAAGAGGATCCAGTAAGTATGAAGGAAAATTACCCTTTAAGTGCTTCAACTACAATAAGATTGGTCATTTTGCCTCAAGATGTCTGGAAAGATCTACAAGGTCAAATCCTAACAGACAAAGGTTCCAAAGGAATTGTTATTATGTTCATGAAGAAGATGATAATGAAGGTGTAATAGATGATGAATCAGAGATAGGAAACAAATCTGGAAATGAATGGGTGTTTATTGCCATCAAGGAAGAAGATCCAATATCCTCTGAATCTGTCAATCATAAGGTTGTAGAAAGAGCTTTAGCTGCCCAAGTTGAAGAAAAGGATGATTGGGTTATTGACAGTGGATGCTCTCACCATATGACAGGTGACAAGAACAAGTTCTTAGATTTGGAAAGGTATGAAGGAGGAGTGGTAAAGTTTGGTGATAATTCTATTGGTAGAATCAGAGGAAGAGGAACTATTTCTTTTAATGGAAGAAACAAAACTGGTAATGTGCTATATGTTGAAGGCTTGAAGCATAATCTTCTCAGTGTTGGATAGTTGGTGGACAAAGGCTATGATCTTCGATTCAAGGATGGAAAATGCAAAATCCTTGAAAGATTTGGAACAGAGATTGCATCCGGTACTCAAACTAAAGGTAATATCTTCCACTTGGTTGGTGCTGATAAAGTTGTTTGTTTGTTCAAGTTGACCAAAGTTGGTTATGGCATAGAAGGATGTGTCATGTAAATTTTGATAACATCATCAAGATAAGCAATACTCAGGTTGTAAGAGATCTTCCAAAATTGGTAAAACCTACAAATAGTTTGTGCAAAGAATGTCAGCTAGGTAAACAGAGCAGAGTCTCATTCAAAAGCAAGGATCAGTCCTCTACCAGATTATTGGAATTAGTTCATACTGATCTATGTGGTCTGACAAGAATCAAGAGTATGCAAGGTGATAGATACTTCATGTTACTGATTGATGACCATTCTCAGATGATGTGGGTTACCTTTCTGAAAGAGAAATCAGAAGTGTTTGAGAAGTTCAAAATCTTCAAGGCTATGGTAGAGAATCAAACTGGATTAAAACTGAAATGTCTGAGGTCTGATAGAGGTGGTGAATTCACATCCAGTGAATTCAGAGACTTTTGTGAGAAGCATGGTATAAAAAGACAGTTATCTGCTCCTAGGACTCCACAACAGAATGGAGTAGTAGAAAGAAAGAACCAAACCATCCAGGAAGCATCCAGGACAATGATGATGGAAGAAAATGCTCCCCAAATGTTTTGGAGAGAAGCTGTCAGCACTGCAGTCTATACTCTCAATCGAGTTCAAATCAGAAGCAATACCGGTAAGACTCCTTATGAACTTTGGTTTGGCATCACTCCTACTGTGAGATATTTCAGAGTATTTGGTAGCAAATGTTACATTAAAAGAGATGAAGATCTAGGAAAGTTTGATGCTGGAAGTGATGAAGGAATATTCTTGGGTTACTCTACTCAAAGCAAAGCATATCTGTGTTATAACAAGAGACTAAGAAAGATGATAGAAAGTACAAATGTGAAGGTTGATGAGGGAATAGAGAAATCCTTAAGGTTTTATGAGTATGATGAAGATGATCAGAATGATGTTTTGGTTCAAGGAGCTCAATCCTCTCCTAAAAGTCAGATTCAGACTGATCCAGTAAATTAGGAAGAAGAGACAGGTCTGAATGAGCATGATCAAGAAGCAGAAGTGCAAGAAACTCCCAAAGTTCCAAGGTATGTAAGACTGAACCACTCTGAAGATTAGATCATAGGTGACAAAAGCAAAGGTGTGCAAACTAGAAGGAATATTGCTCAAAATTCAGATGAATGTTGTCTGATTTCAAAGATTGAACCTAAGACAATAAATGAAGCCTGCAATGATGAAAATCGGACCAAAGCAATGGAAGAAGAGTTAATGCAAATTGAGAAAAATCACACTTGGGATCTTGTTTCTAGACCTAGAAACAAGAATGTGATTGGAATCAAATGGGTCTTCCGGAACAAACCAAATGAAGTTGGTGAAGAAATCAGAAATAAGGCCAGATTAGTCTGCAAAGGCTACTCTCAAATAGAAGGGATTGATTTTGAAGAAACCTTTACTCTGGTGGCAAGAATTGAAGTAGTCAGACTATTTCTTGCATTTTCTACCTTCAAGGATTTCAAAGTGTATCAGATGGATGTCAAATCTACTTTCCTGAATGGTGACTTAGAAGAAGAAGTGTACATTGAACAACCAGATGGATTTCAATTATTTGAGCATGGTGATATGGTCTACAAATTAAAGAAGGCACTATATGGTCTAAAGCAAGCTGCAAGAGCATGGTATGAAAGGCTGGACAAACATCTTTTGAAGATTGGTTTCAATAAAGGTACTGCTGATAGTAACCTATATTTCAAAATTGATCATGAAAACATCTTGATTGTTGAAGTATTTGTTGATGATATCATCTTTGGAGGAAGAGACAGTACGTGTAAAACCTTTGCAAATCAAATGAAAAGTGAGTTTGAAATGTCAATGCTCGGTGAAATAAATTTCTTCTTGGGTCTGCAAATTTCTCAATCAAAGAAAGGAATCTTTATTTCTCAGACCAAATATGTGAAAGAATTGTTGAGGAAATTTGGGATGGAAGATTCAAAGCCAATGAATACTCCCATGGCAATCGGATGTAAGTTGAGCAAAGATGATGACTCTCCTAAGATAGATCAGACCAAGTACAGATCAATGATTGGAGGATTATTGTATCTTACTCAGACTAGACCAGATATAATGCAGGCTTTTGGTCTTGTGGCGAGATTCCAGGCTGATCCCAGAGAATCTCATGTCATGGCAATCAAAAGAATTTTTAGGTACTTAAAAGGAATAGTTCAGTATGGTCTATGGTGTCCTAGAGATGATAATTTTTCTCTTCATGCATACACAGATGCAGATTGGGCAGGAGATGTGGATGATAGGAAGAGTACAAGTGGAGGAGCATTCTTCTTGGGAAAAAGGTTGGTTTCTTGGCTAAGCAAGAAACAAGAGGCAATATCCCTGTCTACAACTGAAGTAGAATACATTGCAGTAGCAGGAAGTTGCACTCAACTTTTATGGATGAAGCAAATGCTAAGAGATATTCAAGTAGAATATGAGGAGTCTATCACAATTTTCTGTGATAATTCAAGTGCAATAAATATTTCTAAGAATCTGGTGTTGCATTCTAAGACTAAGCATATATCTATCAAGTTTCACTTTCTGAGAGAGCAAGTGAACAAGGGTGAAGTCAGATTGGAGTATGTGCCCTCCAAGGATCAGCTTGCAGATATTTTTACTAAACCTCTTCCCAAGGAATCTTTTGAGTATCTCAGGGAGAAGTTAGGGGTCATTGCCCCTCTGGTGATGAACTAGGATGCACTGATGTGCATCAGTCTGGTGGATATCACAGTCATATCTTGTGATCCAGATTGGTGATGGGGAGCTGCTACTCAGGGGGAGCAGATGATATGATTTTGATGTGTTAAAGTTGCAAGTATAAGCCCTTTGCCATTGATGTCAAAGGGGGAGAGAAGACATGTGAAAAACAAGTGGTTGATGATCGAAGGGGGAGCAGTAAAGAAAGAGAAGACATGTGAAGAGTTGTTGTTGATAGGGGGAGCTGTGACAGAAAGGAGTTCTTGTCTTGATGGTTTTTCACATCATATGTTGCCATCAATGACAAAGGGGGAGATTGTTGCAAGGATGAGGATAACTAGTGTTGTCATTGATGTTGACATACTCATATTGCTTTAATGAGAAGGATTGGATGAGCTGTGTGCTGAGGATATTGAGGAAATTAGTCTCAATCAGGAATAGTGAATAACAGTGATGACATTAAGGTAAAAGTCCAAGATAAGGTGAAGATCAGAAGATGTGGTTTAAAGGGTTTGTAGATATGAGTCTTGAGATGATCTAGTCAAGATTTTATAGGTTTGCATGAAGATTTGAAGAAGTTATGGTTGCTCAAGTAGAACCGCTTTTGACAGATGTTCAGTGCTGACAGAGTGTCACAGATTGGTCCGGTGAGCTCCGGAATTGCATTATCTCATTCTACGGATTGGAGAGAGTGTTGAAGAAGTCTGTGTGAAGTAACAAATAGATTTGTTCATAGTTTGGAGGTCTGGAAGCACCTTTTTCATTATGACAGTGATGACAGACTGTGTTCTTGAAGTTCCAGATGAAGAAGAGAAGAATTCCAGTAAGCTGATAAAGTGCAGTTGTTCCTGATGACTCAGGAAAGGTTTTGGTGATCTTTGGGTCGTGTACAATTCTTATTGGTAGTCCGCATTGAAGTTTGAGTTTGCATTTGAAGAATAACCATGGATATTGGTGTTCTTCCTAAGACAGGCCGACCGGATGTATTACACGTCTTGCGAATGATCTTATAGGTGTTTGCCAACTTAGATGATTATTCCTAAGTCGATGCCTTGTATAAATAAGGGATTGTGAATTCATTTTGAAGTGTGTCTTAGTGTGGATAAGTGTGGCATAGCGAAGTGTTGGCAAGAGACACTATATGGATTCATGGTTGTTGTCATTGATGGCAACAAAGGTCATCCCACATATCCGCAAGACATGATATGTCTCTACCGGAAGTCAGAATAAAGAATGTTGTGGTCCGGTGAAGAAGAACAGAGCATGTGGCAAGGTCCGACAGATTGGTCCGGACCTCTCAGAGGAAGTGTCTTGGTGCAGTGCGGATTTGGGGAAGTCAAGAGGACTACCTTGAGTGGTATATTCCAAGGATTTAGCCTCTGGTGATGGACAAGGAAAAAGATATGAATGGTTGAGTACCGGATTCCTGAGAGACAGTGAAAACAGAGGAAGAACTGACTGGCAGAGTATCAGACTACCTTCCGGATGGGTTACTGTTGATGACAGAGGTTGTGAAGGCATGAATCATGTTTGGCCGACATGATTAATGATATCTACAAGTATATGCTTGATCCGCATTGCTTGGTGAGGAAGGATTCAGCCGACAGAATGAGAGTTTGTAAGAAACTAGACTGTTCCGGATGCCGACTAGAAAGGTGATGAAATTACTTGTGCGGATATATATAGAGGATGGATTTAGTTGTGAAATGGGTGTGAGTGTGGAGAGATATGCAAAGAAATCTAGAGAAAGAGCAGAGGTAGCAAAAAGGATCCGGTATGTGGAAGATAGCAGAATAAAGAACAGAGGAAAGATGAAGTGCAGCAGATCAGTGTACTGAACCTAATCGGAACTGAACTCCAGCATATGCAGATGCTTCCAATCAGTTCAAGACTGTGATTCTCATCACTTTGTAGACAGTGTGTCTTCTTGTAGGCAGTGGGCCTCTTGTGAGCAGTGTGCTCGGGCAGTGAGCCCTAATTGGCAAGTGCCATCTTTGTAATTTCCTATTCTTCTAACAGAGAATAATTTTGGGTTAATCACCCCGTGGTTTTCTCCCTTAACAGGGTTTCCACGTCAAAAATACTGTGTCATGTGTTTCTTGTTTTATGGTTAATGTTTTATGTTTGATTTTATGCTGCTTCAATTAAAAGGAAAGTTCAATAAAGGAAATAATTAGGATAACTGATTCACCCCCCCCCCCCTCTCAGTTATCAACAATTGGTATCAGAGCTAAGTTCCTCCAAATAGAGCCTAACAGCTTGAGGAAGATCTGGGATTTCAAATGGATGCATATGGTTTAAGGGAGCAACTCAAGACTGCTCTTGAGGATCTTGAACAGTCGAATTCTGAAGTCAGTGAATTAAAGGAAAGACTCAAACAGGCTGATGAATTCATGAGAGAATTAAAAGACAAATTAAGTCTCTCTATGAAAAAGAGAAAGGAGCTGCTTCAACAGTTGGCAAGACAAAGTGAAGAAAGCAATACAAATGAAGAATTGACTGAGCAAACCAAGTTATGTGAAAAGTTATCAAAAGAAGTCATTATGTTAAGACATGAAATGGAATCAGGAACTATAAAGTTTACTCAAGAGATTGAAGAAAAAAGAAAGGCTGAAGACAATCTAAGACAATCTCTTAAAGAAAAATCAGAAGAATGCCACCAGATGGACAGGATTATCAGACATCTTGAATCTGATCTTGAAGATGCCAAAGATAATGAAGGAAAACTTGAAGATCAAATTGCCTCTCTCAAAAGAGACCTTCAAACAGCAAATGAATATAAAGAAAAATTCAAGATAAGTTCTGCTCAACTTGAAGTTCTTCTTGGAAGTCAAAAGAGGACAGATGACAAGTATGGTTTGGGATATGAGAAAGGAGAAAGCTCCGGATCCGGTCAGAAGAATCTTGGATCAGAAAATCCAAGAAGCAGGCCTAGAAGACCTCCGGTAAGACAACCAAATGCTCAAAGATATCCATCCTTCAATGGATACTGCCACAGCTGCAACCACTTTGGTCACAAAGCTAATCAGTGCAGAATGAGAATGAATCAGATTAATTCATCCTTCTCCGGACAATGCTTCAACTGCAAAAGGTATGGACACAAATCCCATGAATGCAGAAGTATGCAAGTAAACAAATCATTCAAAGGTAGATGCTTCACATGCAATAGAGTAGGTCATATGGCTAATCAATGCAGATCAAGAGGATATCAGTCAAATATGCAAAGAAATGTTATTTGCCAAATCTGCAATAGGTCCGGTCATAATGCTAAAGTTTGCAGAAACAAGAATCAGGACAAAAGAGGTCCGGTGTATAATCAGAATCAAGACAAGGGTAAACAAAAGATGAATGCGGAAGAGGTTAGGAATCAGATGAGCAAGATATGGGTGAAGAAAAGTTCAGAGAATATAGAGGTTGGAACCGCACCAGACTCTGGTGCTGATATTTCTTCCGGAAATTAAAAGGTGAGCTCAGGCTCAGGGGGAGACTCAAAGAAAATCTTGTTCCCCCAGCCAAACAAGTGGTACCGGATGTGGCACAAGATGCGGATCAAAGGGTTTGTAGATATGAGTCTTGAGATACTTCAGTCAAGTTTTCAGAGGTCCGCATGAAGTTATGAAGAAGGTGTGATCAATCAAATAAGACCTGTTCAGGGAGATGCTCCGGTATGATAGAGGATTACAAAAATGTCCGGAAAGATCCGGAAATGCACTATCTTGTTCTGCGGATTGGACAGAGTGTTTGAGATGATCTTGTAATATGCTATCTCGATTTATTCATGATTGAAAGATCCGGATGATATCCACAGATCAGAACTAATCCGGGATACTCCAAGCTATCCAGACAAGGCAAACCGGAATGATGTAGGTGAAGCATTTATTGCAGACAGGTATTAGGGTTCGCGGAGCAATTTAAGGGATTTCTCAAAGGTCATTTGCTCATTCTGCACTCGAGAAGAAGTGAAAAGTGGAGCTCTGCAACAAGGTTCATCAAGCACCAAGGATCTCCTGCCAAAGCTATTGTATAAAGAAATCAATCCAACCACTCCGTGCAAACCGAAGGCGCATAAGGTATTCTCCGTTTTTCGTTACCTCACTGCAAATCTTTGAAGAATGGCTACTCCAAACATAGTTAAGATCTCTGATAGACCTCGCCCCTCATTCAAGAAACATCCCTACAAATCATTGGAGGTAGACCCACTAGGAGCCTTCTCTAGTGTTCCCCACGGAGTTTTACACACCGAAGACATTAGGGTTTACATACATGCAAACATTGAGGAATTTGGGGAATTCAAATTAAGAGACCTCTATCACAAGCAGCTGATTGACAATGCCTTTGAGCTTAAACCAGAGTATAAGGATATTCAGAAGAAACAATTTGAGCAATTTATTCATTTCCCCTGTTTTGAAGAGGATGAATGGGTCCGGTATGTACTGAGCAGAATGCATGACAACTTTCTATGGCTAGATAGACCCTGCAAGATCACAAAAGAGGCAATTAGAGCAGTAACTGGCCTACACTCTTCCGGAGGAGTACCTATCCTCAAATCTGTCAAGAACAACATTGTAACTGAGGCCACCGGATCAAAATTTGACAAAAGGGCAATGACCATTGAAGACATCTCCGATCCGGATATCAAATATGCATCTATGATAATAGGATACAAGATCTATCACTCCAGCAGGGAGAATTCTGTATCCGGAACTGCAATATACACTGCTTATGAAATGTTAAGAAAAAATGCAGAATATGATCTCTGCGAACTACTACTAAGCCAATTAATGGAAAACATACAGAAAATCAAGAAGGATAAGAAGAATTCCTTTAAGTATGGTACTCTGATTGTATGTCTATTCTTCTACTTCATGAATGAGCTACCCGGAACAAGTGGATGGGTATGGCAAAATGACAAACCTGTTGCAGTCCAGATAAGAGACTATTTGCATGGACTTGGGGATGCAAAAGCGAGAAATACAGCTCTATGGGGATACTTCAAAAACTTTCAGAGCATGATGCAAGCAAGAGAGAGAATTCCCCAGTCTCTCATTGAGAAATACAAGGACTCAGTGTGCTTTATGGTTGACACTGATCAGTGCCTAATGGAGGCAGTGGAGCCAAGGACTGTCTGGATCATGCCCATGGGGTATGAAGTTGATGAACAGATAGTGGAGCTGCATGTTCAACACATGCTAAGTCAGCCCAAAGATCCTAAGGCAGAAAGGTTTGGAACCTTTGAGGAGCTGAGTGTAAAGATACATGTAGAACTCAGGGAACCTGAGATTAAAAGAAAGGTAAGAAAAGAAGTAGAGCACATTGCTCAAGGCCTAGGTATCTCAAAGGAGGCACTTGATGCCAGCCGGGAAAAGAGAAGGAAGGCCGAGGAAGAAGAGAAAAGCAAAGAAAGTGCTCCGGTTGGAGCTCCCACCCGGACCAGATCAACAAAGAGATCTGCACCTCCCTCAACCAAAAGTTCAAAACCGGAAGTCCAGGCATCCGGTAAGAGATCAAAGGCAAAAGCCACAAGGGCTTATGGAAGCCAAAAGGATGAAGAGGTAACAGAATCAGATGAGGGAGTAAGAGAAGTAAAGAAACAGAAAAAGAAAGGATCCGGTAAGCCCTCCACAGGCCAAGACAAGGAGGAAATGGCAGAGGTAACTGTTGAAAAGCCCACTTTGTCTCTAGAGAGCATAATCAAGTCGGTCACGGTGGATGGAAACCTTCAACCAATGACTGAATCCTATGATGACTTCAGTGAAGCAGACCAAAAGACTCTGCAGGAAGCCACAGTTAAATATCTGAACATATACAATAAGGCTTTCATTGAGATCATATCTCTCATTCCTAAGAGCCTAGAGAAGGAAATGGAAGTAAGAAAGAATAATGCTCATGCCAAAGATCTTGAGATCCGGGAGTAGATAGCTATTCAGCTATATCCTCAAATTGATCCCAAGACAATGAACATTATCTTCAAGGACTGTAAAGATGAGTTCAGAAGCAAAGCCAGGATGAATCAACTCATGCTTGGTGAGACTGACAAAGTGGCCCAAGAAACAGAAGAGATCCTCCGGAAGGCCTTCAAAAGGTTCAATCTTCCTGTTGTAGAGGACTTAGGTGCAGCTGCTGATTTGGAATCTTCTGTTCCGGAAGAAGTGAGCCCTGAATAGACAAGTGAGGACTTGGGACCCTCTGCTCAAGAAGAAGTGGCCCATGAACAAGTTAGCATCTCTCCTCCGGTTTCCCCTACAGTCTCCAGATCTAAAGAAGAAGAGCAACTACAGGAGAAGGAAGCAGTGGTGAAAGACAAAGAGGTTGACAGTTCTAAGACTGCAGAAGAAAAGAAACATCTGTCTCCGGCAAGAGACACTGCACAAACTGTTCAACAATTTTTGAGTAAAGAAACTCTAGAGATTGATGAACCGGAGCTTCTCAAAGGTCCATTTGATTTTGACTCTCTCTCTCCGGTACAAACAATGAAGATAGCTTCATTTGCAAATGCCAAGGCAAATGAAAAGCTCCTGAAGTCTCATATGGAAGACTGTGAGTTGATAGAGGCTGCTTCTGGAATACTTGTAAAGATCATGCCATCAATCCAGATAGATCCGACAGCCTCCACTTCCGGTAATCTAAAAACCTTAGTCAGCAGTGTTGATACACATTTTGATTCTTTAGAAAAATCAGCTGAAGAAAAGGTCCGGAAGGAATTTTTGGATAAGAGATTTTTAGAAATATTAGAATTAATCTCTAAGGATAGGAAGATTGTAAGCATTGGAATAAGGAGCTTAGAGAATGCTCTTAAGGATGGCGGTGATATCTATAAATTTTGTATATCCTGGTCAAAGGCAACAGCAGCATTTGACAAGAAAATAAAAGAGGAACAGGGTAAGCTACAAAGCTTATCTCAAAGTTTTGATCCTCTCTCTTCCTCTATAATAAATCAAGAATGTCAGACTATTGCAGTCTTGAACGAAATAAAGAATCTTGAGAAGGAAAGGAAGAACATCACCAACCGGATGGGAGAACTTAGAAGGATTATAATCCCTAAGTTGGAAACCATGCATGAGGCCATCAGTGATGCTAGAACCACCGCCCAAACAAAAGATCCGACAGATCTCAAGCGGGCAGAAGCGTTTGCATTTTTGTTAAGTGGTCACATTTCAATTTTGGACAGAATGAAGCAAAGTTGGGCTACCGAAATGATTCAATTACAGACATCCTTTGCAGACATTCTTCAATATATGTGAGTATGTAAATATGCGGCTAAGTATAAGAAATTTTTGAAAATTTTGATATGCGGACCCTACCCTTTGCCATTGATGTCAAAGGGGGAGTGAGGAGCAGTGAAAAATGAGGGATCCAACTAAGGGGGAGTTCCGGTCCGGAAATTGTATATAAAGACAGAGCATCAGCAAAGGGGGAGCATAGTGAAAACACTTAGTCATTTTTCACTAAGTGTTGCCATCAATGCCAAAGGGGGAGATTGTTGGCAAGAGACACTATATGGATTCATGGTTGTTGTCATTGATGGCAACAAAGGTCATCCCACATATCCGCAAGACATGATATGTCTCTACCGGAAGTCAGAATAAAGAATGTTGTGGTCCGGTGAAGAAGAACAGAGCATGTGGCAAGGTCCGACAGATTGGTCCGGACCTCTCAGAGGAAGTGTCTTGGTGTAGTGCGGATTTGGGGAAGTCAAGAGGACTACCTTGAGTGGTATATTCCAAGGATTTAGCCTCCGGTGATGGACAAGGAAAAAGATATGAATGGTTGAGTACCGGATTCCTGAGAGACAGTGAAAACAGAGGAAGAACTGACTGGCAGAGTATCAGACTACCTTCCGGATGGGTTACTGTTGATGACAGAGGTTGTGAAGGCATGAATCATGTTTGGCCGACATGATTAATGATATCTACAAGTATATGCTTGATCCGCATTGCTTGGTGAGGAAGGATTCAGCCGACAGAATGAGAGTTTGTAAGAAACTAGACTGTTCCGGATGCCGACTAGAAAGGTGATGAAATTACTTGTGCGGATATATATAGAGGATGGATTTAGTTGTGAAATGGGTGTGAGTGTGGAGAGATATGCGAAGAAATCCAGAGAAAGAGTAGAGGTAGCAAAAAGGATCCGGTATGTGGAAGATAGCAGAATAAAGAACAGAGGAAAGATGAAGTGCAGCAGATCAGTGTACTGAGCCTAACCGGAACTGAACTCCAGCATATGCAGATGCTTCCAATCAGTTCAAGACTGTGATTCTCATCACTTTGTAGACAGTGTGTCTTCTTGTAGGCAGTGGGCCTCTTGTGAGCAGTGTGCTCGGGCAGTGAGCCCTAATTGGCAAGTGCCATCTTTGTAATTTCCTATTCTTCTAACAGAGAATAATTTTGGGTTAATCACCCCGTGGTTTTCTCCCTTAACAGGGTTTCCACGTCAAAAATACTGTGTCATGTGTTTCTTGTTTTATGGTTAATGTTTTATGTTTGATTTTATGCTGCTTCAATTAAAAGGAAAGTTCAATAAAGGAAATAATTAGGATAACTGATTCACCCCCCCCCCTCTCAGTTATCAACACGAAGAAGAAGAGAGAAAGGTAGAGCAGGAGTTTTTGAGCTTAAATGGAATTGATCCAGGCATGGTAAAGATGTCAATCTCTAGTTCAAGTTTGTAATACTTGTTACTTTGTAGACAGTGTGTCTCTTATAAGTAGTGTGCCTCTTGTGAGCAGTGTGCTTGGGTAGTGAGCCCTAATTGGCATGTGCCATCTATTTTTCTTATTCTTCTAATAGAGAATAATCCTTGGGTTAATCACCCCGTAGTTTTTCCCTTGACCAGGTTTTCCACGTCAAAATCTTGGTGTCTCATGAATTGATGTGTATCTGCTCTGGTGTTTATGCTTTATGCTTTCATGAGTGATTAATTGATATGCTACTAAATAACAAAGAGGATTTAAGTGTTTGAGTTAAAAGCAAGTTTCATACAACTGATTCACCCCCCCTCTCAGTTGTGTGCCCTAAATCTAACAATTGTCTCTTTATCCCTTGTTCTTCATAGAAAATATTGAATTCATTTGATGTGAACTCACCTCCTCCATTAGACCTCAAGCATTTGATCCTCAACTCTAACTCATTCTCAACCATTACCTTGAAGGCTTTGAACTTGTCTAGGGATTTTGATTTACTTTTTTGAAAAGTGACCCAAATCATCCTCGAGTAATCATCAATAATCAACATAAAATACATGTCTCCTTGCAGACTTCTTGTTCTTATGGGACCACATAGATCTGTATGAACCAGCTCTAGCAATCTAGTAGAGAATTGTTCTATGCTTTTGAAACTGTAACGTCAGAAAATGTCCCCATTGGGGGCTTTTCCCTCATAAGGTTTAGCTCCCAGGTCTTTAGCATACATTTAGGACATCTTAGTTCATATTTTGGCATCTCGATGGAATGAGGCCTAGGTTTCATTGTAAAGTGGATGTACAAGGACCCCTTGACCTTAACCCTACCCAAAATCAGGGGGGAGGACTTGGGCACCCACGCCCTAGTCCTTCCCTATTTTGGGTTAGGCCTAAAATTTAAGTGTCAGTTTATGACCATTATTTGGTCCTTTTGTTGACACAGTAAGTTTTGATTTTTGAAATCTTGGCGGGAGTGCTTGTAGTTGCATATAAAAGCATATTTAGGCATTCATTTGTAAACTAGATGGTAATTGTGATGTTGAAGTGTTCTCAAGGTGATTCAAGGCTTTCATTGTGTTGCAAGAGCAGACTTGTGTGGTTTATGTGTTTGTTTGCAGATTTGAGCATCAATTTCCTCATGGAATGAAGAGCATCTTCCTCCCATGAGAGATTCACTACAAGTTGACATTATATTGTGTTTTCATCATTGATTCCTTTAGGTTTTTCCTCTACCTCACATGGGCATGTACTCTCTATCTGACAATGGTTTTCAGAGACTTAAATGTCCTCCGTGGCTTGACTAAGGCAAGCCTCTAAACACCACAACCCCCAAACCAAATCTTGTGATTAAGGTTACAGGTGTCACATTTGGGAAAAGTGAAGTTGTAGGAAAGATTGGCGGGCATCAATGATTCATGATCTAAAGAAAAGCAGGACATAGGAACATTTCCAAAACTTGGGCGCTCACTCTAGTGTCCCCCGCAGATAAATTTCTAGAAACAGAAGTTACAAGGCTGATCAGTGTTGGAAGGAGGTCTAGATCCTGTGAAAAAATTGGTACCTTGGACTAGGGCATCCGCTCTAGTGTCCCCAACTATTCTGCCTTGGATCCCTAAAAATAGGTACTCTATGATTTGTTATTTTACTTTTGTCTATAAGAGCATTTTCTATTATTCATCAATTTGTTGTCGTATTTGCATAATTAGGGTTTCAATGGTCAATTGAGCATAGGAGAAGTAAAATTGATAATTAAATTCCTTAATCCAAGTTTACCTACATTTCACAAGTGATCTAGGGTATGATAGTGCTCACCACTCAACCATAGATCCTTGAATGTATAGCAGAGAGGAGGATTTAAACATCAAAACACTAAAACATTAACAAATCCAATTTTCCACTAAATAGAAACTTGTTCTTGTTTGTTTCCCAAATTGACATTCTTTACAAATGGTGTTAGCAGGCTTCACAAGCCAAGTTGTCAAAATTGATATGACACATCCTTCTATTCCACAACCAACTCTCATCAGTCTAAGCTAATAAACAATAATTATTAGTTCCTTTAAAATGATAAACATTACCTCTGGTCTTTTTACTAGTAGCAATCATAGTTCCAGAGCTTTCCAAGATCTTGCATCCATTGTCCTTCAATCTTAGATCATAACCTTTGTCACACATCTGACCAACACTCAGAAGATTGCGCTTTAAACCCCTCACATATAGAACATCATCAGTACTGTGCTTTCAATCAAAAGAAATAGATCCTCTTCCATAAATCTTACCAGATGTATCATCTCCAAACCTAACCAGTCCACCATCATACTTTTCCAAACTTATAAACTTACTTTTGTCACCAATCATGTGATGTGAGCATCCACTGTCAATAACCCATTCATCCCTATCTTTCTCAACCTAAACATCCAAAGCACTTTCTTCCATTGGTTTTTCTTCCTTCTCACAGGTAGCAGGATTAGTAGACATAGGTTCTTCTTTAATAGAAATAAAAAAAATGTTCATTTTCACTAGTACTAGCATCATCAGATTCATCATCTGTCACACCTTCATCATCAAGATCTCTAACATAATAGCATTTCTTTGGGATCCTAGGTCTGTTTTCAAATCTTTTTCTATTCCTTTCAATTCTCTCTAGACACCTAGAAGCATAATGACCAACCTTACCACATGTAAAATATTTGAAAAGTAATTTGCCTTTGAACTTACCAGAGCCTCTTTGCAGTCTATCAACAAAGTTGGCTTCAATTTCATCAAACTCATCATTAGGTTCCACCTTGTACTTTTTTCTCTGGAGATCTTCTATGAAGTATTGGCTTTGAAAGAAGTCTCTACTTTTGGTAGGGCATCACCAAACTCTCTCATTTCAAAAATAGTAAGCTTCCTAAGAAACTGATCCTTAGTAATCTTTTTCAGTCATTATTTCTTCAATTGCAGCTACCTTGTGACCATAGGATTTAGGTAATGACCTAAGAATTTTCATCACAACTTCCATTTCATCAATAGTTCCTCCCATACCATTGATTCCGGTGACAAATTCATCAACCTTTTGCATGTAGGATGTTATGTTTTCATCTTCACCCATCTTTAAACCTTCATATTTAGCTTTTAGTCCCTACAATTTGGCACTCTTTACAGATTCATCTCCTTCATACAAATTTTCTAGATTTTCCTAGACTTCTTAAGCAATTGCATAATTCATGACCTTTATTAAGTCATTGTCAATCAATGCACTTAATAGAGCATCTCTGGCTATTATATTTAACTCATATTCTTTGATTTCATCTTCAGTTGTTAGACCATTTTGAGGTATAGAATATTTAGTCTCTGTTTCTTTCCATACTTTATAACCAATACAAAGGAGATGGCTTTTCATGCTTATCTTCTAGGTAGAATAATTCGTTCCATCAAATTGCGGAGCCTCCTTCTTGTAAGACATTCTGGATCTACCTCAAGCTATTAAGCTTACCTCTGAGGAACATGGCTTTGATACCAATTGTTGAAGTGTACAGGACAACTAAGAGTGGGGGGTGAATCAATTGTCACAAAACTTTAACCATTTATGAATATCAACACATCAAATTCTTAATCATTGTTATTAAGATTAACCATGAAAACATGCAAAAAGAAGCTTAACATAATAACACATGAGACACCACAATTTTTATGTGGAAAACTCTATTAGGGAAAAACCATGGTGGGTGTTATCCCATAGAAATAAATAAGTTATAGCAATACCAAAAAATAGAGCCTCACTGTCCAAAATGCTCATAGCAAATGTTAGGGATCACTGCCAAGATCAACTCATTATCAAGGGGTGGCTCACTACCAAATATTTGTGAACTAATTTGATAGCATCTACTTCATGCCTAAGTTTAGTTCCATTAAAGTACAATATAATACTTCAGCTCTGCTCTTCTACACCATTGTGTTGATTGGTTTGTGATGTCAGTCACAACCAAGCACACAAAACAAAAGTCACACAACAACCCTTGTTTATCCTGAAAGATACGATGAATTCCAAGAATTCATGATCCCAAGTCCCCGTCGATTAGTTCATAATCTATTGATGTTACTCTATGGTTGATGTGTATTGCTGTTTTCCATTTTGGGGCCTTATGTAGATTAGTAGATTCTGTTCCTGCAACAATGCTATACAGGGAGATTACTCTACACAACATATATCTCCAAATGATGTGTCTAAGTTGATATTTGCTTGAGTTCTACCCTTATTTGTGATTCTCTGCATGATATTTTCAACAGTACATGCATCTAGCTTAAAATACACTAATGATATTTAGTTATCTACGAGATGTCAGCATATTTCTCTGTTCTGCTTCTGATTTATCATGATGTGCAGTTATGAAAGTGATTTCAATGAAATTAAAATAAGAAAAAGGGTTAGAGAGTGAGATTCCTAAAATTACTTGACTGAGATCATTGATCCACATACATGTTCCCATACAACAATGGAGAGAAGAAAACTAAAATCATACTTCACCAGGACAGTCCACAAATCTGCATGATTCAGTGCAAATCTTTAGGGGAAAAGTTGACAACAACATGCAATGAAATGAAAGCGCTTCTTTAGAACACAACATTCACCAGTACATATCTAGAAATCAACTTGAAGACTACTTAAGGTTTACAATCAGGGTATAGTCTAAAACTTCATCTCCATACAGTATGTTCATAAAACAGATACATTTACAATGATCTGAGGAAGGGACCTTGATTATTTCAACAATCCAGTCCTCACTAGTCTCAGTAATCTGATCTCTCCTAAAACTATTACAGGTCTAATTTTTTTTGTATTATTGACCTCCTCCTCCTTTTGTATAGTATAGGGGCTCAATATATATATCTCTGGTTTTTCCCTAATTTGGCTCCCAAAAACCCTAGGAGATCAATGATCAGCATCTTGAAATGCAGCATCCAATGGTGAGAAATGAATCCCACCAAGAATTCAAGCAGCATACCTAGACAGGGCACTGCTCCTTCAATAATGTTTCCATCTGCAAACTCCCCCGCATTGAAAGCTTCATTTCCTTCTGGTGTGTTTGGCTTCTCAGGATCTGGCCCGCCGCCTGGGATGTCATTGTCATTTAAAACCCCGCCTTTGCGTTCACTTGCACGCCATTACTGTGTCAGCAACTCTGCTTCTTCCCAGCTACTCCAGCAATCTACAATAAACAAGTAGGAATTAGCACCATTGTTTAATAAATCAACAGGAAAAATGAACATCTACATTAAATCAGGCTCCAAATGCATAAACACAACCATCGGGCTCAAAAACCATGGAAAATGTGCATCAAAATGCCTATACAATGTTAAAACCAGTCAGGTCAACCATCGTTGACCAAAACATGCACTCAGGCTCCAAAAATGGATTAAAAAATCTAATCACTTCGTTTCCCGCTCAAAATTTCCTTGTATATCACAATATACAAGTCGGACGCATACATCAAATTAATCAGATTTCAAACTATTTGAAATCTGGCTTGTATGAAGTCTTTGTATATCCTGTAGTCATCAATCATACAAACCCCAAATATACATGGATTTAACGTTATTCCATAGCTATTTTGATTCTGCCACTTGTATATTTCGATGCATATCAGTTTGTATATCATAACATACAAACGTGAAAATATACAAGCACTTAATTCAATTGCATAACTTTTCAAATCCACCCAATGTATATCCCGATGTACATTGTGCTTGTATCCCTTGATATACATTTCAGACGTGATACAGGCACTTAACCAAATTTAATCCCGCGTTGAGATCCGCCTTGTATACTCCTTGTAATGTATCAATCTATAAGGCTCAAAATATACAAGGGCTTTTCGTTATTTGATAGCCATTTCTAGTCTGCCACTTGTATATTTCGATGTACATTGCTTTGAATGTTTAAATATACAAGTTGAAAATGTACAAGGAATTAACCAATTTTCATAACTCCCTTCGGGTCTGCGGAATGTATGAAGTGTTTGTATCTTTTACCTGCCAAACATACAAACATGAGATACAAAGCGAATTTAAAACATCAATTCATTTTAACCTAAAACCACCTCGGGTCCATCTTGTATGTATGCATAAACTCTACCAAATGTACACAAGGCAAAAAAGACATACAAATGATTTTGTATATAAACCCGACTACTCATGCGACCAAGTAAAAAATGACCTTTGCATAGACAAACGACTTTGTATATGGAAATTGATATACAAAGGTCTTTGTATACAAGCGAACTCGCATACAAAGGGCCTTGTATATGCAACCTGATATACAAAGAGACTTGTATGTGCAAACAACAAACCCTTCCCTTGTACATTTTACCAAAATGCCCATATCTTGCAAAATATGGTGAATTTTAACATGGTTCAAAAAGCAACCCTAACTCATTTTTGACATGGAATCCAACCATACTATGCACTGATACTAAAATGCATTTCTTCTCCATTTTAAACAAGGTTTGCAGTTTTAACTCCCTTTTCCCTTTACCACCAAGCAAAACGACACACACAAGCAAAAAGCAAAAAGCCACAGCAGGGGTCCTCATTTTGCTAAGGAGTAAAATGGGGCGTGTTGTGAACATCACAACAACTAGCAACCGAACAAAATAATCAAATTCAACCCATTAAAGAAAATTGAATGAAATAAATTCATAACTTCCAACTATCTTTTCTGCAAATTATTATCCAACTTGAGACTCAATATATTCAATCAGGTGCATAAATTTTCATTTCTACTTAAGTGGGTGCACGTGGTTAATAAGCCTCATCTTGAAGATTAGTTGAACAAACTAGTGACTGATATTAGACTACATAGGTGAGGACATTCCCTCATAGCCAACTGGATAGAGCCTCACTGCCAGTGAGCATCCATTGCCCCGACAAGGTTATTGTTACAATTCTCCTAAGTAGAGCCCCACTACCAGCGAGCGTCTATAGCCCCGGTAGAGTTACTTAGATGGCTTAATCTGGATTTTCAGTATAATCCATTTTATTTATTTATTTTATTTATTTTTGTATTTCATAGAGATTTCATAAGGTATTGCATTTGTAACTTCATGATCCAAGGAGCGGTCACTTGCTGAAATTAAGCTGAGAATTGTAATGGTAGCAAGGGTGACCTCTGATTTTTCACCTAATATCTACACTAGTAAGTTCAACAAACCCAAGGATTTTAGGTGTGTCATTGTGAGAAACATTCCTTGAATACTCAACCCATTCTTATTGAATACAAAATTTCACAAGTTAAATGACTTCCTACATTCATGACAGTCACAACAAGTTATGCATAGATTCCAAATAATTAACCTTAATGATCTCAATTTTCCATTGTTTTTAGTGGTTGTTAATCTGCCCCTTTATACTCTAAATCAAAAGAAAGATCCCTACTGAGGAAACAAAGCAACCAAAACAAAACAAGCAAAACAAAGCCATTGTACAAACAACTATACCAAGAAAGCAAAGAAAAGAAACAAAACAACTATCCTACCAAACTACATACAAACCCTACAAGGTAAATAAAACCCAGGAAAAGACCCAAAGACACCCGTATTTACATACTTCCTTAGATTGTGCAAGAGTATTAGGGAACTAGTTGTGGTTTTGACCCTAGCAAATTCATCTTTGTATTCTGAAAAATATTTTTGTATTCTAAACTCATTGTGTTTAACAGAATAATCTCTGATTATCAGCAAGTGAGGAAGCTCATCATGTTCATGATTAACCCATATGCATGTCCTATTTCCTGAATTTCCATAATCAAAATAATAATCAACAGTATTCACTGTGGAAAGGAAAGATACAACCTAGTGTATCTCTGGTTTTGTTGGACATGCTTGTTCATTGAAAGTTGGCCTCCCATTTGGCTTTAAATTTTTATTTCTCGGCTCAATGTCAGGTCTCACTTCAAACTGAAGGATGTATGACTCCTGATATATTATTCCTTCATCTTTATCCAGCTTTGTTCCTTCATTCTGGATGTTCATCTGGTTCTTGACCTCAGGAAGCACCTCAAGACTTTCATTAATTTTTAATTTCATCATGTCTAAGCAGGCATCACAATTCCTTTCTGAATGTGCTTCTTCATGTAATTTGCACCAATTTTCAATCAATATGTCATTAGTGGGTAAACCTAATATTTGACTACACTATATATTTCTAGACAAGTATGATTCAAAACTCCTGAAGCGATCTTCCTCATCATCATCCAATTTCATCTCTTCATTTTGCAAACTTATATGACTTTTGACTCCAAGAAACACCTCAACATTTTCTTTAACTCCCTGCACATCAGTATCTAAATGAGTATCTTCATCATCATAACCTGATATATAGAAATTTATCATTTCTAAATCATTTGACTGTAAAGGTGAAACAACTTCTGATCGATAGGAATACTCCCCTGTTTCACGACATTGGATTGGCATCTGATCGTGCACAACAGGTCCAAATTTTTCTGCATCTTCAACTTTCATGAATGGTTCATCAAGCATCTCACTTCTGCCATCTAGTAAGGCATCTGGTTCCATTGACTTGCAACATTCTTGCATTTGATCACTCAATTTAAAGGAGTCAGATAGGAAATCGGTATTTATTTCCTTTTCTGTGACTCCACTAGTTGCTATAATAGGAACCTCATTAATTTTAGTGCACCTTAATTCTGCCAATGCTAGTCTACATTTCTTTGCCAAATCATTTTCGTTAAGACTTGTCAGGTTAGATCTAGAGATTTCCTCTTGACAAGTATTCCTTAGTAATTCCATATATCTACCAAATGTATCAAGATGAATCTCACTTTTATCTTCCCCCTCATCAAACCCTCCTTGCTAATTGTCTGATGACTAAAAAAGGGAGTAATTTCCTCTTTACTATTTTCAAAAGGTTCATACCTACGCTCTTCTAGAACTAATTCAACCGGTACCTCTTCTATATGTCTCCTAGCCTTTGAAGATGTATTGTCCTCTCACTCCAGAACTCTTTCATTTTCCTACCAGACTTCAACCTTGAGCACATCTATAAAAAGTATTAGTCCCTTCAAATATAAATCCAACCTTGTGAGAAAAGTTAGACAATTAATTTCACTATGCTCTACAGTCTGGTGTATCCTGCAACAAGTGGACAAACTAAAGCTATACAAACTTTGAGGATAAAGCTGCTTAGTCAAAGCTTCCTGAAATAAAGGAATGTTAACTTGATAATTGTCCTCATTTGCATCCATTGAAATGAGACCCTACTTTCTATTTTTTTTTCTTTGAAATTTTAAAGAGATCTATCATATCTTGGAATAAAACTTGAAAGTTCAAAAAATGTTTATACAATATTTGTAGAAATCTACAGATTCTTTGTCCAGGCCCTCCTTCTAGCACCAGTTTCCTATAAATTGGTTTGTAATGTCAGTCACAACCAAGCACACAAAACAAAAGTCACACAACAACCCTTGATTATCCTGAAAGATACGATGAATTCCAAGAATTCATGATCCCAAGTCCCCGTCGATTAGTTCATAATCTACTGATGTTACTCTGTGGTTGATGTGTATTGCTGTTTTCCATTTTGGGGCCTTACGTAGATTAGTAGATTCTATTCTTGTAACAATGCTATACAGGGAGGTTACTCTACACAGCATATATCTCCAAATGATGTGTCTAAGTTGATATTTGCATGAGTTCTACCCTTATTTGTGATTCTCTGCATGATATTTTCAATAGTACATGCATCTAGCTTAAAATACGCTAATGATATTTAGTTATCTACGAGATGTCAGCATATTTCTCTGTTCTGCTTCTGATTTATCATGATGTGTAGTTATGAAAGTGATTTCAATGAAATTAAAATGAGAAAAAGGGTTAGAGAGTGAGATTCCTAAAATTACTTGACTGAGATCATTGATCCACATACATGTTCCCATACAGCAATGGAGAGAAGAAAACTAAAATCATACTTCACCGAGACAGTCCACAAATCTACATGATTCAGTGCAAATCTTCAGGGGAAAAGTTGACAACAACATGCAATGAAATGAAAGTGCTTCTATAGAACACAGCATTCACCAGTACATATCTAGAAATCAACTTGAAGACTACTTAAGGTTTACAATCAGGGTATAGTCTAAAACTTCATCTCCATATAGTATGTTAATAAAATAGGTACATTTACAATGATCTGAGGAAGGGACCTTGATTATTTCAACAATCTAGTCCTCACTAGTCTCAATAATCTGATCTCTCCTAAAACTATTACAGGTCTAATTTTTTTTGTATTATTGACCTCCTCCTCCTTTTGTACAGTACAGGGGCTCAATATATATATCTTTGGTTTTTCCCCAATTTGGTTCCCAAAAACCCTAGGAGATCAACAGTCAGCATCTTGAAATGCAGCATCCAACGGTGAGAAATGAATCCTGCCAATAATTCGAGCAGCATACCCAGACAGGGTGCCGCTCCTTCAATAATGTTTCCATCTGCAAACTCCCCCGCATTGAAAGCTTCATCTCCTTCTGGTGTGTTTGGCTTCTCGGGATCTGGCCCGCCGCCTAGGACGTCATCGTCATTTTAAACCCTACCTTGGCGTTCACCTGCACGCCGTTACTGTGTCGGCAACTTTGCTTCTTCCCAGCTACTCCAACAATCTGCAATAAACAAGCAGGAATTAGCACCATCATTTAATAAATCAACAGGAAAAATGAACATCTACATTAAATCAGGCTCCAAATGCATAAACACAACCATCGGGCTCAAAAACCATGGAAAATGCGCATCAAAATGCCTATACAGTGTTAAAACCAGTCGGGTCAACCATTGTTGACCAAAACATGCACTCAGGCTCCAAAAATGGATTCAAAAATCCAATCGCTTTGTTCCCGCTCAAAATTTCCTTTTATATCGTAATATACAAGTCAGACGCATACATCGAATTAATCAGATTTCAAACTATTTGAAATCGGGCTTTTATGAAGTCTTTGTATATCCTGCAGTCATTGATCATACAAACCCCAAATATGCATGGATTTAACGTTATTCCATAGCTATTTTGATTCTGCCACTTGTATATTTTGATGCATATCGGTTTGTATATCGTAACATACAAACGTGAAAATATACAAGCACTTAATTCAATTGCATAACTTTTCGAATCCACCCAATGTATATCCCGATGTACATTGTGCTTGTATCCCTTGATAGACATTTCGGACACGATACAAGTACTTAACCAAATTTAATCCTGTGCTGAGATCCGCCTTGTATACTCCTTGCAATGTATCAATATACAAGGTGCGAAATATACAAGGGCTTTTTGTTATTTGATAGCCATTTCAGGTCCGCCACTTGTATATTTTGATGTACATTGCTTTGAATGTTTAAATATACAAGTCTGAAATGTACAAGGAATTAACCAATTTTTATAACTCCCTTCGGGTCCGCGGAATGTATGAAGTGTTTGTATCTTTTACCTGCCAAACATACAAACGTGAGATACAAAGCGAATTTAAAACATCAATTCATTTTAACCTAAAACCACCTCGGGTCCATCTTGTATGTATGCATAAACTCTACCAAATGTACACAAGGCAAAAAAGACATACAAATGATTTTGTATATGAACCCGACTACTCATGCGACCAAGTAAAAAATGACCTTTGCATATACAAACAACTTTGTATATGGAAATTGATATACAAAGGTCTTTGTATACAAGCAAACTCGCATACCAAGGGCATTGTATATGCAACCTAATATACAAAGAGACTTGTATGTGCAAACAACAAACCCTTCCCTTGTACATTTTACCAAAATGCCCATATCTTGCAAAATATGGCGAATTTTAACATGGTTCAAAAAGCAACCCTAGCTCATTTTTGACAAGGAATCCAACCATACTATGCACTAATACTGAAATGCATTTCTTCTCCATTTTTAACAAGGTTTGCAATTTTAACTCCCTTTTCCCTTTACCACCAAGCAAAACGACACACACAAGTAAAAAGCAAAAAGCCATAGCAGGGGTCCTCATTTTGCTAAGGAGTAAAATGGGGCGTGTTGTGAACATCACAACATGTTGCACTATCTTTTTATTTTTGCACACAGACACCTTTTTTGCAACCATATTACATGCTTTTATACAATTCATCAACCTTGGGAATGTACATCAAGGTCGGCATTACATACATCAACCATTGGAACAGTCTCCAAGGTTGGCATTACAAACATACATAGAAATAAGTTTGGACCTAAATAAAATGAGCTAAGGAAAAGGTGTATGTGGATCATGTTATGCCTTAGCTAGGACTCAAATGCAATCTTCCATGCCATGACACGCTTCCACAATATTTGATGCATCTCTACAAGTAGTGAAAACAACCAAGTTGGCCAAGACTGGTGTTAAAACTAAGTCTTCTAAGAACATACTTCATCCATGATCTAAATTTCTCTTTGTGGACCAATACATTGGTAGGAACATGATCAGAAGACATCCACAAGCATATTTTAATCACCAAGAACATCTGCACAACCTCTAACCAATTTGTGAAGAGGATTCTTCAAACCAGAGCACTTAAACAACACTGTTAGCCACTATCATAAAGAAAAGATTGCTTGTGGACCACCAAATCATGAACCATTGGAATTCAAGGAACGTTCATTAAAGACTAGATTCCAGAATTGTAGACTAAAATACTTAACTACGAAGGAAGGTGGAGCATAATACATTCTCCCTGTCACCACCAAATATTTAGAAAAAGTAGTTTTCACTCTGGTGAACATAACTAACTCAAATCTTCATACCGAAAGCTCAAACTTGGAACATAGCATCTTCAGACATGTATCTAAATAACTTCCAATCTGCAGATAAAGATATTTATTATAAAAGAAATTCAGAGCAATCTGTTGGACGGTTCTTTTGTAGACAAAGATACTCTGCAACACATTGTTTCCACTGGAGGAGAAAATTTTCTCAATATCCTCAATATTAGGATCTCCAACACTTATATAGGCCAATACAAAGCATCTAACTATTGAAATAAACCTGACAACTGAGAGGGGGGTGAATCAGTTGTCACAAAACTTGAACAATTTTCCACTTTACATCTTTAAACACTTATCCACTGTTGTTATGATTAAAGCATAAAAGCATAAACACAACACTATAAACACAATTGCAAGATCATACACAAGTGACACTAGATTTTTATGTGGAAAACCCTGTCAAGGGAAAAACCATGGTGGGAGTTAACCCACAAGGTATATATGTAAAGCACAATACCAAAAATTAGAGGCTCACTGCCAATAGGGCTCACTGCCTAGAAAATGGCTCACTGCCAAGGGGTGGCTCACTACCAAAAGGGTTGAACTAAGATAACAATATCCACTCCATCCCAAGGTTCAGTTCCATTGAAGCTCAAAACACCTCTACTCTTCTTTGCTACTTTACTTCACTTCTATCTTCACATCTTCACACTAAGATATTTTTTTCCTTGACTCAATTACAAGTATTTATACACTACATCAACCTTGGAATGATCATGAAGGTTGGCATTACAATCATCAACTGTTGGAACAATCTCCAAGGTCGGCATTACAAACATACAGAAAATAGGTCTATACCTAATACAAAATTAGCTAAGGAAATGTAGTAAATATGTATGTGGATCACTTTATGCCTTAGCTAGGACTCAAACAAGATCTTCCATGCCACTACATGCTTCTACAATCTTCAATGCATCTTTGCAATTATTGGGATTAACCAAGTCGGCTAAGACTGGTTACACGCTACGATATCTAGGAGTAATCTTCAAGCATGATCTCAAATTCCTTAACACGGACCAATGCAAAGGTAGGAACAATATTAAGAGACCTCCACAAGCATGTTTTAATCACCAGGAGAAACTGCATGAACTTTAATCACTTTATCCATGAGATTCTTCACATCGGAGCACATGAACTTCACTGTCTTCAACTTTCATAAAAGAAAGATAGCTTGCGGAACACAAAATCATGAACCATTGTAGTTGTAGGTACTTATCATCATCCTAAACCTCCCTCTAGAACCACAGAGTAAAATAATTCAATGTAGAGAAATGCGGAGAAAAATACTTTCTCCTTGTCACCAATGAATAATAAAAAAAGTAGGTTTTACTCTGGTGAATATAACTCATTCAATTCTTCATATCGGAGGCTCAAACTCAAGATTTAGCATCTTCGGAGATGCCTCTAAATGACTTCCAATCCAAAGACCAAGATCTTCACTCATCAAGAAATGCAGAGTAGTCTTTTGGACTATTCTTCAGTATGCAACTCACTGTCTTCACTGTGATTCATGGTTTCCTTTCTGATTCTTTTGGAGGGGCTAATTTTCTCAATATCCTCAATATATAAAGCTTCTGACCAAATAACAAAATAGGATATAGTCAACACCATTGACAAAAAAGATTTGTTGACATCAATGACAACATCGATTAGGCACATATTTGCAATAATCTTCCCCTTTGTCATTGATGGTAACAAATGAGGTAAAAAACTGCAACAACCATCAAGACAAGATTCTCCCCCTATCTCTTTACACAACTGCACTCTTTCTCTAAGAGTTTTTCACATGATTTCTCTCCCCCTTTTAAATCAATGGCAAAGGGCACATACTTGTAGTCTGTTTCTCTGATTCAATCTCTCTTCATTTGACTACTCCCCCTGAGAAGTAGCCCTTACAAGCATCCATCCAGATCTGGAGATGGATTTTTAGGTACCTCCGGACTGATGTACTTCTGTGCATCTTAGTTTAGAGCAAGAGGGGTGATAATCCCTAACTTTTCTCTAAGTTACTCAAAGGTATCCTTAGGTAGAGGCTTGGTGACAATATCGACAATCTGATCTTTTGTAGATACATATTCCAACTTGACTTCACCCTCTATTACCTTTTCTCTTAGAAAGTGGTATCTTATGGATATGTGCTTTGTCCTTGAATGCATTATTGGATTCTTTGATATGTTTATGGCACTAGCATTGTCACAAAAGATTGCAATTAAATCTTCATACACAACTTAGATGTCCTTCAATGTCTGCTTCATCCATAACACTTGAGTGCAACTACATGCTGCTACATTGTATTCTGCTTCTATAGTAGACAGAGATATTAAGTCTTATTTCTTGCTTAACCAACCTTTTTCCTAAGGAGAATGCACCTCCACTTGTACTTTTTCTGTCATTCACATCTCTAGCCCAATCTACATTAGTGTATTCACTAAGAGTGAAATCATTGTCCTTTGGATGCCACAAACCATAATCCATTGTGCCTTTCAAGTATCTCAATATTCTCTTGACTACCATCACATGTGACTCTTTAGGTTCTTCTTGAAATCTTTCCACAAGACAAACTACATGCATTATGTCAGGTCTGGATTGGGTCAGATAAAGTAATCCTTCAATCATAGATCTATATCTTTTTTGATCTGCCATAGGTGAGTCATCATTTTTACTCAACTTACAACTAGTTGTGATGGGAGTGCTTACCAGTTTAGAGTCCTCCATCCCAAACTTCTTTAACAACTCTTTCACATAATTAGACTAAGAAATGGAGATACCTTTACTTGATTGGTTAATTTATAGACCTAAAAAGAAATTCATTTCACCAAACATGGACATTTCAAATTCATTTTGCATTTTCCCAGCAAAAACCATGCACATACCTTCATTGCCTCCAAAGATAATGTCATCAATAAAGACTGTAATAATTAGGATTTGTTCATCATTGATCTTGAAATAGAGATTGTTGTTGGTACTACCCTTGCTTTCAAACCCTAACTGTATTAGATGTTTATCCAATCTTGTATGCCAAGCCCTAGGGGCTTGTTTTAGTCCATACAATGCTTTCTTCAATTTGCACACCATGTCACTCTGATCTGATGACCAGAATCCTTTTGGTTGTTCAATATAAACTTCTTCTTCCAATTCTCTATTCAAGAATGCAGACTTTACATCCATTTGATATACCTTGAAATCTTTGTAGGTTACAAATGCTAAAAACATTCTCATTGCTTCAATCCTTTCCACTGGTGCAAATGTTTCTTCAAAATCTATACCTTCCACTTGAGAATATCCTTTGCATACCAACCTTGCTTTGTTTCTTACCACTTTACCATTCTCATTCATCTTGTTCCTGGAGACCTATTTGGTGCCAACTACATTTTTATTTGTTGGTCTGGGAACAAGATCCCAAGTCTCATTTTTCTCTATCTGCATCAGTTCTTCTTCCATGGCCTTTACCCAATTTTCATCATTGCAAGCTTCATTTACATTTTTAGGTTCCACTTGAGAAATCAAACAATAATTAACCTGTTCATCAACAACTCTTCTTATGGTTTGAACTCCTTTACTCTTATCTCCTATGATTTGATCTTCAGAGTGATTTAACTTCACATACCTGGGAGTCTTAGTAATGATTTTTTGAGCTTGTTCTTCTTCTTCTTCCTCTAAGTTTTCTTCTTGCTGCACAACTACTTTGCTTGTAGAGACATCAAATTCATCAGATTCATATCCACTTGATACCTTTTCCTTGGTTTCATCAACTTTAACATTTGCACTCTCAATGATCTTCTTGAACCTGTTATTGTAGCACTGGTAGGCCTTGCTCTTGGTAGAATATCCAAGGAAGATACCTTCATCACATCTTGCATCAAACTTACCTAGATCTTCATCTCTTCTAATATAACACTTACTACCAAAAACTTTGAGATATTTGATAGTAGGAACTTTACCATACCACAACTCATAAGGAGTATTAGATTTGTTACCTTTTACTTGGACTCTATTTAGGATGTATACAATAGTGTGAATTGCCTCTCTCCAATATACTTTTGGTAGGTCAGCCTCTTTCATCATTGTTCTAGCAGCCTCTTGAACTATCCTATTTTTCCTTTCAACTACTCCATTTTGTTCTGGAGTCCTAGGTGTAGATAATTGTCTCTTTATCCCTTGCTCTTCACAGAAGAAGTTGAACTAATTTGATGTAAACTCTCCACCTCTATCAGTCTTTAAGCACTTTACCTTCAAATCCAGCTCAATTTCAACCATTGCCTTGAAAGCTTTGATCTTTTCTAGGGCTTCTGCTTTTTCTTTTAAGAAGCTAACCCAAGTCATTCTAGAATAATCATCAATCAACAACATGAAATACTTGTCTCCTTGTAGACTTCTTACTCTGGTAGGTCCACATAGATCTATATGCACTAATTTTAGTAGTCCATCAATAGATTGAGCCTTGCTCTTGAAACTTATTCTTGTTTGTTTTCCAAATTGGCACTCCTTGCACAAAGTATCAATAGGATTCACAAGCTTGGGCAGATCTCTTACAGTCTGAGTGGAACTTATCTATACAATGTTGTCAAAATTGATATGACACAACCTTCTATGCCACAACCAACTTTCATCATTCTGAGCCAACAAACAATATTCATTAGTCCCTTTCAAATGATACATGCTACCTCTTGTCTTCTTACCAGTTGTAATTACTATTTTGGAGCTTTCCAAGATCTTGTATCCATTATCCTTGAATATGAGATCATAACCTTTGCCACACATCTAACCAACACTCAAGAGATTATGCTTTAATTCCTTCACATATAAGACATCATTAGTATTATGCTTGCCATCAAAAGAAATGGACCCTTTTCCACAAATCTTACTAATTGTATCATCACCGAACCTAACCAGTCCTCCATCATATGTTTGCAAACTTATAAACTTACTTTTGTCACCAGTCATGTGATGAGAGCATCCACTATCAATAACCCATTCATCTTTATCTTCAACAACATGAGTAGCCAAGGCACTTTCCACTAGTTTTTCTTCCTTCACATAGCTAGTAGGATTAGTAGTCACAGGTTCTTCTTTAATAGCAATAAACAAGCATTCATTTCTAGAGGTACTAGAATTATATGGTTCACCATCTGATACTCCTTCATCATCATCAAGATCTTCAATATAATAACATTTCTTTGGAATTCAAGGTCTATGAGGTCTTGGCTTGGGAACTCTTGTGGGGCACCTAGAAGCATAATGACCAACTTTACCACAACTAAAACATTTGAAAAGTAATTTGCCTTTGAACTTACTAGTACCTCTAGGCAAACTATTAACAAAGTTGGCTTCAAGTTCTTTAAGCTCATAATCTGGTTCCACCTTGTACTTTTTAGATCTTGGGGCTCTTTTTGAAGTACTAGCCTTGAAAGCAATCTTTGTCTTAGGAAGTGAATCACCAAGTTCTCTCATTTCAAAGGTTGTCAGCTTCCCTAGCAGCTGATCTTTTGTAATCTTGGTTACTATCATTATTTCTTCAATTGCAGCCACTTTATGATAGTATGATTTAGGCAGTGATCTAAGAATTTTGTTCACAACTTCAATATCCTTAATCTTTCCTCCTACACTTCTTATGCTACTCACACATTCGTCAACCTTTTGCATGAAAGATGTTATGTTGTCATCTTCAAACCTTCATATTTTGCCTTCAAATTCTACAACTTGGTGCTCTTCACAGATTCATCTCCTTCATATAGATTCTTTATCTTTTCCTAGATTTCATAAGCAGTTTCCAACTCCATGATCCTTGTTTCTTTGACATCGGATAAGGCACTCACCAAGGCATCTTTGGATTTTATGTTCAACTCAAATTCATTGATCTCATCTTCAGTTTACAAACCATTTTTTAGTATTCCATACTTATTTTTAGTTATTTTCCAAACACTATAACCCAAGTAGAGGAGATGGGTTTTCATGTGGATCTTCTAGATGGAGTAGTTTGTTCCATCAAATCGTGGACTTTTCTTTTTATATGACATCTTAGTTCAGCCTCAAGCGGTCAAGATTTCTTCTGAGGAACTTAGCTCTGATACCAATTGTTGAAATGAACCTAATAACTAAGAGGGGGGATGAATCAATTGTCACAAAACTTGAACAATTTTCCACTTTAAATCTTTAAACACTTATCCACTATTGTTATGATTAAATCATGAAAGCATAAACACAACACTATAAACACAATTGCAAGATCATACACAAGTGACGCCATATTTTTACGTTGAAAACCTTGTCAAGGGAAAAACCACGGTGGGAGTTAACCCACAAGATATATATGTAAAACACAATACCAAAAATCAAAGGCTCACTGCCAAGGGTTGGCTCACTGCCAAAGGGTGGCTCACTACCAAAAGGGTTGAACTAAGATAACATCATCTACTCCATGCCAAGGTTCAGTTCCATTGAAGCTCAAAACACCTCTGCTATGCTCTGCTACTTTACTTCACTTCTATCTTCACATCTTCATAGTAAGATATTTCTTCCTTGACTCAATTACGAGTATTTATACACTACATCAACCTTAGAATGATCATCAAGGTCCGCATTACAATCATCAACCGTTGGAACAATCTCCAAGGTCGACATTACAAACATACATAAAATAGGTTTGGACCTAATACAAAATTAGCTAAGGAAATGTAGTAAAGATGTATGCAAATCACTTTATGCCTTAGGTAGGACTCAAACAAGATCTTCCATGCCACTACATGCTTCTACAATCTTCAATGCATCTCTGCAATTATTAGGATTAACCAAGTTGGCTAAGACTGGTTACACGCTACGATATCTGGGAGTAATCTTCAAACACGATCTCAAATTTCTTAACATGGACAAATGTAAAGGTAGGAACATGATCAAGAGACCTCCACAAGAACATTGTAATCACCAAGAGCAACCACACAAAATCTAACCACTTTATCCACGAGATTCTTCACACTGGAGCACATGAACTTCACTGTCTTCAACTATCATGAAAGAAAGATAGCTTGTGGACCACAAAATCATGAACCATTGTAGTTGTAGGCATTTATCATCATCCCAGACTTCCCTCTAGAACCATAGAACAAATTAATTCAATGCGGAGAAAAATACTTTCTCCCTGTCACTAGTGAATAATTAGAGAAAGCAGGTTTTACTCTTGTGAATGTAACTCACTCAATTCTTCATACTGAAGGCTCAAACTCAAGATTTAGCATCTTTAGACATGCCCCTAAATGAATTCCAATCCCCAGACCAAGATCTTCACTCTTGAAGAAATGCAGAGTAGTCTTCTGGCCTATTCTTCAGTATGCAACTCACTGTGATTCACAGTTTCCTTTCTGATTCTTTCGGAGGGGCTAATTTTCTCAATATCCTCACTATATAAAGCTTCTAACCAAATAAAAAATAGGATATAGTTTGAAACAATGATAACAAAGATATGTTATATCAATGATACTACTGATTAGGCACATACTTGCAACACTAACTTGTTACAAACAAGCATAAAAACAAGAGCACAATTGACACCAATGACAACACTAATATGTTGACATCAATGACAACACTGGTTAGGCACATACTTGCAACAGTCCTCTATGGAGGCAAGTTGGATCTTGAGTTATTCACCATTAAGCATGTCTTTGGTGGTTGTGGTACAATATCTCAACCATTAAGTGTGTTTGGCATGTCTTAAATGGTGGTGCATAGCAATGAGTTCTCCCCATTGCCCATGTTTTATGTGTTTAAGACGTATAGTGTGTCGATGACATACTCTATGGTGCTCATGTATTTCATGTGTGTTCCTTGCATGTCTTGTGTGTTTTAGTGGTGACATGTAGCGATGACCTCCCCCAATGTTGTGTGTTTTGTGTGTTTTTTGGTGGTGTGTAGTGATGCAAGAGCATCCACGGTCAATGGCAATCTTGCATCTCCAAAAATATTGTTATTTTAATTTGGTTTGTTTTCAATAAGGTTTGTGGGCTTTGGGAAATAATATTTTTTTATTTGAAACAAATGTAATTTCCCTTGGGTGCAATTGTAAATGTAATTTTGGTGGGATTTGACTTATTTTGTCATAAGTGGGGCTGCCAAGAATCTTGGAATTAATGGCATCTATTATTGTAATCGTCATAGTTGTAAGGAATTTGTAAGCTGTCATAACAACCCAAAATTGATTGGGAAAATGCTAGGTGTCCATGTGAAGGTGGATTTCACAAGATTTTATCTTTATTATTTTCAAATTGTAACCTCCAAGAAGGGTGTGGATTTTCAAGAGGTGGTTCCATGTGGGCCACAAAGATTTGCATGTTGTTGCATGTCTGGGTCAAAATTATGAGACCTAGTCTCAGTAAAATGAGCATAACTTTCTCATATCTTATAAAAATTAATAAATTTAAAATGTTCTGGAAAGATGGGAAGGAGAGACATGAAACCCAAAAACCATTTTAGAAAATTCTAAAAAATGAGGGTGCTGTGAAAGGAATAAGTGACGGGTTTTTATTGGAGCTGGAAAAAAAGAAAACCAAGAGAGACCCAGATGTTGGGGAAGGATTCTAGAGGTGGAGAAAATTATTTGTTGTAGGTGTTGGATGTGTAATTTCAAAAAGATCATAAGCTTCATGTTGATGTAATGAAATTTTAGATTGAAATAAATTAAGTGTTGTAGATTTCTCTTCCATTTTTTGTTGTTTCACTTCATTTGTAGCCTTCTTGCATAGGCTTTTTGTGTGTGTTTGTGTTGGTGTTTATTGAAGATTTGAAAAGGAGAGTATCCCTCTGCATCATGTAGTGATGAGGTCCCCCCATGTTGTGTTTTTTGTGTGCTTTTGATGGCGATGCATAGTGATAAGCTCCCCCATCACCTATTTAGGATTATATAATTGTTTAATCATGTCTTCTCCTTGTGTATGCCTTGTGTATTGCGTGACTGTGTTCCTACCTTCTCGGTGTATTGCATGCCTCTTTACTATCTTCTTCATGTATTGTATCCTTCTTTACTATATTCTCTATGTTTTGTGTGATTGTCAAGTGTTTTCTTATGTTTTCTTAAGCTTGGGGGCTAGAAATAGTTCTCCAAACATAGGGTGTGTCTTCGCTCTAGTGTCTAATGTCTTTGATGTGCTTTGACCATGTTTTAATGCATGTATTGTTCATAAGATCATACACACATTAAAGTGGGGGCTTATGGAGTGAAAAGTGTCCACATGTCTTTTTATCTCCTTGTTTAGCTCCTAGGTCCTTGTGATTACATTATACATTCTAAATGTTCATCTCGATGCAAAATTGCTGAAAACTAATGTAAATTCAGAATAAGGGGCCCATGTTTTGCCTTATCTCGGACCTAAAAAGGGCTCAAAGACTTGGGTGCCACTACCCAAGTCTTCCCTAATTGATCAGGATAGAATTAATTGTATGTTGGCTTGAGACCTTTAACAAGATTTCTCTTTGTTGGCTCTTTTGGTTTAATTTCACGAAAGTTAGTAGGAAAGCATATATAAGTGTGTTTTTGAATTCATTATTAACCTAGATAGAGATAGCCAACTTGAAGCATTGTTACAAAGAGCATTCAAAGCATTCTCTACCATTGTTACAACACCTCAAAACCACATAACAAGATATGCAACATCGAAGGAATGCGGACCAAATCAACTAAGTGTTCTACTCTAAATAGCATTGTATTCTACTCTATCAGACTTAGGCTATTTGAGGATATGCTTCCGGTACTTATCAAGAGCTAAAATATTAGATATAAGATCACCTAGGGACTGTAAATAACATACCAGAACCACATGATCTGATCTTCAACTGCAGACCAATTCTAGCTATTACACTATCTCTCTATCACTGTCTCTTGTATACTGCTAATACTTAGCCAAAATCACTAAGTATTCTTCACCAGACCAAAATCTTTGTCCCAACCTTATTCGTTTTCTTGTTTCCATCAATGACAACGCCTTCAAACATCATGCACAATCATTCATCATCATACCAAAAGTGTCTCTCTCTTAATGATGTTTGCCAAGTTGCCAACAAGATGTATGGTGATAACTGGACCAATGATAATCTGATACTTCTATAGAGGATGCCAAAATACATGATGACTGAGTTGAATATGTGGACTCATGAATATATGTAGAATCTATCACAAGAGATGTTGATGTAGGAAAAGAAAGAGCAATCATAATCGAAGAAGACAATGGTGATGCAACTTCATCGAAGTTGTCATCAAATAGAAGATAAATGTCCTCAATGGTGTCTGCCAAATTTGTAATGTGAGACTCTACGAAAAGACATGAAATGTCAGGTAGATATGTATTCCAATGTGGTAGATCTGGAAAGATGCTATCAATATCCTAGTGCATAGAATAACTAGAAGCCATACACGAGTCAACTCTAGATTCAAATATAGCATCAGGTGATAGTGGAGATGAGATCTCAATGCAAGTCAACTGACTAGAGTGTTCATTCCCAAATGATGGTGTTTCACAAGTTGGTTTAGTGAGACTAGAGGATTTTGTTGCAAGTGCTTTATAATGAGCTATAGAAATATCATAATTACGAATAATTTGTTTCAGTTTGTTGATTTGACAAGAATAAAATTCTTTTGTTGTATGCCTTTTCATCCCACAATATCCACATTTGATTTTCTATTTATTACAAGGTTTATGATCAATATCCATAGCAATATACATGATCAAATGTACAAGAAGATCCAAGCAGGAAATGAAAGTTTTCCCCCCAAAATGATTAGCACTATTTTAGAAGCCCCCCAAAAAGATGTGCAAGAAAAAATAACTTGTGTTAAGATTGGATGCCAAATCAACCATTTATAATGAATGATGATTTTTACAAAATAGACTATCCAAATCTTAAAATTTATTACAAATTTGAAATCCTTGTGAAATTCTGAGTGCTATTAAATTTTTATTTTACGAAATTTCAATAATTGGGGTGAAAGTTATGCCTTGTCAAAATTCTTTTAACTTTGGAAGCCAAAAAATATATCAAAACAACACAATTTTGAAATCATCTTGATGCTATGTCAAAGAGGATGTAAATACCTTTCCATTGACTACAAATTTTCCAAAAAATGCCTCTGTGGGTGAAAGTTATGGAAAAATGAAAAAATGGCCTAGTTTAGGCAATTTAAAGGAGCCTAGTGGTCACAATAAGTGCTTAGCAAAAAATGCTAGTGGTTAAACAAAATGTTAATGTTAACTTTATATGTTAAATTTATATGCTAGTAGTTAGATGCTAACTTTATATGTTAATTTTATATGCTAACTTTATATGCTAACTTAACATTGAATGTTAATATAAATCCCCAAAATTTGGACTTAGAGTCCAAATTGGACAACCCGATGGATTATAGAATTCAAAACAGTGGATTGAATCCTAAAAACAAGATCCAATGTAGACAATGAACACAAATTGAAGACCACAGCCTTAGAAGAAGAGCAACACCATGTGGGAGGTGGTTTAGAGTTAGCAAATGAAGTTGCTAATGAGGGAGATGGACCAACCCAAAAAGAACCCTCGAAATAGAGATATAAAGTGTTTAGTGTAAAATATGGGATAATGATAGTTCAACCAACTGAATCAAGTCTCACACTTTCTCTTTCCAAACATTAGGGAAGTAATAAACAAGCTTGGAGTAAAGCTACTTATTTCCTAGGTTCCCTTTTTCTGCTAATTGTAACTGACTAAGTCTCTAAATCAGGTTTTTACAAGCTTATTATGTTCACTAAGCATAAAACTCTAATTCAGTAAAATGTACTGTAACATATAGTTTCAGACACAGATACAGACAAACAAATTACAAAAATGTAGAGTAAGAGGTACAGAGAATGTGTACCCAGAAAATATAGCTCTGTTAGACTAGGGTGCTATTCCCTTTGCCCTAAAGGTTTGCAATTGTTGAAATCTTCTGCACTAGGTGTCAAACAATCTCTGGAGGTCCCCAGATCTTGAAGAAAATGCTCAGGAGGGCTTGGGCACGAGTCCCTTTTCCCTGGAAGTTCTACAATCCTAAAATTCAAAATTCCATGACGACTATACCTATAATATCCATCTTCCTGTCACTCCTTTCTCTGGATCTCGCCGAATGTAACCTGTACATGCAAAAGGAGGAGAAAGATGGTTGTTCCTATATAGGATCTTGCCTCAGTCAAGCCCCATTTTTGGTATCCCTACCTCAATGATAGCTAATGATAAAGATTTGTAGATGTGTGTGCTCATTTAAAAAATGTGTATGCAGAAAATGCAAAACCCTAGATGACTCAAGCATCAAGGAAAGAGAAACACCTTGCTTCACTCAAAGAAACAATAATAACATCACCTCAAGGAGATGAGAGTAATGAAGGCTTGTAGAACAAGAAGGTGAGGTAGCTTGTCATTCAACCAGTCCTATTAGCCAGTTTGCACAAAGCTTGCTTTAAATCCTATCAGGCCCTCCTTCTAGCACCAAAAACTGTTGATGTGGATCTTATTCACACACGACCAGAGATAAAATTCACTTTAACTTTGTCTTATCTCGAAGAATATGGAGAATTATTAGAAAATAGTTCTCAAATCCAAGGCTTCAGTAATCAGGTCATGATTGTATTGGACTTACTCAAGGTTTAATGTGAAGGTGTTTGTTCAAGGGGCCTTACGTGATTTAAAAGTTCATTACTGGCTATTGTTACTTATTCTTTGCAAATAACCGCAAATACTTCTAAAGTTAACAATCCTTTTACAAATGTTTACAACTGTTAAGTCAAGCTTTGCATGAATTCCAAAGAAACATGCCCTGTTCTTCAAATTTATGAAAATTATCAAAAGATCTTTAGCATTTCCATGTATTTATCAGAATCTTCAACAATTTCCATTGCACAACTGCGTTTTGGTTATTTGTTTAAACTACTGATAAAGAAATACAAAAGATAAGGTTAGAGACATGATATAGACAAATATGATGCTCTTATACTCATGTGGACAAATTTTTGATTACCTTGGGACAATTCAGAAACAAATAAACTCTTATATGAAAATCTAGATCATTTCCTGAATTCACATATAGAATTGCAATCTTAAAGGAAATATATCAACAAAACACATAAATCGAATAACACTCTGGAATAGATGCAGAAATTCAATGTTTGTATTTATTGATAAATGTTAACCATTTCACATTTACAATATTTCATGATTTCAATTTTTAGAATACATCAACAATATCATCAAAACTTACAAACATTTTTACAGATATAGCAAGGAAACAAGATGATCCACATATTCCTTCCTATAGACACATGGAAATTCTTGCTTAACTCACTATGCTCAAAGTATTTTCCCAATCACTTCTCTTGTAAATGATCTGGTATTTTTTCTATTTTAGCCATGTGTACTAAAATATGATTACCAAAGATCCTTATATAGACTAAGATCCCATGCTATGGTTACAAAACCATCAACCGTCCAAATTCAAACTATAACATCAATGGTAGGTAAAGATTGGCTCATGATGCCAGTTGTCACTCCAAAATGTCTTAGAGGAATATTCCTTCTAGCGCAAAGATGCCTTTTAGAATCTTTCAAAATATTTGACTTTTACTTTGACCATTCCACTAGTACAAAATCATAATAGAATACAACACAAAACAAATAGTGAACAAGTATTCTAATCACTATCCCTGGTGTCCTCTACCTACATATCTCCTTTTTTCTAGCTCATGTAATGTGTATATCTTTCAACCATGGTGGATATAGATGCATGACTTGTTCTTTGAGAAGCGTCCCAGGTATACTACTTTATTTCCACACTTGTCTTCAATACTTGTGCTCTGCTTTCTCTATCCTCCCTTCTTTTATGATATTTTTTAATGTTTGCACTTAGCTCCGTTATCTTCTCCATTACATCTTCATCTAATTTGTTCATAGGGTCATCAATACATAACTGGAAGCTATCCTTAAACTCCTTCATGGCTATTTTTTCCCAATCACTTCTCTTGTAAATGATCTGGTATTTTTTCTATGTTAGCCATGTGTACTAAAATATGATTACCAAAGATCCTTATATAGACTAAGATCCCCTGCTATGGTTACAAAACCATCAACCATCCAAATTCAAACTATAACATCAATGGTAGGTAAAGATTGGCTCATGATGCCAGTTGTCGCTCCAAAATGTCTTAGAGGAATATTCCTTCTACCGCAAAGATGCCTTTTAGAATCTTTCAAAATATTTGACTTTTACTTTGACCATTCCACTAGTACAAAATCATAATAGAATACAACACAAAACAAATAGTGAACAAGTATTCTAATCACTATCCCTGGTTTCCTCTACCTGCATATCTCCTTTTTTCTAGCTCATGTAATGTGTATATCTTTCAACCATGGTGGATATAGATGCATGACTTGTTCTTTGAGAAGCGTCCTAGGTATACTACTTTATTTCCACACTTGTCTTTAATACTTGTGCTCTGCTTTCTCTATCCTCCCTTCTTTTATGATATTTTTTAATGTTTGCACTTAGCGCCATTATCTTCTCCATTACATCTTCATCTAATTTGTTCATAGGGTCATCAATACATAACTGGAAGCTATCCTTAAACTCCTTTATGGCTATATCTACATCATATACTTGCGCTTGGGGGCACAGATGCTTAACCAAATGCTCTATTATCTTTACATGTTTCTTTAACAAATCCTAAGCAGTCCTTTCTAACTCTTGCACATTGATAAGGCAAGGTCTAATTATACCTTCTTGAAACTTCAGCTCCATCTTCCATCTAGGTATTTGGAAAACAACCTGTAAAGTTATAAAACCCTCATTAAACAATGACTATGTACATCCCTCTAGGGAATTGAGTTTCTTTAACTCATCCCTATTCTGCAATATTCTAGCCTGACGTCTTTATACAAGGTTAGCACAATTATTTTTCTTAGTCAAGGTTATGTTCCAATTGCCAATTGCAATTTTTATTACTTCTTTTCCCTTTTGATTAAATGTCTTGACATAATCCTCCAACATGTTAGCTTCATGCCTTTTATTTTCTATTTCTCCTATCCGTTCCTTAGATAAAATAGTTAAATCAGAAGATAACTCTGGTAATCCTTGTGTAGGATCAAATATTCCATAAATAAATTGCGGTAACTAGCCAATTTACCCCTTCAAGTACCCTATTTTCTATATATCCTTTCTCATTTTAGTTACAATTACTTCTCTCATTTCTTGTAATTCCGCAATATGTTGTTCTCTATTCACATGACCAAGATTCATGCATAATATTCTTTAATGCTTTTTTCTCCCTTATCTTTATCAACTTGAGCAATTACCATTTGCATGGTTCTAACACCATAGTGATCTCTTTTAATGGATGACATGACTCTTTCCTTCCTTTTGCCCCTCTTGGTAGCCTCATTAGATAACAAACTTTTAATGTCAATTGGCACTACTTGGATTGCTGAGTCCTATCTCACTTCAGATCCAAGCCAAGATGGTACCTCTTTATCTAGATTTGTATTTGTAGCTTTCTCATTAACTACTTCATCTTGAACCCCCTCTGTGATTACCTCCTCTTGTTCTTGCTCTTGTTGTTGCTGATCATGTTGCTGTTGTGGGGGAAATTATTGAGGGATTTATTATCCTTGCTAAATATTCTCTACATTTTGCTGCTCCTCACCATGGGGTACTTGAGGATTAAGAACCTATGATGTATCTTTTACCCCATCACCTCCTTGTTCCTCCATCCTATCTGCAGGCACATTTTCCTGAATAGGTAAATTCCCTCCTTGCATGGCTTGTACGTTTCCTATGTCTATACTCTCTTTCTCTTCAACTTAATTTCTTAAAATTTCTTTAGCAACTTCTTTGACTTCTTCTATAATGTTCTTAGGCACCAAGTTCTCAAAAGGATCAATCATTTCCACATTTTTTTATTGATTGTGTAGTAGCCTATTGTGATACCCCAACATCAAATGTTCCAAGCATGAGGTGAGATTTAGGAATTGGCCTATCTCCTTCTTCTTCACTACTCATCTCCAAGCTATCATTGCTGCTTTCATTTTCACTTTCATCTTCATCATCCTCCACATCTTCAATTTTATCTACATCCATCACTTCTATACTCTCTTTCGTGGATGCTTGGGCCATAGATGTTCTTTCCACCATCTCCTTAGTCATTTTTTGTTTTAAACCCTTGTATTTTCTCTTGTTGAGTTTGCTCTGTGACCAAGCGTGTTTGTTGAGGTACTTGTGAATTTTGGACAATTGGGTCTTGTTGCATAGTTGTAGTTGGTTGTTCAAGAGCATACTCTATTATCTCAGCTACACTTGATGCTTCTCCTCTTGTAGATGTGATAGCCCCTAAAGCAATGGCCACAGTCACCTCTAATGCATAGGGATCAAATAATGTAGCTCTTGTATCTACATTAGCTATTATTGCTTCCACTATTTATCTTTTCTTCTTTAAAAAATCATCAAACTTATCATCACTTTTTAAACTCCTCTTTTTACCTTTCTTTGAAAGGGTGACTGTTATACCTTTGGCCTCTAACTATGCAATCCTCTATTTTATCCATGAGTTTGAAAGGGCCACTACTGATTTTGAGATATTATCAATTGAAGCCTCTTCAGGCTGAGTCTAATTTGGGTCTACAATGAATTCCTTAGCCACCTTATCTGTGTCATAGCTACTATGTAGCACATTTTCATCATCATTCTTTATCTCTCGGGATACTTCAAGTACTCCCAGCTTCCTTATTTGATCCAAAGTTAATCTTTGATAAGCTGTTTTCTTAACCTCTACTTCATTGTCGCAATCAGCCCAAAAGTCTTCAATATGCGGCTGATGTTTAATTTTCTTGTTCACAAAATTATATATCCTTCTAAAGGGATCAAATGACCTACCAACTCAAATGTCTGGAAACTATAATATTGCACCTTTGCCTCTAATGCTTTGGCTGACTCCTCATTAACATAGATGTATCTACCAATACTGAATGGAAATTTATAATACATCTGCCAAATTTAGGTTTGTAGATTTGATTAATGTTCAGTATTTTTGTGATGTTCACAACATGCCCCATTTTACTCCTTAGCAAAATGAGGACCCCTGCTGTGGCTTGCTCCCTTATTTTTGTGCTTTGGACGGTAATGGTAAAAAGCAGTTTCAGTCAGTATGTATGTGCATCATGTCAAGTGCATTTGTGATCTTCATGTATGACCCCAATTTCAAAGTCTGAGTCTTGCCTCAGGAAGCTTGCTAGGTGAAAGAGTGAAATTCTAAGAAGGTTTTCCTTTTACATCACCCTAAAATTTGACCAAGTAAAAAAGTTATGGCAAGTCAAAGTTCTGGTTAAACCTAATATTTTGGGGGGTCATATTCTGAACATCAGTCACCTTATGAAATATCACCCCAATGTTATTTTATCACCCGATGTTCACTTAGTCCAAAGCTCTGGATGTCAATTTTAGGTGGTAACTATATCTACCCGTCAAGCAGCCTTATATTTTGTAGGGGTCATATTTTGAATATCACCCGATGTTTCGAATATCACCCAATGTTTCAAAGATCACCCGATCTTTCGAACATCACCCCCTCACGAAATATCACCCCGATGCCAATATCCTGATGACGTTAGGGTAACTGCAGTGATAAAATGAAGACATCAACATGCTGACAACATCCTGATCTTCCTGAGGGGGTGTCATTTTACTTTGCAGGGGTCATCTTCTGAATATCACCTGATCTTAAAATGTGACCCGATATACAAAGCCCGACATGACGATGATGTCATCCTTTTGAAGGGTGATATTCTTCAGGGTTCCTTCCTTGGGTTCATATTTTGTGGACCCTAATTTTCTTCAATATGATCTTGGCGTCATCCTTCCACATTTTAATGAAGCTCGCCCATGATGATGATGTCATCATCATATCCTGAATAATGTGAAAGTGCCCGGAAATCTACATGTAGGTGGTGGAACCGAAAGGTTATCAAAGCATGATTTAATATAAGTGTTTCTCATCCTGCTGATTATGTAAATGATGGTGCCTAACTTCTATATGATGACTGCAGGTGCGTAGGTTAGAAAAGGAGGTGCATCAGCCAGAAGGATGGGGTCGATGAGACATTATTGGCTCGCTCTGATTGAGGGTGGTCATGCCGATGACCAGCATGATGTGCAGTCATGATGCAAGGTGGGAAAATGTAGTGTAGGTGGATTTCAAACCCATTCTAGAACTTGATGGCATGCAGGTGGAGACATGACAAAGCTTTAATGGTGGGGGACATCCTAGGTGATGGACTAGATCCTGAGAGGTGCGTTTGTCCTGAGAGGTTGAAAACGCACCAAGAAGGGACAATGCTTTCAATGTGGAGAGGTTTGCAGGTGGAGACTTTATTGAGGGAGCGACGCCCTGTCTGGGGGCCGTCCAAATTCTTGGTGGGATCCATTCTCCACCGTCTGATGCTGCATTTCAAGATGTAGACCGTTGATTTGCTAGGGTTTCTTAGGTAATGTATTGGGGGTGAAAACAAAGACATATATTCAGCCCCTGCACTCTGGTAAAAAGGAGGAGGTCAATCATACAATATCAGACCTGTAGCAATTTCATGTAGGAGATCAGATAACTGAGACTAGTGGGGACTGGATTGTTGAAATAATCAAGGTCCTTTCCTCAGATCATTGTAAATGTACTTGTTTTATGAACATACTGTATGGAGATGAAGCTTTAGATTACATCCTGATCGTAAAACTTAAGTAATCTTCAAGTTGACTTCTAGATATGTACTGGTGAATGCTGTGTTCTGTAGAAGCACTTTCATTTCATTGCATGTTGTTGTCAACTCTACATCTGAAGATTTGCATTGGATCATGCTGATTTGTGGAATGTCCTGGTGAAGTATGATTCTAGTTTTCTTCTCTTCATTGCTGTATGGGAACATGTATGTGGATCAATGAGCTCAATCAAGTAATTTTAGGAATCTCTCTCTCTAACCCTTTTTCTCATTTTAATTTCATAGAAATCACTTCCATAACTGCATATCATGATAAATATTAAGCAGAACAAAGGAATATGCTGACATCTCATAGATAACTGAATATCATTAGCATATTTTTTGAGCTAGATGCATGTACTGTTGAAAATATCATGCAAAGAATCACTGATAAGTGTAGAACTCATGCAGATATCCACTTAGACATAGCCTTTGAATGAATACTTTGTGTAGAGTACCCCCCTCTGTATGAAAGCATTGTTGCAGAAGAAGAATCTACTGATCTACGTAAGACCCCATAATGGAAAACAACAATACACATCAACCACTAAGTAACATCAGCAGATTATGAACTAATCAACGAGGACTTGGGATCATGAATTCTTTGAATTCATTGTATCTTTTAGGATAAACAAGGGTTGTTGTGTAACTTTTGTTTTGTGTGTTTGTGTGTGACTAACATCCACATCAACACCTTAAACTAGAGCTAGAAGGAGGGTGTGAACAAGGAAATTGTAGATTCCTACAAACACTACTTTAGTATCCAGTCAGTTCAAATCTAACCATAAACCAGCCAAGTTCCCTAAAAAATTTGAGAAACCCTAGCTTTCAAGCCAAATACTAGGTCCAGATCTAGTGGACTCTTTGAAGAACTACCTATCAGGGGATCTAGACCTAGGACTATGGACATTCATCACTCCCCCAATCCTAGTGCATCTGGAGCTTCACTAGAGTGTGCTCCTGTAGCTCCTATTAGCTTACAAATACCTATAGGGCCACCTGTTACACCTCAGGTCCACCCTCCACTAGTTTTGATATCATTCTTTGCTGTAGAGTCACCGCTGACCTTCAATGCATATCATGGTTTGCCTAAGAATCCTGATAAAATCTGTCCTAGGTATCATCCATATCAAGATGCTGATGATCATATCAGAATGTTCAAGGAAGCTTGTTGTAGGGCTGGGTATGAACATGAGGATGTGGTATGTAGGTTATTCCCATTTTCCTTAGGAGAAGAGGCCTATAACTGGTATGTTAGTCTTGGACAAGGTTCAATCAGTTCATGGGATGTCCTGGAAAAAGCTTTCAAGGATAGGTTCAAAGTACCTATAGACCCTTCAATGAACTATCATTTATTTGCCATCATCAAGAGATTTGAAGGAGAACCTATTGCAAATTTTAATGCAAGGTTCCAAAAGATGCTGTCTAAGGTAGTTGCTCCCTATGTTATAATAGATGAAGCTACTAGGAGCATTTATTACTCAGCTTTAGACCCTTTGACTTCCATGTTTATCAGAAGAACACATCCTGGTGTAACAACTTAAGCACAGGCTTTTGAAGAAGCCATCAAAGTCAACCAGCAATTGGCTCCTGCTCCCACACCAAATGTTTCCTTCCCTACACCTTTGGGCTACCCAACATACCCAGTCCCCCAACAAACCAGTAGGGTCATGATACCTTCAGCAGTGATGCCAGCCCCTTTGCAGATACCTCCACTTAGTATCATGCCTCCACCAAATGGGAATGGCTAGATGTCACAACATCCAGGACAAACACAAGTGCCCCAGTCTTTGGAACAATCCAACAATAACAATGGATCTTCTTTTTTCAAGCCTTAGAAAATGTAGTGGCCAAGGTTCAAGAAGAAAAGGAAGAAATCAAAGAAATATCAGCTCAGTTAAGGAAACTTACCACTGAGGTCACCCATCTGAGAAATTAGAACTTCTATTCTCAGCCCAATCAAAACAGAGGCTATGCTAATGACAGACCCAATTATCCTGACAGGGGGTACAACAATAATTATAACAACAATGGCAACAACAATCCTCCTAGATAGCCTAGAGTGTGGAACACTAGGCCAAAAAATGGTTCCTTGCCATCACCCCTGGACAATCAGCCCTCTAATGAACCAAGGTAGACTACTAGAGTAAACCTTGCAGAGGCGACACTTACAAACTGGTGCAAGATACATAACACCAACGCTCATGCAGAGCTAGATTGTCCTCAATTCAGGATTGCTGCCAGTATTTTGCAAGCTAAAGTGTCCAGTACTCTAGGAAACCTACCTTATGCAGAAGGAAATCAAATTGTCCCCTATGAGTATGACTTTGCCCTAGTGCTAGAAAGCTTCATGCATTACCCTTATCAGTAGAGAATCTCATCACATCAGGATTACACCTCAGCATGTGAGGAATCAACCATGGCTTTTGAGTCTAATTATGTTTTTCCCTTTGAGGATGAGAATGAGCCATCAGTTGAGCATGAAGAAGTCAATGCTTATCAACAACAACCTCAGAGTAGACATAACTAGAACTTGAGGAATAACTCAAGCAGGCCTACTAGTCCTTTGACCACTTCCTTGCCTCCAAACAATTTCAATACACCTCTTGATCCCAAGGCAAGTAATAACCCTGGATTCCCCAAGGTAAATACTTAGTATTTGACACCACAGACCATAGTACCAAAAGCCGCAAATATGCCTCCTAAATCTGACAAGTTGGTTTCATATCTGACTGATGAAATGAAAAAGATCAAAATCAGCCTACCATTGTTAGAATTGCTTAGAACCCCCACAATCAAGAAAGCCTTCATGAGATCATTGGATGATCCTGCTCAAAAGGAAGATAGCCATACCTCAGGTCAGTCTAGTAGTAAGGATTATGCTGCTAGGGATGTTAATGTTAAGTATAAAACCTCAGCTACTGTTCAAGCTGCAGAGACCTCACACATGACCCTATACAGAGATAAAAGTGAGTCACCTCCTTTCATCCTGACCATAAGGATGTTCAGTAAAAATATGCACAATTGTTTACTAGACTCAGGAGCATCCACCAATGTGATGCCCTTATCCATATGCAATGCTTTAGGATTACATCCTGCTAAATCCTTAAATAAAGTGACACAATTGGATCAAATAGAGGTAAGTGTGGTAGGAGAGTTGACTCACATTCACATGCAGCTAGCATCAGATCCCAAAATCCAACACTACATCGATATTCAGGTAGTCGATATACTTGATACATATGGGATGTTGCTCAACAGAGACTGGTCAAAGACTCTTAATGGATACATGTTGACTGATTTCAGTCATATGTGGTTGCCCTGGAGGGGGATACCAAATCAAATAAGGGTAGATGTTGAACGTCACATGAAGCACATGATCACCAAATATAACAAAACCAATGAGATCATGTATGTGGATGTGGAACCTAGAGTTTACTCCATCAGACCCCAAACTACCAACATAGAGGAGATCCTGATGTTTGACGTGCATGATCATGATGATGGTCCTCAGGGTGATGAAGTAAAATTGGAGTTTGATTGTGATCCTGAGAGCCAAATAGGAGTAGATCATTTAAAAAGTTTTGAGATACATTTGTCTAAAGAGGTGCGAAGGTGTCAGATGTTACATGTACCTGTTCATGATATTCTAATTGACGACTGGTGCAGGTTGCATAATGAGGCACATTTTGAGAAAACTTGTGATGCATGTTTAGACATGCTGGAGCTAGAACAAGCATATAATGAGGCATCTTCATCATCATCATTAGTATCATCATCACCTGTGGTAAGTGCTACAGACAATGATAAGGATACTGATTTCTGCCTGTCTTCTGCAGGAACAGGGGAATACACATAGTAGGATGAAGGTCCTATTTAGATACCGGAAGAGATACTGGTGTGCGACAGGAGTAATGCTAAAAACAAGAAAAAGATCACCCTAGGGAGTGATTGTTTAGTGGAGTTAGATTATGAGTTATCTGATGAAGATAGGGGCAGCAATTTGTCCAAATTTGAGGAGTTTTTGTCAAAAGAGATTCAAAAGGTGACACAGCAGCAGAGGCCTCCTCAAGACGTCTTGATTGAAGGTTGGTGCAGGTTACATGAAGCACCTCATTCAGAAATGTCTTGTTCATTGTGCCTACATATTTTGAGAAGGCATACATTGCCTAGTCCAGAAGATGTTCCTCCTGATGATAAAGGAAAAGAAGAAATATCAGCTTCCCATGAGGCTGATAAGGTGATATCTAAGAAGGCTGGGATACCAAGGTTAAAGTGGATATCCAGTGGTACCGCCGCCAGAGCCAAAAGGAAGAAGGAAGCCCCATTCAAGCTTTTAGATGAGGATAAGCCATGGATCCTTAGGTTTGATGGATCCAAGTCAAAACAAGGAGCTGGAGTAGGAGTAGACCTCATTGATCCATCTGGAAAATCCTACTTGGCAACATACAGGTTGGAGTTCCCATGTACAAACAATGTGGCAGAGTATGAAGCTCTAATCCATGGGATACTATTTGCACTTAGAAAGAAGGTGAGAATTCTGCATGTCTACGGAGACTCAGAATTAGTTGTCAGATAGGTAAGGGGTATATACTCCTGCAATTACAGAATGTTGTCCAATTACAGACACAGGGTGTGGGACTTAATAGAAGATTTTGATGCATTCAATATCACCCATTTCCCTAAAGAACAAAACCACAGAGCAGATGCTCTGGCCCATGTTGCAAGTACTCTAGAACCTCTGTCCATATTAGGTTTAAAAAGATTCTTAGTTGAACTAGTATCAGTGCCTTCAGTACTTGATAATGTAACCAATCTTTAAGTATTTGATGATGATCAACATATATTGGATTTTATTTCCAACAGGGATGTTTTTGAAGCACAGATCATAGATGAAATAAATGCGGAAGATCATGTCTGGGAAAAAGAAGAAATCCTACAACTGCCTAGTAATAGGATTCCTAGGGGTATGATAGAGTTGGAAAGAGCATTTGATCTGGATAACATGCTAAAACAGAGGGATCTTCCAAAAGATGATGAAGGATAGTACTCATAGGTCAACATTGGGCAGGGTGATAAAAGAAGAAACGTTCTGATTGGGAAGGTCTGTATAGAGGAGGAATTGAAAGGGATAGCCCAGGCCCTCAAAGATTACATCCATGTCATTGCCTAGATGTATGATGAGCTAAAAACTTATGACACATCAGTCATCACTCACACAATCCCTTTGAAGGCAGATGCCAAGCTCTTCAAGCAGAAGCAAAGCCCTGTCAATGCCTTGTTGGAGCCCATCATCTTTGAAGAAGTTAAAAGGCTGCTTGATGCTAGGATCATATTTCCTGTGAGACACTCCATGTGGGTGGTGAACCTAGTCCCAGTGAGGAATAAAAATGGTAACATCAGACTGTGCATAGACTTCAGAAACTTAAACAGGGCTTCTGAAAAGGACAACTACCCTTTCCCTTCCCTGGATGAAGTCCTATAGATTGTAAATGGTGCCAAGATGATGTCCTTCTAGGATGGTTTCTCTGGTTACAACCAGGTGATGGTGGATAGAATTGACATATTGAAAACCGCATTCACCACCAAGTGGGGGGTCTTTGCCTATAGGTGCATGCCATTTGGGTTGATAAACATTGGAGCCACGTTCCAGCGAGCAATGGACATAGCCTTCAGAGGCTTAATTGGTCAATGCATAGTAATATACATGGATGACTTAACATTGTTCTCCAAAGATAGAGGAAGCCATGTGGAGGACCTGAGAAAGGTATTGAAGAAGTGTGAGTAGTACAGGATATCCTTGAATCCCAAGAAGTGCATATTTGGGATGACCACCAGGTAATTGCTAGGCCACCTGATAACTGAAAATGGGATCATCATTGATCCTGACAGAATAGAATCCATCATGAAGATACAACTACCTGGAAGCAAGACAGAGCTCAAGTCTTACTTTGGTAAGATTAATTTTGTTAGGAAGTTTATCACTAGCTTCACAGAGATTATTAGGCCCTTGAACGCCATGCTCAAGAAGGATGCTAAAATTGAATGGACACCGGAGGCTAGAGCAACTTTTGAAGACATTAAGAAAGCTATATCAAATGCTCTAGGCCTAACCAGTCTAGATTATGCCAAGGACTTCTACATCTACTCATTTTCTTTAGAACATACTTCTGCAGCAGTGCTGACACAAAGAAATGAAGAAAAGGAAGAAAAGCCTATAGCCTTCATGAGCTGCCCTTTCAGAGATGCAGAGCTCAGGTACATGAACGTTGAAAGATAGGCACTTGCTTTGGTTCGAGCAGTCAAGAAATTTAGGCATTCCATCCTAAGAAGCAAAGTGATTGCTGTAGTACCTAATGCAGCAGTAAAGATGTTGCTAATGCAAAGTGAACCAGGAGAAAAGAGAGCTAAATGGATCACTGTCCTCTAAGAGTATGATATGGACATTACACCTATGAAGTTAGTAAGAGGACAGGCATTGAGCCAAATGATATCAGAGATTGATCCTAATATCCTGAGCCAACAGTATGTTGTGAATGCAAAGGAAGATGGAGCATGGTACTCAGACATTAGACATGTCCTAATCACTGGAAGATGCCCCTCAAGATTGTAGGCCTCACAGGGGAGAGCCCTAAAGATAAGGTCACAGAAATACATGATGAAAGGAGGAATCCTTTTCAAGAAAAATTATGAAGGGATATACCTAAGGTGCCTAGAAAGATCAGAAGTAGATAAGGTGCTAGCAAAATTGCATGATAAGTTTGGGACTGCACATGGATCATCCTTAGCCAACACTCATGCTATCCTCAGGGCAGGCTATTATTGGCCCACGATTTTTAAAGACACTGCTGAACACACCAAATGCTGTCATATGTGTTAGGTTATAGCAAACAGAGAAAAATATGCTGCTCAACCTTTGTAGCTAGTGATGGAGATGCACCCATTTGCTCAATGGGGGATGGACTTCATAGGACCTATCAATCCTCCATCATCCTTAGGCCACAGGTATGTTTTAACTATTACTGACTACTATACCAGGTGGACTGAAGCTGTCAGCAATAAGACATGTATTGCTGAGGATGTCATTAAGTTTTTGGAAAGCAATATAGTGACCAGGTATGGAGTTCCATATGCTTTAGTATGTGATAATGGATCTACTTTTGCTTCAATGAAACTATTAGGTTGGGCTTTTGATCATGGGGTCATCTTAAAATTCTCCTCAAATTACTATCCCCAAGGGAATGGATTAGCAGAATCCACAAACAAGAACCTATTGAACATCATAAAAAAGATGATAGATAAGAACCCAAGGGAATGGAACACTCAGTTGAAATATGCCTTGTGGGTAGATAGAACCAGGAATAAGGCTGCATTAGGAAATTCACCTTTTCACTTAGTATATGGGGTGTATCCCATCCTCCCTGTTAACTTAAAGATTCCTACACTGTAGTTTGCACAAGAATACCTGGGCATAGATAATAAGCAAGAAGTTAGGTTGTTGCAACTGATGCACCTAGAGGAAAAAAGAAGTGTAGCAATTAATCAATTTGCTAAATATTAGGTTGTTATCAAATACTGGTTTGACAAAAGAGCTAGAATCAAGGCTTTCAAGATCTCAGATCTAGTCCTAATGTGGGACAAAGTACATGAAAGAAAGGGTGATCATGGTAAGTTTGATAAACTCTAGATAGGCCCCCTTCAAATTTCTAAAATTTTAGGAGACAACACCTTCAGGCTTAAAACCTTAACAGGTGAGGATGTCCCATTACCAATTAATGGACAGTTCCTCAAACACTATTTTTAGGCCTGAAGCTGCACCATGACAGTCATGTGTATCATAATGTATATTCTTTGTATAGTTGTTTGTACAGTCTTTTGTTTTGTTTGTTTTGTTTGGTTTCTTTGTTTCCTCAGCAGGGATCTTCATTTTGATTTAGAGTATGAAGGATCAGATTAACAACCATTGAAAACAATGAAAAATTTAGATCATTCAGGTTAATTGTTTGAAATTTATTCATAACTTGTTGTGACTGTCATGAATGAAGAGAGTCAGTTGACTTGTGAAATTTTGTATTCAATAAGAATGGGTTGAGTATTCAAGGAATGTTTCTCACAATGACACACCTAAAATCCTTGGGTTTGTTGAACTTGCTATTGTAGATATTAGGTGAAAAATTAGAGGTCACCCTTGCTACCATTACAATTCTCAGCTTAATTTCGGCAAGTGACCACTCCTTGCATCATGAAGTTACAAATGCAATATCTTATGAAGTTCTATAAAAAAAAAGACATAAAGTAATATAATGGATTTTACTGAAAATATAGGTTATGTGATGCCGATTATTTTACCTCCCATATTTTGATCATTATGCTATTCAGTAGATGACACTATCAGACCTTAGTGACTATGCTTCATTATGTAGACTTGATGTTTTATCTCACTAATTTGATATATGTGATTTGATTCGGTCATATTGGATGATATGTTGTGGTTTGACGTATGGGATATATATTAGATGTTATTTGTTATGAGATTCTAGTTATTTATGTGAAGTGAACTATTTGACATGTGATGGAAAATGCAGTTTAATTTGGAGTTGTGTATTGATGTTTGTTTCGATTGCGCGAAGTTAATTTCAGTTGCTTTGGCTATGACTTTTCATGACAGGACTGACACTTGATCGAGATGTGCAGGTTTGACATTCCCTAGCCATGGGAAATCAGAGGTAGGATTCACACCATGTTATTCCCTGTAAAGCTAATCCATCCCCAAGAGGGATAAGGATCACGTGTGTAATTGAATGATGATTTATTGTGCTTGGTTTAATTTTAATTATTTTTAGCCTTAGTACCCTTTCTTTTTCTTATTTTTGATTAATATTATGTGTTGTAAAATTTTATTTGATTATGCCACTTGGTATTTTTATTATTTTTTTAGGCCATTTAAATGTAGATTTTTAACCCTTTTCATGAACCCTAGGGTCCCAAAAGTTACCCTAGGTGATCAACCATGAGTTTGGGGTCAACTTGGACTATCTAACCCTAGTTTTGACTCACCTTAGGTCACCCAAAACCATGGTTGAGTAAAAGTGACGAATTTAGGAAAGAGGGAAGATGGGGGATGGGCCTTGCCTTGGGAAGAACTCATCTCCCATCCCTAAGTTTTGGAAATCATTCCCAAGGAAGACTTGGGAGGTCTCCAAGAGTCCTCCCAAACTCCCAAGTGAGTGGGAGCACCACTCAAGACCATTGTCTTCTTGGTGTGAGTGGGAATCCAACTCACCATTTGTTCCCCTCCCACTTGTGTGGAAGCACAAGTGGATGAGGTGGAGTGAGAGGAGGACATTTCTCATCCTCTTACCTTCTCACTCTTACAAGTGGTATTGGAGGAGGGAGGAGATGGTGACAAATGTCACCTTCCCATTCCCTCAAGGCCAAGTGGATGGCCTATAATAGCTCCTCTTGTAGAGGAGTGGGGGTTCTTCTTTTCTAGCCTTTTTCCTTGCAATTGGGAGTGCTTGCAAATTATTTTAGTTTTCCTTTCTAGATTGGAGGAGGGAGGGAAGGTTGGAGAAATTCTGAAAGTTGGAAGGCTTGGGAAGGCTTAGAGCTCTTCACCAATTCTACTTCCATTGTCAAGGCCTTGAAGGTAGGCCCCTTAACTTGCTTCTTACCTTACTTATATTTTGTTCCTTGTTTTAGATTTTGGTTGTGAGTTGTTGCATTGAGATGTTTGCATTTGATGTTGGGTTGGGTGTTATGGTGAGAGTACCTCCAATGGAGGTAATGCTCAACTTGTATGGGTAGGGGAAAGGAACCTCCTTGAGGTCTCTCCCACAGTATGTGTTTATGCCTTGAGGGCTTATTATTATTTGAGGAGGAGATATCTGAATGGCAAGAGTGCCATGTAAATTATTTTTGATTCTTGTGGATTATGGTGTTCTAGGGATTTTGGCTTGAGGCCATGAGTTGAGATCTTTATCTTTTGGGAGCCCTTTTAAGTTGAGGGGTCCATTCCCTACCTTCACTAAACTCATTTCCATGAGTTAAGTTATGTGTTAAACCTATGGGGTTGTAATTTTGTGTTCCTGTGATTGATATTGTGTAGTGGATTGTTCAACCTGTGTGAATCCCTACCTCCCTAGCTCGGGGGTGACCCACTTGCGGGTCTATGGTAGGGAGGAGAGCTTTTGAAGTGGCTGGTCTTTGTGTTGCCTTGTTGTTGGTTTAGCTACAAGTTATTAAGTGAAGAGATGAGATGTGTAGGAGCTCAAATTGGTGTTCATGTAGTCTCCTTGTGTTGGTTGTTGAGGCCAAGGCCCAAAAGGCCTCATTGTATTGTATCTTGTACAAGTTTATTTAGTTATCTTGCCATGTAGTTGGTTGTAAATGATTTTCCAAAGTAACTTTCTGTCAAGGAGTTTAAATTAGCTTATTTCCTTATTATGAAGTTAGCTCTGTGTAGAGGAATGAATGGGAAAATTAATATACATACCTTTCTGACATTGTCCTTCCAAAAAGGAAAGTAGTGCTAATGTGAACTTTCTGTTTTGTTTTAATTACAGTTGTTTATTTTCTTATAGTGAAGAAAGTATGATGTTGAGAAATGCATGTGAAACTGAAAATAAATATTATTCTATCCTTGATTCATTACAAAAAAAAAAATACATCATTGATAGTTTAAAAGTTATTTGTATAAGAGAAAGAGGAATTGAAGCTAAATAGTTGGTTGATGCATAAAGTTTTACTGAAAAAAATAAAATTAGTTGCTGTAGATAACTAGGTGTGAATGTTGCTGAATTAAGTTAATCTTATCTCAAAAAAAGAAAGAAGAGAGTTTAATTTGAATTTTCTGTTGATGTCTAGGATCCAAAGAGTTATATTTCCATTCATAAAGTTTTCAAGGAAAAGAATATGTAAGGCATGTGTTGATTAGTGAATCTAATGATAGAACAGAAAAAAAAATAGACTCAGTTCATCCTTTCATTTAATTTTTCTGTGTATTTTTACTGCAAGACAAAAATAGTTGTGATTACCAAATACAAATATTAAAAAAAAAGTTGCTTGTAATGAGTATATATATATGCTTATACACATACATAAAAAAAATGGATATAAGAATATATACATACGAGCCTACACAGTTGATCAATTACCATACATTGTAACATGCTTATGCCGAGTATTTAAATAAACTGTCAAGTCTATTAGGAAATATATATATATATATATATATATAGATAGATAGATAGATGTTTCTTCTTTTTTTTTTAAAAATATATATATATATTTACATAACAGAAAGCATTAATGATAAATGATATGAGACAAAAAGAAATTGTTTAAGACACAAACTGATCTTTTTAGACTTTTAGATTTTATTTTAAAAAAAATACAAAAAAAAATGTAAAAAAAAAAAACAAAAAAAAAAAATATAAACAAAAAAAAAATTACCAAAGGGGGGGGACAGTGGGCATTGCCATAGCCCCCCCATCCATAGTGAAAGAAGGGTGTGGGGGCTCCCCCTCCCCCACACCCCACACCCCGAACCCCCACAGTCGCCAAACCCTACACACCACCATGCCGCAGCTTCCCTTTTTCCTTCGCGCCGCGGGTGTGGGTGGGGGCTCCCCCTCCCCCACACCCCACACCCCGAACCCCCACAGTCACCAAACCCTACACACCACCATGCCGCAGCTTCCCTTTTTCCTTCACACCACTGTGCTCTGTAGACCTCCTTCCCCTTGTGCACAGTCTTCTTCGCCGCCGACCCTCCAGCGGCACCTCCATGTCCCGCCACCCCTGTTGACCGCGCCGCCCTCCGCCGGAGTCCACACTTAAAAATCCCTGCGCACAGTAAACTCCGCCACCACTCTGTGCCTCCTCTCCACCATCTCACACCTTGCCTCTAAACCACCGCCTGACCCCTGCATGCCACCGGACCACGACTCCGCCCTCTGCACATTCGCCACCGCCCTCCAATCTCCTTGCTTGCCATTCAAGAAAAAAACAATAACATGTTTAGGGTTTTAATACCCAAGGGGTTTTCAATAGGAAATATTACATTTTGGTTATAACAAAAAAAAAGCCTTGTTCATCTTTATAAAGGTAAACCTAATATTTTAATATTCTATGATATATATATATAAACATACAATAATTATTGTTATGAAATTTATAAGTGGGCCATGATTAAAAAAAAAAAGAAAATAGTAATTATAAGAAAATTAATAATAATGTATATATATATTTATATAAGGGTTGTATTAAAAGAAAATTTAAATATATATGTCTAATTACAGATAAAAAGAATAATGTATGTATATACATAGATAAAGAGTTATATATACATAAACATGATTTATTAAAAGAAGTTGAGAATTCAGAGTTTATTTAATTTCAAATGACGTACCAAGAAAATGAAACAAAAAGAAATATATAAAAATATATAATTATAATAGACGGGAAAATGCGTGGCAATATCGAAATAGACCGAGGAAATCAATTAGGGGCCATTTTGTTGTCAATAAATTCAAACGATAAATAAAGAAATCAAACCGAGCGTAAACCTAGTGAACGCCATCTAACAAAGATGGTAAATCCTGCGCAAGTGGCTTGGTCTACCTAGTAATTCGAGAGACTAACCAAAACAGGGAAACTATGTAACCAAGTTAAGCGATAGTGCAATCCATTTTCACCCACGTCGAAAATGCGTTATGCTGCCATGATTATTCTAGATTCGCAGGGTTAAGTTTATGCGGTATTTATTTAAACTTTGTTACCTTTCGATCCATTTAATCACTCCACTTTATCATGCATCCATCATGCCATTATTTCTTATTTATTATTTTAACTTTTTTTTTAATTTTGAGTTAGGGTTGTTTTCGAACTTGCCGGAAATCACCTTCTCCCCTAGGAAACTAGGGTGCTGATTTAAAATAGTCTAACCGTAGAAGCGACACACTTCGTGTTGTATACCCCTAGACAACCTACACCTCATTGAATATGTTGTCATGATTATGTCTCAGGCATATTGCCACCGAGCATGCAAGTGCATGTGAGGTGGTTTCTACGGTAGGGAGAAAAAAATTTTGTGGCCCGTGTCGTGACCACATGGCGAATGTGGTCGAGACACGGGCGAATGTGGTCGAGACACGGGCGTTTGTGTGTCATGTCTGCGTGAGAGATGCGGGCGTGACAAGTTAAGCCATCTAAGTAACTCTACTGGGGCTATAGACGCTCACTGGCAGTGGGGCTCTACTTAGGAGAATTGTAACGATAACTTTGTTGGGGCTATGGACGCCTGCTGGCAGCAAGGCTCTATCCGGTTGGCTATGAGGGAACATTCTCACCTATGTAGGCTAATATCAGTCACTGGTCTGTTCAACCGATCTTCAAGATGAAGATCATTAATCACATGCACCCACTTAAACTGAAAGGAAAATTCATGCACCTTATTGAATACATTGAGTCTCAAGTTATATGATGATTTGCAGGATAGATAGTTGGAAGTTATGCATCTATTTCTTTCAGTTTTCCTTAGTGGTTTCAACTTTTGGTAGTTTTGTTTGGTTGCTAGTTGTTGTGATGTTCACAACATGCCCCATTTTAGTCTTGAGCAAAATGAGGACCCCTGTTGTGGCTTGCTCCCTTATTTTTGTGCTCTGGGCAGTAATGGTAAAAAGTAGTTTCAGTCAGTATGTATGTACATCATGTCAGGTGCATTTGTGATCTTCATGTATGACCTCAATTTCAAAGTCTGAATCTTGCCTCAAGAAGCTTGCCATGTGAAAGAGTGAAATTCTAAGCAGGTTTGCCTTTTACATCACCCTAAAATTTGACCAAGTAAAAAAGTTATGGCAAGTCAAAGTTCTGGTGAAACCTGATATTCTGGGGGGGTCATATTCTGAACATCAGTCACCTTATGAAATATCACCTTGATGTTATTTTATCACCTAATGTTCACTTGGTCTGCAAGCTCTGGACGTCAATTTTAGGTGGTAACTGTATCTGCCCGACAAGTAGCCTTATATTTTGTGGGGGTCATATTTTGAATATCACCCGATGTTTCAAAGATCACCTAATCTTTCGAACATCACCCCCTCGTGAAATATCACCCCAATGCCAATATCCCGATGACGTCAGGGTAACTGCAGCGATAAAATGAAGACATCAACATGCTGACATCATTCTGATCTTCTCGAGGGGGGGTCATTTTACTTTGCGGGGGTCATCTTCTGAATATCACCTGATCTTAAAACGTGACCCGATATACAAAGCCCGATATGATGATGACGTCATCCTTTCGGAGGGTGATATTCTTCAGGGTTCCTTCCTCGAGGTCATATTTCTCAGACCCTAATTTTCTTCAATATGACCCTAGCGTCATCCTTCCACATTTTAATGAAGCTCGCCCATGATGATGACATCATCATCATATCCTAAATAATGTGAAAGTGCCCGAAAATCTACATGCAGGTAGTGGAACCAAAAGGTTATCAAAAGGAATTAAATACTCATATGCATGCAGATTTTCACAGAATCATGACCCGATATATACATTTGCACTTTCAAAGCATGATTTAATATAAGTGTTTCTCCTCCTACTGATTATGTAAATGATGGTGCCTAACTTCTAAATGATGACCGCAGGTGCGCAAGTTAGAAAAGGAGGTGCATCGGCCAGAAGGATGGGGTCAATGAGACATTGTTGGCTCACTCCGATCGAGGGTGGTCATGCTGATGACCAGCGTGATGTGCAGTCATGATGCAAGGTGGGAAAATGTAGGGTAGGTGGATTTTGAACCCATTCCAGAACCCAATGGCGTGCAGGTGGAGACACGATGAAGCTTTAATGGTGGGGGACATCCCAGGTGGTGGACCTAATCCTGAGAGGTTGAAAATGCAATAGGAAGGGACAATGCTTTCAATGTGGAGAGGTTTGCAGGTGGAGACTTTATTGAGGGAGAGGTGCCCTGTCTGGGGGCTATTTAAATTCTTGGCAGGATCCATTCTCCACCATCTGATGCTGCATTTCAAGATGTGGACCATTGATTTGCTAGGGTTTCCTAGGCACTGTGTTGGGAGTGAAAATAAAGACATATATTCAGCCCCTATACTCTAGTAAAAAGGAGGAGGTCAATCATACAATATCAAACCTGTAGCAATTTCATGTAGGAGATCAGATAACTGAGACTAGTGGGGACTGGATTGTTGAAATAATCAAGGTCCTTTCCTCAGATCATTGTAAATGTACTTGTTTTATGAACATACTCTATGGAGATGAAGCTTCAGATTACATACTGATCATAAAACTTAAGTAATCTTCAAGTTGACTTCTAGATATGTATTGGTGAATGCTGTGTTCTATAGAAGCACTTTCATTTCATTGCATGTTGTTGTCAACTCTACCTCTGAAGATTTGCACTAGATCATGCTGATTTGTGGAATGTCCTGGTGAAGTATGATTCTAGTTTTCTTCTCTTCATTGTTGTATGGGAACATGTATGTGGATCAGTGATCTCAGTCAAGTAATTTTAGGAATCTCTCTCTCTAACCCTTTTTCTCATTTTAATTTCATAGAAATCACTTCCATAACTGCATATCATGATAAATATTAAGCATAACAGAGGAATATGCTGACATCCCGTAGATAACTGAATATCATTAGCATATTTTTTGAGATAGATGCATGTACTGTTGAAAATATCATGCAAAGAATCACTGATAAGGGTAGAACTCATGCAGATATCCACTTAGACACAACCTTTTAATGAATACTTTGTGTAGAGTACCCCCCTCTGTATGAAAGCATTGCTGCAGAAGTAGAATCTACTGATCTACGTAAGATCCCAAAATAGAAAACAACAATACACATCAACCACTGAGTAACATCAGTAGATTATGAACTAATCAATGAGGACTTGGGATCATGAATTCTTTGAATTCATTGTATCTTTTAGGATAAACAAGGGTTGTTGTGTAACTTTTGTTTTGTGTGTTTGTGTGTGACTAACATCCACATCAACTAGTATCTACCTGGTGAACTCCAACAATACCATCTTATCTGTTGGATACCTTGGTAACCTAAAGGGTTCACCCATAAAACCTTTTATTTTGATATAAGTAAAGGTGAAAAATTGGATGTGCCAGGCACTGTGTAAATTAATGACATTTTGTGCTTGCTTTGATAATCTCTTTTCCTTATCTCCTATCAATATTCTCACCAAATACATGTAAAACACATCATTTACCCTAACATAATTTTATATTACATTCTTCTCTTGTAGGTCTAGGTAATGACCATACATAAGCACTTGTCCTTGACCATTTCCTAATGTACCAGTTCTTGGTATCCTTCCTAATTGCATGTTTGTTGCACAAGGATATACTACATAGGAAGACATAAAGAAAATTTTATGTTTGTTCCATCTCATGACTTGTTTGAAAATAGTATTGCTAATGGCTTGGGCCCAATGAATTGCCCCTGTTTCCTTTCCAATAAACTACATTACTGAAAACATCCATGGTTCACACTTACTGGCATATGCTAGTCCCATTAACCCACTCAGCAAAGTGATCATTATGTGAATCTCCTCTTTAAAATCAATTCTGCATAATGTTTTTGGTACTCGGACTATTGCCTTTGGCTTCTTGTCTAAAGGGTATCACTCATAGAATAAAGCACTTTTGCATGATCTTTCATTCCTTTTGAAGTGTGCCGCATATTTCTCTTCATTTATTTCCTTCATTTTATTTGTAATCTTTAAGCCAAAGGTCCTGGCTATGCCTTCAATTGATAAATCCACATAAACCACACCATTGTATACCATCTTCCTAGAATTCATATCATATCTCTAGATGCATTCAATAACTAGATCCCTAGTTTCCATTGCTAACAGAAATCTTGCAGCATTATTTAATCCCAATCTAGTAAGTTCTTCATTGCCAAAGTTGCCCCTGGTTCTCTAATTTTCTGTAATAGGAGGACAGAATCAAAATCTCTGATTTCAGTGTCAACCGCCATTCTACCAGTAGGGTATATCTGTGATTTATATCCTTTGTGTGGAAATATCTCTTTAACCACCTCTTTCTTCTTGGCTTCTATTTTTGTTTCTTTTCCAACTGCCTTCACCGTTGTCTTTGATTTGGGTTGCATCCTATGAAATACATTATTTTTTAACAACCATGTTTACATTTTCTAGGGTTTTTACCACACAATTTTACTCTTACTATTTTACCCTAAACTTCTTTTCTTTTCACTTCTTTGAATTATACCTAATTACCTTACTATGTTTGAATCTACAAATTATCACAAAGTATTGAAGTAATTAACTAATTTTAACCCATTTCATTACCTTAATGCAACCACTATAAAATTTATCATAATCATATTCCATTAATCACCAACACAAGTTTTTAGGTACATACCTGAATCACAAATGTTGACCTTATATCAGTGACAAGATCTATTTACCTTTCTAGCTCACCATAATCGTTTCCAAATTTCAACTCAGCTTTGTTGGATTTTAGCTCTATGGAATTTTCTGCAACTTAAATCCAAATGCAATTGTGAAATTAATAGTAATTGGATTTCCTTTTTACTTCTTTGAATTTAGGTTTTTTAGTGGTAGATATGCATTAAATGATGTAATTAATGCATACAATTTGATTCACGTTTCACCTTTTTTGTTTAATGCAAATTTTGAATTTTGTACACGTTGGCTCTTTACACTTTTGTGTTTTGTATTTCAAATACATGCCCTTTTCCCCTTTGTATTTCATATACATGCATGAAAAATCCTTATGCACTTTAGTATTTTCTCTCTCTATCTTATTTGTTTTTACATATTCTATTTTGTATATCCTTATGTATATCTTATAAAATCATCCAAATATACAAACTTGGACTCTATCGGGTTTATAAACAAATTAGAATTAGTTTCAGGTCTGATTTTGTATCTATGTCATTTGTATCACCCTTTTATATATCTCATTCATGCATCTCAAACATACAAATGTGGACCCCACAAAATATACAATGTTCACACCTTTAATTGCATCAGGTTTTGCATATAATTCATTTGTATATTTTCATGTTTACCATATACATGCAAATATACAAATATTCACGATGTTGACCTTTCTATCCCTTGTTATGAGTAACTACACTTTATTCATTATTTAATCCCCAGTTCAAGTATGCAACTGCATCTTTCACTTTTGTACTTCTAATACATGTATCTAAATATACAAACGCGAACCTTACTTAAAGTTTACAATGTTTAACCTTTTCAAATTGGGTCTGGTTTTGTATCTGTATGTTAAATACCTTTGATGCAGGAGCATCCAGTGGTGTAAGGGCAATCTTGCATCACGTAAAAAGAAGTTAATTCAAAATCATTGTAGTAGTTTTCATTTCTTTCCATAATTAGTGTTTCTAGTTCCATAATATCTAAAATAACGATGTAGGACTTTCAGTTTTTCCAAAACTGCTAAAAATAGCGACTTGCCTATTTTGGAAAGTGTACCTGCCATTTTAGGAAAGTTTGCATTTGGGCATGGAATGAAGCAAAGACTTACATAAAGTTACATAATAGAAAAATAAGACCTTTGGCAAAGGAATCAGGGAAAGATCATTTGTGAGTTTAAAGATACTAAAGTTTTTGTTTTCCAAAAAGCCCCTCAAAATTTTTGAAATGAGATATGAGGCACTAAAACATCCCATAACATCCCAAAAAGTTGACAAAAATCCATTTAAGGATTTCCAACATGATAGTTCACATCGCGATCTTTCTGACACTTAAAACAGTTCGTCAATCGGACACCCGAATCAAAAGTTATGCTTCCTGGAAGTTGACCTACTTTTGGAGGGACTTGCAAATTTTGAAATTTGGTTGGAGGCCGCCAAAAAGTGCTATTTATGGCTATTTTGGGAACCCTAGGTAGTAGTAGAGTTAAGGGGGCAAGTGTGGGGTCAAGAATAGGCTGGAAAATAGAAACCCTAGCTGATTTGGGGTTACAGAAGGCAGAAGATTTTAGAGCCTGGTGAGGTGTAACTGTAGTGTGTTGCAGCCTATGGAGGATTGATTCCTCGGATTGTAATTGAGCTTCTGTAATGTAATGAGTTGCCCAGATCAATAAAGAAATATTGTATTTTCTATATTCTATTTCTATTGTTGTGTGTGTTTTATGATTTACCCCCTTCATCAAGTGGTATCAGAGCAAGGGTTCCTGAGTGTGTAGACAGATCACCAACCATGAGATAGTTTGCACCAGGACCTGAGGTTGTGGGTGTGCTGGGGAGATCAAGATGCCTCCATAAAGAAACCGTATTGGGGGGAATGCTTTGATGGAAGAGGGTTTTAGATCCCTGCAAAGGCAGATTGATGCATTGCAAGAGGAGCTGTGAAGAGGGTTTGAGCCAAGAACAAGAGAAGAAAGTGAAGACGAAGTTGAAGAAGAGCTATTTGAGGAAGAACAAGAAGCTGCAGGAGATCCTGCAGAAGTTAGGTTGTTGAGGGTCATTTCAAAGATCAGAAAGAGGCCCAGGATCAAAGTTTCTACATATTCTGGAGATTTGAGTCCGGAACATCTTATTGATTGGATCAATGACATGGAGGAGTATTTCAAGTATGAGGATGTGGAGGACCCAGATCAGGTCAAGTTTGCAAAAACAAAGTTGAAGGGCCACGCCAGTATTTAGTGGAAGGAGGTCCAATTAGAGAGGAATAGAAGAGGAAAAGGAAAGATCACTAGATGGGATTAGATGGTGGAGAAATTGAAGAAGTAGTTCATTCTTGTGGACGATGAGATGGAGTTGTTGAAGAAGTTACAAGGACTAAAGCAAGGTAACAAGTCTATTAAGGAGTATACAGAAGAGTTATATAAAATTACTATCAGGACAGGCCATGCAGAGCCCAACAAGGAGAAGGTAGCCTATTACATTAATGAGTTGAGGCCAAGTATTCAATAGGAGTTGAGCCTAGTCAGAATGACCACATTAGAAGATGCATACTAGTTTTCCCTGAAGGTGGAAGAGAAGATGAATAAAAGATTTGACAGCAAGCAAAGGGGAAGAGGTCAAGGCGAAAGGATTGGGGGAAGACCCTATGGGGGCAGAAATGAAGATTCAAAGAAAAGTGAAGAAGTCAGCACCAGTTGAAATCAGAGAGGAGATAATACCTACCTCCCTTGTGACCAGAACAATGGTGAGCAAAGAGGAAGAGGTAGACCTAGGCAAGGACCTGGAAGAGGAGGTTTCAAAGAAACCTATTTCCAATGTGGAGAAGAAGGGCATCGAGCATACGAGTGTCTACAACATCAAGGAAGGACAAATAGAAGACTTCAAGGTAATGCATGAGTTGCACATGTAGATGAAGATACACATTCTGAGCATTCTAAAGATGCTGAAATGGGAGAAACCCTAGTTGTCAGAAGAACCTTGCTAAATGAGGAGAAAGAACCCAATTAGAGGAAGAGTTTATTCCATACAAGGTGCAAATGTGAAGGTAAGTGTTGTGATATTATTATTGATAGTGGAAGCACTGATAACCTTGTTTCAGAGGAGATGGTTGACAAGTTGAAGTTGACAAGAAGAAAGCATCCACATCCATATCGGATTGCATGGTTGCAGAAGGACCATAGAGCTTTGGTCAATGAGCAGTGTTTAGTGAAGTTCAAGATTGGTGACTACCATGATGAGGTGCTATGTGATATCATACCGATGGATGCATGTCATATGCTATTGGGGAGGCCGTGGCAGTATGATAGGAGTGTTGTCCATGATGGCCGTGCAAACACATATTCCCTAACAAAGAATGGAGTTCATCATAAGTTGAATCCCTTGAAGGAGGTGGAAGAAAAGGTATGTAATACTTCCAGAATTTGCTTGGTAGATGGTAGAAAATTTTTGGAGGGTATGAAGCATGAGCATCATTGCTTTGCATTGATTTCTAAGATTAGTTAAGAGAAATGTGAAGATGTACTAGTAGAAGTCTCAGATATGTTGGATGAATTTTAGGATATTATCTCTGATAATGTACAAGAAGGTTTACCATCAGTGAGGAAGATAAGTCACCAAATGGATTTGATACTAGGAGCTAGTTTGCCGAATAAGGTAGCCCACAGAATGACTCATGTTGAGAGTGAAGAGTTGAACAGACAAGTTCAGGAGTTATTGAGGAAGGGATTGATAAGAGAAAGCCTAAGTCCATGTGTGGTACCTGCAGTACTAGTACCAAAGAAAGATGGAGAGTGGAGAATGTGTACAGACTCTTGAGCCATCAATAAGATCACGATCAAGTACAGATTTCTATTGCCCAAAATGGATGACATAATGGACTATTTGAGTGGAGCCAAGTACTTCATGAAGATTGATCTGAAGAGTGGGTATCACTAGATCCGAATCAGAGAAGGAGATGAATGGAAGATAGTCTTCAAGACCAAGGAGGGTTTGTATGAGTGGTTAGTCATGCCATTTGGGCTAACCAATGCACTGAGCACATTCATGTGGCTCATGAACGAGGTACTGAAAGAATTTTTGGAAAGTTTTGTTATTGTCTATTTAGATGATATTTTGATTTTTAGTAAGACTTGGGATGAGCATCTGATGCATATCAGAAGAGTTTTAGAGAAGATGAGGGAGGAGAAGTTGTTGATTAATCTGAAGAAATGTAGTTTTACAAAGGAGTTAGTATACCTGGGATTTGTTGTCTCGGAGGAAGCTCTTAAGATGGACCCAGAGTAGGTGAGGGCTATCATTGAATGGCCTACACTAAGGAGTGCCACATAGGTAAGATCTTTTCATGGTTTAGCAAGTTTTTACAAAAATTTTATCAAGAATTTTAGTAGTATTTGTGCACCCCTAATTGAGCCAATGAGAGGGGATAGAAAAGATTTTAGATGGACTAAAGGAGCAGACAAGAGCTTTGATACATTGAAGCAAAAAGTCATGGAACAACCTATTTTGGCACTTCTAGATTTCAATAAGGTATTTTAGGTAGATTGTTATGCTAGTGGTAGTGGTATAGGAGTTGTTTTGAGTCAAGAAGGTAAGCCCATTGCCTATTTTAGTGAGAAGCTTAATGATGCCAAGAGAAAGTATTTTGTTTATGATCAAGAGTTTTATGCAATAGTTCAGGCTTTGAAGAAATGGAGACATTATTTGTTGCCAAAGGAGTTTGTTTTATATACTGATCATCAGGCTTTGCAGTATCTTAATAGTCAAGGAAAGTTGAACCAAAGGCACTTAAAATGGGTTGAGTTTTTGTAGAGCTATACTTTTGTTTTGAAGCACAGGAGTGGGAAGTCCAATAGAGTTGCAGATGCCTTGAGCAAAAGGCAAAATTTGTTGACAGAAATGAAGATAGAGGTTGTTGGGTTCGATGAGCTCAAAAGTTTGTACCCTGAAGATCTAGATTTTGTAGAGGCCTAGAAAGCTTGTTTGGAACCTGTTACTTTGGACATGACAAAATGGTTGGATTTCATAATCCAAGATGGCATGTTGTTTAGAGGAAGCCATTTGTGCATTCCAAGGAATTCAATGAGAGAGAACCTGATTAAGGAGAAGCATAGTGGAGGATTGGCTATACACTTTGGTTGAGATAAGACCATTGCTATTGTTGGTGAAAATTATTATTGGCCACAGGTTCAGCAGGATGTGAGGAAATTTGTACAGAGTTGCAAAGTATGTCAGATGGCGAAAGGAGCAAGTCAGAATACAAGTCTATATCAGCCACTACCTATACTAGAGAAGCCATGGGATGATATTAGTATGGATTTTATACCAAGGACACAGAGAGGACATGATTTCATTTTTGTGGTGGTGGATAGATTCTCAAAGATGGCGCATTTCATTCCTTGTAAAAATACTAATGTTGTTGTTTACATTGCTGAATTATTTTTCAGGGAGGTGGTGAGATTACACGATCTACCAAAGAGCATAGTTTCAGATCGAAATACCAAGTTTGTTGGTTATTTTTGGAGGACATTATGGAAGAAGTTGAAGATAGATTTGAAGTTTAGTTATGCACACCATCCACAGATTGATGGACAGACTGAAGTGGTGAATAGGATTTTGGGTAACTTGCTACAATGCTTTGTAGGAGATAAGCCAAAGGGATGGGATTTGATTTTACCATAGGTAGAATTTTCTTACAACAATTCTATCAATAGGAGTTCTGGTAAATCACCATTCTAGATTGTATATGGGAATAGTCCAAGAAATGCTTCAGAGTTGAGAAATCTAGACAAAGGATAAAAGAAAGTGTCGAGGCTGAAGACTTTGCAGAACACATGAAGAATTTGCATGAAGAGGTGAAAAAACACATTAATAAGATGAATTTTCAGTACAAGGCTAAGGTAGATTAGAAGAGGAGATATAAGGAATTCCAGGTAGGAGATGAAGTCATGGTCCACTTGAGAAAAGAAAGGTTCCCAATTGGAACATACAATAAGTTGAAAATGAAGAAATTTGGACCGTGCAGAATTTTGAAGAAATATGATTTAGGAAATGCATATGAGGTAGAGCTTCCGAGTGGGATCAATATTTCCCCTATTTTCAACATTGCTAATTTATCAGAATATCATTAAGGTGGAACAAAGGATGGACCAACAAAAGCATAGTGGAGTATTCCAGCATTTACTTCAATGGAGGAGATAGAAGAGATCTTGGATAGCCATGTGGGAAGAAGTACTCAGAACAGACAATATGAAGAATATCTGGTAAAATGGAAAGGAAGGCCTATTGAAGATTCTTCTTGGTTGTCTAAGGCAGAGGTTGACCATTTGGGTTTTCCTCACACAAACATCTGAGATGTGACAGGATCACTTCTCAAATTACCTTGGGTGTCTGATGCAAGAGCATCCAGTGGTGTAAGGGCAATCTTGCATCACCCAAAAAGAAGTTAATTCAAAATCATTGTAGTTGTTTTCATTTCTTTCCATAATTAGTGTTTCTGGTTCCATAATATCCAAAATAATGATGTAGGACTTTCAGTTTTTCCAAAACTACTAAAAATAACTACCTGCCTGTTTTGGAAAGTGTACTTGCCATTTTAGGAAAGTTTGTATTTGGGCACGGAATGAAGCAAAAACTTACAAAAATTTACATAACGGAAAAATAAGACCTTTGGCTAAGGAATCAGGTAAAGATCATTTGTGAGCTAAAAGATATTAAAGTTTTTGTTTTCTGAAAAGCCCCTCAAAATTTCTGAAATGAGATATTAGGCAATCTGTTTACATATTTTCAGCATGATAGTTCACATTGCAAGATTTCTGAAACTTAAAACGGTTCGTCAATCAGACACCCAGATCAAAAGTTATGCTTCCCAAAAGTTGACCTACTTTTGGAGGGAGTTGCAAATTTTAAAATTTAGCTGGAGGCTGCCAAAAAGTGCTATTTATGGCTATTTTGGGAACCCTGGGCAGTAGTAGAGTTAATGGAGCAAGTGTGGGGTCAATAATAGGTGGGAAAATAGAAACCCTAGCTAATTTGGGGTTACAGAAGGCTGAAGATTGCAGAGCCTGGTGAGGTGTAGCTATAGTGTGTTGCAGCCTGTGGAGGATTGATTCCTCAGATTGTAATTGAGCTTCTGTAATGTAATGGGTTGCCCAAATCAATAAAGAAATATTCTATTTTCTATATTCTATTTCTATTTTTGTGTGTGTTTTATGATTTAGCCCCTTCATCAACTTGTGATCATACATACAACAACACATACAAATCGCAACATTCATTTCCACTTTCTAAACTCAATTGAATATTCATTTTGGATCCAATCATGTGCATTTGAATTTGTATAACAGACACATGCACAACAATATACAAATGCAAGCACAGACTTCAAGCATTATATATTACACAATAAAAAGGCATTGGGTCTAGACCTATATTTGTATGTTAGATACAACTTGGAATACAAATGTTTATACAAGATCTATCAAATGTATAATGCAATTCAACAGACCAAAATCAACCTACATGCACAATACATACAAAAAGCAATGTATATCATATACATTTTGACCACAAACCACCAAGCGTTGACTTTTCACATAAACAAGCATAACTCATGAAATACTCAGAATTTTTGAATCGTTCAAAAGGCAACCCTAGCTGATTTTTGACACAGATTTCACTGGTAACGACCATTTTTCACCAAGTATTATGCAGCATGAATTTCAAGCATTGAAGACATTTTACCCATATTTCCAAGCAAGGAAATCCAAACCACACAAAAGCAAAAGCCACATCAGGGGTCGTCATTTTGCTAAAAGGTAAAATGGGGTGTGTTGTGAACATCACAACAACTTGCAACCAAATAAAACAACCAAATTCAAGAAAACTCATGGAACAAAGTGAAATAAATCATAATTTCCAACTTTCTTATATGTAAGCTACTATTTAACCACATAAATAATGTATTCACCAACCCAAAGATTCTTCAAAGGAATTTAAGTGAGTGCAATTGATTCATTCCCATTCTTTGGAATAAACTCAGAAACAACAACTATTTGCATTAAACTACATGGATGGATTCAACCTTCTAAGCCAACCTAGAGAGAGCCTTTCTACCAATCAAGCGTCCATAGCCTTAGCAAGGTTATCACTATAATCTCCCCAAATAGAGCCCCACTACCAGTCAGACATCTATAGCCCAAGTGGAGTTATCTGGTAGTCCTCATATGTTTCAGATGATTTCCTGTGATCATTCCTTATCATTTTTTTTACTTAATACAAGTGTCCACTATCTCCCAAACCTACTCCTAGAATCCTAAAGATGTATATTTGTATGATTCCTTGAACGCTTCAACTTGTTGTTGGTGAATAAAATCTTTAAAAGACCAAACAAGCAAATTACATATATAAAAGTCACAGCTTAGGCATAAATTTCAAATGATTCTCTCAGTTCTACAAATTTTGTTGTTTTCTAAAGTTGTAGCCCACCCTTGTATATCCAAAAAAATAAAACGAGGATCCCAAACACAGAGAAAACGACAAAAGAAACCAACACAAAACAAAACACACATAAACAACACTAAAACAAACCAAAACAACTATACAAGACTATACAATAATGATACACAATAGGACTCAATGCAATCCTTTAGGCTTGAAAGTAATGTTTAAGATATTATTCATTAACAGGTAACAAAATATCTTCACCTATCAAAGTTTTCAACTTAAACATGTTGTTCCCTATAATTTCAGCAATCTAGAGTGGACCTTGTAGATTAGAGAAATGCAATAAGGTAAAAAGCAAAACCAAATGTAAACAAGAACACAAGATTATACCTCATGCAAAACCTAATCCCATCAAGGGAAAGAGGAGCCCTTGCACCCAAGAGAAGCTCCCAAGACCAAGATTGTCCCTAGACTATTGATTCAAATGTGAAATGCCTTCTCAAATGTGCAACTCACTATAAGCTCAAATGTGATTTTGGCATGGTAACTTTGCATGAAAATGGATGATGAAAATGACTTGTGAGAGGTTGTATTTATAGACTTTTGGAGAGGATTTTGATCCAAGGGTGGAGATTGGTTGGAGAGATCAATGGTGGAGGATGAAAGTGAGGTGGAGGGCCTAGATTTGATCTTGGAAGATGGAGGGCTAGGAATAAAAGTAAATCTTTTATTCATTTTTGGGAAAGGGGTGAATAAATGAGGTTGGGTGAGATGGATTATTTGTGAATTAAAAATTCACATGGGGAAGGGTAAAATGAATTAAAAATTCATTTGGGGAAGAGTGGATATGACATGTGTAAGGGATGTGTAAGAGGAGTAAATGTGATGTGTGATTTATTTGAATTTTAAATTTGGGAGGTGTGGAGAGAAGTGCTAATGAGGATTTGACTTTCTTAATTAGGGTGATTAACCTAATTAATATGGCTGGAATAAATTAGTAGAGGGATTAGAAGGGGGATAAGATTAATTAATTAGTGATTTAATTAATTAATCCTAAGGCTAGGATGGGATAGGCTAGAGTAGGCAATTAAATAATAGCTATTTAATTGTCTAGGGTAGGGATAGGCTGATTAGTAGGCTGGATTAATTAGTTAACATGGTTTTAACTAATTAATTGGATTTAGGGAAAATGGGGATTTGATTTAATAAATTTTGCATATTTATTAAATCATTTGGCTAAGGTTTGGACTATTGAATTAAATAAAATTAATTCAATTTTGGGATAAAATGGTGTGGATTCAGAAAACGAAAGGGGTGATTTAATTAAATAAAAATTTAATTAATTAGTTGGAAAGGGAATTGGTAAGTTTAGGGGTGTCGGGAATCAGTTTGGTGGTCGAGACATTTTTAGGTGTCTACATTTGCCCCTCTTTAACGTGGCGTCAGGACCTAGGAGGGAAGTGGCATCAGGTCGAAGAAGAAAAAAAATGCCCCAGCTGCCGGGAAGGAGTGAGATGGATAAGGGATGCCCCCTCGAGAGGTTGGCGGGAAAAATATCGATTTTGTAGGTAAGCTCTTGAAAGGATGTGACGGAAGTGAAAGTGGGAGAGGTGATGGAAAAAGAAGATGGTGGGAAGAAAAACAGAGGAAAAAGGCTAAGATCTGCACCCTGGAGGGAAAAGAAAGGGATGGAGGGAGGACATGGCCCACTATATTAGGAAAAGTGGGCCCAAAGAGTGCCACATTTGCACACTTTGACCTTCTAGAAGAAAAGACAAAGGAGAGATGGGCGAGCGCAACCCACAATTCCCGCGACTTCATCACATCTCAGAGCGATTCCGAGAGGTCGGGCGGTCTCCTGAGGCTGGACCCCAGGTAGGGCCTAACCCGGACTTTGTGATTTTTTATTTTACGCACTTATTTTTGGGTTTCAAGAAATGGGTTAGGAGTGCGTGGCGCAATAGACAAGGTGAATTAGCGCAATCCTGCGGATTAGCGCTATTCGCCAGGGTAGGTTAAAGTGATTTTGTCACCATTTTGGAGGAATATTGGTGCTGTCCTCTGGATTGGCACCAAAACTTAGGGCGAAGCAAATATGGCATTTTGACGCCATATTATGGGTAGAACGGCGCTATCGTCTAGAATAGCGCTATGATGTGGAATAGCGCTATGATTAGTTTTAGCGCTAAAAGCTAGATTGACGTGAAAATGGGGGATGGCGCCATCGTCTGGATTGGTGCGATAAAGGGCATGCAGTGGCGCCAATGTCTGGATTGGCGCGATACGGGGAGCTTAGTGGTGCCATTTTCTGTATTGGCGCTATAGGCAGGGGAAAGTAGTGCTATTTTTTAAATAGCACTTAGGGATTGTCTGTGTGGGGCCACATGATTTGGGCCTTTGAGACATTTAGAAGAAAAAGATGTAGGGGGAAAGTAATTTTGTATCTAACGAAGAAGTGGTGGATGCAGGATACGCAGTGGTTTATACTGCAGTCGCGAGAGCGACGAGTGCGATCCATGATGCCACTATTTGATGAGACATGGCGACCTCGACTTGCGACATTGGGGCTTTGGACGGTGGTAGCGATGCCTGTGCTGCGAGCTCATAGAGCTCTGATGACGGCCGCAGTGGAGCGATACCGCAGCGAGACCTCCAGCTTTCTGCTGCCGACAGGAGAGATGACCATCACACTTGAGGATGTCCATCGTATCCTCAAGCTGTCGATTCATGGTCGACGTGTGAGGTATGACACAAGGAGGGGGCGGACTGCGTTGATCAGAGTGTTCAGAGTAGAGCACGTGGTGCTTTCCGCAGACGGGAGGGAGATGGATTACGACAGGATGCTGGCGGCGGGTGCAGATCCATTTGCCTTATATTTGTGTGCGCTGATTGGAGGTGTAGTGCTGCCGGATAGGCGAGGCAGGGGTTTTCCTGTGGGCTGGGGTGGGATGATAGAGGGGATGGTGAGACATGAGACTGTCTACGCATGGGGGCCGGTGATGCTAGCACAGCTGCTACATGAGATGCACACGGTTGCTTATCTGCATGACAGGGCTTTATCTGCTAGGGTTACACTACTGCACGTATGGCTTTGGGAGCACATCCCTGTGATTCAGCCGATCTACGATTATTATCGGCGGCCATTTGAGGCATTTGTGTTCTTGTATCGGGATGCCGTGTATACTTATACTGGACAGGTCTGCCACTGGCGGAGGATACTGGATGATGTGATTAGCGTGGTCTATCGTCCATATATTGATTGTGAGGAGTGGCCTGATGATGTTATCCATCTCCCATACACCTTTCAGCAGAGATTTCTTATGGGTCGTGCGGATCAGACTATAGAGATGTACTTACCTTCACGGGTGATGCGGCAGTTTGGACGGGTACAGGATGTGCCCCAGCAGATGGCCATTTATGCGTGGACACTGCGAGATACAGCTTATTGGCCTATAGCATTACAGCCACAGGTTGCGCTGAATGACTGGGCAGCACTTCAACCAGTTTAGTGGGATTGGAGGAGCACTGTGGTGGATGCAGGTACTATGCCTACCTATGATGCATGGTGGCAGACACATCGGCCCACTTGATTTACCGATCCGGCAGCGGAGCTATCGGAGGATGAGGGGGATGGAGATGGAGATGATCCAGATGGGGGTGGGGATGAGGTCATTGCGGATTTCATTGTAGAGGTGATGCATGATGGATCAGAGAGGGTGATCGCCAGAGATGGTTAGCTGGTGGATGAGGAGGTAGCAGCGGTAGCGGGACAGGGGCCAGTGGGGCAGGATGTTCCAGGACAGCAGGTTCCAGCACAGCAGGCTCCAGCGCAGCAGGTTCCAGCGCAGCAGGTTCCAGCAGAGTAGGTGCTAGTGCAGCAGGTTCTAGCAGAGCAGGTTCCAGCAGAGCAGGTTCCTGCGCAGCAGGTTCCAGGATAGCAGGTTCCTGCGCAGCAGGTCCAGGCTAGGGGTGGACGGCAGGGTCGAGCACTACGACGACGCGGTGGACGGCCGAGGACAGAGCAGGGTGATCTATCCCCATCACGGGTGGAGCAGCTGCGGGTCGGTAGGTATGATGTCGAGGCAGGGAGCTCAGGGGCAGCGATTGAGGCAGAGGTTGAGAGGCTGACGCCTCGGCGACGGTCACGAGATGAGATGGAGGAGATAGAGACACTACGTGCTAAGGTGGCCAGTTTAGAGGAGGCGTTGGGGCGTCGAGAGGCTGAGTTGGGACAGCTGCAGGGAGTGGATGAGCGGTTAGCAGTGGCGGAGGCTCAGCTGGCTCAGGCCAGAGAGGATATGGAGGATTTGAGGATAGAATGGGATGCAGCGCTCGTGAGAGCACAGTAGGCAGAGACTGCGTTGAGCAGTGCACAGGCTATGGGTGGGGGCCTTGCCCTGATTTTGGAAGGGATGCAGACTCAGCTGGCTCAGGCTCAGACACATGCGCATCAGGTACAGGGTCAGTTGAGCCAGGCACAGGGACAGGTGGCTCAGGTACAGGGGCAGGTGGCTCAGGTATGAGGGGAGCTAGCAGAGGCGAGAGCGCGGACAGAGTATTATCAGGGGTTATACTATGCAGCCGTACTTGCAACGTAGCGAGCACTGAGTTACAGCCAGGTCAGTAGATCGGGGGCGTCGAGATCACATCGATCTAGATCTATTCAGTCAGTTCAGCAGACGATGCCCCCTCCTACATATGTGCCCCAGTAGGATCCTCAGGTACCAGTAGCACCACAGCCACAGCCACCGCCAGGATCACAGGCTCGACCAGGGTCATCATCTCCTACCCCCTCAGAGAGGGGATCCTCGATGTGATAGTTATATCATGATAGCCCTTAGAGGCATTGTATCAGGACACTTTATTATTATTTTTTTGATGATGTGAGCGATGTACATTTTTTTGTGGTGATTATATATGATGCGAGACTTCTGATGGCTTATGATGTTCTATTGTGATGATGCTTATGTGATGGATGCACATGTTATATTTTATATGTTGTGGATGTATGATGTGTTTTCAAATGATGTGTGTGATTTGGTGGATGCAATTATGTGTTTATGAGATGTTGATATGTATGGAATGCAATGTGATGATGCTATTTTTAATATGCACCTTTGCTATGATGTGTAATGATATGCAGCTGAAATGAATCTACTTGTGTTTTATGCAAACTTAAATGGATTTAAAATGAACCTAATATGTGATGCAAATGGATTAAAATGAACCTATCATGAGATGTAAATGGATTAAAATGAACCTGAAATGAGATGCAAATGGATTAAAATGAACCTAAAATGAGATGCAAATGGATTAAAATGAACCTAACATGAGATGTAAATGGATTTAAAATGAACCTAACATGAGATGTAAATGGATTAATAATGAACCTATCATGAGATGCAAACGGATGAAAATGAACCTAACATTAGATGTAAATGGATTTAAAATGAACTTAACATGATATGCAAATGGATTAAAATGAACCTAACATGATATGCAAATGGATTAATATGAACCTAACATGATATGCAAATGGTGGTGAGATGTAGTTAAATGATATGTGCTAAATGCAGTATCGGTGATAGGTGGTATGCAAACTAGGTGATAGGTGAGGTAGCCTAATCCTGATACACATGATGTTCCTTGTGTTGACCCTGAATAGTGAGACTGTGGGAGAACGCGTTAGGTGTTGTGGATGATAGGGGTGAGAGCGTCTAGGGGATGGCGGTGGGGGGATTGGAGGATGGTTAGGTCATAAGATACCACATCATTGAGGGGGGGAGGGGGGTTTGGTTCAAGATGTGTTAAGTGGAGATAGGTTGGGATGATGGGGTTAGTGCGGGAATTAGATTGGTGGGGGGGCGGGGGGGGGGGTTGGAAAGTGTTGATCAAATCTAGGCTGATATGGGATAGGTGACTGAGTGATTAGGATGATGATGTTGAGCTAGTATCAGTAGTTGCACAAAATTAATTGAGAGCATTTCTTAGTTTAATGTAGCAATGTTGGATACAATTCACGAAGGTATGAAATGACCTAGGTGATGATGTATATCCGAGGATTGCATGGACTAGACCCACAAACAATAGGTTGGTTTCATGCATGCCCAATGTAGTATAATCTTGTCTAGTAGAGGAAGGGGACTCATAGCAGTGAGTGTGAATAATGCATATAAGGTGTTGATGCCTGTATATGCAAAATAGGACTCATTATGCTAGAACCGACCTAATCTTCAAGATATGAATACTATTCTTGGAGTAATGAAACCAACCCACAAGCACAGCATACTGAAACAATGACTATGTCTACTCCAAGGGCTATCCGTTACATACCATGATATAATGAGATCAAGGTAGCTTTGGAGATTACTTGGAGTGAGACAAAAAGATAACAATCAATAAGCAAAAAGACCAACGAAAGATACAAATAGCCTTTTGTGTGCTCTTGCCAAGAGACATGATGATAGAATGATAGATTTTTGTCCATTGTAGGAAAGACGTATCCTAGGACGCAGATCTATTTTTTGATTGGAGAGTTTTTTTGTGGAAGATGGGCGAAAGAATATTGGGGCCAAATGGAAGATTATAGTTGGTATATTGCTTGATGATTTTTGTGCGAGAGACCATGTTTGAATGGTATGTGTAGCATGCATATCGTTTCGTAGATCTAGAAAGCTCAGTGAGTGGGAACCATCCCAATGGGTGGGATGGGTGCATCTTAGTTACCTGAGTACTGGAAACATCCTTCGTATTCCAGACTGCCTACATACCCTGTGTCCACGGGATCAAGGTACTTGTAAGATGCGGGTGAAATGAATATGTAGTTCTGGCAAGACTTGATGATGAGGGAATGGTTGGCGATGTGATGTGATGAGGGGTTGAGACGTGTTTAGATGATTGTGGTGGGATGTGAGATTGATGCATGTGGCGATTATTTTTGGATTTTCTAATTTTCTGCTGTTTTTGGATTTTCTGATTTTATGCTGTTTTTGGATTTTCTGATTTTATGATGTTTTTGGATTTTCTGATGTTTTTGGATTTTCTGATTTTATGATGTTTTTGGATTTTCTGATTTTATGATGTTTTTGGATTTTCTGATTTTATGATGTTTTTGGATTTTCTAATTTTATGAACTGTACAAAGGAGAGCTTACAAGGTTCCTCGTTCCCCAGGTGGGGTTGTGGGTGGGTGAGGTAGTGCGGGATGGGCTAACAAACTTGATGTTTCAGAATTTCAAGCCATGGGATGTGTGGGTATGAAGTGTTATGCTGGAAAGAGAACTTATTAGATGGTAGAACCGGCCATTACGCATGGCGCCTGAAACAGGTTTTCACCATGGTACTTATCCAAGGCGTCACCGAGGTGATTTTCACCATTGGAAGTTTTTATTGCTCTCTAATTTTTTTCTTGATTTTTTGATTTTTTTGATTTTTTTTTTTTGGTGTTTTTACTTTTTTACATTTTTTTGATTTTTTGACTTGTGGTATCAGATGGGTTATGCATAGAATCGATTGAGATGCAAGATGTTCATTGGCTCATCTAGAGGCTGCCCCTCGGGTGTTGCCAGCTGATAAGCTCCTGACCCATAGTCGGCAGTAATGACATAAGGTCCTAGCCAATTAGGTTCAAATTTTCCTTGCTTCGGACTCTCTTGCAGGTTCTTTTGATTTTCCATTAGGACCAGGTCACCTACCTCAAACTTTCTGGTTCTGATCTTTTTGTTGTAGCTTCTTCTGAGGCGGTTTTGGTATGCCTGTAAGTGATTTAATGCATTCAGGTGTTTCTCATCCAACAATTCAAGTTGATGCAACCTTGCGACGCGATAGTCTTCATTAGATATAATATTTTGCAATTATACTCAGAGGGATGGGAGCTCGACCTCTATAGGTAAAATGGCTTCTGATCCGAATACTAGTGAGTATGGAGTGGCTCCAGTAGGAGTGCGGATGCTAGTGCGGTAAGCCCATAGGGCGGGCTTAAGTTGGAGGTGCCAGTCGCGGCCAGCTTCATTGACTGTCTTCTTTAAGATGCGGAGGATGGTTTTATTAGAAGCCTCTGCTTGACCGTTTCCTTGGGGGTAATATGGCGTGGAGAAGCGGTGTTTGATGTCAAACTTTTTGCACAAGGTGCGAACTTCTTGGTTCTTAAATGGCTTCCCATTGTCAGTGACAATGGAATGGGGGATACCATAGCGGCAGATGATGTAGTGGAGAATGAACTTGGAGATTTGGATGCCTGTGGTGAAGGTGAGTGGTATTGCTTCCACCCACTTTGTGAAGTATTCGGTAGCAGTTATTATGAATTTATGGCCGTTGGAAGATGGAGGGTGTATTTTACCTACGAGGTCGAGCCCCCACTGTGAGAAAGGCCATGGTGTTGTGATTGGTTGCAGCTCCTGTGGTGGTGCGTGGATGAGATCGCCATGCTGTTGGCATGGGAGGCATTTTCTGATAAACTGATGTGCATCCTTGTCCATAGTGGGCCAATAATAACTAGTCCTTAGGATCTTCTTAGAAAGAGCTGGTCCACTTGAATGTGCCCCACAAATACCTGCGTGTACCTCTTCCAAAGCTGCTTCAGCTTCCCTAGAGTCTAAACATCATAGAAGCGTACCATCAAGACTCCTTTTGTAGAGGGTGTCACCTACAAGGATGAAACGGGAAGCTCGACGGATGAAGGATTTTTTCTGTGATGAGGATAGGTTGTTGGGGAGGATGTTATCATGAAGATAGAGGTAAGTTTCCTGATACCAGGGGGATAAGGGACCAACGATTTCGCACACTAATTCAGATTGGGGAACGTCATATGCTGGGATGGGGAGCTCTTCGATCAAGAACTCACATTTCTTGCTGCCTTGCTTCATATCAACCAGAGATCCAATGGTGGCCATGGCATCTGCCGCTTTATTGTTTAACCTTGGGATCTGCTCAAAGTGTATGTCACCAAAATAATCTTTAAAATCATCGACCATCTTCTTATAGGGAAGAAGCTTATCGTCCTTGGTTTTATATTCATTATTGACTTGTCTGATGACTAGTTGAGAGTCGCCATACACAGTTAGTTTGTCTATTTTCCATTGGATGGCCATTCAGAGACCTGTGATGAGGGCCTCATATTCTGCTACATTATTGGTGCATGGAAATGTGATTTTGAATGATTTAGGGATCGTGTCACCTTGAGGGGTAACAAACAGGATGCCTGCCCCTGAGCCTCTGTGAGTGTAGGATCCATCAAAATACATCTTCCATGTATCTGTGGCTGGTGTGATTGTCAAGATGGCCTCGTCTGGAAATTCTGCTATTGTAGGATGCTCTGCCTGAATAGGTGCCTCAGCCAGTTGATCTGCTATGACTTGTCCTTTGATTACCTTCCTCTCTGTGTATTCTATGTCAAATTCAGTGAGAATCATGACCCATTTTGCCATCCTTCCTGTGAGAGCTGCTCTATTTAGTAGATATTTGAGTGGGTCGATCTTAGCAATGAGCTTAGTCTTATGATTGAGCATATAATGTCTTAACTTTTGTGATGTGAAGACGAGGGCTAGGCATGCTCGTTCAATTTGTGTGTAGTTAAGCTCATAAGAAATCAAGGTGCGGCTGATGTAGTAGATGGCTCTTTCCTTTCCCTGTTCATCGTGTTGTGCTAACAAAGCCCCAATTGCTGTGTCGGTTACGGAAATATACAAGAGGAGGGGCTCTCCTTGTCTTGGTGGAGATAGAATAGGGGGATTAGCCAGATATGCTTTTAGCTGGTCGAAGGCATCCTGACACTGAGTAGTCCAAGTGAAAGCTGTATCTTTTCGGAGGAGATGCTGGAATGGTTGGCATTTGTCAGCAAGTTGAGCAATGAATCGGCGAATAGACTATAGTTTACCCTGTAGGCTTCTCAATTGTTTCAAGGTTTTAGGAGGTGGCATTTCAGTAATAGCTTTGACCTTTGCCGGGTCCACCTCGATTCCTCTTCTGGAGACTATGTATCCCAATAATTTGCTTGAAGTGACGCCAAAGACACATTTTGTTGGATTTAGACGAACATTATATTGCTCTAACCTGTCAAAGATCTTGGCTAGCACGTCTAAGTGCTCTTCTCGGGTCTTTGATTTGCCGAGTAAGTCATCAACGTAGTCCTCCATGATGTGGTGAAAGAGGTCGTGGAAGATGACAGTCATCGCTCGTTGATAAGTGGCTCCTGCATTCTTTAGGCCGAACGGCATTACTACCCAACAGTATGTCCCCCATGGGCATATAAAGGATGTTTTGTGCTGATCTTCTTCGGCAATTTTGATTTGATTGTATCCTGAAAAGCCATCCATGAGGGATAGCATCTCATGCCCTGCGGTAAGATCCACGATCATGTCAATGTTGGGAAGAGGGAAGTCATCTTTTGGGCAGGCCTTGTTGAGGTCTCTGAAGTCAGTGCAACAGCGGATTCTGCCATCTGGTTTAGCAACAGGTACTAGATTCGAGACCCATTCGGGATAATCAATTGGACGTATGAACCCCACGTCTAGTAACTTTTTAAGCTCTGCTTTGACAAGAAGGGCCACGTGAGGATTCATCTTTTGGAGATTCTGTTTGACTGGTTTGGCATCAGGACTCACTGCAAGGTGATGTACAACCAAGGCGGGATCTAGCCCTAGCATGTCTGCGTAGGTCCATGCAAAGTTGTGATTTCTGCGTGTGAAGAATGCCAAGAAGTCCTCCTATTTGAACAGGCTGAGAGATTCTGCTCGATATGTGATTTTTGGCTCTTCCTCTGTCCCTAGATTCATTTCCTATGCTGGTTCAACCAAAATGGGTGATCTGTCAGGATATACCTTATCTATTTCAGGGAGGCCCATGCTTCCATCTCCTGGTGCCTCATGGAGGTTTTCACCAGGAGATACGTCCTTTATTTTTACTTTTTTAGGATCTGACACTACTGTAGAACGGTTTTCACCATCAGATCTATTTTTTGTTTTTGTATTTTTGCGACTAGAAGCAGGGGTTGTCTCCCCAAAATAGGCAGCTGGATTGAGTTCCATGATGTATCCAGCTCTGTGGTCTCCCAAGGGGAAGTTGTCTCTTACTCCCATCATTTCAGCAATGGCTTCGTCATTAGGTGCAATATCCAAAATAGGAGGTCCTCGTTGGTCCCAGTCGATGAGGTCAGGGTATACTAATGGTAGGTCATTAGGTGATGAGGCGAGAGTAGTGACAGAGTAGATGGTGCAAATGGAGGAGGCGAAGAAATCAGCAAAGTCGCTAAAGGAGTCCTGTAGGTCCGTTTCGTTAATGTGGTCGACGTCTAGAGAACTGGAGCAAACTCGGCTAAGATACATTCGCCGGTATTAAGGATACGTTGTGGTTGGCCATACCCTAACCCTTGAGTATAGGGGTTCCTGGTTGCTTGCAGTGGTTCCACAATGCCCTGTTCATGAAGGCCAATGCCGCCTTGTCCTTTGTAACCCATGCTTTTGACTATCTCAGAACCTTTGCCGTAAATGTTTGCTGGGATGGTGGGGATGTCTTGTTCTGTTTCCTTGTCCTTGTAAAGCCAGGATGAAATATCTTCAAGTATGTCCTAATCCAGAAGGTGTTTTTTCTCAAAGACGGGTGAGGGTTTGCATTTGATGATGACTGTGTCAGCTGCCTCTGTGTGCGGAGTGCCAAATGTCTTAGGAGTTGGTAATAAGCCCACGCAAAAGGTGCCGTGAAGGTTGTATTCTCCACAGCCTTGGTCGCTGAGCTTGATCTTGACCTCAGGTGGTGAAGGTGTTTGGGATGAAGTGGTGGTGATGTTGGCAGGGTCGATGTATGAAGTGGAAGTTGTTGGGATGATTTGGTTGGTGGCTTTATTGTATGGACAGAAGGTTTGGTTGTGTCCTTCCAGAAAACTATAGTATTGGAAAGGACGAGGATCGGCATAGATAGTGACTTCAGTGCCGTTGTGGGGGAATTTGAGACATTGATGGAAAGTGTAGGGGACGGCTTGCATGGCATGGATCCATGGGCGGCCGAGAAGAATGTTATAAGGGAGGTCAAGATCCAGAACCTGACATTTGGTTTCAAGGATTTTTTGTCCCACTTGAATAGGAAGCTTTATGGTACCTTCCGATAGCCTCTCGGTGTCATCATATCCTTTGATTGTTATGCACTCGCTAGCATCTACAACCACATCTGAGTACCCCAAGTGTTTTAGCAATTTTAGAGTGCATATATTTAGGCCGGAACCACCATCTATTAGGACCCTTTTAATGGTGTGTTTGTGAATGCGGACCTCAATGTGTAGTGCATCATTATGTAGGTGCTCGGAGGCAGGAAGGTCTTTTTCAGAAAATGTGATATGGTGTGGTGTGGCAATATGGCCGACCATGGCTTGAAATTGATTGACATCCAAGTTTGCGGGGACTTGTGTTTCCAAAAGGGCCTTGTCGAGAATGTCCTTGTGGCGGGGTGATGTACGAAGGAGCTCAAGGATGGAGATTTGCGCGGGTGTCTTTCCTAGATGGTCTAGGAGTTTGTATCGAGCGGTGGGTGATGGACGGGCATTTGGACGATGGGGGAGGGGATCAGATGTGGATGGGGGTGTTGGTTCAGTGGGAGGGGCAGTGCCGATTGAGACACGGCCTCGACGGGTTGTGACGGTGCAATCGGGTGCTTGTGCCCGAATGGTGATTGTGTTGACAGAGTGGGATGAGGGCTCAATGCGGCCGACAATGGAATCGTAGTGTATGGGTGGTGGAGTGACATTGTACGCTTGATTGGATGATGAAGCTTTGTTATGGTTGGGTAAGGGATCCTTGTAAGCTCCAAGATTGGCATTTGGTGATGGCTGTGTACTGTGTTCAAGGTTGACAAGATTTTGATCTATTAGGTCTTGGATACAATGTTTTAATTGCATGCAGTTCGCTGTTTTATGACCTGCCACGCGGTGGTATTCGCAATAATCATTTTCATTATACCATGCTGCCTTGAGGTCATTGTCTTGGTGTGGTCTGACAGGCGGGAGTGTGATTTCTCCTTGCTTGAGACATCGATCGAGGATGTCCTCAATAGGTTCTGCTGGCGGCGTGAAGTTTCGGCAAGGTTTGCGGAGTTTGTTTGGTCCTCGTTGGTTATTGGTGTTTGCCGCATATGTGTGTGCCGGTGTGTGATTTTGGATGTGTTGGACGGCCTTTATATCGGTGACGCCGTCGTTCAAATTATTCTTGTTCTTCCCCCAATAACGTGATTTATCATTAGATTGCGTGTTGGTATTGTTGTTGTTGTTGGGGGTGTTATGATTGGATTTGTGGTTATTGTTATTGTTGTTATTGTTATTGGACTTGGGATCGTAGAGTTTGATGGAACCCTTGGCAATGAGGGCTCGTTCCACAGTGGTGCCTTTGTCGATAACCTCTTCAAAGGTAGATGCGCACAGAATCTGTAAGTGAAAGCCTAATTCCTGATTGAGATTGGCCACGAACATGGTGACAAGTTGTTTTTCAGGAATAGGCCATGGGAGCTTGCTTGCTAGACCCCTCCACCTTTGTAGGAAAGAAGTGAAAGCTTCACCGTTCTTTTGTTTGGTGTTACAAAGGTCGGTCATTGACACCTCATGTTCAAAGTTGTAGGAAAAGTGATTGACAAACTTCTCCGCAAGCTCGGGAAATGTTCGAATTCCTGGTGGCAGATGGGCAAACCATTCAGCGGCTTGGCCGCCAAGACTTCTTGGGAAGAGTCTCATAAGATACGTGTCGTTGTGAGAGACTTCAAGGCAAGCAATATAGAATTCCCTTAGGTGGTCCCTAGGGTCTCCCTTTCCCTTGTATTTGTCAAATTTTGGCGTTTCAAAGTTTTTAGGGAAAGGGGGCATGTACAAGGTGCGATCAAACGGGTAGGGACAAATATCCTCAAAAGAATAGTATTTGCATTTGCCCCCAGTTTGTAAGTCATCCACCTTTTGGATTAAGCTTTGCAGCGCGGTGTTGAAATCCTGTGGTTGTTGTGGTTGAAACGTGTAGGGTTGTTGATTAGTGAGATATTGGAGATGGGGTGGGAGTTGGTGTTGGGGATTGGTTTGGATGAGATGTTGATGTTGCGGGTTGGGGTTTGGATTGAGATGTTGGTGTTGGGGATTGGTTTGGATGAGATGTTGATGTTGGGGATTGGTTTGGATGAGATGTTGGTGTTGTGGGTTGGTTTGGATTGATTGGTATTGCGGATTGGTTTGGATGAGATGTTGGTATTGCGGGTTGGGGTTTGGATTGATTGGTGTCTGTTGTTGTTGGTGTGCGTATAGTTGTTGGAGAACATGTGGTGGTATTTGGGGATTGGGATTGTGTTGACTTGTGAGATTGACATTGGGTATGTGGACGTTGGATGGGTTGGTCGTGTTGTGGGATTGTTGTGCGAAAAGTTGTCATAGGTATGCAAGGGTGTGAGGGTTTGGTGGGGGCACACTTGTGGAGGTATTTGCTTGTGTGATGTTGCCTTGTATGGCCGTTGTGTTTGAAGTGGAGGGGTTGACGGTAGTCATGGTAGTGGAGGTGATGACAGGTTGGGAGATGTTAGCAGTGGATGTGGAAGTAGTAGATGTGGTAGCGGTTGAGGTTGTGGATGTGGTAGATACGTTAGGTGTTGACGTTTGAGAGATGGTGGGTTGGGTATGTGACGTAGATGCTTGGGTATTTGATGGGGTTGGGACAACTGTAGAAGTGGATGGTTGTGATGATGTTGTGACGGGGGGAAGTTGAGCACCAAGTTTGAGAAGATGGTCAAGATATCTCTTTGGATCCGATCTTAGGACTTTATCAAGTAGGTCCATATTATCAGCATCTTGCGTGAAAGTCAAGACATCTAGGTCATCTTGGGGTATGATGGGGATATTTTGTGGTGGTGGTGGGGTTGGTGTTGGTGCTTGTGGTAAGAAGTGAAAAGGGTCGTTGGCGCCAAATGGGGGGATGAAGGAATATGTGGGTGGATTGTATGTTTGATAGATGGGTATGTTGGTACTTTCGGTGTTAGGCATGCCAAAGGGCCATCATTCCGCCATTTCTTGATTTCTTTTGTGTTGTGATCTTGTGGTGGGCATACACGTATGGATTTGATTTCTAGGTGTGGGATGAAGTGGAGACCTTAGAGAATCGAATTGATTGTGTTGGGCCCAAAGATGGATGTGGTCGTGAGATGAAGTAGAGGGATGTGATGAAGATCGATATGTTTTCCAAAGGTTTTACCCTAAGGGTGATATGAATGGGTGATATTGATTTTTTTGCACAAATTTTGGACCAAAGATGTATGATAAGAAAGGGATTTGATGTTTTTTGATTTTTGATTGGTTTAGGATGATGAGGATGATATTGTTGATGTTTCTCGAATTGAGCTTTTGGATAGGATCTAGATTTTGATTTGACACACAAAGGATGACGATTTTCTTTGTTTGGGGTAGACTAATGACCTTACACAAAGAGAGGTGATTTGTTTTTCTTGAAATGTAGACTAATGACTTTTCAAGGAAAACGTGATGTTAATGATAGGATCTAGATCTATCTTTGGCTCAAAAGGGTGACAAGATTTGATGAGGTTTTGATGTGAATTTTTGAAATGATTTTATATTGGTCCAAGGAGGTATGCAAAAAAGAAATGAATGGGGATGGATAGATATGTATTTGGGTTGATTACAATGTATCAAAGTGGTCCAACAAGGGTGGTGAGTGATTCTCTAAGGTCAAATAGAATGTGTAATTTTGGAAGAAAAATGGCTGGACGATTGGCAGATTTCTATGAGATGGATATGGATTATGGCAGAACAGAAGGCGTAGATCACAATAGAATGGGTCTTTGCTACAGGCAAGTCAATCTCATAATAGCGCCAATCCACAGGTGAAAAGGTGCTACAATCAGACTAAGAAGGCGCTGAAACAGGAAAAATAGATATCTGATGGCAAAATTTTGGATTCTTGATGGGAAAATTCTTGGATTTGTCTGCTTTGAATCTGACCGACTAGTTTGTCTGTCCAGGCATGTCAATCTAAAAATAGTGCCAATCCATGGGTGAAAAGGCGCTACAATCAGACAGATATGGCGCTGAAACAGGAAAAACAGATATCTGAAGGCAAATTTTTGGATCTGTGTGTTTGGGATACAACAAACTGATTTTATTTTGTCTCAGGCACGTCAATCTCAAAATAGCACCAATCCACGGGTGAAAAGGCGCTACAGTCAGATAGATATGGCGCTAAAATAGGAAAAACAGATATCTGATGGCAAAATTTTGGATTTCGTTTGCTTGGACTGTGATCAACTGATTTGTTTTGTCTCTTGGCAATTTGTTTGTGAAAATCAAAGCACTTTAACACACATTTGAATGCATAACAAGCAATGATTTTTGTTTGTGAAATGATATGACTTTGTTTAGAGCAAGCACATTTTTACAACCTATGGTGAGAATGGGACAGTATTTGTTGAATCCCCTAGCTGCGCCTATTCAAAGCGGGTAGCTCCAGGATCTTGGTAGCACCGGCTCCTCCTTACATTTGCACACACTTCTCACGCATACCAAGATCCAGGTTTCTTATAAGGCTTGACCCTCTCCAAACCTTTAGATTATCCCTGCTACCTCGGCTAAGAACCGCATGAATCGGGGCCGCTTCAAGGGTTTTGCCCTCTGCGTTAACAAATAGAAGGATTTTGGCTTACTACAACAAGGGCTCTTAGTAAGGGCATCCGTTCAGGTGGTTATACGTGCGGCAGTGCTACTCTCCGTTATGGAGTCTCCCAGCCTCCAAGGGTTGCGCCTTGGAGGGTTTATGGGGAGGTTGGCTATCGGTATAACAAAACAACACCTGTCGCTTGAGACTTTCATCCCAAATGCCTTATTTTATATAGTGGCTCGGAAGAGCTTGGCTTTAGTTCGTTGCCGCTTGGGTCGTTCCCACCTTTCGAAGCGGGGTGGCAGGCCCTCTAAAGATTACAAAAGCGATACAATCATGAAAACACTTTTGATCCCCAAGTTCATACAAAGATGCGAGGGGAGAGCATACGTGTTCCCTATGATTATACCACACTCAACATTGTTCAATTTTAGATCTTTGGATTAGACGGGGGGTGATTAATGCAAAGTGTTGTGAGAAGTTTTTGATTCCCAAGAGCACCAAAAAGGTGCGAGGGAAGAGCATACACCTCTCACTCTACTTGACACAATCACGAAGACACTTCACACCAGTATTAAATGGTCTTGATTAGATGCGTGAAAATGCAATTTTGTTGTTCTTTTTATCCAATGCAGTATGCAATTTGTTGTTCTTTTTATAGCCCAAATTGAAGTGTTTTGATTGTTTGTTTGTTTGGTACACAAAAAGGAAGTATATTTTAGAGCACCAAAAGTAAATGTTATGATCACACACTTCAATCAAGGAGTTGTGGTTAATTTTAAAACACCAAATTGAAATGTTTGTTCAAGACATGGCAAAGGGTTCCTTTTAGTTTCCAAATTGAAGTGTTTGCTAACTAATTAACAAACCATCCTGCAAAAAGATTTCGTTAGTACCCGCAGTACCTGCAACAAACAGAAAGAAACAAATAGCGCTAAAACATAAATATACAGGCGCCACTGCGGGCAGAACAACCCGACTTACGTGAAAATGGCGCTAAAATAGTTGATGGCGCTAATTCAAAACTAAGATAGCGCTAATCTAAAGGCGTAAATATAGAGGATAGCGCTAATAGACTCTAATTTAGGTGCTAATATAGAGAATGGCGATAATACTAAGTAGTTAAGGTGTCACTGCGCGGTGTTTCTGAAGCTGCGGAGAACACACCAATGGCGCTAATCTGAAGGATAGTGCCAAAACGCGGAACCAAATCTATTTGGTCGTTTCTCTCAAAAATTTTCCATAACCTCCCCTTGTAATTCCTGGTTTTCCTGCAAAATAGAGAACAGAAAACACCAAAAACAACAGGAAGATCGAAAAAACACACGTGAGTATGGTTAGCCTATAAAATAAAATCGCGCAGAAATAGCGCTAAAACAGAGATAGCGCTGAAATACGGCAGTAATGGCGCTGCTGCGACTGTCGAATGGCGCTGAACCTACAAAATGTCGAATACTAACACAACAACTCACAAGCAAAGATTAGATTGGACCTTGTGGGTCCCACCGGGCGTGCCAATATAGATTAGAGAAATGCAATAAGGTAAAAAGCAAAACCAAATGTAAACAAGAACACAAGATTATATCTCATGCAAAACCTAATCCCATCAAGGGAAAGAGGAGCCCTTGCACCCAAGAGAAGCTCCCAAGACCAAGATTGTCCCTAGACTATTGATTCAAATGTAAAATGCCTTCTCAAATGTGCAACTCACTATAAGCTCAAATGTGATTTTGGCATGGTAACTTTGCATGAAAATGGATGATGAAAATGACTTGTGAGAGGTTGTATTTATAGACTTTTGGAGAGGATTTTGATCCAAGGGTGGAGATTGATTGGAGAGATCAATGGTGGAGGATGAAAGTGAGGTGGAGGGCCTAGATTTGATCTTGGAAGATGGAGGGCTAGGAATAAAAGTAAATCTTTTATTCATTTTTGGGAAAGGGGTGAATAAATGAGGTTGGGTGAGATGGATTATTTGTGAATTAAAAATTCACATGGGGAAGGGTAAAATGAATTAAAAATTCATTTGGGGAAGAGTGGATATGACATGTGTAAGGGATGTGTAAGAGGAGTAAATGTGATGTGTGATTTATTTGAATTTTAAATTTGGGAGGTGTGGAGAGAAGTGCTAATGAGGATTTGACTTTCTTAATTAGGGTGATTAACCTAATTAATATGGCTGGAATAAATTAGTAGAGGGATTAGAGGGGGGATAAGATTAATTAATTAGTGATTTAATTAATTAATCCTAAGGCTAGGATGGGATAGGCTAGAGTAGGCAATTAAATAATAGCTATTTAATTGTCTAGGGTAGGGATAGGCTGATTAGTAGGCTGGATTAATTAGTTAACATGGTTTTAACTAATTAATTGGATTTAGGGAAAATGGGGATTTGATTTAATAAATTTTGTATATTTATTAAATCATTTGGCTAAGGTTTGGACTATTGAATTAAATAAAATTAATTCAATTTTGGGATAAAATGGTGTGGATTCAGAAAACGAAAGGGGTGATTTAATTAAATAAAAATTTAATTAATTAGTTGGAAAGGGAATTGGTAAGTTTAGGGGTGTCGGGAATCAGTTTGGTGGTCGAGACATTTTTAGGTGTCTACAGACCTATCCATAGCATATCAAATTTTCCATGATTCCCCTTATTTTCATGGGCTTTATCCCAACATAAGAGTAGGTCTAAGATTTTAAAAGTTTTAACTCTAGCTCTCTTATCAAACCATCTTTTGACTACTACTTGATGTTTGGCAAACCTATCTATGGCTTGATTTCTTTTCTCATCCAAGTGTAACAATTGAACTAACCTGGCTTCTCTTTGGTCATCAAAACCTAAGTACTCATTAGCAGACTTCCAGGTTGGGATTCTTAGATTAATAGGAAAAATTGCATCTGTGTTGTATACTAAATGGTATGGTGAATTCCCTAATGTTGTTTTAACTTTTGTTCTATCTACCCACAATGCATATTTCAACAAAGTATTCCATTTCCCAGGGTTTTTGGCAATCAATTTCTTAATGATATCTAACAAAATTTTGTTAGTGGATTTTGCTAACCCATTACCCTATGGATAGTAGTTTGATGAAAATTTTAAAACAATACCATATTAAAAAGCCCAGTTTGAAAATTTTAAGGAAGAGAAAGTAGGGTTGTTGTCACATACTAGTGCATAAGGTACTCTAAATCTGGTTATGATATTTTCCTCTAGAAATTTGATGACGACCTTACTGGTAGATAACTTACAGCAAGTAGCCTCTGTCCATTTGGTGTAGTAATCAGTCACTACAAGGATGAATTTGTGTCCAACAAAAGATGGAGGATTAATGATTCCAATGAAATCTAGCCCCCATTGTGCAAAAGGTCTTGTTTCTATTACTAGCTGCAAAGGATGAGTCATGTTCCTTCCCTTATCAGCCATGGTTTGTCAAGTATGGTAACACCTAATATGTTCTTTAGTGTCTTTAAACATGGTGGGCCAATAGTACCTTTCCCTTAACATTTTATGTGTCATAGCTAAGTGAGATCCATGAGCTGTACCATACTTATCATGTAACTCTAGCAATACTTTAGCAACTTGGTCTCTATTCAAACATCTCAGATATATCCCTTCATGATTTTTTCTGAATAATAAACCTCCCTGAATCATGTACTTTTGAGCTTTCATCCTTAACACCCTTGATGAGTGTCAAGTAGCACCCATAAAATACATCTTTTTACCTCTCTTTTTCTCCTTTTTGATCCCATCTTTCTTGATGTCTACACCCAAATAGGCTAGCAAGATTATTCTAAATAATGATTAATTGAAGATAAATTACTTAAGATCATGATTTTTTATTAAAGGACGAATGTGCATGGAATTGATGGAAATATATAGAAAAACTTCTCTTTTTGAATCAATAGGTGTAGATGTTCAGGATGGCAATTTTGTGCGTCTCTTGAGGTAGTCCTAAATGATCTCTAGAGACAATACTAGAATACAATGACATCAGAAGTTTTGAAGTAAAGAGGAAGAGCATCTCTAGAGCTAAGCAAGAAGGCCGCTATTATATCTCCGAAGCTATAGATATATCTCCAGAGCTGCAGACATAGACATACATTTTTGCCTCCTCTTTAGAATAGAGCAGATTTCTAGCACTGTTGTTGGTCAGGCACTTTTAACAGTGATAGTGATACCCCTCATGTTACTCAAATCATCACCCGAGTGATTAAGGCCCATCTTTAGTTAATTGCTAGGAGTTTTTATCTCTTTTTAGTTTTTGCATGAGTTACTGATGAAACTAATTTAATATCCATATTTTCAGGGCCTCATTGCCCAAATGTATTAAGACTCAAACTTAGATTCAGAGTGGACTTCTGTTCCACTCAATCTATTTTTAGTGCATGGTTATTTTCCATAGTTAGACAGCTAGTATAATAAATAAATGGATGTCATCTCATAGAAGAACTGGTAGATAAGATAAGTGATATGTCATCACTCATTTTATATATACTTATAGAAGAAGCAGAAAAGGGTGACTTGTATTATTCTGATTTTTTGTAATCTCAATTTGGATATCAATATTTCTCTGAATACAAAGCGAATAGAATTGGACCGAATTAAGTTGTGATCTTATTTTTTTGTGTTGATTCCTTACTGTAACCTTCAACCCTAAGGGTGTGGAGCAAGGGCCCACTCTCACCACCAAGGCAGAAGGCTAGTACCACTGTTTTGTTGTTTCAGATTTTGCTTTATAGAATACTTGCTGATTTTGATAGATAGATGCATGTTGCAATTTATAGATTTTCTTTGAGTAATTTATTGTTCAATTCTATTTGCAGCATTCTTTGAATTCATTTAGTAAGAAAATAGATCAATCTCTTTAAATTAGTAAAAGTCATTAGAATTAGCTAGAGAAACTGGTAACTGTAGAATCCCTAATTGTAGATAGCCGAGGACATAGCCCTAGATTTTGACATTTGAAATATGATTAAATGATGAGGTACAATGACATTTGTTAGCCCTTCTCTGGGAGGACTTCATATGTCTTGGATATTTCCCTAATATAAAGAATGAAGTAAGATTGGCATACCACCCGCTCGAAGTAGTTGTATTTACTATGTACTATTGGTTCACAATCTTGGGATCTATATTAGCTATAGTCCACACCAAAGCTTGACCCCTAACCAATTTCATTGAAATGATTTCCATACCATATTCCTGTAGCACTGTGATCCATTTTGCTCTTTTATCTCTTGGTTCATTTTGTATCAACATCTTTATTACAGCATCAGGCACAATTGCATTGACTTGACTTCCCAGAATGTAATGTCTAAACTTTTTCACTACTTTTACCAATTTAAATGACTATCTTTCAGTATCCAGATACTTCAACTCAACATCCTTAAGATGAGCACTCATAAATGCTATCAACCTTTCTTCACTTTCTTCATCTTTTTGTGTTAAGGTTGTAGCCCATGAGTGTTCTGATGCAAAAGAATAGATATAAAATGGTTTAGTATAATTTAGACTAGTTAATATTAGAGCATTGGTGATTTCTTATTTTATATCTTTGAAAACTACCCTAGCCAAAAGTGTCCACTTTATCTGGGCCTATTTTTTAAGCATAGCATTCAAAGGCTGTACTATCTCAACAAAACTAGTGATAAATTTTCTCACAAAATTGATTTTACCAAAAAATGACTTCAGTTCTTTTTTACTGGCAAGTAATTGCAATTTGTTAATTCCTTCTAATTTGTTTGGGTCTATAGAAATCCCATTCTCAAAAATAATATGTCCCAGTAACTTATCTTCTGTCACCTCAAAGATGTATTTCTTTGGATTCAGAGATATACCATATTTTTGCATCTTTGTAGCACTCTCTTCAAATCCTCTACATGGGTAGACCTATCTTTAGAGAAAACAATTAAATAATCCATACAAATCACTATGCACTTACCAACCAATCCATCAAAAGCAATATCCATGGCCCTTTGGAATGTAGCCCTTGCATTGATTAAACCAAATGGCATTTTTTTATAGGCATAATTACCCCATTTACAAGTAAATGTAGTTTTCAATCGATCCTCTTTATCTACTAAGACCTGATTGTAACCAAAGAATCCGTCCAAGGACATCATCCTAGCACCATTGACTATCTGTAAAACCTCATCTAAAGGTGGTAAAGGATAGTTATCCTTTTTTGATGCTTTATTAAGGTTTCTGAAATCTACACAAAGTCTGATATCTCCATTCTTTTTTCTTACAAGCACTAGGTTAGCTATCCAGGTAGAATGTCTTACAGGGAATATTATCCTTGTAGATAACAATTTTTTAACCTCTCAAAAATCAAGGGTTTTAGTATGGCATTCGTAGGTCTTTGTTTTTCCTAAATGGTTTTACTCCTAGTCTCAAGGGAATCACGTGGGTTATGATAGATGTATAATATGTTTTGAGATCTTCATACATGCACGCAATCACATGTTTATAAGCCTTCAATACAATGATTATATCATTTCTCAACTCAAGGGAACAAGTTTTACCAATTAACACACTTTGAGGATCCTTATCAGTACCCAGGTTGAAAGGATCACACTTACCTCCTTCAGTTTTAGGAAGATCCTTTTGCCTAATGACTCTATGAAAATCAAAAATCTTCTCTAGTTCAATTATTCCTTTTGGCAAGGAGTTACTTTTTAAGTTAATGACATCCTTCTCATCCCAAGATACTTCTAGTCTATCTTGTTCATCAATTATCTGAGCTTCAAAAATGTCATGACTTGTTATAAAATCAAGAATCTGTTGGTCACCCTCAAATACTTGAAAATTTGTTACGTTATTAGGTACACTAGGAACTGACACTAGTTCTATTGTAAACTTCTTTAGTCCTGACAAGGCTAATGGTTCAAGAGTACTAGCTGCGACTGCTAGGGCATCTAAATAGTGATTTAATTCTCTAGGAACATGTATAATATTGAAAGCATCGAAGTGTTCAATCAAATCCCAAACTCTGTGCCTATAACTTACCGTTCTCTGAAAATTGCAGGCATACAACTTCCTTACTTGCCTGACTACCAGTTTAGAATTAGATAAAACTTGAAGGACTCTCACCTTCTTCTTGATGGCCATTACTAATCCATGTACTAGTGCCTCATATTCCGCTACATTATTTGTATAGGGAAACTGCAATCTGTAAGCTGCTAAAAATGAGTTACCATCAGGATCAATAAGTTCTATACCAGACCATATTTCCTATTTGTATTTTGATCTGTCACACTTTAAAATCCACATGTCTTTTTGTGAACTAGATCTTTTACCTTTAGATGAAGTACTTTATTTACCTTAGGTTTTGCATGAGCATGTATATCCTTATACATTTTTATTTGACCTATAGGTACTGGGGTATTTTCTATAGGTTTGTGAGGATTAAAATGCTTATTATCTCTTGTTTCCACAAAATCACTTGGATCTTTTAGTATAACATGAGTATTCCTAGGACTATCAACATCACGTCTACCTTCCCTATTTTTCATTTGTGCCATACATTTCCTATGTTGATATTTAATTATTTCCTTGTGCATTCCACAATCCTCTTTAGAATGGGTGGTCTTATGAACTCTACACCATCCCCTACATAGAACATCCTAAATAGAAGTTCCATGCTAAATACATTTCCAGATTTCCTGGTTTATGATCTGGTTAAAATTACTCATGGTACTTTCTTCTTCATTAGAAGAACCAGAATCAAACTCAACAAGCACACTAGTTCTTTTGTCTATAGGTTTCCTTTCAAAATCAAGGGCCATAATTTCTTCTATTTGAACCCCCCTATTGGAAACTCTATATACACCAGGTTCTATTGTAGCATACAACACCTCATTTGTCTTGTAATCTATTATCGTGTGTTTCATTTTTGGCTCTACCTCAATCCTAATCTAATTAGGAATGCCTCTCCAAGGTAACCACATGTGTGAAAAATTAGTTGCCATATATCCATTTAGAGTTTTAGACCAATCTCTACTCAACATCTTGTAATTCACAAGAATGTCCACTACCTGAATGCCGATATACTGTGTGACTCTTGGATCAGCAGCTAATTGCATCTGAATATGCATCAATTCTCCTACATCATTTACTTCAAATTTGTCTAGTTGAGTTACAACCTTGGATGACTTAGTAGGGGTGAGTCCTAAAGATTTACACACTCCTAATGGCATGACATTAGTAGAAGCTCTAGAGTCTACCATGCAATTGTGCAAGTTTTTTCTAAAGATTCTTAATGTTAACAAGAAAGGAGGAGACTCCTTTTCTATATATAACTCTACATTAGTATTTGCAGGCTGTTTAGGACTTTTGTTCTTATCCTTGATTTGCACTTCCTTGTTGTGACCATCTAGACTTATTAAATTTTCTCTAGGACTGGATTTATCTAAAGACTTCATAAAAGCAGTCCTAACTCCTAGACTCCTTAACAATTTGTACAAAGGACCATTCACTTTAATTTTTCTAATCTCTTCAGACAAATGACTCATCAATTTAGAAGCATCATTGGGTTCTGATTTACCTAAATAGACCTTTTGTGAGGCTAAAGTACCGGCATCTTGATGATTTGCTTTTGGAGGTAGAGGATTATTGCTTGAATGTAGATTAGGTGGTGTATTGGAATTGTTTGGAGGCATAGAGGTAGTGAAAGGACCTCCACGCTTATTATTACTTCTCAAGTTGTAAGTATGATTCTTCTGAGACTGTTGAAATGCTTGGACCTCATCTGCTTCACCTTGCACTTCATTTTTAGTTTCAAAGGGAAACTAAAAAGTTTCCAATACTAAGGCAGATCCTAGATACAGATTTTCATGACAATATGGCTCATCTTCTTCTATCTGATCCTCTTCTTCTTTTGATGAGAAGGTAAAACTTTGTAGAGCCATGTCTGATTTATATCTTGAAGGTACTATCTCATTCCCTTTAGGTATCAGGAATTCTGATGTAGGGCTCTGCACTACCACTTTGAAGATACTACCAACTGGAACTAGGGACAATTAAGCTCGGCATGAGCACTCGTACTATGGATTCTGTACCAATTCTTAAGAGCTACATTTGCTACTTGTATCCTAGTAGGTTGTTTAGATTTCTAATTGTCTGGATTCTCAAATGGAGATGCCAAAGTGCCATTATTTGGCCTTGTATTCCAAATTCTAGGAGGTCTAGGCTGATTATCATTTCTATTATCATTTACATGAACTTTATTGTATCCATTGTGACCTCTATTATGTGATCCTTGTCCTTGTCCTTTAACTCATCCTTATCCTCTTGTGCCTTAGCTACATATGTATCCTGGGGAGCTTAGAAGAATGACTGGCCATTGAACTGGTTATCATTGGCAACATGGCCCATGTATGGAACTATATCATGAGTAGGAACTGGATTATATACTGGAGTATGATTCATCAGTGCACCATTCAGTTGTTGCAACTAATTAGAAATTGTAGCTCCTCCAAGACTCACTAGCAGTCCATGGCTTGTTTTCCGCATCTCCTAATTTATCTTCATAGCTTCTTTGTATGCTTGAGATAAATTTGCCCCTGCAAGTACCTACCTCTTAATAAACATGGCAGTTAATGGATCCAAAGAAACATAATACATTTGTAATACTACCTCATCAGTTATAGTATAAGGAGCCACCAACCTTGAATAGGATTTTTGAAAATGATCATTGACATTAGTTATAAATTCTTCTTCATTTCTTTTTATCTCTGCTAACCTATGATACAGTGATGCTGGTTGTATTGGAATTATAGACCTAGATAAGAATGCTTCCTCCATAATCGCCCAACTTGTGATGTGATTATTAGGCAAATTGACATACCAGCTGTAAGTTGGTTTAGTTAAGGTAAAAGGAAACAACCTACATACCACATCTTCATTTGTTATCCTTGCCCTGAAGCAAGTTTCTTTTAAGATCCTTATGTTATCTTCTATATCCTAATGCAATTGGAATTTTGGACATATCTTGTCTGGATTCTTTGGCGTGTCATGATATGCCACAAAGGTTATAGGTGATTCCATGTTAAAGAATGCCATAACATGATGACTAGATGGAACTACACCAAATTTTGGTTGATTATGAGGATTTAAACCAAAATTCAGTGGTCTAAATGTATAAATGTTTGGATTTATTAGGTTAGGTTGAATTAAAGGTGAACCTGGACTAGGAGGAGTATGAGATGAACTCCCTAGCTGAAAATTCCAAGGACTTGAAATTAAGGGATTATTTATATGTTTACCTCGTCCATCAAATAATTGCAAGAAAATGTCCCCTGTATTTGACTTGGATCTAGTTGTTCGAATAGTCCTATTATCTACTTTGCACAAAGCTTTCTTTAAATCCTATCAGTCCCTCCTTCTAGTGCCAAAAACTATTGATGTGGATGTTATTCACACACAATCAGAGATAAAATTCAGTTGAACTTTTTCTTAACTTGAAGAATGTGGAGAATTATTAGAAAATAGTTCTCAATTCCAAGGCTTCGGTAATTAGGTTATGATTGTGTTGGACTTACTCAAGGTTCAATGTGAAGCTTTTTGTTCAAGGGGCCTTACGTGATTTAAAAGTTCATTACTGGCTACTATTACTTATTCTTTGCAAATAACCTCAAATACTTTTAAAGATAATGATCCTTTTGCAAATGTTTACAACTTTCAAGTCAATCTTTGCATGAATTCCAAAGAAACATGCTCTGTTCTTCAAATTTATGAAAATTATCAAAAGATCTTTAGCATTTCCATGTATTTATTAGAATATTCAACAATTTCATTTGGATGGTTGCGTTTTTGTTATTTATTTAAAATACTAATAAAGATACATAAAAGATAAGGTTAGAGACATGATATAAACAAATAGGATGCTCTGCTACTCACCTGGACAAATTTCTTATTACCTTGGACAATTCAGAAACAAATAAACTCTTATATGTTAATCTAGATCATTTCCCAAATTCACATATAGAATTTTAATCTTCAAGGAAATATATCAACAAAACACATAAATTGAATAACACTATGGAATAGATGCAAAAATTCAATGTTTGTATTTACTAATATATGTTAGCCATTTCACATTTACAATATTTCATAACTTCAATTTTCTAAATGCATCAACAATATCATCAAAACTTACAAACATTTTTACAGATATAGCAAGAAAACATGATGTTCCACATATTCCTTCCTATAGACATAGGCAAATTCTTGCTCAACTCACTATGCTCAAAGTATTTTCCCAATCACTTCTCTTGCAAACAATCTGGTATTTTTTCTATATCAACCCCATGTACTAAAATATGATTACCAAAGATCTTTATATAGACTAAGATCCCCTATTATGGTTAAAAAACCATCAATGGTCCAAATTCAAACTATAACATCAATGGTAGGTAAAGACTAGCTCATGATGCCAGCCAGTCACTCCAAAAAATCTTAGAGGAATATTCCTTCCAGCACAAAGATGCCTTTTAGAATCTTTCAAAATATTTGACTTTTACTTTGACCATTCCACTAGTACAAAATCATAACAGAATACAACACAAAACAAACAATGAACAAGTATTCTAATCATTGTCCCTGGTGTCCTCTACTTGCATATCTCCTTTTTTTACTTATGTAATGTGTATATCTTTCATCCACGGTGGATATAGATGCATGACTTGTTCTTTGAGAAGCATCCCAGGTATACTGCTGCATTTCCACACTTGTCTTCAATACTTGTGCTATGCTTTCTCTATCCTCCCTTCTTTTATGATACTATTTAATCTTTACACTTAGCTCCATTATCTTCTCCATTACATCTTCATCTAATTTGTTCACAAGGTCATCAATACATAACTGGAAGCTGTCCTTAAACTCCTTTATGGTTGTATCTACATCATATACTTGGGCTTGGGGGGCACTGATGCTTAACCAAATGCTCTACTATCTTTACATGTTTCTTTAACAAATCCTATGAAGTCCTTTCTAACTCTTGCACATTAATAAGGCAAGGTCTAATTATACATTCTTCAAACTTTAGCTCCATCTTCCATCTAGGTATTTGGAAAACAACTTTTAAAGTTATAAAACCCTCATTAACCAATGACTATGTATGTCCCTCTAGGGCATTGAGTTTCTTTAACTCATACCTATTCTACAATATTCTAGCTTGTCATCTTTGTACAAGGTTAGCACAATTATTTTTCTCATTCAAGGTTTTGTTCCAATTACCAATTGTAATGTTTATTACTTCTTCTCCCTTTTGAATAAATGTCCCGACATAATCCTCCAACATGTTAGCTTCATGCCTTTTATTTTCTATTTCTCCTATCTGTTCCTTAGATAAAATAGTTAAATTAGAAGATAACTCTGGTAAACCTCTCGCAGGATCAAATATTCTCTAAATAAATTGTTGTAACTGGGAAATTTGCCCCTTCAAGTACCCTAATTTCTATTTATCCTTTCTCATTTTAGTGACAGTTACTTCTGTCATTTCTTGTAATTCCTTAATATGTTGTTCTCTATTCACACGACCAAGATTCATGCTAATGACATATTCTTCAATGCTTATTTCCCGCTTATCTTTATCAACTTGAGGAATTGCCATTTGCATGGTTCTGGCACTAGAGGGATCTCCTTTAATGGCTTACATGACTCTTGCCTTCCTTTTACCCCTCTTGGAAACCTCATTAGATAAAAAAACTTTTAATGTCTACTGGCACTACTTGGATTGCCAAATTTTGTCTCACTACAGATTCGAGCCAAGATGGTACCTCTTTATCCAGATTTGTATCTGCAGATTTCTCATCAACTGCTTCATCTTGAACCCCTTTTGTGATTATCTCCTCTTATTCTTGCTCTTGTTGTTGCTGATCATGTTGTTGTTGTGGGCGTAATTGTTGAGGGAGTTGTTTTCCTTGTTGAATATTCTCTACATTTTGTTGCTCCTCACCATGGTGTACTTCAGGATTAGGAACCTATGATGTATATTTTCCCCCATCACCTCCTTGTTCCTCCATCCTATCTGCAGGCACATTTTCTTGACTAGGTAAATTCTCTCCCTGCACAACTTGTACCTTTCCTATATCTCTACTCTCTTTCTCTTCAGCTTGATTTCTCAAAATTTCTTTAACAACTTCTTTGACTTCTTCCATAATGTTCTTAGGCACCAAGTTCTCAAAAGGATCAATCATTTCCACATCCTGTATTGATTGTGTAGTAGCCTGTTGTGATACCCCAACATCAAATGTTCCAAGCATGAGGTGAGATTTAGGAATTTGCCTATCTCCTTCTTCTTCACTGCTCATCTCCAAGCTATCATTGTTGCTTTCATTTTCACTTTAATCTTCATCATCCTCCATATCTTCAATTTTATCTACATCCACCACTTCTATACTCTTTTTCGTGGATTCTTAGGTCATACATGTTCTTTCCACCACCTCCTCGGTCATTTCTTGTTTGACCAATATAAACCCTTGTATTTTCTCTTATTGAGTTTTCTCTATGACTAAGGGTGTTTGCTAAGGTACTTGTGAATTTTAGACAATTGGGTCTTGTTGCATAGTTGTAGGTGGTTGTTCAGGAGCATGCTCTAATGTCTCAGCTACACTTGATGCTTCTCCTCTTGTAGATGTGGTAGCCTCTAAAGCAATGGCCACATTCACCCCTAATGCATAGGGATCCAATAATGTAGCTCATGTATCTACTTTAGCTATTCTTTCTTCTACTATTTATCTTTTCTTCTTTAAGAAATCATCAAACTTATCATCACTATCTAAAATCCTCTTTTTACCTTTCTTTGAAAGGGTAACTATTATACCTTTGGCCTCCACCTCTATAATCCTCTCTCTTATCTGTATACACCTAAAAATGACATGATTCATTCTAAATAAATATTATAAATATTTATTCCCTTCTTCTATCAATTAAATAAATATTCCAAATTTATTTAATCAATTCACTATTCCTTAATTAAATAAAATCAATTTATTTAATTAAATTCCCTAAATTCTTCTAATATCTCACATAATTAAATAATTCTAAATTATTTAATTAATCATAAATTCCTCTATCCTAAGTCCTAATTTCAAAAATCCACCTCATCTTTCCACCTCATCTTTCCACCTCACCTTTTCCACCTCACCATGTTGTACATGTAATTAAATATTCCAAATATTTAATTACCTAATATTCCCTCACCCACATGTCCTATTTCTTCTCTAAATCAAAATTAGTTAACTTCTCAATCAAAACTGTTAACTAACCAATCAATTCTATCAGCTCCTCAATCTATTCGGGTAACTGAACAATCAATTCAGTCAATCCCTCAATCCATTCTTCCAACTGACTAATCAAGTTTGTTAACTGATCAGTTAAAGGAGTTAACTAACCAATCAATTTTGTCAAATCCCCTCTTTCATGATGGAGGTGGGACACTTGTCATATTTCTATTGGTTGCACATTCCTCAACCATTCTCAGCCATTGATCTTCATATCTCCTCTCAACCATTGATCCTCATTCTTCTAAGTCTATAAAAGAAGCCTCATCCTCCCATTCTAATCATCTAGGTTATTTGTATTGTTACTCTACAGAAATCCACCAGCGCACCTTTGGCACCCCCAATACAATCTACTTGAGATCACCATTTGCTTTGAAGCTCCTCTTCATAGCAATATCTATCAACACAGCCATTTACTACTGACATCTTACAACACAGCTAAAAGAGTGCACTCTTTGAGGGCCTACTTCATACCAGCAAGGACCGTTTTAATAGGCGAACAATAGAAATTTTGAAACAAGGAAGGTTTGCATTGTATTACTCATTGCTTCATTTAGTTCAATCTTTTTTGATTTCATTATTCTATTGATGTTTGGGTTTGTTATTGTTAGATTGATTAATCCACATTTTACCCTAACATTTTTGGCACCCACCGTGGGGCCTTGCCCCTTTATCTCATTAAAATCTGAGCTTTTTTTGAAGACAGGTTTCGTATAGGCAACACACAGGCTAATTCGGTGCATATGAACAATTCCACAGTGCTTCTGTCCTCTGTTCCAGCGCTTATGACCTTGCTGTGCTTTTAACCACTGTTCCTGTGCATATATCTATTTTCACTACGCATATGTTCTTTATGCACATATACTCTTTCTTGCTGCACTTTTGACCACTGTTCCTGCGCATATATCTATTTTCACTGCGCATATGTTCTTTCTGCACATACTCTTTCTTGCTGTGCTTTTGACCACTGTTCCTACGCATATGTTCTTTCTGCCAATATACTCTTTGTTTCAGCGCATATGACCTTTGATACGACACATTTACTAATTATGCGCATTTGTTGCATCCTGCAGTGCATCTATTATGCTGTAGTGCATATGTTAAATCCTGCAGCATATATGTTACATCCTGCAGCACATCTGTTTTGCAGTGAATTTTAGAAACGTTGTTTTCTTCACCAAATGCTCTATTTTTCATGAAATCTAGGTAAATTTGTACTCAAAATTTATGGAAATGCCCCCCCCCCCCCCCGAATGCAATGGTGAGGTTAGATTTGAGCTAAGAGATCATATACATACATTTTTATCCAAATCTTTACAAACTAGGGTTAGAAAAATGTAAATTTTTGTTGACTGTTTCTGTGCATTCAGTCTCTGAAGCGGCACTTCTGTAGTAGGTAGTGATTTTAGGATTTTTTAGAAGATTTTTGGCTAACACTAACATCTTTGCAAGAATACTCTGGATCTATTTTGTAGGTTAGGCCACTGGTTTAGACTCATCTAGCTGCATTTACTAAACTCACACTTCAATTTATAAAAGGATAGTAAAACGAACATTCATACAAATTCCACATAGCCTTAACTAGGAAGAGAGTAATTGAACCATTACAATATTTGCATAATGCTATCTTCCATAGTTAAATTATTACTATCTTACAAATGGTAATGAACAATGCTATCTTTTTAACCACTTCAAAGTTAACAACAGTGTGAGTGCACAAGTAATATTAGCTCATTTAGTTTTTCTACTTTTAACTAGGTCTAGATTAATCAGTGTCTTCTGTGTTTATCAAATGACAATAGGCTTATGCTCTCCCCTTTACTGGGTGACCAGAACGCCAGAATTGTTATTCCAATTGTTTAACCTTTAGAGGGGCCTGCCCTTGGATGCACGCCTGTCTAAGTGGGAATGACCCTAAGTGGTAATAGGCTAAAGCCAAGCCCTTCTGAGCCACTATAAATAAATTGTGTTTGGAGTGAAAGCTTCAAACAATGAGTGCAGTTGTGTTATACTGACAGCCAACCTCCCCCCAAAACCCTCCAAGGCGCAACCCTTGCAGGCTAGGAGACTCCATAACGGAGAGTAGTGCTGCCACATGTATAACCACTCGAACGGTTGCCTTTATTACTCACCTTTGTCTAGTGGCCAAAAACCCCTGTAATCCATTTGAAGCCTAGGATTCTACTTCTTTTTCCTTTTAGTCCAAAAATTGTCAAAAATCACAAAAAAAATCAAAAAACATGAAAAATATTCTTTGTGTTTGTTGTGTCTTCTTGCCATAATTGAGAAAAATCAGATCAAAAGACTGACTTGCAACTAAGAAACCAAAAAGCACTAAAAAACATGTCAAAAACTTTGCAAAATCATTTGAAGAAACTAGAGTTGCGCATTTATCCTTTGCCAGAATTGTGCATTTACCTTCTAAAATTGTGCCTCTGAAGTTGCGTATCCAAAATAGTAGGCTTTTTTGGCTTTCTACCAGTTTCTATCAAGATGACCAACCAATTAGAAGCATTTGCTCAAAAAATCCAATATCTACAATTGCAAATAAACTCAGGTCCCTCGCCCCAAGAGTGTATAGCAATTTCTCAACAAATCCAAGTCTTACAACAAGAAATGGCAATCTTGCAAGCTGAACGTGCCAGTACTAGCTACGCCTCACCTCGAACTCATACATCTGTTTCCCATCTTAATGATGCTCATGATAAGGAAAGCACCACCTTAAGTTAGAAATCCTATACCACTCCATCTACTAGTCCTCCTTCACCATCTTCTAAGACCCATATCCCAAAGCATACCAGTCTTACACCAACACCGCCATCGAGTTCCCCAAGATCTAAATGGGCAACCAAAAAAGCCTCAGATGATTTTTGGGAAAGATGTTTTCCAGATTCACATAGTAAAAGAAAAGCTAGGGAGAACTCTAAATTCACTCCTCCATTACCTCATTCATCTACCCATACACCTACGAAGGATGTGATCCAAGGGCTACTAGCAGAGAATCAACCATGTCCCCAAATTCTAGTCCTTGACCTTACAAAAGATACTTCCAATAACATGTCAAACCCTACAACCCCTTCATGTGATCCTCAATTCCTTGAGCTTATCAAAGAGCCTTTTACCATACACTAAAGTCAAGGTCCGTCACACCTTCATGTTGTTGACCAAGAGCTTATCCAAGAGTCTTCTACCTCAACTTCAATTCAAACAACCTAAGAGTTATGTCAAGAGCACACTTTAGACCATTTGGAAACATCAACCCCTTGTCTAAACCAAGATCAAAGTACTCCCATCCGACCCCTGCATAACCTTTATCTTTTCAATGATACCATACCTATACATGAGCAAGAAATCCAATTTCCAACCATGCATAACCTATATCTTTTCCATGATCAAGATACTACCTTTGATGAAGAAGCTATCCATGAGCAACTTGATCCTATGCATGAGCTAGAGATCCAATTTTGGCCCCTCCATAACCTATGTCTTTTCTATGATCAAGATATTATAACTGATGAAGAACCTATACAAGAGAACATTAATCCCATCGCGCTAAATCCTATCTATGATTAAGATCCCATCTATGATGGAGAGCCTATCTATGATCAAGCAAACCATGAGGATCCTTTAAGCCCACTTTATGCGTTCCATGGTCTTGAGCTTATAACCCCATCTAGTCCTATCCAAGTTCCAACAACTTCCACTTCCCTTGATGAGACACTTGCCTCCCAAGTAAGCATAGAAGATTAAACCAAAAATACTCCTCCACCATCCATTATCGACCATGCTATAAATCCCCCACCGTATATTCTTGGTCTTACTGCCTTTATTCATGAGTGTTCCTCCTTAGAACACCAGCCACCATTATCCTCTATCTCATCTTCTCCATCCAATAAGGAACCTATGTCTAATGTTCCACCTACACATAATCCCACTGTCCACTGCATACTCCAACATATGAACTATCAAGGTAAAGGCTTAGGCCTTCACGAACAAGGTATTTTGGAGCCTGTCCATGTCAATGTTCCTCCTCCTTCATATGGCCTCAGATACATACCCCAATGTGAACAAACTCAAGATGTTGGTATTTCCTCCATGCCTCCTAAATCCACCACTTTCCATCACAAAAACCATTGTATCCCCAAAATGTCTGTCGCCATTCCACCTCCATCATCCTACCATTGTCAAAAGCTTGTGACAATACACCTTCCACTATCCAATCTACCTCAACTACTTCCAACTCCTAATATCCCTCCATACATTTTACCACCACTTCTTCCAACACCTTATTCATCCATCTATAAATCTTCTAACAATCCCAATCATGGCCAACAAATGCACATGTTGTCTAATCAAATAACGTCCTCCAACTCCACTTCCACCATCCCACAGAAATTCAACAACAAAAATCTGGATGCCTTTACCTATAAAGTCAAAAATCCTAAGAGTCCTCATGACCTAGGATACAAAAGCCAAGAATCAAACAAACATCTTTCTCCAGAACTGCATGCATCCACACACTTATATGCCAAACTAAAAAAGGTGTGGGTCCACATCCAACAAATAATTACCTCTGAAGCTGCACAAAAGCTGCCTACACCCAAGCCCATACCTTCATAGGTACTATCTAAAAGTAAAATGGTTTGGGTACTTAAGAAAAAAGCCCTCAAGATACATGAGGCATCCACCTCTCAAGAATCTCAACCATCTACTTTCTCCCATTCCATCCATAAGTCTCAAATTCTTCCATCCCACATGACAAACAAAAATTAGAAAAATACTCAGTCTATGTGGACTCCTACATGCCTAAGTCATTCATCCACAAGCAAAAGTCTCCGTTGCTTCCTACACTACTTTCCCATCACCAACTTTAATGTTTATCATGGTATGTGCAATCGTTGGTCATGATTCCCTTTCATTCCACAACATTTTCATATACCTCCATCTCCCCTTCCTTCTACTATTATCCTACATATCTTCCTCATCCTACTCCTATGGTCCATGCTTTTGCATAAGCCTTCCCTCCATATTCTACATCATAATCCACTATCTACCTACGCCATATCACTTTCATGCGATCCCCTACCAACACCTGTGAGAACACTTGACATTGTCCATGCGACAGCATCCATCCACCTTCTCCTATCTAAAAAAAAAGAAAAAAATAAAAAAATAAAAAAGTAAAGAAAAATCACTTCGTCTAGTGGTGAAAACTTGGCAAACAGGTGCCTTGGATAAGTACCTTGATGAAAACCAGCAAACAGGTGTCATGTGTAAGTTGATCTTCTATGTCACCTACACTTGGAGCCCCCTTATCTCATCAACATATCACTCTTCTCCTATCAGTTTCCTTCCATACCATTTCCTATCCAATCCTACCTATACTATCCAATCTATCCATCCTAATCTTCCTTTCCTCTATTCTTTGGTCTTGATAAAGATTGGAGGCACAATGTTGACAAATGTTTTAGATGTCTCTTGACATACCTTATCCCTCCAAACCATGCAAATCCTTCATTACCCTCTCATCCTCCTATCATTGTAAGCATTGCCATGAAAAATCCTAAGTATTCTACCTACAATGGGGCATGCTATTCTTATGTGACATAGTCCTTAGAGATCACATCCTTGTTTCCTTCTACCTGACCATCCGTATCTACTGTCACCCATCCATCTACCTATCCGTGGTGTTTCCTTGTCATTGATGTCATCTGATCCATATCTATTCCATGTCTAATCCATATCGTGTCTTATCCGATCCATATTTGTTCCATGTATGATCCATATCTGTTCCATATCGTGTCTCATCCAATCCATATCCTAGGTCCATCAAAGTCAATCCATGAACTACGTTGCCTCTGCGTTGTCATGTAGGCAAGGCCATTTCCAATGTGCCCCCGAGGATCCACTTCCTTGTCCATCCCATATCTTGTCGTCTATCCTCTAGTCCATCCATGGTCCAAGTCCATGAACTACGTTGCCTCTGCATTGTCACGTAGGCAAGGCCATTATTCCAATGTGCCCCTGAGGCTTTCCATTGTCTCATCCATTCCGTATCTTGTCCTTCTATCCAGCTGAGTCCATCTCCACTTTCCCTTGCCTAGGTCTTAGGTCCATTAGGGTTTACCCCGAACTACGTTGCCTCTGTGCTGTCATGTAGGCAAGGCCATTTAGAAATGTGCGCCTGAGGCACTAGGTCAGTCCCTTAGGGTCCATCTCACCAATAAGGATTGTAAAATCTTCTCACCAAGCAAGCAGGTGCAAGCAGAACCCACGCTCCAAGCAAGAATCTTGACTCCATGCAGTTTAACCTATTCAAACACAAAGCAAAATAACCAAGGCCTTCTAAATGATTTTACTCGAATTACGGAAAGAAATAAACACATCTAAACGCAAGAATGTTTTGTGGATTAGAATCATGGTTAAGTTACAGAGTCTTAATTTTTGTTTTCATGTCTTTCTATGCTACTCAAGGATGCCAAAAGCTAGAGATGTTATGATGGGGGCATGATCATTTTCTTTGTTTGCTATCTGTAGATTACGCTTTAGTAATGTGACACCTTGTCTAAGGACATGATCGGCAAAAGATCATCAAGGACATCAGAGGTCTAACATGAACAAGAGCAATCCTTGTTTGTTGAAAAGCAAGAAATACTTAGGTCATCTCAGTTCAATTATACCTTGATGCTTGTATTAACTTGCTAGATCAAAACCCATGTAAGCAATACTCAGGTCATCTCGGTTCAATTATACCTAGATGCTTGTATTAACTTACAACATTTCAGAAAAAAAACCAAAAAAAAAATGCCCAATGATGAGATAAAGCACTCCAAAATACTTGCACCATTAAGATGTCAAAAGCAAAGCATCCATTATACATCCATTTATACATCCATACATCCATATCCCATGCAATAAAAGATCTAAACAATGTAGAGTATCAATACAAATAAAAGCTTGTGAGTCCTTCTATCGAGTCATTCTTCTATCAATCAGTATTCCATCTATCGTTGTGATCCATTCTTCTCAATTTCAGTCAACCCAAGAAATGATCCAAATGTAGGTCCATCCTTAATACATACCAATCAAGTCAAGTCAATCTTGCACAAATGATCCACTCACAATCAATGGTCTTAATCCTTGTCTGGTCGTGAACCAACTTGATCAGTTAATCAATCGATTGTCTTATACAGGATGTAACATTGTCGAAATCAAACCAACACACGCATCTTACACGACATGCTTCATTTCTTGAAACCAGACACTATCCTTCATGTTGCTCTAGGGATCTATCATTCCCCGCCATGACAACACACCTACCATGTTGGTCTAGGGATATATCATTCCCCACCATGACAACATTGTTGTATATCGTTATTAGTATATTGTTGGTTTACCGCTTGACAGGGGCAATACCTTGTTTGTTCTAGTGTCATTTGTGCATACTTGTTTGCTTGCTTGTGTGTGTTATCATTCTATCTTGCATCACATATCATTTAGCTCTTTCTTCATCCTAACCTATTTTTCCCTTCTTCGTGAGATTGTCCGTCTCACACCTTCTGCCTTCTTCCTGTCTAATCTCCTGAGGGGGCATCCTATCGTCATTAAACTTGTACCAGGGGCAAATTGGGGCATGTATCACTATTAGACTATCGATTTCTTTGAAGCAACACTGTAAACTGCATTGCATCAAAGAGGGGCAAAATGTATACGCCTAAAAATGACACGATTCATTCTAAATAAATATTCTAAATATTTATTCCCTTCTTCTATCAATTAAATAAATATTCCAAATTTATTTAATCAATTCACTATTCCTTAATTAAATAGAATCAATTTATTTAATTAAATTCCCTAAATTCTTCTAATATCTCACATAATTAAATAATCCTAAATTATTTAATTAATCATAAATTCCTTTATCCTAAGTCCTAATTTCAAAAATCCACCTCATCTTTCCACCTCACCTTTCCACCTCACCTTTTCCACCTCACCATGTTGTACATGTAATTAAATATTCTAAATATTTAATTACCTAATATTCCCTCACCCACATGTCCTATTTCTTCTCTAAATCAAAATTAGTTAACTTCTCAATCAAAACTGTTAACTAACCAATCAATTCTGTCAGCTCCTCAATCTATTCGGGTAACTAAACAATCAATTCAGTCAATCCCTCAATCCATTCTTCCAACTGACTAATCAAGTTTGTTAACTGATCAGTTAAAGGAGTTAACTAACCAATCAATTTTGTCAAATCCCCTCTTTTATGATGGAGGTGGGACACTTGTCATATTTCTACTAGTTGCACATTGCTCAACCATTCTCAGCCATTGATCTTCATATCTCCTCTCAACTGTTGATCCTCATTCTTCTAAGTCTATAAAAGAAGCCTCATCCTCCCATTCTAATCATCTAGGTTATTTGTATTGTTACTCTGCAGATATCCACCAGCGCGCCTTTGGCACCCCCAATACAATCTACTTGAGATCACCATTTGCTTTGAAGCTCCTCTTCATAGCAATATCTATCAACACAACCATTTACTACTAACATCCTACAACACAACTAAAAGAGTGCACTCTCTGAGGGCCTACTTCATACCAGCAAGGACGGTTTTAATAGGTGAACAATAGAAGCTTTGAAACAAGGAAGGTTTGCATTGTATTACTCATTGCTTCATTTAGTTCAATCTTTTTTTATTTCATTATTCTATTGATGTTTGGGTTTATTATTGTTAAATTGATTAATCCACATTTTACCCTAACATTATCCATGAGTTTGAAAGGGCCACTACTGATTTTGAGATATTATCAATTGAAGCCTCTTCAGGCTGAGTCTAATTTGGCTCTACAATGAATTCCTCAGCCACCTTATCTGTGTCATAGATACTATGTAGCATATTTTCATCATCATTCTGTATCTCTCGGGATACTTCAAGTACTCCCAGTGTCCTTATTTGATCCAAGGTTAATCTTTGAAAAGATCTTTTCTTAACCTTTGCTTCATTGTCTCAATCAGCCCAAAAGTCTTCAATATGGGGCTGATGTTTAAATTTCTTGTTCACAAAATTGTATATCCTTCTAAAGGGATCAAATGACCTAGCCAACTCAAAAGTCTAGAAACTATAATATTGCAGCTCTGCCTCTAATGCTTTGGTTAACTCCTCATTAACACAAATGTATCTACCAATACTGAATGGAAACTTGATAATACCTCTGCCAAATTTAGTTTTGTACATTTGATTAATGTTCAGCGTTTTCTTGGTGAACTCTAACAATAGCATCTTATCTATTGGATACCTTGTTAACTTGAAGGCTTCACCCATAAAAACTTCTATTCTGATATACATAAAGGTAGAAAATTGGATGTACCAGGCACTATGTAAATTAATGGCATTTCGTGCCTGCTCTGATAATCTCTTCTCCTTATCTCCTGCCAATATTCTTACTAAATACATGTAAAACACATCATTTACCCTAACATAATTTTGTATTACATTTTTCTCCTGTAGGTCTAGGTAATGATCATACACAAGCACTTGTCCTTTACCATTTTCTAATGTACCAATTCTTGGTATCCCTCTTAACTGCATGTTTTTTGCACAAGAATATACTACATAGGAAGACATAAAGAACATTTTATATTTGTTCCATCTCATGACTTGTTTGAAAATAATATTGCTAATAGCTTGGGCCCAATGAATTGCCCCTGTTTCCTTTCTAATAAACTAGATTACTGAAAACATCCATGGTTCACACTTACTGGCATCTGCTAGTCCCATTACCCTACTCAGCAAAGTGATCATTATGTGAATCTCTTCTTTAAAATCAATTTTGTATAATGTTTTTGGTACTTGGGATGCTGCCTTTGGCTTCTTGTCTAAAGGGTACCACTCATAGAATATAGCACTTTTGCACGATCCTTCATTACTTTTGAAGTCTACTGCATATTGTTCTTCATTTATTTCCTTCTTTTTATCTATAATCTTTAAGCCAAAGAACCTGGCTATGCCTTCATTTGATAAATCTACATAAACCACACCATTGTATACCACCTTCCTAGAATTCATATCATATCTCTGGATGCATTCAATAACCAGATCCCTAGCTTCCATTGCTAATGAGACTCTTGCAGCATTATATAATCCCACATCTAGTAAGTTCTTCATTATGAAAGTTGCCCCTAGTTCTATGATCTTTTGTAATAGGATGACATAATCAAAATCCTTAATTTCAGTGTCAACCACCATTATGCCAGTAGGGTATATCTATGAATTGTATCCTTTGTATGGAAATATCTCTTTAACCACCTCTTTCTTCTTGGCCTCTATTTTTGTTTCTTTTCCAGCTGCCTTCACTGTTGTCTTTCATTTGGGTGGCATCTTGTCAAATACATTATCTTTTAACAACCATGTTTACGTTTTCTAGGGTTTTTACTGCACATTTTTACTCTTACTATTTTACCCTAAGCTTCTTTTCTTTTCACTTCTTTGAATTATACCTAATTACCTTACTGTGTTTGAATCTACAAATTATCATAGTGTATTACAATAATTAAATAATTTTAACCCATTATGTTACCTTACTACAACCACTGTAAAATTTATCGTAATCATATTCTGTTAATCACCAGCACAATTTTTTAGGTACATACCTGAATTGCAAATGTTGATCTTATACCATTGACAAGATCCGTTTACCTTTCCAGCTCGCTACAACTATTTCCAAATTTAAATTCACCTTTGTTGGATTTTAGCTCTATGGAATTTTCTGCAACTTAAATCCAAATGCAATTGTGAAATTAATTGTAATTGGATTTACTTTTTACTTCTTTAAATTTAGGTTTTTCAGTGGTAGATATGCATTAAATGCTGTAATTAATCCATAATTTGATTTGCATTTCACCTTTTTTGTTTATTGCAAATTTTGAATCTTGTACACATTGGCTCTTTGCACTTTTGCATTTTGTATTTCAAATACATGCCATTTTCCCCTTTGTATTTCATATACATGGATGACAAATCCTTATGCACTTTAGTATTTTCTCTCTCTTTCTCTCTTATTTTTTTTGCATATTTTTTTTATATCCTTATGTATATCTTATACAATCATCCAAATATACAAACTCAGACTCTATTAGGTTTATAAAACAAATTGGAATTAGTTTTGGGTCCAGTTTTGTATCTATGTCATTTGTATGACCTTTTTGTATATTGCATTCATGCATCTCAAATATATAAATGTAGACCCCACACAAAATATATAATGTTCACACCTTTAATCGCATCAGGTTTTGCATATAATTCATTTGTATATTTTCATGTATACCATATACATGCGAATATACAAATATTCACGATGTTGACCTTTCTATCCCTTGTTATGAGTAACTACACTTTATTCATTATTTAATCCTAAGTTCAAGTCTGCAATTGCATCTTTCACTTTTGTATTTCTAATACATGTATCTAAATATACAAACACAGACCTTACTTAAGGTTTACAATGTTTAACCTTTTTGAATTGCTTTTGATTTGTATCTGTATTTTAAATACATGTGATCATACATACAACAACACATACAAATTGCAACATTCATTTTCGCTTTCTAAACTCAGTTGAATATTCATTTTGGGTCTGCTCATGTACATTTGAATTTGTATAATAGACACATGTGCAACAATATACAAATGCAAGTACAGACTTCAAGCATTATATATTATGCAATAAAAAGGCATTGGGTCCAGACCTATATTTGTATGTTAGATATAACTTGGGATACAAATATTTATACAAGACCTATCAAATGTATAATGCAATTCAACAGACCAAAAGCAACCTGCATGCATGATACATACAAAAAGCAATGTATATCATATACATTTTGACCATAGACCATCAAGCATTGACTTTTCACATAAACAAGCATAACTCATGAAATACACAGAATTTTTGAATCATTCAAAAGGCAACCCTAGCTGATTTTTGACATAGATTTCACTAGTAATGAACATTTTTTACCAAGTATTATGCAACGTGAATTTCAAGCATTGAAGACATTTTACTCATACCACCAAAAAGGAAAACCAAACCACACAAAAGTAAAAGCTATAGCAAGGGTCCTCATTTTTCTAAAGGGTAAAATGGGGTGTGTTGTGAACATCACAACACTTAGGAATTTCAAATTTTTAAATAACATGTCGACATCATGTGAAAATGAAAATTTGAAAACAAAATCCTGAGGTGTACAGTAGGAGCCAACACCCCACCAAAATTCAAAACCCTAGAAAATGGGGCATGACTAGGGCGTGAGTGCCCAAGCCCTGAATTTCTGATCAGGTTTTCATTAAGGGGGTCTAGGAAGTCCCAAATCCAAACTTTCTTTTCAGTTTTAGTCATCAGTTATCATGTAATATGACATTTCTTTAGTTAGACATAGGTCAATCAGGATTTAAGAAGGTCAAAAATGAATAGGTTAAGAGGACACCAAAGGAGAGGAGCTAAATCATGAGAAATTGTACCATTCCATATAGGAGGACAATTTCTGATGTAACATAAAGCTAGTGGATGAGATAAGAAGGCCAGATTAGACTAGAGAGTCAAAATCTCGACTAAACCAACAACTTTAGATGTGTTATGGAGTAAAAATTGGACACATGCCTTTTTACTTTCTAGTTTAGCTCCTAGGTCCTTGTGTTAGCACTCTACATGCAAAATATTCATCTTGATGAGAAATCCCTTGAAACCCATGTCAAATGGGAACTAAGGGCCCATTTAGTACCTTAATCTTGGACCAAAAAGGCTCCTTGGGACTTGGGCACCTGTGCCCAAGTCTACCTTGATTAGTCGGGGCAACATGTCAGCATAGGACCTTTAAATGGGTCTCTCTTTGTCAGCTCTTTCAATTTAATTCATGAATGTTAGTGGGAAAGCATATATAAGTGAGTGTTTGAATTCATTTTAGTAGAAGTTGATGATAGAAAACTTATGATATTGGAGAAAAGAGCATTTAAGGCAATCATTGTGTTATTGTTGTAGATTTGTGTTTGTTGCATATTTGGATTCATCGTCAACATCCTTATGAGTTGAAGAATCTTCATTCTCCTAAGGGCTTCACCTCCAAGGTGACATCATCATTGTTGTTTGAATTATTTTATCATTTGGATTATCTTTAGCCTCTGTCTTGCAAGGACACACTCTCTCTTTAACAACGATGTTGGGAAGATTGAATGCTATCCTAGGATTTGACTAAGGCACATACCTAAACACCACAACCCCCAAACCCCTTTTCTTCTTATGTGCAGTTACATGTGCAAAGTATGAAGAAGTGAAGGTACATGAAGGTTGTGTAAGGGAAAGGGTTTCAGGATCCAAAAGCATTTTGGGAATATTCCTCTGTACAAGACACATGTGCTAGAACCCTCATCTTTCTGCCTAAACAGACATCAAATCCGACATCAGGTCAGTCTTTGTAACATTTCTCTAGTTGTCAGTTTCTAAAGATTCCATCTTTAGAGATGTAGGTGCTAGCACAATTATCCCCCAACATTTCAGCTTTCGTGACATAGGTTATCACATCTCACTGATCATCTTTGTATTTTCAGATCCTGAGTTTTTGTTGTTGTTGTTTGTTACAAGATGATTATCTCATAACTAGGATTTTGCTCATATTTAACCTAGGGTTTTATAAAAGGCTTGGTTAAATCACATATTTCCATAACAAACAAGTGCAAAAAATTAGTAGTTGAGTCCTCTTTCATCTTCTAGTGACTTAGGTCAATTTTGTCCTTGAATGTTATAGTGAAAGAAGGTTTGATCTATTGTACATGCTAGCTTGCATTCATTCACCCTTTTTCCTATATAACATTTTGGTGAACCCATAGAATCAAGCATTTGCATCTTGTTGAGTGTTGAAATTAGATCTTGCATTAATTCATATCATACTTATCATTCTTCATTGAAAAATCTTGCATACATTTGAAAATAGTGAAAAAAAAACATTCTAGGCTTGTATAAAGACATAGTTTTGCATTATTTTCATTGAATATCATTTGAAACATTTGAATTTTTTATTTTTACATCAGATTTTATCCATATTACAACAATTAATTATTGCATTATATCACATCTGGCATTTTAAGATCTCATTTGCTAGGGTTTTTTTTGCAAATTTGCATTTTTCTTGTAACCCAGTCATTTGTAAAGCTAGGGTTTGTAGTTAGAATCTTATTTTAGATTTTACTATTGTCATAGATTTCCAATCAGATCTTCCACTGATTTCTTTGCATATTCATTTGAAAATTTTGCATAATTTTGGAAAAAGTGCATAATTATCATACTTTTGCAATTACACAATGTGTATTTCAACATAAGCAAATAAGAATCTTTTTCACATATTTTGTAATAAATCAAAAAATTAACAATATCACCTTTTGTGCAGCACTTTTGACATTAAATTCACTTGGTTTGTAGTGACATTAGTGTATTTTTTATCTTTATAAATGCTTCAAAAACCCAGTTTCCTCAAACTAGTGTTGTGGTGTACAAAAGCCTCTCGTATTGGTTGTTTTGATAAATGAATAGATCTTATTACACATTGCTATTCCAAGACATTTCATTATGGCATTTTCTAATTGTTCCTCTATGGTATCCTTGCATGCATATATGAAAGATTTTGAATTTTATTACAAATTTGTTAATATGCATCCTTATGTTTTGACTCATATACAATCCATGTATGATAAGGATATCTTTAAATGCTCTTCATTTGAAATCCTTGATTATGTATCTGATTTTAATAACTTCATAACTCTTACAGATGAATATCCTTTGATATTAAAGGACTTTACTAATTTCATCTCCATGAATTGTCATGAGAAAGATGATGGTGACAATTCTCCTTTTTTCTAATACAAGTAATAATGGTAACCTAGCTTCACCTATTTCACCCTATGATTTGGATATCTCTCTCAAAGTTGTTCCCACTTGTGAGGACATTTTGGTGCAAGAGGATGAAATCATTGATACATTCCTTAATATCACCCTACCCTCTCTTCATTCCTATGCTCTCCCTTCAAAAGATGAAGCATTGGTGGATGAAGAAAGGTTTCTCACATGAAGAAATATTTGATGCTGAGCTTAATCAAAGTAAAAACAATGTTAATTCAATCATGACTAATAGGCTTATTCCACCTACTAAGGGGATAGTGGATAAGTGTATTAATGCTCCTAAAATCATTGTGCATGGGGCACCCAATGTGTCTCCTCACTTTGAACTGGTGATTATGATTCAAGGTGATCCAACACCACCTAGACCCTAGGTTACATTCTCAATTTTGCAAAACAAATTACTCAAGAAAGTCAAATGTATCAAAATGTGTCGCTATTGCACATATGTTACCTAAGGTTGTGGTGCAGTCATGGTCGGAGGGTTTAAAGAATGAATTATCCAAATCATGCAGCTAGAGTAAACACAATAGAAACAACACAATTATAGAATGCAATGGAAGATTCATATATTCAAAATATCAAAGAATTACAATACTCATATGCCGGCAACATGCGGGCTACAATTGAAGGGCTCATAGGCTTGATTTCTAGGCTACAACAGATATGGAAGATACAGCATTACAATGCCTTCCCAAAAAGAAATTCAAACTCTAAATCACATTTTAAAACTACTAACTTCCTAATGCATCTAGGAGGTCTCTCTCTCTCTATATATATCATCTTCAACCTCAAAAAATCCTTCATGTTGGCCACAAGAAGTTACAAACTCTGATGAAGGGTGTAATGTGTAGAAACAAGTAGGTCAGCCTACAACATCTGGCATTGCTCCGCAAATGCATGAAACTTGGTGCATATCTCAAGGAAGGTCTATCTGATCCATATGTGCTATGTATGATGTTCTATTAGGCTCTACAAGTCACGAAAGTGCTCCGCAAACCTTCTTCAATTGTCTATCTGAATGCTCTCTTCTATGAAAGCTAATGATCTTCTGATAGTGATAACTTTTAGTAGACAAATCCAACTAACCTAAAATTTGAATATGATGTAGATGACACTATGTAGATGCTAAGTCTTACTCCATGAGCTATGATATGAAGATGCAGAAAAATGTGGTACACAATTCTAAAACTATAAATGACTAAACTGAACTAAAAATGAAAGAAAATAAAATAATGCACATATTTTTGGTTGAAGCAAGTTTGATCTACAACCTAGGATGCTCTTGCATCAGGTTGTCACTGTTGTGGTTTTCATTCATGTCAACACTTAGTTTGGGTTATCATTGGTGCTTATGTTGATGGTGTGCTAACAGTGACGTTGTTGATGTTCATAGTTGGATGTCATGCCTTATTTAATGTCAATTAAGGTTGTATTGAGTAAGTTTGTTGTTAGTAGAGATGATATGATGATGATATATTAAGATGGGAATTAGAAGCATTAAGATGTGAATTAGAAGCATCAAGATGAGGATTAGAAGTAAAGTTGATGATTGGGAGATGGTGCTGATGGTTTGTAACATGTTGTATGCTCCTTCTTTTTGTTCTCGAGGAAGTAAATGTTGTTACAAGAAGACTCTGGTCTCCAAATGTTAGTGAAGGTTTCTACTACAGGAAGTTACCTTGAAGACTAGTTGGGAGAATGCTCTGCATTTCTTTGCATTTGAAGAGTCATGTGATTCAGAAGTTAAGTTTAGTATGTTGAGAATGTGCTACATTCAAAGTCTCACATCATTTGGCCCTCCATAGAGAAAGTTGTAAGTTATAGAGTGCAAGACCGTGTTGTTTAGTGGCTAGTTTCAGTGTTTTTTGGCTTGTGCCAACTTATTGCTACATGAAATGATAGATTATCTGATGGAGAATGATCTTGATGATCTTGTGATGTTTCCTATTTCTCCACAAGGTGTTTTTTGGTTTATCTGGAATAGGTTGTGGTCCAGAATGAAGGTATTGCTAGGTTATGCCTTTGCCTGGCTGACTGAGGTATGTTGGAGGTGTGCGCCACAAAGTTGTTATTGTGTGGAGTGTAGACACCCTAAAATGACCGTATCGTTAAATCACTTGCATTTCATAATCTGTCTAATCACCTACATTGCAAACGTTAATTAAATAATCTAATTATTTAATTAATTATCATCAAATTCTTCTAAATCTCCTAAATTCAACATTAATTAAATAAATCCTCGTTATTTAATTAATTAAATTAAATTCCTCTATATTCTTCTACAATTAAATAATTTTAATTATTTAATTAGATCATTATCCTCTTTCCAAAAATCAAATCCACATTAATTAAATATATCCAATTATTTAATTAATTCAACAAATTCCCTCTTATCTAAAATTAAATAATTCTTAATTATTTAATTATAATCTTCTGTTCTTCCAAAATCATGCACAACAAATAAATTTATTTATTTAATTTGTTTTTAAATCTTCTAAATTAAATAATTCTAATTATTTAATTATTTCTTCTAAAATATCTTCTCTAAATTTAAATAAATCAATTATTTATTTAAATTGCTTTTTCTTCTAATTTGAGTTATCTCTAAAATAACTCAAGCTTTCTTGCTCATCAATTAAATATTTCTATATTTAATAAAGCAAAATATCTTCTTTTCTCATGCAAATCTCTTCTTCTTGTTTTAAATCACTTAACTGATTGATTTATTCTTTTAATTGATTTATCTCTTCAGTTAACTCATTCTTCTATTCTTGATAACTCCTCTCATGCAAAAGAAAGCAAGACACATGTCTTCTTTTCATTCGTTGCACATTCCTCAACTTATCTCCTCCATTGATTCTTCTGAATTATCTGGACCGTTGATCGATCTTTGATGAAACCTATATAAACCCCCCTCATCTCCTTCATTAGCCCCCTCTCTTCGATCGTATTCTCAGGCATACTTAACAGAGCTTCGAGCATACACAACGCATCGATTGAGCAACCTTACGATCATTTGACATTGATCTCTTGAGCACTACACTTGCTTGTTGCAGCTATGGCTTTGCAATTTCATTGAGCAATTCTACATTCAATCCAAAGGAAACAACACAAATTTCGGTAAAAGTCTTTATTGCATTGATTATTTGTCATGGCTTTTATTTAAATTCGTTTTCTTTATGTTATTGGATTTTTGGTTTTTATTAGTTTAGAATAGATCAATTTTCCATATACACATTCTGGCACGCCCGGTGGGACCCACTAATCCCTTGGTTTCTTTGAGAAATTTGTTTTTTTTTGAAGACACAGTACGGCACGGTGCTTACGGCACTTCACAGCGCTTCTGGCAGTATCTTACAACACTTTTACAGGAACAGTTCAGCGCTCTTTGCAGCACGGCCGCGCTTCTGGTAGTACAGAGAAGCGCTATCGGTAGCACAGAGAAGCGCTACTGGCGGTGCTATTAGGCGCTTTTGGTTAAAATTAGGTTTTTGACTTCATTCAGGGTTTTGCAGTAATTTCTCATTTCAGGTCTATCGTTTTGTTGGACAAGCTGTTGTATTTGTCCTCCAAACCTGATTTTTGATATCTCCTAAACTGATTTATTTAGGAATATCCTTGTTGTTTGTGCTAATCTATTGGGCTGATCCATTTTTCTGAGTTTTCCAGATTACACAACCCAGATCTATCAGATATCTTCCTTCAGATAATAGGTCCACCATGAAAAGTTATTTTGACCTGGTTATTGTTAACAAAACTAATATTTTCTGTATCTGAGATAGAACAACGTGTTTGGCCACATAGTATCGCGCTCTCGGTTACACAGTGAAGCGCTCCTGGATCTTTTACAGCACTTTTGTTATTATCGTTGCACGCTTTTGGTATTTATCGCAGCACTTTTGGAATCATACTACCACGCTTCTGGTTATTCTACAACGCATCTGGCTATATTCTCTGACGCTTCTGGTCTATCTATAAGCACTTTTTTGTTTACAGTGAATCGCTTCTGGTAAGACAGTAACACGCTTTTGGTCAAAGTTGATTTATTTTTGCTAACTTGTGAATTTTTGGTGGAACTAACGGAATTGTTGCAGCTTCTTACTACTCACACAGAGCCAATAGGTATTTTTAACATGTTTATGCAGGACGAGCGTTGAAGACCCTTTTGTTTTACCTTACTAAGTCTTAGAAACACATTGCATGCTTAAAAGGAGTAATTGAACAAATCTTTTTGCAAATCTAAGTCTTAGGAACATACTGATTTTCTTAAGGGACAATGGACATGAATGCCAAACACTTCATTTCATAAGGGACAATTTACGACTACAATCGTGTGTGTGCATAGCTTAGTTGCACCTTATTTTTCTTATAACGGGACAATTGAACCATTGTTTGACGTGCTTGATTTTACATTTTTTGTACTTCCTTTAGAAGGGCCTGCTTTTGGATTGCGTTTCATCCAAAAGGGACGACCCTAAGCGGAGTTTTCCTTTGAACCGCTATATAAAAGGGATAAGGCGAAAGCCAAGTCCTAACCGACGTCAGCCTTACCTTGTGATGCCAAACTGAAAAGAGGTGTACTAGCCCTTTGTGGAAATGATTTTCACATTGAGTGAAGTGTTTGAAACTCTTAGTAGGATTGGTTAAAGCTTTTAGTAGCTTGTCGCATTGCTCGTAAGGCGTTGGTCCCTCAAAGTCACTAAGAACCAATTTAGATAGAGACTACCCGACCTACCTCCGAACATTGTGGTAATCATCAGTGCAAGGGAAATCGATTTAAACCCTTAAGATACTCACCATTGGCTCCCTTGAGAAGAGATAGTATTCCCTTGGACATAAAGCTCTTGTGACCTACTTGAGCTTTCCAAGGGGAGGGTGAGATATCCCTACCTATCGTCTCTCGCAAAGATACTAAATATCCGACACCTTTATGGAATGATATTTTTATCGACGGAGTATTAAGCTGTGAGCTGATCTACTGCAATGAAACCTTGTCTCTAGGGATAAAAAGTGCTTGTTATTGATTGCAACTGTATTAGACCTGTGGAAACATTGGGCTTGTTTGGAGCCTTGAACATACACTATTTGTTGTGTCAGTCCTTGTGCCTTTTTTTGACCACTTGTTTGTTGTGTTTTCTCTTGCCAAACCAATCCAATCAGAAATAGAAAAATCTTGCCTTTGAAAAACATCAGACACTACTTCAGTGCCCCTGGTATTACAGCAGCTCACCTTTGGTAATACAGTAGATCACCTTTGGTCAGCAGTAACCAGCCTCTGGCAAAACTCTACTTCAGCGCCCTCAGTATAACAGTAGCTCGCTTTTGGTCATTGTAGCTCGCCTTTGACATAGCAGTAACTCGCTATTGGTAGCTCAGTCCGTCGCCTCTGGCCCACAGTAGCACGCTTTTGGTAGCACAGTCCTGCGCCTCTGGTCAAACAATATAGCACTTTTGGTCCAGTACTTTGTGCATCAGAGTTTGTCCATTTCTTCAAAGCATCTCACAGATACCCAGCATTACATTGTGCCCAGGCATACCCCATGGTCACCACTAGGCTACAGCAAACTATGAAGTCTAGGCAAGTTGTCCCTAAGAAGCACAAGTCACCCCCTGGCACACCACAATCAGGTTGTCTCAACATTACTCCCAAGGTGACTCCTAATACACCTGCGGCAAAACCAATCAGCTCTCCAAACATGCCGCACATAGATAAACCAAGCAATCCTCATGAGGATAGAACCCCTTTGCTAAATGCACCGCAGTATACCACAGGCTTGCCTCCGGATTTTGTCCCACAAGGTTATATCGTAGATCAAACCCCATCTCAAGAAGAGCGACACTTTGAAATAGGTCAATCATCTCAAGAAGATGGGCAAGATCTTGATGAATTTATACAAGATCCTAGAGCTATAGCTGCCTTTGATAAAATCCTTAGTGAGAACCAGGATCATTTCTTTCGCTTGCTTGCAAAGCAAGGTGCCAAGTTACCTCAAGATTTTGATGTGTCCACTCTCAAGGAGAGCAACAACACCCAAGAAACCATACAAGCAGTGCAAACCATGTCCACGGCAACTACACCCTTACCTACTCAAGGTTCGCAGTATAGGAATCCCCTTTTTCAAAATCCAACAGGGGAGAGGCCCATATCACCACTTTTGACTCCTATGGAGATCTATCAAAACCAACAAGAAACTCTCCAATGTCAAGCAGAGTTAGCTAAGCAAGCCACCTTAGCTCGGTCGAATGTGCAACCACCTCCTAAAGTGTCCACCCCAAGCGCAAGTGGAATCTTGGTTACCCCATCACGCGTAGGTTTCCCACCCAATTACAATCCGGGGAACACTTATGTAGCCATGCAACAAGGGTCTCAACAAATGCCACCTCCTATATCATCACACCTGCATGTCTCTCAACCAATTGGAGTCACGCAGCCCCAACCACAACATTCTTCCACTCTCATCCTCAAGCAACCCCAACCGTCGCAACTCACTTCTACCTATGTTCCTCCTCCACAACATTCATCCACGCTCAATTTCTTTCATACATTGCCTAGCCACTCTCAACATTCCCAACATCAGGTTTCCCAAAGCTATGTGCCACCTTCACAACCTAATCAAACGCACTTTAGCTTTCCTCCCCCCAATACGTTTCTTCAACCATCGCAGAGCCAACATTCTTACCTAGCGCCACCTCCACCTCTGCCTAATCAAAACCCCCAATTCCAACCCAATCTGAACCAATCATACAATCCATACAATCCCAATCAATCTTACGACCCTTACAATACTAGTACGCATGGCTCACACTATAATCTTCCATACGGGCAACACCAACCGCTTTTTGGACAATAGGAGACGTTACCAACCCCTCCCACGACTATGGAACTAAAGATTGCGGAGGTGCAACAATAGCTATCTGATCTTACGTTTGGCCACACCAAAAAGACCTTCTCCTTGGAGGAAGTGTGCCCTTATCCTTTTGATCGGTCGTTACCAATGATCCCTTTTCCTCAAAATTTCACTATTCCCAAGTTCGATAAGTACAAAGGAAAAGGTGACCCAAAAGACCATCTTAGGGAATTCTATCTTGCTTGCTTCGAGGTCTCTCACAACGACACATATCTTATGCGTCTTTTTCCTCGCAGTCTTGGAGGACAAGCAATAGAATGGTTCTCACACTTACCGACGGGTATCAAGTCTTTCAACGAGCTAGCAGAGAAGTTTGCCACCCATTTTTCATACAACGCAGAGCATGAGATTTCCATGACGGACCTATGCAACAATAAATAGAAAAATGGGGAAATGTTCATTTCTTTCCTCCAACAATGGAGACAAATGGCTAGTAAATTCCCTTTCAAGATTCCAGAGAAACAGCTTATTAGTATCTTTGTGCAGAACCTCAACCAAGAGTTAGGTTTCCATTTGCAAATCCTTAGTGCTACAACCTTCGATGAAATCACATACAAGGGTATCAACATAGAGAAGGCCCTCATTGCTAAAGGTGTGGTCAAAATCTTTAAAGAGATGAAAGATAGCTCTTCTCATCAACAATCGAACGATAAACCCAAATATTGGAACAAGAACAAAAACGTGGTCAATGATGGAGTGGTCGATGCTAAGCATGTCCAAACGTTGCAAACACCGCTGCAACTCTCCAAACCAAGTCAAGCTCCACCTCAACAACAGCAGCAACAAAGGCAGCCTTATCAAAATCAACAACGACAACAAGAGCGGCCCCAACAAGATTACCCTCCGCGACGTCAATTTACTCCTTTGGGAGTGCCCATCGAATTGGTCTTACAGCAAGCTTTGCTAAAAGGGCTCATAACCTTACCTGATGCTCCCCCATATGGAGAACCTGTCTATAAAACTGCACGTTACAGAGACAATGAGTATTGTGAGTTCCATAGGAGCAAAGGTCATAGAACTACGTCTTGCATGAAGCTTAAGCACCTCATCCAAAACCTCATCGACGGTAATCAAATCACTTTTGAGAATGAATCACCAGCGCAACACACGAACAAGGATCTCGATATGTACAAGGAACCATTCCCTCATCATGGTCCACCTCCTCCTCAGGATAGAGGTAAAGGTATCAATCACGCTTCCACGTCCTTCGATTCCATTGTAGGTCGTTTTGAAGAGAGTCGAGTGTCTACCCTCACCATTAAAGGCAAATCTACGGATTGTGCTGTTACTACTCGTCGAGGTCATGTCACCATTCATGCACCTACACCTAGGCTTCCGGTTCAGTCTGATTATAATCTTGTCGAACATCTAGGGAGAACACCAGCACAGATCTCTATTTTGGACCTTCTACGGTCATCACCTGCACATAGAGTAGTGCTAGAAAAAGCCCTCCAAGAGTCCTCCGTTCCTAACAACATAGCAGTCGCAGATTTCCAAGCTATAGTGGGTAATATTGCTTCGCCTTACAATGTGGTCTTCTCTGAGAAAGACCTCCCCTCCCATGATCCTTGTCACAACGATGCCCTGCATATTGAAGTTCTCATACATAAGCGCAAAATCAAACGTATACTCATAGATGGTGGTGCTGGTCTCAACATCTGTTCTTTAAAGTTACTAAAGCAATTGGGATACTCTAAGGATCATGTCAACACTGAGCATAGTATTACAATCAAGGGGTATGATGATGCAGAATGCCGTTCAGAAGGTGTTATTCACTTGCCTATACAACTAGGCCCTGTTATGCTTGAAACTAGGTGTCAAGTCCTTGATATTGAGCTGCCTTACAACATTATTCTGGGCCGCCCATGGATCCATGCAATGAAAGCTGTTCCCTCCATGTACCATCAGTCCCTCAAGTTCCCATACAATGGTACGGAGATCACCATCCCAAGAGATCCTAATCCTTTTGAATTTTGCCGTGTCTTGCAAGGAAGCTATAAGAATTGCAACCAAGTGCCTAAAAATGACAAAGCCCTTGAGTCCCCTCTCTATGTTGACCCTGAAACTCTCACGCAAGCCTCTACAAGTGAGCCTACACCCCTCCCCAAAATCACAGCTCGTGTCTGAGATATAGGGTTTGGCACTTATGATATCTCAGAATCTTATTGTGTAGGGCGGATGCCTCTATCTCCAAAATCTTACGGCCAACCACCCATTGCTAAAGTTATCAAAAAAGCAGCTATTCCTCCCCCAACATTCCCAACCCAATTCCAACATGGACGGTTATTGGAAGAGGAAACCATTGAGGACATCTCTTCTTGGCTCTACAAGGAGAAAGAACCAGTCACGATACCAGTCAGGCAATATGGCAATGGCTTAAGGATAGTGAAAAACATGGGCTATAAAGGCAGAGGTGGCCTTGGGAAACAGAATCAAGGCACTATGGAGCCCATTGTGGTAACAAAGAAGCTAGACAAGAAAGGATTAGGATTTGGTAAGAAGGTACCATGCACCTCGGACATCGAGTATATCCTCGACGAGGTAGCTGACACTTTTCCCGCTGATACGACGTCGGCAGAGGATATCATCGATGACTCTTCCCTCCACATCACCAATCTATTCGCAGAATCCTCCATTTTTACACTATCCTCTGTATCCTTAACTTCCACCACCAGCACCCAGAATATCACGCTTATCTACCCTGAACTTATTGATTGGGACCAACAAGGGACCCCCGTTATAGATGTGTTTCAGAATGACGAAGCTCTAGCTGAGTTCATGGGACTTCGGGAAGGTATCCCTCTTGGCGATCACAAGGCGGGTTTTGTAATGGAATTAGAGCCCACGGCTTATTTTGGTGAGAATGCCAAATCCTCTAGTCGCAAAAGTACAAATAAAGAAAGATCTCTAGGTGAAAACCACACTGTGGCACCTCCTGATCACAAAATAGTAAAAATAAAGGACGTATCCAAAGGTGAAAACCCAACTGTGGCACCTGAGGATGGAGGATTTGACCTTCCCTTACCATCTAAGTACCTACACTGGGGCATCAGTAAATTGTATCACCTCTTCAACAATTATTTTCTTTGAAGCAATGCTGCAAGCTGCATCACATCAAAGAGGGGCAAAATGTAGACACCCTAATCAGCGAGCTATGACAGTGATCTTCCACGATCTATTTCATCACATCATGGAAGACTATGTGGATGATATATTGACTAAATCTTCTAGAGCAGAACATATATAGGTCCTAGGACAGATCTTCGACAGGCTTGAAAAATACCAAGTAAGACTTAATCCTAAGAAGTGTGTCTTCGGTGTCACATCAGGGAAGCTGTTGGGATACATAGTATCTCGTAGGGGCATCGAAGTAGATCCAGCAAAAGTAAAGGCTATAGTGGAGATGCCTCCACCAAAGAACCTTAAAGCATTAAGGAGCCTCCAAGGAAGGTTACAGTCCATCAGGCGTTTCATATCACAGCTAGCAGATAAATGTCAACCCTTTCAGCACTTGCTCCGAAAGGATGTCTCGTTTCGATGGGACAACAAGTGTCAGGCAGCGTTTGATCAACTTAAGGAGTATCTAGCTACACCTCCTATATTGGTTCCACCAGTTGCGGACAAACCCTTGATATTGTACATCTCCACTACAAATTCGGCCCTAGGGGCCCTGCTAGCACAAAATGATGACTCAGGCAGAGAGCACGCAATTTACTATATCAGTAGAACTTTGGTAGGGTATGAGCTCAATTATTCACCAATGGAAAGGGCTTGTTTAGCAGTAGTGTTCTCCTCCCAAAAGTTGCGACATTACATGCTGAACCAACACACAAATCTGATAGCTAAGATTGATCCCTTGAAGTATCTACTAGCAAAAGCAGCTCTCACAGGCAGACTAGCTAAGTGGGTCATGATCCTTAGCGAGTTCGACATTGAGTACACAGATCGTAAAGCAATCAAAGGACAAGCCCTCGCGGATCAACTAGTAGAAGCACCTATGAAAGATACACATCCTATGGTCGCAGACTTTCCTGATGAGAATCTATTCACTCTTGCTAACTCCATAATGTGGAAGTTGTACTTTGACGGTTCTTACACACAGCATGGCTCAGGAGCTGGCATCTTATTTGTTACACCTCAGAATGACTACATTCCAAAGTCATATCGGCTCGCATTCCCTTGCACCAACAACATAGCCGAGTATGAAGCACTCCTCATAGGTCTCAATACAGCAGTTCAATGGGACATCACATAACTACAAGTATATGGAGACTCACAGCTAGTCATCTGCCAAGTCACAGATGAATACCAAACAAAGGATGAAAAGTTGGTCCCCTACAAACAACTAGTGGATGCCTACAAACCACATTTTTCTAGCATCACATTTGAGCAAATTCCAAGAGAACATAATAAAGCTGCGGATTCTATGGCTTCTGTAGGGTCACTGATTGATATGCCTGCTAATACACAGAAGTGTGAATTCTTGATCGAGCAATTGTTGATACCAGCCGTCGATGTTCCAGTTACTGAAATCATCTGCGAACTTGTTGGTCCCAATTCCCCATGGTATGAAGATATCTATGAATACCTCAAGAACAATACCTTTCCCCCTGACCTATCATCCACCCAACGCAAAACCTTTATCCGTCGATCCTCTCGTTACATCATTCTGGGTGATACACTATATCGCCGGAGTCTTGATGGTATCCTCTTACGATGTCTTAACGCGGAAGAAGCCGAAGCTACCTTACGAGACATACACGAAGGCGTCTGTGGCGCACATTCTTCCGGTCCTAATCTTGCTAAGAAGATACTCAAAACAGGTTATTATTGGCCTACAATAGAGCAAGATACTGCACAGTTTGCTAAGAAGTGTCTACAATGTCAGCAGCATGGAGATTTGATTCACGCACCAGCTCATGAGTTACAACCTGTGACAACTCCATGGCCTTTTTCTCAATGGGGTCTCGACCTCGTAGGACAAATCCACCCTTCCTCCTCAAATGGCCACAAGTTTATCATTACCGCCATTGAGTATTTCACGAAGTGGGTGGAAGCCATTCCTATGACCTATATCACCGGTAAGCAAATAGCCAAGTTTATCCTAAACTACCTCATATGCCGGTATGGTATTCCCCAAGCCATTGTCACTGATAATGGGAGACCATTCTGTTAGCACTCTTTTTGACCTGAGGGGTGATTTTTCATGTTTAGGGGGTTTCTTCATTTGAACCCTATATCTTCTTGCCCATTTTCCTAAGTGTTGGACCTCCTCAGCATTTTTCAACTGCAGCATCATATTTTCTTTGAGGAGGAGATCATCATCATCATCTTGTCTTCGATGATGGTCTGCATTATCATGTTTTCTGTTGACTTGTTTTTCATCAGGATCATCATATTTCAATATCGGGTGATGTTTGGATATCATCCTGATCCTGCTGATGAGCTACAGTGTGCCCTGATTTGCTTGCGGGGGTGATTTTTCAAGTATCCGGTGATCTTCCAATTATCACCTTGCCCAAACATGATGATGATGTCACCCCAATCTTCTGAAGGGATTATTCTCTGAGTTGTTCGACCTGACTTGTTTTTTCTTAAGGGTCGTCATCATCATCATCATATTTCTAGTTATCACCGTGTTGCTTGCGGGGGTCATCATTTTTTCTGCCTGCATGATATTTCGCCGGGGTGATATTTTTATCATCGGGTGATCTTGGTTATGATCATCCTGATGATGTTGTTGAAGAGTTCTAAGTGTGACCCGATATTCACTGGGGTCATCATATTTTGAACGTCAGGATGATCTTAGTCAATATCATCCTGATGTTGTTGTATCACTTCATGTTCGTTGTTCTATCATCCTGATGATGCTGACGTCATTCTTATGTCAGGGTGATATCTATTTCTCTGCCTATCTACATCATGATATTTCCGAAGGAGGGGGTGATATTTTCATTTTTGAATATCACCCGGATGTATGTTTGTTCCAGCGTCATGATGATGCTGATATCAAGGAGATATCCGCTTGCCGGCTTCGTGCATTATCTAGTGGGGGGTGATCTTCTCAAGCATCATCATATTCATCTATCACCCCGATCTTATAGTGGAGCTATAGTGCAACATGATATTTGTGCATCAGGATGATATTTCCAAATATCCGGTTATCTTCCGAATATCATCCTGATGTCGATATGATGATGACGTCATCAAGGTCCCGGGGGGGTCATATTTCTAACACTGATCATCTTGTGGAGATCCCCCGATATTTGCAAACATGATGATGACGTCATCCGGATATGAGGAGGTGTGCAGTAGGCAGATATGATGATGACGTCAGCAGGATATGACGGTGATGTCATCAGGATGTTCATCGGCCAGACTTTTGGTATAGGCTCAGCAGGAGGATGTTCCTCCGATGGATCAGGTTGTGCGGATGAAGGCGATTATCATGCAGGTGATATTGCGGTGATGATGCTGACATCAGGGTGATATTTCAAGCGACAGGATATCATGTTGTTGGAGGATGATGATGAAGTCTTATACTAGTGTCGTCAGGAGCAAAAGCACTGACATTATATATGCTCATGGCCTAGTATATAAAGTGTTGAAAAGGTCACCGCGGGGTGCATGTGGGATAATTGATATTCTACATATTTTCAAATATCATGATGATGAATCTCGGTGGGAAATGGTTGCGATGCAGAATTGACGTTTTCCTGAGGCCGCGGGTTGGTGCGCCATTAATGGCGAAGGTTGCAGAGGTATGGGCGGATCTGGTACCCGATTGAAGGTGTACATTGACGGACAGTGGCGCAGGGCTCGAGGTTTCTTCCTGTCTCCTCCCCTACCTGCTGCATTCATGTTTGGGCGCCAATCTGGTAATGCGTTGAGCGCCATTTTTCTGATACTGTGTATCTGGCGGGATTTTTGGTCAACCGTGTAATTAATTGCTGTGGTACACTACCTGGCTGTTATAAGCAGGAAGTGTTACTCATTTGTGGTTGTTGAAAGTTAAAGATTTTTGGCTCTGTAATTCATAACAAGCTGATCTGGTTGCTCTGTACAACTTAACCTGTGAGTTTATGTATCTCTTGTTGTATGTTTTTGGCATGAACCCACTGATTTCATGATTAATCTTATATGAGAAATGCTATCTTAGCATGTGTTGTGTTAATTCTGTCTCCAGTATTGCATGTATTCTTCTTCTGAATCTGGATATTTGGGTAATGTTTAGATTCTAGAGCATAGAATTCCTATGTTGAATGTCTGATCTTTTAACTTCTGCTCAAGGGGTAGATTAAACTGTTTTCAGGTTGAACATTGGGAAGGGTATACTGCAGTAGGGATGCCATAAGTAGAGATAACTTAACACTCTGTATTGGGAGATATCTGTAAGGCAGATATCACATATATCCCCCTGAAATCCAGTTTTAGCTATTCATGTTGATCATTCACAGGTGTATGTCTACTGACTCCAGGCCCTGGATAGGCACCAATCATGCTTTGTTTTTGTGTTATAACCATGTCCAGCTTTGCATCCAAACTTAAAATCCAAATCAAAATCTAAAACAAACATTAGGACATTAGAATTAGTTTTAGGATCCTCAGTCCTCTGTCTACAACTGCAAATAGGCCCAAAGCTAGCCCCTTTGCTCTTATCTTTCAGTTTTGGTCTACTTACAGGAGGACTTATCTGCTTTCTGTCAGCATCCCAGCCTTTGTATGCATATCCTCATGGATGTCTAGTAGGGAATACCCCCCTAGGTTTTGCAGAGCCTGAAGAAGAAGAGGAGATAAAATATAGAGTCTATCTCCTACACTGTTGGCCCCTGGCCCAAAGATCCTGTTGATCACTGATGGCTACCTTGTAGGGAAATCTGGGAATAAGCATCCAGTCTGGGAAAAAACCAACACATTCAAGAACCAAGATGTCTGTGCCTTATGCATACAGTACAATATCCAACATCGCTTTTCAACTCCCTACTATCGGCAGAGCAATGGCCAAGATGAGGCTTCCAATAAAACCATTCTCAAAATCCTCAAGAAAACGGTCAATGAAGCTGGTCGTGATTGGCACTTGCAACTCAATCCCGCCCTATGGGCCTACCGCACTAGTATCAGAACACCAACTGGTGCCACACCATATGCCTTGGTCTTTGGCTCTGAAGCCATCCTACCTATAGAGGTCGAGATCCCATCCCTCAGAGTATCCATGCAGGACCTGATCGGCGGAGATGAGTATCGCACTTCCAGATTAGCTGAGCTTGAACTACTAGATGAGAGGTGCCTTGCTGCACTTAATCATCTCCATGTCTATCAAAACTGCCTCCGGCGTAATTACAACAAAAAGATCAAAGAAAGACGGTTTCAAGTTGGTGATCTTGTACTTAAGGAGAATCAGAGAAATCAAGCAGATCGAGAGAAGAAGGGTAAGTTTGAGCCTAACTGGTTAGGTCCCTTCATTGTCACAGCAGCATATGGATCGGGAGCTTATACTTTAGCTACACCTGACGGCATTCCTCTAGATGAGCCACTTAACAGTGTCCATCTCAAGAAGTTCTATGCCTAATCCTCAGAGTATTCCCACAAAAAATCAAAAAAATCAAAAACTCAAAAAAAAAATCAAAAAAAAAAACCAAAAAAAAAAATCCAAAAACATCCATCCTCTGGTGAAAACCTGGCAAACAGGCGCCTTGGATAAGTACCATAGTGAAAACTTGGCAAACAGGCGCTATGCGTAGAGTCAGCATCCATCGTCTATCGAGTCCTGTCCACTCCTTGTCCATTTCGCAACCTGCTTCATCCATCCATCTGTAATAAAACCATTGACTTTGTTTGCATTTCCATCTCCCTATCTAGTATAGCTTGGAAATTTGTCAATGTCCATCATCGTCATCCCACGGCTTGATCTGTGTCTACAGTTAACACTGTCTGATCCTAGGTCAAGTCTTTCTGTGTCTTCTTCGGCGGTCACCCCTACAGTTTCCTCTACCAGAATGGGGGCAACTCTTTCCTTAGCGTCGGTCTAGGATTGGTTCCTTGTTCGTGGTTCGCAACGCATACTTCAATCTTGTCTCATTTCCATAGGTAACCCCCTTTAACGGACACAGCGCTCCTACGATAAGGCTGTTATCTTCTCAACACTTGTTCTACATCATCACCTCCCCCAGAACTACATATCATCTTTTCAATCTTAAGGTACCTTGATCCCATGGATATGGGTATGTAGGCAGTTTGGAATACGAAGCACGTTTCCAGTACTCAGGTACATAAGATCACCTCTTCTCCACACTTGTTCTACATCATCACAATAACCAGAACTACATATCATCTCTTCTCAATCTTAAGGTACCTTGATCCCATGGATATGGGTATGTAGGTAGTCTGGAATACGAAGGAAGTTTCCAGTACTCAGGTACATAAGATCTCCCCCTTCCATCTTGACCCATTTCATCACTCTATCCAGAACTACATATTTATCGCGTTCACCTTCCATCGTAAGTGTGCCTTGATCCCGTGGATACAGGGTATGTAGGCAGTCTGGAATACGAAGGATGTTTCCAGTACTCAGGCACACACGATCCATCATTCTCCACCCGTTTCAATCCATTAGCACTTCATCCTTCTAGTCTTCCGTTTGTCAAAATCCATTCGCCTCGACTTGACTAACTCAAGCAGCAAGCTAGCGCATCCTTTCAAAGCAATAGTCCTTCGCAAACCTGAAGCAAAGAGGCCTACTTCCAGAGTCATCTACTGTCCTGCATACCGATTGCCAACATCAGCTAAGTACCGCTTAACTAAGCCCTAGATCAACAAGCTTGTCTTCTACGAAGTGTTCCATCGTTAAGACCAACACACGCGTCTCCTGCAACATGTGGCATTTCCTGCAAGTGAGACATTGTCTTTTTAGGTAGATAGCCCCCTTTAACGGACACAGAGTTCCTACGATAAAGTTGTTATCTTTCCTATCCAATCTATCCTGAGCAACCTCTTTGGCAAGAGAATATGTTGGCTGTATGTTTACTTTGTAAGTCAGTCAATTTGTGTTATGGTTTATCTTTTGTTCCTTTTCCGATACCTATTCAAGACTACCTTGATTTATCTATAATCTTGGTATGTTGCGATGCAGTACGGATTGGGGGCATAGTCATTGCTTTCTGTGTGCTGTGTTTGAGGAATGATCTTTAGTATCTTTCTTGGCATTCTATTTATCTTGTGTGTGTTAGGACCTAGCATCTTACATATTAATAATTCTTCTTGCATTTACATGTATTGAAGTTTATTTTATGTTCAAGACTATGGCTTATTCGCATGTTCCAACAAGGTTATATTATGTCTAATGGATCTAATTTCAAACCGCTTGCTTGCAGCGTCAACGTCCACGCACTCGGATATTACTGCACCTTGGTCTTTTATACCTTGGTGGCGAACTATCCACGTGCTATATCAAAAATTAGGATTGCTCTTTATAAACAAATGTGAAACCATTGCAACAAGCTCATCCATTTACACCATCCATTTTTCCATGGCCTTATATAGTTTTCCAGCAAAGATCAATCAACAGTCTTTCTCTTATGTTCTTTTCTATCTCCACTTTCTTCTATTCAACCTCGCCTATCTCCAACAAATCTTCTAGTTGAGCATCAACACAGTTCTTCTACCGCTTCCCCGTCTTCCCGCTCGAGGGGGCATATGCTGGGGCAACTACCTACACTGGGGCATCAAAAAAATTGTATTACATCTTCAACAATCATTTTCTTTGACGCAACGCTACATGCTGCATTGCATCAAAGAGGGGCAAAATGTAGACACCCTAAAATGACCGTGTCGTTAAATCACTTGCATTTCATAATCTATCTAATCACCTACATTGCAAACGTTAATTAAATAATCTAATTATTTAATTAATTATCATCAAATTCTTCTAAATCTCCTAAATTCAACATTAATTAAATAAATCCTCGTTATTTAATTAATTAAATTAAATTCCTCTATATTCTTCTACAATTAAATAATTTTAATTATTTAATTAGATCATTATCCTCTTTCCAAAAATCAAATCCACATTAATTAAATATATCCAATTATTTAATTAATTCAACAAATTCCCTCTTATCTAAAATTAAATAATTCTTAATTATTTAATTATAATCTTCTGTTCTTCCAAAATCATGCACAACAAATAAATTTATTTATTTAATTTGTTTTTAAATCTTCTAAATTAAATAATTCTAATTATTTAATTATTTCTTCCAAAATATCTTCTCTAAATTTAAATAAATCAATTATTTATTTAAATTGCTTTTTCTTCTAATTTGAGTTATCTCTAAAATAACTCAAGCTTTCTTGCTCATCAATTAAATATTTCTATATTTAATAAAGCAAAATATCTTCTTTTCTCATGCAAATCTCTTCTTCTTGTTTTAAATCACTTAACTGATTGATTTATTCTTTTAATTGATTTATCTCTTCAGTTAACTCATTCTTCTATTCTTGATAACTCCTCTCATGCAAAAGAAAGCAAGACACATGTCTTCTTTTCATTCGTTGCACATTCCTCAACTTATCTCCTCCATTGATTCTTCTGAATTATCTGGACCGTTGATCGATCTTTGATGAAACCTATATAAACCCCCCTCATCTCCTTCATTAGCCCCCTCTCTTAGATCGTATTCTCAGGCATACTTAACAGAGCTTCGAGCATACACAACGCGTCGATTGAGCAACCTTACGATCATTTGACATTGATCTCTTGAGCACTACACTTGCTTGTTGCAACTATGTCTTTGCAATTTCATTGAGCAATTCTACATTCAATCCAAAGGAAACAACACAAATTTCGGTAAAAGTCTTTATTGCATTGATTATTTGTCATGGCTTTTATTTAAATTTGTTTTCTTTATGTTATTGGATTTTTGGTTTTTATTAGTTTAGAATAGATCGATTTTCCATATACACATGGAGTTTAAGGAGTGTTTGTAGATTTTGTATGGGTCATGTTGACTCATTTGGGAGAAGCACAAGTGATGTTTAATCATCCATGAGTACCACCAAGTTGTAATGACCAATGTACTACTAGCTTCATCTTTTCTTGATTAAGGGTGACCTAATTCAATTGGATGAAGTGTGTAGATGTTATTTTATGAAGGATGATGCTATGAAGGATGTTTAGGACTGGGTTAAGCATGTGTTGGAATCTGTAAGGTGTGTTCCTCTTCCTGGTGTTTCATGGAGTTCATGTTAAGGCTTGCCCTCTACACGTTTCATATTTTTTAATCTTTGGCTGACTTGAAATTGTAATATTCTTGTTGTCTTTGGATGACATACAATGTAGTCAATGTAATATCATGTATATATTGTAAACCTAGTTGATCTAAGTAAGGTATGATTGCGAATGTGAATGTGTGAAGTGAAATGTGGATGTGTAAATGCATTATGATGTGAGACTGAAGGAGAAAGAGTAGAAGTAATAGGGCCTATCCTAATCCATCTTGAAGATATTTTTTGTTGGAATTGGTTCAGACAATTAAGAGGGGGGGTGAATCAGTTGTCCCACAATTCAACTTTTCTATCTTTAATTCTATTTTAGAACTTCTAATCAAATTAATAATATGAACATTAAAGCATGAATCAATGACACATGAGCAGAAACATAAGTGACACACTTGACACAAAGATTTTTGACGTGGAAACCCAATTAAGGGAAAAACCATAGTGGGGGTTAACCCACAAAGATTATGCTCTGTTAAAAGTATTACAAAGGGAATGCACATGCATTTGGGCTCACTGCCCAGAGCTCATTGCTCAAAAGAAGGCTCACTGCCTACATAAAGAGAATTACAATGAGTTTGAACTAATATTTATGATCTATCAATGCTAGAGTTCAGTTCTGGTTAAGCATAGAAAACTGACTTGACACACTTCATCCTTACTCTGCCCCTCTTACTATTCTGCTAACATCTGAACCTTTGATCTTTTCTCTTTTCACAATTTCTCCATAATTGGAACACACACACACACACCAAAATCATCCAAATCCATCAGCTATATAAATCCACATCCTGAACTTTAATTACTTTTCAGTCAGCTTCAAGAAAACTTGGAACTTTATTGAATACTCTGCTCTGTCAGCTAGATCCATACATAACTTGAGACGCGGACCAAAAATTGCACTCACAAATCATTAGTTAGGTCAGCTACTATCATTAATCAACACAACTTGTCCAACCAACAACTTCCATACATCTAAAACCAAGATCAATTACAATGTTAGCCTATTCTTCTTCTATCTGTTCTATCAAACTGTTAACCCGATACTTAGATGCTAATAACTATTGACTCTTTCATCATCGAAGGCCAAAATTCTAGATTCAGATTATCATGACAATGGTTATGAGTCCCTCAGATCTGCAGCAAACTTTGATCTACTCCTGAGGAGATCTGGACCAAGATACTGAACCTTGTCACACACTCTATTCTTGACTTCCCAGACTTAGATAGATCTTCAATATGATTTCTGATATGGGAAAATTATGAAATGTGGATGTTTAGAGAGACTTTGTTGCCATAAATGACAACACTTATCATGCCTAACAGTGTCTCTTGCCAACAATCTCCCTCTTTTGCATTGATGGCAACACTTAGTGAAAAATGACTAAGTGTCAGAATAACTCCCCCTTTGCTTGTGCTCCATACTATTGTTCACACTACTTTCCGGTGCTCCCCCTTTGCTGGATTCCTCATTTTTCACTGCTCTTCACTCCCCCTTTGACATCAATGGCAAATGGTGGGATCCACAATCACTAATGATGAAAAAACTCTGTATATATGACCGCATATGTACAAACAATCCATATGTTATATTTACATATATTTAAGGACATCTTCAAAAGTACTCTTTAACTGTACAAATTCAGTGGCCCAACTTCTCTTCATACCATCCAAAATTGAAATGTGTCCTCTCAGCAAAAATGCATATGCTTCTACTTTCCTTTGATTTGATGGATCACTTGTCCAATAGTACTTTGAGCCTCTGACAAGGTATTAAACATTATTTCCAACTTAGGGGTAATCTGTTGCTAGAGCTCACCCATTCTTTCCATAATATTCTTCTTTTCCTTGATAAGCTTCTTTATTTCATTTGTCAAGCTAATTGCATGACATTCTTAGCTCACTAGAGATACTGTTAAAGGATCAAAACTTTGAGATAGGTCTAGCAGCTTTTTCTCTTGCTCCTTTATCTTTTTCTCAATATCCTCTACTATTTTGGGCCATGATAAGTAAAACTTATATACATCACCACCATCCTTAAGAGAATTTTCAATACTCTTTATACCAATGTCGAGTATTTTTCTATCATTATCTATAAGGCCTTTTAGTTCACTAAACCTCTTATCCAAAAATTCTTTCTAGACCTTTACTTTGGTTGACTTCTCAAAGGACTCAAAATTTGTATTTACAGAATGCACAAGATTTTTCAAATTACCAGAAGGAGAATCAGATGTATTCTTCTGATATGTGGGCATGATCTTCTCCAGTACTCCAGTTTCTAGGTTTAACACCTCATTGTATTCTATGTGAGACTTTAGTAATTTCTCCCTTTGCTTGGCCTATGTGAATGATGATATCTTTAGTAATTGATCTAGAGAGAGTGTGTCATAATTGATTGGTCCTTGTATTAGTTCTGGTTCATCTAACTCTAGCATCTCCTTGCTGAGAAAACTCTGCACTGCATTTGTAGTGTCTCTTGCCACACTTGCTATTTTAGTTTCCTTCCCTTGTGCTTGGTCAAAGACAACAACTAGACTATCTTTCTTTAGTGCATTAGCACCATCCCCTTCTACTAGTTCTTCTTTTCCCTTTGCCTCTTCCTCTTCCTTCTCTTTCTCTTTTTCTTCTTCTTTCTCTTTGTCTTTTCTAGAGTCATCAGTAGCAGGAGGATCTAGAGGATCATGGCCAACATTTTCTTTTTCTATCATTACTTCCTCTTCTTCCTTTTGCACTTCCTCTTCTAGAATAAAGAAGTCTAGAGTTTCAGTTTGTTGTTTATTTCCCTTTAATCCTTCAACATCCATGTCTGAGGACTCAATCTCTACATTTACTTCCTCTATAACTGGAAGATTGTGCTTTTTCAAAGCACACTGAAGAATCTCTTTGGTTTCCTCTGCAATCTTGTCTATCTCCCCTAGCATAAGCTTATCCATTCATTTTTTACTTCAAAAATCATCCTTGGCTTCTTTGAATATCAAATTCACTTGTTTTAGAGTAATTTGGGGGCATAATTGTATTAATATTTGTTCTTGGATCTCAAGGTCCTTACTTTTTGCATTGTCTTTTCTCAGTTCCAAAATTTTCTCAAGGCTTTTTCGTATTAATGAACATATCTCAATAAGAGCCTTGTTGTAGATATTCAAATATCTAACCGTTGCTTCCTTAAGTACTATTTTGTCAGCATCACTAGAGTCATCATAGAATTCTATCATTGGAGCCAAGTTTCCATCCACAGTAACTGATTTAATGATGTCATCTATTGAAAGGGTAGGCTTCTCTACATATTCATCTATCTTTTGCCTCTTGCTTTCCCTTTTTCTTCTGGAGGACATTTCCTTGGATATCTTGGCCACTTTTGTGCCCGTAGCTTTTAGTTCTTTGATATCAATGTTAGAATCTGTATCTTCTTCTTCTCTTGTGCTTTCATATATCCAAGATGCTTTTGTTTTCTTCCTTTTCTCCCTTTTTCTAGATGATTTTGCTTCTGGTTCTACAGTCTTAGGAGGAATAGGGGCAGCAGCAGAGCTCCTAGTAGTTCTTGAAGTGGAAGAGGGTTCCACCAGAGCACTTGTTTGTTTCTTATCTTGTTTCTCTTTCTCAGCCTTTTCAATTATTTCCTTGAATTTCCTCACAGCCTCCTTAGTTAGGCCCAGATTTTCAGCCAACTGCTCAACTTCTTTTCTTACTTTCCTAATGGTTTCAGGCTCTCTGATCTCAGTATGCAGTTTTAAACTTAGCTCCTCATATGTTCCAAATCTTCTAATCATTGTGTCTTTAGGATTGCTCAATAGGTGTTGAGAATATATATTCAAAATTTTCTCATCCACCTCATAGCCCATAGGCATAATCCATATAGTTCTAGGTTCCACAACTTCCATTAGACACTAATCAGTGTCAAACATAAAACATATTTCATTTTTGTACTTCTCAACAATTGATTTAGGGATTCTTTCCCTTAAATGCATCATACTTTGAAAATTCTTGAAGTAACCCCATATTGTAGTTTTTTGTGCTTTGAAGTCACCAATGCTCTAAAGATGATCTCTGATCTAAGTGGCAACTAGTTCATCATTAGTCCAGTGAACACCCTTTACTCTAGGTACTTCATTCATATAGTAGAAAAACAAGCATAGAACCAATGTGCCATATTTAAAAGCATTTTTCTTATCCCTTTTGATTTTGTTCAAGTTTTCAATTAGCTAGTTTTGTAACAGCTCACAAAGGTCATAATCTACATTCTCCTTTAACATTTGATATGCTCCATATATGGCAGTTCCAGAGATAGAATTCTCCCTACTGGATTGGTATATCTTGTAGCCAATCACCATGGAAGCAAACTTCACATTTGGTTCCATAATTTCATTTATACTCATATCGCTCCTATTGAATTTAGCATCAGTTGCATCAGTAATAGTTTGGTTTTTCATAGATTTTAACATGGGTAATCCACCGATTGAGTTTAACCTGGTTACAATTCTGATAACATCCTTGGTAATCTTGAATGGTTTTAACAACCAAATGAATTCATTATGCATCCGACTCAAAACATATCAAACCCATTCATCTTCATCAAATTTTGGAAACCCCATAATCTGTATAAAATGTTTATCTTGTAGTGCCTTATACTCAGGTTTAAGTTCATGATTTTCATTCTTGAGATGATTCTCAAATAAGTCTACATACCAAAACTCATCTATGTTTGCATGAATATAAACCCTAATGTCTTCAACATGTAGCACACCATACAGAACACTCAAAAAAGTACCTAATGGGTCAACTTCTATTGATTTGTGAGGATGCTTCTTAAGTTTGGGTCAAGGCCTTTCAGTAATGTCAACAACGTGAGGAGTAGCCATCTCAATAGATTTTAGATTCAAAGCTTTACAGAGAAGTGCCTTTTTCTTCCACGGGGTTAGGGTTGATCAATTACCAGTTGAATTCACTCTTTGTGCTTCAATCTTTGGATTTGCAGTTCGGATGCTCTTCTTGTTTCCTCCGAATATAAAGTGATTCAAATGCATGACCAAGTGACCTTTTATCCTTTGCAAAACCTAATTTGGCATTGTAATAAATGTGTTGCCCTAACTTTGTCCGGTTACTCTATTTTTGATAGTTCTTCATAGATCACTGTGCAAGTTTTCATATCAACATCTTTTCTTTCAGAAATCCTTCCAAAGATTCTAAACCAATTCAAAATATCCTCTTTTATTATGCCAAATTCAGGCACCCACTTATTGACTGGGGGACTTTGATGTTCAATGTAGCTCCCCCTGAGCCAGAGCTCCTGACTTAATTCCTGGAGGAATTGTCAGCATCAGATTCTAGTCTGGACCCATCACAATTGTTTATTGTATCTTTCTTTACCCAAGTCTTGTTCATTTGACTCCGTATCTCATTCACATCAATTTTTCTTTTGCCTTTGTCTTGTCTCTACTCATCTGGTTTTCTGTTTACTAGACCTCTTCTTCCATTGTTCCTACTTATGTAGAATCTTGCAATATGACCAGGTTTATTACAATTAAAGCATACAACATTTCCTTGCTTATGAACTTGATTTCCTCTTGATCTGCACTGATTAGCCATGTGTCAAAACCCATTGCAAGTAAAATAGTAACCATTGAAATAATTGCCATTTCCTCTATTGTTAGCATTATTCATTATCATACTTCTGCATTCATTTGATCCATGACCATACCTCTTACACTTGAAGCATTGACCAGAGAAGAATGGACCATTTTGATTTACTCTGCTTCTGCACTGAGTAGTTGTATGACCAAATTTATTACAATTGAAACAATTTCCATTAAATGATGGATATCTTTGAGCATTAGGCTATCTTACCAGAGGTTTTTCTAGTTTTGTTTCTCCCATTCCTTGGTTGAAGATTTCTTTGTCTGGATCTGGAGCTTTCACCTTTCTCATATCCAAGATCATGCTTGTCATCATGCTTCAAGTTTAGCTGAGATTATCTTGAACTTCTCCTTATACTCATTTACAATTTCTAGATCATGTCTGAGAGTGATAATTTGTCTCTCAAGTTCTCTCTCATTGTTTCTGCTTTCTTGTAGATTAGATTCTAGGAGACCAGCTATTCCATCCAATCTGTAGCATTCTTCAGTTCTCTCTTTCAGATTTTGATTCATATCTTCTTTAGTTTTCTTCCTATCTTCAATTTCCTTGGTTAGCCTCATCACCCCAGATTCCATCTCATGTTTTAGGACAACAACTTCTTTAGCTAAATTTTTACATTCCTTTGTCTTGTCTTTCAGGGCCTTATATTCATAATGATTTCCCAGTTGAAGAGGTTGCTCCTTTCCTTTTACATTGGATTTGCTCAATTTTCCTTTTAAAATCTCAATGAAGTCTTTAGCCTTTTTAATGTTATCTTGCAGCTCTTGGACTTCTACCTTGGACTGCTCAAGATCTTCTAGGGAGAGATTAAGTTGCCATTGAAGGTTATATTCATCCATTTTATTGCCTTCCCATATCTTCCTTAAGATTTTAAACTTTTTCAAAGGAACCTTACTCTGATACCAATTGTTGGGATTGGTTCAGATAACTGAGAGGGGGGTGAATCAGTTGTCCCACAATTAAAATTTTCTATCTTTAATTCTCTTTTACAACTTCTAATCAAATTAATAATATGAACATTAAGGCATGAATCAATGACACATGAGCAGAAACATAAGTGACACACTTGACACAAAGGTTTTTGACATGGAAACCCGGTTAAGGGAAAAACCATGGTAGGGGTTAACCCACATATTATACTCTGTTAAAAGTATTACAAAGGGAATGCACATGCATTAAGTCTCCCTGCCTAGAGCTCACTACTCAAAAGAAGGATCACTATCTACAGAAAGAGAATTACAATGAGTTTGAACTGATATTTAGCATCTATCAATACTGGAGTTCAGTTCTAGTTAAGCATAGAAAATTGACTTGACACACTTTATCCTTACTCTACCCCTCTTACTATTCTACTAACATCTAAACCTTTGATCTCTACTCTTTTCACAATTACTCCATAATCACAACACACACACACACACCAAAATCATCCAAATCCATCGGCTATTTGTATCCGCATCCTGGTCTTTAATTACTTTTCAGTTGGCTTCAAGAACACTTGGAACTTTATTGAATACTCTACTCTGTCGGCTAGATCCATGAATAACTTGAGACATGGACCAAAACCTGCACTCAAAAATCATTAGTTAGGTTGGCTATGATCACTGATCAACACAACTTGTCCAACCAACAACTTCCATACATCTGGAACCAAGATCAATTACAATGTCGGCCTGTTCTTCTATCTGTTCTGTCAAATTGTTAACCCAATACTTAGATGCTAATAACTATTGACTCCTTCATCACCGGAGGCCAAAATTCTAGATTTAGATTATCTTGACAATGCTTATGACTCCCTCAGAGCCACAACAATTTTTGATATACTCCCAAGGAGATCCGGACCAAGATACCATACCCTATCACACACTCTGTTCTTGACTTCCCAGAATTAGATAGATCTTCAATCTAATTTCTGGTATGGGCAAATTATGTAATGTAGATGTGTAGAGCTACTTGGTTGCCATTAATGACAACACTTATCATGCCTAGCAGTGTCTCTTGCCAACATTTTTGAGATAGAAGGGAAGTGAAGAGTGTGCCTAATTGATTGTTGGAGGTAGTGAGCCAAAGACAAAACTTCTTGAAGGTTGAAATCAGTGAGCCAGTAAGCTGCAAAGAAGACATTTAAAGAAGTTGCAGAAGTTGTCAAAGTAGAAGAGAATTTATCAAAAGAGGAGTGAAAAAGTAGAATTGCAATCATCAAAAGGAGTGAGATTTATTATTAGTTTCAAGTAGTAGAAGGACTGTCATGCTGTAACCTTTTCTGAGTTTGTTCTTAGTTCAAGGAGTAGTTGCTTCCTTGGGTTGTAGCCCTAAAACAAAGTCTGCAGGGAGTTTTAGATTTGTTGGGAGTGACCATAAAACCTTCCTTCAGGGAGTAGTTACTTCCTTGGGTTGAAGCCCTAAAACAAAGTCTGCAGGGAGTAGTACCTTCCTTGGGTTGTAGCCCTAAAAAAAAGTTGTAAATTTTAAAGTAGTGAGCTTCATATATATTATGAGTTAATCCTCACCATGGTTTTTCTCCTTTGGGGTATTCCATGTACATCTAGTGTTATGTGGTGTTGTGCATTGGGTTGATCTTTTATGTTTCTATTAATGCTGTAAAGTTTAAGTTTTAATTTTCTCTAGAGGGTTTGAGGTTTGTTTTAATATTGATTCACCACTCCCCTCTCAGTATCAGGTGTGTTCAACAATTGGTATAAGAGACAAGTTCCTTAGAAGGATCTTAACTACTCAAGGAAGGTCTAGGATGGCTCATAATGGTCTCACAAGGCACCTATGATTGATGGAAAAAATTACACCTTTTGAAAGCTAAGGATAGAAAGCTATCTATCTTCTCTAGGGTTTGGTGTTTGGCAATTTGTCAAGAATAGTTACACTACTACTTTTGATCCTATAGATCTAGATGAGATTAAGTTGTATGATAATAATTCCAAGGTAAAAAGTGCTATCATGAGTGGGCTAGTTGATTAAGAACTTCTGAAGGTAATGGGTTGCAGTTCTGCTAACAATGTCTGGGTAAAACTTAGCAGCATTTATGAAAGAGATAGTAAAGTGAAGCAAGCTAAGATACAAATCTTCAAGATCAAAATTTAGACTCTAAGGATGATAGAAGATGAAGACATTGTGATGTAGGAGCATCCCTAGTTCAAGAGAAATCTTGCATAAACCAAAAACATTTGCATTTCAATTTGTTTCTTTTCCAGTTTAGTTTAGGCAATTTAGTCAGAAGCAATTTTAGTATTTTGGTCCAGTAGCATTTTTAGATCTTGCAGAGATGGATTTAGCATTTATATCACATCCAGAATTTAGAGATCCACACTTCAATACCGAAAAGATATCTCTATCAGAAGATGATTGTTTCTCAGAGCAGAGCATTTGGATAATCACTGACAATTAATTGAAGGAGAAACTTGCGGAAGCATTTCCTGATCTATGAAGCCTAATGACACATCATTCAATGATCTTTGGTTTGTGGCCAACCTTCCCTGAAGATCTGCACATCATTCCATTCATTTTCTAGAAGTGTTCTATGCATTTAGGTCTGACCTATCTGTGTACACATGTTACATCTCTTCTTTGGAATCTGTGATCTTCCTTGGCCAACACGGAGGAATCTATTGATCCACATATGATATATATTGATGTAATAGATCCTTAGGAAAGTAGTTCAGATAACTCTCATGATTTAGAAGATTGATAGTTTGGATTTTGTGTGGAGCTTTAAAGCTTTATATTGTACATGTATGTAATCAGGCCTGTGAGCCCTAATTGTAAGCCCACATGTTGTCGGCTAATCTCTATTTGAATTCTATGATATACTGAATGACTGAATCTACATTTGTTCTATTTATTTGATTTTTTTCCATTGTGTTTACTCTTGCTTCATGGTCCAGATAGTTCATTCTGTGAACCCTCCTACCGTGACTGCATCAAGTGGTATCAGAGCAAAATTTTGAATCTTTGGGAGTGAATTAAGCAAAGTTGGCGAGGGAATTCTGTAAGATCTTGTTGTGGATAGATTTATGAATTAAGGTAGGTTACTTGTGTTGCAATTGTGAGGCAATTGTCAACTTGTAGCCCAATCACCAAACCTTAGGTAGTTTGCACTTGACCCTAGGAAGAATGCCGCCAAGGAGAGTTGCTGCTGTTGGAACAATGGCTAGTAGAATAGATGAGATGATGGAGATAATGAAAACAATGTGAATTCATTTGGATTCTATTGAAGAAGATAGGCAAAGAGGATTGACACCAAGACCTAATGTTGAAAGCGATGAGGAAGAAGAATTTCAATATGTTGAACAAACTGGCGAAACCCTAGAAGGTGATGAAGAAGAAGAATCAGACCAAGTAAAGATGTTGTGAGCTATTTCAAAGATTAGAAAGAGACCTAGAGTTGATGTGCCGAACTATATGGGTAATTTTAACCTTGAAGAATTGATTGACTGGATAAATGACATGGAAGAATATTTTGATTATGAAGAAATTGAAGATCTAGAGAAGGTGAAATTTGCAAAGACAAAGTTGAAAGGACATGCTGCTATATGGTGGAAAGAAGTTCAGTTGGAAAGAAATAGAAGAGGGAAAGAAAAGATTACAAAATGGGATAGGATGGTGACAAAGTTGAAGAATTAGTTTATACCTACTGACTATGAGTTGGAGCTATTGAAAAGATTGCAAAACCTGAGACAAAAGGAGAAATTTGTGGCGTACATTGAAGAATTCCATAAAATGATCATAAAGATAGGACACAATGAAGCACGCAACGAGAAAGTGGCTAGATAAATCAATGGACTGAGATTGAACATTCAAGAGGAACTAAGTTTGGTGAGGATGACATCTTTGGAAGGAGCATATTAGTTTGGCTTGAAGGTTGAAGAGAAGCTAAATAAGAGGCATGATTAGGATTGATCTATTTTCTGAAGGAGATAGATCATTTTTGGAGTAGATCAAGTTTGATAGCCCATTTAAGAAGGATGACAGAGATAACAATGCTTATCAGAGAGATGACAAAAATTTTTACTGGAGAGGAAACCCTAGTGCATACTAGAATGAAGGATATAGAAGAGAAGGAAGAGGATTTGATAAGAAGATATTCAGAGGTACTTGTTTCAAGTGTGGAGGTGAAGGACATAGAGCATTTGAATGTAATCAAGGTAGTACAAGTAAGAGGACATAAAATAGTGGAAGAACAACCTATGTTGAAGAAGAACCCATTGAACTAGATGATGCTTGTTCTATTGGTAAACTAGAGAAAGGAGAATCATTGGTGATGAGGAGAGCACTATTTCAAACAAATACAAATGAGGAACCACTATAGAGGAAAATTTTATTCAGAACTAGATGCAAATCAAGAGGTAAGTGTTGTAAAGTTGTGATTGATAGTGGTAGTTTTGATAACCTAGTTTCAGAATAGATGGTGACTAAGCTGAAGTTGGAAAGATTGAAACACCCTAAGCCCTATCAGATAGCATGGATTCAGGATGATCATAAGGTACTGGTGAGTGAACAATGTTTGGTGAAATTTTATATTAGATCTTATCATGATGAAGTCTTGTGTCATATTATGCCTATGGATGTATGTCATATGTTGTTGGGTAGACCTTGGCAGTATGATAGAAAAGCTATACATGATGGGAGAAAGAATACATATAATATAACAACAAATGGGAAAAGAATTACCTTGATTCCTTTGGAGGATGATCCTAAGGATGTGGTATGTAGAAATGCTAGAATCTATTTGGTAGATGGAAGAGAATTTTTGGATGGTTTGAGACATGAGATTATGTGTTATGCCTTGATTCCTAAGAAACTTGAAATATTGAAGAAAGAAATTGAAGAATCACAATTGGAGGAAATAAGGGAGTTGTTGATAGAGTATGAAAACATCATATCAGATAATGTTCCTGATGGATTTCCACCTATAAGGAGTATCAATCATCACATGGATCTTATACTGGGAGCAAGTTTTCCTAATGAAGTAGCACATTGAATGACACCGATAGAGAATGAAGAATTAAATAGACAGATACAAGAGTTGTTGAGGAAAGGTTTGATCAGAGAAAGTTTGATCCCTTGTGTAGTACCTACTGTGTTGGCACCTAATAAGGATGGAGAATGAAGAATGTGTACTGATTCTAGAGAAATAAACAAGATAACAGTTAAGTATAGATTTGCTTTACCTAGGATGGATGATATCATGGATTGTTTGAGTGGAGTAAGATATTTCACAAAGATAGACTTGAAGAGTGGATACCAACAACTCAGAATTAGAGAAGGTGATGAATGGAAGTCTGCTTTTTAAACAAATGAAGGATTTTATGAGTGGTTAGTGATGCCCTTTGGATTGACAAATGCACTGAGTTCTTTCATGAGGTTGATGAATGAAGTCTTGAAGAAATTCTTGAGTAAGTTTGTGATTGTATATTTGGATGATATTCTAATTTTTAGTAAGACAAAAGAAGAAATTTGTGGCATATTATACAAGTTTTGTAGAGACTGAGAGAAGAGAAATTGTTGATAAACATCAAGAAGTGTAGTTTCATGAAGGAATAATTGGTATACTTGGGATTTGTGATTTTTCTGGAAGGATTGAAGATGGACCCTGAGAAAGTGAAATCAATTGTTGAATGGCCTACACCAGAGAGGATTGAAGAAGTTAGATCATTTCATGGATTAGCTACTTTTTACCAGAAGTTCATCAGAAATTTTAGTTTAGTTTGTAACCCTATGATAGAGACAATGAGAGGTGACAGAAAAGATTTCAAGTGGACATCTAGAGTAGATAAAAGTTTTGAACTATTGAAGCAGAAAGTGACAGAACAACCTATTTTGGCATTACTAGATTTCAATAAGGTATTTCAAGTTGATTGTGATGTAAGTGGAAGTGTGATTGGAGTAGTATTAAGTCAAGAAGGTAGACCTATAGCTTATTTCAATGAGAAATTGAATGATGCAAGGAGAAGATATTCAGTTTATGATCAAGAGTTCTATGCCATAATTTAATCCTTGAAGAAGTGGAGACATTACTTATTGCCTAAGGAGTTTGTGTTGTATACAGATCATCAATCTTTGCAATATTTGAACAGTCAAGGTAAGTTGAATCAGAGAAATATGAGGTGGGTAGAGTTCATGCAGAGTTATACTTTTGTGTTGAAACATAGGAGTGGTAAATTAAACAAACTTGCTGATGCATTAAGTAAAAGAAGAAACTTGTTGACAGAAATGAGAATTGAGGTGTTGGGTTTTGAAGAATTGAAGAACATGTATGAGGGAGACACTAATTTTGAAAAACCTTGGAAAGCATGTAAGGAACCTATTGTGATAGATAGGAGTAAGTGGTTGGACTATTTCATTCAAGAAGATATGTTGTTCAAAGGAAATTAGTTGTGCATACCTAAAAGTTCAATGAGAGAGAACTTGATCAAGGAGAAGCATAGTGGTGGATTGGCAGGACATTTTGGCATTGATAAGACAATGGCTTTGGTGAGTGAAAACTACTTTTGGCCTCAGATGCATAAGGATGTTCAGAAACTTGTGCAGAGTTGTAGAGTTTGTCAACTTGCAAAAGGGAGTAGTTAGAATACTGGATTATATAAACCTTTGACAGTACCAGAGAGACCTTGCGAAGACATAAGTATGGATTTTGTGATGGGATTGCCTAAAACATGGAGAGGACATGATTCAATATTTGTAGTGGTGGACATATTTTCAAAGATGGCTCATTTCATACCTTGTAAGAAGACAACCAATGCAGTGCATGTCGCTGACCTATTTTTCAAGGAGATTGTGAGACTGCATGGATTACCTAAGAGTATAGTTTTAGACAGAGACACAAAGTTTGTTGGATACTTTTGGAGGATACTTTGGAAGAAGATGAAGATAGATTTGAAGTTCAGTTTATCTTTTCATCCACAAATTGATGGACAGACAAAGGTAGTGAATAGGAGTTTGGGAAACTTGTTGAGATGTTTGGTTGGAGAGAAGATAGGAAGTTGGGATTTGATTCTTTCACAAGCAGAGTTTACATATAATAATTTAGTGAACAAGAGCACCAAAAGAACACCTTTTGAAATTGTGACCAGAGTGAACTCTAGAGGAGTGGAAGAGCTAAGAGACATCAATATAGAAGAAAAGAGGAGTATAGAAGTATAAGAATTTGTAGATCACATGAAGACAGATTATAATCAGGTGAAGAAGCATTTGGAAGATATGAACAATAAGTACAAAGAGAAGGCTGATGAGAAGCGAAGACATAAGGAATTTGAAGTTCGAGATGAAGTAATGGTGTACTTGAGAAAAGAAAGATTTCCAGTTGGGACATATAACAAGTTGAAGATGGAGAAGTTTGGACCTTGTAAGATACTTATAAAATTTGCTTCAGGGAATGCATATGAGGTGGAATTACTAGAGACATTGGGTATATCACCTATTTTCAACATTGCAGACCTATATCATTATCATGAAGCAGAGTTCAGTGACAACATGGAAGAAGACTTGAAGAAGCAGTTACCACAACAAGCACTAGAGCAGATTGAAGACATCTTGGACAACAGAGTTGGACGCAACACTAGAGGAAGTTAATACAAAGAATATCTTATGAAGTGGAAAGGTAGACCAGAAGAAGATTCATTATGGATTTCTCAGGTTGAGGTGGACTGTCTTGGTTCTCCCTTAGCCCTAGTAAAGTGAGGGACTTACTTTTTTAATAACCCCAGATGTCTGATGCAGGAGAATCCCTGGTTCAAGAGTAATCTTGCATCAACAAAAACCATTTGCATTTCAGTTTGTTTGCAGTTTAGTTTGTTTCTTTTCCAGTTCAGTTCAGGTAGTTTAGTTAGAAGTAGTTTCTGTATTTTGGTAAAGTAGCATTTTTAGATCTTACAGAGTTGGATTTAGCATCTACATCATATCTAGAATTTAGAGATCCACACTTCAATACCAGAAAGATATCTCTATCAAAAGATGATTATTTCTTAGAGAAGAGCATCTAGATAATCACTAACAATCAGCTGAAGGAGAAACTTGTGAAAGCATTTACCAATCTATGGAGCCTAATGACACATCATTCAATGATCTTTGGTTCATGGCTGACCTTCCCTGAAGATCTGCACATCATTCCATTCATTTTATGGAAGTGTTCTATGCATTTAGGTCTGACCTATCTGTGTACACACATTACATCTCTTCTTTGGAATCTGTGATCTTCCTTAGCCGATGTAGAGGAATCTATGGATCTGGAGATGATATATATTGATGTAATAGATCCTTGGGAAATTAGTTCAGATAGTTCTCATGATTAAGAAGATTGATAGTTTGGATTTTGTATGAAGGAGCTTCAAAGCTTTATCTTGCGCATGTATGTAATCAGGCCTATGAGCCCTAATTGTAAGCCCACATGTTGTCGACCAATCTCTATTTGGATTCTATGATATATTGAATGACTAAATCTATATTTGTTCTATTTCTTTGAGTTGTTTCCATTATGTTTACTCTTGCTGTATGGTCTAGAGAGTTCATTCTGTGAACCCTCCTACCATGACTACATCACATTGCTAGTTATATGCTCTAGATGGATGAAATGGTTAATGGCATCAGAGGTCTTGGTGGAACAGTGAAAGACGATGAGATTGTGAAGGTGTTGAGATCTCTCACTAAGTCTTATAGTCATAAGGTATCTACTATTGAGGAGACTCAGGATTTGGATCACTATATAGTAGATCAATTGTTTGGTTCTCTCACAGCCTTTGAAATGAGAGAATTTGACAAAGGTGCTCCAAAGAAGGAAGAAAAATTCAAAGTCAATAAGAAGGAAGAAGATGAAACAATTGAGCAAGATGATGATCTTGATGAGGTAGAGACAAACTTTGTGAGAATATTCAAGAAGGGAGCTGACAAATACAAAGGTAAGTTACCTTTCAAATGCTTCAATTGTGGGAAAATTGGTCATTTTGCTTCTAAATGTCCTTTTAAAAAATCAAAGCATAGCAACAAAAGAGATAAGTCCAAAACAAGTCTTTATTCCATGGAGAACAACTACTCTTCAAAAGAGAATCATGATTATTCAAATTATGAAACACTTTTCATTGCCTTGAATGTTGGTGACAAAAGAGGTGACATTGGGAATTGTAAAATGTTTGATACCTTGCAAGTTGACCAAGATAATGAAAAATTAATGGTTGTATGGACTGCCTTTCATGTAAAAGAAGAAGAAAATTATTGGGTAATTAAAAATGGTTTCTCTAATCACATGATTGGTGACAAGGAGAAGTTTATCAGCCTTAAGAAGTGGAATGGTGGAGCTGTTAAGTTTGGTTATGATGGGTCATAAAAAATTTGTGGAAAGGGTGCTATAACCATTGATGGAAAGAACAAGACTGAGGATGTCCTTTATGTCAAAGGGCTTAAGCACAATCTCCTCAGTGTCAATCAAATGTGCAATAGAGGATACAATCTTACATTTCATGCCAAAGGTTGTGAAATCAAAAAGGCAAGGTTTAGAAGATTAGTTGCAGAAGGTGTTAAGACATATGGAGATATCTATCATATAAAAGAGGTAAATGGAAGAACCTATTTATTGGCTCAATTTGGTGAATGTTGGCTATGGCACAAGCAAATAGGACACATCAACTTTGACAATATGGTAAAGTTCATCTCTACTCATGCGGTGAGAGATATGCCTAAGATAACCAAGACTGCAAATACCTTATGCAAGGAATGTCAAATGGGAAAGCAAATAAATAAAATTTTCAAGAGTAAGGAGTATTATTCTATAATGCCTCTAGAGTTGATTCACACTGAACTATGTGGTCCTACAAGAACAAAAAGTTAACAAGGTGAAAGGTATTTCATGTTACTTATTGATGATTACTCTAGATTGACTTGGGTTACCTTTTTAAGAGAAAAATCAGAAGCCTTTGATAAGTTTAAGATTTTAAAAGAAATAGTTTAGAATGAAATGGATACTAAGATCAAATTCTTAAGACCCCTTATGAGCTATGGTATGGAACACCTCCCATTGTCAGATACTTCAGGATCTTGAGAAGAAAATGCTACATCAGGAGAGATGAAGAAGACCTTGGAAAGTTTGATTCAAGGTGTGATGAAGGGATCTTTCTTGGTTACTCAACCAGAAGCAAGGCCTATAGATGCTACAACAAGAGATCAGGAAAGATGATTGAAGGCACAAATGTTAAGGTAGATGAAGATTTGTGTCAGACCTCACAAGAACCAAAGGATTGTAGATCTGATATACCTCCCTACATTGAAGAAGAAGAAGAGGAGAAAGAAGAGAAGAAAAAGAAATCTAAACAGATCCCTAAGACTCTAGCAAAGTATGTTCAGAGGAATAATTCAGTAGATCAGATCATTAGGGATAAGAATGAAGGTGTGCAAACAAGGAGAAGGCTTGCAAAAGAAAATGAGAAAGTGAATTTATGTTTACTATGAAAAGTAGAGCCCAAAACCTTTGTTCATGCTAGAAACGATGATGGATGGTTGAAGGCAATGGAAGAAGAATTGAATTAGATAGAAAAGAATTAGACATGGGAATTGGTTCCTAGACCAGCTGATAAGAATGTTATAGGAACAAAGTTGGTGTTCTAGAACAAACTAAATGAAGATGGTGAAGTTGTGAGGAACAAAGAAAGATTGGTGTGTAATGGTTATTCACAACTTGAAGGTATTGATTTTGAGGAGACTTTTTCTTTGGTAGCCAGGATGGAGGCAATCAAGATGTTTCTTGCCTTTACTTCTCACAAGAACTTCAAGATTTTTCATATGGATGTCAAGTCAACATTTTTGAATGGTGATCTAGAGGAAGAGGTCTACATTGAGCAACTAGATGGTTTCCATCTACCAGAAGATGCGAACATGGTGTTTAGACTTAAGAAAGCTTTATATGCACTCAAGCAAGCTCCTAGAGATTGGTATGCTTGGATGGATAAGTACTTACTTCTACAAGGTTTCAAGAAAGGTATCACAGATAGTAATCTTTGTTGTTATATGGAGCCTAATCAGACTCAGAGGTTATATTTACCCCACTTTTATTAGCGCGGTTTCCCCCCAAATTCCTACGGGGTCAAGGGGCAGCGCCCCTTGCGGGGGTTTTGTATTGTAGCATTTTGCAGCAGTATTGAGTTGCAGGGATTGCTGATTGTAATTGGTTTGATTTACTGGATAATAATATTGGACTCTCTGTTTGGTGGATGTAGCCCGAGTTTGGGTGAACCACGTTAAAACTTGTCTCTCGCTATTATTATTTCTGTGTATTTCTATTTCTCTGTTTAATCTTTATTTGCATTTAATTGATATCTTCTGCTGGCTAACCCTAACAATCTTTACATCAAGGAAGAGGGAGATAAGATTTTGATAGTTGTTGTATATGTTGATGACATCATCTTTGGTGGAGATGATGATATGTGTAAGAGGTTTGCAGAAGAGATACAGAAAGAGTTTGAGATATTTATGATTGGTGAGATGTCTTTCTTCCTTGGGCTTCAAATTGTTCAGCTAGATGATGGTATCTTTGTTTCTTAGGATAAGTATGTTAGAGAGATGTTGAAGAAATTTGGTATGAAGGATTCCAAATTAGTAAATATTTCTATGGTTACTAGCTATTGTAGATGCCTAAAAATAACACGACTCTATCTAAATAAATATTCTTAATATTTATTTCATCTTAATATTCCTTTATCAATAAATAAATAATTAAATTTATTTATTTGGTTCATATTCCTCCCAAAAACTAAATAAAATCACTTATTTAATTAGCTTCATCAAATTCTTCTAAATCTTCTTATCTACAATTAAATAATTCTACATTATTTAATTAAATCAAAGTTATTCTTCCAAATTTAAATACATCAATCCAATTTATTTAAATTAACTCAATCTCTAAAAAATAAAATATAATCAAATATTTTATTTATTCTTTCAAATCATGCACAAACAATTAAATAAATTTATTTATTTAATTTGCTTTCTTATCTTCTAATTCCTCAAAAAATCTTCCAAATCTTCTAAAAATAAATCTTATTCTTCATGCACACAAAATTAAATAATTTATTATTTAATTTCTCTCAAATCATGCAAATACCAACTCACAAGTTGAGTTAATTAATTTAATCAATCTTGTTTTTATCAACAACTCTTAAATTAGAAAAAAAGCATTCTAATTTATGAAATCAAATCTTATCTTTATCAAGAAAGCAGTTAACTCAAATAAAACAGCTTTTTGTGTGACACTTGTCTTCTTCCTATTCGTGTACATCCTCTCAAATCTTCTCAACCATTGATCTTCTTATTTCTTCTATACTGTCGATCTTCCTTCTCTCAAGTCTATAAATATAACCTATTTTCCTCCATTTCAATGATCCAAGCTTTTAGTAAACTTACTCTACAGAATTCATAGTGCGCCTTTGGCACCCAACACCATCTCCATAACTTGTGATCACCATTTTATTGTATTGAAGATCCTCTTCATTACAAGAACTATCATAGTTGTTTTTCTATTGTCATCTTGAAGAACAAAGCAAGGAAGTGCACTTTCTAAGGGCTTCATTCACACGAAAGATCAATTTAAGATTAGGCAACCAATGGAAGCCACAAAGTAATAAGGTTTGCAAGGTATTGTTCTTTGTGTTTGAATCTTGATTATTGCAATTTCTATTGAGTTATTGGGTTATTATTAATCATTGATATTATTCCACATTTTCCTGATACATTTCTAGCGCCCACCGTGGGGCATTGCCCCAAATTTAACCTTAAAATTTGAGTTTTTGTGCGTTAGGTTCTGTACACAAGAAATTTCTACTCATCTACTCATTAAAACTAGGAATTTGATCTCTTTTACAACACATCTAGAAGATCTGTGCATCTACTCGTTAAATCGGTGCATCTATTCTCTGAATTAATGCATATATCAGACCTGCGCTTTTATTCTTTGTTTCAACACATTTAATCTCTGTAACTGCACATTTATCATAACTACACATTTGTTCTTTCTTTCAGCACATTTATTATTTGTAACTATGCATATACTAGATCTATGCATCTATGCTCTATAACTGTGCATATATCCTTTGTAATGCTAACACAATCTGTAGGCACATTCTCAGATCTGATTTGTAGGTTAGGAGCTAGATAGTCATATAGCTGCATTGTTAACTCACACATAGATCTAATTAGCAAGGAAAGTAATTGGAGTGTTCATGCAAATCTCATCTAGACCTAATAAGGAAGGTTGTAACTTGAACTTGTTGCATCAACAACTTGAATGTAGTCCCAATGCTAGGAAGGTTAAAATTGAACAAGTGCTTCTTGCTTTCAAAGTTAACAAATCGTGTGTGTGCCCAAATAGCATAACTCATTTAGTCTTTTTCTTTTAAATAGGATTAAAGAACCATTGTTCTCCATGTTTTCATAATGATAGTAGGCCTATGCACTCCCCTTTCTTGGGTGACCAGAATGCCAAACCTATCATTTTGTATGTTTAACCTTTAGAGAGGCCTGCCCTTGGATATCCTTACGTCCAAGTGGGAATGACCTTAAGTAGTAACAAGCTAAAGCCAAGCTCTACCTAGCCACTAAAATTAAATTGTGCTTGAGGCAAAAGCTTCATGCAATGAGTGCTAATTAGTTATACCGAAAGCTAACCTCCCCCAAAACCCTCCAAGGCACAACCCTTGAAGGCTGGGAGACTCCATAACGAAGAGTAGCACTGCCACATGTATAACCACTCGAATGGTTTCCCTTACTATTTATCCATTGTTTTAGAAGCCAAAATCCCCTATAAATTAGTGCCGGATAGAGTGATTATCATCTTCCTAGGACGACTCATGTACTTACGATTCAATAATAGAGATAATAGGGAAATCCTAAGGTTTGCGAGCCTTGGGAACCCAAAACTTGGTGTACCAGAGAAGTTTGTGTACTTGTAAGGGGGAGCCCGTGTCCCAAGTTCCTAAGTTATCTGCTTTGAAATAGTGTAGCTGGTGTAAAAACCAAGTGAGAATTCAGTTTAAATTGCCATTGCCATCCTAGGATTTGTACTTGTTTTTGTCAAAAAGAGTAAAAAAATCTTTAAAAAAAATCAACAATCATGAAAAATTCTTTGTGTGTGATGTGTCTTTCTTGTGAAAATTAAGAAAATTAAATAAAAAAGACCAATGTTTTAGCCAAAGAAAACATCAAAAAACATGCCAAAAATTAGTCAAAGACTACCAAAAACATAGAGCTGTGCATCTATTCATTCTTGCTACATATGTATTCATTCTTGCTGTGTATCTATCTTTTGTTGCACATCCATTCATTTCTGCTGTGTTTTTATCAGTTCTGTTGTGCATACATATTTTACTAGAACAACGCATTTAAACTTTGTTCCTGTGCTTTTACTTTTTACCAGTTCTACGCATTTACTCTCTATTGCTACGCATTTACCCTCTATTCCTACGCATTTGTTTTTGTGCATCCATCATAGTGAGCTATTATGTACATTTGCTGAGAAAAACAATTGCCTTTTTGAGCACCCATTTTAGTCTTGTATCAGTTTCTAAGGATATGACAAGTCAATTAGAAGCACTTACTCAGCAAATCCAAGCCATGCAACAAGTAGCGATCTTACAAAGTGAATCTTCCACAAAATGATACTCGCTAGAGGGCATATCTCCTTATCCATTTGATACAAGCTTGGCTAAGATACCTTTCTCTCCTAGTTTTGATTCACCCAAGTTTGACAAATATAGGGAAAAAGATGATCCACGTAAACCAAATCCCTCCCAACATGAGCATTCTAGTACTAGCTACGCCTTACACCAAGATCATACATTCTTTTCCTATCTTAGTCATACTCTTGACAAGGGAAGTACCACCTTAATTTGGAAATCATGTACCAATCCATCTACTAGTCCTCCTTCACCATCCTCTAGAATACATATTCCATAGCATACCAGTTCTACACCAACATCACTATCAAGTTCCCCAAGCTCTAATCCGTCAACCAAAGAGTCCTTAAATGATTTTCTCAAAAGACTCTTTGCAAAATCTAAAAGAAAAAGAAAAGCTATAGAAAAATCTAAATCCACTCATCCAATTTCATCCCCTTCTAGCACAAGCAATCCTAACCATAATCACAAGCCTACACCATCTACCATTATTCTCCATCCATTGTATTGTGCATCTACCCATGCACTCATGAAGAATGTGATCTAATGGCTATTAGCAATGAATCAACCATCTCCATGTAATAAACCACCTATCCCAGAGCCTATCAAAGAACCTTCAAACATGTCCATTGCTCCAACCTCATTGTGTAATCCGCAACCCCTTGAGTTTATTGAAGAACCTCCTACCATGAACCAAATTCAAGGTCCATCGTACCTTCATGTTGTTGACCAAGAGCCTATACAAGAGTCTTCTACCTCCACTTCAATTCAAGAAAATCAAGAGTAATGTCAAGAGTATACTATAGAGCATGTAGAAATGTCAACCCTTTATCTAAATCAAGATCAAAGCACCTCCATCCAACCCGTCCATAACATTTATCTTTTCCATGATCAAAATATTACATATGAAGAAGCTATCCATGAGAAACTTGATCTTATACCCATACATGAGAAAGAAATCCAAATCCAACCCATCCATAACCTATATCTATTCTATGATCAAGATATTATTGCTGATGAAGAACCTATACATGAGCACATTGATCCCATCACACTTAATCCTATCTATGATCGAGAGCCTATCTATGATCAAGAGAACAATGATGATCCTCTTAGCCAACATTATGCATTCCATGGTCATGAGCTTATTACCCCATCTATCCATCCTCCATCTAGTCCTATCCATGATCCAACAACACACACTTTCCTTGATGAGACACTTGCCTCCCAAGTGCACATAGATGATCAAACAAATAACTTGGATCTTAGTGAACATAATGATAATCAAGATCCACATGATCCACCACCATCCATTATCAACCATGTTGCAAATCCGTTATCCTATCTCGTTGGTCTCACTACCTTCACGCATGAATGTTCTTCCTTAGGAGAACAACAACTATTATCTACCTCTTCACCTTCCTCATCAAATAATGAGCTCACTGCTAGTGTCCAAAGCACACATAATCCCATTGTCCACCACTGTTGATCATGATGTTAGTCATAAGCAAACATAGAATAAAAATTGCACAACAACCTTTACTCATCTTGAAAGATACGATGAATTCAGAGAATTCATGATCCCAAGTCTCTGTGGATTAGTTCATAACCTATTGACGTTACTCAACGGTTGATGTGCAGTGCTGTTTTCCATTTTGGGGCCTTACATTCATCAACAGGATCTGGTAAGATGCTACAAAGAAATGTTATTTCACAGTATATTTCTCTAGATGATGTATTTATACTTAAATCTTTGCATGATATTTGTCAATTTGACATGCTTTAACTTAAATATGCTACTAATTTTCAATTATCTTCGAGATATCTGCATATTTCTTACTATCTACTTCTGATTGTCAATTATTGCAATTGTGATGGTGAATTACTCTAAAATTAAAAGAAACTAAAAAGAATACTTCAAATAATGATGAACCTTTAGTTATTGAGCCACATACACATCAGATACAGTCATGAAGAGAAGAAATCAAACCATATGTTCACCAGGACATTCCACAGCTAGATACAGTCGATGCTAACTTCAAAGGAAAGGAATGAAGACAACACATGCAAGTTGATATGCACTCAAAGGGATGCAGCAAATCAAAGCATGTATCAAGAATTCATACACTGATTACTCAAGATTTATGATGAATTGTAATCAAAATAGTCTTCTCATTCATTAAGTATGCAAGAACATATATGTGTACAACAACTTTGAAATAAGCCCTGAATATTTCAGCAAACAGATTTCAATTAAGTTTCCAATGTCTAAAACAATGCATCCTTGCACCTTTTATAGAACAAGGTGAGGGAGTGGTTACACATGATCCACGATCAAGATTAATCTATTAAGATCTACGGTGGATATTCATCCTTGACTTAGTCAACATTTTACGTGGCACAGGTTGCTAGCTGGCAACCATCTGAATTACTTGTTTTCTCTAAATGAGGGATGCTTATGCCTTCTTTCATATCACATCTTCATCTACCATTCATCAGGAGCATTAGGATCATCACTTCCCATACCTTCATCATCATGATGAACATTACTTTGCATATGGGCTTGCATGATTATCCTAATATTTTCAAATGCTCCCACCACTCACTCAACTTCTCCACCATCCTGAGTTTTGGCCTTAACAATGGCATGCTTGTGGGCTTGATATTTATCTCGAAGAGCCTCCAATTTGCTCCTCCTGCTACTTGATGTTTCATTGTAATTCTCTACCCTGACCTTGATCCTCATGATCTTGTCCATGGCTTCTTCTGTCAGGTGGATAAGAGGGTTATGGGCTATAGGCTAAAAGTTATTATGCAGAGCTTTTACTGCAAAATCTTCATCTTGATTCTCAATCTTTCCTTCTATCTTCCCCTCTATGGCTTCCAGTATCTCTACTTCAAATGAGATCATGTCATGCAGCTTCATGCTGATGTCTCTTAACTTGCTGCTGCATCTTTTTAGTACATCATTTTCAAATCTGATATCTTTATACCAGATATCCATTAGTATGGCGGTATTACTATCTAGTACCTATAAGTTTATTAGCACCTGAGGATTAATCCTCTTCATTTCATCCAAAGCACTCAAGGCTTTCTCTAATTGGAATGACCTTCTTCCGGCCTCCATTTGTAATTTATCAACCTTCTTTCTAGAGATACTTAGAGAATTCCACCTCTGTAAAGAGGCTTTCACTACTTCTGCTCCATTGAGTGTAGATAACATCCACTTTCTCATTATTACCCATTCGTGCTTCATAAGGTCCAACTTATTGACCTCTTCCTGAGAAATTGTAGTCAATGGGACTGCTTCTGCATTTGAAGTATCATCAGGGTTAATTAACCCTTTTATGTAGGCATGCAACTGAGAATGTACTCTTTATGCTACTTATTTTTCTCTTTTTCTTTCTTTACCCTTTGGGTCAAAGAATCAATTATATCTTTTCCCTCTTGACCTTCCTGGTCTTCATTGGCAAACCCTAAATCAACAGTAGTAATCTAGAATTCTTCCAGGGTAATCTTGCCTTTCTCCTTTTCTACTGTGGGAAGTGCTATCTGAGTGGTCCTTCTACCCGTAGCAAGATCTCTTCTTATGGCCGAGGTTAACCTGGTCTTCCTCTTTGGTTTCATGATGGTCTCTAAAAATAGGGTTGACACATCAAACTCTTGAATCTCCAAACCTGACTCTGTATGTATTTCTTTCTCAAGCCATGGAGGAACTTGGTCTCCAGATCCTTGGCATCCACCATCATCATGTTGATCACCTTGATCTCTAGTAACTGCATCTATTTTTGATGGAGATAGTGACTTCCTTATTTCTTTCTCATGATGCTCTTCATGAGGGTGATCCTAGGGTACTTCCTCCTGTTGAGGAATTTCTTCTTGTGGTGGAGGATCTTGCGATGCATCCACATGATGACCTTGTAGCTGATCCTCCACTATATCTTCTTTTGTTTCATCCCCTTTGGGAATTTCCTCATTATGAGGCACATTTGCATCCGTAAATGTCATTGTATCTATCTTAGGTGCTTCTACCTAATTTTGGATCACATTCTGATCCACACCTGTAGTGTCTATTCCTTGAATCTTTAGGTCATCAAGACCTGATGTATCCTTTTCACCAGAAGCCTCCTGAGTCTGGAGTACTTCTTCACTTATCATGGCCTTTTCATTTCCACCCTTTTCTTGGACTTCAACTATTTTGGGCTCATTAGATATATCTTGTTGTTGTTGACCCATATCTGTAGTGTTGCCTTCTATTTATGTCAACTTAATCTCCTGAACATTTTCTATTCTCTCAGGTGTACCCAGTGGATTTTTAGGATGTGCTACATCCTCCCTGTATGTTAAATCTATCACTTTGGGGCTAGTCACCTGATCCACTAGTTTATCAAGCCCTATTTGTTGTGCAATCCTTTCTGGACTGTTCTCCTTTTCCTGCTCCACTTGCTTCAGTTCTTCTAACACAGCTACCTATACTGATGGAGTTCCTTGTGGAGTTATGCAGGTGTTAGCAACAAGGGCTTCCATTTGTTGAGAGGTTACATCCTTTACTACCTCATCATCAGATAAGTCAACTGTCTCCTCCAGTGAGACAAGACGACTTTGAAAAAGCCTGGAGGCTTCTTTCATTTGTTCTCCAACTTGTTCAGTCTTAAAGTGAACAATGGTGGGAAGTGGCACATTGTGTTGCATTTCTTTTCTGAATACTTCTCCACTAGCTCCCCTCAATACTATGGGGTTATGTTTTATTTCACCTCTCATTGAGGTTCTTGGTTTCTTAGGTGTGGATGCCATCACCCGAGGTGCTTTTCTTTTTCTAATGAGGGGCATAGGGTCCTCTTCTTTAGGCTCTTCATCAAGAAGAACATCCTTTTCCTTTTGCTTTTGTGATGCTTGACCCTCCTCATATGTTTCAATAGTTTCAACATCTGGCCTCTAGATCTTTTTAGCTTTTTGTTTATCTACAGGAGGTGGTGTTGATGAGGCTGATGCCTGTCCTGATGCAGATGCATCCTTAGCTGTTATGATCATTCTTTCAACTATTACCCCTTTAGGTTCCTTATCAGTTTTCTTACCTCTGGGGGGTCTCTTGCTTTATTCTTGAGGTGGCACTCTTTCTCCTTTAGATTTCCTCTTTTCAATCAGAAAGTCATCATATTCATTGTCAGGAAGCTCCTGCCTCTTCTTCTTATTGTCAACTGTAAGGGCTACCCCCTTCTTCTTCAATTCATTTATTTGTTCATCTACCCAAGACTAGGTTAACTACAACATCCTACCTATAAATTGATCTAATGAGATATCCTCAGGCTGTGTAAGATCAGGTGCTAAGATTGTGTCATTGTATATCTTCTTTTCTTCATATTCATTAGCTATGATTTTACCATCATCCTTCTTTAATTGAGCAGGCACTGGAATATAATCAAAAGTTCTGATCTGGTTGAGAGTCAGCCTTTGGTATTTTCTTCTTCTAGCCTCAGCTTCATCCTCACAATCTGTCTAGAAATCCTCTAAGTGCTTCTGATGGATGGGCTTCCCCATAATTTTCTGCATCCTCCCATATGGGTCATATGATCTTACCAAGGGGAAAGGCTGTAACTTCATCATGTCTAGACCAGCTATGGCCTTCTTAATGTTATCAGAATCCTGGCATATATACCAACCCATTGTTACTAGAAACAATACTGGTGGAATCTTATTATTTGCTTTGTAAGCATCCAGTATGGTGGATATCTGTCTCATGAATTCCATTAGAACAACTGTATCCGTGGGATATCTTGGGAGCATGAGGGGTTGTCCTGCAAAGCCCTCTATTTTGATATAAGAAAATGTGGTATATTGTATAAACCAGGCACCATGCTTGTATATGACTTCTTGAGCTTCCATGCTCAGTATTTTAGTCATATCTTCTTCCATTGTCCTGACCAGATGCATAGAAAATGCATCATTCACTAATTTGTAATCTGGAAGATAATTTTGTCGTTGCAATTAGGGATAATGATCCCAGATTTGGGCATCATTTGTAGTGCCACCAATCTTTCCTTCTATTGCAAGTGAATTGAATGTACCTTTGTGTGCACATGAGTATACCACATATGAAGTTATATGAAATGAACATTCTAGGCCACCTAGGTTCATGAGCTGCTCATTTAGGGTATCACTTATCATTTTGGCCCATAATGGCTTGTTGTCTATATATAGACACATCAGGATAACCCCATACATCCAATCTTTGAAACTCCTAGCATCAGGCTGGCCTGTCACTCTACTAAGTAGGGCTATCATATATTGGTATTCATCATCAAAGTCAAACTTGTACATATGCACTGGTAGTTTGGCAGCTGCAGGATAAGGACCATTCTTTGCCCTCCATTGATACATTCTCTTCCTAGAAGCTTTCTTGTTGTTTATATATTCAGTTTCTAGTTTCTTCTGATCCATGCTGACAACCTTCTTTCTCAATGGTAAATTGAAAGTGGCTGTAATCCCCTTGATGGATAGATCCGCATACACTCGACCATGCTTTTCTACTTTCCTTGTTTGTGGATTGTAATTTCTAGCACATTCAATAATCAATTCTGGAGTCTCCATAGAATAGGGAAATCCAGCTGCGTTCCACATCCCAGACACGAAAACGACATCCAACAGGGTATTATTTTTGTCATCATGCATTCTAGATCACCAAGTGACCTAATCAGTGCTTCCTTGGTGTGTATCAGTGATGACACCATACTTGAATTGTACACCTTCAGGCTGAGCGAACATTGGTTTTAGAAATTTACCATCAGATTTGCTCAACCTCTTGTCTGCCATGGTTTCCTGCAATAAACAAGACCAGTCTTACCATACAATACTTTGCATACATGCATACAACATTATATCTTCACGGCATGATGCACATTATATTAATTAATCATCATTTCATCAAGATGTGCATAACATATATCTTCAAACTAGGAAAAGCATACTACTTGGACATGCAGAAAATGACAGGAGAAGGGTTTTAATTACTTACTCAACAGTGATTAACTCCTTGATTATGCTGATGATTATATGGAAGAGATTTAGATACCAGTGATAATCACGTGTCTTGTTTTGCTGCAAGCCGTGTGTGTTCATAGGTAGGTCGTATGAGGGTTTGAAAGCTTTGTGCACTGTAAAAACTAGTTTTATAGCAAGGTAAGTGTAAAAATGACGGTGTAAATTCACTTTTATCCTCCTTATTAGGGCAATTTTAGGGCAACATAGGGTTTATTCAATCTTAACCATTGATCTCCTGTCATTAATTTATGAATGCTGCCAAGTGTCTGGATCGCGTTTGCAATCGGCAGAAATCCACCTACTGCATTTATGGCATTTAATGTTGCATGGCAAGAGTAGCGGGGTGGTCTTCGAAAGATTGGGTGATATTCTGAATATCGGGTGATGTTCAGAATATGACCCTCTACCTTTGGTGGGAAAACTTATGTCAATAGATTGGGTCATGTTGAGAATATTGGATGATATTCAAAATATCAGGGGATGTTCAGAATGTCTGGTGATGTTTATAATATCACCCCCTAAACTAAAGTGACCTTTCCTTGGAATATCAGGATGATGTCATCAAGATAGTAACTTAGTTTATCATTGTCACACTATGACGTCATCGTCATGTTATGTAGAAAGGATCGCTATTGGAAATATACCTCTGCGAGGTAAAAAGGATGATGACGTCATCGTCATGGCAATTTTCTTATCTCATCAGGATTATATGACATCATCATGATATTGGCTTTAGAGTGATATTGTGTGACAAGGTGATATTCAGGAGATAGGGTGATATTCAAAATATTGGGTGATATTGGGAATATGACCCCTACAAAATATATGACGTTGTTCAATGGGTAAATGCTTCTATCACCTAAAATTGACAGCTAGATCTTCAGATAAATGATGTATCGGGTGATAAAATTGGATCCGGGTGATCTTTCATAAGATGACTGATGTTAAGAAATATGACCCCCCCTTTCAGAATATCAGGTTTGACCAGGACTTTGACTCATCATAACTCTCATTCTCTAGGGAATATCAAGGTGATCCAAAAGGCAAACCTGCATGAAATTTTGTACTCTATCCAACCATGAGGTTATTGACATGAAATATGAAATTTGAAAAACTGACCTCATCATGATGATTTACCCAGTCCCCTTATGCAAGATCATCTGCATGACTTACTTTTACCAGACCGCCAGCAAGTAGAAAACATAAGCCAAGCCAAGAAAAATGTTGGGTCCCTATTTTGTCAAGTCAAAATAGGGTGTGTTGTGCAACCACACAACAACTTGCCACCAAAGAAAACACCAAAATTCTAATGATTCAAGTGATGTGAACACATTCTAACATAGCATTCTAACTCTCTTCAAGCATAAGCATTATAATCTTTCTGAATGATAAAATTTCCTAATGGTAACAATGCTAACAAAGGATTAGTAGTGTGCAAATGATTAATTATCCTCATCTTGAAAGAAAGTTGAAAACATGAGTAACTAATTTTAAGCTACATAGTTGGAGATCATCCCTCATAGCCAACCTGGATAGAGCCTTGCTACCAGCAAGCATCTATAGCCCCGGCAAGGTTATCTATACAATCTCCCTGAGTAGAGCCCCACTACCAGCAAGCGTCTATAGCCCCGGTAGAGTTACTTAGATGGCCTAATTTTATTATATTTTTGAATTTTTGAACATTTATACTTTATATATCTGATGTCATCATGTAAGCTCAGTGTGCAAGGTATGGTCACTTGCTGTTTTAGGTTGGAGATTGCATTGGTAGCAAGGGAGTCCCTTTAGATTTTTCACTTAACACCTATACTTGTGTGTTCAACAAACCCAAGGCTATTAGGTGAGTCATTGTGAAAAAATTAGTTTGGTTAAGAAAAGGCACCCTGATGAAAAGATATCATAGACCTGATCATAAGTACTTTCTCAAAATGAGTCATAACCTATATATGAATGTGTTCTCATCACTTGAATTCTAACAATTTAGTTATTTTCTAGGGTGATGAGGTGCATCATCTTGACTAACCAAAACAAAACTCAACAAGCAAACAAAGCAAAAACAAAAACAAAACAACACTATACAAACAACTATACAAATATACACTATAATACACATGACTGATATGAAGCTACTTAGGCTTGGAAATAATGTTTAAGGAACTGTCCATTAACTGGTAATGGAGCATCCTCACCTATCAAGTGTTTAAGCCTGAAAGTGTTGTCTCCTAATATCTTAGAAATTTGGAAGGGACCTATCCATAATTTATCAAACTTACCATGGTCTCCTTTCCTCTCATGGGCTTTGTCCCACATCAGGACTAAATCAAATATCTTGAAGGCTTTAACTTTTGCTCTCTTGTCAAACCAGCGTTTGACAAGAGCCTAATGTTTGACAAATTGATCAATTGCCTGACTTCTTTTTTCTTCCAGGTGCATTAGCTGAAGCAACCTGACTTCTTGGTTATTGTCTATGCCTAAGTACTCTTGGGCAAACTACAGGGTAGGAATCTTTAGATTAACGGGGAGGATGGGATCCACCCCATACACTAAATGAAAAGGTGTATTTCCTAGTGTAGTTTTCATTCTAGTTCTGTCTACCCACAAGGCATACTTTAGTAGGGTATTCCACTCCCTAGGGTTCTTTTCTATTAACTTCTTTATGATATTCAGCAAATTTTTATTAGTGGATTCTACCAATCCATTCCCTTGAGGATAATAATTGGATGAGAATTTCAGTATGATCCCATAATTGAAGGCCCAACTTGGTTGAAGCAAAAGCAGAGTCATTATCACTTACCAGAGCATAGGGAACCCCATACCTGGTGACTATATTACTTTCCAAAAATCTGATGACATCGTCTGCATTGCAGGTCTTGGTGCTGGTAGCTTTAGTCCACCTAGTACAATAGTTAGTAATCATTAAAACATACCTGTGGCCTAATGATGATGGAGGATTAATTGGTCCTATGAAATCCATGCCCCATTGTGCAAATGGGCGTATCTCCATCACTAGCTGCAAAGGTTGGGCAGCATATCTCTCTCTATTGGCAGCAACCTGACATGTATGGCAACATTTAGTATGTTCAGCAGTGTCTTTAAAAATTGTAGGCTAGTAATATCTTTCCCTTAGAATAGCATGAGTTGTGGCTAAGGATGACCCATGTGCTGTTCCAAATTTGTCATGTAATTCTGACAACACCTTGTCTGCTTTTGGCCTTTCTAGGCATCTTAAGTATATTCCTTCATAATTTTTCTTGAAAAGTACCCTTGCTTTCATCATGTACTTCTAGGACTTTATTTTCAGGGCTCTTCTTTGTGAAGCCTGTAGTCTGGGAGGACATCTTCCAGTAATTAGGATATGTCTGATGTCTCAGTACCATTCTCCACTGTCCTTCTCATTGATAACATACTGCTGACTTGTAATATTTGGATCAATCTCTGATATCATCTGGCTTAAAGTCTATCCTCTTACTAGTTTCATGGGTGTGATATCCATGTCATATTCTTGGAGGACAGTGATCCACTTAGTCCTCTTCTCACCTAGCTCGCTCTGCGTCAATAGCATCTTCACTGCTGCATCAGGTACCACAGCAATCACCTTGCTCCTCAAAATATAGTGCCTAAATTTCTTTACTGCTCTAACCAAAGCAAGGGCTTGTCTTTCTACATCCATGTACCTAAGTTCTGCATCTCTGAATGGGCAGCTCATGAATGCTATAGGTTTCTCTTCTTTTTCTTCGTTTCTTTGTGTCAGCACTGCTATAGAGGTATGCTCTGAAGCTAATTTGTAAATATAGAAGTCCTTGGTGTAATCTGGACTAATCAACACTGGAGCTTTAGATATAGCTTTCTTTATGCCTTCAAAAGCTGCTCTAGCCTCTGGTGTCCACTCAATCTTTGCATCCTTTTTCAGCATAGCATTTAAAGGTCTAACTATTTCAGAAAAGCTAGTGATAAACTTCTTGACAAAATTTATCTTACCAAAGTAAGATTTGAGCTCTTTCTTGCTTCCAGGAAGCTGTATTTTCATAATAGATTCCACCCTGTCAGGATCAATGATAATCCCATTTTTAGTTATCAGGTGGCCCAGTAATTTTCCACTTGTTACCCCAAATATACATTTCTTGGGGTTCAGGGATATCCCATACTGTTCACATTTTTTCAGCACATTTCTGAGATCTTCTACATTGTTTCCTCTATCTTTAGAGAATACTGTTAAGTCATCCATGTATATGACTATGCATTTTCCTATTAAGCCTTTGAAGGCTATGTCCATTGCGCGCTGGAATGTTGCTCCAACATTGATTAGCCCAAACAGCATGCGTCTATAAGCAAATATACCCCACTTTGTGGTGAAGGTAGTTTTCAGTCTGTCAATTTTGTCAACCATTACCTGATTATAACTAGAAAAACCATCCAGAAATGACATCATTTTTGCTCCATTTACAATCTGTAGAAATTCATCCAGAGAGGGTAAAGGATAATTATCTTTCTTTGAAGCTCTATTTAGGTTCCTGAAGTCCACACATAGCCTGATGTCACCATTTTTCTTCCTTACTAGGACTAGATTAGCCACCCAAGTGGAGTGTCTCACAGGAAATACGATCCTTGCATTTAACAATTTCTTAACCTCCTCAAAAATTATGGGTTCCAGCAAGGCATTGACTAGCCTTTGCTTCTGTCTGAAAGGCTTGGCATCTGGTTTAAGGGGTATGGTGTGTGTGATGACTGATGTGTCATATGTCTTTAGCTCATCATAAGTCCAAGCTATAACATGGATGTAATCTTTGAGTGCTTGAGTTATTCCTTCTAACTCTTCTTCTGTGCAAACCCTCCCTATCAGGACATTCCTTTTGTCATCATTTTGTCCAATATTTACTTGTGAATATTCTCCTCCATCTGCTTTTGGAAGATCCTTCTACTTCATCATGTTGTCCAGATCAAAGGTTCTTTCTAATTCAATCATTCCTTTGGGAATCCTATTGCTAGGCAACTCTAATATTTCCTCTTCTTCCCAAACATAATCTTCCACATTGTTCTCATCTATGATCTGAGCATCAAAAACATCTCTGTTGGATATGAAATCCAAGATATGTTGATCGTCATCAAAGACTTGGAGATTGGTAACATTATTAGGTACTGAAGGCATAGATATCAGTTCTACTGAAAACCTCTTCAAACTAGAAATAGATAGTGGCTCTAAAGTACTAGCAGCCTAGGCTAAAGCATCTACCCTATGGTTTTGTTCTCTGGGTACGTGGGTGATATTAAATGCATCAAAATCTTCAATCAAGTCCCACACCCTATGTTTGTAATTAGACAATTTTTACAATTACAGGAGTAAATTCCTCTCACTTGTCTCACTACTAATTCTGAGTCTCCATAGACATGCAGAATTTTTACTTTCTTCTTAAGGGAAAACAATATCCCATGTATTAGAGCTTCATACTCTGTTACATTGTTATTACAGGGAAATTGCAGTCTGTAGGCTACTAGGTAGGACTTTCCTGATGGATCAATGAGATCAATCCCCACTCCAGCACCTTGTTTTGACTTGGATCCATCAAATCTAAGGATCCACGGTTTATCTTTAGTAGGAGGCTTACTTGAGCCTTCCTTCTTCTTTGCAGCTCTGGCAACTGCTCCACTTGATATCCATCTTAACTTAGATATTTCAGCTCTCTCAGATTTCATCTTTCCTTTCTTCTGTGGAGCTAAGGTCTCTTCTTTCTTTCCATCATCAGAAGGGTGATCTTCTGGACTAGGCACTAAATGTCTCTTTAAAATATGTAGACACAGTGAACAAGCAGTCTCTGAGTGAGGTGCTTCATGCAACCTGCACCATCCTTCAGTCAGTGCATCTTGTGGAGGTCTCTCTTGTTCTATCATCTTTTTAATTTCCTCTGATAAAAAGTCTTCAAATCTGGTCAAGTTACTGCCTCTGTCATCATAAGATAACTCATAATCTAACTCCATCAAACAATCACTCCCTGGGGTGATCTTATTATTTTCTTTACCCTTGTTCTCATTACAGACCAGAATTTCATCTGTCATCTGGATAAAATCCTCATCCTGACTCATATCCTCTCCTATTCCTGCAGCAGACGAACAAAAATTAGTATGATCATCATCACTATATGTTGGACTTACCTCTGATGATGATGACACCTCTCCGCATGTTTGCTCAAGCTCCATCATGTCAATGCAGGCTTCATAAGTTTTCTCAGAATGTGCTTCATTGTGTAATCTGCACCAACCATCAATCAAAATATTGTGAACAGGTATATCCAATAATTGACAGCGTTTTACCTGTTTGGACAAGTATATTTCAAAATTCTTGAAATGATCTATTTCTGTTTCATTTCCATGATCATGATCAAATCCAAAAAATATAGCATTATCGTCTTGAGGACGATCATCAAGATCATGATCATCATGAAAATCACACATTAGGACTTCCTCTATCTTGACAGTCTGAGGTCTAATGGAGTAAACTCTGGGTTCAACATTCACGTACATGATCTCATTTGTTTTGTTGTACTCGGTGATCATGTGCTTCATTCTTGGTTCAACATCTACTCTTATCTGGTTTGGAACCCCTTTCCAAGGTAGCCACATATGACTGAAGATGGTAGACATATATCAATTGAGGGTTTTGGACAAATCTCTACTAAGTAACATCCCATATGTATCAGGTATGTCAACTACCTGAATGTCAATATAGTACTGGATCCTAGGGTCTGATGCCAGTTGCATGTGAATGTGAGTTAACTCTCCTACCACACTTACTTTTGTTTTGTCCAGCTAGGTTACCTTCTTTAGAGATTTAGTAGGATGCAACCCTAAAGCATTACATATAGATAAGGGCATGACATTGGTGGATGCTCCTGAGTCTACTAAACAGTTATGCAGATTCTTACCAAACATTTGTATGGTAAGGAGAAATGGAGGTGATTCACTCTTATCTCTATACAAGGTCAGGTGAGAGGTCTCTACAGCTTGAACAGTAGCTAGGACTTTATGTTTAACATTATTATCTCTAACCGCATGATCCTTACCTCCAAACTGACCTGAGGTATGGCTATCCTCTTTAGGAGCAGGATCATCTAGTGATTTCATGAATGCCTTCTTAATGGTTGGGGTTTTTAGCAATTCTGACAAGGATAGGTTGATTTTGATCTTTTTCATCTCATCTGCGAGATAGGTGACCAACTTGTTAGGTTCATGAGGCATATTCAAAGCTTTTGATGTTGTGTTTGGTGATGCTAAATATTGAGCATTGACCTTGGGAAATCTCGGGTTATTGCTTGCTTTGGGATCAGGAGGTGTGTTGAAATTATTCAGAGGTAAGGAAGAGGTCAATGGACCAGAAGGTCTATTGGCACTACTCCTCAGGTTATAGTTATGCTTACCCTGGTACTGCTGTTGGTAAGCATGTACCTCCTCATGTTCATTTGATGGCTCATTGTCATCCTCAAAGGGAAAAACATAATTTGACTCAAAAACCATAGCTGATTCTTCACATGTCTGGGTATAATGCTGATGAGATGACACAGTCTACTGATAAAGCTAATCAGTATAACTTTCTAGTACTAAAGCTGAATTATATCCACAAGGAACAAGCTCATTCCCCTCTACATGATGTGAATTTCCTGTAGTATTGGACACCTCAATTTGGAAAATACTTGCAGCAATTTGAAATTGTGGGCAATCTAACTCTGCATGAGCATTAGTATTGTGTATTCTGCACCAGTTAGTGAAGGTTGCCTCAGCAAGATTGACTGTAGTAGTTTGTTTAGCTTCACTAGGAGGCTGATTATCTAAAGGTGATGGTAAGTAACCATTATTTGGCCTGGAGTTCCATACTCTAGGCTATTTAGGAGGATTGTTGTTGCCACTGTTATTGTTGTAATTATTGTTGTTATACCCCTTGTTAGGATAACTAGGTCTGTCATTGGTATAGCCTCTATTCTGATTAGGCTGAGAATATAAGTTTTGGCTTCTCAGGTGAGTAATCTTAGTAGTAAGTTTCCTTAGCTGGGTTGATATTTCCTTGATTTCCTCTTTCTCTTCTTGGACCTTGGCTACTACATTTTCAGTTTGAGGCTTGAAAAAGGAAGATCCATGGTTATTGTTGGACTGGTCAGCACCCTGAGGCACTTGTGTCTGACTTGGATACTATGGCATCTCATCATTTCCATTAGGAGGAGGAGGCATGATACTTAGTGGAGATATCTGTAATGGTGTTGGCATGATCGCTGGAGGTATCATAACTCCATTAGGATATTGTACAAGATATGTAGGATATCTAGGCAGTGTAGGAAAGGCTATGTTTGGTGTTGGAGCAAGTACTAGTTGCTAATTAACTTTGATAGCTTCTTGGAAAGCTCCTATCAAAGTTGTGATTTCAGGGTGTGCTCTTCTGATGAACATAGAAGTCAATAGATCTAGAGATGAATAATAAATGCTCCTAGCAGCAGCATCTGCTACAACATATGGGGCAACTAACTTGGACAACATATCTATTGGTACCTTGAACCTATGTTTTCAAGCTAACTACCTCAAAGATTTGGTCAAATTTACATGAGACAAGGCTTACTTCTGCAAATTCATGATGATCAACTGTAAAGCTTGCAATATTTATGGTTAGCTTTGAAAACTTCACACATGATTAGCATGTACAAGCTTAGAACAACAAATATTTGTGTCTAATCAGAAATTTGGCAGTGTCTGAGGATTACCTTACGATCTTTATCATCACCTGAACTACTAATGATGATCTTGGATGTCCCTCCTTCTAGTGCCAATTTATGTTGATCATGATGTTAGTCATAAGAAAACATAGAATAAAAATTGCACAACAACCTTTACTCATCTTGAAAGATATGATGAATTCAGCGAATTCATGATCCCAAGTCTCCGTGGATTAGTTCATAACCTACTGACGTTACTCAGTAGTTGATGTGCAACGTTACTCAGCGGTTGATGTGCAGTGCTATTTTCAATTTTGGGGCCTTACATTCATCAACAGGATCTGGTAAGATGCTACAAAGAAACATTATTTCATAGTATATTTCTCCAGATGATGTATTTATACTTAAATCTTTGCATGATATTTGTCAATTTGACATGCTTTAACTCAAATATGCTACTGATTTTCAATTATCTTTGAGATATCTGCATATTTCTTACTATCTACTTCTGATTGTCAATTATTGTAATTATGATGGTGAATTACTCTAAAATTAAAAGAAACTAAAAAGAATACTTCAAATAATGATGAACCTTCAGTTATGGAGCCACATACACATCAGATACAGTCATGAAGAGAAGAAATCAAACCATATGTTCACTAGGACATTTCACAGCTAGATACAGTTGATGCTAACTTTAAAGGAAAGGAATGAAGACAACACATGCAAGTTGATATTTACTCCAAGGGACGTAGCAAAACAAAGCATGTATCAAGAATTCATACACCGATTACTCAAGATTTATGATGGATTGTAATCAAAATAGTCTTCTCATTCATTAAGTATGCAAGAACATATATGTGTACAACTTTGAAATAAGCCCTAAATATTTCAGCAAACAGATTTCAATTAAATTTCCAATGTCTAAAATAATGCATCCCTGCACCTTTTATAGAACAAGGTGAGGGAGTGGTTACACATGATCCATGATCAAGATTAATCTATTAAGATCTACGGTGGATATTCATCTTTGACTTAGTCAACATTTTACGTGGCACAAGTTGCTAGTTGGAAACCATTTGAATTACTTGTTTTCTCTAAATGCGGGATGTTAATGCCTTCTTTCGTATCACATCTTCATCTACCCTTCATTAGGAGCATCAAGATCATCACTTCCCGCACCTTCATCATCATGATGAACATTACTTTGCATATGGGCCTGCATGATTATCCTAACATTTTCATATGCTCCCACCACTCGCTCAACTTCTCTGCCATCCTGAGTTTTTGCCTTAACAATAGCATGCTTGTGGGCTTGATATTTATCTCGAAGAGCCTCCAATTTGCTCCTCCTATTGCTTGATGTTTCATTGTAATTCTTTACCCTGACCTTGATCCTCATGATCTTGTCCATGGCTTCTTCTGTCAGGTGGATAAGAGGGTTATGGGCTATAGGCTGAAAGTTATTATGCAAAGCTTTTACTGCAAAATCTTCATCTTGATTCTCAATCTTTCCTTCTATCTTCCCCTCTATGGCTTCTAGTATCTGAGCTTCAAATGACATCATGTCATGCAGCTTCATGCTGATGTCTCTTAACTTGTTGCTGCATCTTTTTAGTACATCATTTTCAAATATGATATCCTTATACCAGATATCCATCAGTATGGTGGTATTACTATCTAGTACTTGTTTGTTTATTAGCACCTGAGGATTAATCCTCTTCATTTCATCCAAAGCACTCAAGGCTTTCTCTAATTGGAATGACCTTCTTTCGGCCTCCATTTACAATTTATCAACCTTCTTTCTGGGGATACTTAGAGAATTCTACCTCTGTAAAGAGGCTTTCACTACTTCTTCTGCTAAGTTGAGTGTGCATAACATCCACTATCTCATTATTACTGATTCGTGCTTCATAAGGTCCAGCTTATTGACCTCTTCCTGAGAAATTATAGTCAATGGGACTACTTCTGCATTTGAAGTATCATCAGGGTTAATTAACCCTTTTATGTAGGCATGCAGCTGAGCAATGTGCTCTTTATGCTGCTTATTTTTCTCTTTTTCTTTCTTTACCCTTTGGGTCAAAGAATCAATTATATCTTTTCCCTCTTGACCTTCCTGGTCTTCATTGGCAAACCCTAAATCAACATTAGTAATCTAGAATTCTTCCAGGGTAATCTTGCCTTTCTCCTTTTCTACTGTGGGAAGTGCTATCTGAGTGGTCCTTCTGCCCGTAGCAAGATCTCTTCGTATGGCCGAGGTTAACCTAGCCTTCCTCTTTGGCTTTATGATGGTCTCTGAAAATAGGGTTGACACATCAAACTCTTGAATCTCCAAACCTGACTCTTTATCTATTTCTTTCTCAAGCCATGGAGGAACTTGGTCTCTAGATCCTTGGCGTCCACCATCATCATGTTGATCACCTTGATCTCTAGTAACTACATCTATTTTTAATGGAGATAGTGACTTCCTTATTTCTTCTTCATGATACTCTTCATGAGGGTGATCCTGGGGTACTTCCTCCTATTGAGGAATTTCTTCTTGTGGTGGAGGATCTTGCGATGCATCCACATGATGACCTTGTAGCTGATCCTGCACTATATCTTCTTTTGTTTCATCCCCTTTTGGAATTTCCTCATTATGAGGCACATTTGCATCTATAAATGTCATTGTATCTATCTTAGGTGCTTCTACCTGATTTTGGATCACATTTTGATCCGCACCTGTAGTGTCTATTCCTTGAATCTTTAGGTCATCAAGACCTGATGTATCCTTTTCACCAGAAGCCTCCTGAGTCTGGGGTACTTCTTCACTTATCATGGCTTTTTCATTTCCACCCTTTTCTTGGACTTCAACTATTTTGGGCTCATTAGATGTATCTTGTTGTTGTTGACCCATATCTGTAGTGTGGCCTTCTGTTTCTATCAACTTAATCTCCTGAACATTTTCTGTTCTCTCAGGTGTACCCACTGGATTTTTAGGATGTACTACATCGTCCCTATATGTTAAATCTATCACTTTGGGGCTAGTCACCTGATCCACTAGTTTATCAAGCCCTATTTGTTTTGCAATCCTTTCTAGACTGTTCTCCTTTTCCTGCTCCACTTGCTTCAGTTCTTCTAACACAGCCGCCTGTACTGATGGAGTTCTTTGTGGAGTTATGCAGGTGTTAGCAGCAAGGGCTTCCATTTGTTGAGAGGTTACATCCTTTACTACCTCATCATCAGATAATTCAACTGTCTCCTCCAGTGAGACAAGACTACTTTGAAAAGGCCTAGAGACTTCTTTCATTTGTTCTCCAGCTTGTTCAGTCTTAAACTGAACAATAGTGGGAAGTGGCACATTGTGTTGCAGTTCTTTTTTGAATACTTCTCCACCAACTCCCCTCAATACTATGGGGTTATGTTTTATTTCACCTCTCATTGAGGTTCTTGGTTTCTTAGGTGTGGATGCCATCACCTGAGGTGCTTTTCTTTTTCTAATGAGGGGCATAGGGTCCTCTTCTTCAGGCTCTTCATCAAGAAGAACATCCTTTTCCTTTTGCTTTTGTGATGCTTGACCCTCCTCATATGTTTCAATAGTTTCAACATCTGGCCTCTAGATCTTTTTAGCTTTTTGTTTATCTATAGGAGGCGGTGCTGATGAGGCTAATGCCTGTCCTGATGCAGATGCATCCTCATCTATTATAATCATTCTTTCAACTATTACCCCTTTAGGTTCCTTATCAGCTTTCTTACCTCTTGGGGGTCTCTTGTTTTGTTCTTGAGGTGGCATTCTTTCTCCTTTAGATTTCCTCTTTTCAATCAGAAAGTCATCATATTCATTGTCAGGAAGCTCCTGCCTCTTCTTCTTATTGTCAACTATAAGGGCTACCCCCTTCTTCTTCAATTCATTTATTTGTTCATCTACCCAAGATAGGGTTAATTGCAACATCCTACCTATAAATTGATCTAATGTGATATCCTCAGGCTGTGTAAGATCAGGTGTTGAGATTTTGTCATTGTATATCTTCTTTTCTTCATATTCATTAGCTATGATTTTACCATCATCCCTCTTTAACTGAGCAGGCACTGGAATACAATCAAAAGTTCTGATCTGGTTGTGAGTTAGCCTTTGGTATTTTCTTCTTCTAGCCTCAGCTTCATACTCACAATCTATCCAGAAATCCTCTAAGTGCTCTTGATGGATGGGCTTCCCCATAATTTTCTACATCCTCCCATATGGCTCGTATGATCTTACCAAGGGGAAAGGCTGTAACTTCATCATGTCTAGACTAGCTATGGCCTTCTTAATGTTATTAGAATCTTGGCATATATACCAACCCATTGTTACTGGAAACAATACTGGTGGAATCTTATTATTTACTTTGTAAGCATCTAGTATGGTGGATATCTGTCTCATGAATTCCATCAGAACAACTGCATCTGTGGGATATCTTGGGAGCATGAGGGGTTGTCCTACAAAGCCCTCTATTCTGATATAAGAAAATGTGGTATATTGTATAAACTAGGCACCATGCCTATATATGACTTCTTGAGCTTCCATGCTCAGTCTTTTAGTCCTATCTTCTTCCATTGTCCTGACCAGATGCATAGAAAATGCATCATTCACTAATTTGTAATCTGGAAGATAATTTTGTCTTTGCAATTAGGGATAATGATCCCAGATGTGGGCATCATTTGTAGTGCCACCAATCTTTCCTTTTGTTGCAAGTGTACTGAATGTACCTTTGTATACACATGAGTATGCCACATATGAAGTCATATGAAATGAACATTCTAGGCCTCCTAGGTTCATGAGCTGCTCATTTAGGGCATCACTTATCATTTTGGCCCATAATGGCTGTTGTCTATATACAGACACATCAGGATAACCCCATACATCCAATCTTTGAAACTCCCAGCATCAGGCTGGCCTGTCACTCTACTAAGTAGGGTTATCATATATTGGTATTTATCATCAAAGTCAAACTTGTACATATGCACTGGTAGTTTGGTAGCTACAGGATAAGGACTATTCTTTAACCTCCATTTATACATTCTCTTCCTAGCAGCTTTCTTGTTGTTTATATATTTGGTTTCCAGTTTCTTCAGATCTATGCTGACAACCTTCTTTCCCAATGGTAAATTGAAAGTCGTTGCAATCCCCCTGATGGATAGATCTGCATACACTTGACCATGCTTTTCCACTTTCCTTATTTGTGGATTGTAATTTCTAGCACATTCAATAATCAATTCTAGAGTCTTCATAGAATAGGGAAATCTAGCTACGTTCCACATCCTAGACATGAAAACGACGTCCAACAGGGTATTATTTTTGTCATCATGCTTTCTAGATGACCAAGTGACCAAATCAGTGCTTCCCTGGTGTGTATTTGTGATGACACCATACTTGAACCATAAACCTTCAGGCTGAGCGAACATTGGTTTAATAAATTCAGCATCAGATTTGCTCAACCTCTTGTCTGCCATGGTTTCCTGCAATAAATAGGACCAGTCTTACCATACAATACTTCACATACATGCCTACAACATTATATCTTCACGGCATGATGCACATTATATTAATTAATCATCATTTCATCATGATGCGCATAACATATATCTTCAAACCAGCAAAAGCATACTACCTGGACATACAAAAAATGATAGGAGAAGGGTTTTAATTACTTACTCGGTAGCATTTAACTCCTTGATTATGCTAATGATTATATGGAAGAGATTCAGATACCAGTGATAATCATGTGTCTTGTTCTGTTGTAAGCCATGTGTGTCCGCAGGTAGGTCGTATGAGGGTTTGAAAGCTCTATGCACTGTAAAAATTAGTTTTATCGCAAGGTAAGTGTAAAAATGATGGTGTAAATTCACTTTTATCCTCCTTATTAGGGAAATTTTAGGGCAACATAGGGTTTATTCAATCTTAACCATTGATCTTCTATCATTAATTAATGAATGCTGCCAAGTGTCTGGATTGCGTTTGTAATCGGCAGAAATCCACTTACTGCATTTATGGCATTTAATGTTGCGTGGCAAGAGGAGCAGGGTGATCTTCAAAAGATCGGGTGATATTCTGAATATTGGGTGATGTTCAGAATATAACCCCCTCAGTGTAATATGACCCTCTGCCTTTGGTGGGAAAACTTATGTTAATAGATCGGGTCATGTTGAGAATATCGGGTGATATTGAAAATATCAGGGAATGTTCAGAATGTGTGGTGATGTTTATAATATCACCCCCTGAACTAAAGTGACCTTTCCTTAGAATATCAGGATGACATCATCAAGATAGTAACTTACTTTATCATTGTCGCACTATGACATCATCATCATGTTATGTAGAAAGGATCACTATTGGAAATATACCTCCGCGAGGTAAAAAGGATGATGACATCATTGTATGGCAATTTTCTTATCTCATCGGGATTATATGACATCATCATGATATTGTCTTTAGGGTGATATTTTGCGACAAGGTGATATTTGGGAGATAGGGTGATATTCAGAATATCGGGTGATATTGGGAATATGACCCCCGCAAAATATATGACGTTGTTCGACGGGTAAATGCTTCTATCACCTAAAATTGACTGCCAAATCTCTGGATAAATGATTTATTAGGTGATAAAATTAGATTGGGGTGATCTTTCATAAGATGACTGATGTTAAGAAATATGACCCCCCCTTTCGGAATAGCAGGTTTGACTAGGACTTTGACTCATCATAACTCTCGTTCTCTAAGGAATATCAAGGTGATCCAAAAGGTAGACCTACATGAAATTTTGTACTGTATCCAACCATGAGGTTATTGACATGAAATATGAAATTTGAAAAATTGACCTCATCATGATGATTTACCCAGTCCCCTTATGCAGGATCATCTGCATGACTTACTTTTATGAGACCGCCAACAAGTAGAAAACACAAGCCAAGCCAAGCAAAAAGTTGGGTCCCTGTTTTGTCAAGTCAAAATGGGGCGTGTTGTGCAACCACACAACAACCACATACTCCAAAATATGAAGTATCAAGGTAAAGGCTTATGCCTTCATGAACAAGGGATTTTGGAGCCTATCCATGTCGAAGTCCCTCCACCCTCTTATGGCCTTGGTTCTACTCCCCAAGAAAAGCAATCTCATGATGTTGGTACTTCCTCCACTCCTCCTAAGTCCACCACTTTCCATCACACATCCTATCATATCCCTAAAACATATGTTTCCATTCCACCCCCTTATCTTATACATTCCAAAAGCATGTGACCATACACCTTCTACCATCCAATTTACCTCCACTGCTTCCAACTCCTAACATCCCTCCATGCATTTTACCATCACTTCTTATAACACCTTATCCATCCATCCATAAATCCTCTAAAAATCCCAATCATGGCCAACAAATGCACATGTTGTCTAAACAAAGAGCTTCCACCAACCCCACTTCCACCATCCCAAGGGAATTCAACAAAAAAAATTTGGATGCCTCTACTTATAAAGTCCAAAATCCTATAGGTCCTCATACCTTTGGATACAAAAGACAAAATTCAAAGGAAACCCCATCTCAAAAGCTGCATACAGCCGCCCACCTCAAAGTAAAAATGAAAAATGTGTGGGTCACCAAGCAACAAGTACTTACCTTAGAAGCTACTCTGAAGCTACATATACCCAAGCCCATGCCTTCACAAGTAAAATCCAAAAGAAAAATGGTATGGGTACCTAATAAAAAAGCCATCAAGTTAAATGAGGCATCCACCTCTCACGAATCCCAACTAGCCACTTTCTCCTCTTCCATCCAAAAGTCTCAAATCCTTCCATCCCACATGCCAAGCAAAAATTAGAAATATGCTTAGTCTATGTGGGTCCCTAAGTGCCTAAATCACTCATCTCCATTTCTTCCTACCCCACCTTCCCATCATAAGCTTCAATGTTTATCACGGAATGTGCAACCATTGGTCATGGTTCACCTCCATCCCACAACACTTCCATATACCTCCATCTGCCCTTCCACTATTATCCTACATATCTTCCCCATCCTATTCCTATGGTCCATGATTTTGCATAATCCTTCCATCCATCCTTGCATAAGTCTTACATAATCCACATCATAATCCACTATCACACCTTCCATAATCTGCTATCTACCTTCTCCATCTCACTTTCATGTAATCCCCTACCAACATCTATAGGAACATTTGACATAGTGCATGTGACAACATCCATCTAGTGGGACTATCACCTTTCATGGCACTAGACACTTGAGTCCCTCTTGTTCATATTCTAGCTATCCTATCCAAATATTCAAAAAAAAAAAGTAAAGAAAAATTATTTCGTCCAATGTGTAGACACCCAAATTTGTCCCAACTTTGTTCATGTCTTGCAACACCTTGATAAAAACATCACTTAGACATCATGTAGCATTTTGTCCTAAATCCCACTCTTAATCCCATTTATCCATTAGCCAATTAATTAAATAAATTTTATTTATTTAATTAAAATCTCATTCAATCACATCCTTATCCTACTTAGCCAATTAATTAAATAAATTTTATTTATTTAATTAATATCCAACTCATATCCCAACTAATTCAAATATTTTATTTGAATTAAGTTCTCACATTTCATTATAAGCCGACTTTCCAATTAATTAAATAAATTTTATTTATTTAATTAATTTATCTTATCATTTAGCCGACATGTGTGCCTCTTTCATTTAAAAAAGATAAGTGGTACTACAGCCTTTTATTTAATATCTTTCATATGTAGTACTTTTTATGTATATAAGCACACATGAGCCCTATCCTCCTTGACACTTGTCAAATGACTACAACTCCTTTGAAGAGTGGGAATACCTAATCAATCCTAGCCGTCCACATCAATCAATTAGCTTTTTAATCTCAGCCATCCATTTAAACCAAGCCTTTTCTATAAATCAAACCCTTCACAAGCCATTAGCATGCATTGAGCTTCAAGTAACATTATGCTGTTGAAATACCATTAGAGCCTTTGCATCCTTCATCTATCATTCATTCTAGCACCTTTATCTTAATGTTATGCTGCAGAATCGAGCAACCAACACAACAAATTGATCAATCAAACTCATCTTGCATCTTCGAGGTATTGAATTATTTGGGTTTAGGTTATGCATTTCAATTGTTTGATCATTTCCATTTATAAATCCAAATTTTTCGATATACATTTTGGCACGCCCGGTGGGACTCACGTCCTTGATTAACCTCTCTTGTTTGAGTTGTTTTTATGAAGTTTAGATCTCTTGGAGCGCCAATCTTTCATTCTTGCAAGCTTTTGTAGCAAAAATTTGCATTTTTCTAACCCTAGTTTGCAAAGATTTGGCTAAATATGTATGTAGATGATCTCTTAGGCCAAATATAACCTCACCATTGCGTCCGGGAGGCCGTTTCCATAAACTTTGAGTACAAATTTGCCTAAATTTGATGAAAAATTGAGCGTTTGGTGAAGAAAACAACAACCGGGCTGCAACAATGTGCTTCTGGTAATTCAGGTCGCTTCTGATCAAACAGCAGTCGCCTGGGCTAAATCAGCTCGCCTTTGGGCAAACAGCAGTCGCTTATGGTCAAATTTGGTTCGCTTTTGAACAAACAGTGCTCGCTTTTGAACAAAAAATGATAGCATATGGTAAACTTGGTCGCTTATGGTTAACATTTGCATTCCGTCTCCGGCAACTTTCCAGATCACTTTTGGGCTAACAGTAATCGCTTTTTTACATATGTTGATCGCTTTTAGTCAGATACTAATCGCTTTTGCTCATATTTTGATTGCTTTTATCTAAATAGTAATCGCTTTTGTCTTTAACCTAATCGCTTTTGGTCTGACAGTAATCGCCTTCTGCAGAACTAGGGTTTCTGTTGCATCTTTCTTTTTGCAGATACAGGTCGCTTGTAGGCTAAAATTGGTCGCTTTCAGATTTTTTGCATCGCTTATAAGTGTACAGAGTTCACATCTGGTGTTCTTTTGATCGCATTTGATCTTCAAGGGTTCGTCTGTGTTAAAATATGAGATCGCTTCTGGACACGCAGTGATCGCCTCTGCATCTTTCGCATCGCTTACAAGCCTACACTGCTCGCATCTAGTGCTTTTCCAGATCGCATTTAAGCTACAGGGGCTCGCATGTTGCTAAAAGGAGATCGCTTATGATTAACAGTAAATCGCCTATGCACTTGTCTTAACCGCCAAGGTTCACCTGTACCTTCTGCATGCCAAAGGAAGCTATTTTTTCAAACTTGCATAACTTTCACATACGGAGGCCAAATCGCACAAACAAGGACTCACTGGAAAGCTGGGAGGACAAGCTTCACAACTGTACCACTTTTATTAGGTGACTGTATTGTTTTTCAGGCTTTTTTATCAGTTAAAGTTCAGGTTCATTGCAAACTTCATTTGAGCATAACTTGAGCAATTTTGATCGTTTTTCAGCGAAACTTTTTTTCAAATTGCTTAGAATCTCCTGAACTTTCTGTTTATGCAATCTATTTTTCTATATCAGATCATTTTCATCATAATTTTCAGATTTCATCCTTTTCATGTAATCATCTTCTTTGCAAGTTTACTTGTTTCTTTTTGGAATTGGTGACTTGTAAGGGCATTTGAGGAGTTGGAACAACATTGACATCAACATCTACATCAATTTGGATAGCGAATTAACCAGGTGCAATCATTTCATTTCTCATATTCTAATAATTGTTTGCAAACACATTTGGATTTTGGGCATAAAATGAACAATTGTTTGCAAATTCACATCAAAACATTCAGCTAAAACGAACCATTGTCTTTCATCACATTTGGATTTGGGTTTTAAAACAAACAAGTGCTTGTATTGTCTTCCACACATGGAATTTCTAAGGTTAATGAACCCCATGCGAGTGTGACCAAGTAAATGTGTATGCTCTCTCCTCGCGTCCCAACACAAACTTGGAGATCAAAAACATTTACTTGTGTTGCTTTTGTTTAGCCTTAGAGAGGCCTGCCTTGGTATCCACCCCAAGGGAACGACCTCAAGCGGTACTTTCATCCGGTCCGCTATAAAAATCAGAGGATAAGGCGAAATCCAAGTCTAACCGGTATTAGCGCTCACCATACAGTGCTAACTCGAAAGGAGGTGTACCATTGTGTATATTAAAACTCCTAGTAGGGTTAGTTAAAGTCTTAAGTGGCTTGCTGGATGCTCGTGGGGTGCCGGTCCCCCGGATTTTCACTAGAACCTCCTTTTGATAGTGGTCTTGCCTTAACTAGGACTTGTTGAAGTGTCTTCACATGCTTGCTTAACCATCATCACATTCTTTCAAACTAACCACTTGCTTATGTGTCTTGCGTGAGTGATTCATGTGTGTATATGCATAATCATTTGTTTGAACATTGCCAAATCAAGCTATAAACACCAAACACATAAACAAATCAATCTAAACAAGTCATCCAAACATTCCACATCATCATCCAAATCCCTAAGCAAGCACTTGCTAAAGGACTTAAGACAAACACTTGGTGACAACATGTCTACACTAGAGGACCTAGAAATCAAATTCCAAAGATTCCTCCAAAATCTTTATCAAGGATCACAACCCCTAAACCAAGATGCCATTGAAATATTACAATTCTTCATCCAAAAAGATCAACCCCATGTAAGCCAATCACCTCAATTACAACACTCCATAGCCCAAGTCCAACACCTTTTAGCCACTAGTCAAGCTCAACAAGTACAACAATCCTTAGCCACTTCCTATCAACCTAATCCACCTTATAGCCACATGTCATATCCATCCACTTCCTATCAACCTAAGTCCACCTTTCCAACAAGAAGTACATCCAAGTCCAAGTGGTCCCTTGTACATAAATCAAACAAGCCCAAGTTATCCTATGCAAGATCTAATAACCTTTGACAAGGGAGACACCAATCTAGAGTGGCCACCATCATCCAATCGCATGCCATCACATGAGCCAACAAGTCCTATCCCAACACCACCATGTGATCCTACTCCTAGTCCATTGGTCCATCAACCCTCCAAACCACCAAGCCCTCCATTACCTTCATCACCATGTCATTCTAATCGTTCACCAAAGGATGTGGCTGAGAGAATTTTAAAAAGGATGCTTGAAGCAAAACTCATTGAACTTCCCCCCATCAACCCATGTGAAGAAAGTCCATATGATGAACATGATTATTGTGCATACCATAGGACCAAAGGCCATGATACAAATAAATGCCCAATATTTGTCCCAATTGTTTACAAGGTGTACCCACCTATAATGGGAAATCGTGCCACATCATCCCCATCTAGTTCAAATCCTAATCCACCCAATCCAATTAGCTCTCAACCTAATCCTCATCCTAATCCTAATCCAACGCCATCTACCATTATCATCCACCCATTATATTTTCCATCCACCCATACACTTGCAAAGGATGTGATCCATTGGCTACTAGATAGGAATAGACTACCCCTATGTCAAATACCAATTCATGAGCCTACCAATAAACTTCCAAAGGTCATGTCCAATCCTATAATCTCATCATGTGGTTCACATATCCTTGAGCCTCTTCAAGAGCCTTCCATTAACATGCCTAGCCCTTTAAGCCCATCATGTGATCTACAAGCCAACAAGTCTATTCAAGAGTCTCCAACCACAAGCCTAAGTCAAGAGCCTATCAATTCCACTCAAGAACCTTCCACTTCCATCCAAAGTCAAGAGGTATGTCAAGAGCATAATCTTAAACATGTGGAAATATCGAACCCTAATTTTAATCAAGATCAAAGCACCTCTAAGTTCCACCTATCCATGACCTACTTATGGGTTGCCCTCAAGCTATTAGCCATCACCATGACCTCATTCATGAGCAAATTTATCCCTTTTATAGCCTACTTAATCCTACTTTTGCTCATAGCTATGATCAAGGTTCTAGCTAAGATCATGAAAACCATGATGATCCATTTGGCAAAACTTTATCTATCTCATGATCAAGATGATATCTATGATGAAGAACCTATTAAAAAGTACCTTGATCCTATCCATAATCCCATAACCATCCATGAGCGAGATATCCAAATTGCTCCTAGTCATCCTCCATCTAGCCCTATCCATAATGAGCAAACATCCACTTGTCATAATGAGACATGTGCCTCTCAAGAACACATAAGCATAGAAGATCAAACAAATAACTTGGATCTTAGTGAACACAATGCTAATGATCCTCCCTCCATATCTACCATCGATCCCATTTCAAGTCCATCATCATGTCCTAGTGGTCTTACGACCTTCCTCCATGAGTGTTCCTCTTTAGGACAACAACAACCTTTGTCCTCCACTTCATCTTCTACATCCAATAAAGAACTCAAGTCTAGTTCCCAAAACACATCTAGTCCCATAGTCAATCGCATCCTCCAAAACATGAACTACAAAGGTAAAGGCCTAGGTCTTTATGAACAAGGTATTTTGGAGCCAAACCATGTCAAGATCCCTCCATGCTCATATGGCCTTGGATACACACCCCAAGGTAAACAAGGCCAAGATGTTGGTAATCCTTTCATGCATCCTAAACCTACCACTTTCCATCACACCCCCCATCATATACCCAAAACATATGTTGCCATTCTACCTCCATCATCCTATAAATGTCACAAGCAAGTGACCGTACATCTTTTGCCATCCACTTTGCCTCCACTTTTACCAACTCCAAATATCCCTCCATCCACCTTGCCACCATTGCTTCCAACACCTAACATACATATCATTCATAAGTATCCTTGCATCCCTAATCATGGCCAACAAAAGCACACATTGTTTAAGCATGAAGCTTCCAATCATTTCATCCACTCCATCCATCCCATGGGATTCCAAAATAAACATTTGGATGCCTTTATCTATAAAGCCAAAAATCCAACTAAAACTCCTAAGGACCCTCATGCCTTAGGGAATCAATGTGAAAAGCCTCTAAATCATCCATATTCTAAGCAAAGTACATTCACAAAGCTATCCAAGCCAATACCTCCAAAAGCAAAGCCCAAAAACAAAATGGTTTGGATTCCTAAGCAAATAGCTAACAAAGCGAATGAGGCATCCTCATCCACATCTAAGCAACCATCCAAACCCTTACCTCCAAAAGCAAAGCCCAAAAGCAAAATGGTTTGGGTTCCTAAGCAAATAGCTAGCAAAATGAATGAAGCATCCTCATCTACATCTCAAGAATCCCAACCACCTATCTCCATCCAAAAGCCTACTTCCATCCAAAACTTCCATTCCCTTCAAAAATCCCACAAGCAAAGCAAAATCACTAAAAATACTAAATCTATGTGGGTTCCTAAATCACTTCATCAACGATATCCTAAGCAAACATCTCCATTGCTTCCTACACCACCATCCAATCAAAAGCTTCAATGTTTATCATGGTGTGTGCAACCATTGGTCATGGTTCCCTTCCACTCTGCAACACCTCCACATAACTACATCTCCCCATCTTCCATCCATTATCCTACATATCTTTCCCATCACCTTCCTATGGCCCATGCTTTGGCATAAACTTTCCATCCATCCTCATTCCATAAGCCTATATAAATCCACTATCCCCATCCATCTATCCTTGCATGAATATTGCATAATCCACATCCTAGTCCATTGTCTACCTCATCCATCTTGCTTTCACACAATCCCTTATCAACATCTATGAGCATAATGACATGGTCCATGCGAAGACATCATCTATCTCTAATGGGACAATATCACCTCTCATAGCACTAGCCACTTGAGTCCCTCCTATCCATTACCATGGTGAAAACCTGGCAAACAGGCGCCATGTGTAATTGTCAACCTATCTCAAAGCGAAAAACAAAAAAAGAAAAACAAGAAAAAAAAGAAAAAAGTCAAAAAAGCAAATAGAAAGCCCTTCGTCCAATGGTGAAAACCTGGTAAACAGGCGCCTTGGATAAGTACCATGATGAAAACCTGGCAAACAGGCGTCATGTGTAGGTTGATCTTCTATGTCACTTACACTTGGGGGCACATTGTCTCATCCAACCTATCCATCCTATCATACCAACCTATCATTTTCCGAAATACCATGTCCTATCGAGCCATCATACCATCCTTAGCCATTACATAAACATGCCTATCCTATTGAACCCATTTATCCATTCTTCCACCTTTTGATCTTGATGAAGACATAGGGGAAAAATGTTGAAACATGTTTGGATATTTCTTGGCATACCTTCTTTCCAAACCAAGTCCTATCCATTAACAATTTATCCATCCCATCCAAATCCAATCCTATCATGTCATCCCATGGTCATGAACTTTGTCATGTAAAAATCCTAAGCATTACCACTTAGAATGGGGGCAAGTTCTTCCTATGCAACATAGCCTTTGAAGATCACATCCTAGCTCCCTTATGATCCATCCACTATGGCGTATCCTTATCATGAGCTTTCCATCTTATAGCTTATCCCCATCTGTTTATCACGAGCTTTCCACTATAGCCTACCTATCCATTTTTCATGAGACATGCATACATACCTTATACAGCCTATCCTCTTATCTATCCATCCATCATGAGCCTTCTATCACATTTACTATGAGCCCATCCTTTTATCCATCCATCCTACATCCATCCTTGCACCTAGACTTGGTCTTCCCTTGTCATTGGTATCTAGCACAAAGGCTACCCACATTGTAAATCCATTGACATCCCAAAAATAAAACAAAAAAATCAAAAATCCCAAAAAATCCAAAAAAACAAATATTCTCAAAAATCCCAAAAAAATCAAATATCTAATGAAAAATCCAAGCACTATGATCGATTCAATCATCATCATCCAAAACAATCCACTCCATCAACATTCAATCAAAATCAAATCCTTATCATCATCAATTCTTCCTATCAATAACATTCATTCATCCATTTCAATCAATCACTTCTTCCAATCATATCAATCAAATCAATCTAAGCAATGATCTTAAATCTAAGTCACACTAATCCATATCAAGCAAGCTAATCAATCAAGGAACATTATCCAACCAAATCAACAGGTTTTGATCCTAATCTTGTCATGAGCCAAATCAAACATCATCAATCATCATCAATGGGATATAGCGTTCCCACATCCTTGTGTTGATCTAGGGATATAGCTTTCCCCGCAATGACAACACTACTATCATTATCAATGAAATAATCAATCATTGGTTTATGACTTGACAAGGGCCATACCTTGTTTGTTTTACATCCTTTGAGCATACTGAGAACACTTGCTTATGCTTAGATTGAGTGGACACTTTAATCATCACAGCATCACTATCATCATTCAAAACAATCCAATCATCAAAACAATCAACCTAGCAATAGCAAACATCAAAACCAAAGCACATCAAGCTAGCCATCAAAACAAATCCAATCACTTCAGCAAATCAAAAGTAGCTCAATCCACCACATATCATCACATCATCAACATTTCATCAATCTCAATCCATTTTTATCATCTCATCAATAAAACACAACATCAGAACTACATCTCATTTCCATCGTTAAGTGCCTTGATCTCGTGGATATAGGGTATGTAGGCAGTCTAGAGTACGAAGGAAGTGCCCAGATTCAGGCACAAGCGATTTTCCTCTTTCTTCTCTCATCATTTCTTCTATCATCTATCTTATACATCATCAATAGATAACTTCTTCCAATCAATCTATCATAGCACATCAATCCAATCATCACTTCATCTAACCATCATTTCATCATCTTCCAATCATTCCAAGCAATGATCCAAATGCAAGTCAATTCTTTAATCCATACCAATCAAGTTAATCAATCAAACCAAGTTATCCAAATGCAATCCATGGTCTTGATCCTAGCCTTGTTGTAAGCCAAAGCAATCAATCAACCAGCCAACCAACCCAACAAACAACCTTGTGTTGATCTAGGGATATAGCTTTCCCTGCAATGACAACACTCTCAACTATCAACAATCAGCAATTAATCATTGGTTTACAGCTTGACAGGGGCAATACCTTGTTTGTTTTTGTATCATTTGTGCATGCTTGCTTGCTTGCTTGTGTGTGTTATCATTTTATCTTGCATTTGCATCATATCAGTATCAATCCAGCTAATATTCATATCTTGTATCTAGACAAGGTTGTATTACGCTGGGGCACAAGACACATTGTCACCCTGGTCCTTATACCTTGGTGCATAACGTCTAGTGCTATATCAAACATCATGGTTGCTCACTTTCATTGTAGCATAACGCATCATCATTTCTTCTATCCATTCCCTTATCTATCTTTCTTAACCAATCCCTTTCATTTCGAGAGCATACCCGCGTTTGTCCAACCCACCTATCCTCTCGAGGGGGCATCATCATCCTATCTTTCCATCATCATCATCATCTTCATCATATCCTTACATCATCATCATCATTTTCCTTTATCCATACCTTGGCTTCTTTGAAATGATGTTACTCGACATAAAGCTTATCATCTCGAACATCATCTCAAAGAGGGGCAAAATGTAGACACCCAAATTTGTCCCAACTTTGTTCATGTCTTGCAACACCTTGATAAAAACATCACTTAGACATCATGTAGCATTTTGTCCTAAATCCCACTCTTAATCCCATTTATCCATTAGCCAATTAATTAAATAAATTTTATTTATTTAATTAAAATCTCATTCAATCACATCCTTATCCTACTTAGCCAATTAATTAAATAAATTTTATTTATTTAATTAATATCCAACTCATATCCCAACTAATTCAAATATTTTATTTGAATTAAGTTCTCACATTTCATTATAAGCCGACTTTCCAATTAATTAAATAAATTTTATTTATTTAATTAATTTATCTTATCATTTAGCCGACATGTGTGCCTCTTTCATTTAAAAAAGATAAGTGGTACTACAGCCTTTTATTTAATATCTTTCATATGTAGTACTTTTTATGTATATAAGCACACATGAGCCCTATCCTCCTTGACACTTGTCAAATGACTACAACTCCTTTGAAGAGTGGGAATACCTAATCAATCCTAGCCGTCCACATCAATCAATTAGCTTTTTAATCTCAGCCATCCATTTAAACCAAGCCTTTTCTATAAATCAAACCCTTCACAAGCCATTAGCATGCATTGAGCTTCAAGTAACATTATGCTGTTGAAATACCATTAGAGCCTTTGCATCCTTCATCTATCATTCATTCTAGCACCTTCATCTTAATGTTATGCTGCAGAATCGAGCAACCAACACAACAAATTGATCAATCAAACTCATCTTGCATCTTCGAGGTATTGAATTATTTGGGTTTAGGTTATGCATTTCAATTGTTTGATCATTTCCATTTATAAATCCAAATTTTTCGATATACACAATGGTGAAAACCTGGTAAACAGGCGCCTTGGATAAGTACCATGATGAAAACCTGGCAAACATGCATCATGTGTAGGTTGGTCTTCTATGTCATTTACCCTTGGGGGCACCTTGTCTCATCCACCATACCATTTTCAACCTATCCTACTACTTCTCATCTTATTCTATCCTATTTTACCATCCTTATCTATTATCCGCATACCTTCCCATTGCATCCATTCATCCCTTCCTCTTTTGATCTTGATAAAGATTGGGGGCAAAAATGTTGAAACATGCCTCAGAAAAATTCTTGACTTACCTTGTCTTTTTCAAAATAATCCAATCCTCTCATCCTCCTTCATCATAAGCTATGTCATGTCAAATCCTAAGTTATTCCTATGTGGCATAGTCCTTGGAGATCAAATCCTTATTTCCTTCTACCTATGCATCCGTTATCCATTATCACCCATCCATTTACCTATCCATAGTGTTCCCCTATCATCAGTATCTAGTATTTAGGCTATCCAAGTTCCCATCTAAAAAATCCCACAAACATCAAAACATTAGCAAAATCCAGAAAATCCTAAAAACATCAAGTCGTCTGTGTAGACACCTAAAAATATCTTTTACCATCAAACTGACTCTTGACATCCCAAAACATACCAATTTCCCTTCTAATCCATTAATTAAATTTTTATTTAATTAGTTATCCATTCATCACCTAATTTTTCATCATTTTATCCCCAACAATTGAATTAATTTTATTAATTCAATAGTTCAAGCCTTAGCCAATTGATTTAATAAATATGCAATATTTATTTGGTCAATTTCTCTCTCCTCACTAAATCCAATTAATTAGCTAAATCATGTTTAACTAATTAATTCAGCCTATTAATTGACCTATCCCTACCCTAGGCAATTAAATAGCTATTATTTAATTGCCTACCCTAGCCTACCTCATCCTCGCATTAGGATTAATTAAATACAACCTTGTTTAATTAATCTTGAACCTATCATTAAGATGGTCAAATCCAGCTTAACACCCTTCCCCACATCCTCCAAATAAAAAATTGGAATAAATCCACATAAGTTAATTTTATTTAAATATATCCCACATCACAATTAATTCCTCTTACAACCCTTTACCTATGCCATACCTCATTTATCTCCATTTATCCCCAAATGAATTTTTAATTCATTTTACATTCCCCATATGAATATTTAATTCATAAATATTCCATCTCTCATACTCATTTAATTCACCCTTTTCCCAAAATGAATAAAAGATTCACATTTATTCCTAGCCCTCCATTCCTCCAAGATCAAATCTAGGCCCCCCACATCACTTTTATCCTCCACCATTGATCTTCCAAAACAATCTCCACCCTTGGATCAAAATCTCTCCAAAATCTCTATAAATACTTCATCCTCCAACCTATTTTGGGATCCAATCTTCAAGTAATGTTACCATGTCCAAATGTCTATTGAACTAGCATTGTGAGTTGCAAATTGAGATATAAAATTTCATATTTTATTCATCCAATAGGGTATATCTTATCTAGGAGCTCTTGGGTACAAAGTTCCTCTCCCTTTGATAAGATTAGGTTTTCATGTCTAGGTATAACTCTTTATTTGTTATGCATTTAGTTTATATTTTACCTTTGATTTAATTTTCCTAATCTACATTGGCATGCCCGGTGGGACCCACAAGGTCCAAATCTAATCTTTTCTTGTGAGTTTTTATGCTTGAGACGTGATTTTGTAGGACCGACGCTATCTACCTAGCGCAGTGGTGCTCTATTTGGCGCATTTTGTTGCTATTTACTATTTTAGCGCTATCTGACGAAGCAATTTCTCTTTTACAAACTCACTCACATGTCCCTTTTATCAATGATCTTCCTATTGTTTTTTCCTATCCAAGTTGCTCTCTGTTTTTGTAGGAATCTTGAATGAACAAGGGGAGGTTATGCCGAAATTTTCTTAAAAGAACAAAGCATACATTTTGGCATTTGTCTTGTCTTGTTTGCCATTCGTTGGACTAACAGGACTAACAAGCTCTTGGTCTGTGTAGTTTAACCCTCTATCCTGGCTAGGAACACCTCTATTTTGCAGGATAGACACGTTCAGGCTCGTATCGGCACTATCAGAACCCATATTGGCATTATTCGCAACTATGACTAGACCCTTCAATTGCATGCGTAGTGGTGCATTGTTAAATTATTATTAGTGCTATTTTCTGTTTTAGCGCTTTCTTTATGTCATATTAGTGCTATTTTCATTTCTGGCACCCTCTATGTGTTGTATTAGCACTATATCTTATTCTGTCGTAGTCTGTATGATTTACTAGCGCTATTTG